>LR990521.1:3752500-5002500 GCA_905147745.2 Phlogophora meticulosa
GACAATCGACTGAACAGCGTAGCTCAGTAACAGTTGTTGTGGCGATTCTCGCATGTTATCACATACTTTGCTTTAGACTAGGCTACGTATTCAATGTTTCAGCACTGGATATCCAGAACTGTGGTTTAACAGAAACTTCGCCGGACGCGATCCTACAGATGTTGACTTCCAACAAGACTCTGGTAGTAATAGATTTAAGGAACAATGATGTGAGCTTAGAGTCCCTGTCCAAAGTGCGCACAGTGCTCAGGGAAAACGAAAGAGGGTCATCCGGAAAGGTAGGTGTTTTATTAACATAATGAACCGATAAATAAGAGACACCTTTTTATATAATTCAGGTGATGTGCCAAAAGTAAATGCATGAACCCATTTTATATCATGTTTCTGTTATGGCGACTATTTTGATCTCGTAATGAACTATTCATATTTTTTGTTTCAGTTCTCATGGCTTGCTAGCCTCAGTGGGTCATCGTGTGATAGACTGTCAAAATCAGTTCCATCCAAGTAAGTACAACAAAATTATTATGTTACCGTTAAGTACATTTACTTGTTTTTTTTTTTGCAATTATTCCCATCAGTTCGTTATTGGCCTTTACAATAATCTTTTATTTACTCTCAGAAATGGATTATTAAAAGACCGAACCGTTACTAACGTAAGAACGGCACCCACGAAACATGTTAGCAAGACAGGGAAGAAAGAAAAGTAAGTACCTACTTACTTAATATCTTATGCGGAGATAAATGGCTGAGGCGCTAAGACGGCGACTAAAATTATATCTACCTGCATATCGACAATGAATTACCAATACCTCCAAAGTATCTTTCTTCCGATTTTTAATTTTGAATGTCAATAGACGAAAAATGCCATTTCGCGTATAGGTACTGGCAAAACCTCTTAACACGATATTTAACTATTTATCCCATAAAACACTAGTACGGTTCGGTATACTTCCAATTGCTAAAGCAATGAGTTGTTAATTTATCTCCTGTAAAGTTTCAATTTTTTAGATGGAAGATATTGGTAATTCGTCGTCGATATCATACTTGTTTTCCCCGAGGGAAAGTTAAGTTTTTTATGTTACGTACAATTAACTAGGGGCGAGCCTATATTTTGATTTTAACCAGGCTCCAAACGCTAAGTAAATACTATTTCACTTTGTATGACCCGAGGATCGGTCCCAATACCTTACATTAACTCCTTCCAGAGACTACGCGGAGTTATTAGAAGAACAGCTCCAAGAAGAGATCTCGCACAGGCAACAACTTGAAGAGTTGAACCTACAGTTGGTTGACCAGATGAAACAGTTGAAACAGCAGCAGATGCGGCTGTGGGGCAACTCTGGGGTATCTTCAGGTAAATTATTTATAGAATAGAATACAAGAATTGACCTTGGAAACATTCAAATGCACTGTGGAGTCATTCAAAGACCACTCCGACCGAATTTTATTTTGAAAGGGTAGAGTTACCTGTGACCTACATATTTATGAAGATGTAGGAATTCACAACGACACATGAGTGAGGAAAACGATCAAGTGTCGTTTTCCGTGTTGGTATTTTATTTAGGGTCAAAAAGAGGATGATGATGATGATAGGGTCAAAAAGTGGAACTGCCTAAACTTTGACAGAAGTTCATTAATCACCGCAACAACCTATAATGTTTTCTTTTTCGTACTATCCAGGTTCAGAACACTCTTTCGAAGCAAGTTCGAGGTCGGGTGACTTATCCAGCAGTTCTGGGTCGTCAAGTTCTGTGCCCATCGACCAGACCACGCTGTCTTACATACAGCAGGCCTTCAAAGATATATACGCGTACATAAAGAATAACCAGTGCTACGGATCAGCGCCTAATGGGTTAGTTTATGTTCTGGTTTACTCAGTTATACTTCTTTTTTAGGTATTCGGGCTATTAACCAGGTCCCTTTACTACTTACACGTCTGCCGAAAAGTATCTAAAGATAAGGCTTTGATGCTGGTTACAACGTATCGATCAATTTCTAGTTCCGGATTTAGGAATTAGGGTGAAATCGGAAATACATAGGTAGTTACACAAAAATAAGTGGACCCAGATAGCCAGCCCAAAGTAGCACTAAGATTGTATCTTCTTGATATTACTTATAATCCCCAGACAATGCATTCACGAAACATTAAAAGAGAATGTACCAGAGCCACAACCGATCGAGGACATCGAGGAAATAGAGGAATCCGCGGAAGTGGAAGAAACACCATACAGTGAAGAGTTGCGAGTTAACATAATGACGAAGAGACCGCAGAGTTCTCACCAAATGATAGATAAAATTAAGGTCAACAAGATCACCAAGTCCGCGCATCTTCTGGGTGACTCGCAGCGAGTGGACGCAGTCGAAATGGTAAGAGGTTTGAATACTTCAGCTTTCGCCAAAATTAACCTAATTTTGTTGGAGTCTTCTTCTGCGAATGCAGTATTTTGTTGGTGCAGCGATGAAAGGACACAGGTTGTGATATATTCGGGCCCACAACACAACAATGGAGACTTCTGTCGATACTAAGTTCTCAAATGAGGACGACAGTGCAAAGTTTAGGATGTGTCAATTTATTTGTATGCTCAAATTATTTCCAGAAACTGGAAATGATCGAAAGGCAAATGGGCGACACGAGAAACACGCACCACGAAGGACCGAATTCGTTAGAGGATAATATAATTTCAGCACAATCTAAGCCTGATAAAAAGGTAAGTAAAATTTTGTTTCCGTTTTTGGCATTGGCAATGTTCAAATAATCAATTCGAACAAGTTTTAAGTTTAGAATTTTCATCATTGCGACGCGGATGCAGGGCGACCATCCGTCCCGATTTTTCCGGACAGGTTTTAGGTCCCCCGTCTGGACTTTGTGTTCACCCTTGTTATTTGACTTTCGACTCGAGGGATTTTTTTCATAATTTATTTCTTCTTTTTATTAAAAAAATTAAAGAATCACAGGGCATCGAAAATTTCATCCGCATCACTGTCATTAAATAAAAAGTATTCATTTAGAATACCGAAAACGGACGATTTTAAAGTAAAGCGTCAGAACTTTTTTGCAAGCGTGTGGCTTTTTGGCAGATCTTTCCAAATTTCGAAATGGTACCCTTCACGGAGTTACTTACGCTTTGGACGGTGTAGTAAGTACAAAAAAATATTGTGTGATTTTGAACTACAGTATAAAAAAGTCACACACATCACACATAGCAGATTGGTGTAGAAAGCGCATTTGAAAGTATTTATTATATTCCAGAACATACACGGGCAGAATAGCCCCTGCAGCAGCGTGGCCAGCGACTCGGACACGCTGACGTGCTCGCCACAGATAACGCAGCGCTCTGCACACCCGGCACTCGTCAACCCGCGGGAGGCATTCTATTCGTCCTCATCCGACGACAGCTCGTGACGGACGTTTTTTACGTATATATTTATGAATTTATTATGAATATCATGTTTTATGTACGATTAAAAATTGTTTGGTTTAAGAGTTTTTTTTATTTTATCATCACAAAAATCCAGTGTTACCAAAGCGTATCCGTGTTATCGATTAACCGGGTTCAGATAGGCAGTCGCACTATGTAAAATACTGGATTTAGCTGCATCCGGTTCAGGGTTCGAAGCGATCATTATTAAGATAATCAAGATAAATAAAAAATATTCACAATTATCTTTGATATATTTAAAATATCGAATCGAAGTGTCTCATATCGTAATAATTATTACAGTTGAGGAGGAACAGATTAATTTACCCCAGTCATCTTTATTTTGTCCGCATGATTTTCTACCTTTTTAGTTTGGAGAAAAACGAGGGATAAATAAAAGATAAGATTACCTTGATTGTTAAATGTGTTTATTTTATTTTTCTAACGCAAAAGATGTTAGGTAAATAGCCCAGTACAACTAAAGGGATTGAAAAGTTTATTGTACGTTTGATAATATTATAAGTCACACAGGTAGACAAACTTCGCAACATTTTCGCATGAGGGTGGGTAAGCAGAAATCACGAAATGCTGGACTCCTTCTGCCTTTTTTAGGGTTCCGTGCTCAAGGGGTACCGAAGGGAGGGACCTTATTACTAAGACTCCGCTTTCCGCCCGTCTGTGTGTATGTCATCTTAAGGTATGATTCCGTAGCTGCCTGCAGGTGGCAGCAGCAGGCACTACAGGTTTCTATGTACTTACAGGAAATACATTCCGTATTAAGCGACAACTGCGGATCGGCCGCAATGACAGGCAACACTATAGTCTGACCACAAACCCAGTATAGTGACGCCGTTCGAGCAACAAGTTTGTCTGCCACTGGCACTTGCACCAATCTAATACACCAGTGGAAGGGATGACTGCAACCTCCACTGCAGGATAGTCATGCATGAATACTAGGCATATAGGGAAAAGGGCAAAAATTACAGTATACTAATAACAATAGCATCCAGTTTTATTAAACAGGATATCTATACTAATATATATATTTACACAGCATCATCTAACCCCAACCTAAGCAGAGCTTGTGTTATGGATACTAGATGACTGATATACTTATTACAATACATTACATAGATAGATATTTTTTATTATACATAGCAAATACCCAGAACACCTGGAACAAATCTTTGTGGATCATACAAACATTTGTCCCAGGGCGGGAATCGAACCCACAACCACCTGCGTCGCAGGCGGACCTTCGCCCGTCGCGCCACTGCGATCGTCAAAAAGGAAGTGAAATATGTTTGTAAGTTTGTATGTAGCGGTAATCTCTGGAATGAATGATCCAATTCTAAAAATGTTTCCACTGTTAAAAAGCTACATTATTCCTGAGTACTATAGGCTATTATTATTTCTATAACTACTCTTTAATGGGGTTGGGCACAGAGATGTTACAGTTGGAAAGAAAAAGTACGAAATCTGCACAGACAAAGTGCTAGGATCTAATAAAATTACATTTAAAATTACAATAAAAGTTTTATTACACTAATAATTACACTACAATATCTAACCTATTCACTTCTTGGTGTCACTTATTTCTACATTCTTTTGCTGTAGCTTGGCAATCATGACCTTCTCTTTGGCTTCTTTCCTGGCTAGTTTCTCCAACTTTTTCTGTTCCTTCTCCCGTTTGGCCAGCATCTCTTGGAACCTCTCATCACGAGGATCCAGTTTGAATCCAAAGTGTCTTCTTACTTCCTCTACTAGCCTCTCTTTCTTATCCTGGAAAATAAAACAGAATATTTTATTAAATTACATTTTCATTCCATTTCTCTTTTCTATTCCACTGTTTTGTATTTCATGAATAAAGACACACAATATTTGAGTATGCCTTGCAAGTTAAGTGTTCCCAGACATGAACAATTGTTAAATTCTATAATTACAGGTTCATTACAACTTAGCTGCTTGTGTGCTCCAAAGGGACATTAGTCATTTGTCAATTGTTTTTCTATTGTACCTGCAAATATTAGGTGTCCTAAAATTAATTACAGGTATGAAATAATAAGTTAGTAACACAAACCTTAGCTGCGTTGGCTTCAGCTGTTTTCTTGGCAACCTTATCAAGAAGTTCTTTCTTCCATTGCACCAGTTTAACAAACTTGGCAGCAATATCTTGGTCTCTTTGCTCAATTTTCTGCTGTTGTTCTTTTTGCCTTTTTGCAGCCGTCTCCATCATCTGTTTAATGGTGAATGGGTATGCCAAGGATTCATACTCTACTTTTTCCTGTATGTCTTGCTTTGATGGAAAGCAAATACCTGAAATCAACAGAGGTTTGATTATTGCTGTGTCTTTCCAATAGTTCAACAAGGCTAAAAGTTTATTTATTTATTTATTTAAAACTCTTATACTATCGTAACAGGTTACAAACCTAATGCGATAGCTAAGACTACTTGTAATAAATTCTTATGTAGTGTAACCATATCTTTTAAAACATATTTCCAACATTGCGACTTTGTTTGGGGCAATACCAGTGATTGAAAGACTAAAGATCACAAGTTATTACTTGGGTTAACACCACTCGCAGCGCCGTACTTTCCATACATCTTTCTACTGTATTTAACAGTTAGGTGGGCCACACATTTCGGTTCTTCGTAAGGTCTTCTTCCGTTTACAACATTTTGATGTGCCGCGGACAACCTAGAAATGTTCCTTTTTGCTTCTATCGCAGCTTCTTTCGCCAGAGCATCATCATCTGCCACTACTGGCTCAATATACTCGGCAGCTTCCGCTTGTGTGGTTGAATAGCGGAACAAAGAACCTATAAGGTTTGGCCGCAAATACTTCGATCTTAGGCACAAACTCATTTTATGTGATGTTTGTGTTGTTAATTTTAGCGAAAAAAATATGATTCGGATGTCAATAAAATGTGAGGTTATGTTTTTGACAGTTGGTTGGTTTCTGACGTTTGATTAGTTGGGCATAAACAAAATTGTTTACAATTTTATTGCCATCTTAAAAATGGATGAATCACTTATATTTATTTTGTAACTGGTTAATTTTAGACTCTATCTCTGAGATGTAAAGATCAAAACGCATTGCATTTACCACTGTGGATTATTGTCATCGTGTCAATGAATTTCCATTTTATATTTTCACTCGCTCTTTGCTTTGTCTTGTCTGTGCTTCTAATTAGATTGAAGCTCTCGTTTCTTGGATTGTTATTTTCTTGAGTACTGTAAAACTTGAAATTATGGATGATTTCGGAGATAGCTTTGTCCAACCCGAAGTTGACCCAGCAGCGGAGTTTCTTGCTCGCGAACAGAACCAGTTAGCAGGTCTTGAAGATGAGTTGGAAACCAGTGCTCCGCCCCCTATTATATCTTCCACAAACGGCCTAGTAGATGATTTTGTGGGTAAGTAACATATTTTCTTCCAGTATTAAATCATACATGATTGAAATTCGTCGGATGTAGGGCAATTATTGTAAAAATCAATACCCAACAACCTAAGTTGGCATTCTGTCATCAAATTTATTGTAAGTAGCTTATCAGGTAATCCCCAACCCTATACAAATATAATATATATACGTACTTTTCTGTTTTTGTTAATCAAATATTTTATCACACGCCAAAAAATCATTTCAGTGTCTAAGTTGTAAAAGATAATGTAAAATTTACAAAGCAATAAAATCAATGTTTCCTTTTAGAAGTGCCAAGTGCGTCAGCATTCGACTCAAACGGCCTTTTAGATGACGAGCCTATCCAGACTTCTGTGTTTAGACAAGAGAGAGAAGAACCTGAGAAGATCAAAGCATGGCGCGAGGAACAAAAACAGAGGTTGGAAGAAAAAGGTATTGCTCCCCTTTTACAGCTAGCTACTATATTCATATTCATCATTGTACACAAAAATGCTCTTGTAGGGTCTTACAAGTCTTTTCTAACATTACATAAATATCCATGACCACCTTCAAATAATCATGGCAGTAATAATACCTTTGTTTATCAGATAACATTTAAGATTCTAAATGCTTTTTCCAAGTATAGTCATTTTTCCATTAGGGCTAAAAAATGTGGCAGATACCAGAATTGGACATACCAATAATAAAAGGATTATGTAACTACCCTATATTTTAAACTATCTGCAAACAAAATGTTAAATAGCATTGAATATTTAATTTGTTTCTTAAATTCAGATGCTGAGGAAGAAAATAAGAAAGAGGAGATGCTGAAAATTGCAAAAAAGGAACTGGAGGACTGGTACAAAACTCATGATGAACAGATTTCGAAAACTAAGGCAGCTAACAGGTATTTATTCTTGACTTTCATTGCTTCCTTTATGTTGTGAAATTAGGTTTAACAGTAGAGGACAGTATTTATGTATTTTTATGCCTTTTTGAATGCTTTAATTGAATAAGCAATAAGTTTTGTTTTGAGGAAGTATCGGGATTAAAAAAAAAAACTATTTGTGGTAATGAGAAGCTAAGACCAAGAAAATCAATAACACTATATTATACTAAAGCCATAATAATATAAAAACAATTAGATAATACATTCTTTACCATTAAATCCTATGTAACTGTAAATAGACACTTTTATGATAATAAATGTTTGGTCATTGAATTCAGATATAAACATGATTCACATTATTACTGTGATTGTTTTTCTCCATCTACAATTATTAATGAATAAGACATATTTAAATATTCTTTGATTCCATTGCATGACCAAATAAAAAACTAATTGGACTCTTTTCTTTTCAATGCGATCAGGGAGTCTGCTAAGTAAGTATACTTGAAGTATAAAACTAATAAAAGGAACTAATGTGGTGTTACTGGGTGATGGATCCAGGTGATAGCGTTGTAATTTTATGCATACATTCTATTTATCCAATAATCTTTTGGCCATTTCATATTGTCAGTAATAGGACCAATGAATTTTCAGGTACAGGGGAAATGTTGTAATAATACAGTGTTCTAGTAAATTTTTACTATATTTCTGTGTAAAAGAATCAGCTACACTTCAGTGTCAAACATGAACAAAACATTTTTTTTGTAAACATTCCATTAAAATTTCCAACACTATTTCATATTCTAATAAAAATCTAACAATAGGTCAAATTGCATAATACATTGTCATACCATTATAACCCTTTCACAGATGGGAAATAAGGCACAATAATTATGAATTCTTAACTGAGGTTATGTATGTTTAAAATAGGAATGCTGAGAAAGCTTTAGCACGCGGTTCGGAAGGCACTGTGGAAGACGGAAACGAATGGGAGCGTGTTGCGGAGCTCTGCGACTTCGGACCGAGGCGCGGCCGAGATGTGGCACGTCTTAGATCCATTGTACTGCAGCTGAAACAGTCTGGAGTCAGACCTAAGCACCCACCACGCACTACCAAAGTGTAAGTTTTTTTATGCACCACCCCTGTCGGATCAGCACTGCTGTTGAGCTATATCTTAGTCCAATTCCCAGGTTTCTAGGACAAACTATGTATTATTATTATTCTTCATAATTGACAAATAGGATTGACATCTCTTTTGAATAATAATGTCAATAAATATTTATAACAGTGGTTTATGAACTGACATCATAAATAGCATCTGTTTACTTGTACAATAGATTAAGAATAGACATGAAAACATTAAATTAATAAAATATATTGGATTTATATTAAATTGTGATTATAATAATACTTAATTCACTATTTTTCTTTTGTTCACAGAGCTTGAATAATCAGTGAATATTTAACAAGTTACATAACTAAATTGTACCTAATCATCAGTCTTGGTATATAAAATCACACTTAATGATAATAATTTAGGAAAAATATATGAATATAAAGTTGTTCCACTGCTGTTTATTAATACTGTATAACAACTGTAATAGAAGTGTTATTTATTCATTTTTTATTGTATTGTATGATGTTTAAAATCATAATGGCGAACTATTATTAGGAATTAGTTACGCCATCGCGTTTTTTTTGTCATAATGTTAATAAATATCATTCCAAAATAAATAATTGTTCAATTCTTTGGTCTCATATCTTAATATTTATAAACCCCAATTTTGAACACATTTTACTATTATACAGCCTCCAAATTATAATTAACCCTATTTGTGTCTTCCCATAACAATTTTCTACTTATTCTCTTAGTTTGAAAATACTTATCAATTCACAAATTAAAACTAAATCCTTGAATACTTGATACTATAACTTAAAATCCTTTGCAATGTCAATATGTTTCTTTTTATAAATTTTTTCAGTCAATTTTAATAACAAATACATTAAACTTATGACCAATAGAAATGGCCATACACCACATGTGAGGTAGCTTCGTAATTGTAATCCTAGGGATCTTTCTTTATTCAATGATATCTTATTATATACTATTTCTGTCCTCTTCATTATATCCATCCAATTGTACATTTTCCTTATTCTCATGTTGCATTCAAAAGGACATAGCATGTTGCCTTTGTCTATGTCTTCCATGGCTTTTTCAATGCCTTCAACTAGACAACCAACATTTGGTTCTGTCAAGTATATCATACTCTCAGGCAACACTTCAGGGATACCACCCACTTTAGTTGATACCACCTTCAACCCACAAGAAGCAGCTTCCACAATTGCCATGCAATAAGCTTCTGTTAGAGATGTATTCAGAAATATATCCCCTTTTACTAACACATTCCTAACTTCAGAATGTTTGAGACTTCCTAAGAGGGTCAGACAATGTTGGAAGCCCTTCTGTTCTCTTACTTCTTGTAAGAGCCACATTTTAGGACCGTCTCCACCAACTATAAATCTTATATTTGGATATCTGGGGCACATATCAGCTATCACAGCAGCCATTAGGTCAACACCTTTTCTGTATACTAGGCGTGATACAATGACTATTGTTATTA
The DNA here is from genome assembly GCA_905147745.2 of Phlogophora meticulosa. NCBI lineage: Eukaryota > Metazoa > Arthropoda > Insecta > Lepidoptera > Noctuidae > Phlogophora > Phlogophora meticulosa. The sequence goes on from LR990521.1 coordinate 3,762,828, forward strand.
CATTTGGCTCCCTTTTACTTGGGTCTGGAGTAAAACTATAAGCATCAACCGCATTTGGAATGACAGAAACTTTATGTGCTTTTACTTTTGCTCTAAGCACAGTATTCTCCTTTCCAGTGTGGGAAACACAAATACAATGGTCACACTCGCATAAACACATCTGAAGATATTTGTTTGTCAGGACAGCAGATGTGTCGGCAAAACCAAACAAGCTGTGATCTGTAAAAACTGTTTTTAACCCCATCAATTTACCTATAATTGACACTTCATGGCATAGGACACTGAATGCAGAATGTCCATGAACAATTTCAATTCTCTCCCGTATCAATATGTATCTTATCAGAGCTATATTGCTTATCATCGTTGGAAGTACACACTGGGCATAAAACACTTTGACAGGCAAGTAATACACTTTAAGACCACACGTTAAATACCGTATTCCCACCCGTTGACCGTAAGAATGTGTGATTATAACTACTTTGTGGCCTCGCTTTATTAAACACTGGGATAAATTGTAGATATGTTCTTCTACTCCGCCCGTATTAGGATAAAAGAAGTCCGAAGCCATGCAGATAATGTGCTTTTTATTCATTTTACGGTTTTCCTGTAATTAAATGAAACAGGTTAACTGTACTGACGCATTATTCGTTTTTTAATTTTTAATGTGTACGTAAATGATAAATATGTACCTTTCTTTGGATCCCCATTGTCATAAAGATATATTAAAATGATCAACTGATAAGGTTCTGCCAATAAACTGGCTTTATTGTTTTCAAATATCGCTCCGTATAAATTTCCGGTGGGTTCTCATCTCAACCAATATTTTCATTCGAGTAGCTGTGTGACAACTGACACTGACACTTTTAATTTGGCAGTGAATAATGAGAGAATGTTGTCATTCTTGAAAAAATATCATCCTCCTCGCGCACGGTGGATCGAAAATCGGCTGTAGAAGACATAGGATCTCGATTTCTTAAATGTGACTTTTTTGCTGGAAATGACTTCTGCTGATCATTACTGTTCTATAAAATGTCATATGAAGTAAATGTGTGCACAAATGGAAGAGTTATAATTTTTATAAGAAAAAAATGTATGGAGCTACTATGAAAAATCGAATTATCTCCTAAACGGCATGTTTAACCGTAATATCCTTGGAGGTGGTCATAGTGCTTATTATTTATAATTTTTTGGTTGCGGATTTGACGAAAAATTTCATGCCGTTTTTTTTTTAAAAATCGTCAAAATATTTTTATTTGTTTTTTCATATGAAACGATTCCTTTTAGTGTTTATGTTGAAGAACACGGACTTTTAACTACACGTAACATAAAATAGCATCACTCCTATAGTTCCGAAGGAGTTGGCAGAGGTTTATAGTACACCCACACGTAGACAACTATGTTTGAGCTAGATATTTATCAACACATCATGAGTTTTAAAACTTTTCATACAACCAAATTACCAATTGTTTACTCTTCTAATGAGTTCGAAAAGAAGTGATTAAGTAACTACACTGATTAGGTCTTCTAATGAGTCTTTATAGGTGATTTAATGATTTTCAATATCTCACGACAATGCCAACTATGGATTACATTCAACTTTTCCTGATAAGTAAGCTAATTTGTTAATTAGCAGTGCTATGAGTTCTAAGAATAGTTAGTGACAATTATACATTTTCATTAGCTAATGAGAAGATAACTAATGAGGGTAGTTACCTAATTATTGGCGTTTTGCAATAAAAGGGCTAAAGTTTTGTTTTATAATTTAGTTTGTTCACAACTGTGTAACTGCTAACACTAAATCTGCGACTATAAAATCTTAGAATGGAAAGTTTAATCACGAATTTAGACTTGTTTGTTCTTCTACGAAGTGAGACTACTTCATTTGATCATGAAGTATTGTTCAGTGCAGTTGTATCCCGCATAGGCGATTGCCTGTCTGACGAAGATCGTGTTGTTCTCAAAGAATTTTGTCGGAGATTTACGCGAGCCGCTTTACAAAGGTGGCAGAAATCCAACCGATTCCTTGATAATTTCAGGAGAAAGTACGAGAATTGGTTGGGAGCAAATATTGATTGGCCGAGTTTTGTGCAAACTTTAGTTAATCAAGAACCAAGTGTTGATGAGATACCAAGAGCGCCCTCAGTCTCTTCAGAACCGTTGACATCAACGTCCATTGGAACAATGACGAAAAAATCCCGTAAACCATTCGAAGATCTGGGAAGTAAACAAAAAAAGAGAAGATCTGATGAACACACAGGCGAAGATTCCAGTGAATTGGCATATGCAGCTGCAGCACGTTTAAAAGAAGAAGGGCATGGAGATATCGCCTCTGTCATCGAATACATGATGAAATATCCTGAAGCAGCCGCTAAATTAAATGAAACGCTTAAGAAACCAGCGAAAACAATCATATTTACGTCAGAAAAGGCGCTTGGATTGCTTCTTTCGCTAAAACTCTCAAAGTGGCAATATATTACGTTGCGAGAGGCTGCCATTCGGGAAGGTGCTAAGGATATTTATCCATCTTACTATAAAGTGCAACAAACTAAGCTTGATTGCTACCCTCCGAAGCAATCAGTGACAGTTACTGATTCATCGGCTAGGATTACACTTCAAGCTTTACTTGATATCACAGTTACAAGAATCCTTCAAAGCCTTTCTAAGGAAGAGCATAACAAGCAGTTGAAGCTGATATCCAAGTGGGGATTTGATGGTGCTTCTAACCAAAGCCGATACAAGCAGAAAATGGAGGGTGAGGAAGATGACTCGAGCATTTTCATGACCTCCTTGGTGCCACTTAAACTGACAGATGGAGACAACATCTTATGGACGAACCCAAAACCATGCTCAGTTTTATATTGTCGTCCAGTTCAGTTTACTTTTGTAAAGGAGAGTGAAGCAGTTGTCCTTGAGCTGAAAAAACAAATGGATGAAGAAATTAAGGCCCTTATCCCCACAGAGTGCAATAATAATAATAGGGTGACTCATGAACTAATGATGACGATGATCGACGCTAAAGTTTGCACTTACCTTTCTGAAGCTAGATCAAATGCATCGTGCTACCTGTGCTTAGCAAAGCCTACTGAAATGAACCGCTTAGATGCTGTAACATCAAAAATTGTGTGTTCTGACCTGTATGAATTTGGCTTGTCATCCCTACACGCCCGTATAAATTGTATGGAATGTCTGTTGCACATTGCATACAGGCTCGACTTCAAACGGTGGGCAGCGAGAAGTGATGAGCACAAAGAAATGCTACAGACAAGGAAGAAAATAATTCAAAATAAATTCAAAGATGAGCTCAATCTGTTGATTGATATAGTAAAACAAGGCTCGGGAACCACCAATGACGGGAATACTGCAAGAAAATTCTTTGAGTTTCCTAATAAAACCGCAGCTATAACCGGTCTGGATGAAGACCTCATCAAAAGATTTGCTGTAATTTTACAAGCCATTACATCTGGAGAGCAGGTCGATATAATGAAATTTAGAGATTATGCCCGCAAAACAGCAGAAAAGTACGTATTATTATACGACTGGTACTACATGTCGTCAACCGTTCATAAATTATTAATCCATGGGGCTGACATAATTGAGAAAAATAATATTGTGCCGATTGGGACTCTCTCGGAAGAAGCCTCAGAGTCTCGAAACAAAGATTTTAGGAGGTTTCGAGAACATCATTCGCGGAAAAGAAGCAGGCAGGATTCCAATCAAGACATTTTAAATATGCTTGTTGTTTCTTCGGATCCTTTGCTAAGTGCACAAAGGCCTAAGTTAGATGCCAAGAAAAAGCAGAGCTTTTTTGCTGAAACTCTCGACTTAATTCAATTTCAGGAAACTGAGTTCGAGTTTTTGGATATATCCAATCTGGATGCTGACTCAGAATTGGAGTCTGACAACGAGAGTGATAAGGAAAATTTGTAAAAAAATATATATGTACTTATTTGTAAATTTGTATTTGAGTCTGTTTGGGTTTTTTTTTTGTAATTTAATGATATTTTGTCTTTTTTTTTATTTATTTTACTTTATTTTACAAATGCTTAGTATTAATTCCTTAAATTAAATTATTTTGTATATAATATAACTTTATATGTTACTTAAATAAGAGTTTGATAATCTTTTTTTATTTAAATTAGTAAAAATGGGTCAAAAAACAGCAATTTTTTAATTTATTTTTTCTTGTTTTGTGTCTTCTTAATATTTGGGTTAATAACATATCGAACTTTTTAACTTGGACACTAAAAGGGATCGTTTTACATGTAAAAATAAATAAAAATATTTTGACGATTTTTTTTTAAAAAAACGGCATTAAATTTTTCGTCAAATCGGCAACCAAAAAATCATAAATAATTAGCACTATGACCACCTCCAAGGATATTACGGTTAAACATGCCGTTTAGGAGATAATTCGATTTTTCATACTAGCTTCATACAAATTTTTCGTAAAAAAAATATATTTCCTTCGTTTATGGGCAGAATTAACTCGGGTGTCATTTTTGTACATAGTAATGATCAGCAGAAGTCATTTCCAGCAAAAAAAAAAACATTTAAGAAATCGAGATCCTATGTCTTCTACAGCCGATTTTCGATCCACCGTGTCGCGCCGCGGTATTTCTAAACGTTTCCTAGTACATGTTGTCTTGCGTCAAATTGTCACTGTCAAATCGCCTACCCACAGTAGTAAGCGTCTACCATAGATAAGATCTAACGTATAGATGGCCATCTCTCGATTTTGTACTTTATACCGCCATCTAGTTCCGAGACCCCATTATACTTGGTAGCAAATCTATACATTGTATACGTATAAATATCGTACCAAGCTACCCACGTAGACCGGATGACTTTTTTTACCGTCGGAAAAATAAAGAGCGTGATGCTAGACTACAAATACATTTTTTTCTATGTGACCAATGGAAAAAGTTGTTGTATGTTAGCACTAGAATCAGCCTCTTTATGACGGTAAAAAACGAATAATACCGGTTACTTTTAAAGGTTCTACTAGTTGTGTATTTAATAATAGCCACTAGTTACCGTTTACATGCTGTATTATAAAATTATACAACAATTAAACATAACGAATTTAAAACTGCCTATTATTAAATACACAATGCGTTACGGAAAATATTATGAAACAATAGCGCGTACGCATCCACTTGTTCTCAAACAGTCTCGTAATGGCTGTCATGACAGAAATCAAACAGTGCATTTTACGGATGCGTTCGTATCATTATAAATTATTATTGTTATAAAATAAATTATTATATTATATATTTACTTGTTTTGTAGAAATATTATGTTTATTAAATAAGAAAGAAAATTTGGAAAATCCAAAAGTGCACGCCTCATAATCTCAGTTTTTACTTCTTCATATTTTTTTTAGTTTTTTATTAATTTTTATTAAACGACAACGAATAACCCAGCGATTTTCAATAGCAAACAGCGCGCTGCGATTATGAAGCTTTAAAAAAATAATACTTCGATATTAATTTTTACGGTCGTGAGAGTGCCAGATCCATACGGACAGACATCCGGACGTCCTTGAACATTTTTGCAATTTTTTTTTTTCTACTTTAAACAAAATAATTGTTTTATAAAAATATCAATTATGTTTCAACGAATGTTTTTTCTTGATATTATATGCATGATAATATTATCCTACAAGTGCATTGTGAGAAAAATACAGTAATTTTTAGTTTCGAAAAGTCCTTGACTTTCATATATCGTGAGAAGAGCATCACCGCCATGAGGCGTGCAAAAAGTTATGATTTCAGTGTTTTCTGCAGTAATTTAAAACAATATGAATATAATTATATTAATTTGGAACGTATTTTTCATTCGAAAAAGTACGGTGTCTGGGAGCTAGATGGTGCTGCGGATGTTAAAAATCGACCTTATGAAGGAAGACAATCTCGCATGCAAAGAGTAAAGTACTCTCGCATGGCGTGGAGTCTGCCGAACCTGCAGATTAATTTAATATTCTGTTTATTTATTCTTAAACAATGGACAAACCAAAGAAAACTGACCGTAAGAGAAAAAGATTTGCCGCCAGGTTGGAAAGTTCCAAAGGAGTATTATGCTGTGAAATGCCTGTACCGGTATGCCTCATGAAGTCATGATTGAACTTTTTATTTTGTTATAGTTTTGATACATGCGTAATGACTATTTTTTGTAGCTGTAGCACTAATATGACACTATTTTGCTTTGCAGAGTATAGTGCTATGTAACGCTGGACAAGCTACAGGATTAGATAAAGAATGTATATTTAATCTAGTAAAAGAGTATGGATTAAGTATACCTTTGCCCAAATTTATTGCAGAAAAAGGAGAGTCCCACTCCTTTCTGATTTTTGATACGACGGATAATGCTCTATTATTTTATAATACGTGCAATGGTAAAGCGAAAGCTGATGAAAATGGAACACCACTTTATATGATCTTTGTTGAAAAAGGTAAATATAAAAAGTGTTTATTTAGAACTTGAATAGATTACCTATGCATATATTTCCATCAGAAATAGGCAAGATGATGTTTGCAACAGGACTTCAAATCCCGAAGGATGTCAGTATAGAACTATAATAATAATGTTGCGGGATGTTGTGATGATCCAGTGGTTAGCCCAAATTCACATGTATTATTTGAGTCTGACTTGGATGTCACTGACATTGGTAACATTGGATCTTAAACCCTAGATTCATAATCATATCTAAGAGGAACATTAATCATAAACATTTGTCTCACAGATGACTATATTTAAATGATGGGTTTATCGGTACTTGTAAATAAAACAAAATAAATTAAGTATAAAAAGGTTTAGGTTATAAAAATGAAATTAATTAATAAAAATTAAAGTTCATCGGCACATTCCACACATATAAGGCTGCGATGATCCATACACATAAACTTTTTGCATGTCTTGCATTGGAACCTTGCCACACAACGTTTTTTATAGTCACAATCCACAAATTTTTGGGTCCCATTTCGACCAGGTGCATCAATGGTCAAAAACTGATTTTCAAAAATAACAAGTGTAATTGATGAAGTGGACTTCATCAATAGTTACACTATTCATAAATATTCGCCTCTCAGATGATGAAAGGTCTGTAATTTGCAAATTAGATGTTACTACGAGTCAAGGTCATTCGTTACACTAACAGTCAGACGTTCTGGGAAGGTACTTAAGAGCTCAATCAGAAAGATAATCAATTAGAGTTATCGAACGGACCAGATGGTAGACGGGTTTCATACAAGCGGTAGTGATATGAAATCTGTTGGTACAAGCCGTGACAGGCTAACTTATAAAGGAAGCAAAGAACTTGCAACATTTTTTTAAATTTTGATGTAAATTGTTACATATTTAGATTATTCAAATTTAACCTGTCTGTGCTAACAGATAACGGATTAATTGAAAAAAAAAGATATAAAAGCTTTCTATCTCTTTCACTCGAAACAGTAGACAAAAATTGTGTTTTGTGCGTTCTGCGAGATGAATGTTTATGAATCTAGGGTGTAAAAAGAGGCATTTGCTTTGTGCACGGGGTCTTTGAGATCTGGCATTTGGTAGAAGCTCCTAAAACAGAATAACAATACCAATTTTTGATAATAGTGTTTCTTATAAGTTTAGTAGGATTTTATGAGGCATGCACCCAATGATATCAAAAGTATACCACCTCCCACGGTACAAACAGTAGTTGGTTTCCACCAGGACCTGAACTGACCAAAGGTTGACTGGTAGAAAATGCCTATGGCATTAAGTCTATATCATACATTTATGTGCTTAAAGTATTAATTGCAGTCATACATTTATTTATAATATTGTGTATTGTAATTATTTTCCAGTTCCCAATACAGAAATTATATGCCCACATGAAAATCCTAAAGGCCTATTATTAATTAAGGATTTTATCAGCACAGAAGAAGAAAATAAATTCATGAGATTGTTTGATTGGACTCCAGGGTCAAATAATTTAAAGAATCGTCAAGTGAGACATTTTGGCTATGAGTTTAGATATGGCAGCAATGACGTGGATCTTAATAATCCATTAACAGAGAGGATACCAGAAGAATGTAATGTTTTGTGGAAGAGGTTAAAAGAACAGGGCTTAGATGTTGGTGTACCAGATCAGTTGACTGTAAATAAATATTGTCCTGGACAAGGTATTGTACTTCAAAGTTATTGTTTTAAGTCTAATAAATTTATAACAAAGTAATAAATTAAACTGAACGAACATATTGTTTGAGATTAATTTTAATTCTATTAAGTAAATTTTGATTTAACTATCTTTACCAATTTGTCACTACCCCATTAGTTTTAAACTTTTAAGTTACTGAATACAATAAAATATCATCATCCTCTTGCCCTTATCTCAATTTTTCATTTGGGGTCGGCGCAGCATATCTTCTTCTTCCATACATCTCTATTTCCCGTCATCTCAGAAGTCACCTCCTTCTTAGCCATATCAACTTTCACACAATCCATCCATCTTTTCCTGGGTCTCCCTCTACTCTTGTAACCCTCTACAATTACAATAAAATAACCAAGTATAAATCCCATTCTCTAGGTATACCATCCCATGTAGATAAGCACAGTCCATTTGGGGACACAATACTGTCTCTCTCACTCGGATCTGATGTAGTAATGGACTGGAAGCATCACAGTGGGAAATATGTGCCAACCTTAGTTCAGGCAAGATCACTTCTTGTTATGCAAGATGAAACTAGGTGAGTAGTTAGTTTTACTCAGCAAAATAGTTGTGCTGGAGTGCCTGTTGTTTCCCGAAAGTACAACATTTCTGGTGCTAGTTTTATCGTTTTCTTCATTGGTTTATCCATCAATCATCATCATTCAGAGGAAAGACATCTTATCTTACATAAGATTTTTTTATAAAAACTGTGCCCCACTAGGTATTTCTCCAGTATTGTGGGTGCAATTACAAACATTCAAACTCTTACACACAAAGAGCCAGACCCGGAAGAACTACCTGTAGGCCATAAAAATATTAGTTCCAAGCAGGAATCGAACCCACGACAAGCAGTCAATCGTTCAGCCTCTGCGCCAACTGCGCCATCCCACATTGTTACCATTGCAGCATTGCCACAACATTTTAACCATTACCATGTTACGCTGTAATCAGCAATCTAATTATTTTCTATGCAGTACCACATTATTTTTCATAGCCATTCAATGTTGCCTACTCAAAACATTTTATTGTTTTTGTTTAAATGTTCGAAATATTAGCTTATTTTACTAACCTCTTTCTTCAGATATGACTGGCAGCACGGCATACAACCTCGAACATGGGATCCGGTCATCGAAAACCGCACAGAAGACTCGCAGAACATCAAAGTTATTACTAGCCACTCTGTACCGAGAGACACGCGTATTTCCCTTACGTTCCGTTGGACTAGAACTGGTCCCTGTGAATGTAGGTACAAGACGCTTTGTGACAGTGCAGAGAAGGTATCTGCTGATAACTTAGAAGATAAAATAGCATCGAACCTTGAAGAATTGCATGTGCATCAGGTTTGTGGTTGTTTTGTTTTTAGAATGCTCTAAAACTAAGGAAAACGGTGTTCGTATTATTTAAGCATTTGATTTTTTTGTAAGCGTAATATGTAGGTAGAGATGGGCAGAGGGTTTAAACACAGCTGGGTGAAAAGGGCATAAACTGGACAAATAGGGCACAAAATGATCATAATGATCATCTAAGACACTGTCTCTGTACAATAAATTCCAATTATATGCTAGAAATAAATAAATAAATAATGCTGGACAATTCACACAGCATCATCTAGCCCCAAGCTAAGCAGAGCTTGTGTTCTAGATGACTGATATACTTAATACAATACATTACATAGATATTTTTTATTATACATAGAAAATACCCAGAACACCCGAAACCAATGTTTGTAGATCATACAAACATTTGTCCCAGGGCGGGAATCGAACCCGCAACCTCCTGCGTCGCAGGCGGACCTTCGCCCACCGCGCCACATAGGTCGTCAAAAATGGTATAATGGCATAGGTCGTAAAAAAAGAAATGAAATTTTAACTGCTCTTTCTGTTGTAAGACGGTTCCTCTTAATACTATGAATGAAGCTGTGGGTACAGAACGATCTTTCTGTAGCAGCTGATGTACTGATGTACAGGGAGCAGTAACTTTACGAACAGCTATTTTACTCAGTGCAGTAGACCCACAAATTCCTCTCCACCAGTTTACAGGATCAACAGTTTCTGCAGCTTTCCATGTAAACTGCTTACTCCACAAACCACCTCGGCCTCTATATTTAGCCATTTCAGCTACACAATTCGATATTTAGACTATTCGCAAGATCATTAATGAACTCCATCGTGTTAATCTCCTGATTCTGATCAAGTCCATGTCCTACAACTGTAGGGTCTAGTTAATATGCAGCGTAGTGTATCGGCTTAGTAATCTGTACGATCATTTCTATGGCAGTTATCAATCCGCATTCTCTAAAATTGATGTTGTAGCTAAATTGAATTGCACTTTTGATTTCATATTCTTCAGTACCATAAAAACTTTATTAATATTGTAATCATTTCCTCCGAGTTGAAATATGGTTACTGTTATTGGCATTAATACATTCACACATTGATTCACCATAGTCCAATAGTTTTCGTAAACAATTGCAACTTTGACTTCAGTTGATGGTTGAATGTGTTCATTGACTGCTAAAGTTTGAAGTGCAGCTTTGTTGGTGTGTACGCTTTTTATTGCAGAAACATAACTTCCCCATCTAGTTTTGCAGGGTTATTTTAAAGTTTCGCCGGCAATATTCTTGTCTAATTAAAAGTGCACGGAGTACCTGACTTCTTTTTACACACGTAATAACATCTGTCGCATCTGCACACAATAAATTAAGACTGTGCAGCGCAACCCAAAGGAACTACGGAAGGATATTTTTTGGGGGTTTGCCTCCACTACGCCAGCCACTTATAAGATTCAAGTTTTTTTTTCAGGTGTATGAGCAGATAGCTGTACACTTTAGCACAACTCGGCACAAACCGTGGCCGAAGGTAGTCGAGTTCATGCTGGGAGTTACCCCTGGCTCTGTGGTGATAGACCTGGGATGCGGAAACGGGAAAAATATATTCAAGAGAGATGATATTGTGCAGGTCAGTCATTAAACCATGTACCTTTTGTTAGAACATTGCCAACACATTACTGGTGAAAACCTAAGCCACCCGGCTGTTCTTCATGAGACTGGAAGGTTCCATGCGCGTAACGCCTGCCTAAAGCCTTCCTGGCGCACTCTTATTTGTAGTTAGGTTTAAGTACTTAAGGTCTTAGGTTATTTTATAACTCTAGTTGAGGTTTTTTGGAACATAACCTTTTGTTTAACCACGCATACGTTTTTACATTGTAGTCCGATTACGATGATTATTTTTTTATTGGATAGGGTTTACCTCAACGTTGGTTACATTTAAATTTGAAAACAAAAAAACCTCCCTAAGTGTAGAAAACAGATTAACTAAAAATTAAATCAATATAGATTTAATTTTTAGATACTGAATTACAGTTTGAGATGTTTTTCAGATGATATAAAAGCGAGCACTTTAGTCCTATTTACCTGCACTATCGATTATGTCCTGATGTAGGAACCAAAATAAAAAGAAATAATATTCGCGTTACAGATAGGTGGCGAGCGAAGTTTAGGCTTGCTGTCCGAATGTAAAGAAAACATACGTGGTATCAGTGGAGCAGATTGCGTGCGTTTTGACTTATTGAGCGCTATGCTGAAAGATGGAACAGCTGACATTGTTATATGTATCGCTGTCATACACCATTTTAGTAGCAAGGTGGGTTGATAATTAATTCTTTAGCTTTTTTAAAGTTAATTATTTAATGTTAATAATTTGTGTTTCTAAAAATTAAATCAGCTGCCTCCTTGGTCGAGTGGTTCGCGCTCCTTACTAAGAAGCCAGGGGTCTCGGGTTCGAATCCCGTAAGGGCAAATGTTTGTGTGATAACCATGAGTATTTGTTCCCGAGTCATGGATTTATAAAAATATATATGTATGCCTATCCTTTAACTAGTCACCATATTACAAGCTTTGATTAGTATGGGGTTAGTTTATTGATGTGTTAGTACGTAAAAAAAACATGTTTTAAAGCAAATTTTTCATGACTCAAAGCTAGGCTTTCGTATAGTATATAATACCCATAATAATACCCATGGTATCAAACATAGGCTTTTGTTTGACGTACATATTGCGCAAACGCCGCTTTAAGCGACGTTAGTTTCGATAAATCACTCTAGGTGACACTACCGCAGCGTTTACGCGACGGTCACCTAACTTAATTTAATTACTAGTAGGATAAGATGCTGTCTCTTTCGTCCATTTTCAAACCTTTATTTACAATAGTTGTTATTTCCACTTAAAAAAGTATAAATTCTATTAATATGTAAATAAAGTACATTTAAGAATTACTAGTAGTACCTACTAGTACCATCGATAATTTTTTTTTAATGTTTGACGTAGCGTAAACTATACCTTATGTGACGGTACTAAAGTTATTTTGACGACCGATGTGGCGCGGCGGGCGAAGGTCCGCCTGCGACGCAAGAGGTTGCGGGTTCGATTCCCGCCTTGGGACAAATGTTTGTACGATCTACAAATATTTGTTCCGGGTGTTCTGGGTATTTTCTATATATATAATAAAAATATCTATCTATATAATGTACTGTATTAAGTATATCAGTCATCTAGTACCCATAACACAAGCTCTGCTTAGCTTGGGGCTAGATGATGCTGTGTGGATTGTCCAGCAATATTTTTCTTAAAACACTGATTTTGCTCACAGTTTTGGAATCGAGTTTAGAGCTCAGAGTATATTTACCTGCTGCTAGTTAAGTCGTGTTTTATTATAAACGACTAATTTTGTTTATTATATATTTCCATAGGCAAGAAGATTACAATCCATATTTACAATACACCGCTTACTGCGTAAAGGTGGACGCGCTTTCATTACAGTTTGGGCAAAAGACCAAACAAAATCAAATTACCTTTCAAAGAGCAAACAAGACCACCAAGATGAGACCCAGGCGGAGTCCCAAGTTACAGTCGGTGGTGTAAACCTACCGGTACATGCAAATAGAACGCGGTTCCAACATCAAGACCTACTAGTACCTTGGAAGTTAAGAAAAGGGACGGAAAATCGACTAGCAAATGCACCAGACAGCATACTGCTAAGATATTACCACGTTTTCGACGAAAACGAACTAGAAGATTTATGCAAAGAAGCCGATTTCGCAATCGAACAGAGTTTCTATGAAGAGGGTAACTGGTGTGTTGTATGTAAGAAAAAATAAATTTACTGAGGTAACACTTTGTACTTTCTTTTTTTTAATTTAAAAAAGTCACTGTCTACAAAATTAAAAAATAAAACGACCAACATAAAATCGCTATAAAAAACAATCGTTCACAACAACTATGTAATGTCCTGCGCATATGTAAAACTGAATGTATGAAATGTACAAAATCTTTATGATGAAAATGTTGCTATCAAAATAATTTTAACCGATAAATATGATTTTTATCTTTGTTTGAGCATTAGAATTTGCCTAAAATATCCATGTCATTGTTGACATAATTATCTTTTGTTCACCGTATAATCTTAAATAATTCTATTGCGGTTTTTGTTTCTTAGGTAGAGAGAGAAGGAAACAGTAATGATTAAGAGCTATCAAACATCACATGTAAAATTGAATTTAACATTTTGATTTATTGACAGCTCCCATTTAGTTTCGTCTCTTTCTTGTTTCGTCTACAAGAAAGAGCAAGAAATAGTTGCTATGTTTGGTTTAATTGGTGAATAAAAAAATCTGGGCAAGTATCTATAATATATAAAATATTTATGGACTAGTTATGAAATCTGTATAACTTTTAAACTAGGGAATGTTTAGGCCGTATGAAGTTGTCTTATAGGCTCGCTGTGTGTATGAGCGTAGTTTTGCTAACGTCACTGGTATCGTAGTCTGCGCGTAGTTCGCGCAAAAGACTCGATTAGAAAATAGTTTATAATTACATACATAAGTACCATTTTGATTTGTTTGCCAATTGCACTCTCACAAAAAGCAACCCCTTTTGGAAACGCCGAGCTTGCGTTAGAGCTTCGAGCATTCCTTTATCACATATGCGCAAGACATCGCATCAGGATTTCATTAAAGCTAATTGCAACAACGGTATAACAGATATTGTTGACAAATCCGCCAACACAGCATCAACGTTCTGTATAGTGTTCACTTGGAATATGTTCTCCTTTCTAAAGCTAAGTATTGCCAGAGCTAATAATGGTAGGATTTCTAAACAATCGTAGCCTAGTATGGCATCCCAGAGCAGAAGTAACTGATCTGGTGGTAGGTGTCCACTGAAAGCGCGCATCAACCATTTGAATACCACTCTAATTCTGAAATGGAAAATATAAACAAATATTAAAAAAAGAACTTTATTATTAAAAAAACATTGAATTATAAATATACTTACGGATTAATATTGATATTTCTAAAATGTATCCATAATAAAGGTTCATTTGATTCTAGAAGCCTCTCGTACAGAAGGCACAATGATACTATACCCTGAAAATGAAATGAGCACATTAGAATCTAGGCTTGAATCCTATCTATTCTGTCAGGCAAGATCGAGATCTAGAGCAGGCCCATTCCGTTATCTTATCCTCGAGTACTGTTATTTTATATGTTATCATTTTATATCGTTAAAAAAGTGCAGAGAAGATATTTGCCCTGCAGTGGGACAATATATATATATAATTCAAAACTAAACAATCAACTATAGTTATAAAGCTCACGTAGTTAAGGTCTGCGAAGACAGAACTGAAATAGATAATTAACCTAAATTCTACTGTGTAAAAGTTAAAAATAGTGTGCAAGACAGAAATTTGTGTATTTGTAAAATCTAATCATAACCTATTTGTGAAAGCTTGTGACATCTATGGACGTGATAATATATATTATATCCACGTAGTTCAAGACATGGTCAGCGACTGGTGTTAGAATTTGTACCAAAGACAGTCTTTAACAAAAATTGTGTAGCTATGTGTGTAAAAATGTTTAATAGGTTACAAACAACCATCCAAGATCTTCCTTTACCAAAGCTTAAGAAAGTGCTTCAAGAGATAGTTCTTAAGAAAATGATTTAATCTGTAAATGTGTGATATTAAACAATATCACTCTTTTACATACAACCACCTGGGACATGAAACATGGGAGAACACATAAATATAACTGCTGAAATGTGGGTGCCACCTACTATAGCAGCTCTGCTCAACCCTACGGGTAATACAGGCGTGGTGTTGTTTTTATGTTAAATCTGATATAACCAAAACTGACATAGCAGTCAGTTTTAATTATTCCGTTTCCACGTTGTGGTGCAAAAAAGAGACCCCACTATTCTACGCAGCAACCACAAAACAAATATTATCAGTTATTCAGTGAATAGGTATTGTGACGAATAATTGGTATTATTTATATTCACAGAACTGCTATAGGGAAAAAAATAAAACAATCAAATTCAAACAACCAGTAAATACATAATTATTGGCATGTTTTAACATCAATTTCCGTGTAAATACTAGCTAAGTAGGTACGTCATTCCCTTCCCTTGGTTACAAGTTAAACTAGACAGAGACGGATTTCTTTAAGTAATGACAATATTTGTGGAACTTAAACTTCCAAACAAACGGTTAACATTTAAAAGGCATCGACCAAAAACGAGTTCAAGGCATAAACTAATTTGACATCTTGAACAGTCACCGTCCTTTTCTCGAGCTATCTGTCAGAAAGAGACGTCAATTCTCTCATTTAAGCTTAGTTTGTGAACAGCGGAATCGGTGTCTTATGATGTCGATGCCTTTCTTACTAAATAATGGAAATACCTGTGAATGTGTCGAAATGTAGTGCAATCGATGCCAGTATCGTATGTAGAATGCCCGAAACGTGTAGTACAACTGAACTGGGTCGTCATAGAGGTAGCAGAACGGAGTGGCTGAAATATTAAACATTAGCGATAATTTTTATTTTCGTAGATATTAATTTTTAACCCATTAACCGCCCAACTCGGATTTATCCAACCAATATTTTCGTGTCCATTCCACCGGAGTCGTATTTATACGACACAAAACTTGTTTGTCCAATTTGATTGTTAGGTTCACAGTCTAAACAAAAATAGCAAATTTTGGGACTATCCGTAACGATTGTCCAAGATCTATAAATGACAGCCCTGACCAACGGCTCCGCGTGCTTTCCGAGGCACGAAGGAGTCTCGATATGTAATGAACGGTCACTCATCCGCAGACTGACCTCTGCAAGCGTAGCTTAACCTTCGATCAACACGTGCGATGCCTCTAACATCCGAGTTTATATGAGTTTCCGTGCCCCCCGCGCCAAGCTTAAAATCGTCAGTGCATTTATCATCTTGCCCAAAATTAGCTAATTTTGAGTAGACTAAAGTAGAAGCTACTGATCAAATTAGCAAAAAAAAGTTTTTGTCGTATACATACGACTCAAGCGGAATGGACACGAAAATATTGGTTGGCTAAATCCGACCTGGGCGAATAATGAGTCATAACCAACTAACAGAAAAATAAATATAATTTAAAGCGCAAACTTACCATACATGGAAAAACCATGAAAAGGAATAACCCCGCTCGGTGGGAACACAGTGAGGCTATCAGCTGAAGTCTGCTTGCCTTTTATGGTGACTGTGGGTGGGTTGCCAATACTGCCTTTTAAGTTTTGCATCACTTCAATATCGCGAGAAAAACATAACATCACCTGTAAAAGTGTTTTCGCCGTATATTCCAAGTGTCGGAAGAAAATGAGCTCTATTTAGTAAAGTATAATATTATTGGAATAAAATTTGCTTTACCTGATACAATAAATCTTCGAATACAAAATACTGGTCATCGTTAGAAGCGGTTAATTGGACGTCTTTGAATATCAGTTTGTCTATCATTAAATCAACTTCCAGAACATTTTTCCTGAGCTTTGCGAAATATGCCGTGTGCTGAAAATTAAAATGCATTAATGTTAAACTAATATATTGGAATGTATCCTAGCTTACCACCAAGTGACAAAGGAAAGGTTTACTTTAGTTATATCTCAATTCATGCATAGTAGGCCCCACGTCAGTGGTAACAAAACCACTATAAGCTGGCCTCCCATTCTACTGACACTCCGTACTACGCTAGGCCAGTTCAAGGTGAGAGTGTTAACACCAACATGCGCTCAGTTGTACTACCTGACACTTAACATCGGAGCCTAAGACTTGCGACCACAACTTCGCGCGGAGGCACTGAGGGCTTCCCTTCTTCAGGTATTCCTGTACCACGGGTGCATAGCCCAAGACCGCCACTCGCTCGCCCAAGCTGATGCGCTCAGCCTCTAGAGACGCGAACCCCGGCACAGAGCTTGGCATGTTCGAATTGACCCCCAAAAGTGGTTCACCGTTTGACCATTCTGGGAAAACTTTTCGCTGGAAATAAATGTTTTCTTTTAAATCAAGTAAAATAATGTTCTTCAGAAAGCAAAGGTGCTCAGTAATCGCAACCAGCATGCGTGTATGACAAGATGTATGAACGAAAACGAAGCAAAAAGGGTACGGGCGTGAGTTTATGTAAGTATATAAGTTAGTAAAATAATGTTACAAATGAGACTAGGATTTGGCAATTTGGAATGGATTATAAAGGCTAATAGGTTAATTCGTCTATCAACTACTTTCATCCTGTTCACATAACTTAAAAAAATGTAAGGAAAGGTTATATTTTCTTGATTCATGACAACCTTCTACACGCCCTTAAAATTAGTTAATCGGTCTATCTACCACCCCTGCACAGACAATAATCGGGGCTAGACCAGAGACTCGAACCCTGTATAAAACCTGTGAAACATAAGCTGGATATTGTGAGGTACATGAAAAAATCCTATTGTGGGACATCTTAAGCAAAACAAAAAAAATAAGTTAGGGCTAAATGATAATGCTATGTCAGAAAAAATGAAATCATAATCATGGCACTATAATACTTACCAACTGGTCTAGTGTCTTCACTTGAATTGGTAAATGAGCAAACTCCCATTTTGGTTCATCTCTGTAAAAAATAATCATTGTAACTGCCCTGTACTATTATATTACATACACGGTATTTACAAAATATTTGGCACTAAGTATAGTTAATATTTTGGACTCCAACGTTACAAATTTGTGATAAAAATTAATTGCGGTGCATTATAAGTGCTACACGAAATAAACAATTGAATCAATACGTTCAGCACAGTTGGCGCAGTGGCTGAGCGATCGACTGCTGTGCCGCGAGTCGTGGGTGTGATTCCCGCACGGAACAAAAATTTGTGTGGCTTACAAGTGTTGTTCCGGGTCTGGCTTTTCGTGTATGTGACTTTAATGTTTGTAAACGCACTCACGATACAGGTGATTTTTTTTTCAGGGGCAATGTTTTTTAAACAAAAACACACAATGTACTTTTGTATGTTTATCTATATATCTTAAAAAAATAAGCTCCCGTGCGTATTCAATTGCATGAAACAAATTAAAATAAACCACGGTCATCGATAAATTCATGATAACAAAGTAGAAGTTAAAAGTTTTTATTAAAAAGGCGTGGCGTGGAGGGCACGCTCATGCATTTATGTTCTGGCGGTCAAAAGGTAAATACAATTTTGAAACCACTCACTCTCTCGTGTAAGGAGCATAGCCGGATAAGGTTATTAAGACTTCCAAAAAGTCTTTTGGCGCATAAACTGGTCTGTATTTCGTAAGGTCTGAAAAAAGAAAACATTATTAACAAAACATCACGCCTGTATTCCCCGCAGGGTTGGGCAGACGTGCACCTTTAGTAGGTGGCTAACACCCACAATTCCAGTTATGTTGACAGGGGGCCGGAGGCGAGCCTATTGCCACAAAACTAGTGTCCGGGCTTTTACTAATGAATTCCAGACGGAGAAACCCAATAACACTTTAATCGTCCCGGGAATCGAAACACAGGAACTTATGCTCAGCAGTAGCGCTACCACACCACCACCGCTAGACCAATGAGGCAGGCTATTATACATTTATGGAAACATAATAGGTATGGTAAAGACAGCCAGCACATCAAGGTATCCCAAACTGTGAATTTTCCCAATTTAACATGAACATTAAGCTTCTTTTGTGATAAAGTTGAAAACCTATCAAAGAAGTTTTACAGATTGGGGTAGTTTGATGTGATGGCCTCTGTATGTACCTATCGCAATTAGGCAAGTATGTAGTAGTAGCCATAGATATTTGAAGTAATATTACCTAAAGTATAGGTGCTAAGTTCATTCCATTTATCTAATAATTCTTCTTGTTCACTTTGAGGTCTAATTTTTGCTAGTGATGTTTCCAGGTCTGTGCACATAGAATTTAATGATTTGTGTATTCTCTTTTCCCATTGAGCACTTGCTTTTATTAATGATGATAATGGGTCTAATTTCTGTAAAGTAAGAATTAACTGTATCAGAATCATATGGCCAATAGCATCTGTATTTATAGGTACCGACACCACTGACAAATTTATGGCTACGTCGTGTTTTTAAAGGTCTATAAAAAACAAATACTGCTTACATTTTTACTTTGCGTTCTGACCCAATGAAAAACTGTATTTCTAAGTTTAGTGTCTAAACCCTTTTCTTTCATAGCTTGTTGTAACGTTTGTTTAAAATCTTCCTTTTTTACATTGGGTGACGAAACTAATTTCTGGAAAAATCAAAAATAAAGTTAAGTACCTACGTAGTTCCCTTGAAAGTTGCGTGCTAAACAAGGATTATTTTTTCTATCGTGTTTGTAATCGTGATGAAGGCTCGTGAATCTTACACATAGGGTCTTAGGAAGGTACTTTAGGCCCGTGCCCCTCTGAAGTGGGTTATAATTTACTTAGGTACCTACTGATAATCAATTTAGAGGCATATAAATTATATTGCATGCTATTGTATGTAATGTTACGCATACATACGTCCAGTAGCATAAGTCGCTTTATTATGAAGATATTATATTAGTCATATTTTTTTGATAGCTAGGTAACTAAGTGTGTACCTTGACCTTAATTAAGGATAATATTTATTTCTGATATGAAGAAATCGGTTAAATAAAGCAGCTCTTACCTGTACATCACTATAAAATGATTTGTAAATGGAGAGATTTTTTATTTCTTCGGCTAGTTTTAATGCTGTCTGATGTATGGCTTCTTCTTTTAAACCTTCCATAGTGACTATTCATGAATTATATCTATTTCAATTTTGTAAAAATAAAATAACAGACGTAACTGTGTTTACTTTTTTTTATAAAATTCATAGTTCATGGGAAAATGAAAAGACACTGTTGCCTAGGTAACTGACAAATAAATCATTGGAATATGTGAGGAGGTAGATACGCCAAAAAAGTATTTCATAATAACTATCATGTTTATTTTCTTCGCTCATTACAATACATCTGTTTTATCCTGTTAGTCATTCAATCAATAAATTAAGTCGTCAGTATTTTAAAATTGGTCTCTCTTGTTTAAGAGTTACGTTCGGAAATAGTTAAGAAATGGTGTACAAATCATAATGCAAGTCGCGTCTGAGTCGGTCATCGTCATTCCATAGATAGGTAAATAATATTACGTAGGTACTTTTAAAACTGAAAGCAACTTTTCGCTTTTTTTTAAATATTTTTATAATTAGTTTCAGAACGAACTGATTAAAGTAAATGTCAGATTGACTTGTAATGTCAAGTTGTCATCAGCTGAGTGAGTTGCACTGAGAATTTCTTGTTTTGACAACAAAGAATAAAATTTCGGTAAAATGGGGAAAATATTCCTGGACCATATTGGTGGTACACGTTTATTCTCTTGTGCATCTTGTGATGTGAATCTGACAAATCGTTCTGAGTTAATTAGCACACGGTTTACTGGAGCCACAGGTAGTCTATGGTTTACTTTGGTTTTATAGGTACACAAAGAAATTTTGTTTTGTTTAATCATCATTGTCATGATCCCATCACGATTCTGTTCCTAACGTACCTGATCTTAAAAAAAATATATATCAAAAAACTATAGGATGCATTGAATTGAATGGAATATTGCATCTGATCAGTAACTGTCGCCATAGAATACTGTGCAACAGTTACTGTCCCACATAATCATAACATCTGGTTGTTAGGGACTGCCTAGATTAGAATCGCTTATCAATTCTTCGCAATAGATACTTACTAAACCTAGAAATATAAACTTTTTACTTTTTTTCAGGCCGAGCATTTCTGTTCCACAAGGTTGTGAACCTAGTGTATTCCGAGGTACAGGACCGCGTGATGCTGACGGGTCGCCACATGGTGCGTGATGTCTCTTGCAAAAACTGTGGCACAAAACTTGGCTGGGTCTATGAATTTGCTACAGAAGAGAACCAGAGGTGTGTAGAACTGAACAGCTGTTAACTGGCACTTCAGAAATATGTTCAACTTCCACAAATATTGCCACTTAGAGCTAGTCTTGAGAAGTTTTTTAGTACATATCTTATCTAACTGATATCTACAGGCACTTTAGAACAATGTTCACTGGTGTACTTTCCCCAGACTTAGAGCTAGTCTTGGGAAGTTTTTTAGTATCTCAACTCGATAACTATGCAAGTCCGAATTATCAAACAAATATGTTCATCTCCATTCTGCCTGAGTCGTATTCGTATTCATACAATAAAAAACCTAAGTCTGATTTAATTTCTTAGTTCTACTTGACACTCTACCCTAAAGTATCTCAATGGAGGCTATATGATAAATGTACTGACGATTTATAAGCTGCTGGGGGTACAGCATCATCATCCTCCTGCCCTTATCCCAATTTATTTGGGGTTGTGGCAGCATGTTTTCTTCTTCCATACATCTCTACTTGCCGTCATCTCAATAGTCACCTCTTTTCTTCTTGCTGGGGGTACCGCAACTGATATAAAATCAGGCCTTTAAAGGTAAATCGTAATTTGTTCCATTTTGTCCAGGCCGCCAAGAATATGTTCTTGGTACAATTACAACCATTTGAAGAAAAGGGGTTGATATTTTTTTTTTTAACTGCCCCACATATGAATTATTTCCAATGTTGTGGGTGCGTTTACAAACGTTTAATTAAAGTCAAATAATATACGAACAGCCAGTCCTGGAACGACTACTGGTAGGCAATACAAATACTTGTTGCGGGAATCGAACACACTACACGCCGCGCAGCAGTCGATCGCTCAGCCACTGCGCCAACCGTGCCGTCCTTATCCTCCTGCTTATAATGATGTTAATTGTTTTACAGATACAAGGAGGGCCGTGTAATTCTGGAAAGGGCTCTTGTGACAGAGAGTGATGGTATTGAAGAAATACAAGTCACCAACGATGATTAGCTGACTTGACTTGAAGTTCCATATCTGATAGTTTCTTGTAGAAAACTTTATGTTTGCATGATCACTGCATTTTATTTAATGTTTACCAAGAAAAAAAAGGAAATCTCAGAATCATTGTTACTTAATTTTCTTCTTGTTTTTTAATATTAAGTTAAATAGACTAGACAAAGTAAACTGCCGGTTTTTTTTTAGAAGCTACCCGTTTATTTTCAATGTTGTGGGTTTATGTAGAATTGCTAAAGAAATAAGGAAAATATAGGGTAAAAGAGCGAGTGCAGCAATCTCGTAAATGTTGGCAACATTATGTTACATTTACTTTTGACCATTCATGCAGAAACAGGAGTTATATGTAATTTGTCGACTTATTCAGAAAGGTTTAAGAATTCAGTAAACTCAGGCTGCATGAGTGAGCGAAATTTATGAATGGGAAAAACGCCTTAGCTAAATATTTTTCACGAGTGATAAAAAAATCAGGCTTCAATTTATGTATATGTATGTATAGGTACTTATGACATTTGGCAACAAAACATTTTCATACAAAGCAGAAATGCAATTACATTTTCTCTTGTGCCACTTAAAAATAGCCAAATATACCTGACCCCAAACACGTCACTTGGCTACCTACTTACTACGTAGACGGTACACTAACGTGCGTACACAAACGTAACCTACGGTTAGCCCCGGCGCCCGGGGAGTGATGTTGCATACCTTAACGTCCATCAAACTATTTTGGAAAGTGTGGACCATTCATCGCTCGTTAACCTATTCATATTACGGAACCAAATGCGGTGTTCAACACCGGTGTCAGATGAGTCTTCGCCTCTCAAAGTTTATGCAATTTTCATAAGGCAGGGTTGCATTAAAGAAACTTTATTGAGTCTCTTCTGAAGTGTGTCACGGTACCACCAATGTACTTGCCTACATAAGTAGCTATTTTGGTATGCAGTATCATCCAATAAAATACTTGCATATAGGTAGGTATGTATGTACTTAAAGTGACTATATATAGGGCCAGGTTCAATCCCCGGCTTCGGCATCCCCTGGCCCCAAGAAGACGGCGCCAGAGCATTAACGTACTCGGAGGAAAACAAAACAGACCGGCCGGGCGGCCGGCCAACCGCGCTATCGGAATATTAATATCTACTTTAGTGCTATTATTTTTTATTGTGCTTAAATACTTACAAATGGCCATCAAAATTAAGGAAAATTGCGACCAACAATCCACACGCTGCAAATCGTTGTTTAGGGAAGTTCATAGCAGAAAACACTGACCTCGATCACAAAATGCATCACTGTATTATGTATGCACATCTTTATCTATGTAAATATATACAGAGGGTTTATCTGTTGACACAAAGGATTTGAGTGTAGTTTATCTAAAGGGTCAAATATTTACGTTTCAACGGCGCAGTGGTTTAGACGTCATGTTCCAGCTTCAATGCCCGCATGCATAAAATATAAATGAATATATGAATAGGTACACTTATTTTGAGAGCTGTGGATATAAGTGGAGAAAGATTTTTTATGCTACTTCAACTAAGCGATTAAAATGGTTGCGTATGATCTGTAAAAATGAAACTCGGTCACAGAATAAATATGACTCGGCTAACACTTGTCCCGGAAACGTATACAACTCTCAAAAGTCTAATAGCTGTTATCAGATCCAGGTGTCAATCACAACACAATGCCCCGAAGACTGCAGAGGGGCGCGTTCACGGATATGTGGGTAGCTGAGTCAGTTAGGTGTGTAAAACAATAGTTCAAAATATTGTATGGGTCCTTTATTACGTACTACTGACGGGTGCTTTGTGTTGGTAAAGATAAAAACGATCACACAGTCGGTATCACATTTTATTGATAATATACAATAAAACACAACATATATTTTTATCGGACGATAAAACTTTTTTCTCTACCTTCATGCGATTACTTTACCTCAAGTTTTACAAATTGGAATAATAGTTTAAATAAAATGCCAACAACATATAATAGCTCTGAATAATTCAAGCAGTGATAATTACATATTTAAGCCCTTCTTAGGGTATGAATAAAATATTTATATTCGCGTACTAGGTACATTAGAACAACAATATACGAAGTAATTAATTATCAACATTTCATTTCGTATTATCTTTACAATTAATAATATTTTATTGTAGTTTTGTGCGCATGGCAATACATTTTTAAAACAGTTCAGGCTTACTTTAGAAAGTTTTAGAATTTATACGTGAAATTTAGTTATTATTTTAATATTCACAGTAGGTTACAAAAATATAACTAGACAAATGCATTAGCTTGTACTGAGGAAAATTTTAACGTCAAGGACGTCACTTAAAATAATCAATCATTAACTTTAATTGATATCTAAGCACATGTTAACAACATTTTTTTTATAGGTACCCATGTCATATTTTCCACCGACGGCTTTCTAATAATCACCTTTAATTTGTATGTGACGTCTCTGAGTGTGACGTGTTTGCCTGACGGCTGTACTGCTCTTTTTATACTTTCTTTCACTCCCATATTATGATTGGTGTTCTTTGTCTGGTATAGCTAGCTGAACTACTCGTACCTACCTGTCATATTAATCCACGATTGCGTATACAGTACGTGGCTGTGTGTCAGCAGTTTATGTATTTGTCATAAGCATAGAGAAATGGACTGAGTAAACTCTCAAAAGATAAATCACCAGTAGGAAGAGACAAAGCGACCGTATGGCCGTATGACCTGTCTGTTTGATTTGATAGACAAGTGCTGACCGCTCATTCTCTTTGTCTCTCTCACACATTCTTGTCCATATTCACTTCACAGCTGCATAGGCAACGCTTAAGCCATTTCTCTAAGTCTATGATATATGTACAATTAATACTTGGACTTTGAATCTTACTCAGTAATATGACTGTACAAATCAAAATAATGTTACTAAAACTACTGTGAATGAATTAGAAAAACAAAAGAAAGGTGAAAGTAGTTGCGATTTCAAAAGAAACACAAATAATTTGTTCGTTCTATTGCAATATAGCATTTTTTTAACTAATTATTTTACCAGTCACACACACAGTCGACACAAAATATTGTGTTTATTAATTTCCTCCATTACCTTTTACTGTCAAAAACTGGTAACCAATTCTGAAGTTACTGAATACGAGTAAAAGTACAAGTAAGTAGTGATTTAAGTTTCAGTTCATTGGTTAAATATTTTTTAATTGTTGCAGATGATGATGAAGATGCCTATTAGTACGTATAGGAAATATTATGTAGGTAGATATTTGACTTTTTAAAATTTATTAATCAAAAATACTATTTATTTAATAAAAAGTATGCACGTAATGAAGACACGAATTCGATGTCTATACAAGTCATTCCAAGCGTTTTAGAAATACATTTTTAGGACCATTGAAGTTGGGCATGGTATATTACCTACATGGAACATCAACAGTTTCATAATTTATACTTACTTAACAACATTACCGCAGAAAATAAATTAGTAGTACCGATTCACGCCTTGCAAGGCACCAAAATCAAAATTATATACAAATACATTATTACTGAATTATGTGCGTTAAAGTAGACATTATAATCGTTGTATAAATAAAGTGTCTTATAGCGTAATTTTTATACTAGAATACACACACTAATCCCTACATACTTATTACATCGAATACTATTTATAGTATAAATAAAAATTAAATTAAATTATCACTGCCTGAATTTGCCTACATATACATAAGTACTACGTAAACTACGCGTACAAACAAAAGAAAAACATAAAAATAACGCACCATGTCATTACCATCAAATACTTCACATAAAAAGCACCTCCGATTACAAGTTTTGACAAGAATATAAGTTTAAAAATACAATAATATTACATTACTTGCTTATCTATAATAGAGACTGTTTGGTATAAATTGTGTTACATTTATCATCTAGTTTTTGTTCGAATATGTGGCAGATTATACTTAATTTAACGTATCAGCCTGCAGTATGATAATAAATAAGTGAAGTAGACCTGGATAAGATTGACATAAAACCCTCCTCACAGTGGGTTAACAAGGCTTTGGATGACAAATTGTTGATGTTATAATAAATCTTTCACACATAATTAATTTAAATGAATGCAATTTATACAAACAGTCACTACACTTACTACAAACAAAATATTCTTGAACATTTATCATTTTGTGGAAAAACAAACACATTGTCCAAATATCGACTGCTGAAATATTTTGTAATATAAAACACCATCCATTTAGTATTTTACGTCAGAGTTATAAAAAGTTTCACAAATTTTGAAGGAAGAACATCATGAGAAACACACTTATTCTACATTCAAATCCATGCTTCCTTTGATATAATATCCACTAAAGAAACATCAACTTTAAGCAACTGTAAATTAAATTGATTTCAGAATGTCTAGTGATGTTAAAACATTAATTTAATAAAACCAGTTCCAGCGCAAACTGAACCTTATGTGAGTTTATTATTAAAACTTTTTCAAAAAACATTTGTTTACATTTTTGGAAGCTGAATTACAAACGCTGGATAGGTACATTTCATCAATTTGTAAGTCGATTTGACATCTAACTACTTAATTATTCTTTAAATAATCTATCTTAATACAACGTCTGTATAACTGCTGCAAGTACCTACCTCTAATAGCTCTAGTATCCAATAGATATTGTACTTAGCTTTACCTCATCATAATTATAACTGTTATTTATTTCATGGAAATCGGACAATGTTTTAATACAAATTGTATTAGTCTACTGTATACTAGAGCTGTATTACAGTGCATGGAACCTGTTTCAGTAGGCTTCATTCTCCCACAGTATGAATCCTAATTTTTAGCTGCAAAATAACCTTTCATTTAACTTTATTGTTTACGCAACGCTTACCATTTTGTATTATTGTGAAATGTGTAATAAAAAGCCCCTCGACAGGTCTTTTAACGTCTCGTGTTCTAATACTAGTAATGAGGAAACTAGGGCACCGAAAGGTTTAATTTATATGGGTACCTAGCAGGCTGTTCGAGCTTACATAAATGAGCTTCGTTTATTATGTATAGCGCACGAGCTTGTTTTATAAATATAGTAAGCGCTACGTAAACTTGACGACATTGAATTTTATATCAAAAAGTTCACATAGACGTCGATTGTCGTAATATAAAAAAAAATAACATTCTTTTCAAATCAAACTCCAATTCGAGATCACGTTGAAGCCAATCTCCTGACTTTCGTGTAGTGCAATATTAAAGCAACAGTGTGATAAATTATTCAGGTCGCCGTTATACAACTAACATAATAGTTTTTAATTAAAATCGATATTATTTATTATTATTTTCCTCTTAAGCATCACACGAAGCATGGTGCGATTGGACACGGCGAAAAAATACATTTAAGTACCTTAACTAACCACATGTTATTTGGGTATCTAGCAGTGTTGGGCAATATGTAACTGGATTACAAATCAACGATAACGATTACATATTGTAATTAGGATTACAATTACTAATAACTTTATTCGTAATATCCATTCGTAATTAATTAAATTTTTGATGACGATACTTTTGTTTCCCATGTCAGGTAAAATATATCAATAAATTGTACTTACAGTCAGTCACAATCAGTTTGCATTTTTATTTATATTTCAGAAATCAGATTAAAATAAAATCATTTACAATTTTATTAAATTGCTTTTTTTTTCAAAACTAAGTTTTGTTTTGTTTTTGGTATTTTATAGATTGAAATTGTTTTTGAATTCGAGATCCAATAACCATTTGCGCTTTGTTTATTATTTTTTTTTTTAATAAAATTGCTAAATGAACGCACCTCTAATTAAATTACACAAAACTAGTCATGTAATTGCAATTACTAATTAATGAAATCTCAATTACCGATGAAACATTACAATTGATTGTACGTTGCCGGGATTACATGTAATCTATTTACAAGTGAATTACGCCCAACACTGGAACCAAGCAGGAGTACCTTTCTATAATTGGATTCTCAGATTGCAGTGCCATGTCGAGTCGCATTTAAACCACGTACATTTGCATTCACTTACCATCACTTACATATTCTAATATCCTTTATCTCATCGTGGACGCTAAGAAATTTATCAAAACCACATGCCTGAGGAGCTTATCATAAACGCATGCTATGCATGCAGTCCTGCTGTGATCCTTATATAAAGCTTTTTCGACAATTTAAGCAATATAATCCTCCTGCCCTTTCCCTTGTAACATGAAACAAAATTTGGGGAGCATTTGAAAATTTTTCACGGCACCAATTTCTCGTCATCTAATGACGTTTCCGGAACAGTCAACGTGGTACCCTAAGGAAGGGGTTTACAACACATTATAATACAACGAGAACGTCACCTTAAATAAACTTTTCAACTAAATATACAAAATATTATACACACTGCTAATTACATGGTTAATTGTGCGTAAAATTAGATTTCACTTTACCTTAATACAGGTATACTTTTTTTTAAATTACTAAAATTTAATCTGCATTGATATTATAATTCCTTAATTTCATTCGTTTTTGTAAATAATAATATTGCGTTCACTTTCCACTCCGGGTGTTATTAATTACACGAAAACTATCGACGTCGCATAGAATTTCGATCTATTAAATATATCTATCGATCAAATATTTTATGCTATCCACCACGGTTTAGTATTTTACTGAACAGTCAACGTGTGGCCGATCAACATGTGAACGCTTGAATCAATCGTCCGATGCTTGTTGGCAAATAGCACGAACTGATCATTGCACGTACGTTGTATCCAATGAGCGTTGAGCAATGCGATTTATTACCTTCGATCGCACAATATAATCCCCATATCTCTGTTCTAATAATAATAATAATATATTTTTACTTTCCTCTAAATGCATTATATAATAATTCATTCATTGAAATTAATTGATATGGTATATAATTTAAAAAGGTACACGGTATTGAAGATTAAAATTCTAAACTAAAATAAACGTCTGCATGAGTGACCCTCCAAAATCATGCTTGTTCTATATATTTTTTAAATCTAAATGATCTGCCAGAAATTTAGCAAGTTATGGATTTACCTAAGTATCGCGCTTCCAAAAGTGCAAATATTAACGCAAATTCTTTTACAACCATTTTGAAAAACTAGTTGTCGCCTTAAAATATCACGATGTTATAAAATCAATAAAATGTATAACATTGTATAATAAATCGTTTTTTAAGCACTGTTAAGACAAAGGGAATAGGGAATATTAATCTGAAACCCTCTACAATTTTCCACGAGATAAAGCTTTCGATAAAAATTTCTTTGCACTTTTAGCGCGATTCATAAAAAAGGTACGGAATGCGACCACGCACGTGGAGAGTCCTGGCTCGATTCGGGACCAAGACCGATCCTTTGCTTCTCTGTTTCTATAAACTCTAATACGGCCATATAAATAAACTTATACTGCGCCTCGTTTTGCACCATACCAGATCGCTGATCACGCACCATTTGAACAGTACGGTGGATGTCAATTTCACAATCGAATCCCTCTTTTCTTATTTGATCTAAGATCATATCAATGACTATAAATGTCCCGGTCCTACCTATGCCCGCGGAACAATGAACGCACACTACCGCCTGAGCGGGAGGATCCGACCCGGTCATAATCTGTTGTAACCTATAATTTACATCTAGCAATATATTCAGAACCCTGCCCGGCTCCGAAGGGACACCGTGATCCGGCCATGCGGTGAAATGAAAATGATAAATAGTTCTTTTGATGATGCATTCTTCCTTCTTTGTAACAACAAAGCGTCTCAACGTGTAATCCGGAGTAGATGATTCTGATTCATTGTGAATCGAAAACTTTTTAAAAACTTCCGTTTTGTTTAATTCTGGCCAGTACCGTTCGCATTTAATCTTACCACGCTCGATCTCCTTCGTAGTCATTATGATGATGCGAACGTCCTCCTGCCATATCATCGACCAAAATGGATATACGGTTGTCGATAAACAGCCTTGAGTTGCGATGTATAGCTTATTATAGACGTGATCGACAATGCCATTTTCAGTTTCCTCTGTCGATTTCGGTATTGTGGTATTAACATAGTTCGGATTGGTTCTGAGGACACAAGGCTCGAAAGATGGGATTAACTTTGTGCCATTACCTTGAACTTTGACGCTAGCTAATTTCTCTTCGCAAACGACCACACTATTGTGAGTGGGTGACAACTTCTCTTTATTCTTTGAGAGTGTACTATCTCGGCTTAAGGTGGAGCCGTTTTCAAAAACATCACTGCATGAATCTTGACCATCACAGGGCTCCATCATTTCACATCGGATATAATTAGCGTTTATATAGTCGCCACCGGCAGGTGCATCCGGAGGAATGTCCTTCAGCACTACACGAGTACGATCGAAAGGTATAATATTTTTGTATCTATTTTTTCGTATGTTTTCTGGTTTAGACCCCTCCATTCTGTCGAAAAGTTGTAGATTCTCCATCATTTGTAACGTTTCAAACTCCTCCCAAAAGCCTTGCTTGTAAGCCATACTTTCAATCGGACCTTCATTTTCCTTTTGAAGTTGTTTTACTCGTGTATGGAAATGTCGTACTTGGATACGGGTGGCGTTAAACGGCTGGATGAGTCGCAGCACTTCGCCTGTGGTCTCGACCATGGGAAAGTTTCTGTAATGTTCTATTAGACTGACAAGATCATTAAATTGTTGGCCGCCGCCTACGTCGTACTTGTTATCTTGTCGTCGTATGATGACGTGTGTGACTCGGTCTCGCGTTCTCACCGAAAGTACAAAGTCACCCGGCTGCCGCTGAGATTCCCGAACTAGAAACGAGCCATTTTTACCATTTTCCAACATCACCCGCTCTGCTTCTTTCGCGGTGAGTTGTCCGTGGTACCATCGTTCAGTAGTAGGGTCAGCACAGTTGAGTGGAGTTTTTAACCTGATAATGTTGCCGTTCTTCTCACGCAGTTGACACTGGTTGTCCATGTAATATTGAACAAGTTCAGAAAGTGTAGCAAACTTTTCGCCTCCATACAGGTCCAAGAACTCGCCATTATTTTGTATCTTAATGTGTGTTACTTCGTTGCCACGGCGAACTGACAGAGTGAAATCTCCTTTGTTGCTCATACTGGGCCTGGCTAAGAAGTAGCCGTCGTGCCCACACTCCATGAGAATCCTTTCCGCTTCCACCCCCGATAGTGTTGGGTGGAACCATCTTCGTGTAATCATCTTACTCTAATAAAAGCACCACTTCGATACTTACAATACTCTAGATTAGTGTGTGTTTGTCTTGATTCCTAGTTTTTCTACAAACATCTTCATTTCGCATCTGGAAGTAAAGATAAATAGAGATAAGTAATTATTCATGGAAAATACTCAAACATTATATTTCAATTGCTGCATATGTTTTTTGAGTCCATGAGTATATTGTATAAAGTCAATCGGTTTTAAGTTAGTGCTTAATACAATTTTAAACAAATCATACTCAATAGAATTTAACATCAGTGTTATGCAAAACAAAAATACGGAAAATGATTGTAGAAACACACATTTGCAAGCTACTATACCAATTATGGTACCATTCGTGATATCATTTGCATTTCAAGAGCTTATTTATGGGCAAAAAAGACTCGTTTTATATAGTTGAAAATTAAAATAAACGATTTTGTAAACATAACCAACACTTTACTGAATCAGGAGTCTCCCTGCCGCCATTAGAGCTTAATATTAAAAAGTCAATTTAATACCAACACATAACGGGATGTTTGGTTGGCAGGTTATTCTTACTTTCTAAGACTTGATAATTGATATTACTAACTTTAAGAATTTTTAGACCAATGAGTAGACAAGTAGTAGTACTCCTTTATACTTTAAGTATTAATTTATGTGAAGTAGATAAGTAGTATAAGTACATCATTGCCTATTGTTTTATAAATGTGTTTTTATTATTAATCCAACACCACATTAAATCTAGTTGGAAGTGTCAATTTGTAGTGGCAACATATTGATAAATTATATTAGTCTCTATAAATTGATTAACCAACACTTTTACACATCCAACAAGCAAAATAATTCTAAAAGAAGACACACCAAAACAACCATAGAGGTCTTTTTAAAAGTCCAAACATTATCTTTATTCAGAATAATCTGCCCAAGATAATGTCTGGACTTCTAAAACCATCTTCATCGTCTTTGACATCTTAGATGTTAATGGTTTTCAAATGAATGAGGACAATTATTGCCTTTATTGTCTTTTAAGGAAAAATCCATACAGATTTGATAGGACTTATTTAGATTTGGAACATATTTTCTAGATGAACAACACCAAAGAATGGGCATTTGGGTAGGCCAAATAAAGTATTGAAACTGCACACAAACATTTAAAGTGCTTAAACGGAATATAAGAAATAACCAGTGACATTTACTGAAATAATAATAATATAATATTGTACAAAGTACGAAGAGTACATACATTGGACCTAACCAAGCTGCCTTCTTTCTTGAGCCTGGTTACAACATTTGTGCTTGTTCCTAGTATTTATTTTCATACATTAATTTTTTATTGACGTTCAAGCTATTTTTATTTTGTATTTAATTGACTTATATTATATCTTACTAGCTGACCTGGCCATGCTTGCTGTGGTCAAACTGTTCTATCTTTAAAGTTTGACTACATTACACACAGTAAGTCATATTTCATACAATATGGTTATAATTGATAAATTGTAATAGTTAGGGACTTTATAGCGGACAATCATTGTGACATGAGATTTTATGAAGATTATTACTCTTAGAATAAATGTAAAAGCTAACATTTATGAGAAGTAATTCTATCACAAACCTATATTTCAAATCAAATTAGAGTTAAATTTAAACCCTACATTATACTTCTGGGTAAAACTTAATTATAAATACCAACAACTGTTTATTTAATTTGCTTTTTAATAATTCTAATAAAGGAAATATAATTCATACAATATCCAAGCATTAATGTGTCATTGGGGTTTAGAAAATAGTTTAGCTTTGATGAGTATTGTCAGCATTATTCATAATTAAAATGCCAGCCATTCAATTATAATGTATACTTTTTTATATTTCTTTGATTGTTACAGGAAAATAATATTTTATATATTGTATATATAAAATTACACAACTAAACTAATAAATGGTTCATGTTTAAATTTTACTTAATTCTGCATAGTCTATTCCCAACTGTGTTGGGGTCGCTTCCAGTCTAACTGTATGCAGCTGAATACCAGTATTTTACATGGAAAGAATAGCTATCTGATCTCCAAAACCCAGTTAATGGGCAACATGCAATACCTCTTAGTAAGACTGGTAGTCAGACTTTAAGCCTTCTGACTACCCATAATTACTATCAATGATCTACAGATGACTGCTGGGACCAATGGCTTAACATGCTTTCCAAGGAACAGAGTAGTCTCGATATGTTGCAAACGGTTACCCAACCACAGACTGACCACAGCAACCATAGTTTAATCAATGTTCGACCCCAGCTGTTTTTAGTTAGCCACGAGCTCCACTCTACTTACTTTGTAAATAGGGCTACAAATTTGATGTTACCACACTACTACCAAGTACTAACGTGGTTCACTATATATACAGGCCTTGTTTAAGTCACCAATATTGTGAAATTTTGTAAACATGATTAGTTTTCATGCAGTCTATCTCACAATACCCGAAAAAGAGAAAGTAAATAAAAACTAGTGATGACACAAGCTGTAACATCTCAGTTCAATATCCTATTTTCTTGACATTTATATTTGAGCTGGGGAACAACTGTATGACCAAGTTTGTAACTGAATATCAGAATTCAATGTCTAGTTTTTTTTTAAACCTAGCACATGTTTGGGTTACTGTATTAAAAAGCCCATTTGAAAAAGAAATATGATAACCTTGTCTAACAAAATGGAATTATTGACAGTTATGAAACAAGTTAAAGTAATCAGTTTAAACAGGAAGTTTGACTGACCGTGGGATATACAAAGACTGTGTAGTTGTTACATTCAAGGTACAATTATTTCAATAGCTTAAACCACTCAGTACATAATAATAACTAACTTTGTAAGCTTATGAGACAAATTGTAAAGTTTACATGTAAAATATGACATCATCCTATCATTGATATGTGAATTCAAAAAGCAAATAATGCACTTAATGACAGAGACAGTACCTATTCAAGTGGATACATGAATATGAGTTGCAAATTTATCATTTTTTATCGTGACAGTCACGAATATTGCAGGAAACACCGCTTACTATTGCTAGTCATAGTATAGTCATTCACTATAATAAAGTATGTATTGTTATACGTACGGAACGAATGCACAAAGCCACAAAGGTACACCTTTAGAGAACATTGTTTTAAAAGTCTAGTATTACTTCTGTACAGTTATCTAATTGTATGACAAAACACTCACCTCAAAAAGGCACCCTATCTCCTTACAGTGAACGATATCCCTCAAAATAGGAATTATATGAACCGAAGTGCTGTTGCTATGCTGACACTAGACTTTTTTTTAACACTGTTTTCCTTTTCAAGGGCGCCAGTTCTCACTAACTCATACATATAAACCATCAACTAAATATATTGTTAAACTTAAAAATGAACTATGTTGTATTGGTGAACGAAACCAATGGTCGAAAAAAAATATATTTCACACAAAAAGAAGCAGAAAAATGAACTCCGTGCCCGAGTTGCCTACAGAAATGTCAGTTTAACTTTATATTGGTGTTGCCCGCAGTCATTAATATAAAATAAAATAAGTTTACAATGGAGATACAAAATAACAGCTGTTTCGGATATTAATGGACCAGCCTATGGTTTCATCGTCGTAAATTTATAATAATCTTAGCTTGAACTCAAGAACTGCTAAAAACCTATGCCAGGAATCCAAGCATCAAACTTTAAGGATTATAAGGATATTATTTTATTTCGTGCGGAAATCGAACTTGTGTTACTTAGCTCAGTTTCCGCAGTGCTTTATTAATCCCTCTGAAATAAAGGCATGAAATATTTAGCTGTTGATTTACATCAGGCAACGATGCATAAGGTTGTCTTTCTACCAAGAATGTCTGAATATGTATGTTTATGTATGGTAAGAATGCACGGCAGTAAGATATTTCTTTTCATATTATGGTTCAAGTTCGCTCTAGTGGAAAACAATGTCCTATTTTGAAAGAAAAGCCAAAAGGGTTCAATGAAGCCGACTTTTAAGATGTGCTTCAAAACGAGGGAAGCGAGTAATGTGTAATGTGAGCGAGGGATGCAAGTACTGTGACTATGTTAAGGACGAAACCGGAACACAACAACAAGCAGAGATAGATGATTCTAGATTGATAGAAAACTTGAGGCTAGAAATGCCTATGCATTTCACTTATTTTATGATAAATCGTTCTCACTCTAGAAACAGAACGGCCACGCGGTTATGGAATGCTTTGCCAATGTCGGTAAGACGGGCTCAAACAATATCTTCTTTCAAATATTTATGTAACATAATGAAGAATCACCTCTCTCCCAAAATGTCATGTAATATAACAGTTCGTTGCTTTGCATGGTATTATGTATTTATGTCACATAGTAATTTTTATATTTTTATGAAATATTTTGTTAAATTAAGTCAAATAGTTGTGTACTGTTTAAATGTAAATAGTACACCAGAACGCAAACTACTGACATAGCCTATAAAGCTGACTTACTCGCGAATTGGCGAGAAGGAGCAAACCATAGGAAGACGTGAAAGGAATGGGGGAGGCCTTTGCCTAGGAGTGGGACAACACAGGCTAACTAAAAAAAAAGTTCACCACGAACTACCAACATATCTTTTCTCCTTCTCCATAAAATCCGTCCAAAGGTATCTTTTAGTGATAAGACCGCCCATTGTAACACCCTATGTAGCTCAAGTTTTTATGTAGGTACGGTAAAAATATTTTCAATTCCTTTCCGTTCCCTCGAAATACCGTGTATGAATTACTCATTAAGGCGAAGAAGTTTTATTTCGTGTATTACTGGCAGACGGTGGCAGATGGGCTACAATAAATTCATCTTTGGTGGACATAGCCGTGAAGTCGAGAGGTAGCCTACGCCATAACGCGTTACTTTGTAGGTTTGTTTCGAAAAAGCTTTAAAATAGACGATGGTATTTTATGCCCAAATAAATAAGAAATCTATTTGCATAAACTATTTATTTACTCATAATTTCATTTCTCGTTTGGACCAGAAGAAGATTTGATTTTTCCGAAGTAGCTAGACAACACTTTTTTCACAGCGACACGTTTGCTCGGAGTCGAACATTCTCCTTGCTGATTTGATGACTTGTTCCAGTGTTCAAAACTTTGACGCCTGAATATTTTCCCTAAAGATTGCCACTTTTGTTCTGGACTTATTTCCTTATCCTCAAAATGTTCTTGGCTTCCAGATGGTCGATCACCCTGAAAAATAAGATATATAAGAAGAAGCTGAATTTTTGGATTAATCGCTATTTACATATTGAAACACTTACATCGTTGGATTTAGTTGGACGAAGCTGATTGCGAAAGAAATTAGAAATAGACTTCTTCCATGTTTTGGGGTTTTTGTAGGAGTTTAATTCTAAGCTTCCTGTACCTTCCGCTGGTATATTTTTGCTTTTCTTTGTGCACGTATCTTCGTCTTCCTTTGGCATTGGCTCATTTTGCACTAGATAAGCTTCAGGACACAGCATATTGATTTATTATTATCAAAAATCCTTTGCAGTTTTCACTATAAAGTATTCAAAATTATTTTTAATTTACGAGTGTCATGTCAAATCGTCATTTGTTTGAAAAATCACAATCGAGTTTGAATAAAGAATTTTTTTTATAGTCTTGCAATATTTAAAATACAACGTAACGACGCGACGAGGATGCTATTCTAATGGGGGGTGTGGGGCTACGAGAATGGATAGAATAAAAAAAATCATTATAGGAGGAAGCCTGCAAGTCACGCCTGTGACCGAGAAGTTGTGTAGAAATCGGTTGTCGTGGTATGGGCAAGTGATGCGAAGGAATGAGGATCATGTTGTGAGGAAAGTTTTGGGATGAATGTGAAGGGTTGCAAGAGTAGGTGAATACCGAAGAAACGATGGATGGATTCTGTGAAAGAAGATGTGGCTTGGAAGGAGGTGACTTTTGAAATAATGACATCTTTATTTGCCATTATTTCAAAAGTCACTTCCTTCCATTCTATATAAGATTCTTCTTCGTGGCAGGAGGATGAGGATGATGAGGTACAGCGACCAGCACATCAAGCTACCTAAATATAATACGGGACCTTGCACTCTATACGGCTACGGCTACGACCATTAATCTCACTGTCTAAGCAAGTAAAGTATCACGGTAATGTTAGAAATCAAACTCAATACGCAGCGTGGATTTGGCCGTATCTAAATAATGTCCCTAGGCAATTAATTTGCCAATTTACCATGGACCGTAATAATTTAAAAATGTCCCTTTCAATATTCAGCCATTGTGTACGTACCATTATCCACTATGTACCATTTGTTTGTACTCTGTAGAAAATATATTTTCTCTGTGGCATAAAAGAAGGCGCAATCCTGCTGCACCAACCAACCTAAGGCGGGAAGTTAAAAAGTCAGTGAAATCTTTTTTGATGAACCAAAGTTTTAGACTGTTTTTTTTTCAATTTATATTTTTGTAAACATAAACTTAGCTGATAATGTCTGCAACAGCTACTTTTACGTCACAGGTATGAATATCTTCGGATTAATAAGTTTTTACGACGTTTGTCTGGTAACAGAGGAAATGTTAAACATATGCCATACCGTATGGCATGGCAATTGGCATGTGTTTATCATTAAGGGCGTATGGGTCAGTGGGTTATCTATGGGGCGGTATGGCCCATAGGCCCTCAATTTAGGTGTTGTGCTCCTCAACTCTGTTAACATTTAGTACCTACTTACCTACCTATTACCACAACAACGTGTGCTATTTTGGTTTTGTATTGTGCCTGATTGGTTTATGTAGGTAGGAAGATGATGCTAGGTAAAAAAAAAGGTAGGTACATTATTTTTGGACACCTCAACTTGATCTTATTTATTTTAATCTTGATACTAAGTAGTACCGAGATACTCAGTATCAACTTTGCAACTGCTAACTATAACAGGCATTGCAGGCGTTGACACGTAGCCATTTTGTCTCGACTCTTGATTTCTCTTTATATAAAATACCACTACGATATTCAATTCGAATAGTTACTCTGATTACCTACTTATTCAATATTATCTTAAAAAATATTTTTTGAATTTTCGGTCGAAACGTAATAATTCCAATCTTCTACCAAACAGGCTGTCGCAGAATGGGTAAGGTTATTTCCAAGGCAGGCAACAGAAACATACACGAGTTCCGTAACATTTATGAAACAGTTGACGGTCGTCGCTGTCAGTACAATAACTTATTTGAAGAACGTGTTCCCGGAGGAGAGCTATACGGTGGAGAACTTCGGTGGTATCAAGTTAAGGGTACTGAAGAAGAAATGCAGGCATGAACTAGCGCACTTTGTTAGTACAGCGCTTACTCAGGCTTTTGAGGCGTTTGATAAGAAATATGTGAGTTTTCTCATTTATCATTTGAGGAGGTAGACTCGCAAATCCACTGGGCTTGCCCCAAGCTTCGCCACATTATCAGTTCTGTGCTACTCCCATCCAGCGGATTCCCCTACCTTCACCCTCGTGAAGGTGGGTGGCTCCTTATCCACCCACCAATTGACATTTGTAAAGTAACGTAATAAGTTATTATCATTAATTTCATTTTATCGTTTTCGTTAATTTACGCCGAATAATTCTCACAGACTTTTAACTTAATATTTTTCCCTAACTTTGTTTTCAGCTGCACCAACTTGTAATATGTTTCTACGATGGTGAGTGCAAAGCAGAGAACTTAGTGGAATACCATATTTTCGAATACTTGTACAGCCCTGAGGGGGTGACCATGAACGTTCACTCTAAAACTCGGGACAGCGCCAAGAGCACCACGAGATATGCCTTCGAAAATGTTAGAGAGAGGACTCTCCACCTGATAAGGGCATGTGTGGTCATCATGCAGGCTTGTCAGAACGATATGCCTGAATCTTATGATGTCAGCTTGCGTTTGTATTATAATGAAGGTGAGACCGCTTTATTTTGGTACTTATTTTCATTGAATTATTCTGAAAATACTAAGTAGGCCCTAGTATATATTTATGAATATTTCGATAACTACGCCGCAATGGCTGCTGCGTTTATTATTTTATTTATTAAAACTTTACACACAAATATAAATAAGCATACAAAGGCGGACTTAATTACTAAGGTACCTAAGGTAAGGTTTCTACCAGTTCAGCTTAAAGTGATGCTGAAACAGATCATGGTAGGTGCAACATGGTAAAAAAATACCTTGAAAATAATGGAAATTAAATACAAGAATTAAACATATAGACACATTAATATGACAATACATATCGATAATGCGTCGAACGTAGTTAAAGTAGGAAAAATACGTTGTTGGAGAGAAACAGATCAACTCTGAGACGAATCTATCAACTTGTCGGCGTTTAGAGACACGGGGGTAAACTTCGCACTGAAAAAAAAGTATGGCCTTCATATAAGCCGGTCGATTCAGTAATAATCTCCCTGAGAAAACTTGGGTGGAATGGTCGGTGAAGTGAGCTGCCCTGGGCCGTGGGTGACACGGCCAGCTCACTGCACCCGAGTTTTCACGGAGAGGGTATTTACATGGAGATTTGTGTTAAATAAATAACCCCACGATAATGTGGTCCACAGCTGTGGACCAATTCTCGTATATAATAACGTTCACATTCTAATT
The DNA here is from genome assembly GCA_905147745.2 of Phlogophora meticulosa. Lineage (NCBI taxonomy): Eukaryota > Metazoa > Arthropoda > Insecta > Lepidoptera > Noctuidae > Phlogophora > Phlogophora meticulosa. The sequence goes on from LR990521.1 coordinate 3,803,132, forward strand.
TCAGTCACAATCTGTGAAAAACACGCCTAATTCACCTACTTTTTGAAATATTTTCGACATTCATTGCCGCTGATGAGACTGCGACTAGATTTTGAACGTTTTTAATTACGGGAATTGACCTTCAGATCTCAAGTCTGCTCTATACATTTGATGGATTCGTTACAAAAAATACTGCTTTCATAACTTTTTACGATTTTTCCCGCAGAAGATACTTACACCAATTCTAATCAATTTTCAATTAAATTGTTATAGACGCACCTGAAGGCTACCAAGCGCCAGGGTTTTTCAGTACGACTGAGGGTCAGGATCACTTGGAGCCAACTCTCCCAGAAACCGTCAAGCTAGGATGGGTGGAGACTCCGTTCCATAGGATGACAGCTCGCACGTATATCAGGGAGAGTATGGGCTCCAGTCATGATGCTATCGTGAGTATAAATAGGATAGGAATCTTATGCTGACTAGGATAATTTAAGACCAGCACGCGTAGCATGACCAATTCTATATCTATTCTACCAAGAATAAACAACGCTCTTTCATTCTAACATGACATCTCTTCTACCAGAGCACTGAACGCCCCATAGACTATAGAGAATAGAAAACTTTCTACCATTCAGTTTCAACATCGCCATGCTTAGAACGGTAGAAATCTTTCATCAATCTGTCATGTTGTATATTCTTACGTCGACAAAACCCGTTTCTATAGTGGTCCTGCTACGCGTGGTGGTACCGGGGAGATTTTTACTGAATAGTACAGTAAAATCTCCCCGTGTTAGGTAAAGTATGTAGGTGAAGTGAAGGCGAACTGTCTTCCCAAACTAACGCTAAGGATGCTTCACGTAACTTTTCGCGTTATGGTTTTTACATAATAGACCGGAGGGAGATAAAATTATATCTTGGACTTGTTCTTTTCCTTATTTTGTTAGCTCTTGCTAACAGTTTCACTTTCATTCCATGGGGCTCGGGTCAAAAGGTATCCAATGTTCCATGATATTACTAGATTATCTCTTTCTCCTTTAGCGTTCAGTTTACCTAGGTATACGACACACATCACCACAGAATCATTTCAGGCTACTTTACTCAATTAATTCGTCATATTTTTACAGCCATCACAAAATGCACCGAAGATGACGCAAAACGATCACGACGATTTTGAGAGCAGTAAGATAACTTTCTACTTGAAACTAGAAACATTTTGTAGCTAAAATAAATAAATAAAGTAAACCGGGAACGAGTCGGACTCGCAAATTAAGGATGCCTTCCTGTGTTAGACATCGTATTATTTTTATTGTAATATTTCCTCATTTCGTCTAACTGTGCTCGTTGTGGCCTAGAGGTCATAGCTAGCACAGTTTGTCTTAGTAGGTAATCGGCGAAAATCCTATTCTGACATACTTTGTTTTGCAGTCGCAAAAAAATTACGTTAGAAGTGGAAAAATGTTTTTCCTACCAAGGTACTCGTACTCCAAGCCTCGGTGGGCAACTCTGACTCGCTTTTACCGTTTTTTGCTTTCACAATTTTGGTACATCACCTAAAATGTAACTGTACATTTTATCCTTCTCGTCCATTCAGGTTCAGCTATGAAGAGTACTTCGGATGCCAGTGAGGTGCGAATACAGTGTCCATGCAATAAGTTCGATGCAGACGACGTCACACACGCCCTTCTGACGTGCCAGTTAGTATTTCTCTTAAAACACAATAACCATTTTAACTGTCTTTTTGTTTTTGTGGTCGCAAGTGCAGCTGCTGTAAAAATGAGGTTCTGCGTTTTTGGACACGATGTTACGGGCATTTTTCTGTTAACAAATTAGAACTAATAATAAATAAAAGCTCAAAACTTAGCTGTTAGTAGTTTTGAGCGGTTCTAAGTAAATAGCAATAGGTTCGCCATCGCCACCTTACATGAGTTTCTTACATAACTGGCAAAATGTGGTTCACCACGTAAGTTTTCTTTTCGATCTTATTGTTATGCGCATAAGAGCAAAGTTATTGACCGGGGAATTCAGCGGTAGTATCTTTTAAACAACTCAATCTACCCTTTCGGAGAATACATGCAGGTGTAATGTTATTATAGCTTATGTTACAGCCACTAACTCGATCATTATGATCTTTCAAAGGTACTGCAGCACTCAACAACACGCTGCATGCTTCGGTCTGTCACGAGAGAACGCTGGAAGAGTTCAACGTCACTGTTGTACAGAGTGTTCTGATATAGAGCCGAGCAGAGAGCCCACCGACCAACGTCTGGCCTTACTCGGAGTCAAGAAGAGAGAAGTAAGCTTTACAATACAATGCTTAGGTTCCGTAGCCAAATGACAGAATCGGAACCCTTTTACACACTAATGCATGGAAGTGAATGTTGGGTGTGACAAAAGAGATATGTAAGTAGGATAAATGCGGTAGAGATTCCTTCCTTATAAGGTGGCGTTAAATGACCCTATCATTGCATCAAAGCTGTTATAAATCAACGTTGTGGTTAAGAAGAAGATATGGGGACATAAAACTGAAAAGAGTATGCTTAGATGGTTTGGTCACGTTGAGAAGATGAATGAAAGCGGCAACGCGGGGACGTCTTAGAAGGACATACCTACATTGACCTCATTGGTGATGTTCTTCAAAAAGCTCAGGTGCGTAGTATTCGTAACCGGCGTCCGTTTATGACTAGATGTGAGAACGTAAATGAAGCCTGTAAGTAGGATAAATGCGGTAGAAATTCCTTCCTTACAAGGTGGCGTTAAATGACCCTATCATTGCATCAAAGCTGTTATAAATCAACGTTGTGGTTAAGAAGAAGATATGGGGACATAAAACTGAAAAGAGTATGCTTAGATGGTTTGGTCACGATGAGAAGATGAATGAAAGCGGAAACGCCGGGAGGGGACGTCTTAGAAGGACATACCTACACTGACCTTATTGGTGATGTTCTTCAAAAAGCTCAGGTGCGTAGTACTCGTAACCGGCGTCCGTTTAGGACTAGATGTGAGAACGTAAATGAAGCGAAGGGAGTATGTAAGGATCAGCATTCTGCCTACCCCCATGGGAAAGATTTTATGTATAAATGTATGGAACCCTTATAATTTTGGGCTGTCCGTCTGACCATCCGGGTGTTACTCCCCCAATTTACTTGGAGACTATCAGCAATATATCAATGAAATTTGAAAGAAAGGAAAATGAATACGATTATACGAACGCAATATTTTTCACTAAGTGTACTGGTCTGACACTTGTCGACTTTTGCATTCCGGTTTATTGCAACCATTTCATTGATATTATTTCGTTCATAGACTACAGTTGCTACAGCTCTTACGCTTGTCTCCGCAGTGCCTTTGCATATTCCGTCGTACAATTGAGTGGTGCTGTCGAGTGCCCGCCATAGGAGCGCAGGATCTTGTCGACAAATTCGCTCTTTCACCCGTAAATGCATCCAAATTGATGAAACTATTGCATTCACACGGCATTATTGACCAAGGCTCGGATTCTGAGTGAGTCTTCTTTTATTATATTTGGATACATGATTTTAAAGGAAGCTCTTGTATGATTAATTTTAATGATTAATAAGAAAAAAAACCACCATTCATTTATATTTGAAACCAGTGTACAACACACACACACTTTTAAAGTATATTATCGAAAAATTTCTGCACTGAACCGAATATTTATGAAAGAACTGTTTACATAATTCTAGTTCTGACATCCCCTATTAATTCACAGTCTCGTTTCACCCTGTGAAATAATTCAAGACCAGTTAAAATCAGTGAAGAGCAAATATTTCCAATACGAAGTACCGGGTTTGGTAGACCGTTTGATCGCCGAAACTCTGTCCCAAGGCAGCCAGCCCGACCCAGTAGGAGAGGTCCTTAGTCCTATGGAAAAGGTGAATCTACAAAATGCTACAACACTTGGGAAGATTATAGAGCCTGAACCACTCAAAATGGTCGAAGATGAGACTTTGAAGGAGTACAGGGATGCTATTATGCGTGATGTGGAGGAAGAGCAAGGGCTACCGTTAAGTGGAAGTCATAACCCCGTCAATGTGGAAGATTTGGGTAAAAGAACCGGGAAAAGGAAGTCGACCGCGGCTAAAAGGACCGGAGTTAGAACCAAAAGGGCTAGAGCATCTCATGAATAGTTAAATTTTTATTTTGTTTAAGCAGTTAATTTTAATTGTTAGTTTTTTTTAAATGGTTTATCTTTCACAAATAAAAATATTGTTAAGTTCATAACCTTTCAGTTTGTTATAATACTTTCACATGTTATTGAATTATAATATAAATATTCTAAATCTTGTTTGCATTTTGCCTATTTTTCAAGGGCGAAGTATTTTATTCAAAAGAAGATACCTATTTTATAAAGTTGTTTTATTGACTATGAAATATTATCCACAAACAAACATACTTCAGGGCACTAGCATCTAACAAAGAACAATAGCAGAACATATCAACTTCATTAAAAATAATTAGGTGCTAATTATTATTAATATGGCTTTCACTTATTCACCAGAAACTTTGCTTCACGTTGTTTTAATTGAAAACAAAAGTCATTTACGTAAGCCTTTTTGTTTATACTAGTTGAGCAAGGCTATCCTAAGGCCCGAACATGCTCATTATACAGAAGCCAGCACCTCAAGCTACCCCAATGTGTCAAAAGTCTATGATGCTTTTTCAACTTTGTTACAAAAGTAAAAGGTTCATGTTTAATTGGGAAAATTTGACAGTTTGGCCTAGCTTGATGGCTGGCGTCTGTACCAACTAGATGACAACAATCTCAATACACTTTACTACTATATCGATGTACTTCACTATACCTTACGTTATAAAAGGGTATTTGTCACCTATCAAAAATTTACATGAACAATTCATTTAAAAAAGATTTATAGATAATTGGAATATTCAAAAAAGTAAAAAAATCGGTGGAATGGTGCGAGCACACTATGGCGTTTCTGTCAAGTGACGTCAGATGCTAGCAGTATTGTCTCTTTTCAGCATAGATTTTAATTTAAAACATCGCCATTTTGTAAGATATATCAAAATTTCTTTTTACCGTGGCTTATAGTTATTTAAGTTTCGGAAATCTTTAAAAAAAAATCAAGTCAAATACCCTACTTATTAAATTATCTTCGTAATCGTATGAAAGATTTCTACTTCCTATATGACTAAGCCTATGGCCACCTAAACTTATAGTATACTCATATTATATAATATGAATATTTAACACTATTCACTATTTTGTCACCGTCACGTCATCACGGACACTTTACTGGGGGAGTCCTCAATCGTTCGAAGTCTCCAAAGTTTGTGAACACCCGTCCCCAGTACTTGGGGTCGGCTCGGGGATCCAGCTCCTGGTTTATGGGTGGCACCGCCGTTGCGTTAATTTTATCCAGCTCAGCTAGTAATGATTGCAGAATTTCTGGTTTACTGGGGAAAAAAATTGGAAGTTTATGTCATCTTTCTAAAGAATATGGGTTCTTGATTAATTCAGTGGGAACGTGTTCACATTTGAAATAAAGGTAAGCTTTTTTTTATTTAGATTAGGCTGAGAATCAGAACTTTTTGAACGTCAAAATTTACAAAAGTCAGTCCCCCAAAACGTTCACCACTTGCACCCAACAACACGTCTGACTGATAAGTTTGAAGAACTTGAATCTATATGTACAATAAAAGTCATATATATACATAAATCATTAAATTAAATGATTTGCCACATGTGAGCAAACACACCAATATGCCAAAAACAAATATTATAGGGTAATTCTCACGAAATTCCGAAATTCTTGTCCTTGGGAGTTTATATCAAAATCCAACAAAGAAATGGATGTTACTAATATTTCTATATAATCCACATAACTATACCTAAAAGTCTTACATAAGATTTTAGAGCTGTATAAATAAAAATAAAAAATGCATAACCATAATGTTCCCAACATCATTCACTGTGTCCCAAGTGCCAATAATATTTACTTTTATTCACCAAAAAACACAATAATCATTCGGACCATATTAAAGTACGTTGGATTATTTAAAAACATTATAAATTAATGGGAAACCCGAAATTATTAAAAGTAAAAAACGCGTTAAAAATTTGTATATGTTTAAGTGTCCCACAAAAATAAATCATTCCCTCACACTATTACTGGCAGTTGAATTATGAACGCATTTTAAATAAAATACGAACGCTACTATTACTTTTTGAAAGTTGGCACTAATGACAATTTATCAAAATGGCGAATTTTCTGTAAATTTTATGGTGAGATTATCTTTTTGATCGACATTTCATCACATTCTAAAAAACAAAAGGTAAGTACTTGAACATATTATAAGTTGCACAGATAAGATGGCTTTTGGGAGTAATTTACTAAAGCACAAAAATCGTTTTAAAAGTAAGGTTATGTCCTTTAGGGTTATTCTTTATTTCGTCATTCCCTCACTATCATTCCCTCATAAAAATGTATGGTGAAGGAATGATTTTTGGCTGGGCTAACTGGCTTTATATTGTTTGTTTTTATTAACTCTTGAATTTATTGCTGCAATATTGTTGTAGGTTAAAAAATGCCAAGAAAAAAGAAGATAAGCAAAGAAGAAGCTAAATCAAAAAAGCAAGAATATGACCGAAAGCGAAGGGAAAAAATGAAATCTGATCCTGTAACACTTCAAATACTTCGCGAAAAAGATAGAATTCAATACCTAAAAAAAAAAGAAAAAGGCCAAGTAAAACCTATATCCGCAATGAGTTCCCGAGAAAGAAGGAAAACAAGGGCAAACTGGAGGAAACATAGTCAAACGTATAGAGACAAAAGAGTGAAACTGCGAAAGAATTTAGCAAGACTGTTAGATGAGACACCAACCTAGCCCAGGTCCTATGTAAAATAATTATGAGTTAAGAAATCTGGCACTTAATCGGAGAAGGCAGCAACTCAGAAGACGTAGAGGAATACTTTATGCAAAAATATCCAGATTACAGGAAAGACTGAAACAAGAATCAAGAAGAACAGAGAGATACCGTAAGAGATGTCAAAGACAGAACAAAAATAATCAGACTTCACCGGAAACTAAAGTATCAGCTCTCTTAAAGAAAGTCCAAGTTCCTGAAATTGTAAAGAAGAAGCTTCTTCTCAGAAGTTAAACAGTAGTAGTTAGCTAAACAGCTGAAAGACAGTTACATCAATTTAAAGAAACATAATGAAAAGAAAAAGTACTATGAAATAGTAAAACCAGATCTTATGAAGAAGCATAAGGTACTCAGGTTATCAAAACAGTTTTTCAAACATGATTCTTACAAAAAGAACGATTCTAGAAAAGCCAGTGCTAAATTATTGATGAAGGTCAAAAAAGATGTTCAATTTTTTTTGGAAAAGGACAAAAGTTCTCGGGTGTGCCCAGGAAAAAAAGATTTTGTAAGGTTAAAGGGACAGGTAAAACAAAAACGTTTACTTTGCGATACCATGAAAAATTTGCACTATAAATTCCTGACTACAGTTGAGTATAAAATAAGCTTGACAACTTTCTGTAGACTTCGGCCTTTTTGGGTGACTTGGGCAAACATAAAAGACCGTAACACATGTAAATGTGTAATTCACGCAAAAGTTGAACGGATAATCATGCAGTTGCATGAAAATAAAGTATTACCTTGCTGTAATCTAACTAAATTTTTGACCATGAAAACATGCAATATTTATTCAACTAAGTGTCTGTTACGAGAATGTGAAGATTGTGCAAACAAAATGGTAGAGTTTTATCTTCCACAGCCAAAAAGAATAGTGACTTATCAACAGTGGATGTATGAAACTATATTCTACGAAAAAAATGTAAAGATGAAGACAGTAAGAAAACCTATTTTAAAAGAGATCAAGGTTTCACTGACATCATTAGTACTTTAATTAGAAAATACTTTGCCTTTATTCTTTAAACACGAACTTAAAACTTGAACTGAGAACTTAAAAAGACTAGCTGACAATGAAGTCCTTATTCACATAGATTTCAGCGAAAACTATTGTTGCAAATATAACGAAGAAATTCAGGCAGTGCATTTCGGAGGTGGAAGACAACAAATAACACTACATACGGGAGTATTAGTTTTACGTGAAAATGACACTGTAAAACCCTACACGTTTTGTTCTCTTTCTGAAAATAATAGACACGACACAATGGCAGTATGGGCACTCTTATTACCAGTTTTTGAGTGGCTTAAAAACCACTATCCAAACATTCACAGAATACACATGCTAAGTGATAGTCCTGTCAACCAGTACAAGAACAAGTTCATGTTTCATCTAGTATATCATCATCTAAATGATTTGTTTCCGGGTACGACATTTTTTGTGTGGAATTATTCGGAACCAGGCCATGGAAAAGGTCCTCCTGATGGCGTAGGTGGCACATTAAAAAGAACAGCTGATAAAGCGGTGGCTGAAGGCAAGGACATCGTAAATTTGAAATCCCCAAAGACATTTTGTTGGCAAGATGTTCTTCAATAAAGCTATTCAAAGTTAACACTGCTAATATCGCGAAGATAGAAGTGTTCGTGGAACCCAGAAAATTCGTCAATTTGTCTTCAGTAATGATGTCTTGGAATTTAGAAGTCTTTCATGTTGTGAATGCGCAGAAAAGTGTAAGTATTTTCACATGGGATATTACAATCTTCAAAACGTTACATTGAAAAACCAAAGTCCTTTGAATTAAAAACACGAAACAAATCTTACGATGGTGGACATTCGTCAAATGACGTTATTTGTCCAGACAGTAATATCACTTATAATATTGGTGAATACGTACTTATCAAATGGGACGAAAACGATTACCCACGATAAATAATATCAGTTTCTGAGGAAGGCGCTTTAGTGAAGTGTATGAAAAGAGGAACTAAATCTTGGAAATGGCCTAAAATCAGAGATGAACAGTTATATGCCTGGCATGACATTCTGAGGAAGATTGAGCCTCCAAAATTAATCAGTAAAAGTAGTGATTTTATAAAAGATTTAAACTAGTTTAAAGTATCTGATTAAGACTTTAATTTTAACTTTGAGACTGAATCGTTTAAGATTACAATTTTTAAAAATAGGTAATTTCACTTTTTAATAGTATGTACTTTGATTTTTTTTAATGTCTTCATAAATTTTATGAAATGCGATTATTTTTGGGACCACCACATAATTAAATTCTAGTAACATTAGTACTATCAAATTGACATAAAATAAACGTTCCGATCGAAGGTTAAGTTACATTTGCCGAGGTCAGTCTCGATATATAATGATCGGTCATCATTATATATCGAGACTCGTCCGTGGTTCGGATAGCACGTTTAGCCGTTGTGGGTAGTCAGAAGCCCGAAAGTCTGACGGCCAGTCTTACCAAGTGGTATCGTTTTGCCCAGTGAGTTTTAGAGATCAGATAGGCAGTCTCTTCATGTAAAATATTACTTCTCAGCTGCATCCGGTTAGAGTAGAAGCCAACTGCAACCTAGTTAAGAAACGGCTATGCAGATGAGGCAAATGATGTTTAGGACTAATAAGATTTAGCTTACTGATCAGCCAAGTTCCTTCGCTCGCAAGGGTCTACATTGATGTCATAGAGGCACGGCGCTACAAGAGGCTTGCACGGTGTGATTGGTATACTCTTGTCGCACTTTATTGTTGACTCATCCCTGAAAATGGTAACGGTAAAGATTATAATTAATACGATACGAACGATAAAGAATTAATATTTAATCGCAGCCTTTGTCAGCTAGCTCTCTAATTGTAATAACAATATGGATCGCTCTGATGTAATCTTGCAAGCCTGCTTGCTCTCTATTTAGGTATAAGGGTTCCTTACGTACATAATAAAAAAAAACGAAATCCCTATAGGATCACTCGTGTGTGTCAGAAAAATAAATGAAGTTGATTAAAAAAAATGGATAAAAATTAACCATTTTCAAAACCAAAAAAACCCAAAGTTTACCTGATTCGAAATTAACTATTCTCCCTATATAATATCAAAAAGAACTGAGCTAAATATGTTGAAAAAACAGAGGATGGTTCTTTACTCGAAGATTATAAGAAGTCTATGGTCTTAAAATAACATGGTAAATCTCAATATTGAGCGTACACACTCACATATTTCCATTTGGAAAATATGGGGGATACTATGTTAAATTTGTTCTTGGGACGAATTATGGGTACTACTTGTTCGACTTACATGCATTGAAGAATATGCGACAAAACAGAATTCAACAATAGACTATAATTATATTCAACAATTTTCCTATTCCGGTATGATTGTCAGATTATTACCAGCTTTGTATACCTATCTTGTGACGCAACGTGACCCACGTGATCCATATGATACAGATTGTTTGTTCTTTTTTAATTTCATATAAATATTATATGGCAGACCAACGAGATGTTTTCTAAAACCAGTCAAATACCCTATTGTAAAATTACCTGATGCTTGTAGTTTTGACTTTACTGGGCATTTTAGCAATCTTGCTGATGGCGTCCGCGGATTTGCTTTTGTAAACTAAATCGAAGTCGTATTTGCCTTCACGACCGCCCGGCCCATACCAATAGTCCCAGGAACCGTTGTAATTTGTGCCTGAAATTATTTAAAAGCATAATAAACTATTTTAGTTGTTAATTGAGACAACCACGTTAATTGTTCTATTGGATAAATCCAACAGAACAAATAAGGTTTAAAAAAAAAAAATTGAACGCAAATGATTGAACCGGTGTAGTAAATAAGGACCGTGCCTACGTAATTTTGAGAATATTCTGGAATAAAAATATGTATGGTGCTAAAAGGACCAGTTTTAGCAAGACCGATTAAAATAAGAATATTGTTGCTGGACCTCGTATGGAAAGGCCGGAAGGAATGAAAATTTAGGTGCTGCACTATCATATTAAAGATTGCTGTTTTGATTTATTTATTACCTTTATGAACTTTCCAATTCTCCACAGTAATGGAAGCAGATCCCCAGATGTCATCTATGTTGTGAACTATTTTAGTTCTTTCAGATGGCAGATCTTTGGATAAGGCTTCCCATAAGTCTAAACCATCGATGTTTCTATCTGCAAATACACTGAAAACACAATATTAGATTAGAGCAGTGTCATAATGGGCGAATTATTGAAAGGGACTTTACTATCGAGTTGTTGTACCGAGTTGGAATAAGTAATTCTGGCTCCCTTTATTATCTTTGCCTGGAGATAAAAAGACAGCGGTTTTTATTTTTTTCAAGTCTCCATAAGAAAATACAGTTGAGCAGTTATTAACTCTATACTGAGAGATACCGATTCCAAAAAAAATGATCAGCAAAATGCTCAAGCAATCAATCATCAGCATCACGACTTAAATAGAGCAATACTATATGATTTTAACACCTGATATTGCCTCCTGCAGCACTGTACAATGTAGGTAGCCAATCAACAAGGTGGAACGTTTGATTGGCGACTCGAGACTTTTGTTTTATTAAAGGACTCCACAATAGGCCTGCGCCGCGGATGCCGCCTTCCCACAGTGTATTTTTCACCTAAAATAAAAACAAGTCTTATATTACATAGACTTCAGTCAGTCAGATAGGCAGTAGCTCCATGTATTATACTGGTATTCAGCTGCATGCGGTTAGATTGGAAACCGACTCAACATAGTCGGCAAATGGCTGGGTAGACGAATGACATTTGATGGACATTGTACAACTTGGCTACGATAGTGCGCTTTGCACTTGAAATGATATTAGATGACTCAATATCATATTCATCATCCTCCCGCCATTATCTGAAGTACTTGGGGTCGGCGCGGCATGTCATTTTTCTTCCATACATCTCTATTAGCTGTCATGACAGAGTTCAACTCAATAACATATTACTGACAACAATTTTGTCTATGTATTTCTATAAAGTGTTCTATTTCGGAAGTATATATTTGAGAAATAAGGGCTAAATATCGATAGTTAGATATGTTGAAATGACTGTATATACCTAAGTGTTATTTATAAATAAATACTCGTAATAAAAATAATGAGGTACATTGCTTTGTATTAATCGTGAAATAACACAGCTTATTGGGTATATGCTAGTATGAAAATAACGATGAAATCAAAACGATATTTTTCAAACTTTATATAATGAACAAAAACAAATATATGTTTCAATTTGGAAGTGTCTAGGTGGTTGTTTAAAATACTTCTTCCCTATCAGCATTAAGCACTACGATCCTAGCTCACGACATGGTGAAATATGAACCAGTTAGGGGACAGCATCGTGGAAATTATTTCTCATAACTTACTCACCCCTTTAAACGGATAGTTAGAGGCAGCGTTGGCATTGAACCCTGCCGCAGGTCCGCCATTGTCAGAGCTGAACAATATAATCGTGTTCGACAGTAGCCCTTTCTTTCCTAATGATTCCACCACCTTGCCCACTGACTCGTCCAACTTGGAAAGCATACCTGGGGAGTGACAGATTTTCATGTTTGGACTTGAATGGTAGCGCCAAGGTATCTAGACAAATCTATAATGAGATTATAGAACCATGTCCAGGACTGAGTCATGAGCTAGATTATACTCGCCACTGGTAAAAACACAAATACAAATCACCCAATTAACAGTTGCAACAGTTGATAATAATATAATATTTTGCCCTTCATTATAAATATTGACTTTCGATCCTATAATTAATGCTGTGGTGCATTGGCACTTTATCGAGAAAAAATAAAATTAGATCTTCAATAACAAAATAGGTACAGACGACAGCACATCAAGCTACCCCAAACTATTAAAATTTCCCAATTGAACACAAGTATTACTGCAATCAGACCGCACGAACCTGCATATTTCCTTCTCTGCGTATCGTTGATGTACGAGAATTTATCAATCACGTCGTCCGGCGCTCTAAGGAACTCAGACGGGTTACCACTATGCATCGCAGAATGAGATACCATCAAAAACAATGGCTCACTTTTGTTATGACCGTTAACGACCTACAATAAAAAAACAAGGTCATTATTAAAATCAGTCTGTAACTGGAAACTAAGCCCATATATTATTTTTATATAAGCGAGAAAGTAATTGCTAACAAAATTACCTTTTTTATTTAAATAATTCCAACGAATTAATGACTTATAAGCAAATTAATTGTTAATTAAAGCACACTGCCTTACTTTAACTGCTTCTCTGGTGTAAATATCTGTCGCATACTGACCAAATAGGTCATCAGCAACCTCGAAACCTGGACAAAACATGAGTCTTTGTTTACTAATTAATGCCCACATATTATTGCACATGACTTCCAAACCGGTGCCGGTTTAGCCCCGACTCGTACAGTGCGATTTTATTTAGGCATTCACGTAGGTGCCACCTAGTGTTAGTGACAACACGCATTATTTATTTACCGCAAGCGAGCAGTAACTAACACATTGTTTTATTTTCTTACAATCATATTTACTAGGTAATAGAATTATGTTAGTAAAGTAGGTACCTAGGTAAGTGTATACCAAAAATCTTTAAATAAACATGAAAATTATTAATATTAGCTTTTTCCCGCAGTCTCTCTCCCGCAGCCTATCCCACTGGAATCTTTCCAGGATCAAATGTAGCCTATTTCACTTAGTGCAGTGTAAATTTCCCGAGTTTTCGTCAATCGAACAAACAAACAATTACCAGTAATGGTCGCCCAATGATCGATATTCAACCGTTTTTGTTCTTCAGCTACTAATAAATAGGTATATAAAGAATAAAGAAAGATATAGGTAAATAGATAGAAGATAGATACATGAGATATATTTATATTAGTGGCTTATTAGTCTTGTAGGTTTACCTCTCCTGAAGTCGAAGCCCCAAGTATCAGTTTCCATATTGGTGTGGTCATACAAATCGATCTTTCCACCCCAGAATCCGATGTGGGAGTCAAACCTTGAAAGATAAACACTTTATCAAGTTCAGGAACGCAAACGACAAGGTTTCGTTCAAGGCTTTTGTGCAATCGATACTGTTTATCAGCCTCTGCAACTATTTATGGTCCCGTACAGTCTGTGCTGCCCATAGACAAATAGAATACTATTTTATTATTCACCATTTGCATTTCGCCACCCTCACTAACCACCACAGCTCCCATCATCTTAATGTGGCTGACCATATAAACACCTTAAACGCCAAATGACTTATAAACAATACATTTTCTATTGTGTCTCGTTGTTTGGCAGTTAAGGTGTTAAGAGGATGGTGGTGGTGGGTGGTAGGATTGATGATGATCTGGTGATCATCCTTTTGCTCTCTTTATCACATAAACATCGCCGTCAATCAAATGCAACGTAATATTTCGTAGTCCATCATAAAGTGATGAAAGAATGAATGTCACGAGACATTTAATTAGGTATTCATAATTTACTAACCCTCGGTTCAAAGGAAGATATTCCTTCTTGTAATGCCCCAGGTGCCATTTTCCGACTAGATGCGTTTTGTAACCTAGATCTTTCAGGTACTGTGGAAGTATCTTCTCAGACAGCGGGAGGCCTCTCGGCTCTTCGCCGCGTATGACGCTGTGCTGCATTCCTGGGGACATGGTAAATTGTTTTTGTCTTTTGTGGCCCCACAATAGAAATTTATCTCGTATCGCGAATAAACGTGTAAGCGCTACAAACATACACTACAACACTACTTCAATATATCTTACTTGCACTCAAGGAAATATGTTTCCGCGCAAGAATCGAACCTGCGGCACATAGCGCAGTCAACCACTTAACCACTGCACCTACCATGTCGTCATTGTATGTAAACTAGGTAAATGGTTTCTACTACAGTTACGGTACTAATGGTTGGATCCCAACAAAAACTATAAAGAGTACCTACACGCCACAGGAGAAATTCAAGTGCGGTGAATTTTAATTAGCTGCATTAACTTGACAGGATCTAATGACACCTAAGAGACTAAAACGTGAAAAAAACTGGTGTCGTAAACAAAATAATCTACAAAGTAAATTCTAGTACAGTACCTTCCTGGTTATTCTATTTATGCACCACCATAGTGCATTTTTTTGTGTTTAATGTGATATTAGTTCTGTCAAGTTACTGCAGCAGCTAATTAAAAGTCGGACTATAGTTCGTTTTAGCGAAAAGAAAATGTCATACTCACCAGTATGTATGGGGTATTTGGCAGTCATCAGCGCGGACCTGGACGGTGTGCAAATAGGGGTGACGTAGTAGTTCTGAAGAACGATGCCGGAGTACGCTAGAGCGTCGATGTTCGGCGTGGGGATCTGGTTCGAGCCGTGGAAGCCGACATCGTTCCAACCCTTTTAATGACAAAAAATTTCAATCGAAGGGCAAGCTCCGCATGACGAAGTCGGTCTGTGGATGGGTGACCATCCATTACATACTGAGAGCCGTCGGAAATTACAGACGCCAGCACATCATGCTGGTTCATGTTCAATAGGGAAATTGGACAGTTTGGGACAGCTGTCAAATTTTTCAATTGAACATGAACATGAATTGATTATTCTTTTGTAATAAAGTTGAAAAACTATCAATGAAATTTGACAGATTAGGGTTATCTTGATGTGCTGGCTCTGTACGTTAAGCTGTTTGTCCCAGCTGTCTATTAGTTTATAGAGCAAGAAAGTCTAACAACCAGTCTTACCGAGGGGTATCGTTTTACCCAGTTATTGGATTGCGGAGCTCAGACAGGCAGTAAAATGCATGTAAAATTATTCATACGTATCCGGTTACACACGAAGGTGGCTACAAAGCTTTGGACTTAAACATAAACTGTTTGCTTGGTGTTTCCGTACCCGGCTCTTTAAGCCGTAGGTGAGTAAAAGAAAGAAAAACATTTATTCAGCACAGGCTCAGGCATACGACACAATGTTTAACATAAGGATTAAAATAGGAACACAAAATAAAACTGAAATTATAAAAAAAGAAAAAAAAAAGTGTTTTAAAAGGTTTTTTGTACACAAATGTTTTTAAGTGATATTTTTTACAACTTCCTACAATTACTTACGAGTACATCATCTTTAGTACTAAATTTTTGCAAATAAGGAGAATCGTGAAACCGCAAAAATACCTACATAGCTTGTGGCTAACCTCGATTGAAGGATGTGTCCAAAATGTAAAGGAAAACAACGTGCAACTAAATATTTGAATGCCGCCGAATGAAGATAGAGAAACAAGACCTTCTCTAATTCTTATTTATTTATTTTATTTTATGACGGGTAAAAGTATTTTTTACATCTTCTTTGCAAGAATTATTTTATCATTTAGTTTCGAAATACTTTCTCATAGGTAGGGAGGGATTTACTTAAGATTCCGATCAGGCGTGATCGTTATTAAATGTATTCCCGTTATCTATACAGCTCTTCTGTTTACCTACAAACGTGTTTATCGTGTTTGTAAGCAACGGGTCGGTATATAGTCATATTTATCGGCAGTGCGTGTCCCATCGTTCATATTGTTTTTTAACGAGTTCTTAATTTATTCTTGCCTGAAAACGTTGTAGAGGATTTGTCACCGAAGCGAATATCGACCGCTTGGTAAATTGTTGCCTATCTGCATACATGGCCTTAGGTCGTTGCTCGGTTCATTTGGGTAAGCATGATTATCTTATATTTACAATTTGTTTATTATCATAAGGTAAATATCACGTATTACTTAGAAGTGAATACATTACAAAGTTAATAAAATAAATTATTATTATTATTAACTTAATGAAAGTTACAGCTCAACAGTGTACAGATGTACCTACTTAATTATCGGTTTAGGACTTAGTAAGTTGCTTATTTCTCCATTAAAGCTCTTAATTTTTGCTTGGTACATTCGGTTTATAAGGTAAAGAGAATCGTGATCCATCAACTTTTTCATGTAGGTATGTAGATAATAATCTTTTTCTTTATGTAAAAAACCTTGTGTCACGATGTATGTCCAGGGTAAACTCCGGAACTACTTAACCAATTTTAGTTAAATAATGCTTATCTTCTGTGTGTAATTTTGTCAAACTTAAAAGAAAGTTTAATTTTTATCTCGATTATTGACCTCAATCTTTTCTTGGGCGATACGAAGTTCGCTGGGTCATGTAGTAATATAAAGTTCAAGCATATCCTGCACCATTATTAAGAGCATTTATCCCCGGGGATATGGTTTATAAACTAACTAGCTATGCTCCGCGCTTTCATCATTTCCTAAGGGTCGCAGGGTGATTATAGTGATTCCTCAAAATGGGTTCAAATTAGACAGGTCAATCAAACAAAAAAAAAAAAAAACAAACTTCAGCATAATTATACTAGTATAGATATTTAAGTACTTACCAGATCATCAGCTAGGAAGATCACAATATTCGGCCTCACCTCAGCCGAGACCCGGCACAGCACTAAACAGGCACTTAGTAACAACAACATGCCGCGACGCTCTCCCGATTATGAATGCGACACAATGAGAGCTCGGAACCGAACTAGGCTATCTACAAACGCGGTGCATGGTAATGAAGGTACATCCTTATAGTACGTTGATTTAGCGCTTTGGGTCACTGACGCAACGTAGGTATGTGAGGTTCAAAATTTATGAATGAAAATGCGCTTTAGCGTGATATTTCTCAGCAGAATGACCATGGGCTAACGGTTCTTTACATAATGAGTGTTACAGTAAGTAGGTACTAGTTGTCATTTTGGTGTTTGTAATCTTTTACAAAAGCTCTATGCAGGTACGAAGGTACCTACGAGCAGCTTTTGAGGGCATTTTAAGTGGAGCAGCTTTTGTATTACTTGCATTTTTACCTCATCTCCATTTTTTCTTTTTACCGTTTCGGATTTGCCCAGATCGTATGAATTAGTTTTTTTTTCTTCTTTTAGTGGGGAAGTACGGATGTAGCTTAGTATCTGATACTTATAATTTGTGCGACAATACAAGTTTTGCAATAAACTACTAGTAACCGGTAACTGAGTCGTTATAGAGAATCGACCGCATAGTAACAACAAATGCTACCTATGCAGTTATCGTCTTATTAGCGTGTACGTATGTTTATCACTTCATGATAATTGAAGTACCGGGCAGTAGATAGATATATCTAGATAAGTAGGTCCAATATTTGTCATCGACAGTAAATAAATGACATTGTCGTCTTTTAGTTAGGACTATTTTTAAATAAAATCTTTTTGTTTTATTTTCGCGAGTAAACTTATCAAATATAGTGCGATTAAGGTACAACAAAATAAAACAGTACATACAAATAATTCAGTTTATTATCCATATAAATTACAGTCCATTAACTTCACGTATCACACAGAGTCGTACTTAGGAAAAATAAAAGCATCGCAACTATGTGTTATTATATTACAGCTGCCCGAAACAACCGTGTTGAGGGGTAGGCAGGACTCACAGCGTATACAATGGGGATTATTATAACATTTTAAATTAAGTTTGGAATGTGAAAGAATACGGTTAATATCCGAATGCGAAAATTTGTGTGTGTGCATGTGAGTTTTCTATGAATTTTAAAATTGTTTTTGAACCCATGAATATGATGAATCATGGGTATGCAACATTTCTTTGTTGGATACAACACCATCCGTGAAGGATCATTGAGATGCATGATGACAATTGCAATGAAAAGGGTATTTGTTATACCTAAATGTACTTAATGTAATAAATGCAAAAGATGATAGCTTCACATTTATAACACAAAAAGTGAATTTAAAATCAGAACTGAATACTGTTTGATATATGAAAAATACTGATGTTTAGCCATATCTAGATAGCTAAAAGCTGATTGCAGCAATCGTGAGAAGACAAAAGGATGGTGGGTATTCTCACACATTCTGCTGGCTGTGAGTCCGTCGCCATTTTGGATCGTGCTCATTCATTAAAATTATGGAACATTATACGATATGTTAATTACTTAAGATATACCAGTTTATTTCTATACTCGTGGTAACGGTGTTTGAAGAAGAAAAGGTGGTCATACCCCAGAAAATCTTATCCTAGTACCAATAAAACAGGAAGTGTGTAGTCCCATACACACATGATATAAAACAGTTGTACTTAAAAGTATTTATTTCATAAGTTTTAATAACTTGGGTACTAATCATGAGCACGATCCTTCATAAAATTATTCTAGTTATTAATAGTGAACATTCAAGTACGACAAATATATTACAAATACGGTTATATTATGAAGTTAATGCTCGAGAACAAGCAATGGTTTTCTATCTAAATGTACAAGTCGTGAGTATAATGAAAAAGGAATTGTCGCGCGAGCATGTTGAGAATTCGCTACTAACAATAATATAAGCCGACAAATTATATACAGATAAACCCTTTTACACGGAACCCACAACGAAAACATTATAAAATTAAACTACTTATTCCACATTCTATATAATTATTATATTCCACATATATAAGTATTATGTATAACATTTATGAACGTAATTTATAACAAAAACTAATGAACACGCATTATGGACAATATTATTTTATGTTTTCAAAGTACAGTCGACAACAGAAGTGGTTTGAATAAAAATGTACTTGTGACCTAAGATATTTAATCTCCCCTCAACCACTGTAGAGCCCCATATATTAAAATAGTTTAAATTAAATTAAACAATAAACAAATATAAATAAAGTGTCAAATAGCTTGGGGCGCGTGGTACACACTTGTACCTACGAGACTTGTAAGGTACTTTAAAGAGGTGAAAAGGTATCAAAAGGAATGTCATAGAAAAACTAAGATCTCATGTCTTAGCAAGGCCATCTAGCGTGACATAGTAAAATTACTTTACTGTCCAGTTTGAAGGCATTACACTTTTACCGACTTGCCTTGAACTAGCCTTGCTTATAACTGTCAAAGAGTTAGACACATCTAAGAATATTTATTGTAAATACTGGGTAAATGGTAAAATTTATCCCGTAGTTAGGTCCAGTTGTTTTATTACTACGAGATTTGTAATAACAGAATGGAGAATTCGGTAAATTTTCTTCGAAATTATTTTTCATTTAGCGCACTAAACGTACTTTTATGTAGGGTGTATGACATATATTGAGTCTAAGCGACTACTTACTAGTCGGTAAAAAGAAGTACATTACGATTTTGTTCGCTTTTTCCCGCCTATTGTAAGTATATTTTAAATGTTAGTGGAAGAAGATGAAGAAAATCAAAAACCACTTCCGTCACCGACTGTATTCAAATAAAATGAATTCTAGATCATACATTGTGTAAGTGTATCGTAAAAATGCAACATAAGTCCTCTCAACATTTGTTCACTTGGTCACATGTTAAAATAAAGGGATGCTGTAGTTCTTTGGCAGTACAGAAAAGAAATTATTTATTTATATTAATTATATATTATTTATATTATATATTATGTAAGACAAAATAATAACAGCTTGTTGTATATTACAATTCGAAAATATTATAAATAATGGTTGGTCTAATCTTGAGTATACTCATATACAAGGAACATACTTATTTTTGTCAAATTTTGTATGAGACTTGCCAAAAACCTGTACCATACATGTCTATTATTACCTATTTTGTTCACCTTTTTGCAATTTTTGACAAGTTTTGTATACAACTAGTTTTTTGTCTAAGCGATACACTAAACTAGCAGAATACATTGGGTGTAAACGCGGGGTTATAGATGTAAAACCTTTCCCTTAATATATCCCTTATATGCTCGAATAAAATTATTGCTCTAATTTATCTAAAAACTATTAAATATAATACCTTTGACATCACTATTATTGTATGTAAAAATAGTAGAATACATTATGTTCATATAAATATCAAGAAGTTATTATTGAGTCCCCAAATAGAAGGAAACCGCGATATATAGTATTACACGGGCAAGAAATACAGACGAGAATATAATTTTCTATAATAATATATTAGACTAAATATAACTTAATTACATAAACGAAAGTTTCTAAAGAAGGCAGATACGCACGTATGTTGAGTCAGGTCAGGAGCCGTACTATGACGTGTTAAAGCCATCATTGTTCCGTTGCGAAAAAGTGATAGTGATACTTATCCTGGATAGCTTCATCTCTCTCTCTTTTACCTAACATAACATTACGCTAGGGACCCGAATGGTAGTATACCCGAAGGGTTAGACAGAGCTGTACCTATACTGAACTCATATTTCGCCAGTTACACCCATGTGATATGGGGCAAGCTTATTGCTATCCACCAGGTACAGATCCAGACTTCGGGTTGCTACTGAGAAATTCCTGATGGTGGTAACACTCAATAACACTATCCCCGACCTGGGAATCGCACCCCGGAGCTTATGTCAGCAATAACATTTGCAACTCCTAGACTAAAGATGTAGTCAGCGTCCCTATCACTGGAACAGTAATTAATGGCTTTAGCACGTCATAATATGGCCCCTGTTATAATAAACTGAGACACTATTTTGTACCATGAGCATAGATGAGCGTAAAGACGGTTTTTTATTGCTGCATTTGACAGGTTAAAACTACCCGAAAGATTTTATTTTCTTTTATTAAATTTGAAATGATGTGTCATCATTGAAATTGTTGTTACAGATTTTTTTCTTGTAATATGTTAGTTAGTTAAATCTAACCTTGTCTATACCATACTCTTTGGCTGAATGATTAATTAATTCAAGTTGTAAGATAAGAGGATTCTAGATTTATGACAATCCAACCTTTTTTACTTGCTATGTTTGTATGTCTTTCAGTTTCAAAGTTGAAATCTTTTTGTTTCACTAATATACTAATCTCTAATAAACAAATCTCATCTCTATTGTCACGCACAAATACCTAATGTCCTATAACAACATTTTCAATTCCCTAACTCAACATGACGCAACACTAGCGCCACTATACCACCATGAACTGTGTAGTGACGTCCTAAGGTGCCACCAGATCGCGAGCGTTCGAGGCTTTGAAATTTGTTACCCAACGTGGCTCAAGATGTCACAAGATGTTTTCGTTCGCTCGCGGTCTGACGTCACCCGCAACTAAACGCGCGCTGCAACAAACGCACGCCTACATACAAATGCTATGACAACACACCGCCTCACACACACGTATATTTGAACTATACAAACGAACTGCTCACAATAGTTATTACTCCTTGCGGGGTTTGCGTTTCCGTTGGCCGTCGCCGGCGCCTTCTGTGTCCACTAGAGGTGTAGTCTGAAAAAAAAAGAAAGAGGTTGATATTTTGTTCTTCATAATGATACAATAGGAGGGTAGAGTTATATTTGTCAAGTTGTTTTTGATACCTTCCGAAACTCGAGCCCGACCTCATCACAAATATTCGCGACCCTAACTAATAAGTATTTACCGAAAGGTCTTTACCTATGAAATTGCCGTTTTGTATGAAAAAATTGAAATGAATTTTTTTCATGTATTTTTTATTTGTATTAATCGAAGTAATCACCCATGCAATCAATGCATCTTTGCCAACGCAGTGGCAGTTTATTGATGCCCTTCTTAAAGAAATCAGCTGGACGGGAGGCAACAAATTCTTCAAAGGCATTTTGTACTGGCTCTCGGGTATTGAATTTTTTTCCCGCCAAGAAGTTATCCAAATTCTGGAAAAAGTAGTAGTCTGTAGGCGCAAGGTCTGGTGAGTAGGGCGGATGACGGAGAGCTTCCAACCCCAGTTCTTGCAACTTGGAGACCGTCTGCTGTGCAGTATGAGGTCGCGCGTTGTCGTGCAGGAGCAGCGGAGACGAGCGATTGACCAATGCTGGTTGGAGATGTGCCAGCTTCTCCATCATTGTGTTCAATTCTTCACAGTACACATCTGCAGTAATGCTCACCCCGTTTGGTAAGAAGCTGTGTTGAATCACACCGGCGCTAGACCACCAAACAGTGACCATCACTTTTCTTGGGGTAAGTTTTCGTTTAGGGCATTGTTTAGGTGCTGAACCAGGATCCAACCAACTTGCTGAGCGCTTGCGGTTATCAAACAGAATCCATTTTTCATCGCAGGTAACAATGCGGTTCAAAATTCCTTCATTTGTGTGTCTGTTGAGCAGTGCAAGGCACGTCTCGACGCGTACTTCGCGCTGGCGATCATTGAGTTCGTGGGGCACCCATTTGTCAAGCTTTTTTACCTTGCCAATTTGACGCAAATGGACCAATATTGTTTTGACGCTAACGTCGAAAGCTGCTGCTAATTCAGCCGTAGATTGTGTATCATCAGCTTCCACAATCGCCTTTAATTCGTCATTGTCGACCAAAGTCTTCGGACGACCGCGAGGTTCATTTTTCAGGTCGAAATTTCCAGAACGGAAGCGAGCAAACCAATAACAGGTAGTGCGTTGGTTTGTAGTGTTAGCTCCGTAAACGTCGTTGATGTTGCGTGCCGCTTGTGCCGCGTTGCTGCCACGACGGTACTCATATTCCATAATTACTCGATTTTTCAACGTATCCATGATGACGAAAAAGATTTAAATGCGATGAAAATGTAACACTAATCAAACAAATGACTACTTTTGGAAAAAAAAATCCATGTTTTTAAAATAAAATTAATTTGAAATTAGAATTCTTAGCCAAACAAAAAATATTTTGATTTGAAATGGCCAGTACTGCAGAACGGCAATTTCATAGGTAAAGACCTAATATAATCACCAATACAAATGCATATGTAACTAACATAGTTCTTAACATTACTAACACCATTGAGTCCTGTTACTTGAATGAAATAATTTTATTACATATTCGGACAAACTAAACTTGAATTTTTGCCTTGGCGCTATCGCCATACGTGTCTTTCGGTGCCGATTTCAATAACATATCTCAATCCTAATCCCAATTCGCCCTCTCAAGGTTACAGGTTGCAAACTCAGCCATTGATTGGTTACAAACCAAGATCGATCCCTAGATTTGGATTTAAAATTGGCAGTTAGAAAACATTCCACTTACATCCTCAGTGGAAGTAACGACGTCATCTTCGTCAATTTCTGGTCCCTCCAAGTCCGCCTTGCTGGGCCTCTCCTGCTCCTCACGCATGTCTTCTTCGGCTTCTGATAGATGGGGGTCATCTTCTGCGACGGCATCTGTCTTCTTAATGTCAGCGTCAGAATCCTGCGTGTGAGATTATTTATTTAACATATGGCAATGATAATAAAATTTTATTAATAATTTACAGTCTTCTTCATTGTAATGATATAATCGGTTGGTCTTTGTTCAGACGGTCAAAACTATTGTCTGAGCTTAAACCGGCCCTTGGTCTAAGCTTGGTCAGAAGTTTCTAGAAAGTTACTACCAGTTATGTTGAAAACAGTTAACCTTTCTGAGATCTATTAATAGGGTATTACACCATTTTTCAAAAACTGTTTTAAATTAATCCTGAGATCGTAATGAACTAGTAGAAATTTTGTTAATTTTTTTTAAAACCGAAAAGCGCCTTAAAATCTGTTTTTTATTTATGATTTTGTATTTTCGCGCGGAAACGCTAGCCGCCATGCTTTTTCATCTCGTGACGTCACTCGGTTAGTAAACAATACGACTGCGAAAGACCAAGTATTAAGATTCGTGAAAATAATGAGTTATCATTGGTGTCTTGTGCCTGAATGCAAAAATACAAGTGTAAAAACGCCACAAAAATTATGGATTAGAACAGAAATCGGGATTGGAGGCAAAAAATTTCGCCACCATTAAAGTATTAACCATTGGCAGATTTGTACTTTCTGCTTTCACAAAACCGTCTTCCATAGTGAAATAAAGGCTAGAAGTCTACAAACGTATTAATAACTCGTAAATTTATCAAAATAACAGCGCACAACTTATTTTCAGTAGATTGTTTACTATCGGAATGACGTCACGGCGGGATCCAATATGGCGAATGGCGTTTTTGACATTTCAAAAACAGATTAGAAAAGACGATTTTTAAAATGGAATTATAAAATTAAAATTGCAATTTTATGAATAAATATCGACGTTTCTTGTTTACTTTTTTCGAAATCTATTATGAACAAACATTTTTATATTTTTCCTTACATAGTGTAAAATACCCTATTGAATGAGTATACATACCTGTGATACTATCTTCAAAAAATTAAATATCTGACTAATATTATCAACGTGTAATTTTATGAGGAAGTATAGATGTTTGTTACTCTTCCACACAAAACTACAGAACAACACATAGGCTATAATTTATAAAGATGCATACGCAGAGGAAGACAGGGGTGGCTGTTAGTATTTACATAATATATACACTTATCCAATTTATAATTATATTCGATAGTGTTAATTAAATTCGCAGCCAGTTGTTCCCGTAAACATCAATCAATAAAATAACTATTTCTGACATTTCCTGACGGTACTTTAAGAAAAAAGCAAATACAAAATTCAAAATTAAAACAGGACAGTACACTTACCGATTTAGATGAACCGAAGCATAGAAAAGCGATGGTACCGACAACGGCGAAGGTGCCTACTATGACCACGGCATATATCCAGGGGTTGTCGCCGGCGAACCTCATCGCACGGTCGAAAACTGAGTCCTGTGGATGTTAGCCTTGGTACAAACTAGCAAACTACAGATCACACAGATTATAGTGGTACTTTAGTACGTTTGAGCTTGAATGACTGGGTAGCCACATCAAGCTATTCAAACTGTCAATTTTTCCCAATTGAACACCATCTGCTAGGCTTTTCCCAACTTTTTTGGGGTCGGCATGTATTTTACATGATGCGACTGCCTATCTGACCTCCACAACCCAGTAACTGGGCAACATGATACCCCTTGGTGAGACTGGCTGTCAGACTTTGGGCTTCTAACTACCCATAACGACTGCCAAAGATTTACAAATGAACGGCTTAAAGAGCTTTCCGAGGCACGGAGGAGTCTCGATATGTTACGAACGGTCACTCATCTATAGCCTAACCTCGGCAAGCATAGCTTAACCTTCGATTGCTGATTTTATTTGAATCTTATTTCTTCGTTAGTAAAGTTGAAAAACTATCAAAGTAATTTGACAGATTGAGGTAGCTTGATGTGCTGGCCTCTGTACATTACATATAGGTCATATTTTGGAATGGAAATAGTGTGCAAGACTCGCCTACAAAGAATAGAGTTTGAGGGGTAATAATAGCTTAACTAATTTGGGCAGTTTAGCGTGTCAGCGAATTTCCGATTTTCGATACAATGTTTTACGGAAATCAACAATATTAATCTCGTCGCGGCTCCTCAATTTCAAATGTGATTTCGATTATCTGCCAATTTCAATATCATATCACAATCCAAATCTAGGGATCGATCTTTGCTTGTAAGGGCTTCCTTGAGAGGGCGAATCAGAAGCAGCAGTTTTAGATCTCGGATCGGGATACGTTACTGAAGTTGGCATTTAGTTGAACAAGTCAATGGCGCATGTATATATCTGACAAAGCAAGCCTACTTTAGCCCTAATTCAATAGCTAGCGTCACAGACAAGGTATGTCTAGCTAAGAAATCTCGTGACCTCGTTGGCTCGTCGTATGAGGCATACGATGTATGCCACGATGGGAATGGCGACGTACACCGCGTACAACGCCCACCAGCCCGGCTTGTAGTTCATCGCGCGTAACATGCGACCCCAGAGCGTTTGCTGTGCATGGTTACTTAAGTGTTATTGGAGTATAATGCTTCTTGGTAACTTGACAGTTTATTACATCATAGAAAAGTTCTCCGTATTTGAATGCGATTTCGATAGGGTTGGTTATTATAACGTATAACGCCTAAACAACACAGTTGGCGTTACAATATAACGCCGCAGTAATCTAACGTCATAGCCCGTCATCTTGCGCTTAACGCATTACGAAACATAATTGACATAACGTCTGATTGCGGCTGAATTACTTTAGCGCGTTATAATGATATTGTAAAAAACATTTAAATCTAAGTAGTCTATTATCTAAATTTGTGATGCCATTGTTATCTCAATATGTTGATGCTTATACTGAAATTCTTGCACCCAAGAACTATAAATAAATCAGGCGATATAGTAAAGCTAAGCTTATGTTTTGAATCACCGTGTAAAAAGATCCAAAACCTTAAAATGTTATTTTACATCGTAAATAACTTGTTTTCTATCGTCGTTGAAACTACATATTCCAGGAGCATGTAAATTAATTCTAAACTTACCGAATCTCTCGATATCTTAGCACGTTTGAGTGCAAAGGAACGTTGTGCCCATTCCTCGGCGACGGCCTGGTCGTCCGTGATGATCAGGTTGTCGAATAGCAGCATCGGAGACATCGACCACAGCTCAAAGCCGACTGCGTGCTGGTTGGAGTAGGAGACAGAATGTTATGTATTGAGATACCAGATAGAAATAGGACGCTGAAAGCATGTTGATGCTCATCAAGTTAAAAAAAATTGAAATTTGCTTATAGAACCATACAGGCCTATAGGAACGTTGTAACAAAATCTATAATTATATTTGTTATAACAATAAATAAATAAAATAAACTTATATACTTAATTGTTGTAAAATGATGTGTGAAATTTAAATCACGAACCACTTGAATTAACTAAAAATTATTCGGTCTCATTTACTACCCATAATCTCGTTACTGGGACCAATTTCGATGCTTGCATGCAATGGAAACACGTTAGTTTCAAAGAGGTAAGTATCAATTTCATCCAACGCATGAAACGAGTACCTATTTTAGAACATGAAACTAGGATGCAATAAAAATTATAATATCAATTGTTATATCTCGCGTTCATTACATCTCATGAGAAAAGAAAACGCATGAATATTGTATTTATGTCATTAGTCACACCACTACAACAGACTGGGCTTTTCTTTTTTCTTTTTTATTAAAACGCTGTCCCACATTAGGATTTCTCCTGTACCATGGGCGCGTTTACAAACGTTTAAACTCACATACACAAAAAGCCAGACCGACTACCTGTACCATACAAATATTTGTTCTGGGCGGAAATCGAACCCGCAACACGCAACGCAGCAGCCAATCGCTCAGTCACTGCGCCAACCGTGTCGTCAATAAAAAATGGCACATATACTTACGATAGGCGTCATCCGGAAGGGCTGTTCGTCCCTGAAGTAGTGCGGGTTGGCGATGCGGCGCGGCGCCCACTTGCCGCGGTAGTTGGGGTTGGCCACCAGCGGGGCGCGCCAGATGCCCTGACGACACATCAATATTACATTGAATTACGTCAAAATTCATTAGACTTCAAAAAAAGACAGTAAAAACTGTAAAATAACTAGAATTTCGGAAGTATATGGTAAAAAATGAATCAAATTTAACTTCCAAAAATATTACTACTTTTCTACACTTAGAAAAATAGTAATATTTTAAATTTGAGTAGTATAACTCAAATTTCGATGGGTCAAACTTTGAGTTATACTACTCTATCTAGTAGAAACAGAATTATCGAAATCGGACGACACTGTAAAAAGTTATGAATGGTTATTTAAACATAAAAAATAAAACATTTTTTTTTTCGTATAATAACAATTTTTACTAACTAGAGTTTTGAGCTCATATTTTAGGTTTACATTTTTTTATAGACGACAGAAACGACAGTCAGATGGATGAGATAACCGACTAACCGATTATTGCGGCCATTTTGTGACAATTGGCAAATTCGATTTGCTTTGGCAGTAATGAATTAATTTCAACTAAGTCTCTTTTTAGCAGAATTAACAATCTGCATTTTCAAGTGTTTTATCTTACTGAACCAGGGCCCTGTATATTTTTACCTTGTAGTTAGGGTTAGCTATGGTGGGAGCCTTCCACTCCCCACATCCTGGCGCGGCGGTGCACGCAGGGTTGTCGATGAGAGGAGCTTCCCATTCGCCGTCCATCTCCTCGTCCCAATCCTCGGGCTTCTTGGCTTCAGGGTCTGGATAATGAATAAAAATATATAAACTTCAGAACTGGAGACTGAACGTGCACACTTCTTGTCATAAGAATCGTCGGTTGGACTACGTTATCTTGGGAGCGTTGCGCAATTTAATCGAATAGTTCTTTTATTTACAACTTGCCAGGCTACTAAATATCATTCCGTCTAAATGAGGTATTTTATTTTAAATTGAAAATAATCTGTTAGTACAAACTTTATATTCACTTGTATGTTCAACGCAATGTTCGTATGTAAGTTGTCGCCAAAATTTCCAGCCATTTCTCAACTACTCGTTGTTATATTAAATTTGTATAATATATATTTTGTTAATAATAAATTTTACTGTACTGCTCCTTTACAATCTGGTATGTAATTGTGAGTGTACTACGATGCAAACTTTATGGCGGCTCTAAACACGAGGCGAGGCTGCGCAGTGACAAATAAATTCATGTGACAGCGGGCTGCGAGCTGCGGTACTGCGCACTTCCTGCGTCGCTTATTGTTATTGCTATTCTATTATTGTCGTTGAACAAAACACAAACCTGGAATCATTTCTGGTTCATCGTCCAGCCAACCGTCGGGCTTCAAAGCGTTGGGGTCTACGATTTGCGCGGGCGCATCCTCGTCCCAGTCCTCTGGCTTAGTTGCTGATGGGTCAACGATCTGGGAATCAAAAACACATGTTTGTTGTATAAAACTTACAATTGAATACAGCGTTCATCATATCGCGCCTTTTTCATATGAGTAGGCAGACACTAGAGTTAGTCACAAGCTACGAATCTAGTGTACTCAGAATAATCAATTCTGGCTAGTCCACTGCTG
This sequence comes from Phlogophora meticulosa, assembly GCA_905147745.2. Classification (NCBI taxonomy): domain Eukaryota; kingdom Metazoa; phylum Arthropoda; class Insecta; order Lepidoptera; family Noctuidae; genus Phlogophora; species Phlogophora meticulosa. The sequence continues at coordinate 3,832,744 of LR990521.1, forward strand.
GACATAGGATAGCTGTTTTAAGCCTCTGCTTATGAAATACCAACTTGAAATTAAACCACAATTTATTTTATGAACATGTACCCGTTCAACAGTAAGGTGGGTATGATGCATCATTACTTGGTGTCCTTTTGCTCACTGCACTGCACAGGTAAAAAATACTTCATTCAAGGCATACTGTCAGTTCTTTTACACATGCAGCCTATGGGTGAAACATCATCCAGTGTTTCCATAATCGTATTATTATTGCTATTCTATTATTTTATTTTATTGTATTTTAGTGACATTTTAAAATGTATTGTTATTATAATGATGTGTGTGTGTGTGATATAATTTAGTTAATAATTCTGGAATAATAGTTTGAATTGATTTTTTTATTTCTATCTGTGTGTGCTACAACAATAAGTCATAAACCTAGTGTAAATGCAATGTGTTAATTTCAAACAGTCTGTGAGCTCCAACACATATAATACTTGATGTTTTTCATGAGAACAATCACCTTGCTCTGGGCACATTGCCAGGTATGTTTCAACATTAACAGATTACACTGAAATGTGTACAAATAGGACATTTGCACTTAAATCTGATTTATTGTGATGTTGCCTTTGTAGTTCGTTTTATGGGGTAAAAGACGTATGGTTGGCAAGTGCACTACTTCATTTTGAGTTAATCTGCTTAACCAGATTATGGTGTAGATTAACAGAAAAACTAAGCTGCAATGAATTTCAGTAACGAAATAGTTAACAGTATAACATTCAGATGCAATTGGATATGCCAATATTTTACTAGAAGCTAAATGCACCAACACCTATTCACGTGGTAAACCTATAATTTCCCAGTTACTATACGCCCAAACTATCATATTTTGACTTACAAAAGCGCGATGATGTGTAACTGTATGATTTTGCTCTCCATATAACCAAAATTTTGACGTTTTGTTGCAGTCCGGAAAAGTTTTTAAATAAATTCAATATTAATATATTGATCTTTTTTTCCATGCTGTACATGAGTATATGGATTACCAGCCTGAATAATAAACTAACCACAAGAACATTTTTTTATCTAACCCACCTTTTCCCTCTCATCCCAGTTTTCAGGTTTCTGGTCATCAGGGTCGTCAATTTCCTCTGGCGGGTTGACTGCTGGAGTGAAGTCTTCGAGCAGAGAGCCAGAATTAACCTCTTTGTTATCAACTAGGATGCTGAACGTGTTGTCAGGCCGGACGATAAGAGTGTACAGATGAGGTTCCTTGTCTTTGTAGATTTCGTCCAGGCGTTGGCTGTAGGGGACGCATAATGGTGTTATTACTTTATATTGCAAAATGAGTTTTTGAAGGAGTTGTTTTTTAGTCATCAATAGTGCAAGTACTCCTTTCTTTAAACCTTTTGTGATAGGTATAACAATCAAAACCACAATAAAAAGAAGAAAGGACCAAATAACAAAAGCAAGCATGTGGTTCCTGAACATTGGATTTCAGAGGGCGTGTTTCATTCTTTTTCCAACTTCTAAAAATACTAACCTGGGTTTCTTGCTGTGCTTCTCCTCGATAGTTCCATTCCTGGGGTTCGTATGTCTGAAGATGAAGTGCAGTTTGTTATCATTGCCGCACTTGTCGGGCCCGAACATGATCGTGTAAGGAGTCTGATCGTAGAACTTGCGGAGATCCGCCTTGGTGTTGGTACCGCGGGATAGAAGCTTGATGTACGCGCCGCCGCAGTTCTGACCATCCTGTAAGTTAAATTTACGGCTCAGTGTGTATTATGCTTATTCAGAAAAACTCGGCTGGTCAGCTTTGAGCAGGGTTACCATGTCGAAATTTGAAAAGTCCAGATTAAAAGTCAGACAGCTGCAAAGTCCGGACTTTTTACTTTTAAATCTTACGTGAAAATGAATATTTTTTTATTTTCTAAGTCCGGAGAAATCCAGACGGATGGTCACCTACCCCGGTAATATAGGAACTTTTAATATTGGAAAATACATATAGCCGAGAAACAGAGGAAGAGATTTAAACTTTACGCAAACTTGTTCTAATTCACCTATGATTAACGTTTGCCATGATTATTTTGTATTGATTGGAGAGTAATCAAACAATTCAGTTGCCCACTTGGTCCAACTAATTCAACACAATGAGTGTTTAGTAAAATGTTGTCAGATTCCCAAAATTCCTTAAAAATAGCAATTCTACAAACATACTCCACGTAGGACGTGATTTATAACGTCCAGTATAAACAAACAAAAAAATATTGACGCGTATCAAAGCTATTTATAACATCTAACGTCATAACGCATTTCCGAAAACGATTTTGGACAACGTCCAGGACATCTTTGTAATAACTATGTGCTTGAATACTCATGTTTTGTGTATCAGCTATGTACTTCCGAAAGAAGTCGCGATCGAATTAGAAATTTCACGTAAGCAGAACTGCTTTAGTATTTATGCAGATGTATATGCAACCATCATCATCAGCCTAGCCTTTTCCCAAACATGTAGGGGTCGGCTTCCAGTCTGACCGGATGAAGCTGAATACCAGTATTTTACATGGAGCGACCGCCTTTCGGACCTCCACAATCCAGTTAATGGAAGATAAAGTTACTACGATAGCCTTGGTAAGACTGGTTGTCAGATGTTAATGCAACCATACCAACAAATAAGTAGATATGACGATATGACGGCAAGGTTGGCGCAGTGGCTGAGCGATCGGCTGCCGCGCCGCGTGTCGTGGGTTCGATTCCCACACGGAACAAATATTTGTATGGCCTACAGGTAGTTGTTCCGGGTCTGGCTGTTTGTGTTAAACTTTAAATGTTTGTAAACGCACCCACGACACAAGAGAAATTCCAAGTGTGGGGCAACGATTGAAAAAAAAAATTACAAGGCGGAAGGAACATCGACGTTAAAACGGATGCCATTAGTTCAGCACATGATTCTGGATTCCCCCAGCGTTGAAATGTTATGTCGGTTTTTTCCTCATTTTTATACATATGCAGTGCTAGTTACTAGATATACTAGGTTTGATAGTCATTAATAAGGCCATGTAAATATCATTGAAACATCGTGTCACACATAATAGTCATAAAACAGAAATGCCAAATGTCTATTCTATTGACTTGGCTTTGGGAGAAAATTAAAAAAAAGTTATTCCTAAACCTATTTCTAAGCATCAACACAGGTACATTTTACTACTAATTTTTTTTAACCAAATGAAGACCAGCAGAGACCAGATAAATAACCATAACTAAATTAGGTTACAGCTTTGCGCTAATTAGCTTATAACATTACGAGATTTAATTCATATTCCACATACATTCATATGACGTAACACACGTCTGGGTTTCACTTACCGTCTACCGGTTATAAGCATTTATGTGGAAAACATGAATAGGTTCTAAGACTAAGCCAATAAGCCAATTAGTGGCTCAATTCAATAAGTTTTACATAGGTTTATGTATATATGAGTAATATGTATGACTATGTAGGCTTTCAATGTAAGAGATTCTAACCTATGTTCAAACTGGTGATAGACGAAATTTTAATATGTAAGTTCATAACTCAGGTGTTGTAAAAAACAGTTGTAATTATAACTAAACTATGATAATATTGGTTAATACATATCTCTTTTCCATACTTATGCATTAGTTATATTATTTCACATAGACACATCATCATACTATACAAATTATTTACGTCTGTGACACCTCACAACCTCAGGTCCAGTTCAAAACCAATGTATGACGGTAGTTGTCTGGCATTTTTTGCTAAACTGGACCTGTTTGGTGCAGCAGTAAGGCACAAAACCTATTCTACTTCTGTTTACTATTGTGTAGGTGTGTTCCTGCGCCTGTGTTCAATAAATGTTCTTTCTTTCTTTCTCTTTTTTCTTAACTCTCTTCTGATGTGATCAGTAAAATAGATGGATAAGAAAAAAAATGCTGGTTGCATTTTTTTTTTTTACTTTTAAAAATCAATTGCAAAGCTATGTTTCAGGAGTTCACATTTAGTTTTTTTTTGAGAATCCAGCTTTCGAAACTGAAGCTATTTTGCGTTTTCTCAAATACGTACCTCTTTACTTGTGGTACCCCACACAAATTCGTTGAACACTACTTGCTCTGTGAATATTATATACTTAGCTAACTAACAAGCTATTTCCATTTTCTGTACTCATAATTTTGTGTGGATGTCGAATTCCATGGGGGGTATTCTAAGTCCACGATTAGTTGAGCATAGATACCTATCTATTCCCTACTTACCAGCAACTTCTTTTTGACTTCAGTACAATAATCAATATTCAGACTCAGTATAATGCTCAAAAGGTGTTTCATTGTATAGTCAAAGTTATTCATCAGATCTTAACTAAATATGGGACTATACCAACAATAGTTGAGAAATGCTGGAGATATGTGGTAACATACATAAAAAAAACATTTAATATGAGAAACTCCACTTTTTTTTTTAACTAAGTTAAAAATATGACATTAGTTAGAGAGCAAACACCAAATAAAATATGTACTAAAGTAAGATAATTTTAGTGCAGTGGAACAAGAAATAAATATTTTGTTTCTGAATGAAACAAAAATACATTGAACTTATGACTAAGCCAATGCAGGATGACAAACACTTTTATACTTCTTTCTTCTTGATACTGAGAACCAAGTGACGTCATACTTCACTTGGTACAACATACGGACTAGTGTTCAGAAACTGGTGTTCCATCAACATCATAATAAGCCTCAAAACCCTCCCCGCTAGATATAAAAGTAATCTAGTGGTAGTTGAGAGATGTTTAACGTTTTAACTGTCTGAGTTGAAATCAGTTTCCATGCCCCCAACACCCAGCTTTTAAATAGTAATAATTTATCATCTTGCCCAAAATTTGGTATTTTTGGGTAGACTGTAAAGTAGAATCTAACAATCAAATTGGATAAAAAAAAGTTTTTGGTCGTATAAATATGACGACTCAGGCGGAACGGATGCAAAAATATTGGTTGGATAAATCCGACTTGGGCAGGTAATGGGTTAATAATATTGGCATTTTTTCCTAATTAAAATCTTACCTGCATAGTCACTTCATACTGGACAACAAAAGGCTTGTTCTTGAACTCAAATGGTCTGTCAAGCAGGGTTGAAATAGCTGCATGCTTAGCTTCAGTTGTCAACACAAGACCGTGGTCCTCTTTGAAAATCTTCCTACTAGGTTGTTGAATCTGAAAGAACACATAGTGAAATAGTTACCTATGTATGGGCACACAGCGATGGCATTAAGACTATCATATTTTCGATTCTCACTGTCATCATTCTCCCCATTATGCCCTTAGCCATATACAGGGTTGTTACAACATGTCCTTATCTTCCAGACTTCTCTAAAAGTAGCCATCACAGTACCCACATTCCAGTTTTATCATCTTTCCCACAGTCAAATCAGAAGAAACAATGGATATGTTTCTTCGGGCTTCCCCTGCTTTTATAGCCATTCACATGTATTTATTTAGTGAAACACACAAATGTAAAGAGGCGGACTGAATGCTGTAGGTATTTTGTACCAGTAAACCGTCACATTGTAACTCCAAACTCCTTATTTTAGATTATAATAATGACTTATAGTAATGATTCTGAAGGACACTTTAAAAGCAACACAAGTATTAATTTGGAATATTTTAAACAATCTTTTGTCTTTTAGGAAATAGGAGCATATTACCTTAGTATTTATGTTATAGATAATAACTACGAATCATTACTAAAAAAATATCACTATTGAGAATCAATAGTAATTCATGTAAAGTTTAGATCAGTCAGTTACTATTACACCTTTTATCAGTTGCAAGACAAGGTATTGTTATGAATAGACTTTGCTATGGAAATCAAGATAAGGCTTGCCACTGTGACTTGAGTGAGGCAAGAAATTTAGATGATGTATTTGAGAGTGACTAGTAACTATGTAAAGATAGGTACTATTTGATTTTTCTAATAAGATAATGGATGGATAAGTATGTTAAAAACTTAGTATTCCTTTGCAATCAAGGAAGAGAACTTTGTAGGTACAATAAAATATATATTTATCTGACTAACTATCATTCTGATGTATATTCATTCAATAGATGTTGTAAATTCATTTTTTCATTTATTCTTGTTGTGAGGAAAGTTTAATTTATATGGTCAATAGAGTAGAGGAACACTAAAGAGCAGATGGATGGATTTTGTGAAAGATAATGTCTAGGAAACAGAAGACATGCTGCACCAACCCTAAATAAATTGGGATAAGCAGGAGGATGATAACAATGAGATGTTATAAATTCATATGAACAACTTACCTCCCATTTACCATCATACTTGGCAATATTTTCATCGACACCCTGTTTCTTAGCTTCAGACTTGACCCATTTCTTCTTGAAAGCTGCCTCGTCATCAAAATTTTCAACAAGATATACATTATCAGGCTCTATTGCTGGACTGTGGTACAGGCTTTCTTCTTCCACTGTCTGCATACACATTAAAAATGTTTTAACTAACATTTATCACCATAATTCATGATGATGAATCATTTTATTCTTCTACTGTGATAATGGCAATCTAGATTCAATGAGTTATTATTATATGAAGCTATTAAGTATCAAGCCATGCAAGACATCCTGTTCAGAATACAATAGTATGCAAAATATCATCATTTTTTCAATATTTTTTTGCTATTTAACTTAAGTTGGTCAGAGAATTCAGATTTCTTTCTAATAAAGTTAATTAAGGACAGTGTGGTCAGGATCCAGATTTTGTCCAGAAATAATTGAGGCTAGAATTTCATTTCAAATTTATAACCTTAATTGGAGAGGGAAACCTTGAGGACATAATACTATAATGGTCTTGTGTATGCGATACACTTTGACTTGGTAGTGTTAATTTCTTTTGTTATATCAAGGTTTCAGAGAAACTAAACCTACATTAGTTTCATTATCTCAAGATAATAATGTGGGTCATAAACTCTCAGTCAGCAGTGTCTATCTACTGTAATTGTGAACAATCATTGTAATTTATTCAGGTCATGTAACCTATAAGAACTAACCTCCACAGTGACTTCGTCGTCACCATCACCATTGTCGGCTTTCACCACACCCGCTGCACTCACTAACACCAGTAAGGCACCTAATAGGCATACTTTACGGCTAAATAAAGCCATCTGAAAAATATAAAATACAGGTGACGGAACACGTCGGCTAACTAAAAAAAGCGTCGGCAATATCAGAGAATGAGAAAACTTTGGACAGTATATACACAGCCACGAGAACTCGACTTAATTTAATTAAAAACATGTATGAATTTATGTTGCGTTCGGACACAGGAGTGTTCGGTGCAGCCGGATAACGGAAATCCTCAATAAAGGGCGACCAAATACAATTATCGACATTATTATATTAAAATGCTTCACCCTAGGCATTACCTTGAAATATATTTGGTACACTTATTGTTTTATAAGTTACAATTTGTATGATGCACAGAAATCAAGTACACTCCTTCCTACTGAGAGGAATTTGATTTTCCTGAAAATTTTCAGCCAATCAAAAACAAACAGTTGTCAAGGTAGTGATCGAGAATTTTCCGCAGCGTTCAGATCTATAGAATTTTAAGTGACATGACAAAAAGCTACGTATCCTTAACATTTTTCTAAACATAATTATATTTAGATGGTTTAATTATTGCTCTAAAAAAATTGATTTTTGGTTAAATTGAAATTAAAAAAATATTTAATTGGTTTTCGCGTAGAATTAATACTCAGTTACCATTGCTAAAAAAAAAAATTGCCTTAAATAGTCCGACTAAAATCAAAAGGTTAGTCGGTAAATGTCACTTGATCTTATGTCTCTGTCGTACTCGTGACGAATGGGCATAATCTGGCATGATCAGATGTTTTGCAAAAATCACATTATCTATCGACAATTTAACATTATTTTAACTCATAGCACCGGGCGGTTTAGTTTTTGTATTTCGTTCGTGCCTTCGTGTCTTGTCGAAAATCTTGTTTTACCTTGAAGGCTTTGATTGAAATTTGAAAGTGTATCAAAACATCTCTTATATTATTGTTAGTGCATCCTTGTGAGACAGCAGTATTCGCACGAACCCTATGCTCATATTGTGTAAGATTTGTTCAGTTGTACACTTAAGTAAATAAATAACAATACTAACACCCTACACTCTTTATGAATATTTAGTATTAGTGTTTATTTACAACATAACAGACATGTATAGTCGTAATAGAAGGTCTCTGTGTATTTATTATTCTAAAATTATAAATGATTGATTGATTAATGATCAATATAAGTAATTATTATCTTTTTGCGGTTTATTATCAGTCTTATCAGATAAAAAGGCCAACTACTTAACTAGCTCCTGCCTACTATTCAGATTTTAGAATAACACAAAAAATATATAAAAAAAAACAAATACATATTTGTATTTTTATTTCAATAATAAAAAGATCAAAATTATGTCTTGGTTTTGTGCACTATGATCACTATTTGATTTTGTATGTTTTTAATAGTTTCTAGAAATATTTTTTTAATTAAAAAAATCATTTTAGAAAAAAAATTCTATAAATTTTCCTGATTCATTAAAAAAATAATCTTAGTAATGAGAAGCTCATAATATTATATGTTAAAAATTCCATGCATATAGGTATTTATTTTTATCTTGTTTGTTTCAGTATAATGTCAATATCTAGGCGCCAATTGTTGCGCCTATTGAGGCTGCGTAATCTCCTGATGTTGACACTCATAGTTATATTACTGTACATAGTGAAATTGTTGACCAGCCTAGATGCAAGTTCCCAAATTACAAATCATGCTGTAAAAGTTTTTGATATACCGCAAAGATTTCGCCTAGATCGGGATGTTTTTGCTCCCAGTACCTTAAAGGTGAGTTATTGATTATCCCTATAAACTTTTAGCAATAAAAAAGGGGGCTAGTAAAGCATATCTTCTTCCACACCCTCATCTTATCATTGTTCATCATACTCAATACTCACCTCCTTTTTAGCTCTATAAGAAACCTTTCTAAGTTGTAATAGTTTATAATTTAGGACCCATTAATATCACTGTTAATTTTTATCCGTGGTGCTAGGCAACTGGCTTAACACAGTTGTAAATGTCCATTTGTGCCTATTGGCCTAGCTCTGTTCTGTCTCCTGCTTGATATGGGGGGAAGTGGAAATTATGACTTACTCCTCCGCAGAACTTTTCCTTATTCTGTGTTCCATAATTTTCAATATCTACAATCAGCTATAAATAGCTGATTGTAGATATTGAAAATATTTAATAGCCGAAACTAGTTTGAATTAAATTATCTTCATTGTCTGTAATGATAATCAAAAGGTATAATTTTTTTAATGCTGATGAAATAATGATAAATAAAAACCGACTAAGAGCATTTAAGGCTCACAAATTGAGAGGTCCATTCCAAACCACTAAGCAGTTTCTTTAATATAGGCTGGTCTATAGTAATTAATGCATTGCTCGTAATTAGTAAAACATTCCACTAACTCCTAAAACTGTACATCTAAATGACATAGTGTCATGAAAAAATGTATCAAGTATGAAACTAACTGAAAATATAATTTTGTTTTTAAAGTTTCCTTGAGAAATACTATATCATAAAAACTTATTTTTACACTTGATAATCAATATCAGGCATACGTAAACATTCATCCCGACTTCGGTACTTTTATTTGTGATGGTTCAACACCATTGTGATTAAATGATTTTTTTAACAATTTTTTTAATTCCAGAAAATTGACTGGCATGACTATGCTCTGATACAAAATGAAAGGAAGCGAGTGGGTGGGTATTATCAATTGATTAGCACAGAACTATATATATATTTGACGCAATAATCTCTATGTGAACTAGATCTTATTAAATGCCTAAAGCTATATGCGGGCAATAATGTACAAATATTTATAGTGTAGATTGTTTTACTTTTTTGCCTTGTCATATATAATATTGAGACAAACGCCTGTTACTCTAGTCTAGTAAAACCAGGAAGGCAGTGTTAGTGCATGTTCAAAATACATTGGCAGATTACTAATGTATTTAATAGATGTTTTGCATACAAAATGAGTAATGGACATTAAAATTGGCTTACAAAGAAGCAGTAGTAACAGGAATGTTTAGTACAGATTAGAATTAGCAGATTTAGGCAATGTTTTTTGTTTCTACAGGAATCGGTGAGCAAGGACAGCCAGCACACTTGCCAAAATCAGATGCTGAGTTAGAAAAAGATCTGTATTCCGTAAACGGCTTCAATGGAGCACTAAGTGATAAGATTCCACTGAATCGTTCCCTACCGGACATTCGGTTTCATACTTGCGAGAAGAAGGTTTACATTGCGGATTTGCCTACTGTCAGCGTCGTGGTTCCCTTCCACAACGAGCATTGGAGTACGCTGCTTAGGACTGCGTTCAGCGTGTTGCTACGGTCACCCAGTACTCTGATAAAGGAAGTTCTTCTAGTCGACGATGCAAGCACCAAAGGTAAGATTTCAGATTAGTAAACGGAATTGGAAAAAGATAACCAACTAATTGGCTAGATTCGCGTCGGCCTCGGTTTTATAACGTGCAACTATAGTAGTACCGATACCTAGTTATAGCATTTCACTGCTAATTGAGTCTACCACTCGTACCACTCATGTTGGTGATTAAATTGAAAGATTATTTGAAGGGCAATAAATGCAGATTAATGAGCCATTGAAGATCGATAGATAGACATAAATCCCCTTATTAAACAAGAAGTAGAGTTATGGCAAACTTAAACCCTTCCCTTATTCAAAAAATGAGGGAAAAGTTATGCCAAGATTAAACATCGAAACTGCCTCTTTGGTCTTGTCGTCCCAAGCGAGACTGTTGAGCGTGAGGTCCTAGTTTCGATTTCCAGGTCGTGCGAAGTGTTATTGAGTTTTTCCAACAGGAATTTTCTCATTAGCAGCCCGGAGTCTGAATCGAGCTTGGTTGATGGGAATAGGCTCGCCCCCTATTATATGGCAATTAAACAACTGGCGAAATGTGGGTGTTGCTATAGGTGCACCTCTGCCCACCCCTTCGGGGAATACAGGTGTGATGTTATATTAAACCTCGAAAAAGTTTGGTAAATCTGGAGATACTACTGGTTGTAACTTTACTCGTTTTGTCATACTCCTTGTTTTATTATTAATAGCCCTTCCCCTGCGACTTCGTCCTCGTGGATTTCGTACTTTTCCTTTCGAACTTTAACATACCTTCCAAATCCCGTTAAAGCGTAGTTTTGAAAATAATAATAGCCGATAGAAGTCAGGAATAATGTAGATTTCTAAGAGTAAAAAAAAGTTTGAATTGGATCATTAGTTCCCGAGAATACCCCTTACATACAAACTTCAAACAAAACTTCAAAAAAACTTTTTTAATATTGTTATAGACTAGCCTATAAGTTATAGCGTGTGTGTTATTTTGAAGTATCAGCTAGAATACTGTAGTTTCAATAAATCCGTTCAGTAGTTTATGCGTGAGAGATCAAAAAAAATTCCTCACGTACTTTCAACAATGATCTCATCATTATCATCAATAAAAGAATGACACAATAGTTTGTGAAAATTTTTATATTATAAGATAAGAGCAATGCGGTCGCAAAAGCGTAAATCTCTTATACGGTAATTACGATAAAAAACGGTCTAGCCGTTTTGGAGATTACTTCGAACAAACATACATATACACTTCGATGTCCCTTTCACCCTGTAGATTGACATAAACACGCTAAGCAGAGCGGTCTCTAATTGCACTAGATATAGTTTTCAATTGGAAAATTAAAACAATAGCAAGACTTGCGGTTCGATTTAGCCTACCCAAATGTACTTTTCTTTGGTATTGTTCGTCGAGACGTTGAGCTCCCTTGTTCTGAGTTGAGTTCTACGATTACTGATTAATGCTTGCACTGACTGGACAGAGACACATATCTGTGTGGTTCTTTCCTCAAAATACTATCTCAGACACTAATCTGCATGGTCCTATGCCTGGACTTTAAAACAGATCTCTGAGTTTGTTTCTTCTCAGAGTAGTCAAGTGAGGAAACACCAATCTAATCTAATTCTAATTTATTTACTTACTTTACGACGTGTAGATATACAATATAATTTCATTTAATTTCACTCGACCATGGCTTTCGAATCCAAAGTCACGGCTAGTCTGAACTCAACTGCATTCAGTGTTACCGTCATAGTTCAGGCGACCCAGATACAGTTTCTCGACCAGAATAACCTTATATTGATCCGTGCATCGAATAATTAGGCCAGACAGAGGCGGAGACTAAAATAAACCGGGTAATCGGGCCGTCTAGAAAATGTTATGTTGAAGTTTTTGTAGTAACTGAAGCATGCAGCCAATGAGCCAAGCGCGCCTACATTTTTGTTGTTTATTTTTCTTGTCGATACGAGTCTGAAGGCCGTTCGCAGGTAATAATAATAATGATATGTTACTTACCTTTCAATAAGGTTTGAAAGGACGACTTGGGCAACATGCTTAAGTACGTTGTACAAACAAGTTTCAACATAGTGAATGGGTCTGCACATATTTTTATACAATAATATGTTCAATTGTTAAATATTTAAATAAAAACAATCTAGGTAGACATTAGACATACATACAGGTGCTTGACTGTAGCTGAAGCCTTTAGTCTTTAAAATGTCCAATTATGCAAAAAAATATTTTCTATAACGAAATATTTCTGTAATCTTCTTTCAAAAGTCAACGCCATACTCGATAGGTTACTGTAATTTAACCTACTACAGCCTTCAGACGCTCCGTAGGTACAGTCATTGGCATAAATATTAAAACCGAAAGCTTAAGGAGAAATTCGCTTTTGAATCTAGCGAAGGTGTAAGGTATTTATTACCGTGACGCACATATTGGTTTAGCTGGTGTTCCAATAATGAGCTAGTTGTTTCAGGCTATTGATGTTAGCTTAGTTCTCTTAATTGTCACGCCTTACTAGTTTTAAATGGATATTAACTTTATTAGTTGCGCCCATTGTGTTTATGCTAATTAATGTCTTTTACTTCGTACCTAGGCAAACGTTGGCTGTTTATCTACAATGTTTTATTACCTTAGGATCTTGAGGACATTACGACTTTTATATGTAACCTATAGGTTGAGGTTGAATGCACTTGTTATTTTTTTTATCTATGGCCTGACGTCTATTTTCGTAGTCGAAGAAAAAGGTAGGCACTTATTATTATTAATCCTATCAGTTTTCGTTATTTAAATGCTGTAGGTACCTACTTATGTACCTTTACCGATTCGAGTTCGTGGCTAAATAAAAACAGCTGCACGGATCGGTCGAAGGTTAAGCTACGCTTGCCGTGGTCAGTCTGTAGATGGGTGACCGTTTATTACATATCGAACCTTCTCCGTGCCTCGGAAAGAACATTAAGCAATTGGTCTGGCCCGGCTGTTATTGGTAGATGTTTGACAGTCGTTACGAGTAGTCAGACTCCCGAAACTCTGAAAACCAGTCTTAACAAGGGGTATCGTGTTGCCCAGTTACTGGGTTGTGGAGGTCAGATAGGCAGTCGCCCCATGTAAAAAACTATTATTCGGCTACATCCGGTTAAACTGGAATACGACCCCAACATAGTTGGGAAAAGCCTAGGAGATGACGATGAGTAGACACTATTGACTATGCTTTTTTTCAATGGCGGTAGAATTGCTTTTCCGGATTTTCGGAGGGAAGCCGATAGGAATCGAGTTGTATGGACACTTCGCCATTGCTGTGCAGCTAATTAAGGTGTCATTGAACGGAACGAATTCCATTGCGATAGTAAGGCACTTAAGTGGTAATACGTGCCATTTGCCCGTGTCCTCTAACATCTAATTGTAGTTGCCCAAAAAGACATTAAATTCCACAAACCACAAGGCGATGGGTAAAGTTACGACACTGTTTCGCCGATACTTACCTTCTGCTTAAACAACTGTTACTGGTTGCCTAGCAACAGACTTCGAACAATCTTAATATTCACCGAATTTCCCTTAAAAAATTAGGGACAGTGTCAAAAATATTTTTCGAACTCGAACCTAACGAGTTTCCTATTTAAAAACGAATGGTAAAACGGCTTCTCATGTTTGACATTACTAGACGTTACTTTGCTTCATGTTAAGTGAAAACTGGCCAATCTAGAGATCGATCTTTGTTTGTAACCAAGCACTAATCAATGGCCGCGAAATGACATTCTGTAACCTTTTACAGAATGTCATTTCTCTTGTCTCTCAAGGGAGAGGTCGAATCAGAAGCAGCAGCTTAAGATCGCGGATTGCGATTCAGATACGATATTGAAATTGGCAATTAATCATTTTTACCTTGTTGCCGAAAGTGGGCTCCTGGGTTCCTTCCCCCGGACAAGGAAAATATTATTTGGTTTTTCTATTTGGATATTTTTGACCAGGTAATCGCAATAAATTCACCTGAGTTTATATCATCGTCTGCCTAGCCTTTTGCCACCTATGTTAGGATCTAACTAGATACAGCGACTGCCTATCTGACATCCACAACCCAGGCACCTACTGGGTAACAAGAGAGCCTCTAGTAGGGCTGGTCTGACAGACGTTCGGGCTTATGATTAACCGTAACGACTGTCGAAGACCAAAGAAAAAAAGGCATACAATACCAGTTTAATTGCTATCAAAAACACGGACCCTCCGTGCCTTAAAAAGCAAAATTAACAATCAATGAAATAATGTCATAATTTATAATAACAATCCGACTGTTTATAATAATGTTATTCATTGTGTAATGTCAAATCGATGGTTGGTATAATAACGTCAGTCATAATTTAAAAGTAATTACTGTCAACAATTAGTAAAATGTTCCATTGGTTGCCATTTTTCATCAATTAAAAATGTCATTTGACGACACGGTTGGCGCAGTGGTTGAGCCATCGGCTGCTGCGCCGCGTGTTGTGGGTTCGATCCCCGCACGGAACAAATATTTGTATGACCTACAGGAAGTTGTTCCGGGTCTGGCTGTTTGTGTATGTGAGTTTAAATGTTTGTAAACGCACCCACGATACAGGAGAAATTCCTAGTGTGGGGGCAACGTTTTAAAAAAAAAAAAAAAAAGCCTTCGTATAGATTTTGATGAGCTTTCGTTTACAGACTTTTGTTAGCCTCATAATGCACTAGTACCTGGATGACCGAGCTTCACTCGGATAAAACGACGTATTCTAAAAATGAAACCTAGCTAGATCGATTTATCGCCCCCCAAACCCCCTGCATACTAAATTTCATGAAAATCGTTGGAGCCGTTTCTGAGATTCAGATTATATATACATGTGTACATACATATATACAAGAATTGCTCGTTTAAAGGTATTAGATGTGTCTATTCTGGGCTGTATTAGTCCATCGTCAATATATTAATGGGCAATGTCTAGAAAGTCGATGTACCTTCCATCTTGTATAGTATAAAAATTTCAAAACTTTGAGGGAATAATTTTTAAGAGAAATAAATAGATTTTGTTATTTATCCACGGACCAACCTGGACCAGCGTTGCTTATCCTTCGGCCGGTGCGGCTGTTATTATTAGTTACTAGTTATGCTCGCAACTTTGTCTGCGTGGAATTTAATAAAACACGGGTTTTCATTTTCTTTCAACCCTAATTCTTCTTCTAAAACAAAAGTAGCCTAAGTTACTCCTTATAACATTAGCTATCTGCCAAAAAATGTCCCGTCAAAATCAGCACTTCCGCTTCGGAGATTACCGCAAACAGACAGCAGACATCAATTATTTATTATATTCGTTTTTCGTATGGCTATTGTAATAAAATTTCATATGCATTTATTAAAAAGCTGTTATTTGGAAAATTACAGACACTTTAATTTTATTTATTTGTATAGAAGATGTATAGATTATTATTGAAAACTATAATTGATAACTAAAATATAAATGATATCTGACGTCATATGTACTCTTCTGCCTACCGCTTATTTTCCCACACAAGCGTGATTTTATCTTCCATGGTTTTTATAGAATTTTAGATCATAAACCCTCAAGATACCATGATAGTAGAAACTTTTAAGATCGGTAAAAAATATCAACAATACATTGATGTTCTGGTTTCGGAAACAATTTTACGATCGTTGGCGTATGAATGATATTATTGAAATAGAATATACAATGTTAGTATTTACATTTTATATCTCATACAACGTGACATTGTTGCTTCTCATTGCCTCTCATGTGAATGGAGATGAGTAGATGTATCAATGGCTTTGTTATAGTAAACACAGATTTTCTAAAAGAAAAGAAAGAAAGAATAATATTTGTTTAGGACACGCACGAAATGAAAAAAGACCTAATTTAAATAAAAATAAACAGGTTTAAGGCGGACTCGCACAGTTAGGATTCCGTAACATGTTGAGCAAAAATAGCCGAAAAATCACGTGATTGCGTTACGTGATTGACGTGATTTTTCGGCCATTTAATATTTGATTTACTTTAATTTTTATCATTAGTTATGGTGGCCCAGTGGTTTAGGCCTCGCCTCTTGTGCACGAGGTTGTGGGTTCAAACCTGGGCAAGTACCAATGTGAGTTTTTCAATTCATATGTACTTTCTAAGTTTATCTTGGACATCACTGACATCGGTGAAGGAAAACATCGTGACAAAACCTGGACGTATATAATTAATATAAGTCTGAAACCGCCAACCCGTCTTGAGCAAGCGTGGTGATTAATGCTCGTGCCTTCTCTGTTTGAGAAGAGGCCTTTGCCTTGCAGTGGGACAGTAATAGGCTGGTACTACTACTACTACTACTACTAATATTTGTTGTTATAGCGGTAAAACAAATACACACCCTGTGTGAAAATCATCTGTCTACATATTACCTACGGTCTATGAAATACAGCCCGCTGACAGACATGGACGGACGAACGAGCGGAGGCTTGGTAATAGGGTCCTGTTGGCATTGCTCGAAAGAGTGAGCAAAACGTAACCTATAGTGTTACGTTTTGCTCACTCTTTCGAGAAATGCAGGCGTAACGTTATGTTTACTTTATTTGTGACACAAATTTAAAAGAGTATGCTCAGATGGTTCGTTTACGTTGAGAGGATCGATGAAAGACGACTAACAAAAGGTATTTATAAGTATATGAGTAAACGGAAACGCCTTGATGGTACGCCCTAGAAGGCCATATACTGACCTTGTTGGTGATATTCCTCAAAAACGACAGCAGTCTCGCAACCGGCTTGCTTGCATGACCAGATGTATGAACGTAAACAAAGCAAAAAGAATATGTAAGGATCGGAGCAGGTGGCGTTCTGTAGTTTCTGTCTACACCCATGGAAAAAAAAAGTGATTTTAAATATGTATACTTATTGTTTCAGATTTCCTGAAAGAGAAATTAGACGACTATCTAGCGAAGAATATGCCAAAAGTGCGTGTCGTACGTCTTGCAAAGCGCAGTGGTTTGATTACGGCGCGCTTGGCTGGCGCGAAGGAGGCCACGGCTGATGTACTCCTGTTCTTGGACTCGCACACCGAGGCCAACGTCAACTGGCTGCCGCCCCTACTAGGTCTGTGTATGTATTTGTTTGTTATTGTACATACATTTGTGTACCTAGGAGTTAATATGGTATTCTTTTAGAGAGAGAGCATTAGAGACATGCGCTGTGACGTCATAAGTCACTACTTAAACTACATTATGGCCGACTGGCTGACAGAAACTACCAGACCAGTTGGTCTAGACAAAAATCTTTCTGTAGCATAAAACGCCAGACAAAATGTATGGCAATAACTTTACATGTGGGAAGGAGTCACGTGTCATGTCCAAAGCTAATGTCAACTCCATACAATTTGATCTTTCCGTTGGCATTAACGCTTCCAGAAAAGAGGTTTTATCTAGGCCCCCCAGTATGGTTATCCATACGCTACTTAATCGAAAAATATGCAAGTTTCGTTTCGGGGGAACCGCTACAAAATGTTATTTAATTTTTATAGTAGAAATTGTTCAAGTGCTAAATAAATTGTTATTGTTAACTAATTCGCAACATTAATAAATTAAGTGCTGTTCTAAAATATACTTACTAACGGTACTTAATTAGTTAATAATGGGGTTAGTAAAAGATAAGTACTTACTGAAGTAATAATAAGAACGGTAATACGCTGGCAGGATCCTAATCATACAATAATACAATATGCGTTTTCCGTCAATTATTTTTGGCTTTAAACATTCATAATTATGATGTGGCGGGACTTAATACGTAACTGGCGAAATGTCTGTGTACTATACCTAGGTACACATTTGCCTAACTCTTCAGAGAATACAGGCGTAATAAATGATAAGTGATATTTATTTCTCTAAAAATGTAGGTTTTTACACGTTAACAACTAAAATATGTTTTTAAACCAACTTGGTGTTTCGCTATTTGAGTACTCTGAGAAAAAACACCGAAAGAAACCCTGAGATCAGTCTTTTTGGAAGTCCAGACATTATCTTAGTTAGATCATGCGATCATATGTATTTGACGACCGATGTGGCGCGGCGGGTGAAGGTCCGCCTGCGACGCAGGAGGTTGCGGGTTCGATTCCCGCCTTGGGACAAATGTTTGTACGATCTACAAATATTTGTTCCGGGGGATCTGGGTATTTGCTATGTATAATAAAAATATCTATCTATGTAATGTATTGTATTAAATATATCAGTCATCTAGTACCCATAACACAAGCTCTGCTTAGCTTGGAGCTAGATAATGCTGTGTGGATTGTCCAGCAATATTTATTTATTTATATGTGATGATATGCTGTGTGTAATTATGATGTAAATAAAAAGTTATGTTAATACCAACCGCCAAATAATGTTAAGTGGTTACATCACAATCACCAAATATGAGGAAAGAGGAAGCGCGCCAATTAAATTAATCTAAGAGGAAACTTTGTCCGTACAGAGCCGATAGCGCTGAACTACCGCACGGTAACGTGTCCCTTCATCGACGTTATCGCGTACGACACGTTCGAGTACCGCGCGCAGGACGAGGGGGCCCGCGGGGCTTTCGACTGGGAGTTCTTCTACAAGAGGCTGCCGATACTGCCCAAGGATGAGGAGAATATGCCTGAGCCTTTTGAGTTTGTGCACTTTTTTAATACTTTTATAGTTGAGCGCTGACCTTGAGTTGCGCAGTAGTCGAGAATGTGCTTATGCGCGAACTTCCCCCCCCTCCCCGCTATAGCTCAAGATTCGTGCCATCAATTGTAAGCGCGTACCGAGGGAAAGAGACGTGATTGCGTTCGTTTGATACCTTGCTGCATTGTTATCGCTTATCCTTTAGTTACGGAAATTATTTGAAAGACCTTTAAGAATTCACTATATAAATAGTATGCTTTAGAAACACGATAACTAGTAGTTTACTCGGTAGAAAATACTTCAGGGAAGGTCATCACTTTATCAGTATTTGAATAATAACAAAACTACATGTTTTTTTTTTAACGTGTACGTGTGCATTTTACACTTTATAATTTGTATTGAGTTACGAATACGTAAGAATACGAAGGAATTACCTAAATTTGCTCTCGTTCTGCCCATTCTAGCTAGAGCTGCCACGCTTCCCCCCTATCCAAAATCAATCAAAAAAATGCAATGTTGAGTTTTCCTTCCTGTATCACTCACCACCAATTTCTCTGTTGTGCCTGCTTGGTCAAAGTTTAATATTTATTCGTCTTCCTAATTCTTAGTACCTATGTATAATCGGGTGAATGCGTAGTGGCAACCTGTTAAATTCAAAATCATAATAGGTTTATTTGCAATTGAAAAAGGTTTTTTTGCAATTGAATTTTTTATTGAAAAAGTCATTTGTCGACACTAAAAAACTTAAAAAAATTGTTCAAAGAGGGATGATGACAAAAAAATAGTTTTTTGTGCGTCCTACCGGTATATTATTGAAAAAATCGGACACGTATTTTTTATTTCTTTACGTAATCAAAGGATTAGGTCAATACATTGAGTTAAAGCTCAAGTTGGCAACACCAGCCATGGTAGAAATCGATCCGTATTACTTTTAACTGATTAAATTTAATTATTATACTTGCAAAGCTAAAACATTAAAAAATGTATGTAGTTTTTGATAATAACAACGGGAGATTGTTATCTCTGTAAATAATAAAGTGTTTGGTGAATAAAACCAATAACTCATAACTAGTGAATCTCGGTGACTGTGGACTACAAACAAGTTATTACTAGAATGTGTTCATGGAAAAGGATTAATACAGTTTAACTAGCTAAACGTGAGTGCAAATTGATAACACAAACACAATAATAATAACAAACAAGTGCTGCACATAATTCGAAAAACAGTTACTAATTTAAATTGAGGCGTTAAATACTTTGATAATGTAAACAAACCACAGCTCACTCATTGTCACTCATAGTCATAAACAATTTGACCAATCAGAACATAACACGGAATCAATGACACAAAATTTGTCGTTCGGAAATCAACAAGTAACAAAATTTCAAAACTGAACACCAGGCTTTTGAGCTGGTCCGTTACACGCATACTACGCAACTCAAGTATTGAATAATACAATAAAACTGAACATTATAGTGCCTAAATTACAAATTTAAAACACTGCACAATAGAAGACTATTCTTTTTGAGTTATTTCATTGAATTTGTTAACTTAACTACATAAAGCAGTATGAATTTCTTAGAAAATGTAGTAGATAATATCACGTTCCGGCGCAATCGCACCAGATCGGAACCAAACAATGATAGTAATGACGTGATATCCCAGACATTGGATTGCACTACCAACAGTATGCCAGAATTGTCAGACGACGAAGATGAAACACAAATAAACACGTATAAAAGTGAGATAGCAAATCTTAAATCCCAACTAAATAGCGCACACCAAGAAATAGAAGTACTGTCTTTGGAAAACAGTAACTTAAAACAAATAAATACAGATTTATTAAAGAAAAATGAACTATATAAAAAAATTAGTAATAGCCCAATTAAGCAGAAAGTCCAAACTCCGAAGAAGAACTTAACTTCTCACACGAAAACGAAACAAACACAAACTTCAGAAATTAAAGGAGATAATTGCACGCCTCAAAATGATACCAGTAAAATTAGCACTCAAAACCCTACGGCATCACCCAACGATATTACCAGAAAAAAATCTACGACGCCGCTTGTAAAACATAAAATCTGTGTTGTAAGTGGTGAAACAAGTAATAGACTAACCAATACAATGAGCGAAAAAAATCATATTTGTAATTTTAATATGTGTCATTATCGTATGCCTAAATGTGGACTAAAGCATATCTTAAACGATATTGATGCAAAGGTACGGAATTTTACACACTCAGATTACTGTATAATTTATATTGGCGAGGAAGACTTCAGGAAAACGCATAATTATATAGATCTAGTCAAGTTTACTCGCGAAAAATTACAAACACTAAGTCATACTAATTTTATAATATGTCTACCAACTTTTAAATATATGGATAACGGTAATATTATGTTCAACAGTCGTATAGATACTTTCAATAACTTAATTTACATGGACATTGAGATACATAAATATGCGTACATCCTGGACTCCAATCTCAACCTTCCATATACCTCTGACACTTACAGCCATCGGTATGGGAATTTAAACAACAAAGGCTTAAATATTGTTATATCAGATTTGCAAGACCTTATCCTAATTCTAAGCACCATGAATGCCACTCACTCAGATGTTGACTGTTCCCAGAAGAACCAAGCGGAGCTGTTAGCTGAGACACAATCACAAACAATAACTCAGTTTTTTCTATAGTAATTACCTTAATATTCTTCACCAAAATATTGCAGGACTTATGAACAAATCCGATTTACTGACAGTAAAGTTAGAAGAGCTTTGTAATAAAGGAATCCAAATAGATGTTATATGCATCACAGAACATTTTGTTGAATCAGGTTTCGAGAGTTTGGTACATCTACCTAATTACTACCTAGCCGCCTTCTTCTCAAGAAATACTAAACGAGGAGGAACATGTATATTTGTTCGATTAGGATTACATTGTAGAGTATTAACGGAAGTAGCAAAGCAATCAGTAACAGGTGTTTTCGAGTGCTGTGGTATAGAGCTGATAAGTCATAATATTGTAATTGTCTGTGTATATAGAATACCTAAATTAAACTATAACGTATTTTATGAAGGACTGGACGACATATTGCGAAATATTTGTTCACTTACGAATAGAAAAATTATTTTAACGGGTGACTTCAATATCGATGTATTAAAAAGAAACAAAATTACATTAGAATTTGAAAATTTTCTTTTGCAATTCAATCTTAAACTTGCTCTCTATGAACCGACCAGATTAAGTAGTCATTCATGCATTGATAATTTTGCGCACTCTTATCGAAAAATATGTAAAACGGAAATAATGGATCTAGTTCTTTCGGATCATACTTCTCAATTACTCAAAGTACCTATCAATAAGATCTGTACTCTGAAATTCTGGAAAACGAAGAAGCAAGACATTTCAGCATCTAATTTATCGAAATTCAAAAATCATCTGAAGTGTTTATCTTTCTCACAGGTGTACACAGCTAAAAATGCAAACGAATCTTACGAACATTTTAAAGATGACTTTTTGTTATTATATCGTTTATGCTTTCCGGAAAAAAATGTCACTATACATACTAATAAAAAGACTAAATGGTTATCTCATGGAATTAAGTTATGTAGTAGAAAACAGAGACAACTACTCTGGGCATATAGATTAAATCCGAATTCAAAAACTAAACTTAATTTTAAAAAATATTCCAAGCTCTACAGAAAAATAATAAAATTAACGCAAAAATCCCAAAATAACCATTTTATTAATGTTTCACAAAATAAGTCAAAAGCAGCCTGGCAAGTAATAAATAAATCAAAATATTGTCTGCCCGAAGAACCAATATTATCTATAACAAAAGATAACTTAATTTTAACGCACCCCTTAGATATAGCAAACGAATTTAATAAATATTTTATTGAGGCTGTTGAAAACAATCTACAAGCGAATTGCACTTCGACAAAACAACGGTCTAGTGAAAATCTGACATCACATTCATTATTTATGTTACCTGTTGCGGATGATGACATAGTTAAAATAATTAACAACCTTAGGAATACAAATACTGTAGGACACGATGGCATATCAACCAAAGTAATAAAATATGTCAAGGAAGTTATAGCGCCACCGTTGTCGTATGTAATCAATCTCTGTATTGCTGATGGCATATTTCCAAATAGTTTAAAGAAAGTAATCATTAAGCCCCTTTTTAAAAGAAATGACAGAACTGATCTAAAAAATTATAGACCAATCGCCAAAATTCCGATATTTTCAAAAATATTTGAAAAAGTAGTTTATAATTCGCTTAATAGTTATTTAGAAAAATTTAAATTATTTTGTAATGAACAAAAGGGGTTCAGAAAAAATATCAATATCAACATGGCACTATTTGACCTACTATCAAGTGTCTTAACATCTGTCGACAAAAGAAAACATGTTTGTGCGATATATACAGACATGACGAAGGCGTTTGATTTTGTGGACCATACAATTTTACTGCAAAAACTACATGGCTATGGCATTAGAGGGAACATTCTTAAGCTGTTAGAATCATACCTAAGTGACAGATTACAATGTACGGAAATATCTAGAATATGTCCCACAACTAAATTAGAAACCATATATACCTCTGAACCAAGATATATTAAATATGGCGTGCCTCAAGGTAGCGTTCTTGGACCACTGCTTTTCCTGATATACATTAATGACCTCCCAAAATTCATAGAGCAAAAAATGGTACTCTTTGCAGACGATAGCACAGCTATAATAGAATGTAATAATCCAAATAATTATCAAAATGACATTAATAATTCTTTAAATAAAATAATAAATTGGCTTAATGAAAATAATCTTATAATTAATTTAAATAAAACTAAAGTAATGCATTTTCACCAACGGCTTGAGAAACCACTAGTAAATGTTGCTTATGAAAATAATGAAATTGAAACAGTTAGTACTGCAAAGTTTTTAGGTATAACTATAGATGAAAAGCTGACTTGGAAACCTCATTTAGAAGAAATTTGCAAGCGATTAAGTAAATCAGCATATTTGCTATTCCAACTATCAAAGAAAGTAAATATTGATACACTGTTAACAGCCTATCATGGACTGGTCGCCTCAATTCTGCGGTATGGCGTTATATTTTGGGGACAGTCAACAAATAGGGAACTTGTTTTTAGGATGCAGAAAAGATGTTTACGGTCAATGTGCGGTTTAAAAACCACAGATAGTTGCAGTCCATATTTTAAAAAGTTAAAAATATTACCTCTACCGTCTTTATACATCCTGGAAGCTGCATTATTTGTAAAAATGAACCCACAATTGTTTAGAACATTTTGTTCAATAAAGAAAACTCCGATGCGTGCCCAATATAAGAATGATTTATGCCTTGTGCAATGTAAAACTTCTCTAATGAAGAAAAGCTTCTTCGGTGTTGCTCCACAGATATTTAACAAAATACCCAATGAAATAAAATGTTTGCCATTGCTGAAGTTTAAAAGAACGCTTAACGGGTTATTGCTTGAAAAATGTTATTACACTGTAGACGAATTTCTTAATGACAAATCTCTGTAACTGGACAACGCGGGCAATTTTTATTTTTTTTTATTTTAATTTTATTTTTTATTCTACATTAAATATTTTAATCTTTTCAATTGCATTGACATTCAATTTTAACATGTAATGAGACTGATTATGAATAATTCTAGATACGAAATAAGATAATAATTATATTGTAATAAACTCATACTATAATTTCACTTTATTATATAATTTGTATGCCAATCGGCAAAACATAGCGCACTTCCTAATTTATAAGATCTTGCATGTAATGATTACCTATGTTTTACAAATAAACGATTATTATTATTATTATTATTATTATTATTATTATTATTATTAAAATGTAGCGTGACGTCACACGTTAGTAGATTTTATACCTACATGTGACGTAGCGAGCCTCACTACCTTTAATGCGTTTTTTCGAATTCGTTTTTTATTAATATGATAAAGCAAAAAATACATATCCAGTATTTTTTTTATTATCTGATTGGCGCACTAAATATAATTCCATTTTTTCACCCAGGCTTCGACCCTATTGTGCGATTGAACAAATATTTCATAAAAATCGTGACATTTGAGCACAATTCTAAGTTAGAGAATTGTAATGGTGATATTAATGATTAAATTTCAAGAAATGCATGTTTGTTACGGTCGCAAATAACTTTTTCAATTATCTATGTACGAGTATACTACCTAATGCAATTTGTAATCCCAAGAAAATATAAATTTCGCGGTCTGCCGCTACGCATTAGTCTGAATGAAAATTTACTGTAAAGTATTTATTTATTTAGTTAATAAATAGCACTTCGCCCGCGACTTTGTCCGCGTGGATTTAGTGCTTTTCCCTTCGAATTGGAACATCCCCTCCACACCATTGAAAACGTAGTTTTGAAAATTACAATAGCCTATAGCACTGAGTAATAATATATATTTTTAACAGTAAAAACATTTTTAGAATTGAATTATAAGTTCCAGAGATTACCCTCCCTACATACAAAGTTAATAGTATAGCTACATAAAAAGAAAAAAAAAATTACTAAGAAATTTTACCTCTTTATAATATTAGTATAGATAAGCATCATACTAATATTATAAAGAGGTTAAATTTGTTTGTCTTATGTGTTGGTGTGTTTACACAAACAGCAAAATCACTCACAATTCAAGTAAACTTACATCTAAAATCGGCATTTCATTTATTCGATCATAATGCATTGAGTTTTAGCAAATGGCAGTTGATTACAGTTGAGTACGATACGCAATTAAAATCACAATAACTTGCTAATTAAGTATCCACTCCGCCGGTTTTCACGGCTTGATAACTTAATCTTATAGATTTAATAATATATTTTTTAGCTGCATTAAAGGTGGTCATATTTTTAATATTGCAGTGATTTATTGTATAAGTGGGCTAAAGTGGGTGTCAGGATGAGTTTTATGCGGCGAATGTGGTTGATACCCGTTTCTGCTGTAACTAATAATGCTAAGCGCAGATGTACATACATTTATGTAAATGAGCCGATTATGTATTTATTTAAAGGCTTTGAAACGACTTACAGATTAATACAAAGATTATAAATAACAGTGTGATTATCTGACAGCCAAGTCTAAAGAAAAAAAAAATACTTAGACTTGTAGTCTAAGTATTTTTTTGTTATTGCTAACATAAGCAAAATTCTTGTTACTAACAACCTTACCTTTGCCTAAGTATTTACTTTTTTGTTTGAAATAAATAACTTATTAATTTTATTTTTATTTAATAACATTTTATAATATTTGCCGTCGCCAGGAGCCCAGTAATGGCAGGCGGCTTGTTCGCGATATCGCGCAAATTTTTCTGGGAGCTTGGCGGCTACGATCCTGGTCTGGACATCTGGGGCGGCGAGCAATATGAACTTAGTTTCAAGGTTTGTACACTAATAATAATCATAAACACCTATATTTAAAACCCACCAAAAATCACTAAATCAACTTAGCGCTATATATATTCAAAACAACGTTCTTTTGGACGTGATTACAGTTAAACGGCGTCGATCGTTAGTATTTTAATTTATTCCGATTGTTGTTCAATCGAATAAATTAAAATGAGAGGCTGAGATAAGAATACCATTTAAATGTAGTTAAATAATACAAACAAAATGACGTGAACAAGTTTCCCAGCTGTGAGAACACTATAGGCCGAATACTCTTATAAGCTATGCTTATGAATAGGACTCATTAGTACCCTACGCATATCCTTTATTATAAAATAAGCAACTGCTTACTGATTCGTTGGTCTAGTGGTTGCAAGCACTACCGCTGATCATGAAGTTTTTGTTCCATTCCCAGGCCAACAAAAGTGTTATTGGGTTTTTCCATCTGAAATTTCTCAGTAGCATCCTGGAGTCGGGATTCGTGCCCGGTTGGTGGCAATAAGCTCGCTCCCTATTACATGGTATTTAAACATAACTGGTGAAATATGGGTGTACACATGTATAGTAATACATACTACAGGTATACCACTGCCTTTCCGTAATGTAATGTAAAACCAGCAATAATATGATTTAAAGTGGAAACTATGTATTTTTCTGACTCATCTTTTCTGATTGATTTCGACGCGGCATCCAAGACAGTTTTTTTTTTTTTTTAATAATAAATAAATAATAAAATAATAATAATAATAAATATTGCTGGACAATCCACACAGCATCATCTAGCCCCAAGCTAAGCAGAGCTTGTGTTATGGGTACTAGATGACTGATATACTTAATAGAATACATTACATAGATAGATATTTTTTATTATACATAGGAAATACCCAGAACACCCAGAACAAATATTTGTAGATCGTACAAACATTTGTCCCAAGGCGGGAATCGAACCCGCAACCTCTTGCGTCGCAGGCGGACCTTCACCCGCCGCGCCACAATGGTCGTCAAATTTGTTGGATTGAAGTTGAATCGTTTCTCCGGGACTCGTCGGGCTTCATATGACTCGACGCTTTTTTATGGTCGCCACTGTTGATCATAGCTTTCAGGATGTGCTGTGGTTTGGGATAAGTGTGGCAGGCGCGTCCCAAAAAATAATAATTATATTTGTTTCAGTTATGGCAGTGCGGCGGGCGTATGGTGGACGTTCCGTGCTCGCGCGTGGGTCACATCTACCGCAAGTTTGCACCCTTCCCCAACCCCGGACACGGCGACTTTGTTGGCAAGGTAAGATTACAACCACTTCTTGTCTCCTGTCGTTGTATGAGATAATAGAAATGTATGGTATAAAACAGAATAGAAGGGACATCGACCTGATAGTGTTCAGATTTTTACATTTTTTTGTTTTTTTTTATTGATTGTAAACTGTAAAAAAATCCTGATAGGGATTTTGAATGACAGAAGTATTTTTTTTACTTTTTTATATAATATCTTATTGGGATACAAAGAAATCATGATTTTGATTTAACTAATTCAATTCAAATGTACTTACAAAGTTTATCTGAGATATAACAGACATCAGTGCAAGCGTGGTGATTAATACTCGTACCTTCTCTGTATGGGAAGAGGCCTTAACTGTGCAGTGGGACAGTAACAGGATGGTTTTATTATTATTAAACAAATAATTCTTTCGTTTCGAGAGAGAGATGGTTCTGAGATCCATATCGCGAACTAGAACAATCATTGATATACCTGAGAACTGGGCCGGGCTTGTGATTATAAGTACGATATTTTACTATACCATTTTGGGATCACATAACTGCACTACACTACATTTGTTTTTAACCGTGTTAAACACCTCGATGCTGACGAGGGATCTCATCTTTTTACCGTGTAATATCGTACTGATTGTCGCTACCTGTACGAGGTCCAACACGTGATATTACAACCCATCTGAATTAGGTCCAAAAAGAAGGTCCAGATCCAAGAATACTAAATAATATGTCAAGTATTATGTTAAGGGTTTTTGGTTTATTCACCCGGTCTTAAGAATCGTAGTGTGGTTAAAGCCTAACCTATAAACTTCCACAAGAATTTCGCTATTAAATACCAAAAAGCTAGTTTCAGATACTAGCGCATTAAAACAAAAAACGAACTCAGTTTCAGATTTATTATATTAAGTATCTTCTTTTCCTTCTCTTCTTTTTTATAAAAACGTTATCCCACACGAGGCATTTTTCTCCTGTATCCTGGGCTCGTTTACAGGAATTTTAAATCACATACACGAACAGCCAGACCCGGAACAACTATTTGTAAGCCAAACAAATATTTATTCCGTGTGGGAATTTAATCCACGACATGCGCAGCAGCAGATCGCTCAGCCACTGTGCCAGCCGTGCCGTGAGTATACCTAGATAAATGCTTTTGTTCATTTTTAGAACTATCGTCGCGTAGCTGAAGTGTGGATGGACGAGTATGCGCAACACTTGTACGCGAGAAGACCTCACTACCTCAAGATCGACCCCGGCGATATCTCCGAACAGAAGGCCTTGAGGGAGAAGCTAAAATGCAAGTCATTTAGATGGTTCATGACGCAGGTGAATACTATTCAATATTCTTTGCAGGTGGTGATCATTTTCGTTTTCATTCTACATTAGAAAATTATTAAATCCATTCATTCACTGACGAACAATGCGAAGCCTTAACCGCTGGGCTTAACCATGGAACTTTGTGTAGTGCATAAGGATTTTGTGTACAAAGATTTTTGACTTTCTCTTACTTTTTGGCTTGATTGGCTACGCTGGTAATGTATTAAAGGACGTTTGATACGATTCAGCCTGGGCTTTGCTGCCCTCCCACTAGCGGCGCCCTATGCCAAGGTCCGTACGCTATAGGGGGTGGCCTTAACACGTAGTCGCTTCGATCATACGTTGTTATGTCTTTATTAAGACACCACACGATAGTCCAGTTAGCTGACAAACTCCTTATGTTGACCTACGAGATGCCCTTCCCACTATTTTTTTTTTATTATTTTTTTAAACGTTGCCCCACTAGGAATTTCTCCTGTATCGTGGGTGCGTTCACAAACATTTAAACTCACAAACACAAACAGCCAGACCCGGAACAACTACCTGTAGGCCATACAAATATTTGTTCCGTGTGGGGGATCGAACCCACAACACGCGGCGCAGCAGCCGATGGCTCAACCATCGCGCCAACCGTGTCGTCGAAACTACTACTAACTACTATCAAAGGATAATATACATCAGTTTCACGTCAAATTCTGACGACTTTCTTTCCACTTACAGATCGCATTTGACCTGACAATTAAATACCCAACCGTGGAGCCGAGTCCATTTGCAAACGGACGTGTAAGTATTACTCTGATTCTCATTCAATAATTTTATTCACTCTGTTAACGTAGTTCCTCATCGCAGTTTGCTGTAGGAGTTGACTGGTAGAAATCGTCACGTAAGGAAAAAGCGTTATGCCCCCTCTATTCGACTTTCTCAAGATAGAGAGAGATCTCTCTTTTTATTAGATTCAAGTGTGTGTGTGTGCCTGCAGGTATCAAGATACGAGGAATTTCGTTCCTTACGGGGGTTCCCCTACCCCAGACTTTTTCCTTACGGCGGTTCCCCTACCCCAGATGGTTCTTTTTATTACGTTTGCTATCATTATTGTATGCAGGTGCGACCAGTATCAAACCCCAAGATGTGTATCGACGCTCATCACGGGGAACCGATGGATAAGTTGCACATCCGGCCATGTGGCAGCACGCCTGAAGGGGAACAGGACTTCGTGTTCTCTTGGCACAAGGACATCAAGTCAGTTGCTTTGTATAGTGTAACATAAACGGATGGGCAAGTAGCACAATACACCGTGTGTGAAATCGCCCGGTGCGGATAAGGCTTTTTGTTCATTTCCCACAACAAAATCAATTCGTTAGCACAAACTACAAAACATATTAAGCATTATGTTTTGTAGTTTGTAGTAGCGTAGTGTAACATAACCGATGGACAAGTTGCTCACCAAGACGTATGCAACCATACTTGACGAGGAAAAAGATTTCTTGTATTTTTTATACTGAAACAAATACCAGTGGCGAGACGTCAAATTTCTTAAGAGTAGATCTTAGTAGTAATCTTATTAGTTTTTCTTATTTGAATTTTATGGAAATAGTGTATTATATACCTTTAGTGTTACTACGTGTAATATTATTTGGCCATAGTAGACATGGCCCATAGGCCATATTGACTATGCTATTTTTGGATGGCGGTAGAATAACTTTTCCGAATTGAGTTGTGTGGGCACTTCGCCACTGACTGAAATTAAAATTAATAAAAAATCATAAAAACTTAAAAACAAGCTTTCCGCCCGCAGATTTGGTAATAAAATTTGTGAATTGAAACTGAAATTAAATTTTCATCATTACAGGGTTAAAACGAGAAACATGTGCTGGGATCTGCCCGAGTCTGCCGATAAGAGTCCGATACGACTGTTCTCATGCCATCTTGGTGGAGGCAACCAGCTGTGGAGGTATCAAGAGGTATATACTTACAAGATTTATCAATTTACCATTAATTATATACTATTCTACTAACTGCCTCGTTAGTCTAGTGGTAGGAAGCACTACAGCTGAGCACGAGGTACTGGGTTCGATTTCCAGGTCGGGTAAAGTGTTTAAATTGGGTTTTCTTTATCTGGAATTTCTCAGCAGCAATAGGCTCGCCCCATACTACATGGTACTTAAACATAACTTAGGTACGCCTCTGCTTAACTCTTGGGGGATTACAGGCGTGATGTACGAGTATACATATATCTTATGTTATATTAGTATATATATATATTATATATATTAGTATAACGAAGCAAGAGTAGTCTCTTGCTTCGTTTAAAATTCCACATGTAGCAATCATCGCGAGTAGTATGACATTTTACTCACTAACGTATTGAAACACAAATAGAACACAACTCTATAAAATAATGGCCTGCACACATTGGCGGTCAGGACGGCAGAGGATTATTTATGCAACAATTGTATTTAGTACTTATTTAATCGAAATATATGAATTATGAATTATATTTGAATTCTCGGTGATCGACCTCAAAACTGCGCTGCGATGCTCCTAGGCACTAAAATAAAAACCTTATTTCGATTGGATAAGTGTTAAATTCAATTGACAAGTTCAAACTTCTCTGCTGTCTCTGCCGGTCTGCGCAGGCCATAACTCGTAATATAGTATAATATGTACCATTGTCAATAATAGGTAAGTAAACTTATTTATCTATCCATTTATTTCAGGCATCTAGGCTCATATAAACATATACAATACTATATTAACAAAACTTAAAAATACTATAAATATATATGACATAATAACTACAACTAGTGCACACGAAGTGTCGGCGTCGTGTTTACTATTATTTTTTATTTTTTTAATAGGTTACTTCATCACGTTACTTTTGTTTTATTTTTTGTGGGGCTTGTGGCAAAATAATAACAGGCGCACGGGTCAATTAAGGTTAAGCTACTTTTGCCGAGGTCGGTCCTTGGAAGGGTGACGATTCATTACCTATCAAGACCCCTCCGTGCTTCGGAAAGCATGTAAAATCGTTGGTTCAGGCTATCATTTGTAGATCTTTGTCGTTACGGGCATTCAGAAGCCGAAAGTCTGACAACCAGTCTTGCCAAAGGGTACGTGTTACCCAGAAACTGGGTTGCGGAGGTCAGATAGGCAGTCACTCTATGTAAAACACGGGTATTCAGCTGCATTCGGTTAGAGGCAGATAATGATGTAGGTATATTTTTTACCGACTTAAAAGAAAGAGAAGAATGAATACTAATAAAATTTTCACTATTCTTTACAGGACACGAAACAAATAAAGCACGGCTCAGACGACCACTGCATCGACTGGAGCCCGGTCTCCAAGGAACTTTACATCAACATTTGTGACCCAAGCCGGGGCACGCAGAAATGGACCATAGACCATGTAGATAAGGCGATGATGGCGAAGTGGAAGTCCGTGAGGACGAAAGTCACGGGGCCGGTTGAGGAGCCCTGAGCATACGTATGATGATTTACTCAGTTATTATGGGCATCGGGAAAAAGAAAGAGAGGTCATATGATACTTGTTGAATTTTTTTTTAGTCGTTCGTGAGATGCATGATAGTACCGCTTGAGACACCTCTTCTTTGCGGCTGGCATGAATATGCCCATACATATTTTTAGAAGCTGGTTAAAAAGCTTTTTATTAATTGTTTGATATTAAATATTTTATTAGTAGGCAAACATACCCATACAAAATTACCATTTACAATTTTGAATAGTAGCCTACTTATACAAGGTGACTTTTAATTCATTGGTAATCTTTTAGAGGGTGAAAGTACTCGTGAATATAAACAGCTTTTACTATTGGGTTAACTCAGACATCAAAAAAAGAATCAGCTGTTCAGTACATTTAATTTCGCATTATAATAATTCGAAAAATGTAGGGAACAGTTGATTACTTCGCAATTTCAGGATTGGACCCGTAGTGAATGTTGCTCATATTCATTAGTACTTTCACCCCTTGAAAGATTGCCAGTTAATTAAAAGTCACCCTGTATTTAGTACAATAGTGGCCCACTGTCATCCCGGTATGACACCTTCAACGTCAAACTGACGTAAGCGGGAACTGAACGGTTAAATTTTTAGTAGGACTATTTACAGTTATAAAGAGGAAATAATTATCTTCATACAATGGGTCTCGATTATCTATTGACACATATCCTGCACTGTTTAGAGATGACAGATTTCTGGAAACACGTTGAATATAAGCCCGGCCTTACAAAGCGTGACCCAGGCGTCTCTTTCTTATACTCGATGTTCCATATTTTCGTATTTATTAGACGTTCTGTAGGTTGTAATAAGCGCGGCGGACAAAAGGCCTCCTTTCCTTCCCGTCGGCTTCTGGTCTAGTCTATTTTATATGGAGAGACTGCCTATCTGATCTCCATAACCCGGTTACTGGGTAGCACCAAGATGAGCGATTAACCCTCAGTAAGACTGGTTGTCCGACTTTCGGGCTTCTGACTACCCGTAACGATTGCCGAAGGTCTAAAAATAGACCCATCCACGAACGGACCTCGGCAAGCTTAGCCTTGCATCCTATGCTTCCTTGACCCTTCACAACACGCCTGTGTGGTTAAAATTGTACTAAAAACAGTTCACTCGATTTTGAAAAAGTCATTGGTATTTGCCAGTTTTCGAGACCGTATGTTGGTACGGCCAACATATTTATGCAGGCGAAAAAACCTAGAACTAAAACTTTGACAAGCAGCTCCATCCTGTACTAAAAACTTAAACTGGGCATGCTGTAACTAGGTTCAAGATTGATTTGAAGTCTGTTCAGTATAAGAATTTTGAAAAAGTCTAGTATTATGTCCATTCACAGATCCTGTGTTTGGTTACCTTTCCTATTTAGCTTCTACCCGCCTTTAGTCCAACGCGCTTTTGATATCGCTTAGTAGGCTGACTAAGGTACGTAACGAAGGTACTATTAAAATTAATAGGAATTACCGTAGTTAAAATTGGTATTGGCTAAAAGCATCGGTGTTTAGGTAAAAAAAAGGGCCTTCTGTATTGGGCAGGTTGTTTGTTCGTTTGTTTTCAGCGCATATCAACTTCCTTTCTCGAATGTAAAAGGTTGAAAGACGTGTCACACTATCGTGAAATAACGAGATAGCAACCTATAATACGCCCAATGTGTAATGGCCCTATTGTTATACGTTCCAAATAATAATAATTATTATTATTGTCGATATTGTCTTCACTCACGTATTAATAAACTGACAAGTTAGAAAGCAATGATTTTATAAAGCTATGCTTACTATACAAATTACCAAAAAATGCTATGACAGGATATTATAGTAACTAGCCTAGTTTAAGATGTAAATAGAAAATAAGTAGGTATGTATTAAAATTTTGAATGTTTATGAAGTGTTGCCCGCGGTCGCATTTATACTTGGTAGCTTATACTTGTTAAGACCGTAATTTTAATAGGAAAGTTCTGGGATGGTGAAGGTGTGTTGATTAATATATATTATCCATATATATATAAAATGAATCCCTATTTCCCTTGGTCACGGCATCACGCGTGAACGGCTGGACCAATTTCGCTAGTTCTTTTTTTGTTGTGTTTTTGAAGTTATTCTTCTTTTGGCGCGATGGAGAAAAATGATGAGAGTGAATTTTTACGATGCGCGCGCACACCGACACCTAAATTGAACAGCATGAAGTTAGTTCTAGGTGGTATGAAAATTGATAACTATGTTCAAGTTGTATATTCTAGTATTTTTTGACACCACCGGTAATGTCAAACTATATGTCATGCAAACCTGACCGAAAGAAAGTCATTCCAGCCTTATGGTCTAGCCGGCAATAAAATTACATAATGCCCGCTGGTCGACCATGTTTTTTGAATTTGGAACCTGAACACAAAGTTTGCATAATTCTTTTTAGGTACCGAAGAGAACACATTTGAAAATCGAATTGCTTTTTACTATCTTACTACAGAAGGTGTGTACTGTGTAAAGAGTATTCTTGGGAATAAAGGTGTCTTGGGGTATTTTGAATCCTTTGCTGCATTCAGGATTCTAGTCTTAACTCCATCGATGCGCTCGGTAGTTAACTCTAGAATTCTTCGTTACGCCCGGTATTCATAATGGCGCCCGTGACATAATACACTGATCTGTCCCCTTGGTGCGTAATCTACTATTTATTTGCATACTGTGATTCATTAAACCGTACAACAGATTTCAAAATATAAATAATTTGCACTAACTTATACTTTTACATTATATTTTTTTTTCAATAATTGATTTAACGCGTTGAACGCCAAATGACCGACAAACAATACATTTTCTGTTGTGTCTCGTTGTTTGGCAGTTAAGGTGTTAATGTAACCACGAGCAAGAATTGCTTGTTGTATTATTTGTTAAGAAGTATAACTTCTAACGCGTGTACATAAGTACACACACTCTTTTTTTATTCTAAGGAACGGAACATAAGAAAATTTCAGAAAACAACGCGTTATAATAGCTAAATAACTTCGCGCGTTTGACAGTTTGCGCCATTGTCAGGACGATTTCTGTCAGGGCAGACGAACTTAACGTTCTAATCAATGATAGATTTTATTATAATTCGGCTTGGAGAACTTTGCACTCTGGAGCTTACAAGTTCCAAAATTTTATATTTCGAAGCTTTTAACACTACGAATTTGGGTGTACTATAGGTACACCTCTGCCTTACCCTTAGGGATGTATATTAAGTTGTTTTATTTGCTACGTCTTACATTATTACCGTTCCAAAATATTTCAAATTCAAAATCAAACGGCTTTAGAATCTTGCGGATATTTTTTCAAAACTCAGCGGCAGCCATTTTATCTGCAGAAGTTATTAATTTTCAAATTTTATTGTAATTATTTTGTTAGGGTTATCTACAGGTGCTATATCTATGTTTTTCTGTTATTAATACTTAATCCCCAATTGAATTAACGTGAAGTAAAGTTACCAGTGTAACCTTCAGAATTATTTACGTTTTTTGAGGCTTACATTTGGCATTTTTGACGACACCTTTGGCGCAGTGGCTGAGCTATTGGCTGCTGCGCTGCGTGTCGCGGCTTCGATTCTCGCACGGAACAAATATGTGTATGGCCTATAGGTAGTTTTTCCGGGTCTGGCTATTTGTGTATGTGCGTTTGAATGTTTATAACCCACCATACAGGAGACATTCCTAGAGATGAGCAATAGAAAAAAAACTTTACTCCGCGTTTGTTTAATAAGGGGAGATATTATAGATGATTTTCATATACTTAATAATAATATTTTTTTATTCCTTGTGTTACTATATTACATAAATTTAAATACGTGTTTTATACAGTGTAAGTGTATAGTTTTTAAAAGTTTTATAATCTGCTCTATTAATGTTAGTCTAATGCCACTAAGACTGTACAAGGTCTCTTTTAATTCATTGGTTTTTTTTGTTGAGAGAGAAAGTACTATTGAATACACAATACACAGCTTTTACAATGGTGTCCACTCTGAAATACGAAAAAAATACTGCTGTTCACTGATCATTGACCTTTTGTCCTTCAGAGCATAAACGCAAGCGCGTGCCCTCCACGTCAATCTTTTTTAATAAAAACGTTTGTTTAGTGCAATAAAATACGCACGGGAGCTTCAACTTTTTAGAAATATATATAAACACCCGAAACTAATGATTGAATTGTTTATTTCGTGTTATAGTAATTAGAGTGCAAAGCCTTTTTTTATCACGCATTTGTGGCGTTGGCGCTCAGGACACGCGTTCAAAAGTTTTGACGACACGGTTGGCGCGGTGGTTGAGCCATCGGCTGCTGCGCCGCGTGTTGTGGGTTCGATCCCCACACGGAACAAATATTTGTATGGCCTACAGGTAGTTGTTCCGGGTCTGGCTGTTTGTGTATGTGAGTTTAAATGTTTGTAAACGCACCCACGATACAGGAGAAATTCCTAGGGTGGGGCAACGTTTTTTTAAAAGAAAAGAAAAAAAAAAAAAAAAAGGTTAATGTAATGAATAGAATAAATCTATTTCTCAAATTTCAGTGTTGATGTCATAGAAAAGGTTATATTGCCAATAAATTAAAAGTTACCCGTATAATATTATTTATGCTTGAATCCGAATGATTTTTAAATCGATGATATGTATAAAAACGATATTATTCCCATTAATGCATTTAAATCAAAAAGTTTTTAATTAACTGCGAATTATCGCATGAAGCACATTGCCATTACATTTAATGCTTAGGGTTAAACAAATACTTAATATTATTTTCAAATATCATAAAAAAGTCTAACACCCGGTTACAGAACGCCTATCATAATTTAGCTAACGGACAGTTTAATTATTTGATTAGCCGTTGTTATTTCAGACTGATAATCCACTTCTACACCATTTTTTCGTTAGGTTAAGCGTTTACTCTTGGAACGCGGAGTAAAGCTACAATCAGTATAGCCTTTAAATTTACCATTCACGTTTTAGCTGTAGTTTTGGCTTAATTTTATTCTTCCTTTATTATTAACTAGCGATCCGCCTCGGTTTTACCCGTGAAAAAATATATACAAGAACCTTTGTGGTTTTTCACTCTTTCTAGTGGCGAAAACTGCATGAAAATCCGTTCAGTAGTTTTTGAGTTTATCGCGTACAGACGCGGCAGGGGAACTTTGTGTTACACAATGTAGTGACAAGGGGTTAGATACCGGGTGAATGTGGAAGTCAAGAAACAAAATAACGTAACCGCAGCAATATGTGTCCAACGGTAATTATCAAATGACGAACCTTGGGGACTATTTGTAACGAAGCACGCATTTTTAGCAACACAATAAATGTTATTGTATTGTAGTTAATATTTTATGTTAAAACAAGGACATTTTTAGTCGATATTAGTCATGGTCGAGTATTTATTTTTGTAAATTTAAATATTCAATAGGGAATATGCAGGTAGTTTTAAACTTTTTCATTATTTAAGCAAATATTCTATTGGAGTCCAGAAAAAAGTTGGTAATTTTTTAAGTAACTCATTACCTTTTCACTATTTGTTTTATGTTGCGTTTTTCTCGTGAAACGGAACGCAAACTTAAATTGTCATCCTTGAAAATGTCGGGAGTGACGTAAATA
The DNA here is from genome assembly GCA_905147745.2 of Phlogophora meticulosa. NCBI lineage: Eukaryota > Metazoa > Arthropoda > Insecta > Lepidoptera > Noctuidae > Phlogophora > Phlogophora meticulosa. The sequence goes on from LR990521.1 coordinate 3,871,007, forward strand.
TTCGTGTGAGTATACAGACTGCTTAAAATCTCTTTAAGTTTGATTGTACTGTAATGCGATTTCTGCTTGAATACCGCAGAAACATAATATAGTTTATTCGATATGGGTTAAAAAAGGAATATAAACAAAGCAGTTTTGTAGAAAATGACGTCACATTATGACTGTAACATTAACGAACGTAGTAGAAAACTAGGAGATTAATATATTTTTGAGCAAAAAGCGGAAGTAGAATTTGATTTTCAATACTTTTCTTGGATCTTTTGTGTATTATTAATATAAACGACAAAAATACATGCATATTCCTTAGCATCGTTATTGATAATTATAAAATATAGATGTTAAACTAGAATTGATGTTATTTTATTGATAAAGTTATACAATGTGTAGTAAAATTTTAATGTAAACGTCGTGACAACTTCCAAATGTTTAATGTTATATATTGTATTTTTCTAACTATACGCTTTGTTAGAGGAGGGATCGGTCTGGGATGCCATTGATTGGTCAATACTGTAGCTGTGTTAAAAAAAACTTAATATTACGCAAAGATAGAACGCTTTCGTCGTAGAAATCCTACCGTAAAAGATTGGGTGATATTTGCCAAATGAGGCAGTGTGTATTAGAAAATGCTTTTAACGATGTTAAAGCCGCCATTTCGCATTTTTGTACAACATAGGCTATTGTGTAGTCATGAAGGTATGTCTGTTACAAAGTATTTGCTGTGCTAACATATTTTTTTTGTATATACCAATTGTTGATTTGTTTGTTTGTACGACTCTGTTCCATTGTGAAACATATCACTAGTTGTATATAAGCACTTATAGTTTTATTTGTATATTGAAAATAAATTATTTTTATAATCCAAATGTGATTTTTAATAAATAAGTGGAGGATAATTAACTGACTCGTGGGTTGAGATGTCGCAACCGTTACAACCGAGTACGAGGACTTGGGTTTGATTCCCTGGTCGGGAACTGCTATTGTGTTGTTCCATCTGGATTTTCTCAATAGCAGTGCAGTCTGGGTTTGTGCCCTTTAGATGGAAATAAGTTAAACGAATAGTGGCCTATTACATAGGACTTAAAAATAGCTAGCGCAATATGGGCGTACCTACAATAGGTACACTTCTGTCTAACCTTTGGGGAATACAGGGATGATGTTATGTTCAGCGGGGGATAAAAATTAAACAAGTACATATTTTAATACTTTTTTATTACATATTCCATTAGAATACCTTCTATTATTATCGTACATGCTTGCGTCTGATCAGCACGCACCCTCCCGACTAACAGAGTATGCCTGTTGACTATCTATACACATTCAGAGTATTTTAATGGGGTCTATGCACCATATCTACATACAAATTAAATGCATTACGAGGAAATCAGTTCTACATGTAAATGCTTCGTGTGAAGATCGTACACTGTAAGCTCTCTAAATAAATCTAGAAGCTGAAGTCTATGGATGTCAATGGCCGCACGTTATCTATGGAGTTATTCCTCCTTCTCCCATTGATGTTGTTTCCCGCCAAAAACGATGAAAACCGTTTTTATACGTGACAGTCGAACAATCGCCTGAATATGAACCGAACTTACTTCATGGAAATCTTCGGTCTATATTCAAACGATATTTAAACCTCTCGGTAAAATCCCTTCCAATTTGATATATTACAATTCATCGTAATCCTAAGATCCTTATCGGGTTACATTATAAATAATTCAAGCGTAAAGATATGTACAATATTTTTACAGATTACATACTCAATTAAGTACCTATTTACAAATTAGAATTCTTTATACATCATAAAAAAGATAACATACCGCTCTAAATATCACCATGAAATCAATAACTACATTCACAATAGATATATTATTATATTATCAACTAATTTAAAATAAAAATACACCTTAAAGTTCTAAATAAAGAGTAAGACGTATTACATTACAGTATTGCTTCTTTTAGTCACATTTTCCAAAATATCACCGACGCGCGGGTCTTCTGCACCCGACCCGATAGATTCGAATTTTGAATTTTTTTCACCAAATCTATACTTTTTTTTTTGTAAAAAATATTCTCATCCTATCACCGGCCACTCAGTCACCTATCATTAACGTATCTCTAACACAGAATAGACACCACATTTTAAATGAGACACATTTATGGACATATACTATAAAATATCTACTTTTTAATTACAATTTGTGCTTCTCGCTGACTTATCGTTAAGGAAACATCCTACGAATCACAATAGTATTAACGTTCGTAACTGCGAAACACACTTGTAACGCTGCGTGTATCGGTTCAGGCGCGTGTTGTGGCGCGCGTGTGGTGTCTCGCGTGTTGTGGCTCGCGTGTTGTGGCTTGGCAGCTACTTCAGGGGAGTGGAAACAATAAGTCAGTCTCTAGTAAACATTATGTTAAGTCAGCAAGAAGTTTGTTCCTAAACGGTTACGATAAGATCTACTGTTCGATTATTGCACAACACATGCAGAATGTACGTATTACGTTGACTGTAATTTTAATTAGTTTATTATTTATTTAGTCTATTTTTTTATTTTTCTTTACGATGTCATGCTACTTTTGGGATTACTGTACTCTACATAGAACTCTGTCGCTCCGAACGGGTAAAATGGCGTTACTACTTTACTGAAACACACGACGTCTATGGAAATAATTTTCTTTTTTTGGGGCGGTAACATTTTTTATTTTTTTCTTCAATCAAGGACCGTGAAGAGTGAAAATAAAACATTACATTTCTTTGACGTTTCGAGTGAAAGCTTAGTCAGTCTTCCAAGTCGGCCATGTCAAGATTTGTTATGTTTTCACCGTTATGTCCACATTTTGGCGGCACTTGTAAGTGTATCTTCTGAACCACACCTTATATTACAAAAATCGCATATGATATTGTCACACTTTAAATAGTGAAATTAAAAGAAATAGTCACTTCCAAGTTCACGCCAAAATATTGAGATCTGATCTCTACAAATTTTATGTCACAAGCCAGTCAGCGTTAACGTGGCAAGTTCCCTAACAAGCAAAAAATATAGAAGTCATTTAATTTGAAGAGTCAGATATATTATAGGATATAAAATACAAAATTATTGCTAAATAGTGTTAGTATTGCGAAGTAAAAAGACCTTAGGTCTATAAAAGGAACAACTACAAGAATAAAATATACGTATTTTTTATTTACAAATACCTAAAATATGTAAGGATAGAACAAAATATTTGGCTAAAACTTAATAGGAATACATGGATCTTGTGATAAATTATAATATCCTAAGTGATTTACGTATGTTATAGTATATGAAATAAAAGGTAAAAACAATATTTCATTGAAACAATATAAAAAGTTAAAATTGTGATTGCGTATTGAGTATTTTGGTTCCATGATTTTTATAAGTATTATGCTCAGTTAGCCGTATTATTATATTCTTTTTTTATTATTAAAGTTTATTTATGACTCGGTACCCTGTAGTGAGTTGTTACGAGATTCAGTTCAGTCCAACGATGAAAGGGCATAAAGTATGTAAAAATAATGTATGCGAGCTTTGTAACGCCTAAGTACGAAATGAAAAAAATAATTTACTATCTCGACATAGAATTTCTTTCGGTTTCCAGTCAATCTTAACCTAACCGTAAGCTTAAATTACAAAACTTTTATTTCCCACTCAGTCCTAGCAATAACTCCTTTTATTCGTAACCATCAGTAACACACCGATCACAGGAGCCTCTTCTGTCTTTCCTATCCACGTTTATACACTTTAGTCCAATAAAAAAATAGTTAAGAACTAAATACCGGTGTTCCAAATTTGAAACTTCACTACTTTTGATAAAATGGCCAGTTTCAAATCTGGAAATCAAAATGGCGTTGATTTATGGCACGTTAAAATTATGAGCGGTGTCGCGCTCTCCCACTCTTTCTCCGTTTTCTTCTGCTGTCCCTTACAAATACGATGTTCGCGGGGTCGTCGGCTAGTTGAGGGTATTTAGATACAGAATGAACGTCTCTGGCCACCCAGCCGTCCACGATTCCGTGCGAGATAAGTTCTTCTTTTTCTTCCTCTGTCCATGACCCCCTGCCCTCCCAACCTGCAGCTACCAGAGCCTTCTCTCGTTCCCAAGCTCTGGCTGCTGCTCGTTTGTGAGCATGTTTCAAGAGTTTGATCCGCTCTTGGTTGGGATCTACACCGTAGCGTAGCACGATGACTGCCTGCGCCGACCCCTTTCCAACAGCGTGAACTCGAACCTGAAAATATTTAAGTTCTCCGTTGAGTTTGGGTTTTTTTAAGACATCATAATAATTGATAAATAAACGATTAAAAAAGTAATTCACCTCTAATCCTTGATCGTTGGTTTCATCTTGTGACACGTTGAATTTGCCAGAGAGCCTTCTGAGTTCTTCCAAGTCATCCCTGATCTTCAACGTATTGTCCTTTACAAAGTAGAATACATCTTGGTCGTGGATGTTGAAGTGGACATCTAAAAAGTAAGAGTTGTTGAAGACTGTTGTTATCACGTCTTCGACAACGTTGTTCGCTCCGTCGACCACGCTTATTAGCGCTTTTCCATCTACTCTTGATATTAAAACTCCTTCGCCGAACACTCCGCGTTTGTAAGACACTCGTGGCAACAGATTCCTAGTGATTGGTTCCATTTTTAGCAGCGGTGTTGGGACAAAATTCATATCGGCTAGTTTGTGGCTTATCTGGAAATAATAGAGAGACATATTTAGTATCAAGACAGCTTAAAAGGTTTAGTAAATATTGATGTAACTTTGTAAGAGGACGTACCTTTTCAATGATACATTGTAGTCCAGACAAAACCTCGAAATCAGGAGTCAATCTGGGCGCAGTCAGTTCCACTTTCGGTTGGAAGATCATGTCAGTAATGTATCTCGATCCCATCATCTTGTTAAGGTCGTATCCGTACAACTGGAGCCAACTGCTCAAATCCGTCATGTAAGCCGTATTCTGGTTCCTATTTATTGGATCATTGTTCTTAAACCGATAAATGAAGATGTCGGTAGGTAGGTGAAGTTTACTCGCCAGATGTTCCCAGCTTGGGGTCATCCATTGACCAACTACAGGATCATATAACCGTGCATCTAAGTAAATTAGATTAGTATAGTAATCATAAATGCCTCCTTGGAAGTCAACTGGCACATAGAATTCAGGGTTTGTGTCTTTCACGATCTTTCCGAAAGGACTGCGTTTTATTTCTTTTACAATTTCACCATTTACATCGAACACTACGAGTGGAGATCCATTTTGATCAGTGGCAACATAGAATCGCTGGTCTTCCGTTTCAATGCACGTTAAGAAATCTCGTTGGTCGTAAAGATATCGTACAGTCTTTCCAGATTTCGTGAAGTGAACGTGCGTTACTAGGTTTGGAGTCTGTGGGTTCGCATAGAAAAATTGAGTGACGTTGCTCTTGTCGTCTTTCCAAGCCACCAATCGGCTCCTGTCGTCGTAGTAATACCACATCTGGAACTTGTCCCTTTCAGAGGCGTGCACGAATTGGCCACGGGAGTTGTATCTGTATTTTTGTTCACCGCGTCTAATGACGAAACCACGGCCATCATAGCTACTGTACTCTATGTCACTATATTGAACGACTCTGTCACCAATATCGTAGCCTAGATAACGCTTCTCTCCATGTTCGATAACTCCGATCACGTTGCCATTCTCATCAAACACATATTTCCAGTCATCCTCAGATCCTACTACTTCCATCAAATGCCCGTCATAATTGTAACTAATTCGTTCGTTTGATGAAGTGTCGCCGATCATAATCTTTTTCGATTTTATCCTGTTTCGTGAGTCATATTCTACTTCAAGGCGGAAAACATCGAAGGCTTTGATGTTTATCAGGATAGTCTTGACTCTACCACGATCGTCGTAATCGGTTATCGCGAAGTACTGTTTGCTCGTATCCTGCATAAATGATCTATTGAACGTGTTTCTATAAATTCTTAAATCGCTGAGTGCTTCAAGAATACCTAGGTTTTGGTTGTACTTCATTCTCAGCTGTGGCATTTCCTTGCTATTGATATTAACATCAATTGTAGAAAGCCGAGCGTTGCCGTCGTATTGATATTTGAAATGAGCGTTGTTCAGATTGCTCTTGGGACTGAATTTCATCTTCTCATCTTTAAGAATTCCGGCGTGATATTTGTAATCTTGCCTTAGTTCGTAGTCGGAGTCTGTAATTTCAACATTCTTTACGAGATGTGTATTTTCATGGTATACATAACGAATAGCAGAAGCTCCTGCTAATACCATTTCTAACTTTCCGCTGTTATCATACACGTACACAATTTTGCCAGATTGATGCGGGAATATTTTCGAAAGAATATTGCCATCATCGTTATATAAGATTTCGTACGGATGTCGGTTCATTGGGGAGAAATACTGATATTTGAAATAGCCTAATGATGTCATAAGGGCAAACGTATGAATATGACCTCGTGGAGTAGTCAAATTTTGAAGTGCACCAGAGTCATCGTAGTCCAGCAAATAATCGCTACCTCTAGGTGTTGTTACTTTCAGTGGTAATGATGTGAACATATCCCTGAAGGAATAAGCTAAAGATGATCCATCGCCATAACGAATCTCGTTTAATCTTCCAGCTCGATCAAACCCATATGTTTCATTTAGATCACCCCAACTCCATTTGGTCAGCCTGTTGAACCTGTCGTAATCAAGCACCACTTCCGCAAATATTCCATTGGTAGGTCCAAATCGAACTGGTCTCGCGGTTCTATCATAGGTAACATTCAAGAGTTCCACCTTATCATCCATGAACACAGCAATCGTTGACGATTCTCTGTCGTACTCCAAGGTAAGTAAGTTTTCACCGTTAATCCTCAGTTTACGTCCAACTTGCGCGATAGTTTTGCCACTTCTCGCTTTGTTTAGAAGTTTTCGTAAGAAGTATCGCCATTCAAACCTATTTGCCAAGTCACCTCCTACTTCGGTTCTCTGTTTCGCTGGGATAGGGAAGCTTTCTCCCAAGATTGGATCTACTTCAGCCAAAACTGTATATGGAACTGTGTCTGTAGATATTACGTGACCCCAAGGCATGCTAGAAGAAATACTACTGTCAGATGAAATAATAGTTTTCTGTTCCGCTTCACCAGTGCGAGTATTTACTGAAGATCCCTTAATCAAGATCGAAACAGGCTTCTTATTGTTTTCAGTGATGCGAACTGTCGCGCCCTTGATACTTAGATCAAAGTTCAGATTGATGATTCTGCCAGTGGGCGTCACAGCAGATGTCAGACGACCGAATTCATCATATTTGTAGACATAACTTCTTCCTGTACTGTCGTATTTAGATTTGAGTAACCCACTAGGACCGTAGTAATCGAATGTTACATTAAAGTTGTCTGGAGTCCTTAATTCTTGCAGCATCTTCATCCTGGACATCTTCAGTCTACATTTCTGTCCCTTTGTGTTTTCGATAGAATTGACTGAGGTTGAGTAGTCTCTTAGTAGGAACACTTTGTTGCCGGCTGCGTCTGTAACGGTGCTGAGTTTCCCATTGCTGGTGTTGACAGTGTAGGTAAATACATAGTTGTTCTCTCCAGTCAAGATATTCTTACTAGTGACGTGTTGTCCGAATCTATTGAAGATGTAAATCTCTTGCGTATCAGTTGAATAGATTTCGTATTCCCGTGCTCCACTTGCGTCTGGTATGCTTGCCATTACTGATCGGATCCTGTAGTTAGCTTGATCTGCGATGTGAACAATTCCATCGGGGCTGACTATGACGGCTGAAATAGTGTTGAACTTCGAGTTGGAAGCCAAGAAGTGGTCAGCCTCAAAACAGTCACAGGCTCTTTCTAAGCAGTTGCATTTCGATTCGGCACCCGCATATAGAGAAATCTTTCCATCAGTGGTGATAAGTCGAACTCTGTTTATTCTTTGAGAGTCACTTTCAGCTACATATAGGTCACCAGCCGAACCAAAAGCGATACTCTGTGGCATCACTAACGTAGCGTACGTTGCCAATTCTACATCGATACCGGTCATGGGTGACGGGCAATGGAGAGGTCTTCCAGCAATCACCTTTACTCGACCATCTGGAGCCATTTGTAAAATCATATGGTCGTCTATGATATGCAAGCTGTTGTCCAATGGGTTGATAGCGAGCTCTGTGGGCCAACGCAGGTGGACTTCTTCAACGCTTAGCGTACCCTCACAGGGAATAGGTTTCCAATGAGCTCTATGCATGTGGTTTCCGATGATAGTAGTGATGATTCCGTCTCTGTCTACCATTCTGATATTCGTGCCATCAGCGAAATAGACGATGTTATCGATAGAAACTGCGACTCCTTTAGGATACGCAAGCTTAGCATCCCGTGCCAATGCTCCATCGCCGCAGTGAGCTTCATCACCTGGCAAACATCTTTCCCCAGAACCTACAACAGTCTCCCAGTTGTGTTCGGGGTCGGTGAAGTCCTCTGTGTTGCGGACCCTTATTATTTGATGGGATTCTGGATCTGAGATGTACAAGTTGCCGTCTAGTGGTGATAACGCCATGTGGTACCGGTAGGAGACTCGAGTGGCACTGAAAACACAAAATAAAAACGTTAGGTTTAAAATATAGCCCCTCTTACGTGACTAAAGTATTACGCACTGTAATTAAACTTACTTCAACTTGACCACTGTCCGCACAGTCCCGTCAGGACTGATCTTCCGGACGAGATTGAAGTCTCCTACAAAGATGGATCCGTCGGGTGCCGCGGTTAAGGCTACTGGTGCCAAGAGTCGTTGTCTGGACGCCACGCCCGTGCACTCGTCCCCACACTCCAGTTCACGTTGACGACCGTCGCCCATCGTCGTGATGATCACACGAGGTTTATGTTTCAGATATACGTTTGTTCCATCACCCTTTTGGAGGATGCCTGAAAATGGGAAAATAACATTTAAAATATTGGATTATATCATAATCTGTCCTGTAACAAAGACAATTTGGAAACGTATAAGGTAAATTTAAACCTCATCCTATAACGTACGAGTATTGCATATACATAGTGTGGCAGCAAAATCCTTCGATATCATTGAGGAGGTCAAATATACTGAAACACTTAACAGATTACATGGCTTTGTACTTAGGGCTACAAAACGGTTAGATATACTAAAGCCCGAAACGAGACGCTCTTAACCCCTGTGCTGTGGTAAGGGGCTTTGAGCATCAGCCCGTGTAGGCTGGAGAAACGTAATCCTTACATTCTACCCACATAAGTCGAAACAATAAGTGAATTTACCTTCATGGAAGTTGTATCTATGATGTATGTCCAAATTCCAGCCACCAACGTCGGAAATACTCATGTCCTGTCCACTCAGTTTGGTAGTTTGCACATTCCAGATGACGTCCTTACAATCAGTATACTGGTACCCTACTTTTACTAGTGCTGTCGTAACTCCGTATACTCTTTGCTTGTACACATTGAGGCGGTTCCATGGATACGTGAATTTAATGACTGGATCAGCTTCGAAAGTCTTCTTGAAGAGTATGCCTTCTATTGTTATCCTAAGATGAATGAGTGCTAACGTAGATGGAATTTTCTCAGGAGTGAGTTGCAGTTGGATTGTGGAAAGATAGCCAGCTGCCCTGGAGCTGTGGTACACCAGATGTAGACCAGTTCCAGGTATTTCGAGACTTTCCTGGATCACCTACAAATAATAATGTATTAATTATCTGTTTTTTTAAGGGTTCAGCAGGGGCGTTAGAAATACACTGTCGTTCCTGACCATTTACTAACAAGGTGGTTTCCAAAGACGATTTGGTGACAATCTAGACGAAGGTTACTCTAAAGATATGCGAAACCATACCTGTGATTCAGCCAAAATAGCGCTCTTATCAGGACAAGCTCCTTGGAAGCCGTGTTTCCACGTTGCCAGTACTACAGGTTTCATGGAATCGTAATCATGAGCAAGGCAAGCCTGTGGTGGACCCATGTTGATCTTCTCGTCCATAGTAGTCATTAGGACAGTATCGATAATCACAACCTGAAATAAATTTGTGAAAATTTTAAATATTACAAGGTTCTTAGTTACGTACAAGGACACATTTTGGAGGAAATACGAATGCGAGTATTGATGAAAACTTACTGTTGGTTTTGAAATCAAATGAAACTTAGAAGAAAATCTTTCCAAAATAAAACAGGAGTAAATACAACCAGCCTGAAAGCTAAAGTTAGTGCCGAGAGTTTAAAGTCTTTATACGTTGTTTAAATAATGCATTAATAAAAGTCTAAGTAGAGGTATGGTTCAGTAAAATATTGGATTTAAAACACTGCAAGGCATAAGCGTGTTTTGAATAAATATTTAAGAAAAATAATAAAGTCGTTTTAACGTCCTTACGGTTAATCGCTGGGTTGCATGTTTTAAAAATAATTATAACCACCCTGTTTGGAGTTCGGTTGAAAGTTGCTTGAATATTTAAAGACTAAATCAAGCATGTCTAGGAACGAACTAACGTTTTTATGAGACATGAAATATTAACAAGGTAAGAAATTCGACTTCGAATAAGCAAATGTCTTGAGGCGACTTGAAAATGATGATCTTATTGTTTTTAAGTTAAGCGTTGTTGTGACGATGTTTTGGCAGAAGGCGCTTTGTCTTAACTCACATTAATTTACGACTAACTTGCAATGTAACTTCAGAAAAGTAAGAACTCAGTTCATGGTAGTCGTTGAGCTCCTTAAGGTCTGAGTTAAGCTCTACGATTAATGACAAACGTATGCACTGACTGGACGAGTCCCTGAGTATGTCTTAGTGTTTCTTTTCTGAATAGTCAGATAGCGAAACGCCGACTTCATTAGTTAAAAAAAATATTTTGCTTGTTTGACGTGTATCAGTGTAAAAACCAATTTATCGAAATAGTATCATTGAATAGGGTACACTTATTAATAAATAAAACAATTACCTCATTCCAAGGTACATATACGACTTTCGTAGCTCTTTTAAATGGCGCCCTTCCAAAGTTTAGCGTAACGGCGCCTCCTCCATTCACCAGCAGATCAAACCAACCATCTTCTCTGGTCAGAGTGAAACCTTCGAGGGGCGTGTCAGTAGATACTCTGACGCCAACCAGACCAGTTCCGAGCAATGTAACAACTCGTCCTCTAACTACCGCTGAACGACTGAAAATTCGGGCGATAAATTCATTAGCATTAAGTTTAATGTTTGGCGATAGACCAATGTTGGTGATTGGCTTGGTTTGGTTCGTGGAAAGTTTTAGTACAGAAGTATTGATTGGTGGTATTAACAAATGTTGGTGTTTGCTTGTCTTTTTAAAGGGATTTTCTAGTTTCTATGAGTGAAGAGCTAGTATAAAATTACATGGGGCTAGTGAAATATATATTTATGACGTGTGTGATCTAAGTTGTCTATCATACAAATGGTGAATTAACTAAGGGGCTAGAAGACGTTGGATTTTTGAAAAGATTTCATAGCAAAAAACAACGACCAGAACTTGTAATTGATTCCAAGGGACTCCATATTACGTAATAATGGTTTCTTTCTACAGATGACGTAACATTGTGTAGAATATTTTTACTATACATTTTCAGACAGTGGTTTTGAACAAACATGACGGACAGAATATATTACAAACATTTATATAAAAAGCGAACACAAATTCACAGGACACAATAGTAGGTACCTAAACACTATAATAGCACAACATGCATGACACAGAATATATATACATACAATAAGTATAGTATATGTCGCCAATTAAATATATATGTTTATAACGTAGGATATATAGAACGCGTAGATAAACTAATTTAAACAAACACTACCCTACGTTCGATTCACAAGTCTTACCTCGAGTTGAAGTGGTTCCAAAACATACTGCGCAGCGTTAGAAAAACCGGGAGAAATGACAGAATGAGTAAGTATTATTATTGTGTTTAATAACGTTAATTTAGAAACAAGGAAGCTCGGAAACTTTAGTAACAGCGACGTTAGTATACTTGGTTTACATGCAAGTGACGATCTTTTAGAATTTTGTTCTTTGCTATTAGTACAAATAAATACATTTTGTTCCATATAAGTGTATAAGAAAAGAAAGAAAGCATTGTGGTTACACTCTTATAATGTAAATAAAACATGGGATTGACTGGGGCACAACATTGCGTATCTTAAATAACAAATATTATACGGCGCTTGTCGGCTTAGGATTAGCCGACAATAATTTACGCTTAACCCTAACAGATAACACCGAACATACAAGCACTCACCTTTCGTTGAAGTTCTCCTGCTTTGCGTAGTTTTGAAGACTACCTTCGTCTATGATGAACTTCATCCGTTCGAAGAAAGATGCAGTGATGGCCGGAGGCTGTTTCCTAAGGAGAATGTCTGTAGGCTTCGGTGAAGACACGCAGAGCTGACTACCTTTGCAGATAGGACTCAGACAGCACTCTGGATCCTCACAATCGACAAGGCCATCTAAACAGAATATTCGAATGCAATTTTTAAAATATTTTGTTTTCAAAGATAATCCTAGGGTTACATTGAAGCAGCACATACCTTTGTCATTATCTTTTGAATCGTCGCAGATTTGTTCTTTGAGCGTCGTACAATCTGGACCATCCCATCCATCGAAGCATTTGCAGGACCACTGACCGTCATTTGCAACTTTACACTGTCCGTGACCAGCGCAACCTCGCGGACAGCCTTCCAGTGTGCAATGCCGACCGTTCCAACCAGACACGCAGAGACAAGTGCCATTTTTGCACTGTCCATGGTCACTACAGCGTGCATCACAGAGCTTGGAAGTACAGAATTCGCCGGTCCAACCGGAATCGCAAACACAGGATTCGCCAACACATCTTCCGTGGAGTCCGCAATCAAGATCGCAAATCTCTGCAAAGATTATCAAAAAACCAATTACATTTAGTATGGTTGTGCATATACTCGTACATGTCCAGTTTAGAAATGAGAACATACCTTTGGAACAGTCATCGCCAGACCACCGCGCATGACAAGTACAAGTCTGGGTATCAACGTCAAACGTGCCATGTCCAGAGCAGTCTGGAAGACATTGTAACGCGTCCTTATCCATTGTTGCACAGTCCACCCCTTTCCAGCCTTTTTTGCATATACAGGAGCCTTCGATGCAGAAACCATGGCCGGAGCAAGTTGGATGAGGGCAGTCGATGTCGGCACAAAACTTTCCCTTATATCCTCTGACACAAGAACATTTGCCATTGACACAGTGTCCATGGCCATTGCAATCTGGGACTTCGCATTCGTCATGTCGTAAGGAACATTCCTTGCCTTTCCATCCAGGGTTACATTGACACTCGCCGTTGATGTACTCACCTCGTTGACTGCATAAGACTGGACATACACCTAAAAAATAATGAAATAGTGTAAAATGATTATATAATGTAAAATGCTTAGGTTACACTAAAAGTAGGACATATTCAATGAAAAAGAATAAATTATAAATGTTTTGCTCACTTTTACTACAATCGTCTCCGCCAAAACCTGCCTGGCATTGACAATGACCCATAAGACATTCTCCTTTCCCTGAGCATCCATTAGGACAGTTGTGCGTCATTTCGTCAGCGATCATGGCAATGAACGTGATCTCCTGTGGGTCTCCGTCGTCATTGTATAGAGATAAGAACCAATGGCCTTGCTCCATATAGTGTGTAACTTCTTTCTTGATCGAAGGCTGCAAGTTAAAGGCCTAGTTTACAGTGTTTGCTTTATGTTTTCTAGATATTAAGAAGTAATGTCTGTTATAGTAATTATGAATGCTTACATGTGATGTCCTTGTTGTTCTCGCCTTAAAACCACTGAGAACTTCTAAGATATGATATTGCGTATGTGTCGGTAGAGCGTTCCTTCTCGCGTATACGCCTATGGAAGCCCCTCGAGGTATCATGTAGTCAAACTTCACGTAACTGGCTTGAGTTTGATAAAACTGCATATTCCAGTAGCTATATGGAGGGATTTCTTTTGATATTTTTTCACCTAAAGTAATTTGTTTGAACGTCGTTCCATCTGGTGGAAATGTTTGCGCTGGGAACGTTCGCGCACCTAGAAGATATTAAGTTGTTAGTTTTATATTAAGATTTTATGTAATATTTCGACATGCGATAATGTGATGAATTTTCTTACGCACGGTTAAATAATATCTGCTTATATTTTCTAACTACTACCCATTTATTATGTTATCAAAGCACATGCAACAGAAAAGTATGATGCTAAATAATATGTAATTAATATCCTTGCAACCAGTGATGAGCATGCATATTAGTATGTTAGACACATTTGTTCACAGAACCCCTAACAGGTGATGGATTTGGTGACCGTTAGTAAGTTATCTCTGACTTTTATTGAAGGTCAACCTCACCTTCCAGTATAAGAATGGGTGGAGGCTGAATTTTTGGACAAACGCATTTTGGTGATTCAGTTGTAGTAACAATTTCCGTTTCAGTTGTAGAATCTGTTGTTGTCTCAATACTGTCTGTAGTGGAAATGTTTTCTGTCGTGGTCGACATATCAGTTGCTATTTCTGTTGTAGAATCTATAGGTGTGACTGTTCGTGACTCCGTAGTACCTGACGATTTCGTCGAATCCTCAGTCGTCGATTCTGATAGGTCAGAGTAATCAGTGCTTGATATTTGATCAGTTATAGTAGATGAATCAGATTTAGGAGATGCTATCGTTGCTCCATCTTCAGATGATTCATCATAAAAATCATCAGTGGCATTGCTTACGCTGCTGCAAGCTGGACATGAACATTCACAACTTCCCCCAATGTTGCTATCAGCATTTGTAGAATTGCTGACTTTTGTGGAACCTTCTAAAGTAACAGGTTTGTTAAAATGTGAAGCTAGGGTTGGTTCTGAATCCATTGGAGTAAATTTAACAGTTGGTATCTCATTGGTATCTCCAAGTGTTGGAACAGTCAATGTTAAAGAATAAAGCTGTTTAAACGATGAGTTTTCGGCATCATCAGCAGAAATCGTCAGGTTAATCAGCACATGTTTAGGATTAGTCACATCAGAGAACTTAGTATCAACAGTATTCACAGTTGGAGTTTCGTCAGGGGTTGCCTCAGTGGTAGTACTCGTAGTAAGTGTTTCATTAGTAACATTTAGCGACGGTGCTGTGGTCACAACATGGTCATTGTGCGTGGTATATTGATTGGTCGTGTTCATTATGGCGTTTATTGTTACATGTTTATTTGTTGAAGGAGTCTCTGTAGAGCTGGTTGTTGAAGACGCTTCAGTTGTTGGTTTTGTTGTTATAGGGATTTCAGTAACTATAACTGACTCAGTTGTCACGTTTTTAGGCGTGATTGTCGTGTTTGTAGTTTTTATACCACTATTCTCGCTATCGTAGTGAAACTTTTCCAAATCTTTATCCATTTCAGATGAATCATTGGAATATATGTGAAGCACTTCTTTAATTTGTTCCAACTGGTTTTGGATTTTGAAAAATTGAAGCTTTTCTAATCCATAGGAACGAATCAATGGGAAAGAATCACCTTGCATATCTTCAGGCTCATAAGCAACGTTATCTTTTTCATTTTTTATTGGAGCGTTAAGTTGCTCATTTATTTCGAGTGGACGTTCTACGTGAGACTCTTCTATAATAGGTGGTTTGCTAGTTGTTGTACTGACGTAATTAGTTACTTTAGTAGTTATTTCATCAGTAGTGGCAACAATAGTATTCGATTCCATTGCTGTCATGGCATTTTGTTTAACTGTTGTCGAAGCAATAGTCGCCGAAGCTATTGGAGAATTGTTACTTGTAGATTTCTCGCGATTATTTGTTGTTAAATCACCAGTATTAACCGTTATATCATCAGTATTGGTAGACACAAAAGCATTGTTAAAGCCCTCGTTATTTTCTTCTTCCCGCTGAGTGTTGATGTCTTCTGCCACACCATGCACTAAGCTAACAGTGTTCACAGAAGGATTGGTTATATCATGCAAATTTACAGCTGTGGAAGAATCCTCTGAAGAAACAGATTGTGGTAAAGAAGAAGCATGCCCATCTACTACATCTACACTTCTACGATGACGGGAGTGATGTTCCTCTTTACCTGTGCCTATGGTTGGCAAGCTTTGATGCGGCCTCGCCATAGTTTTGTTGGCGAACTCCAGTGATGTTGCTTTTGACGCTGGAAACACTTCTGGTGGTTCACCAACGACTACTGTACATGATTTGGGGTTTTGATACGTCCAGTTAACAAAATATGACGCTGTGAACAAAACAAAACAATAAGATTGAAGCACATAATGTAATTAACCAACACTGAAATGAGAATGTTACGTTGTGATAATATTGTTGTTCAAAAGTTACAGACAGTTTATAATCTCATTAAATAAGGTTCAAGAAATCGGTCTTTGATGTAAAATGTATTTCCCCCGCTGTCATGAAGGTAAATTTATTTTTAGGACCCAATTCGATTACGAATGTACACCAAAGAAAAAACTGGAACTTAAAATGAAATATTTTAAACCATGTTATCACTGATAGAAAACTCACCTGTCATATAAGACGCGACAGCTAACAATACAACGAAGAGTGTTATAAATACAATAGCGGTACACTTCCACGAGCACCTCGACGAAAGGCCTTTTCGGAAGTGAAACCGCGAACCGGCCGACGGAAAGTTCGAGGATCGAAGGTTGTTCCGCACCGGGAGGACTGGAACTGGGGTACCGAAGGTCGGATGCGGTCTGTCTGACCGCTCCATCCTTTCTAACGTGCTTTTCTCTGGCTTGCCTGGACTACTACACGAAGAGTTCGACTTGTAGTCCATAGACGGATTTTTCTGAATGTCCCCTGAAATTAGATTTCGATTAGAAATGTGCTATTTATAACGACCAAAAAACTTGACATATTCATGTAGTTTTTTCAGATATTGTAATTAACTATTTCTATAACTCTCGCGTTCAATTTTAAGATTAGGGTTATTGAAAAGTCAAAAAGGTTCTAACATTCACCTGAAGGCACGTAAAAGTTGCCTGAAGGCGTGCGCACGAGGCAGGAGGGTTCAAAATCGCCCAGGTCTGCTGGGTTGCCGGTGATGCGACCGTTCAGGCGAGACATGGTCGGGTTGCGAGGCGGCACATCAGGCGGGAGACGCGATCCTTCCAAGAGACACCCTGAGAATGGAGAAATGAGGGTCAATATGATATCAATAAGATAATTTCAGGATAACTACAGGTTATCATAATACACATGAGACCTCCTTTTGATGGAAGAAGGCTGGTGGTAGGGTTGGTTGACGTGAAGTCTCTTCTCTATCTTTTTAGTAAAATCAATTAGCAGCCAGGTATAACGATTTAAACGCCCCAGGCACATAATTTCGAAAAGCTTCCTCTTTATTAATACCTATAAACATGATTATACTTCTTCATAAGTTTGACTTCAAGTTTAACAAAGTCAATGCAATCAAACACGGCTTACGCAGAAAGTCGTTGAAAACTTTGAAATATAAAAATAAGGCTCCAACAATAACGAGAATCGGATCAAACAAATGAAAAAATTCAAGCACTTGCAGGTTTATTGCTGTTAAAATAAAACAACCCTTTTAAAAGTTACGATAAATAAAGCCCAGCCTTTATCTTAGACGCTTGTGGCAGTTTTGCCTCGTCAATAAAAAGAAAAATAACAAATAGGAGGGTAGTTTGATAAGACAAAGAAAAAATAACGAACTCAGCGTCGCATGAACCCAAGGACGGCCATACAAGAGATAACTCTAAGTATAAAACCTACAGTCCCTTTTTGTAATCTAGGAGAATTAACGAAGCAGAACTTGGCCTTCATTATTACCAATAATCTGTTATCAAATGCCGTTATTTGTAAAGTTAAAGGCTTTTACAAAATTAATCAGCATGCTTCAGCGGTCGTGGCGGAGGCATTAGTACAGGGAAAAATTTAATTAATTCCATCCACGAAAATTTACAAGTTGAAATTCAATTAGGGGCGAATATTGCTCACCGTAATGGCTCGTAAACAAATAACCGTGGATAGGCTCATGCAAATGGATCAAAGATCGCGTGTTTCGGCTGTTCTTTATAAGGAAAATATATTAGATCGGGAGCTATTGGTCTAACCGCGGGCGCGGCGGACTCTCCCATCGCTAATATAAGCTAATGGAAAATCGAAGTATTATCTGTGGCCCCGCGCCCTCGACGCTTCTTATCGGCCCGCCATAACATCCAACTTTTGATCCTCTACGAATTTTAAGAATTCCTTCGAGCGTTAATTAATTTATTGTACCACCCGATGTAGCCGCAAGAAAACTCAATTAATTTTAAAAGGGTTTTTGTGTTGTTTTTTTCCCGATCGATCGCCCCCACCCTCTTGATCACTACTGAAATGAAAATGGTAAACTTCTCGACAATATCGTCAGCCGCCTTTTGTGGTCTCGCCCTTTGATACCATTCTTTTCTTAGCAATTAGAGATTAATGAGTTTCATTGAACTTTCATAAAGCGAACTATAATCAGCTGTTCCTACTGTGAGTAATTGCTATTAATAGTGTTTATAATGAAGTGGTGTATAAGATTCATGTTACTAAAAATATAATAGCTTTAGCTCAATTTATACCTTTATCTTTCCTCTTACTGTATCTTTTTAGCTTTGTCTCATTCTTCAAAGTCCGTAAGCGAATAGTTTAAATAAACTGTGAGCCTGACACTACCATCCATCGACTCTTATACTCCTAGGTAACGTAATCTGAGGGTTGTCGACAACATTTGATGGTGTGCTTTACAACTGACACTAAACACTTTCTAAACGCGGTAATTTGTTATGAGGGCCGATGTTTGAGGATGAATGCCCCAAGTCAAGCGTACCGAACGGCCGATCCATCCCATCCTGCGCCGCAGCCAATGAAAAAACTAAATCACCAAATCCCTTACCTAATTTAGGAGGACAAGCATAGTCATTAATACACACGTCAGTCGTCGTGCTACTACAAAATGTGGCCCATTTATATCCCGTCTCGGGGCCTGGGAATTATGGTAATCGGACGAGTCGTGTCCTTTGTCTGTAATGGTTGGTAATTACCGAGGCACCTCCGGGGGCACTTCGTCTACTGAGGGGCCCACGGCTCGGAGAATTCGACACTCGTTACGCGAATCGTCTCAACTTTAAAAAGGGAACGCGATTTTGAATGCCATCATGGGATTTGTCGTTGCGCACCCGGAACAAACTCACTTTTTTCTCTTTTACTTTTGCCAAATTTGCCTTCCACATACCGGGTCCTGATTGGTCCTTTTTGAGTTTGTTTACGCAAGGAAATCGGTACTTTTTACAACCAACCCAGACTTTTCGGCGCTCGCTTTTACTATCCCATATTATTTATTGAGACTACACTATGCATAAAACTGAATAACAATCAGATAGAGGCCACTATCCATATTCCGGTTCGTTTATTTTTATATTTTTCGAGCCATCTGGCATCCGATCTCCTGTTTTCCGTTTAGGATCCGTATTTTCTTCCGAAGAAATCCAAAGCTCGCTTACTTATTGGAAGATAAAGGGGGTGTGTTTCGGCTCATTTGCGGCCGAGCTCGGCCCGAACAAACGTGATTTCTTATTGGAAACGGAAAAGAAACAGACCGACTTGTAATAGAGTAACTGCGGTTTACCCGCCAGTAAGCTTCGCTAGAGAGGTTAATTCCCTGTCCATTATTCCCGCTAAGATTAACATTCAGCTTTTTTACTGTTTGTTTAAGTCTATTGATGGAAGATTGCTGTTATTTTATGCCGCAAGAAAGTAATTTGGCGCAGATGTTGGCGAGGCACAAACTCTCTAGTACGTATTATATCGCACCAGGTAGTTTCATAACCTGTGACGTTGATGTACGAGACGTAAAGCACATTCACGTGTAAGACGCACACCGATAGGAACGAGATACATTTGGGCAATCTCTGAAGGCAAGAGACGCGGCGGCAACACGTGCTCACAATCTTAAACTCGTTACACGAACATTCCCGAAGCAATTTAGAATTTACCCCTTAATCTTGATCCTAACTCGAATTGAGAACATACAAGAGAATCCTTATTTACGTAGATTAATATCGGAGAAATATACGTACATAGGTATATCGATAGTTTAGAATAGTTAAGCGGTTAAAACACTTATACCATACGTTTTCGATGGCGTCGATTCCCCAATTTCGATTTTAAATTTAGCACCAAAGTTGGACCCGTGCAATATTTATATGAGAGAGCGGCGCTGCGATTTATAGTTGGGAAACAATCGGGAACTTGGTCCGGCGTCGTCGTGACTTCGTTTTAATTAGTACCCATTCATCGTTGAACAATCGAGTGCTCGAACAAATCCATTATCGGGAACTTTTCGATAGTCGAAAGAGGTGTATTCAAAGTTTTGCGATTGCAAAGGGATCGAGCACGAGGGCTTTTGTGGATCTAACATTCTGATGCCCGGAACTGTCTTCCGAGAGATTCCGTCCATTATACAATCTATAAAATAAAAGTACTCGGTATTCAATAGATTCGCTTTCAAAGCGTATTTTTTATTATAACGGCTTTGAAGAATTGGGTTTTCTTATAATTTCCTCTACGTTTCGATATCGGAAGGTTTAGCAAGCATTATCGAAAAATTCGGAGGCATTAACGAAATTCAGCAGTTCGGGAAAGGAAAGCCGCCGCTATCTCCCTGCTACAAGTGGAATGGGCTTGCGTAATGACATTACGCGTACATTTTAATCGATGGCTCACGGTTGGCCGGAGCCCAATGCTGTATACATAAGCTTATCTCCACGGTACATAGACAGATTCATTCTATTAAAATTGATTGATTAACTTCCCGCATTGGTTTGAATTTGTAAAACAGTTGTACTTATTGCCTATTTAAGCATATTCGACACGTGTAGTGCTCGAATTAATCGCAATGGCGCGTTTCCATGTGCGTGCTGGTACCAGCGGGGACGAATGTAAATGTATAGCGCGCGCAATGTATCATGTCAAGACGCGGCGGCCGGCTGCCACGCTGATAAGATTACCAGACAAAGGAAGTCCACCCATATCACTACCACCACGACCGCTAAATGCGAACCTTCATTTACTACCCCTTCTGCTAACGTAACTAATCTCAATTTTAACACAAAAGCTTTAGAGTCGACATTGTCTCGTACGGTCTTTATTAGTGTCCCGACGTCAACGTCTGCTTCGTTAAAGGACACTCAGCTTTATTTATGTTGACATACTGGCAATGTTGCCTTATTTGTTGTTGACTATTCCTATTGTCGTGAATAAAATTTGGACCGTAATGTTACTTGAATAGAGTTGAGATTGGTTGTTCAGTAGCAGAATATAGTTGGCTGCGTTAAGGGAATTTGACTTCTTTGCGGTTGGTTTCAGGGTTTTTTTTTAAATTTCCGGGTTGTACGTAGAGAGGTTAGCCGGGTGGTTTCCGGACGACGATAAGGAGACGATGTTGCTAAGTCGGTCCGTCACGCGACCTGTCCACTAATTTATGTTGCGCTGATTTTGTGATATACCAACCCAGTAGACGGAACCCTTCTCGTAGACTCGTAGTTGTAGACGGGGCTGGAGTAAGGCTTTTTATGGGCAGTTATGTTAATGTATTGTCTAGCAAACATCCGCAGAACAAAGTAGGTTACTTTCAGAACATAAATTTACATTAATCTCATTAGAATTCGACGCGCGGTGTCGTAGTATTTGACAAAGAAAGCTTACTTACGGAATAACTTACTTCCACAAGGGAATTTCAGTCATTTATTTTGATAGTGCAAAACATTGGGATGATACGTATGGGTTTTTACTGTTGAGAGCAGTAATTGGGCCTGTTAATTTATACCCAAGAGCTGTGTCGAGGTCTGTAGTTGGAGTACCTTTGGATGTTAGATTACAGACTTGATAATAAACAGAAAGTGCAACGTTAGAGCTCGTTAGAAGGCTCGCTCGGGAGCCTTCATTAGTGTTTACAAGTAAATGGAGAAAAAATAAAGCGTCCGAGAGCAGCCGCCCGGCTCCGGTTACACGGCAGACCAGTACACCGGCGCCTGAATATCTTCACGACTCAACATCAACTAACTAATGCTTGAAACAATATGCAGCGCCGTCATTAATCTCACTATCTCATTGTACATATTTCTTTGTCTAAATCCATTAAATTAATTACACCCATTTGGGGAGCCGACTCCGTATTTATTAGGCTCGTTATCATTCATTGAATCTTTCGATAGACGAGTACTCGGTAAATTGGAAGAAACGCCGAGACTCCGTGATAGATGTTCTACTTACACGTAAATGGGGGGCCAAATTAGCTGTCTACCGAAGAATGCAGTTACGTCCGTGACTGATACCCGTCGATGGATTTCGGGCGCGAGATCCCGAGTGCGACTTAGATTCATAGGTGTCATCGCGTCCGTTTAGAAGGGTGTCGAAATTGGGAAATTCCTTACGATATTACACGAGGTGCGAAGACTCGGCAGAACGGAATGAGTGCGTTGCTTGTGGATAGACGTGCATTGTTGACATAGCTCGCAACAGCTGAGTGTACTGCGAACTGCGGAACTGCGGAGACGGAGGCGTGTCTTTGTGTCAGTGAGTCCTCGGCCCCGGCCGGTCCACGAGCAGGAATGTTTATTAGGCGCGCACAATAGGATCGACGGCGGGCTGCGGACATTTGATTCTAGTTGAGCCCGTCAGATGTCCGATAACCGGCGGTGGCTCGACTTCATTAACCTTTACCCGTCCGCGAAGGCATTAATTACGCTTAATAGAAACAAACAAAACGAAACTCTAACAGATAAATGGGCCGAGATAGTTATTTAATTGTCTTATCTGAGGAGCGGGCGTCGAGACGTCTCCGGCGGCGTGGGGTGTTGGAATAATGCAGATTCATTTGCCGTTTACGTCTTAACTTTTGTCAAAAGTTTCCATTTCTACCGATCCCCCTTTCCGCTAATGAACGATTCACAAACGAGATTGGGTGTTGTGAATTAATGTTTTGTGTAATTGCTTGTGTACGATTGTGTAATTTGATGCGCGTAATCAATGGCGGAAGATAACAACCGCGGTGCCGTTACGGGGATACATGTGGAGCAATTTAACATTACAAACGAGAATTATATTTATTTCTACTATTAACTGGCATATGATGTGAACCTTTTAGTCTGCATATTCTGCAAGATATTTGTCAAAGTTTATATCCGTGTTCCCCTTGTCTGGAGGGCAGACACGCATATGTTATGGGGATATATTCAGGCGCGTCACACTGTCACATGTCCAGTATGGACGCGGTCATATTTTTCGTCGCCACTTTTTTCAGGAACGGAAGCGCAAGCATCGCCGACGGCGATAGCCTGATAGAGATTGATGATCGCACCTACCCCCGCCCCGTCCCGCGCACGCCCTCGCGGGTCATTGAGCTTACCCGATTACACCAGGCCAGAGGGGATTCGCATATATCCAAATTACCCCAGTGATGGACGTTTCTTACCCAGATAACTATCCTCCAGTAATCCCCTTGGTACCGTATGAACGTATCGATGTCTACTCGTATGTTCTCATTTGTGTCTAGTTAGTGATGCACTGTCGAATTTCATGCGCAAAATAATGCGGACTTTTAATATGAACACTAAAATTCGAAAGCTTTCAGTTTTATCGCCGTTCCATTGTACGCTAACAACATTATTATACAGGGCTGCACCAGTTTAATGTTAAAATTGCCATCCATAAAAGTCGGTTTTGAGAAAGGAGTTTAAACCGTAAAAAAAGGAGTCTCAGTTACGCAGATTTCCCATTCGTAATTTAATCTGCCGTCAACGCTGGCTAATTATTCGGCCTCTTTTGATGAAAAAATAAACAAGTGACAGCAACGCCGTTCGATGCGCATTTGTCAACGCGCGTTGCAGCGCCCGCCATCTTGAATCTTGAGTGGCATTCGACACCGACTGAGTGGCCTATCCACGCGCCCAACCGCAGACAAGTGTCATTATAATAGTGCGTAAAAAAATGCGTTTTCTTGGCGTAATTGGTTGCGAACCCTTCGCTTGTAAAAAATCTGTATACAGCTAACACCTCGTGATGCAACCGACATAATAAATTGCCGCACGGCGAGTGGAGGGCTCTCAATTGCGGCAAAATCATATCGCGTATGAAATAAATCAGCTGTTCCGGGGTGCCTTGGGACGGATCGCGTTACACCCTCGATTTGTGAGGTTATTTGCATTTCGATATAAAATGGTGGCCGCGGTGGGATTTGACGTGACGTTGACAGGTACGCACGCTGTCACACTGTGGTCTCGTTTTTAAGCGGAACGTTGTGTTCAGTGTTTGATTAATTACTGTTGATGAGGGTCTAGTGTGTTCACAATTCCTACCAGTCTCCTTCTCTTTAACCCGCTATAATAATTGTTTTAAATATTTGCATGAAATTGTTCACAAAAAAAGCTATTGATTTAGTGTACTTCAAGTTCTTTATCATTTATTAAATGATAAAGAATTTAATAGCACTAGAAAGTAAGCCTAACTAACTAAATATTCGCGATAATTAGTAATTACTTTCACTCTAAAGCTCGGTAGACTGCATCAGAATAATCCTTTCCAACTTTTTTAATATAAAAGAGACAAAACGAGTCATTGGAGCAACTTTTCCAAAGCGGATTACTTTAGGTTTCATGCTTTCAAAAGTATAAAATAACCTAATTCCACATAAGCGCTGCTCGCGAGACTCGCGGAAATATACAAACGCTGGGCGACCCATACAGAGGTCAAGCATACTCCCAGCCCTTTGTACCCAAATAGATATAGTACTGTGTGCATTAGCGAGGGTCGCTTTTCTTAACATTTTTTTCTCGACAAAGACGAGGCAGTACCCTTCAGCCCCTTCCGGTAGGGTTCGCGGGGAACCGCGATTAAATATATGTCATTTTGATTTATACGACCAATTATTACCCATCACACACTACACACAATGATTGGGTTTCTGGTCCGAGTTAGAACGAAGGATTTGTACTAAGCAATTAATTTAATTAAACGCACAAGCAAACAGTATTAATAATAAACTCGGCTGTTATGGTTTAGTACAAATATTTGCACAGGATACAATAAATTAATTAGTATCGCGTTGTGGCATTAATCTAATTGCGTGGCTATTTATGTAAATAACAATGTCAAACATTGGTACAAAAAGCATACGGCGATGCTTGGACGCAGAAAAAAAATATCGAGCACCGAACGGTCAAGCGAGCACTCCAGTTTAAAACCCATTTACAAATGTAAACGTTGTCGGCGTTACTCAAACAGTGCGAAGGCCCACGGGCCTTTCCGGGCCCATCCATCTTGTGGGCCTAACGGGTCCGAATGTTACATTGACGAACGATGGCCCCTCGATATGGAAGATGACACAATGCGATGACCCCGAATCCATTCCTTCTAAGACCCGAGTAATAGTTTTTCCCCACTATCCGTTACTCTCCATATTTTATCGGACCTTTTTATGAGGGTTATATTGAGAATGTGTCATGTTGCGATTCGTTCGGCGTCGCTGTTGCGCGCTTATGTATACATATTTGATGCAGACGCGTAAAGGATTGATGACCCTTGTACCATTTTTTTGGGACTGACTCCGCAATCTATTTATTTTCGGATTCCGGCTAAGCACATGTGTTAAAGATATCGCTGGGGCGACACGTTCAAGGGTCGCCGAGTGAAGCTTCGTCTCTTATTTGCATTGTTGCAACCCTAATGGAGGCCATTTTGTTTCGATCACGTGGAACCATTAATGACGTCATCCATCACGTCAAGTTGACAAGGCAGCGCAGTTGCAGTGGACGCGGATTTAGTGATGCTATCCAGGAAAAAACGTACAATTGAAAAAGTTAAACTATTAAAAATATATTCTCTAAATTGTTTGAAACATTTTCGTAGTTTTGCCCATCGGTTCTGAACTGAAATCGTGGTAACAAACGTTCATCTGATTAATGTAGATCACAATTTACAGATGCAGCAGATGTGTTATTCGTTTAGTTCTATCTAACCTTATTTGGAGCAAGATAGCACTTGAGTGCATCAATGTCGGTAATCTCGTCAGATTCCGCACTAAATTGAGGCTGGCAGCTCCGCTACATGCGCTAATCCAGGTAAGTAATCCCACGGTAAACCTATTACCATTTCAAGTGTGAAGTGTGAAATCGCTCATTTCCAAATGGCGCCGGAACGCCAGCCAAATGCAACCGCACCCCGCTATTTTTAGAGAATAAATTCAATTATGAATTGCCTCATTTAGAACGGAAGGAACGAGAAATAAGGCGGGGTTTGTTAGTCGTAATCTAGTGACTAAATAAAGGCGTGAGTTACGACCGCCACCGTGTGGATTAAAACGGACTTTTCTATATAAAAAATGGGCAATAACCGGGTGTGGAGAGGGTATACCCAGCGGACTAGATCCCTCGCTGGCGGAATTTCATTTGCAAAATTTTCTCTGACCGAAACGCCATTACGAACTCCTACAACGTGTATAATAGAAGTGTCCTAAATTGAATTTCTTGACATGAGCGTGGCCTAAACAGGGCTGTAAAAATGAGATTCCAAAATTACGCGGCATAATTTTTACGCGTGAAAATGACGTACGTGTAATATAACCCACGCGCGAGATTAATCCCTCAGAAATGTAGACGGAAACGAATCAAGAAGACAGCGGTAAGTATCTACACGGGTATTCCATCAGGGCGCGCCTTCGCACCTCCGCATTTTTATGTTTTCATAAATTTCCGTTGAGATCAATATTTTATATTCGCACCGGCACCGCAGTAAATGGGGATTTTTTGCAAGTTCGCGCCGAACCCCCGGCTTTATTTATTCGGATGTGGGCCCTCTCGAGATTCGCCACTTGTACCGTTCGATACATTTTTCACACGAATAATGTTATCACGTACCGTTTCTACGCGCCTTCTCTATCACTTATGCATATACGGTGTTTTTGTGGCGTGTACGCTGGCTCCAGTTTCAAAATCGCAACGCGACGTCGCCTCAGCTGTCGTTTTAAACGTGAGATTTGTCCGGTTATCCGGGAATCGTGAGAGACAAATCCAATCGCTGAGAATCCTAGTACGGGCGAGCGTTGATTGGTCGCGACATTTTATTACCTTAGCCAGGAGTTGGTTTTACGAGGCGGGCCCGACAGCCAGGAGGGTGGTTTTACGTGATAAGTATTTTTATTTGTTCGAGAGCTTGGATAAACTGGTGGAGGTGGTCGCGGATTACTTTACCGTAACACAATCTCTAAGCTTTTACGGGCACCTGTCACGTCGCTGTCCTATATTTTGGAGTTTTTTCTGAAAGTTGTAGATGTCAG
The DNA here is from genome assembly GCA_905147745.2 of Phlogophora meticulosa. Taxonomy (NCBI): domain Eukaryota; kingdom Metazoa; phylum Arthropoda; class Insecta; order Lepidoptera; family Noctuidae; genus Phlogophora; species Phlogophora meticulosa. The sequence continues at coordinate 3,898,361 of LR990521.1, forward strand.
TTTATCAAATTACGTCGTTGCAGATCTGTGGTGCACGTGGTGCGTTCTCATGGTAGAAGCCGCAGTAGGTATCTGTGCGCCGCCCGTCGCTAGGCGCTTTGTCCGGGCGGCGCAAAAAAATGACCCAGTGTGCAGCGCCCCCGCTGCTAATCCTATTTACTCCGGCAAATAAATTATAGCGGGCGACCACTAATATGTACGGACGGTGCCCGGCGTGCGATACTAACTGCTCTCTGTTACTGCTACATTTATAGTGGGATTTACCACTTGTTGTAGATTTGTTATATCGGTTTCTATTAGGAAGATATACGAGAATATTAAGTTTTCTTTGTGTCATTTGATGGCGTATTTTATCACACTATAGGAACACAAACGAATTGTGTAAATTCCACTGTAGGCTTCCGGATATTATTTTTATATCCTCCGAAAGAAAAAGGTAGGATGCGTCTGCTTAAGGACCAAAATGTTGTCATCGGCTGTGACAATAGTTGTTGGACATATAAAATAAATAATAAATAAATATTGCTGGACAATCCACACAGCATCATCTAGCCCCAAGCTTAGCAGAGCTTGTGTTATGGGTACTAGATGACTGATATACTTAATACAATACATTACATAGATAGATATTTTTATTATACATAGCAAATACCCAGAACACCCTGAAAAAATATTTGTAGCTAACAACGTACAAACATTTGTCCCAAGGCGGGAATCGATCCCGCAACCTCTTGCGTCTCAGGCGGACCATCGCCCGCCACGCCACATCGGTCGTCAATACAGTCGTCTCTTACATCTATATATGTATGTAGATAGTAAGCATTTACAGCACAAATGAGAATATACTGATATATGTAGAATCATTGTAAGAGGCCATGTTTGTTACAAAATGTGTTGGTTTCATTTCTTGTTATTATTTATAACTGTAATGATAAATTACAGTTCTACTCGTATTACTGAATAATTTAAGTAAAGTAAAAAAAAAATAGTGCTGTTCCTCTTGTTATGTAATATTTATTATGATTTTAACAATTCTAGCTTCGTCGAAGTACTGTTGACTTTTTCCTAGATAAGAGGATAGAATTTACATTTATCCTTAAAAAATGTCCTATATTTTTTGCAATGTTTTCGAAGTAATGGGGTTGTATGCAGTTCTTTTTACAGTATAAAATAAAATCAACAAAAAGAAACGTAAAAATTAGAATAAAACGAAAAAAAACCCGCTTCAGAATCTTGTATAGAACTCATGGTATCAGGTTGTGCGGTAAGAAAAAGGAATTATATTTAGTCCGTCAGTCATATAATAAAAAAATAGTGGACATATATTTTTTGCTTTATCATATCAATAAAAAATCGATTAGATCAAACGCATTAAAGATGGGGAGTGGGAGCTCGCTACGCCACATGTGGGTATAAAATCTACTGAAGTGTGACGTTACTCTACATTTTAACTCAATGTATTGACGTAAACCTTTGATTACGTAAAAAAAGAAAAATATGTGTCCAATGTTTTTAAATAATCTACTGGACGGACAATAAACTATGTTTTTGTCATCATCTATTAATAAAAACCATATCGTCAACATGAATATCATTTTCTCATTACCACATCACTATTCGATAGAGATGTGACGCGCGGGTTCAGGAATCTATCGACAATATCAATTAGGCGATTAATCTTGCACATAAAGGGTTATTTGTGGTAGGTCTTCGTCTATCGCCACGCGTGTGTGTTCAATGAAATTGTACGTAAACAACTGACGGTGCTGCCTGATAAGCAGGACATTATCATAACGCGACGCGCAGGTGATAACGTAACTGCTCCTCTGTTTATCTTAAGCTGCTTATCTACTTGTGGACCAGCAGCCTTGACTGGAGACAGAATGATAGCTCATGGCTACATCGGTTGATATGAAGAGGAATCCCTTGGGTGTATAGAGGTATGTGGGACAGGGCGGAAAGTATCTTCAGTTGAAAAGAGAGAACTCTCCGATCATAAAGGTGTTGTGTCTGGTGGGCTACTGCCCGATGGTTAGTGTCAGCTGGTGTATATATGCGAATCACGCGGTTCACTCGATGTAGGATTTATGCGTCATCAAAAGCATGTCTAAAGATCTTACTAAAGGCTAAAGTTGTACGTCATATTGAAACAAATAAAGACGCCTTTTGAACATGTACGTATAAAAGTCACCACTAAGATCCAAGGCTGTTTCTAGTGGCCCAAGAATCATAAATAAATCAGTGTAAAAAACGCAGAATCTCTTTCGTTTTTGCAGACGGTTTAAAAGTCCTTTTAATGAGATACGAGTATCATGTATACTTATATTATAAAATGTGCTTATATAAACATATTACTGTAAATTTCAACCATTTCCCCGACATTTGCCTGTCTGTACGTACGTACGTTCACTCATATCCGACGTGCGTGAGTGTTCAATGAAATTGTTTACAAACAACTGACGGTGTTGCCAGATACGCGTTTCATTATCATAACACAACGTACAGGTGATAACGTAAACTGTGTATGTGTGTGCGTGTGTAACAAAATGTGCTGGTGTATACGAGTAGCCTAAGGTTATAATCGCAGTCTTGTAAATTAAAGTTCAAGGTCAAGATAAATTAATTTTAGAACTAGCAATCGTGGTATAATGTTTATTTTGGTGGAAATTTTCTGTCTGCTACGAGTCTGCAGTTTTCGTAGCACGTACTACGCGACTTTTCACATAGACGCTACGTGCCTACGAAAAATTATTTTTTGCTATAAATTATTGTTCTATTTAGTGTATGAAAACATTAGGAGCGGTAAATGATATTTTGTTGTTTTTTAAGTCAACGCAACAAAAAACTTTTGCAAAAGGGGAATATAGAAACTTTAATTATGGTCCGTTCTAAAGAGCTTTGTACATGTAAGGAGGTACCAATATGCTATACTTCAATAGCGAAAACACATTCTACGAGGCTATACATAACAAGTTTGCTCGTAGCCAGTCGTAGACTTTATTAAATATCTTCGTATAGAACATTCCATGACAAAGTTTTAAAATACTCCATATGGCGCGACGCATAACAGGCGTGTTTGCATAGTCATACAAATTACAAACTTTAGCGGTTTAACGTGAATAATTTAATATTCTAAAACGTACGTAGACACAGCCACTATAATTCTAAATTAGAAATTCCATCTCACACATGCGGCGCACACAAAAAAGATAAATAATTTCGTGCCGTTTCAATAAAGCCACAATTTCACGGGCGCGTTGGCGCGAACTCGCGAGTGTTACAATTTAATAGAACTTCAAAAGGCCTGCTGATTCCACCACAATTCTATCAGCTTAGCACGAGATCCCGAGCATTATGCGTATAAAAAGCGGTTATCGCGAACCCTCCCCCCGCAGGCGAGGGGGGCGAGAGAAGCGAATAGGGGAACAAAACGGATACGGGGACGGTACTACGCGAACTCTAGCGGAACATAACTTTTGAGTAACTTTTTAGGTTGTTTTAAGTACATTGCTGTGTTGCTACTGAAAGTACCCGGTAGTTTATTCGGATGCGCGCATTATAACGCTCCGATATATTGAGTCGTTGTTCTCTATCGATATAGTTCAAGTTGAACACATGTGTCTTCATTTCGTGCGTTTTGTTCAGAATTGCTGCTGACGGTCTAAGTGAGGAAAGTAAAATGAAAATGTGGGATATAAAGAAACAGTTGTTACGGCAAACAGCTACGAGTTGAAACTTTATAAATGTTTCCTTACATAGACCGTCCATTCAGAAGGTATGGAAAAAAAAAACTGAAATGAAAATAGAAGCGGAGGAAAATGTTGGGGGTTTGTATTTATAGTTTCAATTAGCGGGCTTTGCACGCGCCGCCCGTTTGCCTGTGAAGCTCGTTATTAGAATTTAAATAATATATAAGCCAGCTTTCTAGAAAAAAATACACTTTCAAGCGTTCCGAACTCGCAAATAAATCCAGCTGTAAATTAGCGCGAGTATAAAATTCATTGCGTGAAAATTACGACAGTATAAAGGCGGTCGTCAACAAAATTTAATTCGACATTCGTTGGGAAACGCCTCATTTGAACGACAATAATTAACGCATAAAACAGTTTAATGCGGTCACTTTAAAAAAGCCCGCGATCCGCCGCCATTGCGCTTTCGATCGGAACAATTAAAATTGCGCACTGTCAACGCTTTGCGATTTAACAGTGACTATTTAGCGACAATTACGTTACATCACTGTCCATTGTCCTGTAGCGATTAAGCTCCAACTACAATGGTCCAATCCCGACCTCTAACGAAGCGACTTCGGCTGTTTCCGCCCCCACTTCGGTTCGCTCAAAGAAGCGTAATTTGCGGTTACGAAAATTGTAGTCGCTACGAATTTTGACGATGTTCGCCGAAGTTTACCAACTGCAGTCGTTTGAAAGTCGACCTTCCAACGGGTTAAGTCGAGTTGACGAAGTTCCGGGTGTGTCAGGGTTAATTCGACCGGTCAGTTTAACCCCTATTGGCTCGGATGGGTTGGGATATTAAATAGCACGGGATAGTTCACTATTGATAACATTACTTTTTATGGGAGTCCTTTTGTTGTTAGACCTTTACACAGAGATTAAATTACACGCACGTAAGTATATTTATTTTACTATTATCACGAAGGTATTTTAGTTTCAAATTGCGAATATTTATTTTGTAAAACAAGAACCAGGAGTACGGCATGTGGAGAAACAAATAGAATTCACACAGCGGCAACAAAAAGCCTAACCCTCCGTCGAAAACCGAACATACAAAGAAAAACCGATTACAGCGCCTAAGCCTTGAAATAACGGTAACTTTATCCGTCTATTAGCAATATTCTGTTCGCACTGAGTACTGCGCAATTATACGTTGACAAAGCTCGGCAAAGGAGGTAGGGGCCCTTTGTTACAGCGACGCCAATAATGATGGCATAAACTTTACTAATTTTGCTACAGACCGCGAACGCTGCCGCACCAAGGCCCGGTTCACATGACGTGTCCTAATTGTCACGTAGACGAAAAAATTGTACCCGAGACCTCAGGCGGAGCGGAGGGAAGTGTTGTATGATTCGTTCTGTTTGATGTTTGAAGGTGGTAATGTCGAAAAGCAGGGTGTATTACCGTCACTTTTTCGCTGGAAGCGTTCCTTTTAAAATTTCGTCAAATTACGCTTCCTGCTGTTCACTATCAACAATGCTCGTAAGAGAGCTGTGAGTGTGGCTTTGACAAATCTTAATACGCTTACGCAGTTTTTTAATTAAGGATAATAAATGAATAAAAAAACAAATGGACATCGTGTAGCAAGTGATAATATAACACTCGTCTGTCTCGTCTTGGACGCTGACTTGAAATCTTTTTTATTTCGTATGTCGCATATATTTACTTCTTATACTCGATTCTTAATAACATAAGACAAACTTCATTATAACTTCGTCTTTATTTCCTTATCAGCGTTTGAATAGCTCTCGTGATTTAAAAATTAATCTCTAAAATGTCGTACGATCTGCATCGGAACGTAATAGTGTACGAACCTTATTTTTTGTTGCACTTGACAGGTTTATACAAAGCATTGTATTCTGATTACTATTTGCAAGTACATTTTCAACACTAAAATTTAAGTCATTTTGGCAATATGAGATTGCTAAAATGGCCGCATTTTAGTGTTTTCAGTATCGATACGGTTTTGGCCGTTATGTGTCTAATCTTATTATAAACCCTTGAAAGTCAATCACCACATTCTGTACGCCGCTTTACTTCGTGTACTGTTTCGGTAGCTACTTCAGAGAGCGATATCAATTGCTTGCTAACTATGGCTGATAAAACGTGTTCGCCCTTTGACAGCAGACTCGGAACTTCGCTTATCAGTACTCTCGTTAAATTCTAACAATACAACGAATGTGGGTTTGTACGTATTCCTTGTTTAGAAGACTAGGAACTTCAGTAATAGGTGTTGGGGGTTTTTATCGGCGATGTGTTGAAGCGGCACGTACGACCAGGAATTCTGATTAAATATGCTTACTGCCGGCGAGGTTCTATAAGAAATACGTTAGGTTAAGTTATATTGTTGTTTATTTTTTTGCGTTAGTTTCGCTTAGTAACAGTGAATGGAATTTAGATGCAGTTAACTGTGTTAATATCTATTCCCCTTTTCTATTGCTTAACGCGGAGTGAAGTTGCAACCAGTGCCTTTTAGTTACAGATAAAGTGAACATTTTTAGAGTTATTTGAGTTTGGTTTAAATCACCATTAAATAATAAAAACAAGATCAACTCAACTAACAAAGTGGATAAACTATACATTGATAAACCCGATACCTAATAGCTTTTCATTAAACTTATAGCTGCTCCACCAGCACACTTTAAAACCCGCATAATCAAGAAAAAAGCGCGATATAAACAAATTGTGATAAAAATTCTCAAATTAAAAAGTACGAGCCAACAACTGCAGCGCGCGATAAAAAATCATTAACGCCAAACATTGTCCTGGTGGCGTTAAAAATCGCGATTATCGCTAACTCAAACGCGACGCGGTACCTCGCGCCCCGAGGACGCGTTCAGCGCGGCCCACTCTCCCCCAAAATATAGGCACAAAAAGCCGCTCATAAGTAATTCACCTGTTAAAGCGGATGAAAGTAACGGCCGACTACCAATTTCAGTTCTGCTTACTCGTGAAAAACGCTCGCTCGAATGAGATAATGTTATTAAGATAATAGATTTTACTGCGTTTCGGGACGACCGCGACCGTTCATTTTTGCAACGTAATGAAATGTGAGAACTAAATTGAAATAAACTAGCTAGTTATATTTCAATTTAGATTCCATAATATTCATTCCTGTGGATACTATAGCTCCTAAGTTAGCCCATAAATAACAAGTAATAACTACGTTACAAGAATGTTAGATGATAAATTCTTAAATTCTGAACTCACTTTTGCTTCTTCGTGGTATGAAGAATCTTTTCAATGAATTCGGAACATATTCTAGATAATTTCAAAAGTCGGATGTGCATTATGAACGTAAAGTGCGACATAAAAGCAAAGGTGTTTTATTATGTCACCGATCGAGTAGGTCGGGGTGAAATGTGACCCCACTAGAGTTTACACCACACACTCAGGGTAGGTGCCTTGTGTACGAATTTACTCGTGAGTGCTTAAAAAATAGCTAACTTAAATATAAAAATGCGATCACGAGTAAATTCTGTTGGACGCAATTTGAAGAGTAAAATGATATTAGTAGAAGTATGTTATTAAGTTATTAAATTATATTTTACGTTTCATTATTATTTGTGATCATCACTAAAAAAATCATTCAAATATTTGTTGATCATCATGATCTGCAAAACCTTTTCCCAACTGTGTTGGGGTTGGCTTCCAGACTAACCAGATGCAGCTTAATTTCAGTATCTGAATTTTGAAACCCAGTTACTGAGTAACACGATACCCCTTGGTAAGACTGGTTGTAGGCTTTTGGGTTTTTGACCTGTAATGGCTTACTGATTTTATTCAGATGTTAATATTGTAATTAATTCGGTATCTCTGAAATATTAAATGCAAATTACTATTTTAATTAACGTAATTTAAATAAACTACAGGACACTTCGGTATTTATGCTCATTGCTGGGACAAACTATAAAACAGACGATATAATATATCGTCTTCATATTTAATTGCTAAAAACTCTCCAGACTTTGTTTTCAAACTGAATGCCATCTAACAACGCTTTTCCTCAAATAATAAGAGGCGGTAGTCTGGCTTTTCCTTTAATGCCAGAGAGTCCGCAAGATTTGCTATTAATTATTTAGTATTCTGGTTCCAGTCGCGACCTCTATAGTCTGAAGAGAATTGTTTTAATGTCAATTGCGAATACAATATTGATACGATATAAATCATATTTAGAGGAACTTGAAAATCATGCTTTTGTATTTTAAGCGATCGAATTTTTAACACAATAAGCGGGTATTTACTTGGAATTTAGAAGAATAAATATATTGCATTTTTGAATTGTGTTTTTTACATACTATTACTCAATAGTGAAAAATTATGGTTTTTTTAAGCCTCTCTGGAAATACTTTATACATGTATGTTCAGTGATTTAAAAAAAGAAATAATTAAATGTATTAATAATACGGACTAGTTTTAACTGCGTTTATGGTCTAGTTGTCGCAAGCACTACTGCTGAGTTACTGGTCCAGGATTCCAGTCCAGTGTTATTGTGTAAATCAAGCTGGTGTCGCTTCCTGTTACATGTTATGATTTACTGTCAATTTCAATAACGGATCTCAATCCTCGATCTTCAACTACTACTTTTGATTCGCCCTCTCAAGGTTGCAGATTGACCGAAGGTTACAAACTCGGCCATTGATTGGTTACAAACAAAGATCGATCTCCACATTAGGATAGAGAAACGTTTTGGAAATCGGCCGTTAAAAAACCAGGCAAAATGCAGTTATACTATATATACGTCTCTTCCTAACCCTTTGGGGAACACAGGCGCGTACACAAAACCCATTTGCACCGTGTTCCGTACAAAGATCACAATTAAACTTTTGTACAAATATTTACTGAAAATTTGTCATAGTGTCTGTGTGCTTACGTTGCGGCGACTAGGTCTCAACTAAAGCTTAAGCGGTCACTTTCCACGCCAGGCTGCACTCGACAGCGAGCAGTTAAGCGCTCGCAAATAAACAGACTTACTGACGATTCAATTATTGTGTGCTCATTTTTATTGTTATTGTTGTATATCTGCATTGTTGATCTAATGGCTTCAAACGATGCTGATGAGCATGGGGTCCTGGGTTTGATGGTTTAAGAACGACACAAAAATCTATTTTTTGAGATAAGACTGACACGATATTCTCGACCACTGCAACCAGCAAAGCGTCCATGGAATGAAGATAGAAGATAAACCCAGGGACGATTCAACTGTCTTGGATCCCACAACGAAATTAGTCATAACAGTACAGCGGGTGAGTTCGAAAAATGCACCATTTCCGTTTCCCATAATACCAACCTATTACTGTCCGACTTCAGGGTAAAAGCATCTTCTGATACAGAGAATATACGAGTATTAATCACCACGCTTGCTCAAAACGGGATGCCGATTTCAGACTTATAATAATTGCAAAATAGGTTTCCTTAACATCTTTTCCGACACCAATGTCAGTCATGTCTAAGATAAACTTGGGAAGTACATATGACTTGAAAAGGTCACATTGGTTTTAACTACTGGGCCAGTATGATATAATGTTTCATAGGAAATAATAAGTTTTGTGACCAAATCAGAGGCCGCACCCCGGCCTAAGTAGTTTACAAACCATGTGCACCTCAGTATACTGAAACATTGTTGAGCAGAAGACAACTCAAAGTTACTAAGTACGATTTAAGAACTCTTCACAGCGAAACATCTACATTTATTCCAAGTTCCAGATTCTCACACCAATTAATTACCACTTGGAAATTTCTCAAAAGTGAGAAACTAAGCGACCGCTCAAATTGCTCAAATCTTTCACGGCAACAATGGGAGAGCAATAATTGTTTAAGAAGCTCGTAGACTCAGCAAGGTGTGGTGCTGCGCGCGAACAGCGGCGCGGGCGAGCCGGCCCACGTCTTAATATACGTAGGTTTGAAATTCGCCCGCGCGACTGTCCCGGGTGCCTCGCTGCAATGCTGGCGGTGTGCGCCGCCCCTAAGCGCTTAAATCGCGATCATTTCAGTTGCATATTCCCAATTATTGTCGGCTCCCGACGACTTGCGGGACTTTGGGAACGAAGCCGGAGCTCCTTAATTGCAGCGACGCTACCGCCTCGTGATATAAATTGAGACACCACCATCAAGATGGAATTAAATTTCAGTATCGGTGTTTCGTCGTCTTGATTGTCAAAACACAAGCAATTGGTATACAGTATTAACTTTGTTTAGATGGAGTTTGGATTTAAGTAATTTACTGCGAGTTAGGTGCTTTGTTTGTTCTGACTCGAGCCACATGATTACTGAGAAATGCGTGCATTGACTGAACAGTTCCACTCAAATCTTGTGGATCTTTCCTCAAAAAACCATCTCGGATCTTATCTGCATGGTCCTCCCGTGATCTGGCCAAGATACTCTGTTGAGATACTCTCAAGATGTCTGGACTCCAAAAGACACTGTGATGGATCGTGTTTGTTTCATTGTTTCTAATCAGCTAGGGAACACCGACCTAATCTAGTTTTACCATATTTATTTTTATCTGTTGACGTGCTAAAGTATTTTTTGCAAATCAATTTACGGTAAAAAAATATAATTTATCATTTGTAGGTATTAGGAACATGTTTTTATTCTTTAGGGTAAACAAACAGTGGCACATTACATTTTGTAGAAAAAAATACAAAAAGATACGGCCAAATGTAACCAACAACATTTTCCAATGTTAACATTTCAATGGTAGGAGGATCAAGACTACGAATCGATAAGCATTGGTTATAATAAAGTATTATTTTAATTAAGTATCAACGTAAGATAGTTTAAACACATTGGCAAAGTACCCGAACTGCTACCCGGTTTCTTACCCTTACTTTTTTCTTGCTTGCCCCCACTACTGCGTCCAGCTCAAGATCCACGACGTCAATGGTATTTGAAAACAGGCATTAAGTTCCGTCAAAAAACCTCTCTTCAATTTGTCAATCATTCGTTGCAATTACGCGCAAAACAATGAAACCGCCATCTAACGCAGCGATTACAACGTTATAGTGGTTTTAAAAGAACAATCAAGGAATGGAACTTATCGCTACCGGGTCAGGGTTACCTTTTGTGAGCGGGTTGTTAGCGCTATTCGCTATTTTTATGGCCATTTGTGCTTTCCGTTACAATTCTACTGCTAGCTCGACGGTATGTATTGTTGGAAAGGTCGGTGTTAATTACACATTATTTTCTAACAATAGCGCCTGCGAGTAAGCATTTAAGCAGGTGAATTGATTTATTAATGTATTTCTAGATAGCTGTTCCCCACAAGTAAATATGCGCACCAACCGCACTATTTTTGGATAGTAAAAGAAAAGTAAAGTACCAGCTCATAACTGTCCCACTGCGATTTCAGACTTATATTAATTATATAAGTCCAGGTTTCCTCACGATGTTTTCCTTCACCGATGTCAGTGATGTCCAAGATAAACTTAGAAAGTACATATGAATTGAAAAACTCACATTGGTGCTTGCCCAGGTTTAAAACCACAACCTCGTGCACAAGAGGCGAGGCCTAAACCACTGGGCCATCATGACGTTTTTGGGTCATCATGACATTTTTTGAATACTAGAGTATAATATCAAGGAGACTTGTCCTTCTTGATTATTGTAATACTAGTTGTGCCCCGCTTTTTGAACTTCTCCTAAGAGTTGTACCGTGATGTCAAATAGCTTATTTCATTCCTCATAAATCGGGCTATCAGATTAAAAAAAAAATGTTCAAATCCGACTGGGAGTTCCATCTATCCACAATCTTTCTCAAGAATTGGGCTAGGAAACGCAAAAAGATGTTTTCAAAACCGTATTATAGCTATTTTGACTCCTTTAATTTCTTACTTTTGACGACCTGTGTGGCGCAGCGGGCGAATTTCCGCCTGCAACGCAAGAGGTTGCGGGTTCGATTCCCGCCTCGGGACAAATGTTTGTACGATCTACAAATATTTGTTCCGGGTGTTCTGGGTATTTGCTATGTATAATAAAAAATATCTATCTATGTAAAGTATTGTATTAAGTATATCAGTCATCTAGTACGCATATCAGAAGCTCTGCTTAGCTTGGGGCTAGATGATGCTGTGTGGATTGTTCAGCATTATTTATTTATTACTTTAGACAAATAACGTTATAACGTCATAGTTATTTTCATATCAGCGTTTAATAAGATCTGTGATTTTAAAATGTATACAAGGCAATGTATATATTAGTTAATTGTTGATGTTATTTCACAATAGTTTGGTTTTATTGTATTGTGTTTTTATTGATTTTATTTCAATTTTAATAACATAACATAATAACTGTATATATTGGACCATACTTTGTATAATCTGCACTTGAATTTACCAAAATTGAAAAGTTTGTTTGTTTCTCCAAATCTATCACGGGCCGGAGCCGGTGAAACCAAAGTACAGCTCATCATCACATCAATCACATCATCATCTGATTAGCATTTTCCCTACTATGTTGGGATCGGCTTCTAGTCTAACCGGATGCGGCTGAATACCAGTATTTTACATGGAGGGACTGCCTATCTGACCTTCACAACCCATTTACTGGGCAACACGATAACCCTTGGTAAGACTAGTTGTCAGACTTTCGGGCTTCTGACTACCCGTAACGAGTGTCAAAGAAGCACAGCTACCTAGTGCTTAAACTAATTCAGTAAAGCTATAAATTTTGAAATATTAACATGTTAATTCATATATCTGAATTTACATTATGAAGATAAATATATTATAAGTAAAATAAGCTACGAAACTTGAACTCATGTGTCATGTTCATGAGCCTAACTTTGTGCTAAAATATGTAACATTTAAAGCGATACGCCTATCATTAGGCTACGTTAGCTGCTCGCAACTTCAAGATGTTTGAGTTCAAGTTGAGGATTTTCTTCGCGTCTATGTAAACGAACTCTGGAATGGGAGTCGACGTTACAAAGTTCCCGGAAGGCGCAAAACAGCCTTACCGTATAAACAAAATAATAAAGTTTAGATTAGACTTTCAGAATTGAATAGCTTAAAGAATTTTCAGCTCTGAATTCTAGAAAATTGTTTGACTAACTTCTATCTGAAACGTCCGTGTAAAGTTATGAAATTATTTTTGAATAATTTAATTGATTTCATTCCGTTCTAGAAATTCATTTGTGAGTTGTATTTGATGTACTGAAGGTATCTGAAGAGCCAAATAGTAAATGGTTTTTCGATTAACACTTCGATTTCAATCAACAAAATATTTGCAGTTTTATAAAAAAAAAGCTTTCTTACAGAAACTTCTACAACTTTTACAAAGTTAAATCTTACATAGGGACCTCTTTTAAGTACAAGCTATACCTTTGCTAAGAGGCTACGAAATCATACCTTAACGAAACCCACAATCGACAAAATTCTTATTCATAAACTACCCCAAAGTCTGTTAATAAAAACGGCCCCCTGTTCAGCCCTAAATCTATCGGGGAATCCCTTAACACGCAACTTAATAAAACCATCAACAAAAACCAACCATAAACAACACCTGGAAATTTCAAAGACAGATTTAATGACACCCACCATAAATATCACTTAAAAAAATTACTACCGTGTAAAGCGATCACTGGAACTATTAACTAAACCTATCATTAAACCAACAGCACTTTCCCTAACGTTATAAAAATTTCAGTTCGTAATAAATGTACAAAGTGTATTGGATAGCTAGTGCATTATCCGTAGTATGTCTGATAGCAGCTTTTGAAGGAAATAGCGCGCCTATGGAGAAGGCCAGTATTTCCGTTCGGGTGGAGGGGGGCGAAGGAGGGGGCAGCTCGGGTAGTCGGCCATTGCCGCTAATCGAGCCAGCGGTAAAACGAAGTATCTGATTTCTTTGAATTTTATTGCAACTTATTCCACGAAAATGGTCCGTATATTCGTTTACAACGTTTTGCGTTCCGCCAATGAGGTTTCTGTTAGCGTTACAAATTAATTTTGACTGGTATTTTAATTACAATTTGGCAGTTAAACGTTTTGGTTTGTTGTAAAATTGTTGTTGAAATTTTAGGAGTTTTGATTTCAGTTGTTTATTTACTGGTTTACATCACGCACTATTTACCAGGAAGCAAGTAACGTTTGCATATAAATTATCTTTAACCCTCCTTTATAAACCACTTAAAACTTCTATGACCAGCATACATTTTTGTAACCCTAAAAATCCGGGCCCAATTACTTTAAGAAGCTATGTTAAAAAATTCGTACCTAACTAAAATTCAATACCAATTTAAATTAGTAATCAACCTACGCTAACCTACTTGGCTATTCTGTACGTGTGTGTGTGTGTAGCCTCGGCACAATGAAGGCATCCATCAAATGGCGTGAACCGTAGAAAGCTAACGTCGGCCACTTATCAGATTTAGCCCTATTTGTTCGCCTACTTATAAGTAATTTCCGCAAATCGATTTGTTTTCTGAATACTCGGTCGATAGTGAGGAGGTTTGATTGTGGGCGGGTTTTGTTGCGATAGGCGTCGTGGTGGACCTAGAGGTTATTGGCTTTACGTCTTCAGGGACATTGGTGTCAACTTTGAATTTATAGTCAATTTAGGCTGTTTTCCCTATTTCAGTAATATAATATCTATTGAATTTGGAACTGGGAGTCTTATGCTAGCAGGGCTGCCTTAGTCTTTGGCCAAAGAATCAGCGTTGCCAGTCAACGTGGCATTGCTGCTAGTCTTCTGGGCACGATTCCGGATGACATTGATGCGGAGGAGGACTTCGACGCCCGAGTGTTGTTGGTTATATTAAGTATCCCTCTTTTTAATTTTGATTTTGTATTATTTTGTTAGTTTTAGTAAATATTTTTGAATAACTAATGTACTGAATATATTTTATAGTTGAATTCCAGTAGTTACGGAAGAAAGTGCTAATATAAGACACATTTAATGTTGTAAAAAAATATAATATTGACCTGTTTCAAAAAGGAAAACCCACCCTCACACGATCGACTCGATTAAGCTGTCGATTTGCGGAAAAATGTGGACACGCCATCATAAAACGTAACATTTTGTCGACCGTTTGCACGATGCCTAACAGTAATGTAATAATTACATGTTAACGATATTATTTTAACGTTAAGTTTATATAATGTATCGCCTGAGCTTGACAGTTTAGTGTTATATTGAACAAACTGACAAAAGTACTGGATAAGTTATGAGTAGCATATTTTTTATCTGGCGAAATAGGATTGTTCCTTCAGGTGCTCCTCTGTCCCACCCTTCTTGAAATACAGGCGTGATGTTATGTTTGTTTAGTATAATTTTGGTATCATGGAATTGTTTCACATTAAAAGTCCCGTTCAAAATCGAGACCCGAGCAAAAAAAAAAGCGCTACCCAACCAAATATTTACACAAAATAGGTTCTCGAGAATTCAAGGGTTGAAGTACAAAATCCGTGCTCATTAAAAACTTTTCAACGCTTAATGAAAATCTTATTGAACCGGCTACGAGTGCATCGGGCCTCCCCTCTCTCCTCCTCAACGGGGAGAACCGCCTGAAATGGCCCGGCTAAGTGTATTACAGTCGGATCGCTGCCTTTCATTCGACACATCAAAGAAGATCCCGTTCGTTCGCAACTAAATCGAATCAGCGCAGCTTTGTTTCTAGACTCCAGTAGGTAAATTTGCAAAGGGATGGGCCCGATATTCAGAGATTACTGCCTTTCAAGTAGATCTAGGCCGTTTGATTTGTAAAGCAGTTTTGTAGAACAGGTGTCTTTGGATTATTTCAATTGTGGAAGCGCTTTCAGAAATAGTTTGCTAAGTTTCTATAGCCTGAGTAGTAAGGCAGAATTTTGAAACAAAATAATACCGATTTTTACATCAAAAATGCACAACGTTATTTTTCAACTGAACTGTGCTCAACATGTAAGAGGAGTTTATAAAATTCCGAATAAAAATTCGAGTTTGAAACATCAAGAAAGCGAGTCACAAATTACATTTTACTACAGGCGAGCCAGTAAAAGACCTGCGAACTTAATATAGAAGTTCAATAATAGTTACATTTAATATTTCTCGAATGACTCCCATTTGACCCGTTTCTTACAACTAGAACAAACTCACTCGCATTGAAAATAAAACCTCTGGAAGTTATGGAGCTGAAAATTTGAACTAGGATCGGTCCGTGGGATCGGTGGCGGGTGGTGGTGTGGTACAGCTCAGGCAATAAAGCAAGCAGGGTTAATTTCAGCGTCGCGTTGGCATCCGCACTGGCGTTAAAAACTAAACCAATATACTTCTTAAAATTACGCCCGCGCCGCCGCCGCCGGAGGGTTACGTCAGCGCACGTGACCCAGGGAGATTTTGGCAAGCGGCCGGCGACGGGTTAAGATGTACATTGACACGGATTTTTAAACTTGTACCCTAGGTACAGTTTGGCAGTATGTAGTCCCGAGCGACCTGTCCTGTATGTCCGTAAAATGTTTGAGCTTGAACATTTTTGTAACGAATATATTTTATCAAAGATCAGTTTCCAAATCTTGTGGCGTCAAAGCATGCCTTTGGGAACAAGCTAACGTTCTCTAAGTAATACCTTTATTTGTTGCCTTATAAAACTTTACATAGGAATACGGTGTAAACAAAGAATACGCTAGAAATGACTCTATTACATTTTAATTTGGCATTACCGAAGCCACTGCTTTAATTTTCCGCTGCAAACAGGAAAACATTACAAACGCATAAATGCATAGTAATCAAACCTTGTTAGATAACACTAAAAATATCGCATCAATTAAACCGAATCTAATACTTCCGCTCCAAAAGTCCAGTTCAAACGCGTTTCCCATTCGATCCGAAATTGTTTTCGCAATCGGCGCGGGGCTGGCGAGTTTCCCAGTCCGTACGTGTCTGGCCTACAGATGGACGGAGCATCGCAACCAATAGTCCGACGGGCCGCCTCCTGCGGAACTCTGCGGAAACGGTCCCTTGCCAACTTGTCGTTATAACATCTCGTCCACATTACAATACATTTAATTCCCATTGTTGGGAATCAATTGGGAAATTATGTGATCGTGCGTTTATTGTTTTGTTGCATGAAAAGCTAACATGCGCATTCTTATTTTGATCTCAAACGCTTTCTACATGTGCACTGGGTATAAAAGTATTCTAGACCATGGCTGGATCTAAAAAAAGAAAGGAATAAAAATAACCACGGTTACTTTTCACTTAGCCTCGTTGTCAACCTTGTCTATTGTGTGATTTTTGGATAAACAGCGGACAAATATAGGATTGTCTCGGGACTTGAATCTGACGATTAAATGCAATGGGGAGGTTATTCTCGGCAGTTCAAAATAGCCGCGACAGCTGGCGGTTTCAGTGGCTAGGAATAAACATCTATTATTATTTTGTGTTTACTAGGAACCTGCTTCTTATGCAATACTACTAGGAGGAATAGATATAGTGGGATCTATATACTGGGGGACAATAAATACATCGCTTTGGGTGGTGTATGGTCTTGATAAGTGCGTATGATACTTATTCAAAGCGAGTGCAAATGCTAAGCACTACTAAAAGGTTAAGAAACTTCTAATTTTAGCTTACTTTTGTCTTTTTCAAACTCCTAGAATCTACCTGAAACGGAATTCAAAACATTTGTATTACAAACTAGTAATTAAAAAGGCATGTAGAACAGATTCTGGATTTTGTATTTACTCTTTTTTTTTGGTTTTTAAACACAGCCCTATATGTTGTGCTCTACCAGTATTCTGTTACAAGTACGAGTAAGAGTCGTGTTTTTGTATTGTTTTCTGTATTCTGCGTACTTATAGTTGCGATCGAACGCGAATATCGCGTAATGTGTATACATATATTTCGGTACATTTTTTTAAACACAGCTACCTCGCTAGTTAGTTTCTTTTTCTAGTTGGCTTTAGTGTACATCCGTAGGTGTTTTCCGTGGCATCACAGCGAGCCCTATCAGGATCCCAGCGTTGCGGTATTTTTAATCATATCCCAGCATTATGTTGTGATAGGACAAACTTGTATGTATTTAAGCGTTTGTATTTCTTTGTATTAAATTTTATTTATTATATATTTAAGCGTTTGTATTCAATTACTTTTTTTATTTCTTTATTTGTTTGTTTCAATTGTGAGCCGAAAATATCTAACGCAAACCGCAGGAAAGCACATCGAGTTAATTATTATTATCAGTAGATGTCGCGAGCGCTTCTGCTT
The DNA here is from genome assembly GCA_905147745.2 of Phlogophora meticulosa. Taxonomy (NCBI): domain Eukaryota; kingdom Metazoa; phylum Arthropoda; class Insecta; order Lepidoptera; family Noctuidae; genus Phlogophora; species Phlogophora meticulosa. The sequence goes on from LR990521.1 coordinate 3,916,273, forward strand.
AGCATGATGGCCTGGGTTCGATATCCGGGTCGAGTAAGTGTTATTGGGTTTTCCCATCTGGGATTTTGCAGTAACTGCCCGGAGTCTGCATTTGTGCCCGGTTGATGGCAATACAATTTCCCCCTTTTGAATGGGATTTAAACATATCTACCGAAATGTGAGTGTACACCTCTAATGAACCATTCGGGGAATACCAGCGTAACGTTATGTTACGTAAGGTTAACAATGGAAGCATTTATCCATTTACAAACTCCTATGAACTAGTTTAAACCCATTTTCTAGGATTGATATCTTGATTGCGACTTGCGTGCGAACTAACAGCTGTTTCTGATGTGCTTTACGATTTCTTTCAGTAGTAAACCTGCATAGAAACTTTATCTTTGTGGATTTATAACGGAAGGATGTTTAGATGGAAGACGGTTTCAGCGGAACTTCGTACCTGGTTAATATAAGGAAAGTAGTCACTGTTTAGAGGCTTGATGAATTAACTGATGTTATTTTTTTCTGCACTGGATTCTATATTTAAATTAATGTTCTTTGATGTGACTTTTACGTAAAGACATATCAACTTTTTATTAGATTATATTAAGTCGATTTAAGTACTACTGAAAAAGTCATAAGAATTGTTGTAGTTTTAACGCAAACGGAACTTTTTGTGTAAGACCCACACAAAAAGTTCCGTTTGCGTTAAAACTATAACTATAAAAGCAATTTTTTCAAAAACATATATTTTTGTTTAAATATTTTGGAAGTTAAATTGCAAACAAAATTTATAAACATCTTTAAACACGAACTCTATTAAACGTTCGTTATTATTACTTTGAACTATACAAGTTACGCCTGCGCGTAGCATTGACAGTACGTTCCAAGTTAAATAACTATATTTATGATTATTTATTTTATCGTTTTGGATTCTTATTTTGTTAATAACAAACGGGAAATGAAAATAATCTGAGTATAAACTTTACGCAGGCAGACTTTCGACATAAAATAAGGTAACTAAAAATATTCATAGTATTGAACCAACATAAAAATATTTATTTTTGTATACGAAAACTTAATTGACCACCGTGAGACTGGACTACCATGTCATTGCGACCAAAATTCCCAGAATTTGTAGGCTTCTTAATAATTGCGATGAATCAATAGATATTTTTCCAAAACACTTCAAAAATTCAAGCGCCAAGTCCATCAAAACTAACCACCATTTTTACTTTTTATTCTTTGTCTTGTCATCTTTGTATTTACTGTGTTTGTAAAACTTGTTATTTCTGCACTTATATTGTAATTTTATTTTTTACACTATTCTTATATCATATTGCTTGTATATTAGGATAAACAGTGTAAAAATTGTAGATAGGCGAATAATCAAATAAATAAATAAATAAAATGTGAATTTATTGGATTTCAAGATTACTGAAATACCAATTTTCAGTCTATTCACAGAGACATCGTAGTCCGGTCGCCTGTTTTTCAAACTGAACGTTAATTAGTAGGATTGACCATTTGGTATAGAAAAGATGTGGCCAGGAGTTAAAAAAAAAGCATATTTTCAATATACCCCTGATTATGGCCTTCGGTCAGCAGTAATATTGCGTTGTTTTGTTCGATTAATGGTCTTTTTCCTACACCGATGTTAACGATGTCTAAGATAAACTAAGAAAGTTTTAGTAAGTTAGTTTTATTTGTACTTGTCCGGTTTTTACTAGCAAAAAGCAACACCGGCGTTGAGAATATAACAATGCGGTTTTATTTGGGGGCACTAAGAGTAAGTGTCAAAAAAATCACGCTAACCCGTTGGTCCCGGCTTTCATTTGTAGATGTTTGACAGTCTTTACGGGTAGTCAGAAGCCTGAACGTCTGACAACCAGTCTTACCAAGGGGTATCGTATTGCCCAGTAACTGGGTTGTGGAGGTCAGATAGGCAGTCGCTCCATGTGAAATACTGGTATTCAGCTACATCCCAATAGAAGGAAGTTGACCTTGGGTAAAAGCTAACCAGATGATAGAGTTACCATCAGTCGGAATAAATAGCCGGTGAACCAGCCGAAGTTACACGGGACTCGGAATAAATACCCGGTCAACCAGCCGAACTTAGACGGTAGCCGGCCCCAAACCAACGTTGTGAACCAACCCTAGAACGCGAATAGACTCGTGTAACCGGCACATCACTAATCGCGTGCCCCGCATGCATAAACATGAGCGTTTTAAGACAAGACTCGTCTTAACAATTCGGTTATCTATGCACTCTATGCAGTTTGCGAGTTGCCCTATTATTTTCGTGCTGACGGCGTCACGTCTAAATTCACAGAGTAAACTTGCAAGCGTTGATGTTAAATAATTTCCTGTTTATCTGACGGCTGCTTTGGTAGCGGGTTTTCGAGACATGCCTGTTCAGGAGGATTTTGTACGTAATAAGTTTTGGTAGGGTGACAATTTTTGAAATTAGAGTCATTTAAGACACTTTAAGAAATTGGAGTCGTTTTACTGCCGCGTCGGATTAGTGGTCGCAAGCGCTACTGATGAAAACCAGGTCCTGAGTTTGGTTCCGAGGTTGAGTTTTTCCATCAGAAATTTCTCAGTAGCAGTCTGGATTTGTGCCCGGTTAGTGGCAATAAGCTAGCCCCTTATTACATAGGACTTAACCAAAACTGGCAAAACGTGGGTGTACTGTAAGTACACCCCTGCCCAATTCTACAGGGAATACAGGCGTGATGTTGAAAACAGGAAACAGGAATGTATCCTCGAGGACGAAAAGCATAATAAACGGATTTAATTTAACCCGTTAGCAAACTATTATAGCCATTAAATAAACATTGCAATGCATCCGAAAAACAAATCGACATTGCAATGTTACGTTGGCTCTGCCTCTGCCTCGCACCTCGGCCCCCACTGATCTAAAAGAAAACAACAATGTTCTACACGAATTCGATAAAAACAAGCCGTAAATTACTTGTTTTTTTAGTACTACGGTTTATTCCAGTCAATTAACTTTTACAAGCGCATCTTTTTTGTGCGGTGCTACGCCGTAGCTCCGTAGCACCGTAGTACGTAGAACCGTAGCATCTTTGTAGGTCGGCTACGGTAACAATGTTTTTCTAAACACATTTCGGCTACCACTTTGTGATCATTTTTAGTGCCTAACAAAGCTGTATACATTTTATTTTCTCTGCAAGGTCTTCAACTTTTTAACCTTTAGTACCTACTTATTCATTTGAACCTCTTTAGGATCTGTAAAATTATATTTTGTGCTTTTATTTGGGGCTGGATGTGAAAGGTGTTTTGGGATGAGATAAAAATTCAGAAAATTACCCGATGTAATAAAGAGAAACAAATTTTCCAACACGACAACGCAGCTTAAACAAAATAAAAATAGAACAACAACAAGCAGAAAAATATAAGAATAAATAAAAACCCGTTCGCACAGTTCGCGACGTTCGCACGAAATATCGTCGCGAGGGAAGACAATAAAAAAAAATGAACAGCGGAAAGTAACTGCACACAGATGGCGCCACCGCGGAAATATATTAAGTAAATTTAAAAAACGTATTCTCGAACGCGAGCAGGCAATGGCGCGTGTGAAATTTAGTATTGCGCTTTTTGAGATCTGTTGCCGTAAGGCGTGAGAGGAATCCTAATACTCCATGTTGCTTTACAGCAGACGATCCGTGGTTCACCGTGTCACCGAGCAGACATTTTTGAAGGACGAACATCCTTTTAGCGTGTGTAAATCCCACCATTTTTAGACAGATACGCAAAGATTTTCCCTTACAAAATTAGTCCCTTAAATACATTTTCCTTATTCGTTGCTTCATTTAATAACATGTTTTCCTCAAGAATTTATTTTATAAAAACAATTTTATACCTAATATTCTGTAGGCACATCAAAGGAGCGTACGAAAATCAAAACAGAAATCAAGTTCCAATCTCAACTACTGGAAATTTTCCAATCGAAATTGATTCCTATAGGTTTGGTTGGAAATGTTATCGAAAATTGAATTCTCTGTTTAAGCACCAATTATGGCAGCCTGGCCGGCGTCGGATAGCGAAACTCAACTCAATCGTAATTATTTCCCTCTCGGAAGAAAACTTGAAGCGCGCGTTAATTGTGGCCAAGGTAGAAGCCGCTTTACACTGGACGGTACGTTTGCGAGACGGCTGCGGCTGCGAGTTCTTAGCTAAACGACTTTGCTTCAGTCTTCCCGATGTGGGATTCTTTTTACTATCGTGGCATCCAAACGGCTGGATAGATTGTATGAGGTATCTACCGATTCGTCTGGGTCGTGAAAAGCGAAATATAATGTATGTTTCTTTGAATGCAGCAATCAGATCCGTTATTTTGAAACTACTGCTTCAAGGTTTTGGCTGGTCCTGTCACCTTGCAGCAATGATGTCATGATCTGTTTCTGTGTCAGGTGTATTTTTTTGTCTTTGTAAGTGTATTAGGAACATAGTTTGTGAGTGCATTGTTGCTAACCCTGTGTTCAATAAAAATAAAAAAAAGTTGTCATCGTCAAATTTGTATAGAATCTACATTGTCGACTTCATCCTATCATTTAAAATGAAGAAAATGTGTACATATAGTGCACATAAATATAATTTCTACATATGTCTACATCTTGTTTTCATCTTTTTTTTCAGCATTTTATGCAGTCAAGATTTTTTACTAACTTTTTTGTAAATTAAAATATAGTCCACTATCACATGTTGGAGTAGAAATGTTTATTTATTTGTTTGTCCGGACGCAGACCGGACACAGGAATATATCGATTTAATTAATAGAATTACGTTTCGGATGGAGCAAACAAAGTGTTGTGCAACTTTTTCCAATTGTGATTTTATTTAATCAAATGCTGCATATAACACACTTGAAAAAAAAATACAAGGCTGTACATTCAATTCCATTAGTAACTAGGTAAAATAATGGCTGTACACTTTTCCCACTGAATTTAGTTCAAAGGGAAAAGCAACTTTGTTTGACCTTTGAAACACAAATGTAACCTTTAAGGTATTAATTAAGGGAAGTAGGGAAATCATAAGGAGTTTGAAACACTACGTTAAATAAATTTCTTAAAATACCTATTACAAGAGTACCTTCCTTTAAGAGGTAATTAAAAACAAGTTAAGATCCAGGACAAAGGCCTGTTTGAAACACCAACACATAAGTTAAATTAGTAAGTATTAGTTTAAACTCTACTGTATGCAACATATTTTATTGATTTATTGTTAGTACTATTTTCACAATCACACATGAATTAAATTAGAATTCGAAGAAATAAGCGAAGACTCAATGGCTTTCTGACACATTTTTTCAATTTTTTTGTTTAGGTACATTGTCTTCTAAATTTAAATAAATATCGTCCGGCGTCCCTCGTCGCGTGTAAACCGTCCTTCACCATGGACAAGCAGGAGGTGAGACTGTGTGACGTCATTAGCAATCTGCCACGTCGCTGTGCTCGCGGCAAATTGGAGCAATTATAATGTACAGTTTGTTTTGTTACAAACCATCGCCCCTCGAAACAGTCGTAATTTGACGACTAGCTCTTTTAAACGCCATTCTATTAAAATCATCTGAAACATCTTTTCATTTTTAATAAACGAGTGTTCAAGAGTTTTTCGATTGTTTCTGTCTTGGAGAGACAGTCGCTGAGTTTGTTAGTGATTAGGGAAATTGCAAGCGGTTGCTAGTTACTGTGCTCAGGGGTTCATCTTGTTACCTACAGTTTTATCGATTTTTTATACTTTAGTTTTTTAAATACCAAGCTTTTAGCTGCCTTGTTGGTCTAGTGGTCGCATTTACTGACTGCTAATCATGATTCTAGGGTTCGATTCCCGAGTCCGGCAAAATAAGTTATTGGGTTTTTTCATCTGTAACACCTCGAAGTCCAGATTTGTACCCGGTTGATGTCAATAGGCTCGTCTCCTATAACGTGTACGAAAACATAACTGGTGACATGTGGGTGGACACAAAGGGTTAGGCAGAAATGTACCTATAGTAATAGGTACATTTCTGCCTAACCCTTTGTGTGATGTTACGTTCAGTTCACAAAGATTTCATTTCTACAAAGGTCGGAAAATGTAGTTTATTAAACAGATTGCATTTGGGTTCCCATGGGTGGCCTTTATGTAATAAACGAAAACGTTCCTAGCGCAAAATTATATGACACCATAGCACATATTGACCCTATCCGAAACATAAAAATAGCAGTATCCATATGTCCAGCCTCCCGAACTGAAGTTAATAAGACAAGCGATAAGAGTGAGCAACAAATAGGCATAATCTAGGGATACAGAGATTGCCCGGAGCGGGTAGGGTTGCCCCAAAGCCAGTTAATTAGTAGAAAACTTTGCAGTCATCGGCCGTGCGGCTTCGGAAAAAGGAAGCCATTTCGAAGTAAGGACGATTGTCCAACCAGCCTTTGTAATGAACGGATTAAGAAACATATGCATAGAAGCTAATTTTAATGGACAGTTAAGCAGAAAATTGTAGACGAATATAAACAAAGATTCTTGTTTTTATCACTCCATAATAGTCCAATGTCGAATTAAAAGCACCGAATGGAATTTTTCTTTATTTGTCATATGTTTATTTGTTTGGAATAAAGATCCTTATACAATCTAAGTGAGCTCGTGGCTAGACAGAAACAGCCGCAAGGGTCGATCGAAGGTTGAGCTACGCTTGCCGAGTTCAGTGTGTGGATGGGTGACCGTTCATAACAAATCAAGACTCCTCTGTGCCTTGGAAAGCAAATTAAGCCGTTGGACCCGGCTGCCATTTGCAAATCTTTGACAGTCGTCACGGGTAGTCAGAAGCCCGAAATGTGACAACCAGTATCACCAAGGGGTGTTGCCCAGTTACTGGGTTGTGGAGGTCAGATAAATCGCTCCGTGTAAAATACTGGTATTCAGCTGCATTCAGTTATACTGGAAGTCGACTCCAACATGGTTAGGATAATTCTAGGCAGATAATGATTTAAGTGAACAATCGTGCAGTGTTCTGTATAACTTAAAATATTTACTGGAAGCTCTAGACAAATAATGGTTACTGTGTATCAGTAAGTAGTAGTAATAGAAAGCAGTAGTAAACTACAATAACATTTGTTTACCACATTTAATATGTCTTGCTCATCACAGAGAACTCCTTTTGATACTTGAAAGACATGTGTATTGCGTACCTTCATTGCGAGTTGGATCAACAAATTATTTTTCTATCCTCCGGCCAGAGTAAGTAAACAAAGCGATTTTCCCGTACATTTATTTAAGAAGAAAAAAACACGTACAAATAATTTAACATTTTTGTGTATTAGCTACCATGTTTGTTTTTGTATTTCAATTATCCTAACAATGTTCAGTGTTCGTTCATGGTTGAATAAGCAAATGGTTTTAAATATAGCATGAATGAAAGCAAAATTATTTATACCTATTTATTTTGACTTTGGAGTAGGTTTTTTTATTTCTTTAACAACGATAAAACTATTAATGCATGAAAAAATAAAATACAATAAATAATCACAGGGCATCGAAAAATTTATCCGCATCACTGTCAACGGGAAAAGTGCCCAGAAGGCTGGCAGCATTGCCACGTTGAATGGCAATGCTGATTCATTCAGTCATTCCTTAGCTCGCAATCATATCTAGTGACTTTCGTAGGCACGTCTTTCTCAAAGGCAAATATCATATTTGATAAACACCAAAACTAACCAATTTTTCCACAAAATAATTAAGTTCAAGCTAACTTCGTAATGAACACGAAATTCCTCATAAACTATCTAAGAGAGACGTCAATTACTTAAGTTTCAAATTAAACCACCGGTATCGGCCATGTTATATCGTACGTAGACGAAATGGCTCAATCTTTAGACCGGGTAACAAAGCAACGTTATATTCAAGTAGCTTCGTTTACTACCATTCTGATCGTTAATAAAGGAACTATGGGAACTATTGATCGAGGAATTTACGATAGATTGTTTGAAGTCAAAATGTAAGTGCTTTAGCGGAAGTGAGTACCAACTTTATATTAATACTTTGTTCACGTTGAAAATGTTTAAGTGTCAGATGAGGAGCGGGAGCGATAGTATACGTTTAGCTGTAGTAAGGTAAGGTATAGTCGACCTTGCAATTACTTACTATGTTTGACAAAGATTCCTAGTAAATTGAAACTTAACTATGATTAGGTCGACTACACATCATGTTAATTTAATTAATTTCGATGCTGCACTGAAGTAACGTGACATAAAATCACGACTGTTGTACTCTTCGGATAACCGAAGAGATGAATAGAGGTGCACCTATAGTATCACCCACATTTCGCCTTTTAACTTTTTTTCACATGCAGCCAAACAATCATCAACCCGACATAAATCAATACTCCAAGCTCCTGACGAAAAAATTTCTATGGAAAAACTAAATGACACTTTCTCTTACCTAGGAATCGATCCCAGGACTTCAAGCTCAGCAGCTTGTAATCACTTAACCAACGAGGCAGAATGCACTGAAGTTGAAGTCAAATTATGAGGTTGGGTAAGATAGTTGATCTAATCCTTTCCCTCGCAAGACAAGTAGGTATACCTACAAGAACTAGCATGAAACCCAAAACACTACATATAATACCATGGCTACTCGACTGCTGCAAATACTCCTAGCAACAGCCAAGTACAGCCCAAAATAACTTGAAATGAACTTGCTAAGTACACGTTACTTAATTAATTTTAAACAATTCACCGTACTCCACGTAATGAAGGAAGTTACGTTGTGAAACTTGAGTTTTTTTAATTTCCTACAAAAATGTCGACGCCGCTTTTAGAGATCCGCATTTGTAAACATTTACATGTTGACGTAATGTTCCCTTCATAAGTTGTGCTGTGTTTTTTTTTTTAATTTATGTATGGACCACCATACCATGGAAAAATAAATGGAGGGCTAGGAATACTGTTCAAACAGAGCAGGATGGTATAATATTTAGAAACGTTAATTATTATTATTTACTAGATATCATCACTAACATCGTGCAGTGGGACAGTAGCAAGCTGGTATTTTTTATTTCAGATATAAAAATATATGTAAATGTCCGAATACAACAAAAATATATTTAAGGAATGGAAGAGATTGTATGTACTTAATTTTCGAATACTTCTACGATTTAAATTGACCATAAACAAAATAAAAATGTCTCCATGTTGCATACAAAAATTTGTGCTAGCAATATTACTGTGAAAACCTGGTTACAAATAAAATTCAAAATAACAAAACGATTCGCACTTGCCTTCTTTTTCTAAGCAATAAAAACTTTAAGCATTTTACATTTGGCGAGGACTTTCGGACGAGAACGAGACAGGTATATAGTTTTAAGTAAGTTGAAAAGAGATAGCATCGAAATGGGAGGCAATAAAAGTAAACAGCAACAAACATACAATGTAACATTTTCTTTGGATGTAGTTTTTGAAGTTGTTTGGAAATAAAAAGACTTAATGAAATATTTTTATGCCACGATTTTGTACAAATAATATTGTGATATTTATTTAAATAGAGGAGATAATATAACATCACGCCTGTAATCCCCAAAGGGCTTGGCTGAGGTAATATAGGTACGCATCTATATTACCTCTACATTTTGCCAGTTATGTTAAGTTCCATGTAAAGGGGGCGAGCCTATTGGCATAAACCGGGCATAAATCCAGACTCCTAGAAATTAAGAGATATAAATGGATTAAAAAAAAAACTAGTTTTGCCCCAACTAGATGGACATTTTTTGTGGGACTATACAATTTCTACAAAACGCGGAACAACGCACCAAAACTCATATTAAAACGAACTAAAATATAAAACAACACCAGTTCTCCGTTCAAAATGTAATTGGAAATCAAACTTCGACCATAAAAGAATAGAAACGCAAGTTCAACTGCCTCTCGGTCTAATTACAAGGAGATACCAACCAGATACCAATAGAAGATACCTATTTACAACGATACCAACTGAATGATAATATTATTTTACACAAGTTCAAAACGAAGTTATCGCTTTGCCCCGGGCGTCCGCAGTCGCAAGATAAACTGAAATTTCTCATTCCGACACAATAAAGTTTCCCGGGTTTTTTTACTTCACCAAATATTTCAAAATACTTTTCTATTTGCTTTAGGATTTTCCTAGGGAGTTTTACAAATTGTTTCGATGTGACTCCCCAAGAATAACGGGTGGACGGATTGATCAGCGGAATGAAATTCAGATGAGTTTCGCGATTGGGAACTCGTGAGAAATTCTTTTTTTTTTGTTTTGCATGAAGAGACTTTTTGGTGTTTTGTAACGGTCGGAGTGGCTGACGAACTCTCGTTTTTGTTTCTTTTTTTATTTAAATAGTAAATAAAGATTCGGGCATTATTGAAATGAAGTTTGTTTTTTTTCCTTAGATAAGAAAATGCGAAGGACGGATCCCTGTGTATTGATAACACAGTAAAAAAGGTTATTTATTTTACCGAGAGATTAAATTCCGAAAAAAAAAACACAGCTTCATAAAAACACTTCTGTTTACACGCTCATATTATCTTCTTATGCCGAATCCTAAAAAAATATCAATAACCGAAGAAACGGTCAAACATTAAACATGGAGCCGGATATAAGCAGATCGAGATGCCCATCCCTTGGAGGATAACAGATACTCGCAAATTATAAGTGGGCGTACGGCAAACGACTCCTTCGGCGATCATAATAATATCTTGGAGGGAAAAATGGCGCGAATGCGGTGAGCAGGGGGGTTATGCCGACCGCGGCCACAGACATAGGCCGCCATTGGATATAGATATTACCTTTAAATCAGTTCGTACAAATTCGATTTTGACCGGCTTTTAGCGATCGTCTTATATTTTAGTAAAAAAAAATGTCATCTTCTGGGTAAGTATGCCAGTCTATATTAGACTAAGACACACGTTGACTGACTTCAAATCAAAAGAAGGAGTCCAGTGAAACACAGCTGATACCATTAACCAATTTAAACACTCTTTCAAGATGAATACTGGCAGGTTGCTGTAGAAGACTATTTTTGAATGATGTAATTACATCTTCTGCACATGACAATATGCATGTTTTTTTTGGAGCACAGATCGTGAGAGCTGTAACATTGCGGCGCAGCTTCAGCTTTCGAAGAAATTAAAAATCAAATTAGGCTAAGAATCAGCACTTTTTGAACGTCAAAACGTTTACAAAAGACAGTCCCCCAAAACGCCCACCCTTCACCACTTCTTAGTGTTTTGGCTTTAAGAAGAAGTGGCGAAACAAACTCCTTAGCAACACGTCTGCCTGATAGGATTGAAAACATAGTATGTGAATGTAAAATGTCACACACAAACTCAGAACTAAAATAGATCAAGTTTGATAGAAATATCAAGTTTAATACAAGCTCACAGAAAAACACGTAACCAAAAGTACTCATCTAGTACCTACATTTCCTGATTAGAAAAATAATTTATAAAACGTTCAAAGCCGAGAATGCGGCTGCCACAGAGGTCAAACGTTTATCGCGGTTAACAGACTTATAATTTATACAATGCATGGTATTATCAAAGGGGTTTGACGTTACATGTGATACCACATGTGGGCTTTAATATTACAGTAGAGAGGATAGGGTCGATACTATACACATTGTTATCTTCTGCTTACAATAGTGATGAATAATGATAAAGGGAGACGTATTCTTAACACCAAATAAAAATTGCTGCAGGAATCAATATGTCATTCTACGAGTATATGTAGAATGACATATTGATTTTTGCAGCAATGCACTCGCCAAGCTTTTTATTTACTCAAGTTTTAACGTAGGACAATAGCGATTTTGTTTTGTTTTAGTCGTGTTTTGCCTTTGTATGGGAACAGTGTAGTTGCAGTAAAGTCGCGTGACGCAGCATGTCTCCATAACCTTACGACCTACGCGATATGGAGTCTATAGGTATGTGTATTGTCCTGACGCCTTCATTGTTATTTGAACAAAATATATATAAGGCAAAATGTCTTATATCTCGGACCTATATTACAAGCAGCCACCCGCGACTTAGACTGCGTGTGTATTTGTATAAATTATAGACAAACAGTGTTACTCTGAAGTATAAGCTCTAATAAAAATCCGTTAAGTATTTTTTGCGTGAAGCGAGTAACAAACTTCCACCCATACATCCTCACAAACTTTTAATATTGGTAGGTTAGAATCTTCTTAGGTTAGGTCTTGTCTATCTATTAACTTAGTCCACGTTAAAGCTAAACCCATTACAGTAGATCTAAGTAGAGTAAAGTCTATCTCCTAAATCGCCACCTCTATGCTCCAGCTATCCTATAGTTTGTTACTTTAATGTGGAAACGAAGCCGTCGATGTATGTTATCCACTGGGACTCGAACTGATTACTCGCCGTCTGCGGGCAACGATCTGAGCCAATAGTGATACAGCACAATACTGTTTATAATTTAAAGGGGTTCGAATTGTTTGGAACAATGAGGTATTGTTGGGAGTCTCAAGTTTTGGGGGATCGGGAAACAGAGCGGTACATTTTTCAAGAGGTTCGTATTACAAGTCTGTTTAATGTTTGTGAGCACATGATGTGAGTCAATGAAGATAAATTGACAAATAATTTATTTCAATTAGTCATTTAAAAATGCAAATTTATAAGTAAATTTATATTTATATATTTACTAGCGGACCGAACAGACGTCGTCCTGCCCGTACAGCGCCACCTACCGGGTCCAATTGTGAATCTAAACCATTCTCGAATCTCCACAAACACACACAAAAAATTTCATCAAAATTGGTCCAGTCGTTTAGGAGGAGTTCAGTCACATACACACGCACACAAGAAATATATATATTAAGATATTTTATTGAAACAGACTGTACCACTCTTTAGAATTAAATAAAAATTATTATTATTAAACGAAAATTTTATTATTAAATATCACGCCTGTCATCCCCGAAGGGTTAGGTAGAGGCATACCTTTGGAACACCCGAATTTCGCCAGTTATGTTAAAGTCATGCCATCAAACGGACACAAATCCAGTCTCCGGGCTGCTACTGGGAAATTCTAGATGGAAGAACCCAATAAACACTTTGTCCGATATGGGAATCGAACCCAGGCCATCATGTTCAGCAGTAGCGGTTCCGACCGGTAGACTAACATGGCAGTTATATAAAATAAAATACAAAAATTATTCTAGTTGTCTTACAAAAAGTACGTCTATACGTAGATAGAATGTTAGCCCTGGTATAAAAATAGTTAAATAAAAAAAATAAAAAAAAAGATAAGTTAAAGATTTCTTAGTAATGATATAGTAATGATATGATATAATAGGTCTTTACCTATGAAATTGCCGTTTTGTATGAAAAAATTTAAATGAATTTTTTTCATGTATTTTTTATTTGTATTAATCGAAGTAATCACCCATGCAATCAATGCATCTTTGCCAACGCAGTGGCAGTTTATTGATGCCCTTCTTAAAGAAATCAGCTGGACGGGAGGCAACAAATTCTTCAAAGGCATTTTGTACTGCCTCTCGGGTATTGAATTTTTTTCCCGCCAAGAAGTTATCCAAATTCTGGAAAAAGTAGTAGTCTGTAGGCGCAAGGTCTGGTGAGTAGGGCGGATGACGGAGAGCTTCCAACCCCAGTTCTTGCAACTTGGAGACCGTCTGCTGTGCAGTATGAGGTCGCGCGTTGTCGTGCAGGAGCAGCGGAGACGAGCGATTGACCAATGCTGGTTGGAGATGTGCCAGCTTCTCCATCATTGTGTTCAATTCTTCACAGTACACATCTGCAGTAATGCTCACCCCGTTTGGTAAGAAGCTGTGTTGAATCACACCGGCGCTAGACCACCAAACAGTGACCATCACTTTTCTTGGGGTAAGTTTTCGTTTAGGGCATTGTTTAGGTGCTGAACCAGGATCCAACCAACTTGCTGAGCGCTTGCGGTTATCAAACAGAATCCATTTTTCATCGCAGGTAACAATGCGGTTCAAAATTCCTTCATTTGTGTGTCTGTTGAGCAGTGCAAGGCACGTCTCGACGCGTACTTCGCGCTGGCGATCATTGAGTTCGTGGGGCACCCATTTGTCAAGCTTTTTTACCTTGCCAATTTGACGCAAATGGACCAATATTGTTTTGACGCTAACGTCGAAAGCTGCTGCTAATTCAGCCGTAGATTGTGTATCATCAGCTTCCACAATCGCCTTTAATTCGTCATTGTCGACCAAAGTCTTCGGACGACCGCGAGGTTCATTTTTCAGGTCGAAATTTCCAGAACGGAAGCGAGCAAACCAATAACAGGTAGTGCGTTGGTTTGTAGTGTTAGCTCCGTAAACGTCGTTGATGTTGCGTGCCGCTTGTGCCGCGTTACTGCCACGACGGTACTCATATTCCATAATTACTCGAATTTTTAACGTATCCATGATGACGAAAAAGATTTAAATGCGATGAAAATGTAACACTAATCAATAAACAAATGACTACTTTTGGAAAAAAAAATCCATGTTTTTAAAATAAAATTAATTTGAAATTAGAATTCTTAGCCAAACAAAAAATATTTTGATTTGAAATGGCCAGTACTGCAGAACGGCAATTTCATAGGTAAAGACCTAATATATATCTTGAAATTTGGTAGAATTTAGAAAACTAGGTTTTCATCATCTCCCTAGCCTTTTCCCAACTAAGTTGGGGTCGTCATCAAGTCTCATCTGATGCAGCTGAGTACCAATATTTGAAATGAAACGACTGCCTATCTGACCTCCATAACCCAGTTACTGGACAACATGATACTAAAAAACTAACTTAAACTAGGTTTGATGGTAAAATCGACATCATCTGCCTAGCCTCTTCCCAACTAAGCAGGAGTCGGTTCAACTTTCAACTTCCAGTTCAACCAGATGCAGCTGGCTAACTAGTATTTGACATGGAGCGACTGCCTATCTGACCACCACAACCCAGTAAGTGAGTTTAACGGTGTACTTTGGTTCGATAGTATACTAATATAAATATTTATTTATTACCTTTGTCCACAGTCAGATTCACCAATATTGTGTTCACAACTAAACGACTATTGCTCTTTTAATTACTAATTCCTGGAATCTGTTTGGTGTTTCGAGTATCACTAATGAAATTTCAGCTTGTTTTAGAATTGCAATTATGAATTTAGCGAATTAATTACGTTGAAAATCAAATATTATTTCTGTGTGATGGGGCTGTTGATGCACTAATATGTGTTGTAGAAGTTTCCTGGTCACAATTACTTAGGTACAGTTAGCGAAAGATATAAGTGCGTAGGTGTTTTTTTTAATATTTTTATAGTAATGTATTTTTGTAGTAAAGTTTTCAACGTCGTTCGTCTGAGTCTCTTGATATGTCTTGAAGATTACCAAATGTTGTGTGTGTGTGGGGGTATTTAGTTAGTGTCTCGTTAGTTACAAATATTATCGACAAAGCTACTATTTTGTATCTGGAGTACGATTTTTCATTTTGCGGACTGTACATTTGCTCGAGACTCACTCTATAACTTATAATCAATGACATACGATGTAGCAGACCGCCAATGGCTATTAAAATGTACTTAAACATGATATCAAAAAGGTGTGGTAAGAAATCAAGAATCCATTTGTACGGACAGCCCGAAAGGACGAACGTTAGTGATCTCAAGAGTCGTCAAACGAATGATGGTCGATCGCGATTTGCATGCAAAAGGTATAATAATAATCTTTAAATTTAAGTAGGTGAGATAACTGAAAGGAGCTTTATCTTAATTGCAGGACTTTTAACAACTTCAGGGCTGAGTTTTTTTTTTTGTTTTTAAATTAATAGATTTTTCTGAACCTTTTTTTCATAGTGTAAAATGGTAGCTACTCGTAGTTCTGTGATTTGACTGTACTGCGTGCATTATGTATTCGATAGAATTATTAAGGACTCATGTTTGTATTGAGATTAAATAATTCATTTGTGAACAGTTGCAGCTGTTATACTAAGTATACGTACCTAGCCAGACATTTTGTCTTACTGACCAAAATGTGCGAAACAGTTGATATTTCAGAGTTGATCACGTAGTAAGATTTGTTTTTATTCGTGAGTACTTTCACCCCCTTAAATATTGCCAATGAATTAAAAGTCATCTTGTACAAGCAAGTTTGAATAGCGAAAAAATTAGTTTATTTAAACAACCTCATACTTTTAAAACCGAACGCTGATTTAGCTAAAATTGAATAACAAAAAACGCGCCCTTCCCAGTGACAATAACAAAGTAATTTTTCATCCGCACATAAAAAAAAAAATGGTTTCAAAACACCGTCACTATGAAACGAAGACTCAGTGGAGCATTGTCACGTACAACAAAAGGAAATTCCGTGACGTCTAGTATCACCAGTTTAAAACGATAAAAAATAATGCAAATTCACTCCTGTGCCGCTTTCGTGATGTAACGCCCGATCGTTACTAAGATAACGGAGTTTTTCCGTTAAATCGCGCCTCTTCAGTACTTAACGACAGTGTCCTTCGTTAAACGGAAGTGATTCAGGTAGTCGTTTGTGTTTGAGTGCTCTTTTTCATTTGTACAAGTATTTTTTAGAGCGTCTTCACAATGAGTTTTTGTGTTGTTATTGTTAGATTTCAGGTGTATCAGATGGGGTCAGATGGTTAATGATGGCACCGGCAAGGAAGCGGAGAGAATGTAATTATAATGCCTCGATGGCCCAATGGTTCTAGCCACGCCTCGCATTATACACAAGATCGTGCATTCAAATCCGGGCAAGTAACAACGTGACTTTTCCAATTCATACTGTATATTTTCCAAGTTTACCAGAGACATCGCTGACGCCGTAAGGGAAAACATCGTGAGGTAATCTGGGCTCCTAATTAATAGAAGTCTGAAATCGCTTACCCGCCTTAAGCAAGCGTGGAGATTAATGCTCTTGCTTTCTCTGTATGAGAAGATCTGGCCATGGCCTTATAGTGGAACAGCTACAGAATAGTATTATTGCCACTCATCTTCAGCCTAGCTTTGTCGCAACTATTTTGAAGTCAGCTTCCAGTCTAACCAGATGTACTAGTATTTTACAAGGAGCGACTTCTAATCTGACCTCCAAAACCCAGTTAGTTAGTATTATTGCCACTATTTACTGCAATTGATGATGTTTGCAGCATTTATTTTTCCATATTCTAAAATCATATCCTTCATTATTTAACATGTCAAGATCTACTATAAAATGCAAGTTAATTAATAATAGGTCTTTACCTATGAAATTGCCGTTTTGTATGAAAAAAATTAAATGAATTTTTTTCATGTATTTTTTATTTGTATTAATCGAAGTAATCACCCATGCAATCAATGCATCTTTGCCAACGCAGTGGCAGTTTATTGATGCCCTTCTTAAAGAAATCAGCTGGACGGGAGGCAACAAATTCTTCAAAGGCATTTTGTACTGCCTCTCGGGTATTGAATTTTTTTCCCGCCAAGAAGTTATCCAAATTCTGGAAAAAGTAGTAGTCTATAGGCGCAAGGTCTGGTGAGTAGGGCGGATGACGGAGAGCTTCCAACCCCAGTTCTTGCAACTTGGAGACCGTCTGCTGTGCAGTATGAGGTCGCGCGTTGTCGTGCAGGAGCAGCGGAGACGAGCGATTGACCAATGCTGGTTGGAGATGTGCCAGCTTCTCCATCATTGTGTTCAATTCTTCACAGTACACATCTGCAGTAATGCTCACCCCGTTTGGTAAGAAGCTGTGTTGAATCACACCGGCGCTAGACCACCAAACAGTGACCATCACTTTTCTTGGGGTAAGTTTTCGTTTAGGGCATTGTTTAGGTGCTGAACCAGGATCCAACCAACTTGCTGAGCGCTTGCGGTTATCAAACAGAATCCATTTTTCATCGCAGGTAACAATGCGGTTCAAAATTCCTTCATTTGTGTGTCTGTTGAGCAGTGCAAGGCACGTCTCGACGCGTACTTCGCGCTGGCGATCATTGAGTTCGTGGGGCACCCATTTGTCAAGCTTTTTTACCTTGCCAATTTGACGCAAATGGACCAATATTGTTTTGACGCTAACGTCGAAAGCTGCTGCTAATTCAGCCGTAGATTGTGTATCATCAGCTTCCACAATCGCCTTTAATTCGTCATTGTCGACCAAAGTCTTCGGACGACCGCGAGGTTCATTTTTCAGGTCGAAATTTCCAGAACGGAAGCGAGCAAACCAATAACAGGTAGTGCGTTGGTTTGTAGTGTTAGCTCCGTAAACGTCGTTGATGTTGCGTGCCGCTTGTGCCGCGTTGCTGCCACGACGGTACTCATATTCCATAATTACTCGAATTTTTAACGTATCCATGATGACGAAAAAGATTTAAATGCGATGAAAATGTAACACTAATCAATAAACAAATGACTACTTTTGGAAAAAAAAATCCATGTTTTTAAAATAAAATTAATTTGAAATTAGAATTCTTAGCCAAACAAAAAATATTTTGATTTGAAATGGCCAGTACTGCAGAACGGCAATTTCATAGGTAAAGACCTAATATCTTAACTAAGTAATGAAAACAACCTAAATATGAACGGTACTATCTGAAACCAACTTATTCACAAAACTGACATCAATAGTGATATTAAAATCCAAGTACATAATGTCTAAAGTGCTTCTAATATTAGTAGAGTTACACAAACTGAACAATGGTGCGTATTTACTTATTATATTGATACCATTAATCTTAGATAAACATCGCCGGCGTCTCCGGTATATACTCACAGGACGTAGGCGAATATTGAGAACAATTTCATTCAATGCCATGGGATTGTTTGAATAGTAATTTATATACACTAAGGTAGATTGGAAGAACAGACTACTTTGAATGATGGAGGGCTTTATATGGATCTTGGATTAATTTTAGTTTAACTTCATGATGCTTTAGAAAGAACTATGACCTGTATTTGTAATTGATATATGTCAGAACTCACCAAACCGCCTTGAGCAAGCGTGGTGATTAATGCCCTTTGCCCTGCAGTGGGACAGTAACAGGCTGGTATTATTATTTTGAAATATTTTATACAAAATCAGGTGAATAGGAAATTCTCAGTAATGGTTTTCAGGAAAGTAAGTAGTATATCTTAGAGATTTAGATGGAAATGCTGAAGTGGATTAGCGTTAAAACGAAAAGTCACCTAGCCATGGTGTTCGAATCACCAAGCGTCACTAATTCAATTAAAAATCCTAATAAAACTTTTTGCTACTTTTGTTAACGCCCAGCGTTTCTCTTAATACCCATCTTTTATATCACCTGAGTCAAAAGATGTTGAAGATAACGGGGGAATCCAATCTAATCATCTCGGAACTTTGACGAGTAAAACTGGGACATAAAAAAAGTGTCGTAAAATCGACTGGGAAGCATCCGCAACGGGCAACGCCGGGAAATGATTTACTTATACACGGGAAATGAGAATTTTTGTAAAGAAAAAATTATTAAGATTCATCTATACACAACGTTATTTAGACGGATCACGGGGCCTGTTAATCTTTGAGTCAAAGCCGTCATTATTTTCAAAGATGTGAATATTTCAAGCAAATTGGGGAAAAGTTACAAGAAGGTTCGTTTATAGGCTGTTTTAATAAGATATTAGACAGGACAGCGCTTTATGAAATTCCCGGTATTTATGTGGTACACAAAATATTGGTTAATGAAAATCAAATTGATAAAATTCTTGTCCCTCTTGGATTTAAGAGTATCCTTTTTTTAAAGGAAATATTTTATCAAATACTCCCAAAATCTTGGGAGAATATATTTTCTTTTACTCTTTCAAAATAGTTTCCTTCCTGGATTTTCGTGGTTTCAATTTTTTGACAGATTTTTTATAAGATTAATTATTTTTTCTTACAAATATAAAAGTCATACCCTCCTTCACCATAGACTTCGCTATACACATATACATACACATACATATATCTGCTTTTATTAACGTATAGACGTATATGAAAAGGTTTCCGCCAGGATCAGGTGGAATCGTTCTAATTACCTGTGTTCTACAGGATAATGTCTGTAATATCGCAGGGAACGCGTACAAATTTCCTGTTTACCCTTGCAAATGAAAAGAGTATTTAATTTCTGTATAAATCGTAGCTACGGGTGTCTTGCAAGAATAATTGTTTTAGGAATAAAGAGTGTTCTTTTCATAGTTTTTATTTAGATTCTATAAGATACTTCTTCGTTTCTTTAGGTTGTTATTTTTCTTTTAAAAAGGTACTAAAGTGTCTGAAAATCCTAAAAATACTTTTTTTTGGTTTCTGATCTTTTTGATGGACAGGAATAAAGTATGGGCATTGGTTGGCAACGTAAAAGACTAGCAATGAAACGAACCTACCATAAAACTAAATCATTTTATGCCTGTTTCATAACTTCATCATCATTTGCGTAGCCTTTTCCTAATTACTATAGGGTCGGCTTCCAGTCTAACAGGATGCAGCTGAATACCAGTATTTTATAAAGAGCGACTGCATATCTGACCTGCACAACCCAGTCACTAGGTATAACGATATTCTGTTAAGACTGGCTGTCAGATTTTCAGGCTTCTGATCTTCTATCCGCATCGACTGTCCAAAATTTACGATTGACTTATATTTATCACCATGTGCTATGTTAGGGTGCTGCCAGTCTAGATAGATGTGGCTGAATACCAGTATTAACATGGAGTGACTGCCTGATGAGTTATTTGTGACACAAGAAGCTTCATTAATCCACAACATACAAATAAAAAAGACAAATTCAAGCACTCCCCAGAATGACATGGCGCCCCAAACCCTCAGGGAAGCTATTTTCGCAGTAAATTTTCATACAAACGTGAGTGTCACAGTCACCTAGATATCTCGGGAACACGATTAAGTAAACAACTTGGTACAACGCTCGCAACGTTGTGCACACAACATGGCTGTTCGTTGCACATTTTAACCCGACACATTGCCTTTGGACGTGGCCTCTAACACGACTGGAGGACTCGCTTGCAACTGGAATAAGGGGAAGGTAAATGGAATATCTGGTCCGGAGTTCATTCATTTGGTGTTTGGGCAACACAAAGAGCGTGTATCGTACGTATAATTATATAAGGTGTTAGGTAGAACGCCGGAGAAACATTAATTGAGTTTAGTACTTATGAGAATCGAGTCAATCAGAGGAATATTTGGTGCTTTCATACTTTATGAACTTCAGTACGTATCTCATGTCTTTGCGGGTATGAGGAACAGGGTGTTAAGTTACTCATTTACCATAGAAAAGGGACAATCCTCCGACCAGACTGGGGTTGTCTAGTTACTGCCCCACGGTTGCTGTCGGGGTCTTGTAAATATGTTTAATCGCTGATAACTTTCGACAGTTCACATGAGGCCATATAGATGTCAATATATATATAAATAAATAAATATTGCTGGACAATCCACACAGCATCATCTAGCCCCAAGCTAAGCAGAGCTTGTGTTATGGGTACTAGATGACTGATATACTTAATACAGTACATTACATAGATAGATATTTTTATTATATACTTATATAGAAAATACCCAGAACACCCGGAACAAATATTTGTAGATCGTACAAACATTTGTCCCAAGGCGGGAATCGAACCCGCAACCTCTTGCGTCGCAGGCGGACCTTCGCCCGCCGCGCCACATCGGTCGTCAAAAATATCAATTCTTTAAGTAGCTGAAAAATTACTAAAAGTTTGTATGGAACCCTCGGTTTTTTTGTGATTCATTTCTTCGCTTCATGTAAAATACTGGTATTCAGCTGCATCCCGTTAGACTGGAAGCTGACCCTAACATGGTTGGGGAAAAGGCTATGCTACTAATATGTATATGCATTGTTACAAATTTGAATACTATATGAAATACTAAATAAGCCAAACAGATTTTACAAATTGAAATTTGAATGAACGCGTTGCACGTATTTGTCCACGACAATGCAAACAAGCTAACCTAGTTGAATCAATACACAGAGAGACACAGTGCCAGTAAATGGAATACATCAAACACACGGTGTAGAACTCAACAAGAATCCCTCTAACACACTATAACCGGCAAATTACGTTCGAAGCGATTGTTTACCAGTTAGAAGTTAGTGATTTTCAACCTAAAGTTCCGTGTTTAGCGTGTGAAGTTCGCACCGGATTTCAACTTGTGCAGGTGTTTGATAATACACCTATAGAGGATGTATTTTGATGAAAGAGTCTAGCTTTCTTCGGCTCTTTGGTATTGTTGTGCTATATATTGTCTTTAGCCCTTTAGGCTAGATTATAGCTAACTATTCTTTTATAACCTTTAACTACAAACTCTCACGCCTTTTTCAATAGGGGTGGGCAGAAAATACAGCACCCCGCCTGCTACATTCCTTTTGTTTCACCAAGGTTCATACAATCATCTGATCAAAATACAATTTAACTTTAAGTTCATTGTTACAAAGTCTACAGAGAAAACTCTCCTCGAAGTTAAGCTAGTTACACTTAAAATAGTATTTTAATCAACGCGTCTTTCATAATACTAGGCGAAACCTAACAGATTGCCTAAAATTGCAAAGGCTAAGTTAGGTTTCACCTAAAGTTCATTTTGCGCTACAACTTTTAATACTCTTTTAAAAACGGTTTTTCTATACCATTAGTCATTGTAAAATCGACTTAATTTACACGGATGTAAACTTGATATTAGTTTAAGTGGAAATAACATCAACTATAAATACGAATGCAAATGAAAAATCGTTACTATAGTTATTTTTTACCATGTTTCACCTACCATGTTCTGTTTTTGCTTCACCCTAAGACTGGTCTAAGATGCCTAAGGCCTTAAGTCCGTCTTGATTTAATTATTTCTACTTAAAAAAAAATACCTTCAATAATTGTACAAGAAACACTTATTTAGACACTATGCAGCGTTACAACTAGAGAAAAGAGTGTTTTCGATGAGCTCTGGCACCTAATGTAAAAAAGAAAAAAATGTAAAATTTTACAAAAAGGTTGAATATTTGAATTAGTACTATCGTTTTATTGTTCTAAAGACATATTTCGAAATGAAACTTCGTTAATTGAAGTAAGTCCATTATAATTATGTACATATGTTACCTATAGAAAGGGCATCCGATGGTTCGCTTAAGTTGAAAGAATCTCTTAACAATTACGACAGTGATTATATCAAAATAATGAAGAACGTTGGGAAATCAACAGTGACCTATCACGGAAATATAATTATGTAGGTACCAGAATGGATATTGTAATATTATGAATATAAGATAACCAGTTTGTAATTATACGAACGTGTAGCATTGTTTGTGGTATTTGTCTAGTAAGCTATTTTTATTTAGTACGTCAAAGCTCCTACTATGAGTGTATAGGCTATATTAGACATTTTGTGAAACCAGAAGGTCAATGACATTGACTGATCTTCTGAAATATCACAAAGCCAATTTAGAGTGGAGTACGAGTAAAATGATGTTAAAGAATGAGAAATTGACATTACTGTCATGATTTTACCCGAAATAATACCATTATCAGTTGAAATCTATCGAAAAGTCAGGAGATTTCTTATTTATAAAAACACGACTCATTTCTTGGCCATCAGATTTGGTCGTCCAGCTTAACCCTTTTGCTCCCCAGTTCAAATCGATTTAATTTGTATGTCATAATATTTGTCAAATCACATAATGCGTAGATACATGGTAGGGGGTGATGGGCATGTTCACATCTCATCTATAGCTTTTTACATGAACGACTCGGGAAGCGAGTTCTGACATGAACAAACTCTTTTTCGACTCGGGAGCCGGGTGCTGGGTACTAAAAGTGTTAAGACCTGCAGGTCTGTAGTAATTTACTGTCATGTAAGGCAGTGTTTAAGACATACATGAATTATAAGTAAATATAAAAACAGCTACACAAACTTTCAACTCGCCGTCCTTGGAAATATCAATCATTCTGACATAATTACTGGCACTCAGACTTTCAGATGCATGTGAAACATACAAAAATGATCTTTAACACCGTCGCAATAGGAATGCGAATGCATGCGCCGTGAAGTTTGTGAAAAGTAGCCGGTACGGTACGGCTAAGTTGTGTGGAAAAGTAGAAGTTTTTGCTAAAGAAGCCTGCCTAGTTGTAGGGATGAATAAATTAGTACATACTGGTGGCTAGACGTACTTTTAAATAAATATTCACTGCAGTATTGTGGACTATAACGATTATTTTGTAACGTCAACCCCACATCGCTGGTACCGCTTTAACTTTTACCTGACCTAGAGCAGTGAGGACTTTTAATAGAATCAGAGGCCAGTTTTTACTAGTTTTGTTACCACTGTCACACACTACCACATGCGGCCGACTACATACCTACATAGGCCGTACCTATATAGGTAACTTCTCATTTTACGCATAAGGCTGGAACAGCTATACGTGGGTAAAACCATAGTGGGAAAATAAGTCTCAAGGAGTCGTCTTCTTAAAAAAAAATGGTAAGAATTTAGACAAGAGACTGCGTATTTCTTGAATAATACCTTAGTACCCCAGTTTGTAACTTTTTGTACATAAAATAGCAAATAAAATAGATACTTACATTGCTGTAACCTACCTATAAAGCTTTTCACTCCCAATTTAAGTACATTATCAACAAAACAATACAATATTTCTCTCCAAATAGCAGGAAACGAGTAAATACATTGATTTATGCGACGAACAGCGACTCAATGTTTGGTAGTGAACCGTGCGATTATTTATCTCCCTCCCTTACCATGGGTTTTCGATTATAGTCCGACCAAATTAATAATGCACGCGGCGAAACTGAGAACTAACATGAAATGTACTAGATTTGACATGCTTTTGACATCTTCCCTTGACAAGCAGCGCCACCATTAAATTTATAAAAGACTTTGCCGGTCTTTAAAAGCGATCGAAAATTATGACGTTGACGGATGAGTTGTAATATTATCGGAACTCACGTGTTTTGTTGACAGCCAGCGAATGCTTTGTTTGCGGGTAGTAAACGAAGATTATATCTTTGATGATTGAATACGATAGTAATGGTATATAGTACTTGTAGTTCACGAAGGCATGTTGCCCTTGAGTGTGTGAGTAAGATTTTAGATGTACACACACATTGTAACTGTGTGCGTAACGGCGACTCGACCAATAGTGAGCGCTCCCGAGCTTACGCACACGTAGAAACATTGTGTACGTGCATCAAACGCATACAACGTAGACCCGCTCGACTTCGTGAATTGTAAGAACTGTATTTGAACTATATGTGCTTGGATTAAACATGATTATGTGTAAAGTGCTGTACAGAACCCGCAGAACCCGTGCTTGAAAGATTGTCAACCGGTCTTACTTATACCTATCGTTATTGCCTAGTAATAGCGTTGCCGAAGTCAGATGGTAGACGTACCATTCAAAATAAAGATTATACCTACAGAGACCACGAAGTTATATATTCAACAAACTCATACGCAAATCAGAAATCAATTCAAAACAACTTTAGCACACCTTCGCACCGACTTACAAAGAAAAACCACCGTCTATATCGTATTATTTCAATTATTTTCCCAACTTAATCCTCGTCATATTCGTTCGGGAACAGTTCAATGGAACAAATGGTTATGACAGGTGGGCTACCGTGTAAAAGTGACTGATCTGCTCAATACTGCGTCCGCGGAATGGAAAAAAATTGATAGCCATTACGTCAGTCGGCGGCCTTTTGTGTGCGAATTTTTCTGCCATTTTTTTTTCGTTTTGTGTTCAAATCTTTCATACATTGGGGCAGTGAATTGTTCCCGTAATGTGGGACTACAATGGATTGTTTTGTTTTACTTACGTTCGTGGTCTGGTCGGTCGAATGTGGACCTCAGCATTCCTGGAACAAATAGAGGGTGCAATTTAGTGTTGATACTAAAAGTTAGTTTATAAACGTTTTCAAAGCATCCAAGAATTTCTACAAACATATTTCCCCACACACAGGAATACCTTTTTACAAACGTTGTCACAAAAAAAAATACATATCGCATCATTCATTGAACAGAAGGGCTGAAATTTGACAAGAATTTCCGATAGCCAACTACCGCACAAACCTGTTTAATAAAAAGAGACGTTTAAGTACTCACCTTCTATAAAATATTCATTCATCAAAATATGGCTACTATTATCCATTCATCATTTTGCATTCACACAACTATGGTACAGCCGCTGACAAAAGCGCCAGCCAATTAGTTTGTTTAACGTTGTGTGCCGAAAGCGCGCGTTGTCATGGCAACCGGTTTATGGTGGGCACGTGTTAATTGCCCGGCCTCTGTCTGAGCGACTAGCATTTTGTACCATTTAGCACCTCCCAACCACGTTCATATACGTACAATCGACAATACACGATAAATTCAAAACGTTTTAGTCTCGCATTTCTAGATAATTTATCGTCTGGAAGCTCGTTTTTATTACTTTTATTCTTTGAATACACTTTTACCTTGGGAAATTCACAATGTTTTTAATCGCTATCGCTACAGTAAAACGATGCGTGGCGTCGGATGAAACGATTTTACTTTGATTGTGTTTTAAATTTAAATTCGTTCATTACACGTCTATTATTACGATTTAAGTTCGCCATGAGCAGTAATTGCTTTAATTATTTCACGGTTGAATAAATAATGTTGTAATTAGATTGTGCGCGACAGTACCGCGTGTTGTTCTCATGGCACATTCGGTACGTTGTGAAAAGTTTGCGGTAACTTATTATGGAAACGGAACAAAACTATTTGTGTAGTGTTTTTTTTTATTCAATTGTATTTATTGACTTAGTGGTAGGTAATGTTTAATAAATTCGTTGGAGCATAATTTATTATGGTTACCCAAATTTTACTTAATATGTATCATAAATTAGGTTTTGAGGATTTATGGATGTTTGTTACACTTTCACTACACACAGCTTAAACGTAAGAATAAAACATATGCTATTGTTTATAAAGATTCGTACGCAGACGAAGTAGCGGCTTACTACTAGTATAAAATATACTATACCCAATTTCTTCACAATTTAGTTTTAATAAACTGTAAGCACGTCTTTGATATTAACTGGCCCATCACTAACTTTGATCAGTAATCAGTTTGACGAGTATAGTGGTAATGACAGTGAAAAAATATTTGAAAACTGTGAATGGTTATGAAGAATAACCATTCACAGTTTTCAAATATTTTTTCAAATTATTATTGGTAGGCACGCATTTTCCACTATCTAACCTGATGACAACCGATGATGTGGTTGACAATAGAATGCACTTGCCTAGAAGTTGCCTGCATTGTGCATTGTCTTCTACTGTATCAGTCGAAAAAATGATTGTATTTAATTAATTTTATAAACACACTTACATTACCAAGTCACAATAGAAATTGGCAGTACGGTGGACATCGGCTTTGCTTGCCATATTTAAAAAAAGAACATAGCTGTATTCCTCTAAGAGTGAGACAGAGGAATACGTATAGCGCACTCAGATTTTGCCAGTTACGCTCAGCTTTGCTCGGATAAAACGACGTTTCCTAAAAATGAAACCTAGCTAGATCGGTTTATCGCCCCCGAAACCCCCTGCACACTGAATATCATAAAAATCGTTGGAGCCGTTTCCGAGATACAGATTATACATATATGTATACATCGACATATACAAGTATTGCTCGTTTAAAGGTATTAGATGAAAGTTATAAATGGAATAGACTACATATTTCCAAGTCCGTATTGACGTGTTAATTTATCGATAAAATACTCAATTGAATAATGAATGAATAATTTGAATAAAAACGTACATTCAATTTAATACATTTTACAGTTCCAATTAGAGTGAATACAAAATTGAACAGTTTTGTACCTCGTTAGTATGTGACGTATACAAGCATATCATTTGTGTCACTGCACTTGCTTCACCAATTCACTTAAGACATTGGCTGAAGGCCACCATTCTGGTGGCCTTCAGCTTTATTCTTTCTTTCTTTCTTCTTTTTATAAAACGTCGCCCCACACTAGGAATTTCTCCTGTATCGTGGGTGCGTTCACCAACATTCAAACTCACTTACACAAACAGCCAGACCCGGAACAACTACCAGTAGGCCATACAAATATTTGTTCCGTGCGGGAATCGAACCCACGACACGCAGCGAAGCAGGCAATCCCTCAGCCACTGCGCCAACCATGCCGTCAGGTTTGCTTGTCATATTTCAAAATAGAACATGCATGTTGTGGCAGTTATAGAGCACGCACTTTGGGCCAGATTTTAAAAATAGAATACATTTAATCCATAATTTATAACTGCGTATTGACGTGTTAATTCATCGATAAAATACTCAATGGAATAATGAATAAGTAATCTAAATAAAAATGTAGGTACATTAAATAAAATAACGTTTCGTTCCAATTAGACTGAATACAAAATTGAACAGTTTTGTACCTCGTTAGTAGAATCAATGTGAGGTATAAAAGCTATCATTTGTGTGTCACTATGATTACAATCAATTTCTTATATTTCTATGTTTTAGTTAAAAACACGCATGACATAAATAACTAAGTGGCAACGTTTTCTTTGTTTATAACAAATATTTGCTTCCGACTAAAGATAATTCTGTTTACACTTATCGTAAGTTTATTTTGTTGTTATTAAGTTTATGTAGAAAGTTGTCATAAATTAACTTAATCGTCCGTAATTGTTTTTTGTTCTTTCAGTAGGTACCTAGCTATCGAATTTATGTGCAACCATTATTAATTAAGAAGTATGGCTAAGCTTTGCATATGAACGTAGATACTTGTGGCTAAATATAACAGCCACACGGGTCGATCGAAAGTATAGCTATTCTAGCCGAGGTCGGTCCGTGGATGGATGACCAGCCCTTACATACGGAAAGTCTTGAGTCTCCAAGTACTTGGTCCTGATCTTTGACAGTCGTTACGGGTACGCAAAACTTGTGGTCAAAAGCCCGAAACTCTAACAAACAGTTATCAGAGTTTCGTATTACCCAGTAATTGGGTTGTGGAAGCACAGTTCACATAGGTAGTTGAAGCAAGTGGTCGAAAAATTGCTTGTAAATTTGGGCGATAACTGACATACGAACATTGCAAGGTAACAAAAAGCTTGTAAAAATACTGGTACTCAGCTGCAGCCGCTTAGGTTGGAAGCCGAAACCAACATACCGTCCCAACATACCCAATATAGTTGGCAAAAAGCCTTGGTTGAAGATGATGAGAACCAACCAAATACTGATGACTATATGGACGTTCCTAGGCATAAACAATCTTGCAAGAAAATAAGACCAACATTTATGGTGTTTTCCTTTTACTCTATATAATAAAAAAAAAACAACCATAATACCGAATCTTTAATCCTACAAATTACAGTACCTTTTACGAAATAAAGAGCATCTTTATGCCAGCAACAAAAAGCCTCCGAGGCACTTGCGATCGTCGATTCCCACATACGAACTCTCGTGTAAAAATAACTTATGTGCCACAAACAGATGTGGGGTGCGTAGTGTTTATTATTTCATTGTGTATGCCCGATGAACTCGCATCTTTTCGATATGTGGGGTGAGTGAAAATTCCTTAGAAAACCGTATTATTGTGAAAACATTTTAAGTTTTCGGCGCATCACCACGTCCGGGGCGTATTGCGATCATGCGGTTGGGGTTATCGAATCGATTTCGACGGTTTTATTACAAAATGTGAATTTACTTTAGGGATGTTTTTTTTTTATTTTTGAATTATTCGTTAACATTTCATTTTATTATTAGTTGTTGTCCATATCTTTGAACATAAACGGAGCAAAAGAAGTTTGTAAGGATCGTACCAGACGAAATTCTATAGTTTTGCCTACCCCTCTGAGAAAAGGTATATTTATTCATTTCTTTATTTATTTATTTATTTAATTACGGCACTCCAACGACTTATACACTAATACATTTTTTGGGGTCCTGTTACGATTGAGCTTAAAATCTAGTGAATTTGTCACTTACAGGTGTGCACAGCAATTACATAATCCAAGTTTTATAATATTACATATAGTACAATTTAGGCTAGAAAATAACCTAGGCTAGAAAATAACCAAGACTACTTGAAAACAAAATTGACAATTAAACAAAAAAGAAAGAAACGATATAACTAAATCTATTTTTTACTCAAGAGAATAACACAGTAATGACAACAATAAATGAGAAAGTATTGATGTGAAATATAAAATAAAATAAAAATAAATAATATATAATATACTAATATAGATTTAACTGTGGCCACTGTGGGTCAGTAACAATTGTTTGCGAAATTGAGATAGCTTGCTGGAAAAGATGTCAATGCTATTGGAACGTGTATGGAACTCATTGTACGTCCCCATCAACCTGTTCATTGGTGCCAAATGTCCAAGGTTAGTTCTTGTTGGACATGGAGTGAACACATCTAAGATGCCATATGATGATATGTACCTAATGTATTCTTTTACGAGTTATGATCAATTTTCTCTGCTGGTATTGTTTGCATACTTTTTTATAATCACACCTTCATTTCAACACAATTTCAGTTTCTCTTTTACAGCAAACGCAAAATAATAAAAGTATGATGCACTCTGTTTTTCTTTTATACCCATTTCGCAAAAAAAAACATGACGGCAGGTTAAAGTGCATACTTAAAGTGGGTTCTAAAAATACGGTAATCAAAACATCCCCCTGTTTGGGGTGTGAATGTCTGTTTGTTAATAATCTTTATCCCTCTATTTTTTCGTATACAGAAGTTGGGCTACTTCGTATACAATATGGCAACCACCAACGCTTGATGTAAACGGAATGTAAAATCGAACGATTTGAAATTTGAAAATACTCCTTCGAATATATTTTTAAGACATTATAATCTATGGGTGTAATTGTGTTTGGCTCATAAATTTAAATCTAAATTCTATAGGACAGTTCTATTTTCAATTTCAAAATCCTTCGAATTGACATAACGTTTACGTCAAGCATTCGTGCTAGGCACACTGAACATCAGAGAGACGTAGATATGCAACATGTCTATCCGCCTTTGTATTGTATTGTCTGCGGACTAAACGACCAATTCACGATTACGACCATGGAGCGCCATAAAAGCAGAAATAAATCAAACAGTTTATTGAATAGTAACATCAAAACAATCCGTTGCAAGTTAACTCTCAACGCGAGCGTGACCGCGCGCGGACCGATCAAGACACCAATAAATAACTATTGCGACAAAAACTGACGACAAAGCGCGCGTCGTGAGTCACCAGTCGTGATTCGTCGCACGTGTCCGGACAGATCGGAAGCCGATCGGCACGATAAGATCACGACTCTCTAAAAATAGGACTTTGCAGTATACGTCCGCTTAGCTTAGTTAATTGGTCATTTTTACTTTTTAATTATAACGACTCGTGACGTTCAGCGAACGAGGGTTGAATTTAGATTCTTTTAATGAAGCCTGTTTTACGTTTGAGTAATTAATTCACACAAAGAAATTATTCGCATTTCATTTCTTTTACGATTAGTTCATTTGCGTTCTGTTTTTTATTAAACATTCTGGTTTATTGAGTAAAATCATAATAATAATACGAGCCTATTACTGTCTAGGGCAAGGGCCTCTTCTCATACATTTTTTTTTTTTTTACTCAAGGCCGGTTGGCTATTTCAGACTTATATTAATTAGAAGTCTAGAAGTCACGATGTTGGCCTTCACCAATGTGATGACTAAGACTAACTCAGAAAGTACAGAAGCCAGCACATCAAGCTACCCCAATCTTTCAAATCTCTTTAATTGTCAATGTTATAACAAAAGGATAAGGTTCATGTTCAAGTAGAAAAAATTGACAATCAGGGATAGCTTGATGTGCTGACGTCTGTACATAATGTTAAATTCGTACTTGCCCGGACTTGAACTTGCAATCTCGTGTATCAGAGGCGAAGCCTTAACCACTGGGCCATCACGACATAGTTTTTCGAGTAAACAATCATTTAATATTTTGTCATAAAACATGAGTTTAAGTAACAAACACTGTTAAAACATTATTGTTACCTATTTTAAATGTAATGACGCAGCATCATAAATAATGTAACCGCATAAATAGCGACATAAATCACGGGCGGTCAATGAAGCTATAAAATTTACGTATCGTTAAAATTGTCTGTTGCGTATTGATAAAATGTCAAAGTTCATTTGCATGGCTATTCCTGGCCAACACTGATTGGCAGTAGGAATGCCGGTTGAGTATGTTATTCGCATATATATACCATACTATAGAACTGTTTTACGTCCGTGACATCTCACAATCTCAGGTCCAGTTGGAAACCAGCGTCAGGCACTAGTTGTCTGGCATTTTTGCTGAACTGGACCCTTTTAGCGCAGCTGCAGGCACATACTTAATAATATATGTGTTTTTAATGTATTTCTTGTTACTCGATTTTTTACGTTTTTCTATTTTTAGTATTGTCGTTGTGTACCTGAATCTGTGCTGAATAAATGATTTTTCTTTCTTTTCTTTCACTGTGTAATGCAGGAAATAATTAGAGAGTTTGCACGACACATGTCAAAATGACTGCACGATGTGTGTAAAATCAATAATATACCAATACTTTTATAGAGTTAGTAGGTAGTATAGAGCTCGTGGCTAAATAAACACAGCCGCATGACTTGATCGAAGGTTAAGCTGCACTTGTCGAGGTCGGTCTATGGATGGGTGGCCGTTTGTAATATATCGTGGTCGTTGGTTCCGGCTGTCATTTGTAGATCTTTGACAGTTCGTTACGGGTAGTCAGAAGCCCGAAACTCTGACAACCAGTCTTGCCAAGGGGTATCGCTGAACTGGGCTGTGGAGGTCTGATATGCAGTCGCTCCATGTAAAATACTGGTATTCAGCTGCATCCGGTTAGACTGGAAGCTGACCCCAACGTAGTTGGGAAAAGGCTAGGCAGATGAAGATGATTAAGGAGGTCCCCCTCACGGCGAGTATTCGTCTGTAATGTAACATTTCAGATTCGATTTTGAGCATTACATTACAATACCGTCTCCCTGACTGACGGGAATTCGCTTGTAATGTAACAATTCAAATTGAATTTTGAGCATTTGTCTGTTATTGTAGCTGAATAAATGGATATTACAAATTGTATCAAAATGTCCCACATGGTATCATTACAGGTTGCGTACTGTAATGCTCGGTTCTCCTCACTGACTGATGTAAAGCGCGACTCTGTAACGTTACATTACAGGCGAATGCTCCCGGTGTTCGTAAGATATCGAGACTCCTCCGTGCCTCGGAAAGCACGTTAAGCCGTTGGTCCCGGCTGTCATTTATAGATCTTTGAAAGTCGTTACAGGTACTCAGAAACCCGAAAGTCTGATAACCAGTCTTACCAAGGGGTACCGTGTTGCCCAGGAATTGGGTTGTGGAGGTCAGGTAGGCAGTCGCTCCATGTAAAATACTGGTATTCAGCTGCATCCGGTTAGGCTGGTAGCCGACCCTTACTTAGCTGGGAAAAAGCTAGGCAGATGATGCTCCCGGTGAGGGAGCACCTTTATAGAAATACGATAAGTAAGGGTCCGAGTCCGTCACTGTGTTATAAATAGACTGTTCTGTTTTTGAAGTAACAATGAATAACACATTGATTGACATTTGATGATGACATACATTTTAACTTTAATCCTACTACTTAATATTACAAATGTGTTAATTTGCGATTGTGTATGGACACATAATAAATACATAATAGTACTAACGTATTTTTCTTTTTTTAACATTGCCCCACAATAGGACTTTATTCTATATCGTGGATGAGTTTACACACATTTAAATTCACATACACAAACAGCTAGATCCGAAACGACTGTAGGGCATACAAATATTTGTTCCGTGTGGGAATCGAACCCACAACACGCGGCGAGCAGTCAACGGTTGTTAGTTGCTGTTTCATGCAAAAACTACGTAAAGGTTTTGATGAAACTTTACAGTATTAAAACTTGTGCTTCAGGATAGGTTAGGCTATAATTTATAAAAATACATAAGCAGAAGAAGGCGCTAGTAAGGAATAAATGGATGGTTTCGTGAGAGGACAACACATTATTACGTTAAAATAATTTTATTACCGAATCCTAAAAGTATAAGGCGATATAAGTTTCGTAACATTGTTACCAGAATCGTAAGCAATCTGTTTTTAAGTATGAGTTAAGTTATGACCTCTCCAAAAATCACTTGCGTTGTTTTAACGATACGCCCAAATCTGTTGTGGTTCTGTTGTTAATAAAATACCACGAATACAACACCATCGAAAACAAATTATACTTGCAATGATTGGAATATGGGAGTCAATTTTGTGTTTATTTAACACTATAATATCACGCCTATGTTCCCCGAAGGGTTAAGCAAAGGTGTACGTATAATAAATAAATAAATAATAAATAAATAAATAATGCTGGACAATCCACACAGCATCATCTAGCCCCAAGCTAAGCAGAGCTTGTGTTATGGGTACTACATGACTGATATACTTAATACAATACATTACATAGATAGATATTTTTATTATACATAGGAAATACCCAGAACACCCGGAACAAATATTTGTAGATCGTACAAACATTTGTCCCAAGGCGGGAATCGAAACCGCAACCTCTTGCGTCGCAGGCGGACCTTCGCCCGCCGCGCCACATCGGTCGTCAAACCACATTTCGGCAGTTATGTTTAAGTCGCATGTAATAGCGGGCGAGCTTATTGCAACTAGCCAGCCACAAATTTAAAGTCTGTTACATATGAATTCAAGAAAGAAAAACCCTATATGACTTCGCACGACCCGGGAATTGAAACCATGACCTCATTCTTAGCAATAGCCCTGGCGACTACTAGACCAATGAGGCAGCCGTGTATATTGAATAAATATTTCACTGTAAATAAAATTAAATAACACGATTACATACAAGTTAAAAAAAAAATGTATATGGGAGTCGTCTCAATTATCAAGTTGAGTTTACAACCTCCTGTATAAGGAATTATTATCGTCCCTATCTCCTTTATTGCTATGCTATAAAGTATATGTGGTGGCCGACCACACCCAAGTTGGGCGAGTTTCAGAACAGCGCGGCACACAAATGCGAACTTGTTACCTTATTACTTTAAAAAATATTTAAATCTTGAAACATAAAATAACATCACATTCATATTTCC
This sequence comes from Phlogophora meticulosa, assembly GCA_905147745.2. NCBI lineage: Eukaryota > Metazoa > Arthropoda > Insecta > Lepidoptera > Noctuidae > Phlogophora > Phlogophora meticulosa. The sequence continues at coordinate 3,951,451 of LR990521.1, forward strand.
CGAAGGAGTCGGCAAAGGTGTATGATACACGCACATTTATCGGTATTTATTTTATTTTTTATCGGTGAAGGAAAACATCGTGAGGAAACCTGGACTTATATAATTAATATAAGTCTGAAATCGCCAACCCGTCTTGAGCAAGCGTGGTGATTAATGCTCATGCCTTCTCTGTATGAGAAGTGGCCTTTGCCCTGCAGTGGGACAGTAATAGGCTGGTTTCGCCAGGTATGCTTTCGCCAGGTATGCTTACGCCAGGTAGGCTTATGACCCATTTAATAGGCGCAAGCCTATTACCACCAACCGGGCTACAACACAGAATCCGGGCTGTTACTGAGAAACTCCAGATTTAAAAACCCAGTAAAAGCATGATAATACAAAAAAAAAACACGGGCAGCAGATATGCCCAAACACAGTAATATCTACATGACTCTTCATAACTTTCGAAGACAACTATTGAGTGACACACACGGAAATGGTTCTCTCTCACATAGCTGAATATCATTATTGTACATATTCCAACGTCGTACTCATAAGATCAACAAGTAGATATATGTCTCAACGTCACTCCCTCTATGATTTATGGTCGTGGCGGACTAACTGACAAGACCACATCACTTTTTTTGCCGTATGAAGTTTCCTTGCGAAGAGGTTCAGTAGGTCTTAGCCAAAAAGGATATTACTTTGCTAGATAGTGATCAGGGCCGCGACACTTGAGTGCTTTTATGGTTGTAATAACAGATACCGCATTGATTCGATTTGATATGGCCTGCTTGGGTGCTATCGACTGCTTGATTGCTGAGAACATTTACTTAGGAGTAGCTCGTGAAACGTTAATGGACGCTTTTATAACACTGTTGATGATAAGAAAGGTATAAATAATGGAAGCAGATGTAGAAAAAGTAGCGCTTAAACAATTCGGTCAATGGCGACATCTGAAAGTAGTCCTAAACATTTTTTTTTTATCTTCCCAAATACGGATGCTGCACCCGACAGTGAGCGCTATAAATTAATTTCCAAGTTCTACCACAATTGTATCGCGTTACAAGCGCAGAATGCAACTCTCAACCCCATATATGGGTACGCGGGGCCGGCTGCCATACCGGGCTGGACATAAATGGCCGGCCGCTACCAAACGCGGTGGCTCGGGACGGCCCGCAGCGAACGGGTTAAGTGACACACACTCGATTTTGAAATACGTATAAGAAAGCTTCGTGTTAAATGATAATTAAAAGTAAGGGTCTGTTTGACCGCACACCTTGTTACGTAGGGTTGCTAACGAGATTTTTATTGATGTTAATTTATTCGTTGAGTGGCGATTATCGATATTTGAGTGTGTACTTTATTATGTCGTGGAAAAAGATTATTTCCAGAGAGAATAAAAAGTACAGGTGTTTTTTTTTATAAGTTATAGTTAAACATAGGAATGGTGCCTAAAATAGCGACAAGGCGCCGCGTCAGACCTCGAAGGAGATGACGAAACACGAAGTTGAGTCTTCCTTAAAAATTGGACAGAAGAAGCGTAGAATCGTGACAAATGTAAAAGGAAGTGATGTGGGGGAAGGAGGGAGACTTTTGCCCAGCCGTGGGACAGTTCGGGTTCGTAATAATAATAAAAACAAGTTTTCAGCAAACAATATGCCTTGCATTGTAACTTGTGTTTCATCTACGAAACTGAAATTCACTTTATTTCAGACCAGCCCCTTAAAATTTTGAACAAAATTATCATAATAAAAAAAACAGAAGGTAGGTGAAATAATCCATTAGCGATATTCCAGATTTTTTCATTTTTTTTCATTAGAATTCATAAGAGACTTAGTTAACAAAGGACGGAGTTAGATTGGAAAAATTTATAACTTGCAAGATTTGCGCAACTCAAGTGGCGCGGTATTTGCATTTTAATTGTAGCTAGGTGCGGGGTGCAAGTGTGAGCGGAGAGCGATAAGCAAAAACGTAGCGTTTTAGATATTTGTGTCCAATGCGAATTATCCTTCAAAAGATCAGAGTGAAAAGGAATGAAGGAGGAAACTTAATAAATAAATGAACTATCTTCGACTGGAAAGAAACCGATGTAGGTTTCGTTTGATTGAGTAATATCTTGATTTACTAATAACTTGGCAAAATAACAACGACTTCTAATTTTATAAGTAGCCTTTATGTACAAGTGCACTATAATAAGCGATTCAATAGCTCTTTAAATATTTTTACGTTTGCTATTATAAAGAAAAATAAAATTCCGGTAACAATATATTTGGTTGAAAAATTTGCTGTTCATTTCTAGTTTCGGGAAATGGTAACGACAAGAGAACTTGCCGCTATCATTGAGAGCTCAGCTTCCATAAAACAGCAAGTAATCTTCGACTATTCATTATTATACTTTCTGAATTCATGCATATTTCCATCACTACCGGGAATATGCTCTGCTTTTATTAATTAAGTCCGCGTTTGTTCAGATCGATTTTTACTTTGAAATATATATTTCATAGCCTGGCTAAAAGATGTACATGAGTAGAGACCAAAGAAAAGGTGGATGGATTGTGTGAAAGATAGAAAAGAGGTGATTCTTGAGATGACGGCAAATAGAGAAAATGCTGCGCCGACCCCTATAAATTGGTATAAGGGCAGGAGAATGATGATGAGTCTGGGTAAGAAAATTGACAGCTAAACATACTGAGTATTTTCATTTCAAATGGTTATAGAATGATTTTCAGACGAGCGTTTCCGAATCAGCGTCATCTCTGTCTGTAATCCTGATAACCCAGGTAACTCAATGTTAAAATTCTAGTAAAAATATTCACAATTTTACGTGAGCTCTCATTCGCGCTTGACAAATGGGATGACATTCGATTTATATACCGCCAAACTAACAAACTAAATAAAAAAACTACGAAAAAAAAAAACAAAATAGCTATATATTTCCCCATGTTATTTGCAACTTTGTCCAGTGTGCCTAGCACGAACGTTACGTCAAATCGAACGATTAAAAAGTTCAAAATACTCGCGTTGAATATAAAATTAGTTTATTTTTAAGAGTTTGTTTATATCTATGGGTGATACTGAATGGTTACTGGTCTTATACATTTGATAGCTGTATTCTCAATTTGAAAATCGTTCGAATTGACGTTTCGTTTACGTCAATCATTCGAACTAATAGGCACCCTGGTTTTACAGCATCTACGTTAAAGTTGAATGTAGAACGTTTACAAAAGTATACATTACTTTGCTTAGGTACGAAGAAGTACATATATAGAATGAAGTCAGCCACCAGCCGCTAAGTGTGAGTTGAGTTGGCGAGTCATTTATCTCTGTCGACGTCGCGATGTGGCCTCGGCTTTACATTAGGCTTGTTGATAGCCGTCGGGGTTAAGTGAAACGTCTATCTAGGAGGGTGTGAATTCGTGAAAAACATGTCGGTTACGTTACTCTCAAGCGCAGGTGTAAGGCGGGAGTTTTTGTATGACGCGCGGAATTAATGTCACCTGTGCTTATTTGTAGCAGACAGAAATATCGACAGAACGACTCGATATTTTTGTTTGAACATTGAAACGCTCTTAGTCGAACGAGATGATTGGCATCACAGTGCACTAAGCGCATGAAAAAGAGTATTTGAAACTGTTGCGGTTTATTTTAAACCTTATCGATTGTCCATAAACGATGCCACCAATAAAATATAGCACAAAAAAAACAATATGAATAAGCAAAAGAGCTTATACGCCCAAGTAAATTGATTCAATTCAAAGCCATATAGCCTACCCGTTCGTTAACTACATAAAAGGTTAAAATAGAAATCTAATAAAGAAATCTTTTCCTAAAACTTTTCATATAAAAGTGGAGAAGGATTTTTATTACAACGGAAACGGTAGTTAATTTTAATGTTGCCAGTAATTAACAAATCTTAAGACCCTTGAATATGGGTAGGAGAGGGCTCCGCGGCTTAATCGCGCTGGCCCTGGGTGTGGCCTCAATGATGCACTGCAGCGATTTAACCTCAACGAGTGTAAACGAAATCGGGCTATTGTTAGAAATGTATGAACATTGAATCAATCGACTACCTCAATGGTCTAGTGCTCACAAGCTTTACTGCTGAGCATGATGGTTCCATTCGATCAAAGCATCATGTGGTTTTTCCATCTGCAATTTCTCAGTAGCAGCCCGGAGCGTGGATTTACGCCCAATTGATGGCAATAGGCTCGCCGTCTATTACGTGGTACTTAAACATAACTGGCTAAATGTGGGTGTACTATAGATACATCTATGTCTTACCCTTCAGAAATTATAGGCGTGATGTTATGTGTGAATCAAGCGGCGTGGTGGCTCTTCATCATAGGGTAGAAACGTTTTCAATTGCAAAGTTCGTTTGCTAAGAAACGTCTATTTTAACGATGTTATTTGTTAATATGATATGAAATCAGATTATTATGCTTAAACTGTGATCTCCCGAACAGTATTCTAATCTAAGGAAAACTGAGAAATAAAGCTTCTAATTTGATTCAAAAGCTTGTTAGAATTTGTCTTGTTAAATGTATGAGCATTCGATCCTTCTTAAAAGTTTATGGTGTATTTTTTTTTTTTTTTAAACTTGCCCCACACTAGGAATTTCTCCTGTATCGTGGGTGCGTTTACAAACATTTAAACTCACATACACAAACAGCCAGACCCGGAACAACTACCTGTAGGCCATACAAATATTTGTTCCGTGTGGGGATCGAACCCACAACACGCGGCGCAGCAGCCGATGTCAAAAAAGTTACACTTAAAATAGTATTTTAATCAACGCGTATGAATGATGAAAATGAGATAAACACTCATCCAAATTTTAAAAGAGATTAGACAGCCGTTAATTGACAGGCGTTTGGCACAGAGTATAAAAGAAGCTTCATTTAAAAATAAATCCTATAAATAAAATAAATAAGCCTCTTAATGCTAATCAGGTACCCCTATAACCTATTGGTATAACCTTATTAGGTATAACAGCACAATCCCCCTTTTCATTATCGCTACCGCTCTCATTCGGGCCACACCCTTACAACGTCAAAAGACGTTTTCCTTGGATTTTTCGTAGCAAACGAGTGGAGGTAAGGAAAATTAGATATTTTACCTTTCGCCTTAATGAGGAGTTATCAACGTACTCGAGCAGGGGTCGAGTACTCGTTCAATATCGAGCAATTACCTTTTATGGCCCACTAGTGCCTAGTAATTGTTATTAAAAAGTTTAGGCAGACTGACAGACTGCGGAGCTATTTTGTGAAAATTATTTTCTACTCCTGTAATTTTATGCAAGTGGCTGTTTTTATATCAAGTGATTTTTTTTTTGTTTTCATGGCAAACGGAGGATTTTGACCTTTAACTGAGTGATGAGTTTATTTGTACAAAAAATGATAATATGTGTAATAAAGTCTTTTTTTTTATCCTATATTGTCCCAATGCTAGGCTGTTATACAAGTGGAAACTTGTAATCGGATTTATTTCTTCTTCCTAAACGAATGTTTTAGCTTAAAATTTTCTTAAAATACAAAAAAAAACTAAAGGGATACCTAATATCCATTAACTCTTCCCTGTATGTTGCCTTTTGCCGTCTCGTTCGCCATACATACACACATGTATAAACTTGCGCATCTTTCCCACGGGGCTAGGCAGAAACTACAGAACGCCACCTGCTACGATTCTAAAATACTTCTCCAACCAATCTCCCATAAAACGTCACAAAGTCGTTAACTAACAAATTCCTACCTAAATTTGAAGCAGCATTAATATACCAAAGTAAGTTTTTAAATGTGGGTCACCCTTCAAGTAAAACGTCATTAAAATAATGAAGCCTATAAACTTGCTTCCCACGGCGTGAATTGCGCATATTTTTATGGAATTTTCACCAATCATCCGCGTGTTTTAAATTTCAATACTGATCGGACGCCAAAATATGGATATTTGTATTCAGCCAATCAACCAATCGACTCGTTATTCACACGTTTATTATCCATAATTTTGACGCTACTGTAGGTGTGTTGTAATGTGAACCAGAGAATTATTACACTCGTATGTAACCCTGTTATTATTATATCTAGCCTGAACTGACCCACTGATGGGTAAAGGCCTCTGCATTCTTTCATTCGATCACGATTTCGCGCCACCTCTTTCCAATTCTTAAGTAAGACATCTCTCTATCTCCTTCGTGGTCGGCTGCGGCCTCGTATCCGTATAACTCTCCTTGCTTATTAAAAAGTTCGATCAATGTTCGACGGTTAAGAAGTCTCGATCCCCAAGGAATATTCGCGTGAAGGTATTTAAGCCGAATGAAAAAGATTTAGCAAAGGTGAAGTTATTTAATCTAGCGGAATATCCCCTTATTCACAATATTAGAATATGACTGCACACCGATGAGGGGGAGTTTCGACGTAATCAGCGTCTGATCACGTGTTCCTTTTGAAATCGGCTTATCCTCTACCCACCTACACCACGAACCGTCCAATATTGAACTTTCTGCACAACCGCATAGAGTTTGGATTCCAATAGGAAATTTTCGATACCCGTAAAATGTACACCCTGACCGCCCGGACGAAATTCGTCTTCAGTGTTACCTTTGAACAAGTAATTATGGCGGAATTCCTGAATTAATACTGAGATAAGCTCCTTCCGTATTCCTTCCATTTTAAATAGCACAAAAATGAGGCCTCAAACCATTATCGACGCGTATTTCTTTGGTAATTTACGAGTTTCGCTAATCAGCGGTAGAGGTAAATTGCATTTATAATCCCATTTCATCATCTCTCAAACTGTGGGGTGTAAAACCTTTTGTAGGTGTATAAAGTTTGGTTGAATGATGCAAATCAAATTCTATTCTGATCCGAGAGGAGTGAACAACTATGTGTTGTTAAAAATTCACAAGTTTCGCCCCCACACCGCAGCGGCGTACGTTTGACATGGAAATGTGCAAGCCTACTCGTTGCGATTTCCCGCGGAATTTATTCAAACGCCGAACGACCCCCTCCCCCTCCCGTCCCCCGGCCGCACCCTAGACCGCACGCATCTGTCTTCGCATTGATATGCACATTCGATTGTCAACAGTCGCGTGCAACGGACGTGGGTAACACACACATCAGCGTCGAATGTTGTTGAATTCTTTTTAAGCGAAATTAATTTTTGGTTTTGAGTGGCACCAAAACGGTTCTCCCTTCTTTTATTAACTTTTTTAAATCGTTCTTAGTAGTACTTATTGTTGCGTCATGGGTGATTGCTCACCCCATAAGTAAAAGTAACGTGACAGGTACCCTGTTCAAATAAATTACCTTTCATTAAATTAAACTAGTACGTATAAGGAGCAGGAGCATTATCAGTATTGATTCCTATTTTCACTTCAAAGGGAGGGGCTTGATTGATATAGGGGCAATTTATGATGATATCATTTTATAACTAAATCGATTTATCTAAAACTGAGATATTAACATGTCAATTCAAGATGTGTATCAGACGATGACTTGCCGTACCACATGGAGGGAAGAAGTTAAATTAGGGGACGTGGAAAGATAAATGGCGAAAGCTGTCAATATCTACTTTTCATTAATGGTTCAAAAGTGTGTTTGCGTGGAATAAACGATGGCGTTTCTTGTACAGTCACTGTCTAATGTAAAAGTGAAAAGTTTGCCGTTTTCTTTTACGAACATTTTCTTCAGAATGTTCACCTTATTAAGTAGCAACTGTTAAGTATTTTCCTTAACAATTCGGAGAGCCTCGACCTTTTGTGGTCAAGGCTCTTTGAGTTGCGCTAAGTCACGGGCAACAGTAGCTCGGTTTTAAACGCCACAAAATGTGCATAAGTACTTCCTTCCTGAGGAGCTCGACCGCGCTCGAACGTAACGCGAATCGGAACGTTTTGTTCAATGGAATCGATTAAAATACGCGTTTCGTACACAACATTTTAATCATATCTATAGGCACTTAATTATGCTTAACATAAAATAACGTCACACCTTTATTCCTCGAAAGGTTGGGAAGAGGTGTACTTACAATACGCCAACGTTTCATCAGTTACGCTTAGTTGGTTATGGTTAAATGTGATTGTTTCTTAAATTTCAATCAAAATGCTTATAAATTGTCCTATTCATTGTACTGCCATTAAAAAATCAATCGAATTTACTTGTCGTTTAAGCCGTGGGTTCGTGTTACACCTATTACACAGTTCTATTTCTCAAAGTACCGCAATAATTATAATAATTTCCCTTTATTAATGGCCTTTTAAATCGGCCCATATTTTTTCAATTACAAGCGAGTAATGTAATAGCGCTGAATAATGACGCTTTCAGCGTGTCGTTAAAATAATACGTCTTTAGTAGTAAGTAAATATATTCATGAGGCACTGAATCACGGAAGCAAGCATGTTTGGTAAGCGTTTCAGTGACGGTGCACGGTTGTACACCGTGTCTGCACAGTGTTAAGTACGCAGCCATTTAAGGCTGGGTACTAACCAAAATTGACAATCGTAAATTTTATTCTGTACATAAAATAGGCACGACCTGACGGTATATTCCGTGAAAATCCCCGGCGAAAAGTTAGGTGAAGTGAACTGTAAATAATATAATAGCATACTTAATTTTGTTTTTTTATTTACATTCACATTAGGAATTTCTCCCGTGTCGTAGTTGCGTTTACAAACATTTAAAGTCACATACACAAACAGCCAAACCCGGAACAACTACCTGTAGGCCATACACACACTTGTTCCGTACGGGAATCGAACCCACGACACGCGGCGCAGCAGTCGATCGCTCAGCCACTGCGCCAACCGTGCCGTCAATCATATCATATCATCATAATATGACAGCTCACCTCGCCTTCACTTCGTCTATATTTCCACGGGGTGATGTCAAATCACCAATCACAAATTATTTTAGTACATCTCTGTTTTAAATGTTGTGATATGCTAATGAATTTTAGGATTCAAATTAGATGATTCATTGTATTAGTACCTACATGATGGCTTTAAGCAATTACTTTATTTACATTTGTGTTGTTATTCCGAAGAAGGAAGAAGCCATCTTCTGTTGCGGGAACCACAAGCGGATTTCTTTTTGTGTGTGCTCGTGGTGACCAACTTCAGTCATACGCACTCTTAAATTATAAGTATATGAGTGTTTCATTGTGTGGTGATTGACTAAATAGGCCAACATTATGAGGATTTACCTACGTTCTTTAGCTTTTGAATTGAATGGTGTACTATATACCGGTACAGCTATCGAATCAGCACTGTCCAGTCCATGTAAGATTTCAGTGTACATGAACAATTAAAATAATGTTCTCTACAAACTGTTATTGTTAATTTTACTAAATAAACTTACGTCGCTCTCTCTTTCCTTCTCTCTCTCCCCCTCACTCTCTCCTCTCTTTTCTGATTTAAAGAATGCTTCGTGTCTATGTATTAATAGTTAAAGCTTTGAATTAAGAATATCCGCGGTGTAGGACCTTTACACACTTTGACGACGAACCATAAAGTTTGAAAGATAAATAAAAAATAAATAATGCTGGACAATCCACACAGCATCATTTAGCCCCAAGCTAAGCAGAGCTTGTGTTATGGATACAAGATGACTGATATGCTTAATACAATACATTACATAGATAGATATTTTTTTTATAACTAGCAAATACCCAGAACACCCGAAACAAATATTTGTAGATCGTACAAACATTTGTCCCAGGGCGGGAATGGAACCCGCAACCTCCTGCGTCACAGGCGGACCATCGCCCGCCGCGCCACATCGGTCGTCGAAATTATTGTGAAACTACCTGTAAAATGAAGTATTAAACACGTCGCGTGAAGAAACCTAAATACATAAGCTCCTTAGAGTCTAAATAACTCACGTACGCACGAAAATGCAAGTTAAATAATATGCTTTGCGAGATATTACACTTAGTTAAATGTGTTATTACGCCGTTTCACGTTTGCAAAGATGTATTTATAAGAGACAAAATATTATTAAATTCATACACGCTTAAATTTTATCTCACACCGTACTTTACTGTGTTTAACTTGAGAAGAACTCCGATACGTAATTTTCGACCCAACTTATTAGAATTTAAGGTCGTTTGTGCTTAATTTTCGTTAAAGACCACAAAACACTGTGCAAATAGCTGGAAACATCTTTAGAAAGCGCCGCAGTGGCGTGTAGGGTAAACGTACCAATTATAGCGCGGGAGACGGCGTTCCTAAATCCTGCTGTTGGTTTACACCTCTTAACGCCTCGTTTTAAATAACAAAAGGCTGTTACTAGCATTTTTCAGTGCCAGGCACAGGGTAGCACACCCTCGCACCCTCTTAGCCGATCTAATAGGTTAGGTGGCCGTTTGATATGAATGCCGAGGTTAAAAGGGGTTTCTTTTTTTATAGATAAGAACTCCACTTTCAGTTTTATTGCCATATTTATAGTTTTTTGTTGGAAAATGTGAATTTATTACAGTTTTTGTTACGTCCATTTTGGAGGTTCATAAATAATTGTAAGTTTTTAATTTTAAGTGGGCCGTTACAAGTGAACTGAGCGAAGTAATTTATTTCTCATGCAATATCTGGGAGCTTTTAGAGCGTCTATTCTAGTATTTAAATCGACTTGATTTATTTTTACGACTCAACAGAAAACGAGTTTTCTTAAAGACTGTAGTATGCTATAGTATAAACGTTGACGTCATAACATCACGCCTGTATTCCTCGAAGTGTTAGACAGAGGTGTATCTACAACACAATCACGTTTCACCAGTCAACTTTAAGTCCCATGTCATAGGGGCGAGCCTATTGCTATCAATCCAGACTTCGGGCTGCTACTGAACAATTCCGAATGGAAAAACCTAATAACATATAAATAAATAAATAAATAATGCTGGACAATCCACACAGCATCATCTAGCCCCAAGCTAAGCAGAGCTTGTGTTATGGGTACTAGATGACTGATATACTTAATACAATACATTATATAGATAGATATTTTTTATTATACATAGCAAATACCCAGAACACCCGGAACAAATATTTGTAGATCGTACAAACATTTGTCCCGAGGCGGGAATCGAACCCGCAACCTCTTGCGTTGCAGGCGGACCTTCGCCCGCTGCGCCACACAGGTCGTCAATATACTACTCGACCTGGGAATCGAGCCCAACACCTACTCCTTTAAATCATTACACAAATTAGGCAGTCACCTCAGGTACAACATTAGGTTACAATAGTACTATATCCCCTTGTTATGTACATATCACCTTTCTGTTGTGGTGACCAACTCGATCGGCAGGAGGCAGGTAACAGGAGTAATTACAGTACTAATTATACACTGTACAACACACACACACACTACACACACCCACTAACACACACACGCGCACACTGTACTGGTTCTGCATATAATAGGCGCTTGTTATGTAAAGTTGTATGGATAGAGGCGTTCCAGCTATTTAGTAAGGCAGCATTAAAACTTGGAGCAAGAAAGACGGAATCACCAATTTATGGTGAGTCTTTTCCTCAAATAAACATCATAACACGCCTGTCTTCCCCGAAGCGTTGGGCAGTAACACCCACATTTCACCATGTATGATAAAGTCCCATGCAATAGGAAGCGAGAAATCCATTGTAAATACTCAATAACATTATGCCCGACCGGGGAATCGAATCAAGTACCTCACGCTCAGCAGTCGCGCTTGCGAGCACTAGATCAACAAGAAAATATAGAAATGTCATATTATTTTAAAACATCGTGTGGTTTAACGACAACTTTCTTATTTTGTTTTTTTTTTTTATTATGAATACGTGATAGTTAAAAGGAGAAAAAAAGAAAGAAAAGGTCAAATGCATAGTCCTGGCAACCGGAGTGCATGTATGACCAGATGTATGAACATAAACAAAGCAAAAGGAGTTTTTAAGGATCGTAGCAGGTGGCGTCCTGTAGTTCCGGCCAACCCCTATGGGCAAAAGGCGTGAGTTTAAGTATTTATGTAGATAACAATTATTGTGACCTCTGATCATATCTTATTTACCTCTGCCTAACCCTTAAGGGAATACAGGCATGAAGTTATGTGATGCTATCATATCTTTTTTATCTAAACCGTAGAAATAATTCCCAGCAAGCGAAGTGCATAAGAGAATCTGTCTTCTTAACAATAAAGCGCTTTAAAACACTGAGTGAAGCGAATGAATCTAGAAAATATAAAGACAGGACAGTTGGCGCTCGTTTATCTTAACTAACCTTATAAGGCAAGTTGGCACTAGATTCTATACAGATCTGGGAAAATAATGGCGCATATCAAGTTCCTACTAACATAAGTAGTATTTCAATTGAAATAGCTGACAATATAGTTGAAATATTCGAGGTGTAGGGCTTGGAACAACGATATAATTTATAGATACCAGTTGTTTGCGACCATGTATTAGAGTTATTCAAACTTTGCTTTGAATGTTACATTTTAGTTCAAACGCAGCACCTAATGTGTACCTTTTTGAAATTATAGTGAAAATGAAATAAATAACATTACAATATAATATGCTTTTATAGGTATTAATACACCCCAAATGCACTTATATACATATATCCTTACTACACTAAACCTCTGTGTCACTGTACAGATTGTTATCATCAATTTTTAATATGAATCCAACCCCGAAAACGCGAAAATATAAAATCAGAACCTTCATACATTCTGTCGATCTAAGAATCAGGAACTGTACGGCACACCTGTTTTTTTAAGAATTCAACGTTAGTCCTTAAATAAAATTCAAAAAAAGAGTTGGTTAGCACAGTGACCCATAAGAGGTTAAGTGTCAACAAAAAATAAGGTTGTATACACACGTGATATTAACGTTTACACATAGTCGAGTGTCCACTGTCCAGTCCAATTCACTTGAGAAAAGATGATGACAGAATAGTAATCCACATCTATATCAAAGTGAACAGCAGCCCGATATCCACAAGCAATTATGGGCCAGTGCATTGTTCAATTTGACTTATTAGTGCGGCCCATGCATCTGTAATTGGAATTATTGGCCGGGAGGCCGACGTCCTTTACACAACAATGGACGTCTTGTAATTTGTTTGGTGTTATCTTGTGAGGACGATGATAGACGACCGTTTGAGTATATGGATGCTTAGATTCTGGGAACGAGGTCTCGAAGACATGAGAGGGGCTTGTTCTCAAATGAGCATGTGCGTTCCAGAAGATTTTTAAGGTACGCTGATTGTGGTTGATATGGTTGTGAGATATATTTCTTTGTGGGAATATTTGTTACGAAACGGTACAGTTATTGAACGAATTCATTGATCGAAGGTTAAACTACGCCTACCAAAGTCAGTCCGTAGTTGGGCGATTATCCATTACATACCAAGAAAGCAGTTAGTTCCAGTTGTGTGGGTCTTTCATGGGTCTTTCTCAGTTGAAGCCCGAAAGTCTGACAACCAGTCTGGCCAAAGTGTACTTTGGTACCCAGTAACTGGTATGTGGAAGTCAGATGGCATTCGTTCCATGTAAAATATTGGTGTTCAGCTGCATCCTGTTAGAGTGGAAGCCTACCCCCGTCGGGAAGAAGTCAGTTTCAGCAATACGCCAAAGAAAATCGCGCAAGTTAACTGGTCCAACTTTACAGCCAAACTATAGCAACACCGCAGTATCGGACGACACAGCTCAGTACCGTACACAACAAAGCCACAGTGGCCGCTCGTGCGAGCAACGAGCGGCCCATTCATTTGACGCGTCTAATCACGACCTAATTCGCCCATAGAGTGTTTGCTGAAAAATATGCTGCATTTACCAGCGCTCGCGGTGCCAGTGTCGCTATTAATAACCACATCACTGACTTCAATCACTTCCCCCCGATCCTTTGCTCGAGCCAGCTCGCGTAGCTGAGCCAGTAAATGATTAAATTAGTCCCTAAATAATATATCTATTAGAACCAGCCCGTCCCTTGCCGTCCTCTCCCAGCAACGTCCTAAGCCGAGGTTCGTACCCCTCAGGGGGTGCCCTTAAAGATTGGTCGCTTAGCTTTTAAGTTTTTACGCCCAGGCTGTAGGCCTTAATTTCTAATTAAGTCCCCACAGGAAAGTTCAGTTAAGCAGTGGATATCCCTGAAGGATAAACTGCGAGATGCCCATTCCAAAAAAAAAAACTTTATTCACTAACTACATTTGATAAGGACAGACAGCTATTTCTATCCACGTTCTAATAACACCGTACAACCATCACTGATGTGATAATTATAGTCTACCTCAATTATGTAAGGTAATTTCATATGCTAATAACGATATAATTAGAGGCCTTAGTCGTCAGCTTTCCACCAAGGTAAGGTTTACAACAAACTATACAGAAACTTTCAATGTACCCCATTTACACACATACCACATTCACGGGACTCAATAAAAACCTATCTATTTGAAAAATCATTTCTGTAAAGAATCGCGCAAACAATACAGAATAGTGTTGCGGTATATATCCTATTGTAACTTATCGATCTGTCGATGCATTATTGAGCAGACAAGCGGGAACTCGAGTCGATACCACGTTACGGGGCCGAACAACTCCTATTTACCTGGAGCCGTTCTATTTCTGAACGCGAACATTGTTTATGGAATCCATAATGCACGTTGGTGCGGTCGAATGACATTTCACAAAGAACAATCACTATTTCACCATTTTGAAAATTTATTTGTCATGTAATGTGTGGACGTTGCAATTTTGTTGGCTTTCTTTAGATTTTTCTATTATTTATAAGATTTTTTTACTACTTCTATTTTATCTTTATAAATTGGTAACACTGAATTGTAATTTACCTCGGCAAGAATATCATTGTTAAATAAAAATGAAGTATTTAATAAAATGCTAGTTCAAAGCATTCTACTTCGTTATAACAAACAAGAATTCTAAATTCATAACGTTATTTATGGACTATGAGGAGACGAACGTGACTAAGAGTGGTGCTAAATAAAGAAATAAAAAGAATCCCGTTAATTCAAGATTACGTCGTTCAATTAAACAACAATATGTCTCATTATAATCAATGTTTGATTTAAATAAAGCCTATTTTTATAATATAAACAGCGAAGGTACCATAGACAATAATAATGAAAGCTTCGTTGAAGTGGAGACGGCAATAATTCATAAGTAGGTTGATGGCCCATTGTCTATGAGTACCGTATTAACTCATATCCATTGACATTCACTTAAGCGGTACATTTTATGTTCCATTTTATTCTTATATCGGCCTGGATACAAAGCTTAATGGTACTTCAATATTGTGTTGTAACCGGAACGTTTATAATAGGGCGATGGCAGACAGTTATTACATTCTTGAATAATAGAGGAAACTTCGCGGACTAAACTTAGTGAAGTATCACGAGGAATCTCATTATAAAACGAGTTGATCTATGGATATTAATTTTAGATGCTGAAGATTTTTATACGACTACCCAAAAATAGAGTTATGTTTTTAGAGTAAGTGTATGTTTGCATGTGGATCTTAATAACACGATTACTTCTAAACGCCTGTTTCGATTTCGATGTACATGGTATCGTCGGATGCCTTGCATTGTACCGGGTAAGGCGAATAAAATTATGAAAATGCATTCATAAAAACTGAACATTAATACTTTTCTGATTACTATAATTTATACTGGCTTGGATCATTGATGTTTACCCAGATTAGGGACAAGTGTAATCAACAGTTAATTACATTTTTAAAGTAATTATAAACATGTGATTAAGTTCATTACTTAACAAGTTATTGTGAGATTAAGATAATTATTTTCTGTGACTCATGGCAATAAAGGTTTGATCTTCTGAAATTATAAAAAAGGTCAAAATGTTTATTACTTGGAATATAATAAAAATAAGTTAATTTAAGCTGTTCCACGAATTAAAATTGTAGAAGTTCATTAAATAAGATTATGATTTGAAAGCAGAAAACGTAATAAAATTAAGAGTAAATGAGATTTTCTGTTTCTGCAAACATTTGGCTATCTTCTAAATGAATTTAATTACAGTTTGTTTGAAAACTAGTTTTTTTTCTGTGAAATGAGAGATATAATTTAATTGAAAAGTAACATGAATATATATATATGTATGTTCATACTTTCTACGGGTGACTCTTTTATTAAAATAACGATCAAGTTATGTAAAGAGTATTTCATGTGAACTAATAAAAAATTGCTCCATTAGTAGAACTTTTCCGAACGCTTTCAAGTCCCGATTGCTTTGACATATCGCCGCTCTAAATCTCACATTTCCACAAAATAATGACTTCATCAGCACCGATCGATTTCTGAAATGCACGCTCCGTCGCCTCGGCCGCGGCGTTTGATTCATACATTATGCTGTAACAGAGACCATTCAAATTGCTGCTCAACAACGAAACCGCAACGTCACATGTCAGAGCCAATTCACAGGACAGATCAAAGGCATCGAGAGCCAGAAAATTCTATCGATGTTTCAAACACAAGACCATCACTATCGATAAGGTTTCGTGTCAGAATTTCGCGAATGCATTACGGCCTTTTGTGGAAGTGGGCCAGTCGGCGGCGGTGCTGTTGCAATTATCGAATGGGTGCAACTGTACTGATGGCACCGACGGTCTTTGAGCCGTGCTCGACTGTACCATCTGACTAACTTTTATCCTTTATTTTCTGCGCGAATGTACCGCGCTGGATTTAAAGAGATTTGGTTTCACGTTTCGACACTTACTGGGAATAGGGGTAGGTGATTTTATTTTCGTCTTTTAAGAATTCTATAGCGCAGGAGTAAATATTTTGTAAATATCTCTAAATCCGTGTTTGTTGCCAAAATTCTTATTTGAAAGTTAATTTTCTACATTCTTGCATAGAGTAAATAGAAAATCTAATTAGGAATATTCATTCGCAAAAAAAATACGAGCACCTTACGTTTCGGCGAAACTTTGTAGCATGTTAATACAAACTCAAATTACGTTCTCATTCAAAAGTAGATTTTTTTCGTCGCACCAGGCGTCTAATTTACAATATAAATAATCACGAGCAATCGCGTTGAATCCGAGCTATTTACCTTTGAAATGTTCGCCTGGCGACAAAGGTGGCTTAACGAGCCACCGAGAAACGGCGGCTTCGAATTATAAAAGTTTCAGTAGAAATAAAACGGAAAGTGTTCGCGAGGGGGCGCCACTAGATGCGGGCGCGGGCGTGCCGCAGACAGTCACTGTACAGTTTAAATAAATTGTGATTTACAGGGGGACGAGGTGTGGTGCATTTACCTTACGTGTTGACGGACTTATTTTTGAGAATAGAATTTTATTATTGTGTCGATGACTAGAAACAACTCGACACTGCGATGTGGGTATGAGGGTTTATAAATACGCTTTTATTAGTTTCACTTGTATGTTTGTATGTTTGTATGTAACCGACCCTTTTGGGCTCGATTTTCTCATACTTTGAATGATCAGATTTAATTCAAATTTTGCACACCTGTCAAAGACCGATGAAAATGCAATAATTTGATTAAAAATAATAGTTTAAAAGAACTAAAAAACACGCTTTTATTGAAAATCCAACTAAAAAATAATATTTAATCAATTTGAATTAAGAAAAGTGTAAATAAGAAACAAATGGATATTAATTGAAAAAAACGTGGGGTGCATAGTGACAATAGTTATAAACGAATATGAACGCCCACTGTGAATGACAGTAACCATAGAAAAATAGAAAATGTTGATGGACTTCTTTTTGAAAATAGAATTTTATTATATTACTATATATATTATATTATTATATATTTTATTATATATTATAATAGTGTCGAGTCGTTTCTAGTTATCGACACACGATAACCAGAAACGACTCGACACTGCGGTGTGGGTGTGTGAGTTTATTTTTAAGATTGAGGCTTGTATGCATTTTGTATTTTATCTTATTGCCGAACTCGCTTCTTTGGTTCAGTGGTATTAGATATATATTTAAGCCGAGTGGTGATTAAGACTTAATTATGTTAACCGATTGTAACTGGCAAAATGTAATTGCACTATAGGTACACCTCTACCCAGCCCATCGTGGAGAACAGGCGTGATATTATGCTATGATAAATGTGCCATTGAATTTAATTAAAAGTCAAATAAAGCAAATATTGTATATAAATTCTTAGGTTACCATTTTGATTTTAATTGTCAAAGTTGTGTTTAGAAATAATATCTAAGCCCTAATCTAAAATGTGAAAGCTAGCAAACAGTGGAAACCAAAGTAATATTTAAACCGTAATCAAAGTTCTTGGGTAAGCATAACTAAGTTACCGCAACTTGAACTCTAAATGTACAAGGGAATTATTTATAAAAGTTTTAATTATTTAGTACTATGGCCTCTTGTGTGAGCTAGATAAGAATAGAAAGAAAAGAAAAGAAAGAAAGAAAGAGCATTTATTTAGAACAAGGCTCGAGCAAACAATCTATACAAACAAATAAAATTGAAGTGTCTGTTTGTAAACTTAAAATGACAGATTGTTAATAAATGTACGAGTATTTACTTATTTTTTCGCCTTGTCTGTGTGTCTGTTTGTTTGGGCTAATCTCCGAAACCGATGAACTGACGGGTCTTACACTGGAAGGTAGGTAGTAATGTTATAAGTAGTAACTAAGGCTACTTTTGTTTTAGATTAACACCTTAACTACCAGACAACGAGACACAATAGAAAATGTATTGTTTGACGATCATCTGGCGTTTATGGTGTTAAGAGTTAGGGTTCCACGAAAGAATAAATAAATCCCACGCGGATATTGTTGCGGGCACCAACCCCGTCATCAGGATGCTACTGAGAATATCCAGATGGAAAACCTCAATGACACTGTGACCGGATCGGAAATCGAACCTAAAACCTCATGCTCATGACCACTAGAGGCCTACAACGCAGTCTTCCTTTTGATTGAATAAAATACCAACATTGCCTTGAACGAACCATCTCAATTAAATTAAAATATAGTATGTTAAGTCGTAGGTACGTACACCAAATTAAATTGTCGACGTTTTCGTTCTTTAGATTATTAAATATTTATGAGATTATATTTCAAGCAAATATCATGATGTTTATAAAACGAACTAGTTTCGTTAGAATTAAATTTCCATAAATTGTTTTTGGGTAAAAAAAGCTCTAACACCCACACAAAAAGTACTCTTGTCGATGTTTAATCGACTTAATTGCCATTACTTTAAAGTTGATATTTGTTTAAGCGGAAATAAGGTCAAATGGAAATATGGAATATGATAGTAACTCTAGCTAAACATATAATACCTCTGATCAATAATTACAGCATATTGAGAGTCTAGTCAGAGCGACATTCTATCAGCGATATCGATGATGGGAAAACAAAAATGTATGAAACCGATATACCTAAGTTACAGAAAAGCTTATGTCAGTGCCGTTAAAACTCGTTAATGAAATACGAAATACTTCGAAAGCGATTACCACTTGTCTAGGCCCTAAGGTCTGGACACATACCACTGTGGACCTCTGCATCACTTTCCTGGTAGAAACCACCTAAACATGGCATGATGTACGCGTCAGAACATTAGTGTGGTTGAAGTATTAAATTTCATTTATTTATATACTTAAATCTTACCTACAACTATCTTTACGGATCTGTGATAAAATGCGATAGCCTTACATGCTATATCCTTAAAAAAAAAGATGGTTCGTAAAAAACATGTTATTTAACACGTCAAGTGATACACAAACAAAATATTTTATATTGTGTCTCGTTTTGTAGCAGTAAAGCTGTTAAAAAACCTTCACATAACAGGGTTATCCACCCTATTTGAAAAGAAATTGCAACCAAAACACCGTTTCTTCAAGCAAGTCGTAAAAGGAGTCTTTAATCAATTCTCATATTTTTAACAACGTGTTCACTAATCTGCCTCAATCTGTCAAAAATACGTCAAACTGATCTACTTTTTTGGCGTTTATTGTCGCTGAAATGAGATTGAGACTAGATTTTGAACTTTTTTCTTTACTGTAGTTGGCCTAAAATAAAAAACCACAATAATGATATTTTCTCGTACATGTTTAATATTTATCTATCTGTTAATTACAACGTAGCGTGTTATATAGGGTGGGACCTCGACAGCGACACACAATTTAATACCATGAGTACATGATTTTGGACCCCCAACGTAGAAATTGTTCATCACATTTATCTCTTTTCTGATGTTTATTTTGATGTGAAACATCTATAAGTGCGTTTCGTGCTTCATGCGTGCTTCGCGGTATGAGCTGCTTACTATATCTATACCCCTCTCCACCAAGTGACCGAAAAAGTCATAATTTTACTCCATATTTTATTTAAAAATTCTTCCAATTTAGATGTTGCACACTGGTCGGGCGTCCTCATTTTTTTAATCTGTAAAGAATCATGACAAAATCATCATACTTATCTAAGTAAATATTTTTTTAAATAAGAAACTTTTTAATTGCAGATACAAATCTTGATTTTTAATAGTCTATGTGAAACGGTATTATTAAGTAAAACGGTATCAGACTGTGCGCTGACGTCCCTTCCACCCTGTATAATAATGATATAGCATGTTATTGTTGCGTTGATAAACAGTGCGGCGGTAGTTTGACGTGTGACGTCATCACTGTTACGTGGCTTGGGGTACTGTTTGTAGTTATAATGTGTATATGTAATTAATATGCATTTGAGTCTGCGGCCACCTCATTGACGTTGTGGTTGCAAGCTGCTTAACGTGAAGTGCTGAGCTTGATTTTCGGGTCTAGGTAAGCCAAGAGTTTAGATTGCATTGCAGAGTGATTTCGTCATCGTCATCATCAGCCTATGTAGTACTTATGTATGTGTACAGGCACAAAATATTAATAAATATATCATTTCTACATGACGAGATGTACGAACGTGAGCGAAGCGAAAGTAGTATGTGAGGATTTTAGTTGGTGGTGTACTGTGGTTACTGCCTACCCTCATGGGAAAAAGGCATGATTTTATGTATGCATGTATGTATGTATTATTTCTATATACATAAGATAGCTTCGTTAAAGAAGAAATAAATAGTAAAAGTAACAAACAAATGAGGAATAGACTCGCCCCTATTACATGGGACTTAAACATACGTGGCAAAATGTAGGTATACTATAGGTACACCACTGCAGTACCCTTCAGGAAACACGGGCGTAGTGTTGATGAGTTTAATAAACCAATAGAAAATATATAACACAAATGTAAAAAATAAAAATATAAAAAAACGTTGAAAGGTAATCAACTGGAAAGGAATGGATTTCTTGACTTACCTGAATATCTTTATATTATATTTTTTATCCATCTTCTCACTACACATCCATCTCTCGACAAACAATTAACACTCCAGTGCTGATGCCAGAAGAGCATTGATCATTGTAAGCGATAAAGTCTAGTCCTGGACAAGATTGCATCTTAATTACTTAAAAGTTTCATGGAGTTTTGCTTACCTAATTAAGGTAAGTAAATTTAATGCCTCCTTGGTTTAGTGCTCGCAAGCACTGGGTCCTGGGTTCAAGTTTGGGTCAGACAGTGTCATTGGGATTTATCAGCTGGAATTTATGAGTGGACCAGACCCGGACCTTGGATGTGTGTCCAGTTGATGGTAAACAGCTTGCCCTCTTTTACTTAAACGTAACTGTCTAAATGTGTGTGTAATATAGATGTACACCTCTGCCTTACCCTTTGGGGAATACAGGTTTGAAGGTGATTTTACATACATACATGCATATACTCACGCCTTTTTCCCATGGAGGTAGGCAGAAAATACACAACGATCCTGCTACGAACCTTATGCAGGTACTTCTTTTGCTTCGTTTACACAAACTCCGGTTGCGAGTACTACGCAACTGACCTTTTTGAAGAACATCACCAATAAGGTCAGTGTATGTCCTACTATGATGATTTTATGTAAGTTTTATATTCACCATTAAATGTATAATAATATTCACCGTTAACCCACAGATAACAGCAAAGAAAAAAAAATGTACGTAAAGTTCCAAACTCCATATAAAATCGTTCCCCAATACTTTTAACTGCACATTACAGTTTAAATCAGTATCTATTTGTCGAAAATATATAAAACAGTATAGCAATGTTAAGATATAAAGGGGAAGCGTCTGCGAGTGTCGTTCCGGGCCCGCAAACTTCTACAGTAAACACGGGTATAGGGATGTGCCATCTTAAATATAGATACGCGATTATGTTATCGATGGAGCGAACGGAATAAGTTGTGGGTGGAAGTTATGTTTGGGCTGTTTCTTTCGATAAAGGTGTCGCGAATGTTGTGGAGTTTTGTGATAAAAGTTGGGTATGGTTAGTGACGCGACGATCGTTGAATACTTTGATATACACATGAGCGTGTGGTTGTGGAATACTATTACGCTCTTAAGTCAGAGTTGACATTACAAAAGCAATTCAAAAAGGTATCATTACGTAAGGTCTTATTCGTAAACACGAGCGCCCTTGAACTTTATGATA
Source organism: Phlogophora meticulosa (assembly GCA_905147745.2). Classification (NCBI taxonomy): domain Eukaryota; kingdom Metazoa; phylum Arthropoda; class Insecta; order Lepidoptera; family Noctuidae; genus Phlogophora; species Phlogophora meticulosa. The sequence continues at coordinate 3,973,919 of LR990521.1, forward strand.
AAGGAGCTTTTAATCACACTTCGACACCAAGTAACATAATAATGAAATTGAAAATTACTGTGTGAAAAGGTCTTGAGATTCGCGTAGGTGTAGATTTAGTCGGATTCTCGTACCCGGGGCGCGGTTTTATAAAGACGACGAGTATCTCGAGACATAAATTCACAAATAAAGCTGTCTATTGTATCCATGTCATTCAATATTCAATGATTTTTTTTCGCTGATAATTATTTTATTAATACCGTGAACCAAAAACTTCGGATCTCTTTTTAAGCACAACCTGGAGGAGTGTGAGATTTGACATAGTTAATGTTTAAATGGAGAAAAAATACTAAAACAATTGAATTTCGAGCACTGAGCGACAACAGAGACAAAGACAGAGTTATTGGAACTAGTGCTCTAATAAATCCGTCTTACTCTAATGGTTCCATCCCATCACTATCGTAGAAACGTTGAGTTGTGCCATTCAATTGCTACGTCATTTTGCTGAGCCTTCCCGAGCGCGCGCTGTTACTTAGGATTACGTATTGTTTGCTATCAACTTAATTTCTATCTCTATTGATAGAACATTCGCATAATTGAATTCGCTGTCTCGTTCTTTTCTAGAATTTTCATTCGAGTTCTTAGAACATTGATTCGGTAGATTAACTTTTAACATAATTGAATGTTGAGTCAATTAATTGCGTGGAGCCAGATTTTAATTTAGAATAAATTGTCGTGTGGTAGATTCGGTTTAAATTTGGACCTAGATGATTAAAATTGGGGCTAAGATAAGAGAAGCACGATATGGCTTATAATATTTTCACTAAGCGATATATTGACCCCTTACAAGGTGGACCGATAATCTGGTGAAGACTTAAGGAAGCCGATGGATGCGGGCAGATGGTTGTGGAAATTTTTGGGAGAGGTATATGTCAAGTAGTGGACAAATTTTTGGTTGAAAAGATTATGACAATGTATCCCACGGCCATGGAACAGTGATAGAATAATTTGTGGGGATAGAAAACTCCTCATAGAGTAACCACTTTTCATTCTAAGAAGGGCAATGTAGTAACAAGGGAGGGAGGGTCAACATTGGCGTTGTTGTCGGGGAACCCAGCTCCCCTCCGCCATAAACACAGGCCGTTACAACTGGCTTAGGCTCTAAATAAGGGACTGTTAAGACAGACGCGCGAAGCAACATCCCCAACATTCTCACCTCGTAGTTAGCACGACTGAATGACTAAACAGGGTGTCCATATTTAATCTGCGCGCCGCGGTCGTATCGGTTTAATGTGCGGCGAATGCATGCATTATTCAGAGCGCACCGAGCAACTTGGCATGGTGTGTTCCGCGGCATAATGCGATGTCTGAGTTACGCTTCCATGCCGCAAATGTTGGCGCCAACACGCTGTAATTTTCGGCTCAAGACAATTGTTGGGTGGTTTGGCCATCATTGGCCCAACTAGAGGTGTGATGTTTGACAGCTGAACAATTCTTAAACAGACGGGAAGTATGCGGGAGTATGGAAGTTGACTATGGAAGAAGAAGTACGCAAACATTAAAAATTATATTAGTATTAAAACATTTGTTGGTTATGCTGGGATTACAGACATATCACTCCATCATATTTAACTTCACAATACTTAACATCAGTATTAGCCTCCGTTGTACCCATGGAAAAATTACCTTTACGAATGATTTCTACAAACAGAATCCATTTCACTTTTACTATTCAAGGCAGGGCACGATCTATCAAAACAAACAGTTCCAAAGATACGTGGATTCTAGTTTTTTCTTTAGCAATCGACTCATGTCTCTGGGCAGCGATAAATCGTGGTCATATTGTCCGTTCGCGTTTTTTTGCCATCCCCTATTCACCTGCGAGCCACGTATTTAATCTGGTTGTACCTACTTCGCTCTGGCATGCATCCGTTCTCTAGAGGGTTCAAAGTTTAGGGCCCTATAAGAATACGTCCGTTTTATAGCCTTTCTACTTGGATGATTTTTGAGCGACATTGCTTGCTTAGTTAGAGTCGTAATTCAGCAAAATCTTGCTCCTGTTGTATCGTACCTTCTAGAAGTGTGTGATTTAAAGTGGTTATACGGGAAATTGGCTTTTTGTTTGGGAGTCAAGTATCAATGTGGGTTGTACGTCACTGATGTACCCGTGATAACTTATAACTAGCGCGAATTTCCTTGGAAGGAACATATTCTAATGTGGGAGTTCATGTCAATATTTCAACGGGTGGGAATCGAAATCTCGAACTCTTGCTCTTGCGTATTGTTGTATGAAGCATGTATTACCGCGTCCGGCACCTAACCCAATCGGCTGGTACTTTATAGGATATACACATACACGTTTCACGGCTTAATTATAAAAGTAAAATGGACAGGATTGCCAGTGGGTCAATTTTATTCATATTGTTTTTACGAATATAATTTCCATAGCTGAATGTCGAGGGTATTATCGTGAATAATGTTGGAACATATTGAATGCGTTTTTTTTCAGTTACTGACTTTCAGACAAAGCATTCTCGTATAGTTAATTCGACCTGGAATTTCTCAGTAGCAGCCTGCAGTCTGGATTTGTGCCCGGTTCATGACAATAGGCTCACCCCCTATTACATAGGACTTAAAGAAACTGACAAAGTGTGGGTGTACCTAAAGTAAGAGGTGGATGTACACCTCTGCCGAACCCATCCGGGAATACAGTCCATTTAAGTGGAAGCTTGCAATGTCTATTCAGCGGAACATAAACGAACTAATAGCAACACGGCACCAACACGAACCACTCAGGTACATTAACATTGTTTAACAAACCGCTGAAATTTATAAATATAGCAACCATTGTCAGCATTAAAATAATAGTCGCACACCCCTTTAACAACGTCGCGTTATTTGTGTTTAATTCTGTACACATTAACGAAATGAACATCGTTGTTCGCACGGTCCTAACTCAATTTATATAATGAATGCCATACATTACCCGTTTTCTGTTAACAATTCGCTATGAGCACTCCACTTGCAAAGTTTGTCTACGTTGTGTCAACAGCGGCTGAGGTGGCATTCGTTGCTCTGACGCCGCGCCGCGCGGACGTCTCATATTTATTTTATTAATAAATATGTTAATACCGAGGTAAGTAGCGTCGCGTGCATTATTCATCGGGAACGGTGGCTCAGTTGACACAGCAACGGATAGTCATGCAAATTCAATCCGCCGAGATGCGGCCAAAAATTATCATAATTGTGACGTTTTTGTTTCTATACCTGCGCTCAGCTCGGGAAGTTTAATCTGAAGTTTGCCCGACACTTTTAGTTTTGTATAACGCCGTCATCACATCCCCATTTGCAATTCAGATGGTCGGAAAAGGCGGACGCGGGCCGGATCCGTTTCGCCTCAACTTCTGCCGCGCACTGCGGGGGATTTGTTTGAAAAATACGCAGGTCCCCGGTTGAGGGAACTCTTTTTCGTCCTTGTACACTGCTTTTCAGGGTAACGACAAATTGAATAATGTTGTAAACGTAGGAGCGAGTTTCCGAAACTTTCGCCTTGCTGATATGAAAGTGGATGTTGGATTTTCTTAGATAATACTTTTTGTCGGACAGTGGGTCGGGCCGGGTCGCTGATGTTTCAGGGAAGGTCGTGTTTAGTAGACAAAGCTGAACACCGTAGAAACCTTAATGCATGTAAGATCAACTCTGATTAACTGGGGTGACGCCAGACAAAGGACGGACATCATAATCTATCTGTGAGATGTATTTAAGTGAAACCAGAGCAGGGCAACGCTGCGATGAGGCTTAAGCGACGTAAATAACTGGCTTTATTCGCTCTGACACAGGACTGCTGTGTAAACTGAAGTTATTAAACGTAATATTGTTTGGACAGTGATCTTTAGAAAGCTATAAAAGCGAAAATTGAGTTGTTCTCTGTGTCCATTAACTTGAAATCGTTAAAATCGGTTTAATTTGACGTTTAACACATTTCACAATTCTTATACGACTATTATTAAGCTTTTTCGATCAAGCAAAACACGGTCAAGATTTTTTGTTTTATTTATGGCAAATTTTAGGGCCTCAAATGAAACAGGAGCTTTAGTAATTATAACCTCACGGGTCGATCTTAAAGGTTATGCTACGCTTGCCGAGGACGACACGTGGATGGATCCATCCGATGAGAAACTCCTCCGTGCTTCGGAAAGTACGTTAAGCCTTTGATCCCGGCTGTCATTTGCAGGTTTTGACCGTCGCCGCGTCGTTACGGGTAGTCAGAAGCCCAAAAGTCTGGCAACCAGTCTTACCGAAGGGTTTCGTCTTACCAAGTGACTGGGTTGTGGAGGTTAGATAGGCAGTCGCTCCATATAAAATATTTTTATTTAGTTGTATCCGGTGACACTGGAAGCCGATCCCAAAGTTAGGAAAAGGCTACAATGATGAAAAATTATAGGGCCCCAAAGTAACTTTCCATCCTTTTAAGCCTTCTTTAATAAAGGTTCTGCTAGTACCTATAATCACCTAAATACTATTGGCTGTACCTGGAAAATGAGCTTCAAACATATAAACAGTCTTTAAATCGAGTAATACCCGGTCGTAACCGGATATAACCAGTTTTATTGCGCCTAGATTGGAAGTCAAACGTTTACAGATATTATGTGAGTTTTTATAGTGTCATCATCCTGTAAATACCTACAGGGTGTTAAACTTGGCCCTTGAATCGTAAACGTAGGGTGTCGGATCGCTTTTAAGCCTACCGATCAGACTTTATGTCGCAACGAAGTGTCGTTTCGGATTTATTACACGATGTGAGCCTGTTAAGTGGGCCGTAAAGTTTTATGTAAAAGAAAATTTTACATAATACACTTTTGTAGTGGACAGTAGTTTGCGTATGCTTTATTAAGTGTCAGCTTTAGAGTCTAGAAATTTAAGTGCTTGATATTCAATCGAGCTCTTAAATTTCTAGAGACCTGGCAAAAGTCACATACTAGCATTCTAACACAAAGAAATAGAAATGTTTCTGTAAATCTATACCATATACTTATCTATTTAATATTATAAAGCGGTTAAATTTGTTTGTAGGTTTGCATGTAGGGGTGATCTCCGGAACGAATGATTCAATTGAAAAAAAAATTTGCTGTTGAAATCTATATTATTCCTGAATGCTTTAGGCTATATATATATTTTTATAACTAAAACTGCTCTTTAAAGGAGGGAAAAGGGATGTTAAAGTTCGAAGGGAAATGTACAAAATCCACGCAGCCAAAGTCGTGAGCGAAGTGCTATTTCTTTAGATAAATTAAGTCAAAGTCTTAGTAAGAGAGTCTTTATAAAAAAAATAGTTATGTTATAAGTAAAGTTTATTTCTAGGAACACAGCGAAAACTCTTTTTTACATATCCGTACCCAACAGGACCCTATTTCTGAGCCTCTACTATCAGTCCGTCTGTATATAAGCGGGATTTTTCTCATTAAGACTGCAAGTGGAGAGTTGACATTTTCACAAGTATATCTTATTCACGCTATGACAAGTAATAATAAAAATAAACCATTAAAGAAAAATGATTTTTGCCGCAATTTTTGCTCGACATGATATGGTCCTGCGAGTCCGACCGGTTTTCTAGTGTTATTATTTACTTATATTTATTTTATTTGTACTTATTGAGCATTTTTAGTACTTACATAATATTTTATCACACCAGTAAATGTAAATAAAGTCCCACTTTGCAATATTTTTATAGGACAAGTATGTTTTGCCGTGTGGTCTGAACGACCTGTCACATTCCGTGGGTGTTGCGTATGGGCAACTCGGTGATAATAATAGCAATAACATCATTTTGCAATAATTTTCGAATGAACTCTGAGAATATTTGACGTCACGGTTGGCGCGGTGGCTGAGCGATCGACTGCCGCGCTGCGTGTCGTGGGTTCGATTCCCGCACGGAACAAATATTTGTATGGCCTACAGGTAGTTGTTCCGGGTCTGGCTGTTTGTGTATGTGAATTTAAATGTTTGTAAACGCACCCACGACACGGGAGAAATTCCTAGTGTGGGGCAACGTTTAAAAAAAAAAAAGAAAAAAAAATGATATTTTTGACGTAACATCGGCCTCACACGTAGCAGTGTCGAAAGCCAAAAACTAAAAAAATATACAACATTGCCCTCTGCCTTTTTCAATGGTCTAATTGAATTATAATATTTTACTTTTAGTTTTGACTTATAAAAATAATGGTCCGTTCAAAAACAGCATTTATTTTAAATAAAAATCGGTTGCCTTATGTATGAAAGATACTTGTGTATGAAAGAGACTTGATAACGGCTCGACCGACCGGCTGTTTTTCTTTGTTGTTTGTAATTGCCAGGACAAATTTGTATAAATGATTTTTATGGAAAAAATAATGGAAAAGTAGGAAATTTGGATGATATTACTGTAAAGTATATTAAAAAAAATGTTTACTACTACAAGTAATACATTCATTGATTTAAGCTTATAGACCGTACCAAAATACGAAGACGTTGACAATGGAGCACAAAAAAATCACATTTCGAATGTGACGATCTATTTTCAAAATTCCTATTCAATTTTCGTACGAGTACGTCTGCCAATCAGCGCGAGGGGCGCGTGGGTCGCTTATTTCCGTTACGGTAGTGTTCGTGATTTTTTTTTCGCGGCTTGACGTGGACAAACTTGGTGCATTCATCACTACGTCGACAAATAGAGCTAAGAAGTGATTAGAATGTTCCACTAGTAAATTTATTTTTGTATCTACTCGTAAACTGGTTTCCATGTCATTTTTACTATTGCTTTGGATTAAAAATGACTTTAGTACCTAAGAGCGCCTTATCTAACTCTATTGGTACCTACGTGGTAAATGACGCATTTAGAAAGCTCAAAACATCCAGCATCCTACAGGTTATTGCGGAAAGGCAGGACTCAAACATCCTGAAAGCATTTATTCGTGCTCAAATTATGTAATCTTTTTCTTTTTGCAATTGTATTTTGTAATTATGGACATTGATCTGAAATAAAGTTTATATTATTATTATTATTAAAACTGTAAAGGCTTTGTGAATTCATTTTTCTCTTTTTTACGCTAAAGTAAAGATAAAATAATTAACAACATATTATACACAAAAAACAGTTGAAAAATAGTATCAGGCCTCTATCGAAAAAAAAGCACCCAACTGGCCTAACATAGTCGCAATTGTAATAACACGAACTCACATCTCTAATTTTGGATGAGAAAAATATTGTTCACTTCTAAACATTCTTAAGTCTACGCGGAGGACCTATACAGGGGGACGTTTTAGCAAATGAGCGTTGGCTCGAAGTCGACGAGGCGCCAACTGAAAAATTTGTACCACCGGTACACATACAATCACATCCTGTAGATTTGTATGTATGTTTGAGTGTGAGTGTGTGTGTGTGTGGTGTAAACGGGATATTGCCGTTTTCAAAGTAATTCACATATATCGCGCAATAGAAGAGTGGAAGAAAATGCGGAATGTAAATTGTAAGCCAAGAAATACCCAATTCGATGTAATGGTTTCTAATAAGGAAAGATAAAGCTTTAAGCAGGGATTTTGTCCTTATTCCAGAATGCGTAATAATAAAATAATATGATTATTATAAACCAATTCACCTAACAGACATAATAATACTACACCAGATTTCCCTCAACAGAGTTACCTTAACGCTGTTAAAATATATTGAAAATTACATCGACTAACCTAAATCTTTTTAATTGGGTAGTGTCCTTAAAAAATCTGGTCCGAAAGTTGGATTACTCAAAAATACTAGACACGTATTTTATCTTTTGTCACGTAAACCAAAAATGTCGACAATCTAGTGCGTTGAAATTGCGCGTAACGTCACGCCGTGCTACACTTTTAATGTAACAGTGACGTCGGAAGCCCCTTTTCTTGAACTTTGATGTGCTATATCATTGTCACTTTTTATTGATTTGAGTAAGCAAAAAATACGTGTCCATTATTTTTTGTAATCTAACTGACGGACCAAATAGACTATTTACATTTTTACCTAGGACACATCCCTATTATCGGTGCTCAATACAAGCCGTTCTTAATTCAACAGCTCTAAAGGCAATGAACGAAGGAGAATTTCTAAGGATATAATCTAACCTCGAAACTCACTCGTTTATATAACGTTTTTGTACAATCAAAGTTTTAATTAGAGTATTAATACGCAGTATACCTGGTACTACAGGCCTTGAAAACTCTGCAGACACACATATTGTAGGAGAATTTACGGGACCAGTTTGTGTTAAGAAACGTGACGTGTGTTGAGATGGAATGAATTGAATTCTGTATTACTCAGTCACTGTTATATAGTTGAATGTGAAGAACGGCTGTTCTAGGTCCTAAAATATAGAAGAAGTATTTATAGCGCACAATGAATTTTCGGCGGAGTACGAGTCAATAACCAAAACCAAAATGGCCAATAGTACTTTTGATTTTACATGAAATATATATATATAGCAAGACCGTGGCAATGATTAAATTTGAAAATAATGCTATGGATAAATCATTACGATCCTTTCAGTGCATTTTCGATTTATTTTTAATACGCTTATGATAAAGGATAAAAGTGATATATGAAGCATATGACGGTGGATATAACATTATATTTATAGGGCATATAATTTTAAGCGATATTTTTACTGTGCATTCATATGTTTATGACTTATAAAAATATTTTAAGAAATTCCTTTCTATTTTGAGTTTTATTAAGATAAAATGGTTTAAGCATTACGTTCTCTTTCCGATGGAAACGTTGATTTCACATGTTGCGCGAACTACAGGCATATTATTGTATCGGAAATCGGGGGTGCGCTAGAGAGCGCGGATGAGATTTCTCTATCTATAACATCATGAGCCTAGCCTTTTCCCAACTATATTGGGGTCGGCTTCTAGACTAAGCGAATGCAGCTGAGTACCAGTATTTCACATGGAGCGCCTGCCTATCTGACCTCCACAACCCTGTTACTGGGCAACACGATACCCCTTGGTAAGACTGGATGTCAGACTTTCGGGCTTCTGACTACCCGTAACGACTGTCAAAGATCTACAAATGAAAGCCGAGACCAACGGCTTAACGTGCTTTCCGAGGCTCTCTATCTATAACGACTTAACAAAAGGCTAATACATACGTTGAGATGTTATAGATTCTTTATACTCAATGTTAGTTTTCTGTAAACTCCTTCCTTCTGTAGACAATATTGTTATTTCTGTTTACTCATTACGTTATGTAATCACTAATAGAATCGTCCCGTTACGAAACAAATCCCCATTCCGTGTGTTTCCAGGCAAACTTCCAGCTAAAACCGTTCAAAGAGATTACTTTCGTTTTGTACAAATATTAAGGGACTGATTGAGTTGGAAACTTCTTAATTACGTCAGTCATAGCAACATTGTTTTGATTGGTTCATTCCGAGCGGTGCGTGCGATACGGCGAATGCCATTGGTTGAAAAATTCCACTTTTTTAAAAAGCAAGCTTCGTTTTTTGAGCAAAAATGCGAGTTATTTAACGTATTTGTATTGTTGAGGGTTTTTTTAAACCGTGTGTGTATTTCGATAATTGTAATCCATTTGCGAATTATTCAAAGAATTTGTTACTCGTTGTTTGAAATTTTCCAATTCGTTGATTAAATTCAATGTTCTTGCGATATTGGGATACTACTGGCTTTTTTCCCGATATTGGGATACTATTTGAGGCTGGTAATAAACGGTGATATACCATGAGTTCAGTACATGATTCCTGACCCCCAAGAATTGAAAGTTTTGGTGTACATTTTTCCTTTTTTGTTTTTGTGGTTTTTATTTAAAACAGTAAAAATAATGTGAAAATCATCATTAACCAAAAAGATTTTAACTTAAAAAGTTTAACTTTTTCATTCAGGTATTAGGTAGAATTTCTTTTTTTTTACAGTATTTAATGAAAAACTACCGAAATAAAAAACAAAACGGGAAAAGGGAAAACCGAAGACAAACTTCAACGCTAACTTCCAGGATTATGTACTCTGTAAGTCATGGTATAAGTTTCTGCGTCGATGATCCTTCAACCATGCATGGTTGTACAGGTTAAGTAGGTACATTACAATCTCACCTGATTGTTGTTCGATCAACTGTTTCCAATAAAAGTGTTGTTTGCTTACCTGAAACAATAAAATGTGGATTGTTAATCATAGAATGTTATCAAGGGCGAGAATCCTTAAAATAGTTGAAAATCATTACCTTTTTACACAGAGATATATTAAACATCTACAACTTATATTTTTAAATTGACGACACGGTTGGCACAGTGGCTGAGCGATCGACTGCTGCGCCGCGTGTCGCGGGTTCGATTCCCGCACGGAACAAATATTTGTATGGCTTACGGGTAGTTGTTCCGGGTCTGGCTGTTTGTGTATGTGAATTTAAATGTTTGTAAACGCACCCACGATACAGGAGAAATTCCTAGTGTGGGGCAAAGTTTAAAAAAACAAAAATCCTCTTTGGTCTAATGGTCGCAAGCACTACCGTAGAGCATAAATAAGGTCCTAAATAATAAAGGATTATTCCATCAAGGATCATTCCATTTTGATAACGGGTTACTCCATCGACAATTAAAAAAAAAAAAAAAATGCCCCACACTAGGAATTTCTCCTGTATCGTGGGTGCGTTTACACACATTTAAACTCACATACACAAACAGCCAGACCCGGAACAATTACCTGTAGGTCATACAAATATTTGTTCCATGCGGGGATCGAACCCACAACACGCCAACCGTGTCGTCAATTGATGGCAAAAGGCTGGGCCCCCTATTACATGGCACTTATACAAAACTATCGTAATGGATGAGTCCTATAGGTACCAAAACATAAGGGGAATATCGGCGTGCTGTTATGTAAGCTATTTTCTAGGAAAAACATAGAAACAATTATCTAAGAATAGACCAGTTCGCAGACTGAAAGGCTTCTATTTGATTGACTATCATTACAAATAAACGGAATCAATAACAAATCACAAATCCGAGAAATGTTTAATCTCAGCTTATACAGGTTGTTGTCATAAACAACATCATATATATATATATATCGTATCATTTCCACCAATCTAAGCGGTCCATTTATAAGGGGATTCGAGTGAAATGAAGTGGCGACAAATACCGGCCCTCCATTGCGTAAATATCAATACATAACTAAAATAAACTCGCCCCGAAATGACGGATGGGATCGTGTATTTTCCACACAAAAATATAGTATTATTGTTAGAAAAAATATATGAGATATGAACATTTTGGTTGTATTGAGGAATTTCTGTCCCATTCAATAGGTGTAATTTATAGTTATTTATTATACAAAAAGTAGAAAAAACATGTTTTAGTGATATGAGTAGGTTTTTACCTACAGCGGTGTTTTTTTTTTAGTATCATATCTGTTGCTATGATACTCCAAAGAGTTTGTAATGTTATTTTCGTGTGTCATTTCACTGTTGTTATGTCTGTTCGATACGAACGTTTACAATAGAATACAAAGGACTGTTAAGCCTAAAGGACTTTAAAGGAAATTTAAATTATGTGCTCCGTACCACCCTTGTTGGTTATCAAATAAACGAAACAAAATTAAATGCCGTTTAAAATGTTATTCCTTAACAATATCGTGTTTTTATTTTACATTCAGAGTTCTTTTTGTGGTCGAAGGTGTAACTGTAAATGATGATAATCTTCATCTGCCTAGCCTGATCCAAACTATGTTGGGGTTGGCTTCCAACCTGTATGCAGCTGAATACCAGTGTTTTACACAGAGCGACCTATCTGACCTCCAACCTGTAACTGGGTAACACCATAGACTAGTTGCAGACTTTCCTACTGACTGTCACGTAACGACTGTCATAGATCTAAAATGACAGTTCCCTACTGTCAGTTTAGATCAACGTCATTTATAGTACAATACAACCAAACAGAAACAAATGATGATAAAAATACTAACATAATATAATAATACATTATTTTTCAATTTTAGAATCAAGAGTTTATTACTGTGCCAAGCAAAAAGAAAACATTAATAAAGTAACAGAATTGGAACACACTGTTGATGGGTCAAGAAACTTCACTTTCATATCGGACGACTTACATCACGCAGTACTTGGGGCTTAGCAAATATTTTTTTCTAACAAACTCATCAATGTACATGTTTTCTTTGCATCGTTCGGAGTGCACCAAGCACCTCTTAAGGCGGGAGTATCAATGTTTTTTTAAGGCGAAACGCACGCGGTCATGTTTACGTTCGATCATGAGTTTGAAGTAAAATGGTGTCTACGACATTTTGAAATGTGTAATGTTACTCTATTACTTACTGTAAGAGACGTTACAGATAGGCACTTGGGTATCTAAGAGACACTTTGACGAAATGACAAACAGATACGTATCTGTCAAATTAAATAATGGCTTCAATGAGTATGAAAACTATACCTTGAGCATTTGTCAAAAATATATGAAAATACTTCTGCCATTAATAATACCAGCCTGTTACTGTCCCACTGCAGGGCAAAGGCCTCTTCTCATACAGAGCAGGCATGAGCATTAATCACTTGCTCAAGATGGGTTGACGATTTTAGATTTATATTAATTTATAAGTACAGGTTTTCTCACGATTTTTCTTCACCGACGTCAGTGATGTCCATTATAAATTTAGAGTACATCTGAATTCATAAACTCACATAGGTACTTTCTCAGGTTTAAACCCATAACCTCGTGCACAAGAGGCGAGGCCTAAACCACTGGATGGCCCAGTGGTTTTGGTTTTGGATGACTTTCTTTCTGCCATTATAAAAATAGAATTAACATTTTATATTATTTAGACTGCCTCGTTGGTCTAGTATCGCTACTGCCGAATGTGCGGTCTTGAATACGATTCCCGGGTTTTGCAAAGTGATAACGGGCTATTCCACATCAGGATTTTTTCAGTAGCATCCCGGAGTCTGGATTTGTGCCCGGTTGATGGCAATGGGCTCGCGCACTATTACAGAAGACTTAAACATAACTGCCCAACTCTTCAGGCATACGGGCGTGATATTATGATATATTTAGCAGTAACCATTTTAGAGGTGTTCATAAGCGCCGTTTCATCAAGAATAACTAGTTAAATTATTACATTATTGCGTGCTTGAGTAATAAACATTTCACTTACTCATTTCACTACTCCTGCTTGTAAGATCACGTGAACAACAGCTGGTACCTACCGGCCATAACATAACATCACGCCTGTATTCCACGAAGGGTGGGCAGAGGTGTACAGTACACCCACATTTCACCTTGCAGTTATGTTTAAGTCCTATGTAATAGGGGGTGAGCCTATTACCTACAACCGGGCACTCATCTAGACTCCGGGCTAGTAATTAGTACCGGCCATATCTACAATAATTTCCCAATTTCACGTATCTCACTCCATTATATGTCGACCCACGGCCAGTCCATTCTTCAAAGGTCTATTACCATTTGCATTAAAAGCAAATTCTTCGCTTTTAATAGAAGACAAAATAAAAAAATAAAGTAATGTTTAAGAGAGATAATGAGAAGAATCAAGAAGCTCACAGTACAGTACCACACAAAGACGTGGGTCCCAGCTGCCATTTGAAGATCTTTGACAGCCGTTGCGGGTAGTCAAAACCCTGAAAGTCTGACAACCAGTATTGAAAAAGCGCATCGTGTTTCGCAGCACCCAGTGCCTCATGTAAAACACTAGTCTTAGACTGGAATCTAACCCCAACATAGTTGGGAAAAGGTTAGGCAGATGATGAAGCATCTACCTTAGCAGCTAAGAGATTTGCGTCAAGTTACTATCTGAGAAACACCTGCTTTCGAAATGTTCTATTATTTACGTAGTCCACAATCCACATGTACCGACGTGCAAAGTTGCAGCCCAAAAGCACAGTACACATGAATTACAAAATAATACGAACCTCCACAACGTTAAGTAACTGAACACATTGTCCACGCATCGAAACAAATGTAAATTAATAAGCACACAACTACTAATTAAGTTTAAATGAAGCAATAAATTAATTTGTTAAAAATTCATTGGTAAAAACCGTTGATGGGGGTTATTTGGTCCGGACGCTGTAAAATGGCCGAGTTCCCGTTAATTTTGGTAATTGTTGTATACTTGTTATAAATTCAGGATTAAGCCATGCTGTTCCGCGCGTTGTGTGCACACCGCTTTAAATTAAGACTGTATTACGATGATATATCGAAATTGAAATTAAATATTCATTTGGTTTTTGTTGTGCGAGGGCGGTGTGGTTATTGGACAAGCATGGTTTGATGAGCTGATGAGAGTGGTCGAGGATGGAGGACAGTTTACTGATCCTTTTTATGAAAAATAGCTCCTTCCCTCTCACTGAGTTCAAAAACATTGTCTAGTCGATTGGCATGTTAGTTCATCACGATAGAATAATATGCTCAAAGTAAAAACGGTATATAAATGCAGCATGTTTGTTTTCCCTCAGTCTATGTCCCGAACATTTGTCGTGCATTCAACCCGTCCAAAACAAATACACGAAAATAAAACAGCGAGTGTAACATCAACGCGATCTAATAAAAAAAATTAGATGTCATTTCAGCGTGCAATCGTCGTAATGCAATCGTCCCGGGCGATAAAATAAAACGTCAATGCCTACGTTTAAATAAAAAAAGAATAACGTAAATTCTTACAGGCTGTACACAAACAAAGGCGAACGCCTTTGCCTCACATGAGGAGTGTTTGCAAAAATTTCGATCGCCTTTTATCCCCTGCCTCCTCTTAACCCCCTAACGCCCGTCGCGTACAATCATAAGTGTTTTCTTTGTGGATAGCAGAGCCAACAGCACCCTTTAACGTGTTTATCCTTTTCGGTCGAGCCTCCCCTTTATAAACGAATATTTTGACCCTGTTTTTTTTTATGCTGTGTTATTGTAACTGAAATGTTTGTATGGAGGTATTCTGTTTACCAACATTGGAGTTAATGGACATACAGTACTTAGCACACAAACCGACGTAACTGTGGAAGCAATCAACGGCGAGACTTTTTTAATGAAAAAGAAACTGTGATCTGTTGTTTAGTAAATGTTGCGTTTATTTTTTAGTTCTACAGATAAAAGTAAACAAAAAAAACTAAATTAAGAGTACGTGTAAATCAAAATTGATAATGGAGATTTTGGTATTACATAAAACAGGCAAGAGCAAGACCAATGTATACAATTTAATTTTTACGAGTAACAACATAATACTCGTACTTTTAACTAGTAAGGCAAAAACATAAACAAACAATAAAAAAAAAACTACAGAAAAACATCACGAAGACACTCATTCTGAAGGGAAGTCATCAGCATTTTTGATTTATACTTACTATGCTAATGACTTAAAGAATAGAAATAAGATAATTAAATGTATTAATATAGGTACAGACGGCAGCACATCAAGCTACCCCTAACTGTCAATATTTTCCCAATTGAACATGAACCTCATTGCTTTGTTGTAAAGTTAAAAACTATCCAAGATATTATTGATATATTGGGGTAGCTTGATGTGCTGGCCTCTATACATGGCAGGGGGCTTTGATTGCATCTTCAGGGAAATTCCTTCTAATTTTGAATTTATTACGATAAAACGGTTTAAATTACAGACTACACTCTTTTTATCGAGGAAGAAGTCATCTTCCGTCACATATGGGAACTACAGCAAAATTATGTTTATTTAAAAATCTGTGGAATGAAAAGGCGTGGGCCTATTCCACTATATCTACACACATTCTCTAGTAAATTAATTTAATGAAAACAGCGATGATATTTCTTAACCCAAAAGAATAGGACGATATAAAAATACTCAATAAAATAAAGCACCACAAAAGAAAATTGTCGCAACATCATTTAAACTTAAACCTATTTTTCTATTACAAGCAAACACATTTAGCACCTATCTAGAGGCAAGACATTTCCTAATTTGGTAATAGAATTTCGGTTTGTTAGTGGACCACGCGCTGGGAATACGTACCACGTACGTGGTCGCTGCTGGCGATGTGTGGTCGCACTCCCAGCGGGCAATGTTCATGAAATTATTGCGTAGAAACGGGAGTAAAGTGTTGTAACAAGCACTTGGGATTATCCAGTGTAACCTTGAAGAGAATTTTACTTTCATTTAACAAATTAGGTTTTATTCTCTGATTAATTTTAAAATTTATTTTTTCGTTTTAGATATTTGTTAAGTGTGTATTTCTGTGTCAATAAAGTTTGTATTATTATTATTTCTAGAAATCTTTTAATTACAGCGGCTTACTAAGATTAATTTTGGCTTCCATTTTTACAAAGTGTTTTAAAGTCTTTTGCACTTCTCACTTATTAATCTTTTACAAAACATTATGAATTATGTTAGAACCAAATATAGATAATATGTCAAAAAATAATCTATATGAACTGTAACTACACCACCTACAACTAAAATATTAATGAAAAAATGTTTGTGAGGATGTTTGCAACTCTTTCACACAAAAACGTCTAAATGGATTTTGATAAACCTTTACAGTATTAAAGTTTATACTTAGGAAAAATACATAGGCTATAATTGATCACAGACTCGGCCAGCTGCTATTTAAAAAAAAAATTGTGAGCCGTCACGGGACGCCTGGCAGATTTCGCAAACATCGAAATAATTTATTACAAATAATGTGCATAAAATAACAGATTGATTGGGTACCGATATCAAAAACAAATGAAACATTCTAATTTCAATTTTTTTTCAATTTGTTTCTTGGCGGTGAGTCACCACGCCAACTATCTCGCTACGCCAACAATCGGTTTTACCCACGCCTATAAATGTTTCACATCAATAAAACCACTAAAATATCTCGTTTCCCGCTGCAACTGGCACCACAAACACCGTTGTTGCACGTTTTGCCGGAGGCGCCGGTGGATTAAACGGATTACACACCACGGGATACGCGTGTTTTTATCACGTAATAGCTGCCAAAGTCAGCGGTTAATATTAAATTGATAACATTTTATTTCATAGTAATTATACGTTTACGATATCCAGTTATTTAGGATTGAAGAGTGCTGTGGCGATCATTTTTAAGTGACTGTAGCAGGGAAAAGGATCTTTGTGAAAGTAGGAAGTCATTGACGGTGTTGGCCATCTGAGATGAAAGAGATGAAAGAAATATCATCAGCGGGGTGCAGTAAAGAACCTTGCGAAACGTCCGGTGCACCTCAGAAAATGATGTCCGCTAAAAACCTTCATGTCTGCTAAATCCAACTTATATTGTTAAAGTTTGTGAGGATATACATATATGGATGTTTGTTATTCTGTCACATAAAAACTGTTGAGCGGATTTTGATGAATCTTTACAGTATTATAGCTTATACTTCAGAATAACATGTAGGGTAGTATTAATAAAGGTACATACAAAGACAAAGTCGTGGGTGAATATTTTAGATACATACTTGATAGAATTTTATATATTAGTAAATATAATCACATAAATTGGTCACAACATTTTAATGACAATCTAATAAAGATTTCAAAACAAACAATATTTTCAAATAGTTGCAATGTCAGATAATATTTGCACAAATATGACACAGGGGCTAACACTTGTTTTAAAGCTCAAACTGGGGCCCCAACCCCTGCGCTGCACGTATCGCCCGAGGCGTCGCAGGTTAAATGGATTACAAGCGTCGAGACACGCGTGTTTTTATCACCTTATCATTACACCTAGATGCCGAATACAACGTCCGGTACTTTAATATTTTATTAATAAAGAAAATAATATTAAAAACTGTCAAGTTCCTAGCTACAACACGAGCAGTGGAGGGTTGTATTAAGGAGATGGGGTATTGTTTGAAACTTACGATATTATAAAATGATTTTTAAACCTGATTTTTATGAATAAAATGTTTAAAAATAACCTATCGTATCGTTAATTTCTTGTTCTCTGTAAAGCAATTCCACCCGAAAAAAGAGGTCTTAAGTTAGCCATTGAATTAAAATGTGTATCTAAAGTAATAATATTATGGTGCATATTTCGATAGTTTTACTCAGAACCCACATCCAATTCAAGTTTCATCCTTAAAATCTAGTTAAACCCCGATGCCAATTTAATTAGCGCTAAAACGTTATACTTCGAAAATTACTATCTGCTTAAAATTTTAGTGAGGATTCCTGAAACTATAACAGTATCAAAGTTTACTATAGTTTGCTTAAGTAGTGCTTGAATCCGTATTAGGGCTAGCGCAGATAGAGCGGCGGGTGCGCCAGCATGCCCGAGTAAAATCCTACGGCGGACGCAACAGATGTTTGTGGATCCGCAGGCGCGCTCGAGCAGTCTCGCGAATGCTCGCGTGAACAATTTCAAGTGGCTGCGAGCTGTGGATTGTTTTCTTGCGCCGTATTTCTAACTATATTCAATTTAAAATTTGGTTCATTATCAATTGACCAATGAAAACTGCTCGAGCATCTTGCGTCTCTGTCTTAGCAGAGCCTAAATTCCCGAACGAATTTGTAGCCGAGGATTTGTAGAGTACCGGAGGAATAGTACTAAAGTACCTACTGTTTTGTAAGAGAAGTCAGTCAAAGATAAATAATTAATATCTATTACATGGTATGTATCCATATTGCTTGATCAAAATTCCAGACAAAACCAGTTTTACAGGCGCCCTTTTATTACAAATTTAAGTTTTTGCCATTACACGGAACTACGCTCCAAAATTATGCCAAAAAAATCAATGTGGAAAAGTCGTTTCAATTTAAAAAATAAACCAAACCATTATATTTAAATAAATAAAGTGGCATATTAGTTTACAGATTACAGATACGTAAATATTTCAAAGAGGTTCGTTTTGATATAAATCGGAAGCCACAAAGATGATTGACGTATTCCTATTATTGTTTGTATATTAAAAATGCAATTGTTATTGACAGGTATTCGATTGTGGAAACATTATGAAGGTGGAAGAGCAGCGCCATCTAGTTAAAATAGCTAAAAAAATAACTTGCAAAGTGAATCTAAAGGCGTATTTAATTTCATAATTACTTTAGGAACCTACTTTTCGTATATGATATTAATAACAGGATTTATTCGTTTAACATGCAAACGACCAGCTGTCTGTCAAGTTACTTTGTATTCTAAATATGAATTAGTGTTTATCTTATAACATGCCATTGACTTTAACAATCCATGAAGGTCGAAAGTCTCTAAATTACAGATTAAATATAATTTTTCAATGTATTTATTTATTTGATAGAAGTTGGGAGTAACTAAAGTGTACGCGTGCGTATGTACACTAGAGTTCAAAATCAGTCATACATCAAAACCTGGCCAACCTATGTTGCGTAAACGGCTCAAAACTATATGTTCTTGCTTTAAAATACTAGCTCGCCCACACTTATCACTGGCAATTAATCATTTTTATTTGTTTAAAGCCACCAAAGCTGTAATATGCATAAATTAATATCAAAGTACTTGGTTCGATCTTGTTAGAGCTGGTCAGGCAGCCATTTTTATCATTACGCGTTTTATAAGGGTCAGTCACGGCATACCAGCCAAGTAATTATATTGCCACTTGAACTTTATAGCATTATATGAAGTCATTATACCTCTGAATTTAATGTTTGTTCTGTTAAAATATAGATTTAATGGTTGAATTAAACCGTGATTAGTATAATCTCGTTGATAAACAATGAAAAGTTGCTTACTGAATATGTTATTTTTTATGTGGGTGTACTATCTGCCTGACCTTTGCGGGATAGTGGCGCTTTTGAATGTCATGACGAGATTAAAGATATGCGGTATGTTAAATAATATAGGGCGTTCCCTTAAACTAGTTAATCTATATCATCAATAGATTCAAGTTAAAATATCAGCATAGAAAAATACCTAGAAAATCACCGAATTTAAAAACATATTTACATGAGAATAAATTCGAAACATACTGTTTGAAATCGAAATAGTAATCTCGCGCTTCAATTAGATCGCCACACATTCGGTCCGTCATTCATGAATAAATGCGACATTGCCGTGCATAGTGTTTCTTTTACGTATCAAAGTAATAAAAAATCATTTTGTTTTGAATGGTAATATTTTATATATGGTGATTGAACGCTGTACTATTGCGGATTAACGGGAACGCCTTTCGTTTATTAACATACTGTATATTATGCTTTATTAACATACTGTATATGCTTAAGTGGTTAATAATAAATTGTTCAACGCAAGTGATGCCTACTGGCATGCATGTAAAAAAACCGCACGTGAGCGCTACGCGTTGTGCTACGGCGTAGCACAGCGTAGCAAAGTGAGGTTTGTTTTCTTGACGAGATATTAGTCAATCTCATCAATTTTAGCAGTAGCCATAAATAGTTCTATATGATACTATCACACTAACACAAGTTACAACGTTTAAGCTTCGGATTCATCATACACATTTTCTGGGATTAATAATGGCAAATATTTACTCCTCGTTTGTTTTAAAGGAGACAAACGTATGTCTGTATGTATAAAAACAATAGAGAACTATTTCCCCCTCACATTTTTCTCAAAGCCAGGTACCTATAACTATTCCTTCTTTTGCACGGAAGTAAGGAAGGAAATCCTCATAATCGCCAGAAAAACGTTCACAAAGATTCCTTTTAAGCCCGTCTCTGTGAGAGGTGATCATTATACATTTATAGACGACTGGCTGTGAAAGATTCCTTCGACATGCAGACATCCTTAGGATAATTTTCAAAAGCTCGTCGCCTTACAGAGTTACCGCACCGTGATAATATAATGGTCTGGTCCTAAATGTTTTGGAAAAGTCGCGTCTCGAAAGACCATTTCTGCTTTGTTGAGATTCTAGAGAAAATGGTAGAAGATCAAAGGCTATTGTTGCAAAATGCCCGTTTGTATTTTAATTATAATAATATTTATTTTGAATCGTGTACGAAGATTTTAATAGAATTGAAAACTGGCACAGATTATATGCTACGCTGGTAATATAACAAAATGCCTGTACACGCCGACGGATTAGGCAGAGGTGTACCTCTATACACATCTACATGGACATGTCCCCACTGCAATGCTGGTATTGTGTGTAAATGAAAAACCCACGTCAAACTGATCAACAAATAATGGCAGTTTAATTATTTACTTTGACCGAAATCAACTCTATTTTCAATACCATTAGCAAATACACTGACGGGAATTTAACCAGCCTCTTTCGAAACAGTGAACGTGCTATAATTTAGGGAATACCACGTAATTGATTGCGATGTACCCGAAATTTATTTAGTTCATACAAATATTCCTGAAACTAGTTTAACTGAAACAATACTGATATGTTTACATTAAGCGGCTTTATCAATATCCTCTAGATAAAGGTCGTTGCAATTTAAAATGGCATCTCATATACACAAAAGATAACGAAAATTTCCGGATTAAAGCTGAACAGGCGAATAATAATAGACGAAAACATTATAATCCCCCTCCTCCCCCTACTAGCCCTCTCCATTACCGAGCGTTTTACTTGGCGCGGATAAATTACACAGTTATGAATAAATTTCACATAAAACTGGGAACTGCACCTTTACATGACGAAAGAGTAAGTAAGATGGACGATTGAGGGTGTTAGAGAGGGACGGACAACCCGGCAAGTCGTAATACGAAAATTTCATTAAGAAGTCAGGCCATCCCGAACAGTTCTGCTGATATCTAGAATATTCGGGCGTACTTATTAAGACGTGGAATATCTTCAATTTCTGCAGATGATTTTAATATAGTAGCGTTCTGGAGATGTAATTATGCTATGAACGATTTCTCGGTTTGATGAGATTGGTATTAATGTGATTAAACTTTTCTGTTTTGTCATCGATTCACCAAGTTATTATGAGGTTAGATGACGTTGGAGAATTTATAGAGCGTTAGTAATGACCATAATATCAGATTTCTTTTTGTTTACGTTTATAGCTGTAAGTACGTGTAGCTTATAAGGTGTAAATTGCTATTTAAGCCTTATAGTTTTCATTCAGTTTCGATTAAAAAGAATTTAGAGGATGATTTTCAAAAATATTTCACAAAAGTTTTTAAACATTTGGATGAGGATACGATGATTAGCCGTTTACCAAAGACCTAAAAATTCGGAAAACGTTCGAAACACACCTACCATTAATTACGGTCGTGACGTAAATTTTTCCAGTTAATCAAAAAACTGTCCGACTTTTCTGAGGGTTACGTATCTCCCGTGACGTCATTAGCGACGTACCGTAGCGTAAGTTGATTTTCGAACGAATTTAATTTAATTTACAATTAAACCGTGGTCCTCTGTTTATTTTTTCGGAGCACTGGCTTCTAATTTTGAATTTCGATGGAAGTTTGTTTTTCTTATTTTTGTTTCCGTTTGTTTGTGTTGCTGTTGCTGGCTGGGTACAATTTATTATTTTAAAATTCAATGTATGTGTCTATGTTGTCAAGGACATTACGATGGACATGACAAGGTGACTTTTGGTTGCTGTCTACTTGATTTATTGTCGGTTGTAAACACAAACTTCTTGTGTAAAGTCAATCAATTATTTTATCACGTGCTTACATCTTTTTATTTAGCCTTGTCAAAGTTGATATATTTTAGAAGTGTGAAGTAATTTTTTGACTGAACAAAGTATTTTTGGAACTGAATACCACGGACAGCCCAGTTTTCATTGCCGATTAATCTTACAATCCATACAGTAACAGAACCCAATTGACATTCAAACGCTCTCAAAAATTAGCCACAAAAATGCGTGCACACGATCACACACCCTCTCTCATCCTATTACATGAATTATCATATCAAACGGTAACCGAAGCATTCGCTATGAAAAAAAAAACAATCATTCAAAACCTTTCATCCTCTTATTAGAGAGAAAGGGTTAGTATTCGGCGGCAAATATAATTTTGGTGCTGGTGTAAACAAATTTCAACTTTAACGCCTCGTGATAAAGTCGCTTTGTTCTTCATCATATCGTTTGTTATGATGTAACGAGCTTACCTCGCATCGCAATCAAAGGTTCGCCTATTTAAATAAATCTAGATTGAAATTCACAATGGAGTTTTAAGGGAGTCGTCGTCAGTTGTTATCGGGGACGCACTCGGGTAGCTAAAACGGGTGCAAACGGGTTACAATTTATTGGTCCTCGTTTTGCATTCTCGGGGAAATAATGTTGTTATAGACTTGTATATTCGTATGAATGGGATACAGAATTAAGTTTGCTCGTTGGATACGTTAAAGTTTAATACCGCCACAGTAGTAGATATGCGTCTAATTCATTGTTACGCTCTTTTTCTAAATTCTAGCTTAAACTAAACAATAATTTTATTTCCTTTTTCTTGGCTTACTCATCACTTTAGCTTAACAAGAAACACAAACCCTCAAACATAACAATAAACAAAAATTGGTCCTTAAATCCGCGGGCCGGCCCTGGCGGGGCGCTACCAAAAATTATGGACATTACTTTTGCCAGCAAAATTGGGTTACCGATGGTTATGTAATGAAGTGCTGAACTTTCAGGTCATGTGTAGAGGCTTCCTGGCGTAATTGCCTCTGATATACTGTGCCACCGAATCCAACCGAGCGGCCCCAATGATAATGGGTTCCCCCCATAGTTTTAATCTTCTTTATAGGTGACCCTTTCGGTAAGTTTCGAAGTCGTTTCGCCCCTATTATTTTATGTTTGTATGCGTGCTCGCTTGTGTGTGTAAATTGAAACGGATACCGTGGTTTAGGCTTGTTGGTGTCTGTGATCGTTAGAAGTTAGTGCTTAGATAAACTGATTTGATAGGGTTTAGAAGCCGCAGCTCTGAAAGTTTGTAATGGGTTTGTAACTAAAATAAACGGCTGGAATTATGTGTTTGTGAGTTTTATTTAGTGGATTTAATAAAATGTCTGAGGTTTGTTATCTGTTTTTCTTTTTATTGGTATATAAAAGCACTGTTAAATACATTTCATTTTAATTAAATAACTTAATTACAGTAATATTCTTACAAGTTTTTGTTACTAACAAACTAAGTCCTGGTTACTTGGTTTGTTTTTAATAATATTAAAACACAATCTATTCAAACCAAATATTAACTTACTTGTGAAAATAAAATAGTTAAATAAACTAATAATTTGATACCACAAAATCTTTCCTTAAACTTTTCAGATGGTAACAGTTATTTGGAATTCAACAACATTGTCTTATTTTATTTTATATTCAATGGAAAACTTACGACTAGGCAGAGACAATAAGACAATTAGTTTTTATATAATGTTCAATTACAAGTTTTCGCCAATAGAATAGGAACGAATTAAATATTAAGTTTCTGATAGTGTCACATTGGCGTATTAAATATTACACATATCAAATGCTATGGCTGTGTCACGTTATCAAAGAAGTGGTTCCAATGAAACTTTTTAATTCATCATCTGCCTAGCTTTTTCGCAACTATAGTCCCAACCGGATTCAGCTGAATCCCAGTATTTTACATGGAACGACTGCCTATCTGCCCCCACTACCCAGTTACTCGACAATACGATACCCCTTGGCAAGACTGGTTGTCAGACTTTCGGGCTTCTGACTATCCGTAACGACTGTCAAAGATCTACAAATCACAGCCAAGAGCCGTTGCTCTTGAGAGCACGTTATGCCGTTGCATAACTTGCTCTCCGAGGCACAACGGAGTCTCGATATGTTCACCCACAAATGGTCACCCATCCACAGACTGACCTCGAAAATCATAGCTTAACCTTAGATCAACTAGTGCGGATATTTTTATTCAGCCACGAGATTCTCAATCAATCAACTTATCATTTATCGCTGTAAATTAAGCTCTATTGCAGCTGCACTGTTTCGTATACATCCACCCTGAACAACCTATTTAACAATAACAATACAATCTTCCCCTTCTTACTCTCTCCCTTCCCTCTAGCACTTAGATATAAACAAGTAGGTAGTTTCTAAAGTTATAAATCTCATACCAAAAACCCAATGAGCGATGATTTTTCAAAGCGAATCGGGGTGTGCGAGCGACATAAGCGCTACAATTAATTTAACAGGCGTCTCCGCTTGGGTAACATGTTTGGTGCAAGGGAGGCACGGAAGAGGATTCCTGGATGTGTGTGTGTTCATTCATATAAAACATAAATACAGGGTGGAGGGGACATCGACGCCGACAGTCAAATTGAGTTCAGCATATGATTCAGGTCCCACTAATTTTTTACGTTTTTCTGATATATCTTTTTTTCTTTTTTTTTTCTTTAAAAACTTTGCCCCACACTAGGAATTTCTCCTGTATCGTGGGTGCGTTTACAAACATTTAAACTCACATACACAAACAGCCAGACCCGGAACAACTACCCGTAGGCCATACAAATATTTGTTCCGTGCGGGGATCGAACCCGCGACACGCAGCGCAACAGCCAATCGCTCAGCTGAGCAAAGACTGATCTGAATCTGACGACATGATGACGTGTCGTCAGATTCAGATCAGTCTTTGATATTAAACAGTAAATAAACATGAGAAAGTCATGTCATCACATAACCCAATGAGATTTTTAATAAAAAAGTAAATAATACACTTATTTTTACTAAAAATGTCATGGAGTTAGATAGTAAACCATGTAAAATATCATGAGTTGATTTTTTACAGTTTAAAGTATCAGGTTGTGCATCAATATCTCTTCCACCCTGTATATATGTGTTATATCATCATTCAACTAACAGAACTTAAAAAAAAATACCCGCCAATCTCGTCTAAATTCTAAAGCTTGTGACATAAAGCCATTAAAAAAAAATGTTGTTGTTATACTTGAATATCTTCTTTCTTTTTTTTTTAAAGAAAGAAGACTTGATGTAGTTTGTTTTTCTACTACCTATCTATCATTCAACTTTAAAAAAATAACACGTCGCGACGCCAGGCCACAGGACTCCTGACACTAATGCATGTTTCTTACGTATACTGGTAAGCAGTCGTATCGCTTAAAATAATGTCACTTACATCAGCCTTCAAGTTCGCATTTTAGAACTTATTTGAGATCTTATTATATTATTATAGTCTACAAAATAAAAATCATTTTAGGTCTTTACATACACACTTTACAGAAGCTACAGGACGCCACCTGTTACGATGCTAACGTTCTTTGGTTTCGTCTACGCTCATACATCTGGTCATACACGCACGCTAGTTGCAAGTACTACGCACCTAATCTTTTTGGAGAACATCACCAATAAGTTCAGTGCATGTCCTTCTAGAACATTTATGTAGTTCCGTAGGTAGGTCTTTTGATGCAAACAAATTGTCTTCGTCATCTTGTGGGTTGCAGTATACGTACTTGCTAGTACTTAAATACACTATTAACCTGTCTAATATACTATAAATACTTCCTTTATCGTTTAAGAACAGGTAATCATAAAAATCGATCCTAATCCTTATCTCTAAACCGCTTACATTTTCTAACTTAGAAGTAACTTCAGGGTAAACTGGGGCAAAATTGTGAGACATTAATCTTTAGCTCACGCGAAAAGTATTGTACAGATAGCGTGGGGGACTGGGATGTTTGTCCCGACTTCGGTAGCTAGTCAAAGTGGTATACAATGATTACACGGGATTCGGGAAGTGTGTATTTAAAGATGGTAGACTAACAAATTACGCCTATGTTATTTTGGATATTTTGATGAGGTTTATTCCAATCTGTGAACAGTGGTTTGTTATAGGAGGTATTCATTATGTTAATACGGATGATGACTGACGAAACATTTTTAACTATCATATAACACTAAGTTAAAATGTGGCATGACGTCACTCGTATGTAGTTTTATACTTATTTGTGACGTAGCAAGTATCCACTCCCGAACTTTAACGCGTTTTATGTAAGTCATTTTTTATTAATATGGCTAAGCAAAAATACGTGTCTCCTTTTTTACACGCTTTATATTAGTTTCACCTGTATGTATGTATGTTTGTAACCGACTCCTTTGGACGCTATTTTGACCCACTTTAAACGGTCAGATTTCATTCAAATTTTGCACACCTGTCAAAGACCGCTGACAATGAAAAAATTCGAAAAAAAATTACATAGTTAAAAAAAAAAACTTTAAATCACGCTTTTATAAAAAATTGAACTAAAAATTGAAAAATAAATTATAGTTTAAATAAACTTAAAAAAAACACGCTTTTATAGAAAATCCAACTAAAAAATAGAAAATAAAATTTAATAAATTTGGATTAAGAAAAGTGTAAATTAGAAAAAAATGTAATTTATGGAAAAAAGCGTGGGGTGCATAGTGTCAATAGTTATAAACATTTTCTATTTTTCCATGGTTACTGTCATTCACAGCGGGCTCCATGTATCGGCGTGTATTCTTCAATATTAACACTATGCACCCCTCGCTTTTTTCCATAAATATACATTTTTTTCTAATTTACACTTTTCTTAATCCAAATTTATTAAATTTTATTTTCTATTTTTTAGTTGGATTTTCTATAAAAGCGTGTTTTTTTTGTTTTTTTAAACTATAATTTATTATTATCTGACTGACGGATTAAATATAATGTTATCCCTATTGTCTCACAGTTTGTCAAGGTTTCCTGGACAAGGTAACATCGTTCATGATTAATTATATCATGTCATATTATTTCTTTAAGTTATCATCCAATTCTTGATGTAGTCTATGCACAGTGTACTGTTTATAGGCAGACAGGCTCATATCTCTTTGTAAAGATTTCCAAAACAATGATAGATATATGGTGCTACATAAACAAACAAAACTCTCTTCATAAAATTAAGTATAGTCGTAAATTCCCACATACCACTGTGGCGCTACCTTTACCAGTATTAGGGTTACGTAGGTAAAAGATTAATCGCAGTGCTCCGTAGCTACACATTAAGTAAATTTCTAAGCAACACACATATAAATCGCGCTTAACGGGCGTCGTTGAGAAAACTGTAGACTTTGGCCTGGTTCAGCTGAATTCAGAATTGTTTACTGTTCAATTGTTTATTTTAATTGTTTCAAGGAAGTTCGTGTTGCGCCTTTGTTTAAATGTTAGTTCCTATTGTAAATACTAAAATAACCAACACGCAGGCATGCTACACGCAAGCGCTACTGCTGAACATGAGGTCCTGGATTCGATTACCGGGTCGAGCAAAGTGTTTTTGGGTTTTTTCCCATATGGAATTTTTCAGTAACAGCCCGGAGTTCTGGTTGTGGTAATCGACTCGCCCCCTATTACAAGGGACTTAAACATAACAGGCAATCTCTGCCTTACCCTTCATGGATTACAGGCGTGATGTTGTTGTTATGTAAAAGAACCAAACATGTCAATACACGACTTGACTTGGATTTATCGTCTTGTTGACGGAAAAAGTCGTGTGAAGTAAGCCTATTAACGTCGAAAGATAGAAGTCTTGTTTGACTTGATTAAATACTTCTAAGACTGTGGCGGTCCAAATAGTAAAGCAAAAAATAATATATCAGTATACAGTGAGACATAAATCATTATCAGCCTAGCCTTTTACCAACTATGTTGGGGTCCGCTTCCAGTCTAACCGGATGCAGCTGAATAATATTATTTTATATGGTGCAACTGCCTATCTGACCTCCACAACCCAAATACTGGCTAACACTATACCCCTTGTTTTTGCGAGTTTGTGTGATCAAACCTGGGCAAGTACCAATGTGACTTTTTCAATTCATATGTACTTTCTAAATTTATCTTGGACATCACTGACATCGGTGAAGGAAACATCGTGAGGAAACCTGGACTTATAATTAATATAAGTCTGAAATCGCCAACCCGTCTTGAGCAAGCGTGGTGATTAATGCTCGTGGCTTCTCTGTATGAGAAGAGACCTTTGCCCTGCAGTGGGACAGTAACAGGCTGGTATGGACTATACCCCTTGATAAGACTCGTTGTCAGACTTTCGGGCTTCTGACTACTCGTAACGACTGTCAAAGATATACCAATGACAGACGGGAGTAACGGCTTAACGTGCTTTCCCAGGCACGGAGGAGCCTCGATATGTTACGAACGTAAGACAAGCCTAGCTTAACCTTCGATCAACCCGTGCGGCTGTGTTTATTTAGTCATGAGCTCCAGTAAGACATAGATATCGAGGACAAAACTATCACATAAGTCACTATATAGTTTCGAAGATGTCGGAGCGAAGTGTCCAAAATAACATCTATAAAGTATAGGAGACAAGTGAAATGTTTTCAGATTGTATCCAGCGTCCGTCGTGTCTACACTGTTACAACTTGGCAACACTATCCAGGTCACTCCAAATATCCCACATATACTATACAAAACGCTTTCCAACTACGTTACAATACACTTTTACATCAGATTGTGTTAGACTTAGTAGAAATGTTTGCATAAAGGAACTTAGTTCAGACTAGTTCAAACGAAACGGGAGGAACATTCCAGCTTAAGTTGCCAATAGGGGGTAACAGATTGCTCTAAAATACACCAACCAACTTTTGAATTAAAAGCAATGCGACAACTCTGTGTGCTGTTATTCTGCTATTTCTCATTTAGCCAACGACTAAACGCGGATGCGTCTGACATCGTGGCTTCGTAATATCCTGTCACTACATTGACCTATTTCTGGCCCAACACGACGCGACACAGTGCCGCACTGTGCACGCCCTACGCCTAAACTTACCCACCGAACCGCCGTAAATTAACACAGCAAGCTTCTGTGGCGCTTGTTGGAAAACTTACACTGTAACATTACTTAAATCTTTATTACGAAAGCAATAAAGGCCATATTTAACGCTGTCAAAGGTTTCGTCGAAATTAAAGCGTTGAAATGAAAGTTCGGTTGTCTTTTTAGGGTGGCACTTGGGGTCTTGAAGAGTTTACTTAATGGAAAACGCTCTTTCGCCATTTTAACTGGAATACTGTCTTGCGAAATTAGTTACCTATCAATTAGAATATTTTTAATCTTCTTTGAATTGAGTAAAATAACCATAAATTGATTACCTACAAAAATATATTTTTAATAAAAGTTGTGTTTGTATTAGAGTAGATAAATATATAGTTATTTAAAAGGATGTATGCTTATATTATTATATTAGGATTATAATATTGATTTAAGAAGACCTTAGAATATATTTATTTACAAGGAAAGTACGTCAATACTAAAACATTGCCCAGATAGGAGCTAGTCCTGGCGACCACCACGGCCAAGAAGTCCCTCTACAGAATGACAGATGGCGTTACTGCCGTGCTGAAAAATGTCAAGATTAGAAAAATAAAACTTGTACAGCAAGTTATTTATAAGTAAAATACATGTTTCTTATCACTGTGACCCAAATACACGCGTGTTAACCTAAAACAAAGGCACGGGCTGTGTGTCCATTTACCCACACACTACTCGCAGTTCATTTACTCATAGTAACGTAGTTACATAGTTTTATGCTTTTTACTTTATCCATCGTGCACTGACGAAGTCTGGGAATGTATGGGGAGGTATATATTGTTACTATCCGTAACTAGAATGTATGACAAACTTATCAGGCATTTCCACGAATCAGTTTATTATTTCTATTCGTAGTGCTGTTTACTTACTACTCGTAAGTAGTTCTTCGAAACTTCAGGTAATTGCATGCTTTTTACTGTTTTGTTTTCCATTATGATAATGCTATCGTCATAATATGTCTTTGTTATTGGAACAGAAGAGAAAGTTTTGCACCTACCAAAGGACCAAATATATTTTCAATGTTGAGCTAGAATGTAATGCTTTCTATTAATAAATAAATGGCAAATCTATTAAATAATTAGTAACAGCTGTTCCGTCGGACATTAATTATGGACGCGACGGGAATATAAATATCAGCGTGTCATGTTACGGTAATTAATACTCGATTATGCATCTCTGCTGAACTCACCTAATGTTAACTGTTGTATAGAAATATTGCACCAGTTATTTAGTAGTTACAGATATGGTGTTGAGATCTTGGATTCCTTTGAGAATCGGTAATCAAAATCGTATGAGTAAAAGCTGTGAAAAGGAACCAATGGGACGAATCCTTTTCAAGAGTTTGGGTGTTAAAAATAACCAAGCGATACATAAAATTACCAATCTAATTACAAAATACTTATTTGTACTTTAATGAGCATTAAGCACCAATTCTTACAAAAACAAAAATAAAGTAGAAAACAGTAGACGAAATTATACAAAGGGCAATAATAGGAAGAGGCCCGATTTCAGAGGTACAAGCGTAAGCACAATGAGAGGTATTAGAACCATTGGAGGGCACAGTCCATAAAATAAGAAGGTCAAGCCCCGTCCTAGAATAGGGGCCTCCGAAGAAAGGCATCGGGCCAAATTGGTAGTTAAGACTCTGGTGCAGACGGGCGACTGGATTTGGCGCAGGTGAGAAAATAATGAAATGACCGCTGTGATCCTTCAAGGATTTACGAATATCTATTCGATTATGTGTGAGGTGTGCTCCGATATGGAAGTAGCTTAGCATCTTTACCTATTTTAGAACCATTCTTCTTCACGAATTGTATATTTATTTTTGTTTTCGAAAACAATCGGGGAGTGTGGGAGTCTTACCTCACCTATGTAGTCACTTTTAGCACTTGGGAGATGACTACACAAAGGCTGCTCCGAGATCCTCCTTTGTGTAATGCAAGTTAAGGCACATCCTGTAGATGGGTCCCCCTTAGCTTTGCTAATTCCCAATTTGTAGCAACCGTCTGCTTTCAATTGATGTGAAGCCATGGTTGTGGTCAAGCCTGAATAACAGACAGGCACCTACACAAACACAGGTATTCTTTGAGTTTTTTTACCTCGAAAAATCGCAGGTCTACATTCCTATCCTTCGGGTGCGTCGAATTTTTCGGTCGGTCATTCGCGTGACCGGTTCGCATTAGTGCAATGAATCAAATTGAATAAGGCCGCGGTCACATCCGCGATTGGAGGAAACGCCCGTCGCTTTGCTAATAAATAATCATTGTAACTAGTCGTGCTACTGAAGTCGTGTTAATGGAGTTTTCAGGCGCGCCACTTTGTTTAGATTACGAATTGATTAGAATATACCTATTTTGGGCAAGGCGTGAGCTAATGGGCAGGTGTTTGGGGTAACAATTGCTATGTGTCTAATTGTGAGTGTGTGAGTCAGATACCAACCTACACTAGGTCGTGTGACGTAAGTGATTAAGTGGATGTATGCCCGTTTTCACTAACTTTACGCAACACCTTAAAAGTATATTTTTATTTGGACATTATCATAATAGTAGAAATGCGTTGAGTACTGTAGCTACACAAATCGACAGTTAAAAACTCGAGTATTCTAAAGGCGTGGCGAGACAGAATCCCCTTATTTAAATAAGCATTGGTGCTCAGAAATGTTTATTAATTTTAGCGAAGTTTCATCGACATGAATAATGATAGTTATATATAGTAACAAAACGATAAGACAGACCAGACTACCATTTCATTATTGACGAGTTTCAATTCGCGCCATACCATTAACAATTACTTGGTGCTCAAACCGCTAACCCTAAATTGAAGCTCGCACATTTCAAACAATATTCCAGCCAACACTTTCGCCGCTGTGTCATTACGAGAGATCGTAACGACCCCACAGTGCAAGGATTAGGGCGCACTCGCACACCAAGTTCAAAGTCGTACTCTGAATTAATAGGGTTATTGTGGCAATAAATACGGAAGGCGCCTAGTTTGTGGTGGCCTGTGGTCGGATAAATCAAGTGGGCGAATGCCGCAAGATGTCCCGTGCTACACCCTTCCGTCTCTTAGTGGCCTCTGGTCCTAGGTGGAAGTGATAGCGGGCTGAGGAGAGCGCGGGTTGAGGAACTGAGTCTTTGAGAACTTTTTTTACCAAGGTAATAAGCGATCAGCATTAAGTATAAGTAAAATAATACTGTTGATGGTATTTTAATTCCAGGAACGTGACTTCAATCTAATATTTTTGCAGCGAATTTACATAATTTACAAATAAGGTCATGGCACTGCCCATAGAAGGATTTTCACCTTTACCCGTCGTAAGAAAAAAATTGACTTAAAAAGTAAAACTATCAGAGTTCACAACTTGGGCCATACTTCCAGACGAAAACAGCCAACTTTAAAGGCCATACTAAAGTGAGCGTAGCGGTGTATTGGCCGTGTTGTATTGTTGATTGTACTGAGTTCATGATACCCGTATGTACCTACTACTCAATGTATACGACACGAGCGAAATGCTCGCGTCATTTTGTGTACTATCGAGTTCCTTCCTTCTATCAAATAATATAAAGTGAAGGATTGAACTCTCATACATAACATTACTTGCTCTTTATATTTTTTTTGTATATAATTAAACAGTTCTAATTGTACCACACCACAAACAAAAATAATAGTAAACCAATTATGAAAATTATGTGTTATTAAATTATAAAACACAAAGAGGATGGTTTTAAATGATGTACTACATAAATGTGACGTAAAAAAGTAAATCATTTCAACTATTCGTACCGAGGACATGCTTGCTCACAATATTTAGGTAATTTTATTTGGAACTGGCTGTTGCACGCGATTTCAGTCGCTCCTAAGGGGAGTAGCGTGATGTTTAATAGAAAATTAGTTTTCTCAAGAAATAGGCTATCAGATACAAACTTAATATTTTCAAAAACATCTGGAACTTTTAGAGAGTACCGCATTCAAACCAACAAAAAAAACTCTTCAGCTTTACAACATTGTTAAGTATACATAGTACAGATTTGCAAACTGTAGAAATGAATGAATAAGTTTTGTATTGAAATCTGTCTTATAAATAAGGTCGCTTATGCAGCCAGCAATGATTTCCAATTGAGCGTGCCTACCCTTTTAATTTCTTATCCGACTAGTTCATCAACAATTGAAATGGACCAAAGAGGTCACAATTTATGCGAGCACCAAACCACCTGAGGCCCCTAAAAGCTAGGGGTGACTAATTTATTGCAGCTTAATTTACTGGACATGTTTTATGTAAGCCCTGAGGGTCCGAAAGAATGTTCCGGCGTGATTTGCATGTGTTCACCTCTAAGTGGCCTTTACAACTGGACAAGGCCCAGTGGCCTATGGTGTTGATATATCGTGGCCAAGAGTAGTGTAGCGAATTAGTTGTGTGTGTGTCGCCTTAATAGTTTCAACCCTTGCCTGCTTCGGTTTTGATGTTTTGGAGAGGACATTTAAAATAAATTGCCTGGTTAAGATGGTGTAAATAATCAAGTGGTATATTATGTTTATATTATGGTTCGATTCCCGCCTTGGGACAAATGTTTGTACCATCTACAAAGATTTGTTCCAGGTGTTCTGGGTATTTGCTATGTTTAATAAAAAATATCTATTTATGTAATGTATTGTACTAAGTATATCAGTCATCTAATACCCATTACACAAGTTCTGCTTAACTTGGGGCTAGATGAGGCTGTGTGGATTTTCCAGCATTATTTATTTTATTTATTTATTTATGGTAAAGTTTAAAAGTAGGTACTTCTTGGTGATTTTTTTTGGCATAAGATCTTAGACTCCGATTCAATCTTTTCGGTTAATTGCAATAGGTTCGCCCCCTATTACATGGGACTAAAATTTATCTGGCTAAATGTGGGTGTTACTATAGGTACACCTCTGCCCAACACTTTGGGGAACACAGGCGTGATGCTATGTAAGATCTTCGAGTGGTGTTGTTTAGTATCCTGTTGGTATATTATTCTACAATTCTTTTGGTACAACTATCCATTTCTGCGCTAAAATCTCGCCACGTGGAAATACAAAATTGTTTATTTTAGGTATACCAATCGAGTGAGGAAGTCGATAAACAAAAGTTCGCAATTATTTACGTAAAGATACAATTATTAATACCGCGACGGTAACAGACACGGTTGATTTTCCTTCAGTCTGCTCTTGACATAAATAAATTCAGCTCAAATTCCCAACAAATATTTTAACTTGATAAGTGGTCGTACGTTTTTGTGCGAGTTTTTAAACAATACTCGCTGCGGTTCGTTCTGTAGGGTTAATGAAAGAGGAAAAACGTAGTCTGTACAAGTCTGTTTGTGTGAACGAAGTTAATTTACTAATTGATCCACAGAAGTATTGGTGCTGTGTTTTGTTTTTTACTAATTACGGGAATCTCTGTAGCGATACTCGTACAATGAGGTAGTTGATAAAGATTTCGAATATTGAATATTGAATAATGATTTGAAATGTATTTCTTATATTTCTGTTTTAAAACGATATCAAATTGTTATGATACGGAATATTATAACATGTCCGTCGTACTGAGAAATCAGTAGCAGGTCGGAGTCTAGAGATGTTCCCTATTGATGGCAATAGGCCACATGTACCTTACACATAACTGGCGAAGCATTTTTTATTATTTTCAGGAGGAATTCTTTAAAAAGCGGTCGGGCGGGACACTGAGTATAATTCTTACCTCCAAAACCACCCCGGTGCGGTGGTCACCATTAGCAGGCGGAAGGAGGCACCGTGTCTTATAAGACTTGGGTTATGTCTTGGTACACTGTCTGCCTAACTCATCGAGAAAAACGAGCTTGATGTTATGTCATATTATGTGTTTTAATATACAGTCAGAACGTACTTCTGAATAATAGTTGGCATCAAACTATTAAGGGTCCTTTACATACCTTCCTAAAAATAAGTTCGACCTTTTCAACCTTTAGCGTGAGTACCCTTCACGATCAAAAAGCCAAACATTACTAGATCACTTAAGAGTTCCACGTGCCGATTCAATTTGGCCGGAATATCTGAGATTGGCAACTTTAGGCTAAACGGTTCCGTGGGCCCCGTCAGACCCTAAATTATCTCGGACCCAAATTGGACGTCCGTTAATTATAACTTTCATGCTGACGTGTCCAGTAAAACTGTGCACTTCAATTAAAAGTACTTGGTATTAGATAGCAGGGGCTCTGTTGTGTAATTAAAAAGCGCTATGGGGGCTTCAAAATGTTGGCAACTCCAGCCATCATTTTGTGACTGTATACAGAATAATTGAAGAGTATTTTTTTATATATTTTGTTCCGTTGTTCAATGGAAGTGTTATTTATGGCGAGTGGAGATGCATTGTTACATATATATATACCAGGAATACATATATCCGAGAGGCTGTAGTCTCGATTCTACGAATTGCCGATCAGACGGTTGAGTTACAGCGTTCACTGAAAATGTATTATAAAAGAACGAATTACATGGATGTAAGTCAGTGGCTTGGTGACAAACTAAAATAAAACTTATGTCAAAGACAATACACGCTAGAATAAAACACGAGCCTCACACTGCGTATTCCGCACAAGCGAATGCTGGAAGCGAATTTAATTTTTACTTAATGAGTAAACAGAAGCTACACAAGTACGCACCATTTTCAAATGGATACGAAAAACCAACACTGACAAATGCGAGCTCTGATTTTACATTCACAAGCCAGTTCGCATTAATTCGAAGATTGATCTCATCAATCAGTTGATGAAAAGGCTTCCAAAAGGATTTTTATTCCATTCATTCGATGCTTTTCAAGTATTTCAAGATTAAGCACTTTAAATCATTAAGTGCGAGTTTAAAATATGTGAAATTTTAAGTGCGCATTAGTTTTCGTGTTTGGAATAAATTATTTGACTGCCTCGACGGTCTAGTGGTTGCAGCTTGGTTTTGATACCTAGGTCAGACGTATTGTTATTGGGTTTTTACATCTGGATTTTCTCAGCAGCAGCCCGCAGTCTGGATTTGTGCCCAGTTGATGCCTAACCCGTCGGGGAATACAGGCGTTATGTTATGTAAATAATATGATTCGTAATTTGAAAATCGAATGGCGGGAATATAGCCAATGCTCTTCGAAATGGGACAAACGGTTTTAATCCGTTGGTATAGAGACTAAAATTTTGGGCCTAATTTTACATGAAAAACTGATACGTGTACCAAATATTATTTGCTTGTTAGGGCATCAATAGAAATACCTTAATTGAGACCAGTCTAATTTGAAGTTAGAGCATAAAGGTCATGAGTGTATCAACCCAAATATTTGAAAATCGAACCGTGGTCGCCAATCTAGCGGCCATTGGTTTTAGTAAGTAATTGCTACTTACTTTGGTAATTGCAACGACATTTGAGTGGTATGCTGTGGTATTGGGATTTTCTGAATTGTTTGGCGTTAGCTGATTGGAATAGCTAAATTGGATCGAAAAACTTCATTAGCTGAAAATGAAATAATCACTTAGTTGTGACATTGTGAAAGGTTGTTTAGGAGTAGCTTTTATAATTTGGGAGCGGCCATCTTTTTAGCATAGGTCATCAACCTTTTAATGCTGTTCTTGACCGATAGACGGTAGAACTTATTGGTCTACAGATACCCCATTTAGCAGTGGAAGTTTTTGGGCTTACATTACAAGTAAGGCAAAAAAAAAACCTACCATCTTAAGATGATGTATAACAATCTTAATATAAACCAATATTTTAAATAAAGAGGGAATATTTTACATAACATAACATCACGATTGTATTCCCCAAGGGGTAAGGCAGCGGTATACCTATAGTACACCCACATTTCATGAGTATTATTTATATATAATGGATAAACTCAAAAACTTTTTAACCGGTAAAAAAAACATCTGTTTTCAAAACTGTGCTTTAACCCTTTAAAGCATCCTCTCCACTCCCTAGTGGAGAGGATGTTAAAGGTTGCAGGCAAAAATACAAAATCCACGCAGACGAAGTCGCATCCGAAGTGCTAGTTTAGGTATTCAAGAAGACGTACCTAAGCCTAAGTAACCACATATATACCTGTGTACATACAAAGTATACGCACCGCTTCAATTTAAGCGTAACAAATGAAAAAAATGCTTTTAGCACCGCTGTTTATTACTCGTGTGATTGGAAATTCCCCAGTATTTGACGGATTGATTGAAAATCGACACAAGATTGCGTGACGCGCCTTAAAATCAGAATTACATTACGTGAAGATTGGTTGACTTGGATTTTGGTTACGAAAGTAAAAAAATGAGCACATTTCGTACGAGAATCCGGTAAGAAATAAGTTCTTATGAGTAGGTTTTGTGGGTATTTTGCCACTTTATAGGGCGCGAAAAAATGATCGATAGATGATATTATAGTATTATTTATTATTTTATTTGTTAATTCTAGGTATTGGAGTGGTTGACGGTGAACAACATTGTTTCAACACGAACAATTTTTGTTGTAAATTTTCAGCGTTCATTTTAAAAAGAACTTGTTTATAAATTGCTACGGGCTACCTTCGCCCCAACAATCAGAATAAAAGTTGCAAAAAACGAGACTCGAAATAAAAATAAAAAAATAAAACAAAACAGGTTTTAAGTCCAACTCCGAGTTAGACCAAGTTCGAATGAAGAGGACTTTTTAAAGAATCTCGCTTGTTCCTTTACAAAAGAAAGTCGGGGGCAAAGAGACGAGAATTTGACATACGCGCCTGATAAAACCAATAAAGGACTTGGAGTGAATTGTTTACAGCCGATTTGGTGCTGTCCTTTTTTTTAATGGGAAATTCTTTTACCTGGCCGTCGTCAGAAAAGTTTAAGCAACAACAGTGGTAACAATTGGCGGGCGAACTTCAAAAGAAATGAGACAAATTAAATACCGGCAGGATGTCACATAAACTCGTTTTCTGTGTTTACTCTGTTTGTGTACTAAGGCAAAGTTTCCATTAATTTTCTTTCCTAAAACTCCGGTTTGTTTTCTTTATTCAGTTTGTGTCAAATTCTAAGTAAAAATGCCACACTGAACAGTATGTTGTTTTTTCATAAACTTACTTAATCTTCTTGTACTAAGTTAAACATAAACATAATATAGGGTTGCCACAAAGTAAAATGTAGGGAAAGAGCAGACAAAGGGTCCCTCTTCATATTTACACGGTTTTAGGTTGTCAGCCCTTATCTACGAGTGTTGGAATAACTTTTGACCGGGTCAAAAGGCAGATAATATTTCATACTTTTTTTTGCCTTTACTCACAAAGACATATCTAGGGTATTACCTAGATAATCATAATATGGGTAACTCTATAATATAACCCCACGTCTGTACAAAGGGCCAAAGGGTCAGGTAGAAGTATATCCACATTTCGAAAGTTATGTTTAAGCGCCTGGTGAGCCTATTGCCACCATCCGGGCACAAATCTAGTGATAAAATATGACTCTGCCAGACCCAGGATTGAACCCACGACCTAATACTCAGCAGTCGCACTTGTGACTCCTAGGTCAACGAGGCAGTAACTCTATGTTTCTTTAAAATAAAAATACCAGAATATCTAACAAAATTCCATCAGAAAATTGGGAATTCGTCGTCCGTTCCGATAGCTAACCAAAAAACACCGAAGTTGACCATTACTCACTAACATTCCAAAATCTTCACTTCGGATTCCGTAAATTCCGAACTGACAAAAAACTGCACAAGTTGAAATTGGATTCGGAAAAACTAATACTTTTAGAACGGGCAACACACACAAAGGGATTCTTTTCGCGGGCCGCGCATTTCTGGTACGCGTTGTGCCGTGTGCGGCTGACCTTAATATCTCCGTATCAAGTGTGTGTTCTTTATGTCCGGCGTTCTTTAGCAATTAAAGTGCTTTTCACTTCGAATATTGAAGTATGTATGTGAGTTTGTATGCCTCGTCGAGTGGTTGCAAGCGCTACTGCAGAGCCTGAGGTTTTGGGACGGGCTGCCAGGTTGGGCGAAATATAATTGGTGTTGTTGAAATTTGAGCCTGGATAGTGTCGGTGCTAGGATAATGGCAATAGACTCGCAAATAATAACCTATGAAATTGCCGTTTTGTATGAAAAAATTTAAATGATTTTTTTTCATGTATTTTTTATTTGTATTAATCGAAGTAATCACCCATGCAATCAATGCATCTTTGCCAACGCAGTGGCAGTTTATTGATGCCCTTCTTAAAGAAATCAGCTGGACGGGAGGCAACAAATTCTTCAAAGGCATTTTGTACTGCCTCTCGGGTATTGAATTTTTTTCCCGCCAAGAAGTTATCCAAATTCTGGAAAAAGTAGTAGTCTGTAGGCGCAAGGTCTGGTGAGTAGGGCGGATGACGGAGAGCTTCCAACCCCAGTTCTTGCAACTTGGAGACCGTCTGCTGTGCAGTATGAGGTCGCGCGTTGTCGTGCAGGAGCAGCGGAGACGAGCGATTGACCAATGCTGGTTGGAGATGTGCCAGCTTCTCCATCATTGTGTTCAATTCTTCACAGTA
The DNA here is from genome assembly GCA_905147745.2 of Phlogophora meticulosa. Lineage (NCBI taxonomy): Eukaryota > Metazoa > Arthropoda > Insecta > Lepidoptera > Noctuidae > Phlogophora > Phlogophora meticulosa. The sequence goes on from LR990521.1 coordinate 4,014,150, forward strand.
CACATCTGCAGTAATGCTCACCCCGTTTGGTAAGAAGCTGTGTTTAATCACACCGGCGCTAGACCACCAAACAGTGACCATCACTTTTCTTGGGGTAAGTTTTCGTTTAGGGCATTGTTTAGGTGCTGAACCAGGATCCAACCAACTTGCTGAGCACTTGCGGTTTTCAAACAGAATCCATTTTTCATCGCAGGTAACAATGCGGTTCAAAATTCGTTCATTTGTGTGTCTGTTGAGCAGTGCAAGGCACGTCTCGACGCGTACTTCGCGCTGGCGATCATTGAGTTCGTGGGGCACCCATTTGTCAAGCTTTTTTACTTTGCCAATTTGACGCAAATGGACCAATATTGTTTTGACGCTAACGTCGAAAGCTGCTGCTAATTCAGCCGTAGATTGTGTATCATCAGCTTCCACAATCGCCTTTAATTCGTCATTGTCGACCAAAGTCTTCGGACGACCGCGAGGTTCATTTTTCAGGTCGAAATTTCCAGAACGGAAGCGAGCAAACCAATAACAGGTAGTGCGTTGGTTTGTAGTGTTAGCTCCGTAAACGTCGTTGATGTTGCGTGCCGCTTGTGCCGCGTTGCTGCCACGACGGTACTCATATTCCATAATTACTCGAATTTTTAACGTATCCATGATGACGAAAAAGATTTAAATGCGATGAAATGTAACACTAATCAATAAACAAATGACTACTTTTGGAAAAAAAAATCCATGTTTTTAAAATAAAATTAATTTGAAATTAGAATTCTTAGCCAAACAAAAAATATTTTGATTTGAAATGGCCAGTACTGCAGAACGGCAATTTCATAGGTAAAGACCTAATATTACATGGGGCTTAAGCATGACTGGCGAAATGTTGGCGTACTATAGATGCACCGCTACGTAACCATTTGGAAATATAGGCGTGTTGATGTTTTTATTTAAAAAAGATAGTTTTTTTTCCCCAAGGTTACAATCGTGCCAAGTCCATTTTATGGGCCTTAGACATATAAATGCGTATCCATAAGGATCAGATTCGTTAAACAATTATATGGTGAACCTTGTAATTATATTCTCTTAGCTTAATTATAGTTTAATATGAGTAGGTAACCATATAATAACTAATCTTAATGAGTATTATTAACTTATTTTTATTGCTTCATAATCATTAAACCATTTACTTATACTCATACACCTCAAGAGACTTGGCGGGCCGAAGCCTTTGAAAGTACACTTCTAGGCATTCTTTCGTGCTAAAGAGAAAAAATGTAACTACTTCAGAAACATAATTCATCTTGAGGTTGCACGTAATGTTACGGCCAGCTCGCCCTTGCGTGAGAAAAGTCAAAAAGGTGAATTTTTACTGCTAGGTCATTTCAAATGACCTCGTTGTCTGAAACTAGGTTTCTATTAGGACATTCTACCAAATAAATTACCCCTTCGATCTCCACAAACTTTTTAATAATCGTTCAGATGAGCAACTTTGTGGGAACAGTTCGGCCACAAAAAGTTGTTTGATTTGTTTTTACGGCAATGCTCATGGGGGTCGTTACTGATTTCACTTTCATAGACGTTTCTCGAAATTGCTAAAGTTCTTCATCTAAACTTTAGATATTTATTTGTTCCTTTACGACTGAATTTTTTAATCGTTACAGGGTCTCTGATACTTGACCCCCAAATTGGTCAAGCAGCCTTATAGCACTGCTTAATTATAAGCAATTTAGAGGGTAGATACTTGTACATGTACATGTACAAGTATCTACCCTCTAAATTGCTTAATTTAACTGTGTCCTTTGTACAAAGGACACAGTTAAATTAAGTGCGGCACTGGTAACACTGAGCTGTCCTAGCATAATACCGGGTTTTGTGCAGATTTTTAAAAGAATGCAAGGCTTTTCGTTACCTCTGACGTGCGGTTTACCGTACTTTCATTATCCATAAGAGTTTCTTTTACTCAGTCTCCGGAAAAATCTTGAGTGATGTAACACATAAACACCGAAGATACGCCAGGAGGCACCGATGCCGTATACTGTAGGTACACTCGCGCAATGTGTCAATTTAAAAGACCCACACACGCTCACAATCGCACTCACACACTAGCCGATCCTCCGTGTACGTCTACACTAAGAGATTTCTGCTGTCTATAAGCCGTTTCATCTTTCCCTTTAGGAGAGAACAAGAAAAGTTCTCCCAACTCCTTTAATACTGGCAATGTGTTTTGTCGCGGCGAACGCCCATTGTTGCTTTGAAACTTTTTCTTTTTTTACCTTTTTTTTCTTTAATTTTATTTCGGCCTCGCTGTGTTATCTGCCCTTGGGGTTTACACGCGACGACTGGTAATCGTAGCCATGTTGAATAAGTTTATAGGTGCTAAATTCAAAATGTTGTGCGGACGCAAAATGTTAATAGTTTTGATACTATATTTAGTGGGAATAGCACGTGTTGGAAAAATAATAATGCCCTGTGCTTTGAATATAATTTCGGGTACAATGAATATGTGGGCATGGCTCAAATGTTGAATTCATGTTTCTCTTAGTGACAATCACTTATTTTCTGTTTTTCATCCAAAAACATCCACTTCAATTTGTAAAAATGTCGTAACTTGTCTAAAAGTTTTAATAACGTAACGTCACACCTATATTCCACATAGGTTTAGGCAGAGTTATTCCCGTATTAATTATTTTACATACGAGTACTTTCATTACTATTATTAAGTTACTAAGAAAATTCAAACGAAAAATCCCAAAATACACTTTTCTCAACCTAGGTATCGAATCCAGGACCTCATGCTTAGCAGTAGCGCTTGCAACCAGTAAACAACGAGGTAGACATTGTCATCAATTTATAAAAATGTCTTACGTTGTCTAGAAGTTTTGATAAGGTTTGAAAAAGCAATCGCAAACTTTAAAACGCATCTAAAATCGTGTGGCAGTCGTGTCGCACAATCAAAATGAGACATCAAGAACTCTCACTTTTGAAAATGAATTAAGGACGCTGATTTCGTTATTTTTATTCAGTGCCCCAAGTTTCTATTGCTTTTGTTTTGTGTCCAAGTTAACAGTCTTTTGTAAGTTAACTTAGCCCACAGTTGAGATAATGTTCGGCGAATGAAGCACTTTTTTTATTAACAGATTTCTATCTAGCAGATTCATTTGAATACTTTTTTTTTCTTGTTATCAGAACAGCCTCCGTTTTGATTAATAGTTACGTGCAAAGCAACCGTGAAAGTTTTATTAGTTATGTGAGTAATGTTTTGGTTCGTTTACATAATGAAGTCTCGTGACTTGATGTTTATTTATTGTTTTATCTGGCTGGATTATTAATAGTTTTCAGATGGGCGTGTTGACCGCTAGTTTGACGCTAGATTTGACCTTTATGATACCTTTTCTAATACCTATAGATTTAAGCCGAAGCAGTGGATAGAAGATTTAGTAATGCAAAGAGATCGCCTCATAACTAAATTATCATTTACTTCGCCCTATACTGACAGAGTGTCTCGTTAGTATAATGGCCGGATGCACAACTACTTTTGAAGATGAGTCATGGGTTCGTTCATTGTACTACTACTCGTCGGGTAAAGTGTCTTTGGCTTTTGCCATCTGGAATTTCTCAGCAGCAGACCAGAGTTTGGATTTGTGTCCGATTGACAGCAATAGGCTCGCCCGCCGAACTTAATACATAACTGGGGAAATGTAAGTGTAATTTGATTACACCACTTTTCGGGGAACACGGGCGTAATGTTATGATTATCGGCCTGAGATGTATTCATATATCTTATAAGATACTCGTATATTACCTGAATTAATCCCACAAAACTAAATCCTTAATCAGCTTAACGGTTCGGAGCAAACAACTCACGCACAGCTAACCAGTGAAAAAAAATAAGGGAATCCTTCCAGACGGATTTAAAAAGAAAAAATCTTTAAACCTGAAGCAAGTGACTCGTTAGACGAATGGTCTGAACCCGTGTGTCGAACGCAGGACGCTCCCTCCCCCTCCCTAAGGATCCTCCCTGTTGACCTCTCTTGTGGAAAATAAAGGAGACAGAAGGTTTACTTCTAAACCGTGATAGGGAATTCCAAAATTAACTGAGAAAGCATTTTTTTTTTATAGAATACCAATTAATAAAATAATTAGCTAATAACATAAGGGTTATGAATGTTTGTGTGGGAGTAAAATGGGTAAATCACGCCCGAACCAAGTTTTAAGGCTATCAGTCTGGCTGTCAAACTAAACTTCTACCGCATGCTATTCAAAAATCAAAATTCATATATTTAAATTAGGCTGACAATCAGCACTTTCTGAACATCAAAAATTAAATAAGACACTCACCCAAAATGCCCAACTTTCCCCACTTCCAAGTGTTTTTTCCGCGAAGAAGAATTGCCGCGACAAACTTCTCGGTAACACATCCGTCTGTCACTTGTAAAAACTTGAATGTATACAATATAATAGGATGTAACTTTAGCAGAGAAAACTACCGGTAAAACCATCTCATTGTAAATAAGTAATCGAAGGGCGAATTTTCAATCAGCCAATTTCTATATTCCCCAGTAATTAAGACACTGACAGCTGTCAGTTAGAGCTTCATGAGCAGCTGCTGCTTTTGAATTCTTAGATGTGCTGATCACGTTCAGTTTATAGTCTAAAACTCCAACTGCAAAATTTCATAAAAATCGTTACCATGATATACCACTTTTCTCAAGAATTGAAAGTCGTCATATGCAGGTTTATTTTCTGGTGGAGTCTTGCCCTTCTGAATCTTCCCTGCGCGATAGGGCTGTCGAACGCAGCCGATGCCTTCGTTAAAATTGCGATAAGGAGTTGGATACGTTACGGTCTAAGAGTCGGTGTGATCTTTATGATTGTTCGACGATTTTCGCCAGAGATATTTTATGAAAACGGTATTGTGACTTTCCAACCTACCTGTCAATAAGATTTCTTATAAGAATTGGTGAAGGGTCAACATAACTATTGATATTTTTTGACTTTACGTGTTATTAAACGTCTCGGTAAAGTACAAAATAAGATCAAATGTTCACCTACAATATTACCCAAATTCGCATAGTCTTGTATAATACCTACAGCTTACGGTCAAGATTAACATACCCATTCCGGTGTGTTGCCATAACCTAAGGACCTCGTCATGATTGCATAAAGCCAACGTCGTAGCTCGCCGGGGCCACTGTGGGCATAGCCTTTGGCGAGTACCATGTCAATCGGAAGGCCGGAGCCTCAAGCAATGGCTTCAATAAGGACATGAATCCAACTTACGTGTGTACAATGGAGTTAGGTAAACACAATATACTGGATAAAGAGTAAAATGTATTCGTCGATGTAATACTTAAATAAAGTTGTGGACAGTTTGAGGAGATGGAACCACAGCGCTGTGTACTATGAGCTTTTCTCTGGTTTTACGGAATTCTTTTGTGTTAGATAAATTTCTTTATAAATTTTTCACCCGCTCCTAAGAGTCTTAGAGCGTTTTTAAATAGCCTATATCCTTCCTCTATGATTGGGCATTTTTTTCATATCTGACTGGTTGTTATAGAGATAATAGCACTCAATCAGAAAAAACCAACAAAGTGAACAGGCTTATTCTGGGTAAGCTCACTCTGACCCCAAATAAAAAAAACAAACAAACTCTTCAGTTTTGTCATAATTATTATGTATAGATGTTGAATTGTGAAGAGAATTAATGTTATGTTTTATCCACATATACATATGAAGTTATGTTTTAGTTGAGTGAAAGAGTTTCTATGAAAAAAAATATCAAAAATAATCTTGAGAGCGTTAATAATATCCAATTTTTGATTTAGGAAACTTATCAAAACTGTGAAATGGGCATCGTTTCATCACAAAATCGAATTTCCAAGCCCCTTGAAAGACGATCGATCGACGAAATCCCCGTCTTATCTACTTGCTTATTCAATCCTTTTATTATCCAAAAACATCATTATACAAATTCAAATTCGGAATGTAACCCTCTCAATTTGCGGAGGTAGGGTGACTAGAGGGTACGTTGGGAAACTTCTCTTATTTAATAAGAAAGGTATTTTAAAATAAATAGAATGTTCGGATTTTGGCAGTTTATTTGCAGATGCTGTGCCTATTTATGGAATAAGAAAAGATTTAGGTTTACCAATTTCACTTCTATTTTTAGGGTTGGTTATATTAATGCCTCGTAGGCCTAGCAAGCGCGTGAGATTTTGGGTTCTATTCCCGGGTCGGTCTAAATGTAATTGGGTTATTCCATCAGAAATTTCTCAGTAGTCCGAAATCTGGATTTGCGCCCGGCTTATAACAATAGTTTCAATAAAATACACGAAATATGGATGTACTGGGTGTCGGAAATACAATTAAAATGTCTAATGGGCTTCTGCGAGTTGTTTTTGAGTCCTCGAACGCCTTCTAAAGGTCCGGGGCCCCAGGGTGCCAAGTTAATTCCTAACGTTTAATTTTCTAACTCATAGACATATGTCTATTACACAGAACGTTAATCACAGCTTGTCTCCGTCACAGCATTTTACGAGTCCTATTCATAGCAAAACAAAATCATACTAATTGCCTTCGCTTGCCAACCCTAAGTTCAGAATACAGACATCCCGTACATTTATTTCAGTCAATAATCAGGGGACCCGAAGCAGTAATAGCTTCAGGGCTGTCACTAGCATACGAGTCAATAGAAATCCTCATATACCGGCCAACTTTCGATTCTTCGACGAAACAAAATGAGCGAAGTTGTAACGTAAAAGAAATTGGATTTTCGTATTGAATTGACAGAGGGGTCGGGGGGGTGCGGCGAGGGCAGAAGAGGGGGGTAAGTAAACACAGGTGAAAGAAAGTACGTGGTATGTGTCAACACGATCTGTCAAAGATCGCGACATCCTGGCTTTGTATTGCAGTTTGATTGGACAAAAGTCAATTATTGTTTGTTGTCATTGTTTTGATATTGTGTAACTGCATGTGAGCGGTCGGTAGGCGTGTTTTGTTTTCTTTTGCATCTATGTTCAGACTGAAAGCATTTTACAAGAAGCAGGAAAATGCAACTACACTAACGTAAATAGATGACCGATTTCTTTATTCAAAAAGGTGAGTAAAGATTTCATCAAACTTGCTAATTTGATGAACTGTTAGCCAAAGGCCTATTCTCAGACGTTCCGGGAACGCTTTTCCTATGCCACTTCAAACCAGGTCCTCCTAGGTCCAACCAGGTCCACACCAATTCCAACCTTATTTATGAGTACCTAATATCATTTTATTAAATCAACTTTTCCTAAAGTACCAAAGAATCGCCAAACCGAACATTAAATTAAAATATTCCTTGAAGCAGACTAATTACAAGTATGCAATAAGTGTGTTTTCACGCCGGCAGTGTCTATTGCCAGCCTTTGATACTCCCCTTTGGCGGTACCACGAAATTATTGCAAGCGTAAAATTAATTCGCATCAGACTTTATTCAAAGTAACAACGCGAACGCTCAGAAAAGCAGAAATAAACTATTTCTCTCTCGGTAAGGAGACATTTACATATAAATTCAAAAGACAATTCATTTCAAGTCGGAATCGAACTGGCTCCACGCCGGAATGAGTTCTGCGAAGTTTGTGCGCTACAAGTACTTAATGTCTAATTAATAAATTGACCAAGTTTTAATTACGAGATGTTTGAAGATATTGTATGAGGGATTGAGGAAGTGTGTGGAATTGAAACAATTTTGGTGTTATGATTAAGGGTTTGGGAAAATTAAAGTAATCAAGCGGTGCGTTCTCTGTGAGAGGGTTTCTGTAAGGATTTTGATTTGGGACAAACGTTTGTTTTACTGATAGATAGATATAATGTCCCTAAAAAATTTCGCTGTGGTAAAAACCTTTATTTTACTGATAGATAGAGATTTTGTCCCTAAAATAATTGGTACTAGTGGGCTACATTTCAAAATCAGCGTCAGTTGGTATATATATTTGACGACCGATGTGGCGCGGCGGGCGAAGGTCCGCCTGCGACGCAAGAGGTTGCGGGTTCGATTCCCGCCTTGGGACAAATGTTTGTACGATCTACAAATATTTGTTCCGGGTGTTCTGGGTATTTTCTATATATATAATAAAAATATCTATCTATGTAATGTACTGTATTAAGTATATCAGTCATCTAGTACCCATAACACAAGCTCTGCTTAGCTTGGGGCTAGATGATGCTGTGTGGATTGTCCAGCAATATTTATTTATTTATTTATTTATATACCATACAAATGTTGCCATTACATATTGTACCTTTTTGGCTCCAGATGTTTTTTTGCATTTCTGCCATTAAGGTCTATTTATCTATCTACCTATATTTCTTTATTGCTTACTTTTTATATAGATCGATATCTTTTGTTAGAGAGGAGAAAGAAAGATAGATATATTTCTTGCTTCCATTTCTTTTAATATTTATTTAATTCTTTATGTCTATCTTTTCTACCTTATTTTCGTTGTAACTTTTTTGCTTTCTACCTTTCTTGTTTTATATCTTTATTTCTTTTTTCCTATCTTTATTGTAGTGATTTCATACTTTAGCTTCAGGAAAATCACTAAAAGTCAAATAGTCAGTTGCTAAAAACATTATGAATCAATGAACATTGACTACATTTCTTACAATAACATCATGCCGTCCAATAAAAGCGATCTCACAAACGCCTTATGCTTTGCTACCATTTCAAAAAGGGATCACCAATGGAGCGAATCTTTCCCGTCTAAATTAGTATCCGGAATAGACTCGCATGCAGCAAGGTTCAATTCCGTATAATTTCGGGAGCGTTTTATCGACCTCTCGTGTTATCCCTAAATCCATAGGGACAAAGCGTTTCCGTTAGAAGCCCAGACGGTGAACTTCCGAAGGCACACTATCGCCCTCTATCGGACCTTATCGGGACCTTACGATCTTTTCTATGGCGGGTTATCTAGTTTCATATGACGATCTATTCATTTTGATAACATCGGTCTTTGTATGGCTTCATTTTGCAATGTGGTAAGATGGATTTGTATTGGTATCGCTACGTAGTATTTAAATAAATATGGATATCATTGTTGTAGCAAGTGCGATGATTAATGCTTTTGCCTTCTCTGTATGTGAAGATACCTTTGCCCTGCAGTGGGACAGTAACAGGCTGGTATTATTTTTATTGTTGTTATCAAAAACTAAAGATGTTTCTTATAGTTCGCCGTAGTTTTCTACTCGTATAAAGTGTTGCACTATTATAAAAAAAATCTCAAAATAATACTTATTGGGGTCCGAGTGTCCCTCTAGTTTTCAGGACCAAGTGGTTGGGCGACTCTTCACGTGACCAGAGAGCTGGTCTTTATTTTTGACCAGAGAGTTAGTATTGCCATTCAACGCGCCAAAGCTTTACGGTATGATTTCTTCTTAAGGGTATTGTTATTTCTGTACTTGTACGGTTACTACTTTTTTCCATAAGAAAATACTTCACTTTTATTTTTGACCAAATATCAAATAATAAATTGTTGCGCAACCCTAACCGTATTACCACAACAGACACCAACACCAAAAACCCAGTATCTCAAATCACATTTAAAACGACTTTTTAGTCCAGAGAGGGATTAGGTATCAGCCCAGTTCACTAACGACACGAACCCTTGCATTTACCAATTTGCACCCCCGATTTGAACCCCGTCGGGGCTATAAATCGTAGTGGCCGACGAACCGCTTCCGTTTCGTACCTGATTTTGGGTTAAACAGGGGGTTCTAATCGTCGAACGAAAATATTCCCGTATCGTAACTTCACTTGGTAATCATTAGATTTTTTAACAAGCAAGTTGGTGGTAATTTATTGGTAATTGTCACGCGTATGCGATGTTAATTCTCTATTTGTATTCCTTGGGGGCGAATTGGTACAAGTGTTAACATCGGTTACGTAATTGCTGGGTCGATTGTCTCTGTGGATATACTTATTGGGTTGTTTAAACTTTTATTTTGTTGATGTTCAGACACTAGCACATAAGCTATCTCAAAACTGCCAAATATTCTCAATTGAACATGTAAACTTATTCTTTTGTAATTAAGTTGAAAAACTATCAAATTTATTTGACGTATTAGGGTAAACTTGATGTGTTGGCCTTTGTACAATCAATAATATACTCGTAATATGCGAATCAGATCGTCTCCTGTACAAAAAATACGGTAAAACTTTATAAGGCATAAACAGTAAACAAAATCAATAAATCCGTTCTATTCAATCAATAGGATAGCACGCGGCTATTCACATGTCAAGTTAACGATGTCAGAAACGAGTTTAAACAATACAATATTCACATAGAAGCGTCCATTTTACTGTTGTCTATCTGTAATTATAGTAATTGAAATATACATAACTGATAAATACTCCGAAATTATGTCTGTCCAATGGAATTTTCATTGTTAATACCATAGGAATAACCAATGAAAATTCCATCGCAAAGACTTTACATAGACCAATTATGCCCAGGCAATATAGAGTGGCTATGTAATTGTTCTATGTTAAGACATTTTCCGTAAATGGGAATAGCCGTTAAAATAATTTGGGGTGCTAATAATGTACTATCTACTCACAAAATAGCCTGAAAATTTCCCATTGCAGGGCAAAAGACACAGACGGCATTTATTTATTTATTTATAAAATAAAATAGATAAATCAGAACTAGATTAGGTCGATGTTTCCAAGCTAACTACTCTACTCGCACCGAAACAAACTCAAAGGTACTAAAATCTGTAAATCCAGGTTTCCTCGAGATGTTTTCCTTGTCTGTGATGTCCAAACTAAACTTTAAAAAGATCACATGGATTGGGCAAGTCACTTTGGTACTTGCCCGGAATGTAACCCACAATCTCGTGCATGAGGTTAACCACTGGACCATCAAGACATTATAATATTAATATCTGTACCTACAATTAATCTATTTAAGATTTATCAACTATTTATTTTCAGCACATAGATACATTATCCTGTCTTTGGAGTCACTGTTTAAAACATACACCGATATTCAAAGTTCTTAAGAAGGAACTTCCAAGACTCATACGAGACTTAAAGGTCACTTTGACAACGTTCGCCATTAGAAATACCCTCAAAATTAAATTTTAAATTGTAAAAAGCAAGCCAGCGAAACTGACGTAGAGAATGAATGGCCATAAATAAAAGTCATTGCGTCGTTTATTTTTGAGTTCTCAAGGGAATACTCAACCCATGAATTAGCCAACTCAATCTACGCAGTATAACAATTTTAAGTGCACAGTACATACGTATGTACCTACAGTAAAACCTACCCTATTAATTTGATTTCTCCAACTAACGAGGGTGGCAAGATACCCTCTGTTTATCGTTCATCCCCTAAGTAATATGCAGTTTTTTGCCATTTACGTCCAACGGACAGTTATTGGTAAGTAGAAGCGTAGATTAAAACGAATGTAAAGTCATACCTCTTGCAAATAATGAAGGGGCGAAAACTAATTGGATACCGAGGTTTGTGCAGGAATCCTTACCTGAAAACAAGAAACAAAGAATTAGTATCGTGGGTTATTTTGATACAAAATAGTTTACAAGTTTTAGCAACAAGTTTACAAGTTTTAGTTTACAGATTAGATTACAAGTTTTAGCTAGGAATAGATAATATTTTTTATTCAGAAATGGGTTGCGAAAGGCTTTTGCATTTAGCTTTTGTATATTTTGCTCCGTGTATGTTTTCCTTATCGAGCAGTCTAGTACCTAATATCCTACGTGTATTAATATCTCTATATTTAAACGACACTGACTTGCTTCATCAAAGGGAAGACACTAGGGAAGAGGTTTTGTTTTACATTTTCCCTAGTAATAAGGCCATTGAACTATAGATTAAATAATTTCGACCCTCAGCGCACCCCTATTTTGATTGACGATGCGGTTGATTGAAAAAAACGAAACCCACGCACTTCGAAATTGATCCTTAGCTATGCTTAGGGTGGACGTGATTTAAAAAAAATACGTTTAGGCAAAGGCAGGAAGTAATATTAAAAAGTAAACAGCAATCAGAAGCATAGCGTGATGTCCCTCTAATGCAAAGGGATCCTGATTATACACTACATGTGACCTTCTGGTTTTAATGTCCGATTGAAAATATCACATGCGCGATGCAGGTTTTCATAGCGTCATCTACCGGGTTCTAATAGCTCCTTTGACTAAGTAGTTAACGAGTGGAAACATAGATGTCACTAGGGTTATTTATTTATTTATATGCAGGACCACAAAGCTGTCTCAGTGGCCTTATGCAACTGAGCATAAGGTTCAAAGTTTAGTAGTTTTTATAGTTCTTTAGTATATTGTCTGATAATAAGAGACTGCATTCAAGTTAATGCAAGAATAAATTTAATGAAAAAAAATATATTTAAAAAATAAACAAGGTACGAAAGTTTACCAATTTATACTATGGTGCTTTGTACTCGTAACACTTATCGCGTGTGGCCCCTGGTTCAATATTCAGGTCGGGAAAACAATTCTCGGTATCTTAAAGAACATTCTTAGTATTCTCTTTCTTGGAAAACGGATCGGTTATTGAAGTTTGTATTAAATTAGCAAACAAGAGGAATGTTCTGTCCGGAATCTGTGCAGAGGTGATCCAATTTACTAAAAACCACTCAACCAACCTATTTATACGCCGAATTGTATACGCAAACTGTTCGCATGTTAGCCAATAATGTAACAGCAGTATCTACCTTGATAAAACAATCAAACTGATTCGATTGTCACTCACAAATTCAACAGTCGTTCATTAACAGTGCTGTCGATCCATCGATCGGGTCGCGCAAATACGGCTAGAGTTTAATGCGCAAACGACAAGGTCCCATGCAATTATCTAATTACGCGCAGCTCCCAAACATGGCGGAGGCGCCAGGATTACGTTGTTTGCGCAAATTGTTGGAGTTCAAGATTTCTGTTGTTTACTCACATACTGTGACCGTGTTGTTATGCTAATTTTCGTTTGTGTTTTGTTGCCGTTGTGAGTGAGGTTTTTGATGTGTGTAAGATTTTGGTGCGGTTGCTAGTGAAAAGGGTGTGTTTTGGTTTTTATTGCTGACAGGGTTCGAAGAATTGTGATGTAGTGTACCTTCACTATACATGTTTTTAAGAAGGTCTATAGGAATATTTTCAGATGGCTTTATGTCGGTAAAAGCGATCCTGAATCGTGAGTGTTTTTGTCAACTATCACGTGGTAGGCCCATTCATTTCTGGTTGTCTGTAATGTAGATCTGACACGATAATTTGATGGATTCCTTTAAGCTTTCAACTTGATAGTTTCACGCATAATATTCACACATAGTCTACTGTACAGTTATGCATTATCAATCCTAATAATCCTACCCTCGGTCACACTAATATTATAAATGAGATAGTCTAGTTAGTTTGTATGGTTTTTATTATATTTTATTCACAGCCCAACTGCTCAACGGATTCATGAAAATTTTGGAGGTAGTTAAAAACGTTCAAAATCTTGTCACAATCTCATCTCAGCAAAAATGCAGGTAAATTAGACGTACTTTTGATAGATTGAGACTGATATCGTTCCTAAAAGTACAGGAATTGCCCCTCTAGATTACGAAAACGAATACTTTAATCTCTGTAGTATGTTCCCGTGGGATTAATAAGGTCTTTCCACGCGAGTGAAACCGCTGGCAAATGCTAGTAACACGTAAACAATACAGAGCTCACATTTATAATATTTCCAGTTGTCTGTCTGGTTCGTTTATTGCGAACACGAGTTATTTGGTGATGAATTGTGATAGATGGCAATGTCGGCTGAATGTTTTGCGTCTGATATTAATTTACTTTATGAAATAATAAATATTGTTAATTATTTTTTGTTACGTCACTAGGATGAAGTACGAGGGTAATGTACTATGTTAAGTATAAGTATGTACCTCCTGTCACATTTGACTTCGACCATTTAATAGTGACAGCAGATAGCATTACCATCCAACCTGGCAATGTTACCAGTCTTCTGGGCACGTTTCCAGGGGTCGGGTTTTTATTTAGAACTCCTTCCTTCTTTTATATGTATGTACTAAGTTTAAGTATAAATAGTGTAGTTCTTAATACAAAATAATCTCCTAAATGAATAAATCCTATATATCATATCAAATAATCCATTAGTTAATATAACCGGTACCTCTAGAATCCAGTTAAGTTCTACATTACCAATATAGCTGCCTTCCCCTGCAGACACATTCATACTTATCTCCCTCAACGAAAAGTCCGGATTATCCTTCAAATTTGTCATGAAAATTAACATATTTTCAGCAAATTCCACAAACGCAGGTGTTATAGTAACAACTTAAACCGAATTGGGGGAAATAGGGGTGTTCGGATACCGTACCTGTATCCCATAGGGGCAAGGCGGGGTAATTGCATAATATTAACATTTATAACTTCTGGCGTATTGTATACGGGACCGTTATTATACGGAGAGCTTTATTGCTTGGCCATGGAGTTATGTGGGGGACCGGCGGGAAAATTAGACTGTTTCGAATATTTCATTTTTTTTCTTTAGTTAAGCAGGGTGTTGTAAGGTGTGGTTAATATTTTGAATAAACATTAGCTGTATGTATAACCTCAATTACACGTAAATTGCTTTTAATTTTATCCAATCTCAGAAAGTTTTTTTTTCTCGATTCGCGTAGCCTTTTCCTAACTATGCTAAGGACGGCTTCCAGTCTAACCGAATGCAGCTGAATACCAGTATTTTACATCGAGCGACTGCCTATCTGACCTGCACAACCCCGTTCTGATCATACTATTATACATTCTTAAAATGTTCAATACAACTAAATCAACGTACACTGTCAACGTTCTTGTTTATTTATAACAAGGTGTCATATTCGACCCCTATGTGTGTCAATAGTAAGTTTTTTATAGCCAACACAACACCTTTACAGCTGTTAAGGAAAGTGACATAAAGAAATTCAATCTAACACGTAGGTAAGCTATAAGGATAACTCATAACTACTAACTCTTTTATTAGATATTTCCGTGAAAACATGTCATACAAGTTTCGTTCTAATTTGACACCCAACTAAGAAATAAAATCGTCCAATCGTGACAATAAAACATACCTACAGCTATTGGTACCAGCCTATTACTGTCCCACTGCAGGGCAAAGGCCTCTTTTCATACTGAGAAGGCACGAGCACTTAATCACCATGCTTGCTCAAGAGGGGTTGGCGATTTCAGACTTATATTAATTATATAAGTCCAGGTTTCCTCACGATATTTTCCTTCACCGATGTCAGTGATGTCCAAGATAAGCTTAAAAAGTACATATGAATTGAAAAACTCACATTGGTACTTGCCCAGGTTTGAACCCACAACCTCGTAAACAAGAGGCGAGGCCTAAACCACTGGGCCATCGTGACATCACATCACACACATCACTTACAGTCATTATTACACTTGTATCGTAAAAAGGAGTTATGATTCCTACACTGTTAGTAAACACTCTTGTTCATAAAAACTAGGCCAAGGTGATTGAAAAGTTTCGTCGATAAAACCTAATAGATTGCATGTTTAGACTCAATATGATATTCTGCCTATTCTATGGGGCCCACTTTCTTTGGCACTAAGTGTAGGCTTCTCGGTTTTATGTTTCTTTATGAGGCTTGTTGGCAGTCGCATTCAAGGCTTTCTGTGTATTTGTAGAAAATTATTTTTACACAATGACGTAGAGACATGATTTTGAATCTTACAATTATGGGATGAGTTTGTTATACAGGGCAGGGATTTGCTCGAAGAGCCCAAACTATTGAACAGCTGATTCAACAAATGAGTTGGTGTCAGTTTAATTTCGTTCCGATTGACGTTTCTAGTGCTACCAAGCGTTTCTTACATAATTTTACATCTATGTCCTCTATGGAAAATAAAAATATTCCTCTAATCATTTTCTATGACAGTACTCTTTTTCTTTTTTTTTATGCCCCACACTAGGAATTTCTCCTGTGTCGTGGTTGCGTTTACAAACATACAAACTCACATACACAAACAGCCAGACCCGGAACAACTACATGTAGGTCATACAAATATTTATCCGTGTGGGAATCGAACCCACGACATGTGGCTCAGCAGTCGATCGCTCAGTCACTGCGCCAACCGTGCCGTCGTAGTACTGAGTCGGTTACTTAGAAAAACAGATTATATCATAGATGGAGCAAACTAAGACAGACCTTGAGGTGACGAACTTATTGTTACTATTTATGACTATACTGTAACCTCCTTGGATATTTATTTAAGTTATGGTTAGTGGAATTTAGAAAGGTTATACAATCATGTGATTTCAGGCGTTTGGATTTTAATATAAAACTAGCTTCATAAATCATGTAATTATTAAATTGATACTTCGGATATTTTTTTAACAGAGTAAGCTTTGGCATAGTAAAAGTTTAAATAGAGAGGGAGTGCAGAAAGCTATGGTCGCATTTATACCACCGGGCAACCACTAGTCAATATAAATTCGCCTCTTTGTGTTAATCCGGTACCTTAATAACAAGTTAGGGTACAACAGTACTTAACTAAGTTTCCTCAATCATAACAACAGCGTCAAACAAACTTTCCCAAGTCTGTGCATACTTCAAGCAACTCCTCAACGATGGTTCACGCGCAATTATACCAGCAACGAGTCAAAGCTGATACGCTGACATGATGCTGCTCGAATTGCAGGCACATCACGACTACCCGTCACGAAGACCCGGCTGTTTTACTGCCCTAATGACTACAACCGTGAGTTTGGTGTTGGGTACATTTTTCATAAGCCATAGGTGTTTATGGAACACTAGCTGTGCCCGGCTTACTTACTTCGTACACGTGGAATAGACAAAATTTCATGGGTGTTCACATTCTTCACGGTTTTTTTTTAAATCTAATAATATGATACTGAGTAACATAGGCTACGTTTAGCCTAAGTAAATCCAAACCACGTTAACTATCTGCCAGCGTCAAAATCGGTCCAGCCGTTTCGGAGATAAAAAACGAAACCTCGATTATTTTTCTAAAACTAAATGTTAAGGAGTAACATGGGCTACGTTCAGCCTATGTTACTCCTTAACCGTCAACTATCTGTGAGTGTAAGTCTTGTCAAAATCGGTCAAGCCGTTTAGGAGATAAAAAAAAAGCAGACAAACACGACAAACCAAAAAAGTGTTTTTTTGGTTTGATTTCCGTACAAACTATCGTACAAAGTTTTAAATGAACTTGTATTTTTAGTGTACTTTTGGCATCAACTTCCTATAGCCTGCTATTTTATCCAGTAAATTAAACTGAAGACGTCAAAAGTATAACAGTGACACGTTATCTTTATTTAACAGTGACTACGGGTTTTATCTTCTTTGATGTTCATTTTACCTTGTTACGAGGAAGGAAACAGCTTTATCATTTTGTTCAAAGAAACCACATGGCTACGTAATAAAATGGCGTTGAATTGAAAAATCGGAATTAGAAAATTTGCGATTATTATCTTATTAATACGAGGAATACAATGGGTCTTAAAAAATAGACTTTCGTATTAAGTAATTTAAATGGGGGAATTCATCGATGCAGGTAGTAAAGGTTACATGTAACAACCTACCTATGTACCAATAAAATATATAAAAAAAATTGTTAGACTACACCAGTTTTTAATTTTAACACCTAATAAGGCCTTCTAAATACAATATTTTATCATCAAGTCAGACAATGGTGACAATTATATTGTTCACAGGCTAAATATAAAAAGAAAAACAAGAAAGGGACTGACAGATCATGTCTAGCTGTCATGTTTAGTTGAACTAAAAGCTTCTATACAAACATAGTTGACATTTCGGAAGGTATCTACCAAAAACACGGTGAAGTTCAAGGCATAAACTAATTTGACATCTGTAACTTAGTTCTTATCTGTCACCGTCACTCACCGTCCTTTTCTCGACCTGTATGCCACTAAGATAAGTCAATTATCTCATTTTTGCTTAGTTCGTAAATAATAATTTCTGAATTTCAGACTTTTGACACTTTATACCTCGGAATAATAACAAAAAAAATGTTATTTTATGCCTGTATCATCACCATATCACCTTTCACCATCCATTTGGCGTACCAGTTACTGGGCAACACGATACCCCTTGGTAAGACTGGTTGTCAGACTTTCGGGTTTCTGACTACCCGTAACGACTGTCAAAGATCTACAAATGACAACCGGGACCAATGGCTTAACGTGATGATGAGTCACGATATGTTACGAACGGTCACCCATCCACAGAATGACCTTGGCAAGCGTAGCTTATCCTTCGATCATCCCGTGCCGCTGTTTAGTCCCGAGCTAACAAGAACCATTCAGATTTTATTTTAGCACAAAAGTGTCTGCCCATCATCAAACACTCCCTGTCCAAAGTCCACATGCTCTGTGGTGTAACCGCTGTCGAACGAGAGCCGAGGTCACCGATCGCTGTAAAGATTGCACGGCCACAAGTTCACTCTTCATTGTCCCAGACTATGTTGGCAAATGTTATTGTCTACACTAGGCTTTATTATAACTTTGAGATGTTACTTTGGCTTGGTATTTGAAAGAAGTAGGGATTTGTTTCGGTTGATTAGATTGGAATTGAAATTTGAGTTGAAATTCGGTTCGTTTATACTGTTGGGGATGTGGACATAGAATGGTTCGCGATTTTTTAAGTTTTGGGTATATGTATAGTAAATAATATATTATTGCCCTGGGCTGTTTATTAAAAAAAAATGGCCGTTACATTAAAATAATTTAATTCAGGTAATATGAAGCAAATATACATAATACTTTGGTAAATTATTTATTGTACTATGAAGTATAACCTAGACCCTTTCCATGCTTTCAATATTCCTAGCTAAGTAGTTTTTTTGACGTATGTTTTACTTAAAACAATAAAAAGTATTTTTATTAAAAAGTTAATACTTTACACCTCTTATTAAACATCGCATTAGGCTCGGTAGAAATAATTATTTTATACAGTTTAAATAAAAAAAAAAAACCATTAGGAAAACAGGTAAAAATTAGGAAAAACCGATTTTTTTTTTCAAAGTTGGTGTTTCTAGAATCATGTACTGAACTCTTGATATCAGTTCGTGTGTCGCTCTCCCTACCACCCTGTATACCTCCATACATTACATAAGTTAAAGGCCTACCCATGTATCGTCTAATCCAGTCTTTTAATTGTCGAGGGTAAAGTCAACCGGTATCCTATTTTCCGAGAGATATCATCGTATTAGCAAGGCGAGTCCCCGCTAAATTGTAAGGATAAGATGGAGGTCACATAACGCTAGATTTAGTCGTTCGGAGAAAATGTCTGTCGATATTATTGAGGCTTTTTTTTGTTAAAATTTATGTTTGTTTGTCGTTTTGTGGAGAATAGTGTCGAGTGCGCATTTTCTTATTAAATGTCTTAGTTTTACAGGGTTGTTTGTGAAACACTTATTAACTTTCTGGGTGTATTACTCACGATTTTTAATAACTTTCACCATGAGAGAAACATAAAATAATAGGTCTTTACCTATGAAATTGCCGTTTTGTATGAAAAAATTTAAATGAATTTTTTTCATGTATTTTTTATTTGTATTAATCGAAGTAATCACCCATGCAATCAATGCATCTTTGCCAACGCAGTGGCAGTTTATTGATGCCCTTCTTAAAGAAATCAGCTGGACGGGAGGCAACAAATTCTTCAAAGGCATTTTGTACTGCCTCTCGGGTATTGAATTTTTTTCCCGCCAAGAAGTTATCCAAATTCTGGAAAAAGTAGTAGTCTGTAGGCGCAAGGTCTGGTGAGTAGGGCGGATGACGGAGAGCTTCCAACCCCAGTTCTTGCAACTTGGAGACCGTCTGCTGTGCAGTATGAGGTCGCGCGTTGTCGTGCAGGAGCAGCGGAGACGAGCGATTGACCAATGCTGGTTGGAGATGTGCCAGCTTCTCCATCATTGTGTTCAATTCTTCACAGTACACATCTGCAGTAATGCTCACCCCGTTTGGTAAGAAGCTGTGTTGAATCACACCGGCGCTAGACCACCAAACAGTGACCATCACTTTTTTTGGGGTAAGTTTTCGTTTAGGGCATTGTTTAGGTGCTGAACCAGGATCCAACCAACTTGCTGAGCGCTTGCGGTTATCAAACAGAATCCATTTTTCATCGCAGGTAACAATGCGGTTCAAAATTCCTTCATTTGTGTGTCTGTTGAGCAGTGCAAGGCACGTCTCGACGCGTACTTCGCGCTGGCGATCATTGAGTTCGTGGGGCACCCATTTGTCAAGCTTTTTTACCTTGCCAATTTGACGCAAATGGACCAATATTGTTTTGACGCTAACGTCGAAAGCTGCTGCTAATTCAGCCGTAGATTGTGTATCATCAGCTTCCACAATCGCCTTTAATTCGTCATTGTCGACCAAAGTCTTCGGACGACCGCGAGGTTCATTTTTCAGGTCGAAATTTCCAGAACGGAAGCGAGCAAACCAATAACAGGTAGTGCGTTGGTTTGTAGTGTTAGCTCCGTAAACGTCGTTAATGTTGCGTGCCGCTTGTGCCGCGTTGCTGCCACGACGGTACTCATATTCCATAATTACTCGAATTTTTAACGTATCCATGATGACGAAAAAGATTTAAATGCGATGAAAATGTAACACTAATCAATAAACAAATGACTACTTTTGGAAACAAAAATCCATGTTTTTAAAATAAAATTAATTTGAAATTAGAATTCTTAGCCAAACAAAAAATATTTTGATTTGAAATGGCCAGTACTGCAGAACGGCAATTTCATAGGTAAAGACCTAATATAAAAAAATATTTGCTGTATTTGCTGTGAAATTTGTGTGAAACAGATATTATTTTTTATTTCAGGGATGGTCCCTTATGAAACGTGATTTATAATCATGACTACTTTCAGCCTATGAAAGTTAATTATATTTAACAAATTACCTTGTATAGTTCCTTTTTATAAGTGAGAAATCTCAATTTGATAGATTGTACGGTTTCGGATGGATTTCGTATGGTTTCAGACCACAATATTTTTTTGTATTTCAAACAAACTAAATACACAATAATCTTTCTCAATTGTATCCATTTCCCAAAAGCATCAATGTAACCTCGCCTTATATCGTAGTTGTAAACCGACTAAACGCAGGCGTCCCCGCGGGACCGACCTATGCTATCTTACAAGCTCCAGTAAGATTAGTTCCCATTCTTATTATTGGAAATATCGTCTGCCCTATTATGTGCCGTTGATTTGTCCGGATAATAACGTGTCCGACTCTATGGCTGATTTATTAACGTCTTCGGGTTGTATTTTGTTACACGTGAGAGTTTAGAAGTCATTGTTATTAGCGTTTGTATCATTATAGCAGGTCCTTTTATGAAGTATTTCTGTGAATTACTGTTGTTTTGTTTGTCTTTAAGAAGTTGTAAAATATGTGCAAATGCAAATTGACTATCTTTGTTTTTTCCCGGATGTACAAGTACCCAGTTGACAAAATGTTTGATTTTCTTTTCTCGTTTGATTAGCATAAAAATACCCAATTTATTTCCTTCCACGATTTCAGTTGCTTAACATTCTTAAAATTTAAATAAGCTAATCTCAATAACTGAACAACTTTGATCTAAGTAAAACACCCACAAAGAATATATCAAACAAATAAAAGAAAATTGGAATTCTTCAAAAGTCCCATTATTTCAAGACAAATAAAAATTTACAGAATTAGCTCCTTCGAATATCGATGATGGTGGAATTGAACGTGAAACGGAACGCAAAGCAAACAGTTTTCGATCTTAGGGTATTAACAAAAGATTCCCCTATTCGATTAAACCGGCAGAAATAAAAAAAAAGGAGCCACCCCATCTCTATTTCATAATTTGCATCGTAGACGCAAATAAATTTAAAATATTGCTCTGCGAAACCTTAATTTTCCCTTTCTGATGTTCCAATCAATCTTCAGAGTATTCGTGGGGTGGGCTTCCGATGTTTTTCTGAACACACAGATAACCATTTTGGTTTGAATTGGAAAAGTTTACGTCAAAGACCTCTGCATGGATAATAACCCTCGAATGAACGTCAATATATTTGCTTTACTGAATTGAGAAAAAGTAAAAAAAAACCAAAATAGAAAAGCTACATATCGTTGCAGCAGATTTGACTGTATTGATTCAATGTATGAACTATTTTGAGCGGTATCAGTGAAGCTTTCAAATCACATTCGAGTAATTTTTACTAAAATTCAAAACAAGCGAAACCATTACGCAATAAAAAAAAAATGCTAGACAATCCACACAGCATCATCTATCCCCAAACTAAGCAGAGCTTGTGTTACGGGTACTAATTGACTGATATACTTAATACAATACATTAAATAGATAGATATTTTTTATTTAGTATTAGTAGTTTGCTGGTTCCTTTTAATGTAAATACCTGCTTAGGTACATACTATAAATAAGTGCCAACAACAATATTATAATGGTCCAATTACGTCACTTGTCATTTTCTGTCGTTGAGTGACTTTGTTTTTCAATTATTTACTTGGCTTTCTTTGACCATTATTTTGTTAAATTTTATTATTCATTTGAACATGAATTGCAGCAACTTAGCATGGAGCTACAGTGAGCGTCGCGTTAGTTTGCCGCTATGAAACCGAGCATTTGATGCGCATAGCGTGGTGTGATGTAGTTTAGTATGAGATTTACTACTGCAGTATAGTACCAGCCCATTACTATCCCACTGCAGGGCAAAGGCCTCTTCTCATACAGAGAAGGAACGAGCATTAATCACCACGCTTGCTCAAGACGGGTTGGCGATTTCAGACTTATATTAATTACATAAGTCCAGGTTTTCTCACGATGTTTTCCTTCATCGATGTCAGCGATGTCCAAGATAAACTTAGAAAGAACATATGAATTGAAAAACTCACATTGGTACTTGCCCAGGTTTGAACCCACAACCTCGTGCACAAGAGGCGAGCCCTAAACCACTGGGCCATCATGACAGTTTATATTATATCGATTTACTACTGCGCAGGCATTTATAGCCTACTTCAGAGCGGTAAACTTACTTGACGCAACCTATACTCTACCTGCATTCGAAAATCATCAGCTTCAATCATAATAATCGGCTGATATCCTACTACCATAATAATCGACCAAAGATGGAAGTTTTCTTTATCACGAATTTTGTATTATTTTCTCAAAATCGTGAATCTTCCTATTAGGTCTACTGGTCGCAAGCGCATGTATGCATGAGGTTCCGGTTCGAGAAAATTATTTTTGGAATTTTCTATTTAGAATTTCTCAGTAGCAGCCCGGAGTCTAGATATGTGCTTGGTTTGTGGCAAAAGGTTCGCTCCCTATGACACTATCGAAATATGGGTGTATCATAGGTAAACCTCTGCCTAACACTTCGGGGAATACAAGTGTGATGTTATGTTACTCGTGAAGTTAAAATTTACTAGGTGTTTACACCTCTCATATTATAATTTTACACCTACTCTAGCATAGCTATTCTTTAGTATAGGCCTTAAATTACATCATTTAAGTGTGCGATGTAAACGATTGCAATAGCTACAGGCGATGGGCTACCAACCGATCATTTCCAGCGATTCTATCCAGTGCCCCTATTTACACTGTCACTATTTATTCATTATATCTTTAAGCTGACACGTTTTGCAGTACATCGCTCCCAGCACTACTGATTGGTACCTATAAAATGAAGGGCGGTAGATAAGCAGTGGCTACATTGTATACGTTTACGCTGGAGAAATCGGATAGAGTTTAAGATTAGAATCGATTTTAAATAGTACACGTAAGACAGTACTAAAACATCAGTTAGGTACTAGGTCCAAACAATCTCTTTTATTCTTTATATATTGTATAATTCTTCTGTACGTGTATGTCACTGAACTCCTCCTAAACGACTGGACCGATTTTAATGAAATTGTGTGTGTTTGAGTGTCTCTGCACGTTTACGTTGGGGCAACGTTTTGTCAGGTCGGTCTCTTTATTATAAGGTTCCTTATTTACATTCTTGAGACACGAATCGTTTTTTAATAATACGCAATACGCAGTCTTCAAATCTATCTCGAGACCACACAATTTATCCGAACACGTAGCATCAGAAACTTCTTAACCAAAGTACAAAAACTTTATTACAATACAAACACAATTTCCTTCCATCCCCCGCTCACAAAGATGACAATCTTAATCTCACAATAATACCAGATATCGGTCAAAGAACATCAAAATATTACCACAGAACCACCGCCGGGGAATTTAAATCGGAAATCAAATAAAATTGCGAATTCTGAACGCGTCCCCTGCTGACAAGGAACCCAGGGTATGTTACTGCTTCCCCAAGACGTGTCACTATACAGTGATGTTTTTGAATGACAAGTACCTAAGGTTTTTATAGCTGCAGCCCCTTGTTTGGCCTTTTGATGAAGGTCACGCGTTGCCAAACGGAATAGGGGATTACGAGATGCTTCAGTTTGCTTGAGCAGCGTTTTTTTAAGATGTGTTTTTGTTTCAGATTCTTTGTTTACACTACAGAAGCTGTTCGTGGAGTTCTTTAGTACATACAATAAGTTTAGTTCTTTGAGATTTTTCATCTTTTGATATTCTGTGTCATTATCGCTCACTTCTTTTTTAATTTTATTTCTTTTATCTGTGTGCTGTCATTTGCTCACGTTGCAAATTACACTCTATCAGTAGTCGTGCAGAGTTGTGATTAGTTTACAGTTGATTATGTTGTTGTTTATTCAGTCTGTTTAAGCTTTAAGTCTTCTATGTAAAAAATAGTTAAATAAATAAAATTGTCGTCCCGAAGACTAAATGTATCTAAGTATAAACATTATCGCAAAGATGGTATATATTTTTGACTTTAACTAGATTACATAATACATTTCAGAACACCTACATAAGAAAAACAAATAAATTAAATTGGCATTTACATCCCACGTATCCAATTTGCAACGTGGAACGGATTTTCCATCGAGAGGGTATCATTATTGTTGACGTCACATTTATCGAGTAACAATTCGTGATTTTTAATCTACATTTTTGCATGGGTTTGAGATCTTTCAAAATGGCGGCGTCGTCGGTGCTGATACTGCTAAAATAACAAAAAGAAGATCAGCGTTTATGAGCACTTTGGAGTCGGATCGTTCCCAGTAATTTCTTCCCTATTCAGATACCTTCCGACAATTTGATCCAGAATCGCTGACTGCGCTGTTTAAATAATTTGAAAAAAATATTTAAGGTGGCTCTTTCGTTTGTTTGCTGTTTTTCATAATCTTTAGTAAGCTTTAGCTTTTTAATTGGGTCTTCAGAAATGTTTACTTAATATAGAAAACGATTTCTACGAAGATTGAAATTGATACCGATCGATTCCGTTACTTCTATGTCTTCTTTGCTAACGAGCTTCCAAATATAAACTAGTAGAACGCCAATGTCAAATTCCACCAAAAAGTTTATCCCAAAATAAAGCGCTTACCACAAAAGCGCTTGGACTTAAACAACCGTGGGGCTGTTATTGAAATAATTCAATTGCGCGATAGAAAGACTAAAGCAGCTATTATGTTAAGCTGGTCCCGTAATGTTGGTCGTGATCATATCGCGGTGCCACCGTTGGCTACTGACGGACGGTCCGCCTACCGATCTGCGCGAACAGGAAATTGAATGGAGTTGTCGACGTAAATTTTATTTGATGAATATGTTTTGCTGTATTTTGTGAATGTTGATCGGAATGTTATAGTCATGCGATGTTGCAGTTTTTGGGGGACCATAGAGTGGAATGAAATGTAGCAAGTCAGCAATATAATTGTTGGACAATTTAATGAAACCTTAGCATGTATGTATATGACAAGCTACACACATCTAATAACAACGAAAACCTATTCATCAACTTCACTGCACAGTGAGAAATTAATGCAAGAATTCGATAAATACTAAAGCAAAACAGCGGCAAGATCTTAACCTTGAAAAAGATCACGAAGACAACAAGAACATAACATCTAATCCCCCAGGAATAGCCTCAACAATCCAGTGCTCGGGCAATTGGTAGCATCTACAGAGTACCTCGGCCGTAAGCTGGCCAATCAATATAGTGGCTGCAATTATGTTAATGCATCGCCCTAGGCCGCGAGCCCAGACGCAATTGAAAATGTAAACGACCGCTGCACACCTCCACCGGCCCATGATCGGCTGGTACTCAGCCCTGATGTAGCAGTTCAGTTTTAGATGCTCGTAAACAAACCGGGGGGGCGTGGGAGAAAATGATCATTGCCTTTCAATTTATTCCCAGTTTTCGTACTGAAATTTATCTGAGGCCAGATAATGGAGGTGCAATTGGTAGTATTCCGTTAAATTATGATTTCATTTAGTGAAGTATGTTGTGTATTTTGTTTCGTTGCGTTCCCTGTGGGATATGGAATAGCTGTATTATGTTGGCATATAAATGACTCCTAGGTGTATATAAATGTACCTATGTAATATTAATGCTAGCCTGTAGCTATACCACTGCAGGGCACTGCCCACAAAAATGTCTCGTACATTTGCTTGCGCGTTGCTAAGTAATTTTAATTAAAACTAAATCTCGTCTTTACACACGTTTGCAACAATGTTAACATTTCCTAGTAAAATTATGAAAACAGTACAAAACTTCACATTATTATCAAGTGTGTGTACTAATTTCACTTCAGCGTTTTGCACAATGTTACTACGGAACTCAGAAATGGCGGCTATTTATAACGACAATGTTGTCGTGACTTTATCGACAGACATTGCCTGAAGCCATTGCTCACGGGAACTAATCATAACGCGTTTACTATAAATATGTTTCGTACAACAGCTTTCTTGATTTGCAGCTACTACTAAGAGTGAAATTATATAATCATCATCTTTAAGAAGTACAGAGCAAAGAAAAACGAAAAAAAATGTGAATTGAAACGTTATACGTATGTAATTTTAACGATGCAGGGCAGGTCTAGGAAGGGCTTTTGAAGGAAGAGCAATTGCAGCTTTAAGTTGAGCTGTCTCGACAGACGGCATGCATGCTTCAGTCATATTGGAGCTCAACCCTGTTTTAGGGAGCTCAACAAACCGTATGTTAACGCTACCAGATCAGCATGACATTTGAGTAGGCCACATAGAATAATTTCAAAACCTCCAGAAAGTTAAGGACTCATGTATTCTATCTAGCCTTCATGACACTCAATTTTGTCAGGAAAATACAGCTTCCCTAACCCTACCCTAGCTAGATATTGAAACATTAAAGCGGCTAA
The DNA here is from genome assembly GCA_905147745.2 of Phlogophora meticulosa. Taxonomy (NCBI): domain Eukaryota; kingdom Metazoa; phylum Arthropoda; class Insecta; order Lepidoptera; family Noctuidae; genus Phlogophora; species Phlogophora meticulosa. The sequence goes on from LR990521.1 coordinate 4,041,434, forward strand.
TAACTTGTCGCTTCCTAAACTAATATCGCAGGGTATTAATTAAGAAAAAAAAATCTAATTACAGCATAAAATGAAAGGCCGGTCAGTCTGCTTCGCGATGGCGTGGCTGTGGCGTTACTTGTCCGACGGAATAGTAATTAAAAGAGGCGGGATTTTTTTTTTGCTAGTGTGTCACGGACGTCTGTGGAAGTCGCCCCCCTTCTGTTTGAAACTGGTTTGACTAGAATTGCGCGAAGAAAATGGTTTTTGGTAGGGGATTAATTAAATAAATCCTTAGTAACTTGTTTTATAAATTGAAGTTTTTTACTTTGAAAGGAGGAAATGCGAAGGGAAAGAGGTTGGGAAAAGGAGTATGTGAGGATCGTAGTAGGTGACGTTCTGTAGTTCGATAACTCCAGTCATATCTGTGTGGTTCTTTCCTTAAAAGATCATCTCAGTCACTAATCTGTATGGTTTTCAAGTGATCTGAACAAGATAATGTCTATACTTTAAAATAGACTGTGACCTCTGAGTTTCTTTGTTAGTTTAGTTGTTCCAGAAATAACCGCGTTAAAGCTAACAAACTCTTCGACTTAAAATTTATTGAAATAATTTATTTTCCGTCTTTAATCGCAGTAAGCTGTGATAAAAAAGGAGAAAAACAATAATGCGGCTATCAAAATTTACGCAATTGGTCTACAAACGCAACAATAGAACGAACGGACATTTTATAATTAAAGCATTATACCAAATTGTCTCAGCAACAAATAAATCAGGGGTTCATTTCCCATGGGGGCCGTAAGGTAATTAAGGGATTACATGTATCAAAAGGTAGGGATGCAACCCACACACATTGCTATTATAGCACATACAATAGAGCATTGCGTTCGTAAGCCATACCTAGTCGATAACTACTAGTTCGATTCCCGCACGGAACAAATATTTGTATGACCTACAGGTAGTTGTTTCGGGTCTGGCTGTTTGTGTATATGTGACTTTAAATGTTTGTAAACGCACCCATGACACAGGAGAAATTCCTAGTGTGGGGCAAAGTTTGTAAAAAAAAACGCGATTTTCAGACTTCCCTAAATAAGTCAGTCATTGGTAATGTGATATAGAAATAAAGATACTTGAAAGGAAGAGAGCTTATAAATACTAATATTATAGAGCTCAAATTTGGTAATATGAAAAAAAAAAAAAATACTTTTACTAAGCTACATTATTCCGGTTATAAGCTATTATTATGTTAAAAAATACGCTATAAAGGGGGTGAAGGGGATATTAAAATTGGTAAGGAAATGTACGAAATCCACGCGGACGAAGTCGCGGGCGAAGTGCTAGTAATTTAATAAATGGCTGTCTAAAAATAACCCTTCTGGATCCGGCTTTCAATGCTTGGTTTTGAAGGAGGAAAAAGGAATGCACTATGCAAAGTCCATAGTTAATTAGTAAAGCAATTGTAAAATCGCTTTACATGCCTGGCTACAAAACCAAACATATACTGCCACAGAAGCTCTCTTTCACGTATTAGTCTAATCAGACTCTCCAAAACACACACACATAGCCACACGCACACACATAGTCACACGCACACACAAACACACACACACAAAACTTACATTCATATAAACGACTCGACATACTTTAAATTTTTAACAGTTTTACTTTTATTTTATTTATTCTTTTTTCTCTAGTACTTTCTTTAATTAATTTTAATTTAATTTAATTTAATTATATATTTATTATTTTGCAACTTTTGTAATTTGCTGTGATACCAGATAAACTTGCTATCAAATGTGTAACTTTAAGCAGGTGGGGACCTGGTGACCTGTATTACAGGTGTTACTACCTACCACAGGCACCAGCGACCCACAACCAAAAATAGTTGTATACTGCTTGTGTGTAAATATTGTTTGTATTTTTTGGCTTGTGGTGAGAAATAAATACTTTTTACTATTATTTATTTATTATTAGGTATTATTATTATAGTTGGGGAGTTGCTAGAGGACGCTAATTGATTATCTTAATACTACCAGGTGGTTTCGGTTAGTTTGTTGGTTCGACGACCTATGTGGCGCAGCGGGTGAAAGTCCGCCTGCGACGCAGGAGGTTGCGGGTCCGATTCCTGCCTTGGGACAAATGTTTGTACGACCTACAAAGGTTTGTTCCGGGTGCTCTGGGTATCTGCTATGTATAATAAAATAATATATCTATCTATGTAATGTATTGTATTGAGTATATCAGTCATCTAGCACACATATCACAAGCTCTGCTTAGCTTGGGACTAGATGATGTGTGGATTGTCCAGCATTATTTCTTTATTTACTGGTAGGTATGCAGCGTGCAATTTATCTTCCAAAAATGTAAACAAACATGTAGTTTTTTGATTTCGACACAAAAAAATCACTAAGCGTTACTTATACCGTCAACATTGTAAAATCAACTTAATCTTGACTCAAATACAGTTGATATTTGCTCATGTGGAAATAACATCAAATGGAAATACGATTTTGAACATGGAATATGTAAATAATCTATATAATTATCCATATCTATGATATAATGAATTTTGGACTATCAAATTAACTAAGAGTAAAAGCCAAACGAAATGAGACTTTAACTGCGCAATTAATATCATAAAATAAATACCTAGTATTACTGCTTGTCGTGTTAAACCAACGCTCCCTCAAGCTTGGCTTAACACTGTCAGAGGAGCAACTAACTGCAAGTCAATAACTGAAAGTTTAACTAATTAACGAGGGGAATGTGTATCCTTCCACCATATTTATATTTATTTAGCGTGTTTAGATGTTCATTAAAAACTTTTGATACCAGATAACTTAGCTTGTTTATCTAATCACTAATCAGTTTGAGTTTTTGAAGTGGGATAATGTTTTTCTTAAGTTTTAATACAGAAGTACCCACCCAATAAGCTAATATACACTCACGCCTTTTTACAATATGTGTTGGCAGACACTACAGAAATTCATTTGGTACGAGCCTTAAATACCTACGAGTACTACTTTTGCTTCGTTGACGTCCTATCTAAGTACAAGTACACACAAGCGTAGCTAAGTTTCCTAACTTTCAGTGCCTTAGTTATGAACGTAACAATGGTCAATATTAACCTCAACCGTCTTTAATATGAATAACTCAGTCTATATAACGCTGACATAATAATTGACCTACTAAACTCACTTTTCAAATCGTTATCGATAAAACATATATATAGAAAATGTGTTCCGCAACAAAACCCGATTTATTGCCGAACAATGCCGAACGAGTGCGCCGAAATTATCTCGTTTTCAACACAATACCGTTATGTTGAATCAACAATTGACAACGTCACATGCAACGTAGGTACTACGTAGTACAACAATAGGGGGATTTTTGTTCAAATAAGCGCATTGATCGAACATTCTCACGTAAGATCAAATAATATAAAATACATAGGTATTTTAATCAGCACACGAGTCCTCGAGAGGCAATTTTGAAAACGTGCACGTTTACGTTAAGCTAACCTCGGATTTTTGATGACATCGACCCGTTTACCCGCTACGTTTGCTTGGTAGAACGTGTGCAGGATTACTTCTCATTTTCTGGTGGTTCGTATGTTTCAATATTTACGGGGGATCGTTACGCTTACTTTACAATTTTAAGTTTTGGGTTACCTGTAATAAATAGATTTGTTGAACTTTGAGTTCAATATTAATTCAAGGTCTTTTATCTACTATCTTAGCTGAAATTTGGCCTGCCTGAAGTAGGTACTGGATATTTTTAAGTTGCGGGCTGAGAGTGGTCCAAGATCATAAATAGTATTCCCCCGGAAAAACGGAAGTACTCTTGATTATAAATAAGTTTTACTGTGAGATCCTCACCGAATAAAATTGCTTCATACAAAATGCAATATTATACAGGGTGGATGATACATCGACACACATACGGATACCATGAGGTCAGCACATCATTCTGGACCCCCCAACGTTGGAATTCTGATTTATGTTTCTTTTATACTTAAAACTGTAAATAGTCCAGAGAAAATCATCATTTTCATCTCACCCAACGAGGTTTTCAATTAAAAAGCTAATACTTTACTTTCTTCATTCAAAACATCATTGGGCTAGGTAGTTTTTTTTTAGTTAAGATTAAAATAAAAGATGTTTTTTTTTGTAATCATGGATACTTCTTACAGTCGCGTTTAAAACCATAAACAACTATTTAAATTTCACGCTGTCTGTATGGAGATCGCGATCGAATGCGTAAATGCCTCAAATTCCTATGAGAATTTACGAAACATAATTGCTCACATTTCCTACATTTAAATGTATGTGGGTTAATCGAAATAATTAAATCATGTTTATTACCTGTATCGATGTTCTCTTTAACTATGCATAATTGTGTCAATTACGTACCTGAAACAAAAGAATGTATATTTATGAATAGTTGTGCAATAACAACAATGATTCATGTTGACAGCTTTTGATACAAGCCTTTAGTACGAGTATATTCATGTTAATTCTGATAAAAGACAAAATCACACCATCCTGCCTGTAATCGTAGGTTTTCTGATTCATATCCTTTGTGCCAAACTCCCTTGAATCTAACTGAAGCATTTGTACCATTTAAAACTAATTAGAAATATTTAATATGTAATGGGTAAATTTTTTCGACGCGGTAAATTTTTTTCCTATGTGGCGCGGTGGGCGAAGGTCCGCCTGCGACGCAGGAGGTTGCGGGTACGATTCCCGCCTTGGGACAAATGTTTGTACGATCTACAAAGATTTGTTCCAGGTGTTCTGGGTATTGGCTATGTATAATAAAAAAATATATCTGTCTATGTAATAAGTATTTCAGACATCTAGTACCCGTAACACAAGCTCTGCTTAGCTTGGGGCTAGATGATGCTGTGTGGATTCTCCAGCATTATTTATTATTTTTCTTCCTAGTTCTGGGACTGCCAGTCTTAATATTTAGATTTAAGTAAAAAAAATACAGTACTTGAATAGACTGCATCCCTCTTACTAATAAACGTAGGGAAAGTTATGCAAAACTTAATCCTCGAAAAGTGTATGCTAAATCTGAAGGTTATACTGGTTGTAACTTCAATCTATGTTTATTAAAAAGGGGATATAGGTATAGTCTCTTATGTACCCCTACGGTACTTGAGAGACACATGTGTATCACACAGCCCAAACTGTTTTGTACTCAATTTGTATTTGTTTACAGTTTAATTTATTTTGAACGTTTCTTTCCCTTGCTTTGCTTTTAAGTAAGTTGTTACAATGCCATTCTTATGTCACTTGCAATGCAATAATGTATTCTTAATAATAATATAAAAATAATAATGCTGGACAATCCACACAGCATCATCTAGCCCCAAGCTAAGCAGAGCTCGTGTTATGGGTGCTAGATGACTGATATACTTAATACAATACATTACATAGATAGATATTTTTTATTACACATAGCAAATACCCAGAATACTCAGAACAACTCTTTGTGGATCGTACAAATATTTGTCCCAAGGCGGGGTTCGAACCCGCAACCTCCTGCGTCACAGGCGGACCCTCGCCCGCCGCGCCACATAGGTCGTCATAATCTCTTACTATTATTATGTGAGACTTTACGGTAATTCAAGGATTAAATAACCACCGTACTATACTATACCGTTAAAATATCTAAAGGTCAAAAGCCTAATATTAAAACGTCTACCGCTGGTTACGTCAAAAGCCGCCATATGTAATTGTGTACAGATAGATTTTAGGTCAGATTAGTTGCGGTCGCAACGCCCACACTGGAAAGAGCAACTGGAATACGCCACTTACAGTATTAAAACAGGCATTTATACTTAAATAAACAGCACTACTTATAGTAACAAAATGGAATAAAAATAATGTAGAAGAACAGAATATTATCATGGACAGATATCCTACTAAAAGCTTAAAAAAAAGTGAGTGTTCGACATTTGAAAGGCGCTGTACTATAAAAACTAAACAATATCACAGGCCTTCTTACTCTGTAGCTCAAAAGGATTGTCAAATATTACCTGACTAGCTTTTGCCCGCCACTTCGTCCGCATTAAGGTCGTAAATTATTTCACATGAACTTACTACCTAAACTAGATCATGGTCTATCCGTATGCCAAAGAACTTTCATATCCGTTCAGCCGTTAAGGCGTTAAAACGTAACAAACTCATATTCTCATTTAAATGCACCACTGCCATAAAAACACCTCGCTTAACAAATGAACTGATCTTATATAGCAAATATAAATGTAGAAAATTTAAAACTAAGCCTCCTGTCTAAACATAGAATGAAAACCGTCTTCCAAACTGACAAAGCGATCATCTCTCTAAACGACCAGGACCAAGTTAATCAAAATTGTAAAATGTGTATATCAGAAGTTGCGGCTAATGTAACTAGGGCAGAGTGGGGGCTGTGAATAAATGAGGAGTCCGCAGCAATCCAGTTAGCTGTGCAAACACGGGTTGGGAACAAACAACATTGCCCTGGGACACTGAGTGACGCGCGATTTGTGTGTCTAATAACTTTGGACCAAAAATCGCTTGCGAGGACGGAAGAATTAAACATAGTGGTTGCTTCGTACTGTCTGTGAATCTCTTCATGGAAATTTGGTTCTTGTTGAACCAATTTATGCTAGCAAGTGGGGTTATGTTAAGATGACAGCAAATAGAGATATATGGAAGTAAAAGACTCACTGTGCCGGCTCTAAATAATTTGAGATAAGGGCAGGAGGATGATGCAATCAAAAAACATTTTTTAATCAGTCAAATTAAATTATTACTTTACTTAAAAAACTATTACATGAAACGAATCATAGGGCATTGAAACATTCATCCGCAACGCTGGCAACGGGAAAAGTGCCCTAAAGGCTGGCAGCACTTGCCACGTTGAATGACAATCTCTGGTCTCGTGAAGAGTCGATCAAACGCTTCGCGATGTCCCGAAAAACTAAATGTGCACACGGAACCAAGGCCATAGTGTTTTGACCCCAAACGGTTAAATATATAACTTCCACTTAGGTTGTTATATTTTCGCTGTTTGGATATAAGTAGGAAGATAAAATAGTGTAATGTTAAGCTACCAAATCGCACTAGTAATAAAAGTTGATAGATCTGAAAGATTGACAACTGGCCCGAAGCAGTTTGTAGTCGTGTACTATCCACTTCAAAAGACTACATTTATGTTTATACGGTTAGCTATTTGATGATACACCTTCTGCAAAACACAGCTACCCAGATGAGATGTCTGAAAATATTCAAGGATCCTAAAACAAAGTAAGATAAACATATGGGTCTATCGACAGCTCATTACCATTCATAAACAAACATTAAAATACACCGCGGATATTTCTAACCGCTTGAATAAAATATTCTACAAGACACAATTCCGCTACGAAAATTACACCGACTACTGCCTTTCCGAGGCGATTACAAATAGCTATAAAAACAAAAACATAACCCCTCACTCACAATACACCTGGGGCAAAGTAAACTCTTCGACGCAAACGATAAGGTTCATTTTTTAATGGAGACTTATGTTAATAGCCCGTCCACAGGTGATCCAAGCATCTGCTTGGTTATTTTGTGAAAATATAAAGTTTTTCCCCAATAAATAATGCAACGCTGCTTTGAAAGAGAAAGGTATGGAGATACAAGTAACTAGTCCGTAGAATAATGCGGTATTTTTGTTGGAGAATTATTTTAGGGATAAAACTAATTCATCCGGCAAGATAATGTTTGTACAAGTTATGAAAACATTCGGGGATGTGGTGTCTGTAATCCTGCAGATGTGACTAAGGAAACAAAAAATGTACGAGTTGGTTGATAATATATTGTGTGAAATGAAAAAGTGACGGATTATTAATTGTTATTTGGGATTAGATGAAGTTTTTGCCTTCGTCTTCTGATAATTTACAAATGAACAATTTTTTAATAGATTTAAAACAGCAAACGTATAGATTTTGACGGAGACTTTTGTTGTTACAACTAAATACACAAAAACCTTCGGTAAAATCGTTTTATTTTCGTATACTCTGAAGTAATACTAAAATGAAGATTTATTTATGCGTTGATGAAATATACCAGAATTCCTTCTTGTAAAATTCTTGCAACTTATTATGAACTACCTAGGTACTGCTTCATATTTTTTTATTAAATTTTCTTTCCAGCAATGCAAACAAAGAATGTTGAATAGAATTGTTTAATATTCTCCTGAAATTCACAGTACATCCACTGACGGACCAGTAAATATAACTTTACTTCGATTCACAGTAAATAGTGATCAAACAGTTTTACGATATGGCTTTGTTTTCATTGTTGGAAAGTTTTTTAATCCGACCTTTACAATGTTTCAGGAATAATTATGTATATTCCAAGGAAGAGTTCTTACATAGGCTGAATTGCCGTAAAAGCCATCGCCAAAATTTCAAAGTCAAATCTTGGCCCTTATACGCTTCTAGAAAGTACTAAAGACGGTTTATTTTAACGATTACTACACTCAGAAAGCTGTTTAAAAATTCCCCGTGAAAACATAGCCCGTCAAAAGCTGCTTATATTCATTTTAACACGTATTTAAATACACGGCAAAAGCAAACTTTTCTAATATCATCGATTCGAGTGGAACAAAGTTCACAGCACATAAAAATATTCACGTGTAACCGCCAGCGCCGCGCTCACAAACAAAGTAATATCAAGACGTAAGATACTTACCGTCTACTACGAGGATTATCCTCAACTTGACTTAGATATTTTGATGTTTTAGCAACGAAATTGGTTTTTCCCTTCAGCAAAGAAAACCCATTATCGTTGCTGTGGAAGCCGTCTCGTTACCGCGTATCTAATTTGGGATCATCCAGATTTCTCTTTCTTTGCCCCAAGGTGTGAGATTGACAGCAACGTAAGTAGGGATTTGTACAGTATAATGGTTAGTTCAAGGGTGCGTTGACTCGCGCGATAATGGTGTATGATGGGACCTTTTGAGGGCCGACATTGTGAGGCCGAATCGGTTTACGATTGTGTGATCACGTCTTTGACAAACGTTGATCGAATAAAATCTAGGTCGGTCGGATAGAGCTATCTTTTGTGGAGTAGAAGCTACAATCTGATGTAGGTCACGTGTTTTCTGTGAGAGAAAACACTAAGTGGATGTGGCTATTTATCTTGTCCAGATTGTTCGTGAACAAAGAGAACGAATACAGATGTGGGCTGGCTTGCAAGTGGATAGTAATATACTTCTGCACTTTTGAAACTTAATTATCAAACTAATTGAATTTTAATAAAGTATATAATGGTTACTTCCCAGTTTTCTTAAATATTTCAAAACACGCAATATAATAATGTTTGTAGGTAAATTGTGACCGAATGAGAGGGTCAACTACAATATGTAAGTATAAATAATCAATTAAAAGATTATTTAGTCTGCAACATTAAAAGATCGAACTAGGTTCCCAAATCACTGTTTATCTCTACAAAATGCTTGCAACATTAAGTCCGCCTCTGTACATGTCTGTGCTTAAACTATTAGATAAAATCCATCTTGTCAAAAACACCACGAAATCAAGACATTTGACACACCCACTAAATGTAAAACCTCACGGGTGTTGAAATAAAATTTTGCAAATTGATTACTGACATCATTCACGAAGCTACATAATGTTTTTCGTTTGTCACATCCACGCGAATAGGGGTGCACTGTGTGTGGCAGGCGTAATGATGCATTTGGCGATGCAGTCAGGGTGGGAGCGCTTTGTGACGTGTCGCACTGAAGAGGGTACGTTTTTAGGGAGACACATTTTTGGAGCCTATAATGGGTTAGACGTGAGGAGCTCGCGGCTAAATAAAAACAGTCGCGCGGTCGATTGAAGGTTAAGCTACGCTTGCAGAGGTCGGTCTGTGAATGTAGGTAACCGTCCATTACATATCGAGACTCCACCGTGCGTCGGAAAGCACATTAAGCCGTTGGTCCCGGCTGTCATTTGTAGATCTTTGACAGTGGTTACGGGTCGTCCGAAGCCTGAAAGTCTGACAATCAGTCTTACCAAGAAGTATATCGTTGCCTAGTAGCTGAGTTGTGGAGGTCAAATAGGCAGTCGCTTCATGTAAAATACTGATATTGAATTGCATCCAATTAGGCTGGAACCTGAGCCCAACATGGTTGGGTAAAGCCTAGGCAGAATATGATATAATAAGTTAGACATTTTGGTAACATTAAGATAGAGAAGTATTTTATTTAAATATGGTTAAAGATGCGCAAAGGGAAGGCTGGTTCGGGGTCGAGGCCTATGCCCAGCAGTGGGAAATTCTAAGCTAAAAAACTAAACAAGTGCGAGTGCGACTTGCGCATCGTGGATTCCGTACAAACTTTAGGTAATTGTTCAGCTACTTCCGTTTTTTTCATTTTGAGTTACGGAGCCCTAAAACTAGTGTCTCAAGCTGTTTTTTTTTAATGTTACTTATGTCAAGTAGAATGAAGATGTTTTAATTAGTTGATTAATGTTATTTGGTACCACACAATATGTTTTACTGAATGAAATGTTACGTTAAAATAAAGGCTGGTAAAAATACAATTACAGATAATCATGAATGACGTACCGCAAACAGTCAAAATACAGCTCCTTTTAGGTAACATAGATCCAAGATAATTAGAAGGAGAACAAATAAAGGTTCTACAAAAAGTATTTTCTTAGAAGAAAACATATATTTGGTCCATTGCGAAGTATGTAATTACGCTGTTACAGTTGTCGTAGACACTTCTATTTCTTCTGTTACAAGTAAAGCTTAAAAATCTAACAACGTTATTACATTTGCTAAAGGATATCGCGACAATCTTCTCAGGAATCTCTTGTAATTTAATTTATTTGTTTTATTTTGTCTCTTTTATTGTACTTTTGTGTACAAAGTTATAAGATTAACTCAATTTTTGGGGCCACGAGTATTCTTTTGTGATGAAAAAAGTAAAAAATATGGCCGGGGTACTGCTGAGAGTTTTAATGGAATTTTGGTGAAGCGAAGTACGCAAATCGGTTTTTATTGTTCCATGAATTATGTATAGGTTTAAGCTTCACAATATATGGACGTTGGAAAGAATGAATTGAACATTTTCGTGCCAGAATACATTTGGGGCTAAAACTTTTACCAAGAAGTATTATGATGAATAAGTTATTTTGTAAACTGAATAGATCATACCACGAAAATCTACGAGTAGCTTCGGAATTTTGATGAGACCACAGTTGCTGTGATAGATAAATCATTCATCTCTAACCACATTTCTGTTAATTCTGAGACTACACTATTAATTTATTGGGAGTTAGCAAAATAAGTAGGAAAGTATTAACGTAAGCAATGTTTATATTAAAATTATCATGATCAAGAGTTCCTTTGATGAAATAATAATACATACACAAGCCACAAAAGGGAAAATTCAATAAAGGTAGTCCTTTCTACGAAATTTAATTCAAATAATTATTAAAATATTATTCTATAAACACGAAACCCGAACGTTAAGAATAGGGAGCTTAATTAACTCATCAATACACGTTTTCTTTGAAAACACCATCGTGAGGCGAGGGATCTTTAGGTATTCCTCGAATAGGTTGTAAGTGTTGAATCGACTGTGGGACAAGTTACCAGTGGATAGAGATTTTTTAAACAGAAAGACTAGCATATAACCAATATAGTTTTTTAATAGATATTAAAGCCAAAAGCAATTAAGATGTTATGAGAAATAGGCAGGTAAAGATCATAATGAGATTTTACTTGAAGATCAAAAACCTGCCAGAAGGATATGATTGGGAGGAGTACCTAGTTTAGAATACGCTGTTCAAAGATAAAAATAAATTCATGAATATATGGCAAGTAATTCAGGAGTTGATTCAGTGTAAACCAATTGAACTGGTGATGGCAAAAAAGAAAAACCTAATTATTTCAAGATTGAGAAATCCACAGTCGGTGACGAAGGGCACGTCAAGGTGTGAACAGTATATACATATAACTACGGTGTAAGTGAAACTAGATTACACCCGCTACTTCCCATATCTTGTAGCCGAACAGGAGCGATTCCCCGGACGGGTGCTTACTAGAGATCCCACCGCCTTATCATGGCCCCGCAGGCATTGCGGGCCTCAGCGTATTTTTGTTAACAACTTCTTTTCAGAAAATTTTTACTTGACGTACTACATTGTGAAGATGGAATTTGATTTTGTTGTTATCGTCTTCAAACGACACGTAACATTTGCCGAGTCTTGTTTTTGTCACATGTTTTGGCTGTCTACAGTTTTTGTTATTGTGTGTTAGTGTTGTTATTCTTTATTTACTTGTAATGTAACGAGGACTAGTTTGGCACTTGTTTTCCGAACAGTTTTTTGTTTAATGATATTTGGCCGAAAACGTCTGTGTGTTTTTGTTGATCTAAACGTACCAAATCTTTTAGTCACAATATATGAAGGTGTTTGAGAGTAAATACTTAAAGAAGTTAAGTTTTCAAACTTTGATTGGTAACTAGAAAATATATTTTTCAAGTAAGGACAACACCACAATATAAAAATAAAAGTCTACTTACCTACAATAATAAGCAATCATTACAAATTTTCTCAGATACCTCTTGGAAAAAAGGAACAGGGCATCTGCTTTAAAAGAACAAAATTTTGCTTTACATCAGAACAATGAAAAACCAATCTTATGTTAGGGAAATAAGGAACATAAACGTAGCAAAATACGTTGAGTGAAAATGAGGAAATCTTTCGCAGGGCGTCAAAATTGCTACTTTCGCTTATATCCTCCCTTTGTGTCGGCGTTGCCTCAATGCACTCACTGTTTCAACTTTTATCAATAGATATTGTACTAAAATATATTGCTACTTGCAAACTTTTACGATATAAATAAATTGTGTGCAGGGAATACAAGCGGTATTTCTCGATAAGTGGGAAAAGATCAAAAATCCTTCCCCTTTTTGCTGTGCCTTTTAAATTCCTATTGACAGCTTTTTCACTAACTCTTCTCAAAAGATTTATAAAGGCATTAAACTACAAGCTTAACAGAGATTTAAAAAAATCAAACACCGTTGTAATGCTAATTTGCAAATAAATGATAGTTTACCGTCTTAAAACAACGTACTAAAGTGTGTATTTCTTCCATGATAACATAAATCAGATGACCCCCGGTCTTACCCTGAAAGCATGTTCACGTTCGATACATTCAACTTTATTTAACAATTTCCAATTTTTGATTGTTACACGATATCGGACCCGATCGGCGAATGTTGTCGATATTTTATTACTTATTCAGTACCGAATTCCGTGCTTTTGTCTTCCTATAAAATACTATGGTCACGATACTGGTCACTGCAATATTACTCAGCTTTAAGTTCAAAATGAGCCATTAATGTTGTAAGAGGTGCTTAATGTTTAGCTATTGTACTTTAAGCTTTATCGAAGTGGTCGTCTAGATCTAGTATATTGTCTACTTCGTGGTCATTATAATGATTTATAGATATTTTGGCTCTAGAGAATGGTCGTTTTTATACTGTTCATGAAGTGTGGTCTTGGTTGGGAATATGCTGCATTACTTTTACTGTTTGTTGTTGGGAGACTGTTGATAGGTATACATTGAGTGCGATACATGTGAGTGATTATATACATTGAGTTTTGAGCTGGCCATATTCATCATTGTAGGTACCTACGCTGTATGGTTGGTTGAATATTCATGTAATGGCGTATCTATCCATGAAATCGAATTTGCGATGTGTTGGTTAACTGGTAGATTTTCGATAAACGTCCAAGTTATCTCCTCTGCGTGTTAACTGAACAATAACTTAACAATAATGATCAATCAATTCAATACGTCCGTTTCTGGCAGAATTATTTGGCTATAATAATGATCAACAATAACTAGCAAAGTTTCTCTTTTTACTATAAACATAACAACTGCTAGTAAACACAGTTAGAACTGCTTTACATAAGTAAGTAATACTAGTAGGCACGTAACTAGAATTAAAATAAAATAAATTAGAACACAGTAGAATTTTACTATTCTCATTATCAAAATGAAATTACTAAAGCTCATTAAATAATCCCGCATAATTTTGTTTCTGTTAAGTAATTGAATGTAGGTAGCGAGATTATAACTATTAATAAGATACCGGGGCTAAAACATAATACATTAGCTGGAAAAAAATATTTAACTATGCTATGACATTAAACTTTCTAATATATAAATGTACGGTGATATATTTTGTTTCCAATACTTTTGTGAGCCATGTCTAAGACTTCTAATACTATAGAAGCCTCGTTTGAAATATCCATAATTTTGGTGCTTCTTTCACTACCCCCGTCAGTTTTACATTCATCTGAAACCGCTGGACGTAAACTTCGCTTAGACAAAAGGATGTTCGACTGAATCATGTCTGGCTTCGACGGGATGTGAACTATCGACAACCCGAAGACGTGGAAAATGTTCCCTACAGTCTTCTACCCCAACCGATATTTTCATTTAAGTTTGAAAATTGCTACCTCTCGCCCGCGCAACTCGCAAATTGTACTGGAATAGGGATCGATAATAGGATTGTAGGTGCGATTTTCTTTCGCCAAGATGACTGGAGTGTAAATCTTTCTGATAGAAAAATTTCGGAAATTGTCCTGGAGATTTATCGCCGCTCCCGCCGTCGTTGTCGCCTGTACTACGGTAAATTGTCTTTTGATATTACACTGACATTGGATGGGTTATGGAGTTAGTACGTAAGGATGAGGGAAAAGTTGGCGTTATTCGCTGTAAGTTTCGGATTTCAGTGATATTGACATCATCTAGGGTCCCATTTATTTTATCAACAATTGTTGTGATAAAAACATTGTTTAAGTTGATTACGAAATATTTAACGACCAACTTATTAAGTTTGTACGAATAATGTTTTAAATTGTCTTATTTTTTATCCAGTTATTATCAAATGTTTTACGATGTAGCTATTAAGACTTACCAATTATTGGAGGTCATTTGTAAAACTAGTGTACCTAATTAGTACGCCTAATGATTGGTTTTCCTCACTGTATAGTAAAAACATTTGTAGTAAATTCATTCCTAATTACTCAAGAAATTCTTTTTTTTAATTGCTTAGTGTAACAATGTATACCTACGTCTATTAAAGCTGTCTTAAAATGATTGGCTTTAATACATTTGAAAATACATTTATATGATAATAAAACTATCGTCTTATATATTAAAATTATTGAAGCTGAATTATATTTTTCTAAGCTGTTTTGTATAAAAGGTCCGAAATAAAACATCGAACAATAAAAAAAGATTTACAAAACAAAACAATAAATCTATAAACAATATTCTCAGAATAAACATGAAAGACGTTTATTCCAATCCCAAATACACGAGTGCTTTCTAAACCATTCAAACTCAAGATTATTACGTTGCCAGCCTTTGAGCCTTCAGAGGCAAAAAAGATTTACATAAAAAGAAACTTCCAGTCTCCTAAATTATGATTCAATTAGTATTAAAGGATTGGTCTCTCAAAGGACTCGTACTTTTTCGGGTCTGGCGAGTCGCTACTGAACTCCTTTGTGCTTTCGACCAAACTAAGAAGGTTGTAGCTTTATGCCATGGCTTGTCGCATAAAGCTTTTGGTACAAATTACAAGCGGATTTATTTGTAAGATGACGATATGACAAGGCATGAGCGAAACATAATGAATTGATTTTCTTTTTGCCTTTCATGTATGTGAGTCCCCCAGGGAGGTAACTTAGGACCGTTTCTATATGTATGTCTACGCTGCTCGCTTGAAACTTGTACTCGGGTCACACGAACGTAGTAAAAGATTTCAGTTCATTACGCATTACAGTATTTCTTCCTTCGTCTCCCGTTTTTGGGTGAATTTTTACGCTCAATGTACTGTGAAAATCTACTCTACTGTCGTCCCTTTGGCACGAAAGTCTTTTGTAATATATTTTTAATCGTTTGTTTTTCTAAGACACCGATATCGGGAGTTAGATGGGCGTTTGAGTGACAATAACATCTTAAGTGAGATTATAAAAGGCAATTAAACTTTCGAAGATCGATGTCTAAATAAAATAACTCGTTCAGTAATTTTCAAGCTTTTCCTTACACAAAATTCATTTTTTTATTTTCCTCGATTGTGTAAAAATGGTTTGACAAGAAAGCCTTCCCTATAAGTGTGTTATATTTCTACTTCAGAGGGGAAACACGTTAAGATCTTTCTTTTATTTTTGATCACACAAAACTCAAGCCTGCGTTTGTCACAACTAATACTAGGTATTTGTTTGACTAACCCCTCGAGATGCTCGGATTAAGTGACGAATTATATAATTTTTTTCAGCTCGTCACAACCTTGCGATTATTCCGCTCCGTCCGTGAGTTTGAGATATTCGTCTTGAGGATTAAGGGGATGTCTTGAGCGTACGAAATTTCACAGTATCCCCTTGATGGATGAATACGGAAACATTAATTCCGCAATTTCGGGTGTAAAATAGTGAAAGACGCGAAAGCGGCGCGAGCTGAAGCTAATAACGTCATACTCTTTATATCTATTCTTATACGTTCACTAATAGATTAATGATCCTTCCTAATACTCATTCCACATTTGTTTTGTTAAGTCCGACTCGACGCAATCATTAAAACAGGACGGCACCATATGGAAATTTAAAAAGGCATTCATTCATTAAACAAACACACATAAAATTTAACGAAGCGCTGCCATATTCGTTAACGAATTTCCGGCTTTCATTATGATTATCCCACGGTTACTGAAACACTATGCATCTGCGTCTCTTTCTAGTGCAGTAGTTGGGATTAAGAGTGAGTGAGATAAATATTGGTTTGTAATGTGAAAAATAACCGGGATCCATCTATCGCTCGGCGATTCGTCACAAGCATGCGTTTAATGGCGGCAATTAAAGGCGACATTCGGTAGGATTACCGAAATATCGCGACATAAAAACGTCATTGTTACCGCGTATCAAATTGTTTAACACATTCGCTGGGCGAGATCACATTTACGACTTGTCGCCTGTTTATGGCAGCCATTCAAGCGATTTGTGATACGCCATCGTTTTTAAGCGTAGGCTCAAACCGTTAATTGGTCCTCGGACCCGGTGTTTAACTTACGAAATATTTAATAATCAAGAAAGTTTCTGTTCTCTGTAAGAATTTTAACTTTTCGCTCTTTAAGCTGAAAGAAAACTAATTTTGGTATTAAACATTCACGACCCAGGGGCGAAAGGCAAAAGTAGTGTGAGAATGATATTTATCTATTGTTCTTAATTATACTACGAGTTACGCCAAGCGTCAACGAAACTTGTTCATTCAAGTGAAAGCACTACACTTAAACTGGACCTCATTACTTATGTTAATGTACCTACGTCCGTTGCCTAAGACAGAAAAACGTTAAATAGGATCGTATCACTTAGTTTAATTAACGAGTGGAAATGAACTCGAGTGACACAGGACGACCCAAATTAAAGATGAAACGTAACATCCATTACGTTCGGACAAATTATCCCGGAATTTGGTAAAAGCAAAACACAGGCGGGAATAAATTCAACACCGCAAACAAAGGTCCACGCACAAACCGCGGAACGACAAATGTTGTACTAAACGACAAATAAAAGCTGCGATAGTTTAAATTAAATTGGGACCCCAAAAACTGTATGTAAACAAACATTGGTCCCAAATTTTCAACTGAAAAGTTTTGAGGAACGAAAGTGAAACATTGAGAACACGCGGCGGGTATCGGAAGCGTTCGTTAGTAATTTGTATTTACAAGTTATAAGTTATAACTAACGGTATTGGAGCAACACGTAAACATTTAACTGAAAGAGATAAATATAAATGTAGAACTGTTTGGACAGTCGTGTTACAGTTTGTTACGATAGGTGAGACCGAGATAGTTGGGATTGAGTTTGAGTAATTGAGTCTAAAGTTAATTGCGGGTAACAGGGACATGAGCAGCAATTTAATACATGCAGTCCGTATTCGTGTTATAGGTAAAATTTACACTAAACCTATGTAAACATCAAACAAGAAGAGTATGTTTGAAATGTAGACAGCGAACTGTAAATTGCAAACAAATTAAGGAGATAATCCCCAGAACTTACGTGGTTCTGAATAAAATACCAAATAACGTCGACCCACAAACGCAGTCGATTCAAATCACACCGAGGGAATTCCAATTAAATTGCATTTCAATGAAATCTAGAACGATTATAGAATCCAATGGTTGGCAAATTAAAACCGGGACTCCCTAGGATTTCCTGTTCAATTTTCATGGAGCACGACACGATAAAAATCCATTAGGAAACCGTCGCGAGAGGCCTCTGTGACACAGTGCTTTGCTAAATGAATTTAGGGACCGCTGGAAGCGATATTAACGGGGAAAAAATTAAAAGTCTTACGTCAAAAATTTCAACATTTTCGGCTAAAATATTTTAATTAAATCTGACGGCAATTTTGCATGCATGTATAGCAACATTATGAGGAGCTTTCTGCAAAATGGTTTTGACATAGGTTGTTCAATTTACAAATACTGCAGCGAATCTAGTAAGTATAACTTTGACATGAGTATTGAAATATTCAATGCTACCTGTATTTAGTTTACCTACTAGCCTGCAAAATAAAATATCGTTTCCAGTGACACAGGTCGATATCCAGGACTGTAATGCGATTCCGTAGCAATCACATGCTTCATTTTGCATTCCAGCAAACACTTTTACCGCGGGATCCTCGCAGCCTCTAACATGAAGCGGTGGCCCTTCGGCTTTACCGTTTAAATTCTAATAAATAACGTTGGTAGATTCTAGATAGATATCCGCTGGATTTCTTGCGTCAGTATGGTTAACTGAATCTTTTGAATGGATTATATTATATATACGTTTATGAAGGAACCAGATTTTGTATTTGAAGTTAGTTTTCGATTTGGATTCTAAAAAAAGCGAATTAGCAATTAAAGTAACTAGAAATAACAGAGCAACGAGTGGGGAAGTATGTTTTTCCAAGGAAGACAACGTTTAAATAAGTAATTTGAACTAAACACCGATCAATTAAAATATAGTATTATCTTTCAAGACGTGCGTCTAAGAAAAAACCCTCAAGAAAAATAAAGAAACAAAGTGTAATAAGTTTTTCCCTCACAAGAACAAATGCTTATTACTTTCGACACATTGAATGTAACTTAAACTGTTACTCGAGCATTAGATTACTTTGCCACGAGGAGACCTCACACGAACAAAAAGTCTATCCAGGAGTCATGTTACATGCTTCATTATAGAGAGATTGAAAGAGGTATTAACGATTCTGTTGAAGACGGAAATGATATTAATGAAGATCACAGGGAAGATGTAAGAGGAATAAGTGGTATTACTGAGATACTGTTATCTAAGTCAAACTTAAACATAGAACGAAAGACACATTTAGATAGGTAAACATTATATCTGTCAAGACCTAGGTGATTCTTATCCATCTTAAGCATCATCATTGGAAACTTTTTTGTTTGTACTTTTATAACTAAGTATCTCTGTACAACTTTCTATTACTAAGAACTAGCAAATATAAAAAGAACATCATAGTAACTGGCACACGGTGATTTATTGAATATATCATTATTGACGTGTTCCGAGAATTGTCTATAGCAGTGAAGTCCCTCAATAATGGAAGCTAAAACAAAGAACTTACGAATAAAATAAAATCAGACGACGTGTCACAGAAACGAAGTCTACGTCCGAAGGATTTCAGATTATTACGAGCGGCTGGAAGTTATTGTAACCGAGAGAAATATAAGCCTACATTAACGTTAAAACTCCATTTTTTTAGGACAATTATGTTAAACAAGATAATTTAGACCATTGTAATTGGTGAAAGGGGTATTCGACATACCGTTATGAAGCAGGGTGGAGTCCCTAGCCAACGGCAACTCCGAGTCCGTTAGGGTTGCGTCGGACGCGTTGTCGGAAGCCGACGTGGGCGTAGCGGGAGCGGTCGGCGAGTCGGAAAGGCCGCTGCGCGCGCGCCGCCGCCCGCTTCCGCTGCTTGATCCGCTGCCGCTGCCCGAGCCGTACGGCTGCAGCCGGCCCAGGCCTGTGGATAATGAAGATTAGTTAGTTGGAGCAGAGTGATAAACCCTCACAAGATAGATCCTTCAATCCAATGAACTCAGAGTGTAATGATTTATTTGTTCAAATGCTAAACGAGACCAATAGCATATAGTATCAGGATGTTATTGTTCCCGATCAGCATCAAAAGCTCTAGGACCTCTACGACCAATTAAAAAAAAAGGTAATATTTATTCACCTGGATAACAGGTAGTTAGTAAGATGGTAGCTTCTCAAAGTAAATCTTAATGAATTATGTAAAAGATTCATAAAGCGGAACTCAAACAAAAGAATATCAATAGCTCATGAGAGAGAAAATCTTGAAACATCCAGAGAGAATACATTTGAAGTTGGTAGACGTTTCATACATATCCTGCATTACGTATAAATAAAGGAGATACCATCGACAATAAATAAAAGGAAAAGAAGCCGCATAACGAAGTCGGAAGGAAAGGACAAAAATAATTAGGAATAATATGGCTTCGGAACATGACAAAGAGTACAATAAGAATACTTCGTGAAATGATTTTAATGTTGGGAATGAAAATAAGAAAGAACGCGATAAACTTAGGCGAACGATGAAAGCATTGGATGCCGTAACTAGTAAAATTGTAAGCTACACATATTGTTATTTTAGTATTCAGGTTTAATTAGAAAAAGGAAGATTAAGTAGGAAAGTATCAATTCTCAGGTACTATCTAAAGAAATTATTAACAGAACAATTTATTACGTATATATGGCCACTACAAAAAAAGACCTGGGTTACATAAATAGGTAAGGTTTATATACAAAGAGAAAGGATTATGGATACGTTGATGCAGGATGCCGAAGATCTTTATCTCACCCTAGGAGGAGTACCACTTGACCGACGATTGGTACACACTCAAGCATGTTATGTATGGAAATACTTTAAGGAGAGAAACAAATCATCTTTCCTCCTATTATCTGTATGTATAGCCAATCGACGGCTCGGTGGCGCAGTGGCTGAGCGATAGACTGCTGCGCCGCGTGACGTGGGTTTGATTCCCGCACGGAACAAATATTTGGATGGCCTACAGGTAGTTGTTCCGGGTCTGGCTGTTCGTGTTTATGACTTTAAATGTTTGTAAACGCACCAACGGAACAGGAGAAATTCCTTGCGGGGGCAACGTTTTTTAAGAAAAGAAACGAAAGAATCTGAATTAAAGAAAAAGGAAATACAGGTCATGATCAAAAAGAGCAAATCCAGCTTGAAAAGCCATATTTATTTATATTTTGTGTCTATTTTAACCGGCGTCTTACAGTAATCGTACGAGATCATTAGGGAAAAAGTATCGAAAAGAAATAAACGGGCCGTGGAGGAAGTGCTCTTGAGATGTAGAGAGGAAACTTTTTAATTTAACGCAAATATCCCGGGAGGCCCACTCAAAGGAATGGAAGAAAATAAAATTAGTTTGGACTCAGCCTCATTACTGGACTTGGGCTACTGAACGCTGGTAACATTAAGCTCTGGCTCTGACTGACTGCAGAATTTGAGCTTAAATTTTTTAGATCTCCGTAGCCCACTGCCCAAAACGGAACTCCCTATAATTCCGGCATGTCCCTGTGTCCGTATGTCGGATACCTCTTGGTAAGACTGGTTGTCAAACTTTCGGGCTTCTGACTACCCGTAACAACTGTCAAAGATCTACACATGACAGCCGGGACCAACAGCTTAACGTGTTTTCCGAGGCACGGAGGAATATCGTTATGTTACGAACGGTCACCCATCCAGAGACTGACCTCGGCAAGCGTAGCTTAATCTTCGATCAACCCGTGCGGCTGTTTTTATTTAGCCACGAGCTCCTCTTGTGTCTACCAACATAATACATGTAATTAGTTAAAGTCCAATAATAATAATTATTGGTACGAGTAGCTTGCAACACTGGCACACAAATAACGTGAAAAACTTTATCAACAAATGATTAATAAAAACGTTAATTGGGTCACCATGGCATGGGTAACACTATTCGTTAACGCTGTTGAGCAATCTTTAAACCCATTATTACTAATTACGTTCGTTATTTCATGCCATATGGTACAGTCATGCGTGACTTAAGCGATTTCAACACTTAGTTGCATACCACTACCATTCGTATGTGAAACATACTTGTATAAACAGAACACATCTTCTAACTTATACTCGATATAATGAGACGGCTCTTAAATATTCAAAAACATGTTTTCGGCCATTGAAATTATTCAGTCAAATCATTTTGGATTCTTCTAGCCGTTAATTAAGGACTGCGACGGAACCCTTTGGTCCAAATAAAAGACAATGAGCTCGTTAGGTGGGAATTTTTGCCAAGTCCTCCCCCCCTTCTTCGTACTGTGGTGGTGGAACTAGATAAGGAATGCTAATTGAAAACGAGTCGCATTGTAATGACTATGCATTTTTATTTTTTTGGGAATGTTTGTGAAGTATTAACTACTTATTTTGGTTTTTTATTCTGCTGTCGTGTGAAGGGGCACAGGTAGACGCTATATTATTTTTAAGAGAACTTAGGGGTAATTCTCATAGCTTTTCGGTTACACCTATGCCTAACCCTTAGGCGATTACAGGCTTGATGTTATGTTATGTTATGTTATGTTATGGGATGTCTACATTGTATTCTCAGTTTTAATCTGTCAAAAATGCGTCTTAGTTACTTACATTTTTGACATTGATTGTCGATGAGATGAGATTGCAACTAGATTTTGAACGGTTTTTATTATGGGACTAGGTCTTCTGCTTGTGAACCAAACTACCACATTAAAAAGACAAAAACGACATTGAGGGAGAAGTCAGTTTCAAAGATGAAAATAAAATTAAATATTCTTGCGACTAAAGCCACCTTAAATTGGCAACGTTAGAATATGGGTACTTAAACGTAGGATTGCTCTCGGTACCCCTACATCACACCCAATGAATCTCCTCCACGTCGCGCGTCGGTAGTAAACTGACGACGACGGGTCACTGCTCAACGTCGCAAGGGCAATGCACATTTCAAATTTTATTACAAACGTGTTTGTTCCTCTTCATGCCTTTATCTATCCATAAATCTCGTTTTATATTTTGTGTAGCATTTGTTTTTATCAAAATTAAATTGAAAATAATTTCGCAATAAAAGTTTAATTATCGTAACGAATTATGATACTTAGTGATACGAACAACATACCTTTGTACTTTTAATTGATCAAAATTGGAAATTTGTTGTTTGATCATTCACTGTGTTTATTATTACCTAAGTTTAATCACTGCCTACCCTGGTCGATTTAATTACGAAACTTCGTTGTTCACTGTTTACACTATTCCACACAAATTGCAAGCTGAGCAATATTTTTAAATCCGTAATGGTTTTTATTTATAAACTTTCACATGAATTATTAGCGGCCTATCACTGGCACTGGAAATACTATCCAATATTTTTACGGAATCGCTACATAGATCACGTTCGTCCTTCAGATAAAATGATGCGAAACTAATTCGCGCGTCGAAATCACGGATATTCTAGACTTCAGCGGCACCACGCGTGGGCAGTGGGGACTAACATAAATAAAAGTACTGTCTGTTTCCTCTTTCGGTGATAATGTGGGTGATAAGAGGTCGGCGCAGGACGTCCGCGGTGATAACCGTTGACCGGTCAACTTTAATGAAACGAATATTGTTTTAAATGTAAAACAGCTTTGTTAATATAGTAGCCCATGTATGTTGAGTCACGCTGATACCAAAAATAGTGACAGTAGTGTACTCACAAATAAGAATGCGCCGGTTGATGCGACGGAGAACATAATAAAAATAGATTTTCTTAAGTTTGTGTGACAGGTTACGCTTGTTTCCCCTTTTGAATAGAGGCGTCGTTGATAGATCTATGGTTATTGACGTCATTTGAGCGAAGCGGAGCAATATCCAGCCATGACAGTTTTTAAATATAAAAAAATATTGCACAATTAGTGGCATATTGCCAGCGCAGCGCACTGGACAGGAAAATGATGCAAACCATTTTTTTAACATACATTAGGTACATCACGCCTTTATTCCCTGAAGGGTTAGACAGAGTTGTGTCTATAGTAAACCCATATTTCGGTAATTATCTTTAGGTCCTATGTAATAGGGGGGAAGCCCATTGCCAGCAAATATTGCTGGACAAATATTGCTGGACAATCCACACAGCATCATCTAGCCCCAAGCTAAGCATAGCTTGTGTTATGGGTACTAGATGACTGATATACTTAATTTACAATACATTACATAGATAGATATTTTTATTATACATAGCAAATACCCAGAACACCCGGAACAAATATTTGTAGATCGTACAAACATTTGTCCCAAGGCGGGAATCGAACCCGCAACCTCTTGCGTCGCAGGCGGACCTTCGCCCGCCGCGCCGCATCGGTCGTCAAACAACCGTGCACAAATCTAAACTTCGGGTTGCTACAGAATAATTCTAGATGGAAAAACCTAACGACACTTTGTCCGATCTGGGGATCGAACCCAGGACCTCATGTTTAGCAGTAGCGCTTGAAACAACTTGAATAACGAGGCAGTAACACCATTTTTTAATAGGATAAAACTTGTAGTTGCACCAGTGCACACAATATTTCAATCGTAACAATGATTCATAAACGGCACATCAGATAGCGAACTCACAATTGGTATTACAATACACAAAAAAAGAACTATACCGCGTAATAGTGAACTCATAAATATACAATTGGTGGGTTGCTTACCTTGCTGAATCACGTATACTGCCCCCAGAACATACAAAAAAAAAATATAGAATAAAACGTAAAATCTTTACGCACGTATTGTCGGTAGTTCGTTACTAGCAGAAAGAGAACTACGATTTGAATTCGACAAAGTCATATAAACGAACTGACAAATCTCCTCCCCCGGGGTACGCCAGTTACAATTCCTGCAAAAAAGACGCATACAGACATAGACAATCGTTATTGCACACCCCTTGAGACGCTTGATGTCGCATATTGATTTATCGATAAACAAAATTAGGGTTATTCTTGTGTGGAAGGGAAGACTGTTGACAGCTGTTGATCAAGTATTCATGCAATTTTTTGGTATACTATAAAGCGGCGTGAACAATTTTTCATTTGTTATCTATTTATGCTAATTTACGGTCTGCAGATATAGGGAAAGTTGTGGTACCTATTTATTTGTAGGTAGAAAAATTAGGAAGAAAATTTTGCACATTTAAATGCGCACGGTAAATAAATTTGGACGATATATTATGTGTGCAAAATCGATACTATTTTTCTAAACCTAACTACGCACATTATAAAAATATTTTACAAAAAAACCGTGTTTTTCATAAAATACTTTTATAATAGTGGGTTGATTGTGAAAAAGGTTTACCAATTTCAAATAGTGCAGTTATCAGAATTCAACTTTTAATCATGAATAATAAAAGTATAATTTGAAACCGTGAAAGTACTTTCAATAAAATTATACTTACAATAAGGATAAACCCAACTTTTATTGTACTAAGTTGGGTTTATTTCGAGAAGTGTTTTATTTTGTTAAAATACTGGTATATGATTGATTTTGCACCCATCGTGCAATATTATTTTGGCCTGTATGAAAAGCTTTCCCTCGTGAATATAATATAAGTGGGCCACGTCTGCCATGCCAATTAATCTGACAGCGTCAACAAGTTATTTAAAGAAGGAAGAGGCCATTTTAAGAATCCATCATACCCGTAAAAAAACTATAAAATGTCGGCCAATGTTTTATTTGTACAGCTATATTTAGGTAAATATTAGATACATCGAAATCCATTTATAATGAGGTCTCTGTAATTAACAAAATTAATTACAAAAACATATCCGTTAAATTAGTCTAATTAACTCTTAATTATCAGATGTTGACTATAATTAGACTGTGGGTTTGTTATTTTGCTTCATAACAACATTCTTACACTTGATTCCTGTATAGTGTTAGTTTATGGTACAGAAACAGATTCCTTTTCAGTACAAGAAGAAATATTGGTAGGTGGTATCTATCTACCCCTTATTAAGCCAATAATACGTTAGTGTAAGGATAGGAGAGGAGCTCGGGGCAAAATAAAAACAGCCACTCGGGTTGATCGAAGGTTAAGCTACGCTTGCCGAGGTCAGTCTGTGGATGGGTGACCATTCGGAACATATCAAGACTACTCCGTGCCTCTGAAAGCACGTTAAGCCGTTGGTCCCGGTTGTCATTTGTAGATCTTTGACAGTCGTTACGGGTAGTCAGAAACCCAAAAGTCTGAGAACCAGTCTTACCAAGGAGTATCGTGTTGCCCAGTAACTAGGTTGTGGAGGTCAGATAGGCAGTCGCTCCATGTAAACACTGGTATTCAGCTGCATCCGGTTAGACTGGAATGCGACCCCAACATAGTTGGGAAAAGGCTAGGCTTAATGATGATTATGATGATGTAAGGATAGGAATAACATACTTTACATAGAACCAACAGGTTCTCCACAGAAATCCAAAGAGTGGATATATGTGGAGTGAATGGGAGGGAAAATAAAAAGAGAAAAACTAAATAAATTCGCTGAAAATAGAAACGTATGAAATATTACTTCCACTCATACACCGTACGTTTCCACGTCACTCAGGATTCATTTCATTTGTCCAGAATGCTACAGCCTTTTTTTCCTTATGTAAATCAATATGACTTCCCAAAGTCCCTTCTTCAGATATAATATTCTAAACACGGTGGCCCGCGTTAAGGCAAACGTAGAAATTTGTCACATGAGCGATGGTTTGCCTACGTGTTTCGTCGTCCAAATCCCAAATATAATCCGTCGCAGTTCAAATAAAACACACCTTTATTACTTTAAAGAGAAAAGCTTAAATCCAGCGTGGCGTCCTTCGGGGATTTCATATTTCATACGAGAGCGGACGTGGATTATCGTGCGAATTTATGTCTTAGCGTTCTAATCAAAAAGTACGCTTTCTGTCGACTCCCGAGCTCTCCACGTTTAGTGTTGTAGTTACGCAAAGTGAGACTGTATGATTTCATCCCAGCAAAAGTAAAGAAGGTTGACAAATAGGTCGGGCGTGCCGATGTTCAGTTTTATTAAAATTAAAATGTTCTATCTATGGTGACATTAATAAAATGCGCTAAGGTTTAGAATCGCTTGCGCATCGCCGTTTAAATTTACAACGGGAACACGAGGGATAAGCTGAACATTTTTATTATCATCGCGCTAGTTTATTGCGTCTCGAGTTTGAGCATTAGAAATAATCTTCAATATGGGGTGTATTATTTACGTTTCCAAGCGTTGGAGGTTTGTCGGGAACAGAAAATTGTCAGGGCGGTCTTAATGACGGCTTCTCCGTCAAACCAATAAATGCAGATCGAAATAGACGTTTCCGATATGGAGGGAAAGCGTTTACGGAGGCGAAAATTTCTAAAAACAAAGCGAACGATAAATCTGTCGGGCTGGAGTAAAACAGCGGAGGCGAAGGGCCCGTCCACAGTCGTAACTCACTCCACGTACAATTTTACCGACAATTTATTCGACATGAACTGTACTTGTCAATGGCTGACGTTTGCGTATCGGAAGAATAAATGATAGACATAAAAGAGTGGCTGGAGACAAGCGTGACTTAGATATTGTGGTCACGTAGCAGACGCGAGACGACGGAGGCGCAATCTCCAAGGAAAGAATTACATTTATCCAAAACATGGCAAAATCTTGAGTAATTCAATGCATATACTCGATGAATAGAAGGATAGATAGAAAAGCTTTTGAAATGTCTGACACGATGGCGCCTAATATTATTTTTCGTACAATAAAAGGAGAAAGAAAGAATAACAAATTCGCGTTGAAAATAAATTCTGCGTTCTGTTGATTTAGTGATTGGATTTGGTGCGAAACTCTATAACTCCCGACAACAGCTTGTCTAATAAATTATGGCAGACTAGAATATATTTGAATGGATTTTTATTGTGCTAGCCGGTATGATTCATAACAGATACAACATAAAAAAAGTTGAAGTATCTTTATTACTTGTTTTTAATAGCAATATTGAAACCTATTGAACTTGTGCTCATTTTATGGGATTGAGGTTGCTTATTGTTAGTTTATAATATCAACTCACAGCTGTTTAATGAATTCTGCGTAACATTTAAATTTAAAATTGGAAGTTCCTTTTATTGTTCTTTTTTCTCATTTGTACTCCTTGTGTACGATTTGTTTCATGGCAATAAATACTCTTTAGTATAGTTTTATTTTCTTTGCTGGTTGAATGGTTGCTATAGGACACGATCAAAAGGAAATTTACATATTCACCACAGTTGGTTGATTTGACTGGAGTGATAGTCGCAGTTTGGAATTATGAGCCCGGAAGAGGATGTGCATCCTAGTGCCGACTGATAAACTTATACGGAAACTAAAATTGTTTTCGCTTTTTTTAATAGGTGCAAGAAGTCGCAGGAGACTGCACATAAATCTTTTCGCAGAAACGACGTGAAGGAATTAGCTAGAACCCACTTTTTACAAATGTGATATTGGTAGATATTTGTGTTGTAAGCAGTTGTCCTAATCACATACGATCGACCGCTGACAGCTTATAGACCTCTAAATCCCAAACGTACAATCACAACTCAACACACGATGATTGGGAGTCATCCGAAACTTAGATCCGAAAATCCCTACTGCGAGTGTTTGTTTTTGATTTTTGTCTAACGAGACAATGGGGAAATGATGAGCACTGTGCCGTACGTCGCCTTTGGGATTTCACCCCATACCCACCCTCATGTTGTAAGTCCAATCAAGTTTGAACTTTATTTAGTTGGGGCTAAAGTTGAAAGTTATTTTAAACGATAATGGAGTTCGGATGTTTTTTTGCTGGCGTGGTCACATATGGCGTCGAACGGGCCACGCAGAGTGACGGCATGCCACTCGAGGGACCAGGATTGGCCTCCAGTGCTCCACGGGACATTCACTATGTCGTTGGACACTGGAGTTGTGACAAGATTTAAAAATCAGGTGAATTTACTGTTTTCCGGGCTTTGTTGGATATTTTATTTCTGGAATAAAATATGCTGTAATTAACAGCTCTACTCTTTTTTCGTGCCGGGATAACGTGTTATTTTCTATTGCTATTTTTAGACTCGCGTAACTCTTACGATAAAGGCAATAACCTGTAGGCATTCGAAAACAATCTCTGAGAATACTTAGGTGGTAAGACATTGTTTTGACTGCCATAACACGTGGAGATTATCAGCAATTATAAATCTCCCAACACTTCTCATCATATAACCCAATACGAACGATCGGCTTACATAATTCAACTCATCAAAATATCTTAATTAACAAAGTCTTTTGTTAAGACATTGATCAGTAACGTTCCACACACGCCTTAATTGTGAGCTTAGAAGCACACCACCACATCATTTACTCAATTAGAGCAAGGAATCAATGGTCTCCTAAATTAATAGCAGAGTCACTAAATTAGTGGATTAGTCAGCTGCTAACCGAAAATCGATGATACGTTCATGTATCGCTAATTAGATGTTCTCATTTACCTTTGTAATGATTTGACATCAAAGTGGAGGGGGAGATGTCACTTCACTGAAGCCGAAGTATCAGTGAAGAAGGAGAAGGTAGAAGTTCAAACGATTTGGGACTTAATTCCATTCATGAAAAAGAAGAAAGCAATACTCTGGGAGCGAGTTAAGTTGTGTTATAAACTTTTTGCGGAATTATTTAAATGGCATTGCGTTTCCTGGGGATTTCCGTAGGTCCAAATGCTCTTTCTCTGTCTCCCTCAAAGTCTTACTAATATCAGGATTGCACGAAGGTTTATAGGCTTGCCTCTTTACTTAGTTAGTTCCGTACTCCTACGGGAAGAGGAAAAGTCGAAAGTGCACCTTGTAGGGGGCCTTAAGGGGGAACTTGTGCGACGTTCTGCTGAAGATCGCAGGAGGCCGATGGATGAGGGCAGCCCAAGTCCATTCCATTCATGCCATTCCGATTTTTTTGGAGGGTCCGCTGTCCGTCAGTGGAAATCTGTTCGGTGAAAATATATGATGAAGTATTGTTGTACTAAGGGACAGCTGAATACCAGTATTTTAAGTGGAGGCGGCTTAAATATCTACACCAGTCTGATTCAATGTGTTTATAACGAAACAGTTTTTGGAAAGCGGTTACTACTATTGTGTGAGTGCATGAACGTGAAGCGTTTAATTCATCAATATCTGGCGTCAACACCGGTCCAAACATCCATGCATATGCATACAATTACACTCCACCCGCTAACACCCTAAAACAGGCGCGGCAACCCGTTTCTGTCACTCAACCATTATTATTTGTTGGTCGTGATAAATTGCTGAAACAGCTGATAAATTCTGCGGTAGATACATTGTGATTTCCGAGTATTAGCTGTTAGTTTTCATTTTGCGCTCGGTAGCAAAGGGATTGTTGATGTAGTCTTCAGAGTTACCGATAATTCGGCTTCAATTAAATTGAACTTGCGATCGTTCCTAGAATGATGAGGCTTCCCGTTTGTTTTTTGTTTCGCATTTGAAATTCAAGAGTTCTTTTATTTTTCCCTAGTCTTAAGACCCACTTCACATTATGAAATGCGAATTTGAGTTATTTTTTTTCTTAGACTACTCAAGCGATCATCAGTACAGTACAGAAAAGGACATACGGTTTACCATTATTCAGAAATAAAGTACTATTCTTGAAGAAGTCTACATTACGCGAGCGTAGCAACGGGCAAAAGCTAGGTTTTCAAATAAATATGAAGCTTCCCAGCTTTATATTTATTTGAAAAACTCAACTTACTTACTCTAACTTTATTTGAACGTCTCCAAAAATGTTTGCAAAAAACTTAATCAACTATCCCTCTCTCGTTTTAACAGTTTAGCTTATGTTGCTCCTGGCCATGTGTTATGTTATGGGTGTAGCAAAAAAAAGCCTCTCTTCCAGTCGCCGTAACCAATTCCTCGGAATGACACACAGGGGAGTAATCCTAACTTGGCCTACTGAATCTGTCTGTTACCGTCAAGCTTCGTATCGCGAAACTCAAACTTAGTGATTTATTTACGTTGTTGTATTGATCGAGTGTATGAAGGTACATTTAAGGAGAAACGGGGTCAAGTTACTCTTGGTGCTCCTGGTAAGATATACTCCGTGTCATTTTGTTTGTTTTACACGAGCAAATAATCTTAGAGATTTGATTGAGTTGAGCTCTCGGAAGGGGAGGTTTATTTGATGTCTAAACATAGAGCCCTGTTTAAATTCTGTAGGTATTCCGTATTAGGTGCCATCGGTAGGTTCGATTTAGCTTAGAATCAGCAGAATATTGTATAAATAAGACATTTGTACACGTGTCCCGTATTAGTGTTGTCTCAAGTTATCGCGACTGTAAATTATATTAAGGATCATTTTAATCGTAGTAGAAAAGTTGTTTCTACATATTTTAAATAAAAATAAATTCTGTTATATTGTGACAATTTCCCCGTGAAGGAAATAAGTGTTGAATCCACGGTATGATAATTATATCAGCAAGCGATTATTTTTAGACCCAGAAACATGACGATAATGAACTTTAAGCTGAAACAAAAACCGGCAAAGAGCGAGGCCGACTGCCCATCGAAGGCTCAGTCAACTTTAAGGGTTTAGTTGATTAAATAAAAAACTAGTTAGTACCACCGGTTTATTTTTCAGGCAATATTTAGTTAAACTTTCATCAACTTGATATTTAATTCCAGATTCAGTTTGCAAATTTAGGAGAATAGACGGGGATGTTCGTTGATGTTGATTCGTTGGTTAAATGTTGTTGTTGTTGATTTGGTTGTATCTATTTGACTGTATGTATATGTAAACTCTGATCACACTAAGACTTGTTATCTACATTTACTAACTGCAAGATGACATATGAAATTATTAATTTATGTTATAACACCGTAGCGTAGTTTCATTAGCAGCCCGGAGTTTGATGGCTAAAGGCCCACCACCTATTTCATGGAACTTAAAATGTTACTGGTGAAAAGAAGGGTATACTTGCGTGCTTTTATATTATGTTTTATATTGATTAAGGACACTAAAACTGTATGATTGGGAAAGCATACTGGATAATCTGTCTGTATACTTGACAAGACGGCGTCCTTAAGTATTAAAAAAATATATCAACACGTTTACACGACTACTTTTGGACTTCCAATTTGCAAACCGCTAAAAACTCGACTAGACGAAAAAACCAGAAACTTCAGTCACCGATACCTACTCTTAATAACCTCTACTTAACTCCAATACACCCTGAAGTTATCGACTCCCCGCATCATAGTACAAAGTCTTATTAACTCTGATTACGAATTGAAAGCACTTTCAGTTTCCAGATAATTACATTAATTAGTAGCACATCCCTAATGACGCGATGGCATATGCACCTATATATATGAAAGCATGCACCTATATGCACTGATGGATTGTAACCAGCCTAATTGCGTTAGGTATCAGGTTGACATTAGCTGTTACAGCATTTATTGCGGAGATGTGATTTGCAGCGCTAATAAAGCGACAGTTAAAGTTTTTAGAGAGCGCTTTATTTGCGTGTTAATTTTTTTTGTAATTTTATTTGGACTTTTTTACCCACCCGCCGTGGCTCACTGCAGGGCTAAGGCATCTACTCATGCCGTGAAGGAATTATTACTTATATCTTATACCTTTAAACGAGCAGTTCTTGTATATATGTATATACGAGTGTATATATACTCTGAATCTCGGAAACGGCCCTAACGATTTTCATGAAAAGGTTTCCTCACGATATTTCTCTTCACCTATGTCCAGTGATTTCTAAGATTAACTTATTTTTTTTTAATGAATAGCAAATTTATTTACTTTCAGTTGTTGTAAAGCGGACTAGGAAAGTATTTCATGTTTTTTTTTAATTTTATTTTTTGTCTTTGTATTTGTGTAATTTATGGGGTCTACCCGAATGTCTTTTGGTTCGTACTCGAGTCGCTGAGCTCCTTAAGTTCAGAGTTGATCTACACGATTAATAAAAAGTGCGTGTAATGACTAGACGGGGCGACACAATCATATGATTGCTCTAACCGTGATATTGAACTTTATTATTATGAA
Organism: Phlogophora meticulosa; assembly: GCA_905147745.2. Lineage (NCBI taxonomy): Eukaryota > Metazoa > Arthropoda > Insecta > Lepidoptera > Noctuidae > Phlogophora > Phlogophora meticulosa. The sequence continues at coordinate 4,074,633 of LR990521.1, forward strand.
CTTAAGACACTGTGACATTGGTGTTTCTTCACAGAATAGTCGGCTACGAAAGACCGACCTCATCTAGTTTTTGATTGGCTAAGTTTTTAACCACATAATAAGGTATTCGTGAATAAATCTTGCTAGAATACTTACTTCTATTGTTTTTGGGTAAGATGCTTGCCTGTGTGGGTAACATTCAAAGCAAAAAACAACTGCCGGTCGGGGAGAAGACAAGACGAAACCTATTAGAACAATACCAATAATTATATCCAAATTAATGTCGATACTAACTATCGAATTGCACAGCACTGTACCGGAGGTAAATAATTGAAGTAATTGTTGGGTCAAATCGGGTCAATTAATCATCGGATGCGGTCCAAAGCCGCATTATCAATTTATAAGCCGACCGAAATACTCTACAACGTTTGGAACTCAGCGTTCGGTTTGTTCAGCACAATTTTGTTCCTAACAATGTAGCTGATTTTAGACTAATACATATTTATGCTGGGATCACAAGCTGTCCACCAATGAATTATGGGATGAGTGATGTTACATTTTTGTTGGTAAATCCTGCGACTGTTCGATAGTACGCGTCATTATATTCGTTCTGAAAATTTTAATGGTGTATCTTTTTTATTTTATAAAATCGTTTCCCCACACTAGAATTTCTCCTCGGTAGTGGGTGCGTTTGCAAACATTCAAAGTCACAAACAGCCAGACCCGGAACAACTACCTGTCTAATTCCGTGCGGGACTAGAACCCACAACAGGCGGCGCAGCAGCCGATCGCTTAGCCACATGGGCATATTTTCTTTTACTGCAGATTTCATAAAAGACGATTAAAATATTACAAGCATAACCGATACCGTCAAAAAAAATCATTCCTACGGAATCCTGGTACCCCTAAAGCTTACACAGAGCACCCCAAAAAGGTATAAACACAATTTCGCATCAAAAATGTTAATAAAATAATCTCCCGGAGATAATCTGGATATATGGAAAGTAAGTGATTTAACGCATCGCCACATCCGCCCGAGACCCCATAAAAAGTGATAAGTAACGCGGCCCACCATAAAATCATGGATTCATCCCGTGGGACACAGCACTTACGTGTCAATATCATAACGCCGATACACTTCGAGGGCGGCTTGCGTTGGTGGTGCGATAAAGACACAAAAAATTCTTACTAGACCACTCACTTTGATCCGAGGACATACCCTGATAATAGCTTACACATCTATTAAGCTAGGGGTCTCAATAAACGGGTCTGGTCAACGCGTGGGTGATCCGACCTAAGTAAAAACTCTTTATTTTTTTAAATATTTGATTGATACAGTTGTTGCTCTTGTCAGTCTCATTATGTTTAAGATAGATTTTTATTAAATATAATTCAGCATCCATGTAACAATAGAACCACTTTCAGCAAAGCATACTATTCCGAGAATTGCTTAAATAATTATGAAAATATCAACACAACACAAAGATCATAGTTTGCTTGAGAACATAACCTCACAAATGGAGACAGGCTGACAAAAACAGTGACAGCAAAAAAATATCGTTCTAAATTCAAATGCGACGAAAAACTCATAAATATTATATCATCCGAGAGTGCAGCACGCTCCTAAAAGCGCACTAAAAAACCTTTGTCCCGTTTCAAACAATAAACCGAAATATCCGGGTGACTAGAGACGAAACATTCGAATGTAGTAAACTTTATCTTAATGTCTCTATACGTTTAAAAATATCCCGTCCATATGTTGGTTGCATTCGATGCAACAACGACGGACGTTGTTTGTCGTCCCACTTTGTAATACGCGTGCATTGATGGAGAGATTTCATTGTTTTTTGTCCTATCAACGTGTAATATATAGAGTATGACGGCCGGGCACAGAGAAAAGGTTGTTTTAAAAGCTGAGCGCCGAAATCATAAAGGCCATGTTCGAACCCAACGTGTAACGTTTTGTCAATCTTTTTATGTTTAACCTATTACAGCAAGTGATGTTTTGTGGTCAGTCAATCATGTTTCTTTTTTTGGGTGAACTCGGACTTGTAAGGTAAAAAATACTGTAACAAAATCGGGCGATTGGATTTGTTTCATGTTCTTGAAAGATGAATGACATATTGAGGACAACTTCGGTATATTTCTAGAACTTCCTAATTCGAATTGGTCTATGTTTATATTTACATTTACATGTATACACGTGGATTTAATACCCTAGAAATTTTCTACCAGTAAACCTTTGGGTGTTCTTATTGACTTTACCTCCCAAAACAGTGCACAATTTATTTATTTAATACTTCAAGCACACAAATGTACAGAGGCGAACTTAATACCATAGATATTTCTTACCAGTCAACGTTTGGGTGACAATAGGGTTAAAAATTCTGATTACTCCGAAAGTTGGATTACTCAAAAATACTGGACACGTATTTTTCTTTTGTCACGTTAACCAAAAATGACGACGATATAGTGCTTTGATATTGCGCGTGTCGTCACGCCGTGCTACACTTTTAACGTAACAGTGACGCCACAAGCCCTTTCTCCTGAACTTTTGTGTGTGTCTCTTTTTATTGATTTACGTATCCAATATTTTTTGGTAATCTTACTGACGGACTAAATAGACTTAATATATTTTTACCTAGGACACATCCCTATTCTAACCAGACAAACAGAACATTCTACAACAAATATTTATTTCTAAACAGCAGGCAAACTGCGCATATCGTTGACATAAACTAGCCTAACAAACACCCCCATTATCATTTCTAGTGCCGCCATTTTCACGTTACACTTGCATAGGCTAGGAGCTAGGTCATAAAAGTAACGCATTGTCTTATCAAATGCCACGGGAAATGTGATGGTATCGCCTGCCACGGTAACGTTACTTGCGGCAAGGGACCCATTGAGTACCTTACAATTCACGTTTGAAATTCAAAATTTTCGAATACAACGATGATAGCAGCAGGGGTGTGTAATGGGGCAATAAAAATTCCGCAAATAATTTAAAAATATTTTTGTCTGTGTCTGTGGATTTGTGAGTGGAACTTTCTGTTGTGTTCACAGTAAGAAAGTTTTGTACGGTTTCCTAGCTCTGTTATTTATACTGAAATTACTCATTTAATACAATGGGAAGTTTAAAGAAACTGCGTCAGCGTTGTTGTACCTTTATAATTTTGACGTAGCTAAAATTAAACGACATTGTAGGTACTATTTCTTTAAATAGTAAACTGTTCTTCACTTTTTCTTACAGAGTATGGGATTTAGGATAATGTGATTTGGTAAGCGTTATTGTTACAAAATAACATAGATTCACGCCAACATTCCCCGAAGGGTTGGACAGAGGTGCACCTATAGTAACAGCCACATTTAGCCAGTTATGTTTAAGTCCCATGTACTAGGGAGCGAGCCTATTAGCATCATCCAGACCCCGGGCTGCTATAAAGAAAACTCAATAACACTTTACCCGACCTAGGAATTAACCCAAAACCAAGGATTGATATAAAATATAACTTTAGAACCCTCTGTTCACGCTAAACAGATCTTCATTTTTTTGGTCGTAAAAAAAATCTTTACTTTTAAGATAAGCTATGAAATGCCAACCCCATCACTAGCAGTCCCATAAATACCACCTCCACTGCCTATAAACATACAATTTTTCGTCAAATCAACGCTGACTGATGCTCGCACGTACAACCTTTCAAAACGTTTAGCTATCAGCATACATACACATATAATTGAATCGTTTATTCGCGAAGTGGGCGATTTAACGTATGTTTGCGTCCCAAAGCGATTCCGTATAGATTGATAAAAAGATGATTTGGTAAACGATTAGATATAATTTGTTGATATTTCGGGTTGTTCGACGTCGATGGAAATGTTTGTGCGAATAAAGGAATGTTTTATCCTGGCTCCAGCTTTTCTGGGTTTATTGACAGGTACTGTTTTTGCTTAGAAAGCTTTTTGATCTATCGCTCAGCTACTAACGTTACGAATGTGAAAATTAGCTTCTTGTTTGTTCTACTTTTATGGCTAGAATTATAGTTATTGCTAAGTACGAACTCAAGTTTGACTGGCGTCACGACACCAGGGGCACTTTTTACCTTAATTCAACAAAAAAATCGTCATATTAACATCTTCCAAAATGCCTGCGATTTTATAATATACCCAATTTAAACTACAATAAAGAGTACCAATGAACGCAGCCTATTAAAAATAAACAATTGGTAAAACGGTCAAGTTAAATAAAACACGAAAATGTATTTTTAATTCATCCTCATCCCAAAATGGTAACTAAATAAAGTATCGAATCGAAATAACGTCGGTGTGAATGCAAATTATTTAATCACCTCTCCGTGTAGCGATGAAATATGAACAAAAAGTCAAGTAGTCAAACAAAAATATTGGCGACGGAGACGAAGTTTCAACTGTTACGCCGTTTTATTAATCATTTCGTGTTCGTAGGAAAGTGGAGAAGAAGGGGTCCACGAGGTGACTAGCTTTGAATTGGTGGTGATTTGGAAATTGAAATAAAATCTATTGCGTAGTTTTTTATATCCCACATGATGTCCGTACGTTATAGTATTTAAGTGACCACTGAATATCAGCGCTGTGCTATGATACCCCCAAGGAAAAGCATCATGCTGAGTGATATGCTTCCTGCCACCTTAACTGCCTTTTTTATTTATTTCCCTTTAGTTTGAGTTTAGTCTCCACTTTTTTTTATTTTTGATAAAACGTTGCACACTAGGAATTTCACCTGTATCGTGGGTGCGTTCACAAACATTTAAAACTCACATACACAAACAGCCAGACCCGGAACAACTACCTGTAGGTCATACAAATATTTGTTCCGTGTGGGGATCGAACGCACAATACGCGGCGCAGCAGCCGATGGCTCAACTACTGCGCCAACCGTGTCGTCAAAGCAAACATTATTTAAGTAAGCAAAATATTTACAAACACCATCATCAGAAAATCTCCGTGTTAAGGTTATTATTATTACAATACGCACATTTATCTGTGGTAAATAAACCTCTTTTTTCTTTTTCCCTTTCCAGAGGTAAAATAGAGAGGAGAGATGTAGGAGATAGAGAGAGCTGGAGGAGATTGAGGAAAGTTTTCACTAACATCAGGCAATACCTGTGAACGTAATGTCTAAATGGTATTGTATTCAGATTCAGGTGTCCGAAATTACTTCGTAAAAGGTTGTTGTCAAAAAATGTATGCGTATTTTATCAAGAAATAATGATTGTAATTAATAATGACGTATTAGGGATGTGATTACCTATAGTAAAACATTATTAAAAGAGAGTTTACGACCCCCATTCAATCTTGATGTCCGGCTCACAATTTCACTGGGTCCGGTACGAGAAATTTTAGAACTGCAAGTTCTCTTCCTGAATAAATGCTTCATCAATATTTCAGCAAAATGTAATAGCCTTTATGAGCATTTTCTTATGTTTCATATTATTATGTAAAATTGATTTTCATATAAAATGGCCGCTGTAACAAGCTTTGCCTACATAACTCTGTCGCTTAAATAGAAAACAATGAACAAAACAACGTTGAACAGCGTCCACACAAAGCCTATCGGGTCCTATGTGACTTTGCAATGTCGGCCTCTATAAAATATTTTCAATACCGAGGGAAATTGGTCAAAAATGACTCCCCAACAAGATTATCTCGGCTGCTCCGGACCTTAAGCAGAAATGTGACTTAAAACTTCCAATTTAAAGTTGATTTTCCTTTGATAACTTTGAAGTATTTTAAGTATACTGTTTCAGCATTATGTAAGTTACTTCGGGGACTGGAGAAGTAATTTGTTGGGGGCTTATTTAGTGTTCTTTGCTGAGAGATGAAATTTATTTCGTAACATGTATATTGCGACTGGCTCGAATAACTTGAAGTAGCGAGCATAAATATGGGAAAAACAATGTACACATATTACATATGTGGGTAATACTGGGTAAAAGGCTTGTAACACTTCATTGGGCGAATTTACATGAGATATATAATTCAACGCTACATCTCTAAAGCTAAATTATTAATCACTTCAATCAATTTTCATAGTATAAGTTAAATGGTGCAATATGCAACTGAATACTCCCATAGCACTCATTTGGCTAATAAGTACTGCAAGCCAGCTGTGATATACCCGAAGTAAACCAAGCCTGCTTACCCCGCCGTACACACACATAACGACGCACTTTCCCAATTGACAGTATGTATTAGAACAACGCCCTCCCCCTACCCCCCCTGGGATACAGTAAGAAGACAGGATCACCAACTTTTTCCATCTGAAAGTTGCACTATAAATCGTCACGGGCCGCCGAACGGGAACTATCGAAAACTATTCCCCACCCCCCCGGTTTATTGACAATTTATGGCAGATTTGCATTAGCAGTGACTAAATGACTCGACGGATTCCGAGTTAGAACGGGTTGGATTTAGATTTATTTTTGTTTAGTTTTTCGGAATTGGTTTTGTGTGAGCAAATAAAGAGATTTTATACCTTCTCGTTGGATCGAACAAAAACCTTACTATAATCGGAGGAAACTGACCCTAATGCTCATTTAGGAAAACGAACATTTTATCAGTCTAGGGTATTTTAGGAACAGTCACAGTAGATCTACGGTAAGGTTTTTACGAGTAGTTACAGCTAAGAACAAGGTATATACTACGAGTATATAACTTCTTTTTAGTTAAATTGTTCTTAATTTAAAATATTTAACATCTTTTTAATTTGCTTCCTAAATTGACATCTCATGTATGCCCAAGGAAAAATAAATATTTTGTTCATTTTGTTGTATTGTACTGCCAAAACCAGGGATTCTTTTTATTGATGCAAATGATTTACTTTTAATTTAAAAGCGATTTGTTGCTTGATGACTCATAACTTAATACTTGAAAGATGCTAAGGAAACTCCAGGCAGCTTTGCAGTAACTGAGGATCGACATCTCTGTGACTAGAGTGGTTTGGCCCATCAGAACCAGTCGTGATGTTTTTGACACCACCCATGTCTAAAAACAGAAGAACTTCGTCGCTAATTATTGAACGTAGTTATTCATTGCAACCAGACATTCCACCGAAACATACTACTGATTAGCATCGTTCGAAGCCATAGAAAGTGTCGGATTTAAAGTACACTACACTGCAAACAGTATTGTATTTCACATAAACTACCGAATGCAATCCTTTGTCTTACATCACCTGAATAAGCAATGGAAATGTTCAAATGTTCTAGGTATATATACAGGGTGGAAAGTACAATACGGTTAAATTGTGCCCATATGAAATTCTATTAGGTGCCAATTTGTTCCCGCTACCAAGCGGTTTTCTCGACGAAGACTGTATTAAGTGGGTAAAGAAATACTTTGGATGTATGTAGATTGGGCTGCGGGGAGAGTGGGAATATAGACATCGTAAACGTGTGCGGTGGTTCATTCTCACTTTATAATGCGAATAGTATTCTTCAGACAACGTACGATGTTACAGTTTGCTTTGAAAGTGAACGGTATGTTTCATGGCTGTGTGTTCTGACTGAGTTAAAGACCTTTCCTTTTGGTAAATATCTGGACAATCTGTAGACTGTTTCTTGGGCATGGTCTGGTAATCTTGCTGTGTGAAAACCCAGGCTGCTATAGTCAGTATATTTGAGTAAAGTAATAACAGCAGAACTGGCCGATCTTCAAGGACAAGCAACGTTTACCGAGGTTGGTCAGAGGATGGGGGCACCATTCATTATTTTTTCGAGATTCCTCCGTGCCCCTTAAAGCATCTCAAACTGTTGGTCCCGGCAGATCTTTAACAGTTGTTAGAAGTCTGAAAACCAGTCTCACCAAGAGCAACCGTGTTGCTATGTAACTGGGTTGTGAAGGTATGATAGGCAGTAACTCCAGGTAAAATAATGGTATTAAACTACAAACGGTGATGATGATAATATGGTGATACACATATAGTGACGTGGGGCAAGTATATTTTTTTCGCACTCATAATTCTGCGCCCGTTTGTCAATTTTCCGCCTTTTTTAAAGCTAGGAGTGTTGATAAGACGCTCGTCAACATCAGCGGTATAACATTGTATTCTCGTTATTGATTCCTTAACAAATTTTTAATTACTTCACAAGTCTGTAGTCACCAATAGGTAGGCATCGATGCCGTGACCGCACCAACCGCAAACGAAACACGATCTACTCGATTAGATGTCTGTACAATAAATAATCGATATCGCTCATTCGCTTCGACGTTCACAAATAGCATTTTAATGTTTTATTCGACAGCTGTACACTAAATGTAGATAGTTAAGGAAGCAATCGAGAATGTAAGGAGCTGAAGCATACCTCTATATTGGTGTAATATTAACTTCCAGAAACGAACTGAAATGTATATATAAAACTGGTTTTTTTAGTCAGTTGCACAAATTATACTACAGTTAAATCTAGTAAATATCTAAAGTACAAGTTAAGAAGAGGTTCGTGGCTAAATGATAACAGCTTCACGGGTTGATCGAAGGTTAAGCTACGCTCTGAAGTCTGTCCACGGATTCATCATAGTACCAAACCTTCCCAGTGCCTCGGAAAGTACAATAAGCTGTTAGTCCCGGCTGTCATTTGTAGATCTTTGCCAGTCGTTACGGGAAGTCGGAAGCCTGAAAGTCTAACCTAGGGCGTATAACCCAGTAACTGGGACATGAAGGTCAGATAGGCAGTCACTGCATGTAACATTCTAGTGGTAGTAAGCCGCATCCGGAAGACTGGAAGCCAATCCCAATGTACTCGTAATATGTAGTTGAAAAAAGGCTTGGCAGATGATTATATAACCAACTTGTTTGCGAAGAAACCGCCCCATTCTTCTGCCAAATCAGCTTGAAAATACCAAAACAGAAGTGGCTGTTCTAATTCGTCGTGTTACTTAACAAGTGTTGTGTAGGCATTCAAGTTTCTCTTTGATTAAAGACGCGAAGATTTCTTGATTAAAATGTCTCCACGGAGTGACTGCGGTTGTTACTATTGAAGAGCGTGTTTTGAGTTACGCTCGCCTCTTTGAAATTTGAAAACTTTAGTTTATCTCCTCTAAGATTGTTGGCATACCGTAAAACACAAATGTTTTAATAAGTTGTATATTGTGTGTATTTGTATTTGTTTGCTCGTAGTTTTAATGATGATTCGTTCTAATATTTCGCATATTTAATGTCTAGTGTTCGAGTGTCCATCTAGTTTATCTGGATATCGCCAAGGAGTAGGTTGTCTCTTCAAGTGGCTAGATTGTTTTTCAGCCAAATAATCAACAATGCTGTTCAACGTGGCAATGCTGTCAGCCTTTTGGGTACTTTTCCAGTTGAGAGGGATGGGGACCGATTTTGAATGGGGTTTTCATTTCAAAAGTAAATAAGGCGTGAAGTCTTACATTAAAAATCTCATTGGGTCAGGTAGAAATCATTTCTATTTTACGTTTTAAAGGAAATACAAAACATCGAGACTTCGTAGAAATTATTCGAAGCTGACGAAAAATTTCAACACTGATCTCTTGTGTGTTGAGGACCCTTTCCACTCTTATAAGACGATTTGTTTTAATGCAAATCAACTTAACGTCTATTATTTATTTCGATTACAACCGTCCCAATAATACTGAAGTCAACAAAAATAGTCTAGCCACGAATTACGTTAAAGACAATTGTGTCATTGATGAAGTAGGCCCGGGCCGACTGCGTAGGCAACTGGAAACCTTGGCACGTAGGGGTGCCCGCGTCGGCACTTATGAGAACCATAACACATAAATACAATTTCGGTCGGCATCATATCCATATTTCTTGCCTCACTGATTAGATATGAAGAATAATATTTTGTCGGGGTAAAATAATATCCTGATTTATTCTTACGGGCAAGATAACGGCGCGAAGGATGTGCCCGTAATGGTCGGCACCGGCCCGAAATTGTCCGAAATGGCCCGAAACGGGCCGAAAGTGGCCCCTACCCAGCGCGTATTTTTACATATTATTTTCAGGGGAAGCATTAAATTACAGGGGATTTTTTGTGGGGAGTTATGAAAGACCATATTTTGCGGAGGTGTGTGGAATGAAAACGACTCCTGCCTTCGAGAGGCGAGAGAAAAATATAATTATATGTTTTATGTGGTTCTATATTTTATTAGGGTAGGCTTTTGTACGTAAGTTTCAGGGTGTTAAATCAACGGGGAAAGCGTTAATGTGCTATTTGTCAGTGTAAACGCCACGCTCAGATATTTGGCTTAGAGGATGCAATTTACAACAAAGCGTATAATACAGGAAGGGTCATTCACAAAATACGGTCAATTTAGTGATTACGGCACAGTTTTAGGGAAAAATGCAGCATACAATACATTACAATAATCCTGATTTATTAAGGATTATTTAGCTACATACATACGGGGTATAACAACTACATATTCATGTTAAAACATAAACATTTATTCAGACGTCACAAACAAAACATATCTAAGTATTCGTGCTTCTGTGTAACATAGTACAAGGGATTATGAAGCGGTGATCAAAGGTGATGAAATAGTTCAATACCTTCACTATCAGATCATCTTCGTGGATCCAGTGTTCGGAAAACTGGAAAATAAAAAATAAGTTTCAGAAAACATTGTAATGTAATTTGACTGCGTGTCGTGGGTTCGATTCCCGCACGGAACATATATTTGCATGGCGTCAGGTTGTTGTTGTAGGTAGGTGGTTTAACAACCAGACCTACCTTTGTTCTTCTGAATTTGATGTAGATAAACATATTTAAATGTATTATTTTACATCAAATTAATAGTGGTTGTGCTTACCATCTGAATTTAATATACCTCTATAGTATTGTTAGCCCACAGTTAAGGTGAAAGTCGGCATAAATTAGCCTGAAGCACACAAGTTTCTATTTCTATTAGAATTAGTACATTTATAGTATTTCAACACAGAACTATTCCCGGTATCCAGTTCAAAACATATGACCAATAAACAATGCGTTGAGTAATTCGGTCGAAATCTATTATGCGAGCATAATCCTTCAGGGTCATGACGTCAGCAGTGAGGTCATAGCTCCCATTATGTATTCAGTGTACTGTAGCCATTGAAGCGACTCGAATTTTTATACGTAATAAACAATTGGTGAGTGATCCAAAATCGTGAGAAGATTTTTAATCGAGAATCGGTCGGTAGTTTAAATAAAGCTAAGAACATACACGTCTGTAACTTGCACAAAACTTAACAAGTAGCTTGTATATCATTGTGCTACAACAATTTATAATTGGTGGTCGACTGCTTCGTTGTCCACTGGTCGTGAGCGCTACTACTGAGCGTGAGGTCCTGGGATCGATTCCCGGGTTGGTCGAAGTGATGTTGGGTAATTCCATCAGGAATATCTCAGTAGCAGCCTGGAGTCTGGATTCGTGCAAGGTTGATGACAATAGGCGCGCCCCCTGTTACATGGGACTCAAACATAACTGGCGAAATGTGGGTGTACTGTAGGTACTACACCTCTGTCTTACCCTTTGGGGAATATAGGTGTGATGTTTTGTATAATCAGTAGTTGATAAGCATTCATCTGACCCTGAGTTTCCTGAAAATAAATGGTAAGTTTATTTAGGACACAAACGAAAGCAACTTGCTACAGAAGTACGCAAGTAGCTTGCATGCTATTGACACAATCACCAAACGGAAGTTTTTACTTTTGTGCAAGTTACTAGCATGTGTATTCCTGCCTTTAAATGAAGATTCCAGGTGTACCTATATAACATCATACGCTTGCCTGTGGTCGGTTCAGTGCATCGATTGCATTTCAAACAATAGTAGTTTGTATCAGAGCAATAATATGGTGGGTTTAAGGAGAGCTAGTGAGCATAAAATGTAATGGTATCTAGTCCTATCGTATAAACCGTGTCCTTGTATTGACTTTTACTGCTGTATGGGATACGAGGAAGTCGAGTATTGCTTTGCTTTTAACTTCACAGATGGTATACGGTTATATTGTGTATTTGTATCAGTTCTAACACAGGTCACAAACAAATTTGACTACACAAAAAATACATTTTCAACTGCCAAACCAACAAATAGCGGGAAAAAAAAAAAGGAATATCGAACGAACTTTAAAAATCGCGTTCTCTAGGAAAATTCTACGTGTTACGTTCATATGTGGCATTCAAAATCAGAACCTCGACGCCCTGTTCGAAACAAAACGTGAGAATGGTACCTTTGAAATCGGCTTTCTGCAATCCAATGCATTAGAAAGAGACGGCCTCACAAAAAAGTGCTTGTACAGAAAAGGATAGATGATATGCGGACAGTCTGAGACGCGACTTGAATTGTAAATGCGAATTGCGAGTCGTGGATGCAGTTTCAACCTAGTTTGCGTTACTGGTTAGTTTTCTGTTGCAAATGGACATAATTTGGAATTCTTTCGATTTGGAGCAGACGCTGCAAATTAAGAGAATTACTGTGAAGGTTTCACCATCGAGTTACAGAGTCTAACGAAATTTAATGTTTAGTTGCATGCCATTGGCGTGTCCGACACATATGAAACGATTTCAATTAGATGGTGACTTGGAGGTGAGGTGGGATAGTGTTTAGGAGACGAATGAAAACCAGTGCTGTGCTTCAAGCATCCTATGTCACAGCATCATGCTGAGTTGTATCCCTCTTGTCAAAGTCAACAACTGCCAACAATTATTGGTGTAATACTTTTAGTTTTACCTTCACTAACATATTGTAAATAACAATATCACTAGAAATTTCTCGTCCGAAGTATTACCATGTGCATGTAGGTATGTCTTCTGTAGCAAAAAACATAAAGAAGAGATAAACTAATATGACACAAAGTACTGAATTAAAACAAAACAGTGTGTAAATCGAACCCACACGTTTTAATAAATGAGGCACTGAAAACCAGAGTGGCCTATCTAACTTTTTTTTTTAAATAGAGTTTGGGCCTATAGCTTATTACTAGTAGTGTGTTTTAAAAATGTTAGTTAGACTCTCTGGTTCCCATGGTCCGATACTGAATGACACCAAAAGTCAGGCATACACAGCCGTAATCATCCCTTCAGGCAATAACGGACGCAGTTACAAGTCCAAAGAAGATCTCGCAGAAATGAATACAGACCAACATTACTAATTAAGTTATTGAAGAGTCGAACAAACTTGTTGAAATGCAAAGTGGATTGTTTTTACGCCAGGGCGTAATCAAACTAAGGAATTCCCACAATTTTAAAGGTATATTTTCAGGTGAAGTGAACTAGGTGCTTTGCAATCTTGTTATTACGGTCCAAGTTACCTGAGTTTGTTTTTCAAGTATCCCATGGATATTTTTAAGTTAATGGAGATTTTATTATGTTTACCTTTGGCTTGTGGAACGCTTTAGTGCGTTAGTTTAGTTCTTCAATCTTTTCATGATATAGTGGGAGTGGATGCAAGTATCTTTAAGTCACGTTATTTGGCAAGGAATTCACTTTGAAATGGATGAGTTGAGTGGTCTGCAAGTGGAAATATTGGAGAAGAATATGAATAATTCGTTCGGTATATACTTCTTGTACAATATATGTAGATATTTTAAATGTCTTATGGAAATGTTTGCGGGCATTAACCGCAAAACTAATAAAGGTGTCATATCAATATGGATGATGTAATAATAATAATATTTACTCTATAAATTCCTTACTTCAAAAAGGATGATTACCTTACTCATTACTCTACCTACACCTAGTTGGGTTCGATTCGTGAGATAATGTGTTACTTGTTGGGTTTTAATATTTGGGACTTCTCAGCGCCATACTTCGCGCTGTTGATACCAATAGGATGGCTCCTTATTGCATGGGCCTTAGATCAACATAGCTGGTGAAATGTTGGCATACTAGGTACACTTCTGCTGCCTAAATTGCAATGCCATAACATGCACCTAAGTCCTAAGAACCTTCCTAATGTTAACATCTAAAAACTCTGAACACTTAGTTGGCAATACAGAATTTGAATTCACTACGTGTAAAAAAAAGCGTATATTTAAGAATAAATATTTTTTATGGAAGTGCCCGCACATCAAGCTAGCCCAAACTGTCAAAAGTTCCCAATTGAAAATGAACCTTATGATTTTGCAATAAAGTTGAAAAACTATGAAAGGAATTTGACAGATAGGGGTAGCTCAATGTGCTGGCCTCTGTACTATATATAAGTGATAAAAACACCATTACTTAATTCCTTTGTTATTTTTACCATGTTATAATATGTTTCCAGTGAATTAGTCGTTCAATAAATAAAGTCGATAGCTGGACAAAACTAACTGAAACATTTAACTACAAATATCAGAATTGGTATTCGGATATGGCGCATTATAGATTCATTGGACATCGAAACATTTCAATTAGATGGCCATAGTATCAGATAGATATACTAAGTTTGCAATTTAGCTTTCAAAAAAGTAAACAAATAAGTGTATTTGAAAATAAAACTTTACACTCACACACAAAGTTCATTTTCCATTACAACGTCAATAGCTCTTATGACCTTTTCAATGGTACTTGTCATTGTGAAGTCGACCACATTTGCATTAGCATAAAGTTGAAATTAATTTTATTTGAAAATAACGTAAGTTGGAAATATGGGATTGAATATGAAATAGATACTTACAGGTCTTTAAATTCAGAATGAAGGTTACCTGGTTTATCGTGGCAGGCACGGTTCTAGGCTAGGTCTAGTTTAAAACTAGAATTTAAGTACTTTTCAATTTGATTGTTTAACTCTAGCTTTATTTCATTGCTAGATATAAATCTTACGACGGTTGGTTGCGCGATTTTGTTACTTGATGTATAATATATCTGTATTGTGAGCATTCGAACCTTCTTGGATATTTATTCATAAATTTATACTGGGAGTATAATATTGAGATAAATACTATTCATATTTAGAAGTGATAATACAGCCGTTGGGTCTACCAACGGTCTTGCTGGGTATGTGGCATATATTATAAATATAGCAATTAGTATGTAGGAATATATTCCATAAATAATTTAAATACGCCTTTTAATGAATACGGATGCTAATCCTATGCTGTACCTTTAGAACCAGTTAGGTTATACCATTATACCGGTACCATTGGATACCATTTTATATTTGTTATGATTCTTGTAGTGTGTCCTTTTGTGCTAATAATAAGATAATACTCACTTATATAACTATAGCTGCAATCATCCCCATTCTGTTGCGACTCACCTGCAAAGAAAAGAACATAACATTAATACATATTTACCATAAAAAAAGGAATAAAAAAGTTTAAATGTGTGATACTGTAAGCTGGTTCCAACGTCCATGTACGCCTATTGTATCATCCGGAAAATAGAACAAGAATACATCTGAAAGGCTTATGTTGGTCTGTCCAAATTTTTCAACAAATTCGTCCGCGTCCATTACAGAATCGTGACGTCACGTACAAGAATAAAACATGTTTAAACATCTAAACACTTCTCTAAGTTTACTTTATAGGGACAGTTCATTCACAAAATAATGACTTATGGTCTGACAATGAAACGTGAACTTTGATACTCAAACAATAAAGTCCAAAATTGAGTCAAAACGCTGGTCAGAGTTCGGCAAGCTTCACGAAAAACTCGACACGTGTCACCATTCTCAATCAAAATTCAATTCTATTACTGAATGGCTAAGGTTGAACGGTAAAAGTGATTTTAAGCGTCGTAACGTCACGTCAATGTATATAGCACCGTCACGCGACATTAGATATGAATCTGGAACTCCTTAAAATGTCGTAATGATGTCTTCCGTGTGTTTTGTTTGAGGATTTTAGAAGCTATTCTCAAGTCACTCAGACATGTATGGTTATTAATATAAAATTACTGAGGCGTACTCAATCGTTACAGTTATTTTATTTTTAAAACCCTCTGTTTTTATTATACTCTATATTCATACGCATGTTAGCCATTAGGCGAGTTGTTAACTAACTAATAGACAAACAACCATTGTTATGAGCGGTTCGACAACAGCCCATAAAACTGGGTCAGTCAAATCTAGAACAAAAGGCGGTGTACCAACATATGATCACCTTACAAAAAAACCTTGTTTTCAGTCCTCAAAGGTATCATTGCGGAAATATCGAATGACAAAAAGCTAGGAAACTTTTTGACGGAAAATCGGTAGTAGTCTTTTTATCCATAATGACGTAACTCTATACTTTATGGGCCGCTAGGAATTTCATTTTGGGCCTTTATATTTTTGACCACGCGGTCCCCATGGGTAGGTGGGAGGAGTGGAGGGGGTGAGTATTCTTTATCGTGGCCATTGCGGGCTCTCTCACGTACGCATATTAGGAGAAAGGTCCTTCTAAAAGTCGTAAAGAGGTCGACTAAGGTCGGTGCGTCTATGAAGTGTCTTTAAGCTTCTTTTTTATTTCTTCCGATCGACTTTTCGGTTTTGAATTATGTATGTAAATAAAAAGGTTGTGTGTGACCTTTTTCTATTATTCCATGATAGGTCAATGTGTTGTCATTCCTAGATGTAAGATACACTGGTCTTATTGTTAAATCAAACTGCACAAACAAACAGAGTCACATCAAATCTCATACTTGATTATTAATTAAAACTCATAACAATACATTATTACCAGCAAACAAAATAAACAAATAAGAAAAAAACCATAATAATGTCGGGAAGCAGATATACGGGACCATTGTCGTTCAAGAGGCTCTACACTCACAACACTAGCGCTGTTCAATACCGTGTGAAGTTTTTTTACTCGCAGGACTATCTTTGTATACATCATCACGATTGTCGCCCTTATAGAGTGATCTTTGACATTCCACAATAAGAAGTTAACATGTTCCTGGATTTGAAGGCAGTTTTGAGTATGAATGTCATCTCATGTCTCAGACTACTACGTGAAGAGACGCCGACACAAACTCGGAGCTCACAGTATCTTTTGTCAAGTCAGGACATTATGTTGGTTGGATCATCTGAAGACAATGCAGATTAGGTAGTGTCTGAGATGGGTTTTTGAGGAAAGAAATACACGTACATACTTGTTCGCGGTCTGGCTGTTTCTAAACGCACCAACGATATAAGAGAAATTCCTAGTATGAGGCAAAGTTTTTCAAAAAAAAAAAAATGAGCAAACACGTCCAGTCAGTGCAAGTATTTGTCAGTGATGAAATGATGAGAAAAAAAAATCGAGGATTGTAACGATCTACATTTTCAAAACGTAATTTTGATTACCCCTTACGTAACCAAACTATACACTGACAGAAGGATTGTCACACAAGTGTTAACGTTACCAACAGAAGGTCGTGCGATATTCCTACAGTCAACGAACTGAGCAAACAGATAGATGATTGCACTGTTGTTGTAGGTGGACACTCCAAAGGTCTGAGGTGCCTTAGATTCTGCACTGCAGTGTAAACTACAGGTATTGTCTACGGATCAATGGAGCAGACTGGCGACAGTTGTGGGACTTGCAAAGAGCAATGCGTAGGCTTGAATTAATTTACGGAATCGTGTTTAAAGGTTCGAATCTGGGAAGTTGTTTCGCTCGGACAAACTCATGTGTATACCAGTCTATATTACTTTTAACAAGGCTAGGTGTAGCCTCTATGAATCAATTCACTATGATTTTGTTTCCTTTGGTTCATTATGTTACGGTGTGCATTGATCATTATTATTAATTAAAAGCAACAGATGATTTTGTTTCAATTAAAATTATATAAACGAATTAATTGAACTACCGAATGTCGTTTTTAGGTTGTTCCTACCTGTGAAGTTGTAAACATTATCGAAGATGATTAGCTACTATTAGATAAGGCCTCCGACTGATTCCTATGGTTTGATCATGTTGAGAGGATGGATGAAAGAAAGATGAGTGGAAGAAACACCAGGAGGGGACGCCTTAGAAAGACACACATTGATTTTATTGGTGATGTTCTTCAGAAAGGTTCAAAAAACGCACGCTGGTTGAGATTACTACGCACCTTCGTAGTACTCTCGGCCACTGTGCACATATGACTAGATGTATAAACTTAAACGAAACAAAAGAAGTATGTAAGGATCGTAGCAGATGACGTTTTAAAGTCCTCCATGGGAAAAAGGCTGCAAATTTATGTATGTGTGCATGAATAAGATCTATTATCCACCATCGCGCCTACTTTTCATTTAGTCAAGTTACATCGCATATCTACAGCTACATAGATATAAAACTTAAAATATCTCGTTTTAAAACTGGCGAAATTTCGTATAAATCGACAACGTCTTCACGTATAAAATTTATAGTCTAATGAAATATTGTTTAGCACTCGGCGCCGGTGTTACCACGGGTTTACGATTCATCCCCGCCATTTTTTTCGTGGGATTTATTTTGAATCTCATTGGAGTGTTTTGCGGTTTTCTTCTGTATTAGAATGGAGTATAAAATATTCATTTTAATTTTAGTATCACAGTTCATTGCAGTCAAAAGTAACAGGTTGTTGTGAAAATTGTATTGTTGTGTGAGCGCTCCTGGAATTCAACCCTGGATTGGGCCTGGTTTGCTAATGTTAGATTGTTATGTTATGTTTGTGTGTTATAAAAAGGGATCTTACATAATGTAACGCCTGTTTTGGTGTTATACTGTACTGAGTTACGCCTCTGCTTAAACTCACGGGGGAAAATAGGTGTCAGCACAAAACAAAAAAATTGTACAGAGTTTCATTCCACTCCTCTTTTCAACTTTTGTGTCTGCGTCATTATATTCGAAAAAAATACATGGAATTAATCCCTTTTTTAACTGATGTTAAGATCTCGTTATGGCCTCGATACTATTTCAATAACATTCCATCGAGAACCCATAGTATCAATACTTGGCCGAAAGTGTGAAGGGTGGGGGCGGCGACATTTCCGACTCGGAGCCGCCGAGTTCTCCTAATGACGCGAATATTTCCCGCTTGACGTTTAATTAACTATCAAAAGAGGGTAGTTTGAATAGCCTTCCTTTAATGCGACGGTGCCAATCCTAGGCTCTGCTTAGGAATCGCTTTTTAGATCCGTTAATGGTTGTCCTGACGTTTCATAAGTAGTGTTTGAATGACTGGCTTTAACATTTCAAACTGCTTCTAAAACTAAGCAAAAGCTTTAGTCGAAATCAATATTCGGTCAAAACGGAAAAAAAAACTGTAAACTAGTTCACGTAAACTTTTAGCAAATATGCTTGAAAAACTTTTATCGATATCTAAAAATAAAACAAAACTTATCGCGAATTAATTTCCCCTTGGGAGACGAAGTTTTAAAATTGGTTCGGATATTTTTTTTTGGTTGCCGAAAGTCACGTCTGAGCACTAAATATTATAAGGTTTTAAAGATTAAATTAGGGATAAGTGACAAACTAATCATTACAGCCTTATCTTGGTGAGATTACGTGCTACACAGCGAATGTATTGTTCTTTTTTTTCTTTTTTAACTTGCGGTTGGTAGTTTCAGTTTCTGGGTAGCAACGACAAACCAGGGCACAATTTCTCACAGCTCTATTAACAATGCAATCATCTATAACCGCACAATCTGTCTTTGTGCTCTAAATAATCCTAAACGATAGTTTTGTGGGTGCTTCGAAGCAATCGTGCGAGACGCCGGCGCCGTTCGATATCCGATCGAGAACTTTACAATAGTTTTTACGAACAAATGGAGTAAAAAACTGTACAATTTATGTACAGAGGTCAGCACATCAAGCTACCTCAATCTCTTAACTTTCTTTGATAGATTTTCAACTTTATAACAAAAGAATAAGGTTCGTGTTCAATTGAGAAAAATGGATAGTTTGGGATAGTTAGATATGCTGGCGTCTGTAGAAGAAGTACTCAGAGTGTAAAGAGGCTAGTTATGATTGGAATTGCTTAAAAAACCTCAATGCTGTTCACAAAAGCATGCTTGTTGAAGCACGTATTGTGTTTGTTCGTAAAAGCATTATTTTTTATGTAAACAGAGTTGGTGATTACCTTACTTTGACTGTTTACTTTCATCACGTTTTAGTATCTGTAAGCTTTTTAGAACAACGGCTTAGTTGTTTAAGACCAACTAAGCCCCAACTGTCAGTGTGGTATTCGAAAATAGAATATTATAACCGTAAAAACAGCTGGTATTACTATTACACATAACGTTTTAAGATAGATACTATGTTGTGTCTACACACCTAATCTTACAGTATTTTTTTTGGTAAATACAAGCACATAATATTTCATGAATTTGTTACCCTTCGTATAACCACCTGGGTACCTGTACCATACACCTTTTAACATTTGCTTACCCCAAAAGTTGCTTACAATAGTAACAAACTACGACCACTATTTCTCCATTATAACAAGCTCGTAAATTACATTTAATTTTACCTAAAATCAAACATTTAGCGCAAATTCTAGTAATACTTAGGCAAATAGTCCTAAACCAACAACTTGTAAGTTAAAATCGCCCGCTGCGAACCCAACCAAAATAAATCAGATGAGATCCATTCAAAGCCACTAACTTAAAAAAGCATTTATTTAAAACTAAGTATGTATAATGTGTTTTCCTTCGATTCACTCTTTTAAAGGGGATTTATTTGATGCAGTAACGTAATTTTCGGGACTGGGAAATAAGTATCGATGATACAATATATCTCGAGTCGATTTGAGGCTACATCGTTAGAAACACTTGTGGCACTCTTTATTTGTGCTATTAATTTTTAAAACACCGCTTTTGACTATCTAAATGAATCTGAGGCTCATGCTTCCAGAGATACGGTTAGAATCTACGCCAATGTTGTATGAAAAATCAGGTATATAACAGAATTTTCTTGAACATCTGTACCCGGAAAGATTTAATGAGCGACTCACACGATCATCGGGATACGCGAGTAACCAAATATCGTCTTTAGAATGAATAAAAGCTATGTCTCGCACACAACGTTAAAATAAAGAAGGCCATTCATACAACTAGAGCCGCGCGACTGGAGCCACGTTACGAATTCGACGGCAATTTTTTCACACCGTCGCAATACGGTCTACAGTTCTTTGAAATATTGCCTCGACGCGTGCAAATTTCGCTCGCGTACTTTTCTACAAACTTATAGAGCGTCAAAAAGGACCTTAGCACGTCTATTTACGGTGTATTCTCGCCTGTGTAAGCTGCAAATGAAAATTGGCGTCGAATATAAGTTACATACGGTTGCCTACACAAAAATAACGAACTGCGCCGCCGAGACGGCTGTAGTAATCACGACGTGAATGGCCGACCATGGACTATATTATGTAAAGGATCTTTTGAGCTTTTCAAAGGGATTCTGAAGCGTTTTCAGGGCGGTTAATTACACGATACGGAGGCCGTAAGCCTGAAGTTTGTCTTCAGTACTGAAATTCGTAGCTATAAAGCGATTTTATGCTTCTTTAGGAGTTTCTTGACGGTTTGCGGTTTGTTTTTTCTTTGTTGCGTTCGGAATATTTTCCGTATTACAGTTTTGTGGAACATTGAGCAAGATTGAATGTTTAAGAAACATTTGTGTTTATGTTTATTACTGTTTGTAATTGGCCAGTAAAACGAAGTAAATTCTTTTAGTGCAACCATTTTGTTCATATTAGCAAACATCCGGTAAAATGGAACGGGATATTGAATCACGAGTTATGAATAATAAATATAGTTTGCGAAACACAACTATGACAGTCAAATAATCGGAATGTTTTTTTATTGTCCCACTGTACATGGAAAATATGTTCCAAAAATATTCACTTCAACAAAAGATCTGTCCAGGATTGAATCTAATCTTGCATATACCTTTTGGAAAAGTTGTTCGCACACTGGAACATAGCGGCGCACTAATTCGCAATACAATTTGTCATAGTCTCACTGCATTGCAGTTTCCTACTGCGACAAAGAGCCATTCTGATACATCAGAACGACAAGCCATTGTCAGAACAAAGTGTGGGCCACTACATCAGAGTTTCAGAGAATATTTATAGTTGCCAGTACAACTTACACAGTTAGTACACTTTATGAAGAAAAAAGGTTTTATTTTTATGTTCGTAATTAAAGTCTGACGTACATAAAAACAAAGATGTACTTTAGTAACTACGTAAAACCCAGGTGGAGATTACAGGATGAGCTGGACTCTTTCGATATAAAATGGGGGGCCCAAATAGCCTTAGGGAGTCCCCTACAGTGGGAGCATCCTAGCCAGTAAGTATTAGGTAAAGTCTAAAGTGTAACAATATTCCTTTAAGTATTTATGTGTTATGACAACATAAAATATATTATAAGGCAGCAAGTTTCTTGAACAGTAATAACAACATACTTGACTTTTACAACAACGCTATGTTTCTGTTAAAGCATACACATAAAACTGACGTAGATGTCTAAAAAATATTACACGCCTTACTAAGCTGTACTAAGATAAAAAGTGTTCTCCGTTGATCACTTTTGGTCAATGGTGAGTATAAAAACGTTGATCACTTTCGGCCAATGGTGAGTATGTATATGTTGATCACTTTTGGTCTTACTGTCACATTAAGTTTGTTACTTTACAATAAAAGAGTCAATAAAAGGGGCTAATGTTTAACTAAAAATTGCCTTATTGATCGGTTTTAAAGGCTAAGCAACGGTTGCTGAGGTTAGTCTGAGAATGTAATAGTTGACTATCCGTTACGTACTGAGACCCATCCTTGACCTCGGTCCCGGCTATAATTGTACATATTTGACAGTCGTCACGAATAGTCAGAAGCCCAAAAGTCTTACAAAACAATCTGAGACACCATATTTGAGACCTGGGAGAAGTCATATAATGCCCTGGAATAAAACAGAAAACTCTTTTTTGTACACCATGAAAACTTACAAATAATAACTTAGGTATTTTTAGACACTTGTGTTGATTGTTTCGATTGGATTTCTCATCATCTAAATGCATAACTATAAAGTTCAGAAAAACTTCCTTGGATCTCTTTGTTTCTTATACTAAGTTACTACTAGGGGCGAGTGGTTAACGCGACTGCTAAGAATGAGGTCTTGGGTTCGATTCCCGGGTGACCAATGGGATCCAATAGTAATTTTCTCATTAGCAGCCCGGAGCCTGGATATGTGCCCGGTTGATGGCAATAGACGACCGATGTGGTGCAGCAGGCGGAAGTCCGCCTGCGACGCAGGAGGTTGCGGGTCCGATTCCCGCCTTGGGACAAATGTTTGTACGATCTACAAAGATTTGTTCCGGGTGTTCTGGGTATTTGCTATGTATAATAAATATATCTATCTATGTAATGTATTGTATTAAATGTATCAGTCATCTTATTCGTATTGGATTGTCCAGCATTATTTATTTATTTATTTTATAGGCTCGCCCGCTATTACATGGGACTTAGAAATATAACTGGTGATTGTACGTACAGCTCTGCCCAACGGGAATACAGATCTGGTATAATTTTAATGTAGTAATCTATAATAATGGAGTAATATCGATTCAAAGAGTGAACGCTAACGGCAAGCGATCGATTATCCAAAATTTTCATACGCTGACTGCGCTCTGTATCGCTGGTTTAGTGGCTTGACCGGAACGTGTTAAGCTGACAACGCATCGGGCAGTGTTACGATTGCGATTGTTCGATTTATGTGTTGTCTGCCTGTATGTGCCCGTTTGTGGGTCATTTAGCACTGGACGCAAAGCAGAATAGAGACCACTTTAAAATTAAGTACCGTCCATTTCGGTAAATAGAAACGCAGTGGTGAATAGAAACAAGACTTTGACGATTCCTGAAGTATTGGGCAGTGGTGCACCAATAGTAACACCCACATTTCACCAGTTATGTTTAAGTAACATGTTATAGGGGGCTAGCCTATTGCCTTTAACCGGGCACAAATCCAGATTCCGGGCTGCTAATGAGGAAATTCCTATTGGAAAACATTCAATAACACTTTGTCCGGGGTGGGAATCGAATCCAGGCCTTCACTCTCAGCAGTCGCGCTTGTGACCACCAGACCAACGCGGCAGTTGACTATTTTAACGTTTGTTAAATATAATTTAGAATTATGGTCTCATTCGTCTAGTGATTATAAGCTGAGCAAGAGGCCCTAGGTTCAATTCCCGAGTAAGGTAGTGATAATGGGTTTTACCATCTGAAAGAATCTGAGAAAGGTTGCTCAATATAGGCCGTTCTTAATAGGCACGCCAATCTAAGAGACATCTTGTAGTTTAGATAGTTTGTAGCTACACGTATTTTTAGAGATTGTAGAATGATATAAGATCAGCAAAAAAGGGCTTTATCTTAGATATAAAATTCTCGTGTCACAATATTCGTTCCTATACTCCTCCGAAACGGCTTGACCGATTCTTATGAAATTTTGTGTGCATATCGGGCAGGTCTGAGAATCGGCCAACATCTATTTTTCATACCCCTAAATGATAAGGGTGACCCCTTAATATTGTTTTTTTTTTTGGTTTAAAATGGCAAAACAACGTTTGCCGGGTCAGCTAGTTATTCATATAAATTACCACTATAACTTAAGCATTACACCCGTATTAAATTGAAATATAGAGCCCCTCGAAGTTGGTGTGTATAGATCGTAGGCACGTGGCGCACTTGTTTATGTCTGACCCGTGGGAGGGAGGCCATTGTCTGTATGTGTGTACACAACAACCTAGCCAGGCAGAGCCACGCTAAATAAATAACATAACAGACTTCGGCACAACGAGATCCAAGTTCTGTACCGACAACGCGACATTTAATAATATAACATTGTAAGGTAGTAAATCTAGGAAACTTGAAAGCTGTTCGTTCAACAAACTGTCGGGAAGCGAACCTGTACATTATGACTTACATAAACTGCCAGACTCCAACTTTTATGCCACCAATAAATTCAACGGTGCCCACTGGTTATTTCTAGAAATAACTAGAAAAATACCTTTAGTGTTTCCCCTGGCTGCGCTTTATGCACTACGAAACGGTGTATTTCTTTCAAATTAGCGCAATAAAAGTTTTATTTGGTCGTAAATAAAATCGAGAGGTGACTGTTGCCAGTACGATAGAGGCACACGATCATGCATATTATATTTGTTTTTAGTTTATTCCATGTTTAATGTCAAATATCATTGACCTTTAGAGATCATAAAAGGTCAGAAGAAAAGTAATTAACGCGTCGATCATATTTGAACTTTGTTTAATTAGGTTATGTACGTACGAGTTTATTTTACAAACAAACAAAAGTATAACCGTAAATATTAATTTAAACTGTACTATATACTTACAGGGTTTAAATTAATGTGTTTTAAATGTTAAAACATAAAAAAATACGTTTCAGAATTTTATTTATAATACAACCGCCAAATTGTTAATTTACTCACTCGTATTTTGTTAACGATAAAATAACACACATGTGAAAAAAGGCGAACTTCAGATCAATTCCCTATAATTCATCATTTCCCGTCAAACACCGAAAATCGTTCGAACTTATCGAATTAATCTTCAAACGTCGACATTGAAAATCGTCTGCCGAACACATTTCCGTGTACAAAGAGATTAAAACTGTTTGTCCGTTTGTTTGTTTGTTAGATATCCATGTTTGTACGGCATTTAATGACGCCAGGGTAGGCCGGGGGAATATACACCAACGTTCTGGCAATTACAATCCAGTTTATTCTATAGTAATTTTGAAAGTATTGTCCATTGTAAACGTATAAAGTTGGAAAATAAAAGGGTTGGATTCGGGATTATTTGACTGCAGAGACCAATAAAATGGTATTAAAAATATTCGTTCGACGAATTCAATTTAATATCTGAAATATTTTTTCTGAGAATACCTTTTGCTTTTTACTTATAAATGAGCACGGTCTTATTAAAAACATTTCCAAGAAATACTTGAGTATGAACGCGGAAATCGTAGTATTATTTACTGCTGGGAAATGCTGTAACAAAAATTTTTTAATTCACTGTTTTTATATATTTTTTGTCCGAAAAACAGTCCAAGAAGATGCGTGTAAACACCAAAACAGGACCAGAATACTTAACAATATGTAGGCACATACACAAATTGTAACTTGCTACGCAATAACCCGCAGGCGGATTCAAGTTCCGTAGAGTTTAGTGCGTGAAAGCTACGACGCTACGCCGTAGGCTATTGCTACGGACCTACGCTACGTGCAGGTTATTATAATGTGAAATTCATTTTAGAATTTTGCATTTACAGATTGCGTTTTTGAGGGTGAGATATTATGGAAGATTAAAATTATTTATTTTCAGTGAGGGAACAGTGTTGTTGAAATAACAGTTTCTTTGACTGTGGTATATTACTACTGCTAACATTTTATTTGTGAGTAATGAGGCAATTACTTCTTAATCTCTACACACTAAAAAAAAACTGAAAAATCACCATTACAAAAATACCAACGCAATACAAATGAGTTGATCCACGCAGAATCCCATTGTTATTAATACGTACAATAACTGGCGGTCCTAAACGTTTGTCCCACAAATAAATTGTGTGCTTAATCATTGTGCGTATGAGCGATGTCCTCCATCAGTTATGAGGTTCGCTGTTTTTTGGTCGCGCGACCCCGTTGCCTTGCTAATCGACGATATTACGGGTTTGACGTTTAGCCCGAGGCCTGCTGATGCGACCAAGAGATTTACGGGTCAGGCTGAGGGGGACGTGTTTTGGTGTCGTGCTTAGGAGATAGCTAGACAACCAGTAGTAGGTTTTTTGTGAGGCTGCCAAAGATTGAGCCTAGACTCGCCCCAGGAAGGACCGAGTAATTATTAATTAGTTATCTTAGTGGGGAGATAGCCTTTTTAGGGGTTGGAGTTTCTTGCCCTTCCTCTCCAGACGAAACTATCTTTTGGAAAGGGCTACTAGAATATTTATTCTGTTTTTAAAAACGTCCACACTAGGAACTTTTCTCTTGTGTCGTGGGTGTATTTACAAACATTTAAACTCACTCATACATACAGCCAGACACGGAACAATTGTTGCGTGTGAGAAACGAACCCGCGACACACAGCACAGGAGCCACTCGCTCTATCACTGAGCCAACTGTGCCGTAAAAATTTTTTTTTTTTTAACATTTTAATTTTAAAGTTGACGTTCAAAAGTGCCTTTTGGTGGTGTTGCCTTTTACTTTGATGTTTTTGGTGGTGTTGCCAATCGGGTCAAGATTCGTCTCAGGAAGGGCTGCAGATTAATTTTTAACCCATTTCGAAACAATCAAGGAAATATTATATCATTTGATTTTGCATTGATGTTGGGTTGAATTTGACGTAACTCCATGCTTGCTGATGCGAGTGGAATTCACGGAAAGCTGTGAAGGATGTCAGGAAAGAAGTTAGTTCAATTTTTTTCATCCACGCCCTTCATTTATTCAACTAGGTAAGTCTACGGATTTTTCGCCATACCTTAAGTATGACTGTCTCCATTTTAACAGATTTCAATCCTTACAACACTTTATTTAAAGTTAATAGGACAATATAAGTATTTTTATTCTATGTAGGAGGAAGCCAAAGAAATGGTGACATGATATTGTGAAAGCTAACAGTCTGAATGTCTGGGATGAAAATAAATAACAATATGCTTAACACCTTAACTGCCAGACAATGAGACACCATAGAAAATGTATTGTTTGTCGTTCACGGTATACGATTAGAATCCTAGTTTTACTCAATTGTTTTTTAAAATTATATAACATTATTTTTTTCATGATAGTTTTTATTTGTGCATGCATTCTTTGTATATACATACATTAAATTAAAATTTAATTAAAATATAATACCAGCCTGTAATGGTCCCACTGCAGGGCAAAGGCCTCTTCTCATACACAGAAGGCGCGAGCATTAATAACCACGCTAGCTCGAGACGGGTTGGCGATTTCAGACTTGTATTCAAGTGAGACAGAGACAGTGATGTGCAAGATAAACTTAACTTAGTACATATGAATTGAAAAAGTCACATAGGTACTTGCCCAGGTTTGAACCATAGCGTCGTGCACAAGAGGCGAGGCCTAAAACACTGGGCCATCATGACAGACACATACAATTTATTTATATTTAAAAAAGTATGTATTTGTATCCCTTTATTTTCGAAACTGCACCTACCACTGTTTATCTTAGTCTCTGCTGACTGGTAGAAAATGCCTATGGCATTAAGTGTGCCTTTATACATTTGTGTGTCGAAGTACAAAATCAATAAACTAGTTGATTCGTATTTAACTAACAAGAATCAATGTTAAATAATGTCGAATAACTAATAAGTATAAATAATTAAAACAGCCTGCTAACGGTCCAGCCAGAATCGGGGACTGTCACCATACACTCCTACTTGTATTAATAAACCCAAACCCGATACTAACTGGAAATAAATAAATTCTACTGCTGTTTTTACCGACGCAGCGAAAAATAGTCAACAATTAATTCCCAAATGGAGTTAATTAAACAATAAATTCATTGTCCGGCAGACGTCCTCGCACTAAAAGCCCGAAAGGGTGTTACAATCCGATCGATCTCCTTATCTGCAGGTTCCAGTTAACGTTTTAATTGCTTTATAAATAACTCGGCTAACCCTTGCGCCCTAAAATACGAGAAATTATGACCTTAGGGTGGCACATGGTATATTAAACATGCCTAAATCTTTAGAACAATGCTTGTGGGCTTAGGCATTTGAACAATGAGTGTGATTAAAATTTTGGGTTTTCCATTTTCGTGTGTGGTAAAGTGATTTCTTTTTTGTCTGTTTTATGTGGAGATTTGAATAGGATTAATGTGTCTGAGAACTTTGATATTATTATCTAGATAGCTTCTAGTCGGTTTTCCAAAGATTAAGTGTTGAAACCATCTGTCTAAAGATTATATGAACAATTGAATTACAAAACTAAAAACATGTTAACATGAAATTAAATTCTGCACGTACGAAAATGAAATCTGGAATTCAAATAAATACAAAATCATTCTTTTCTTTGTTTTTTAGTACTTAACTGTAAGTCTAGTATGACTCACTCTTATAGCTGCTTAAGTTGTCTAGGTATTTTTTTTTAATTTTTACATTTGAAATGTTTCGTTAAAAGATACAAGGTTTACAAATAGGTACTGAACACAATCAGCCTATAAAGCATCCACTGCTGGAACACACACAAGCCTCCTTTCTGGGAGAGGCTGGGCCATAGTCCATTGGCCAACACATCAAGCTACCTCAATCTGCCAAATTTCTTTTATAGTATTTCAACTTTATTACAAAAGAATAAGCTTGATGTTCAAAATCAAAATCAAAATCAAAATCAAAATTCATTTATTCAAATTAGGCTGAGAATCAGCACTTTTTGAACGTCAAAGACGTTTACATAAGACAGTCCCCCAAAACGCCCACCCTTCACCACTTCCTAGTGTTTTTGCTGGGAAGAAGAAGTGGAGGAACAAACTCCC
The DNA here is from genome assembly GCA_905147745.2 of Phlogophora meticulosa. Lineage (NCBI taxonomy): Eukaryota > Metazoa > Arthropoda > Insecta > Lepidoptera > Noctuidae > Phlogophora > Phlogophora meticulosa. The sequence continues at coordinate 4,104,000 of LR990521.1, forward strand.
CAGCAACACGTCTGTCTGATAGGTTTGAAGAACCTGAAGCTATACAACACATTATGTCAAAAATAATAATTATGTCAATCATCTTTATACGTCATTCAATTAAATAATTTGCTACATGTTAGCTAGCACACACCAATATGCCAAAATAAATAAATAAAAAGTTATATATACCAAAATCGACAATTAACTCAATTCATTCAATTAACTCAGTTCAATTGGGAAAACTTGACAGTTTGGTATTGTTTGATGTGCTGGCGTCTGTACGTCACGAGCCGCCAGTGCGGGTTAGTGGATGTCACATTTCCTCCAAATATTGGTTCTAGGACATGCTAGTTAATTTACAATGTTTTCCTTCACCGTTTTAAGAGCAGTGATGATGAAATAGTCTACACAAAGCAGAGCGTCTACCTAGGTTTGAACTTGCGACCCATGAAATGTAGGTCGAAACCGCGACCACTAGGCTACCACTGCTATTAACAGGTACTACACAAATTAAAATACACATTTTGTTTGTTATTGGCTTACAAAAATAAAAAGGTCATGAATATCGAAGCCGAACTAATAAAGCGTGGGATGTGTTTAAAATTCTGTAGTTGAAAAATAAAGAACCGTGGGTTTAGCCCACGTCTGTTAAACTTTTGTAACACTTGTTATCATACCAAAGCTGATTGAATGCCAATTTACTACTGAAACGTGATCAACACATCTAAATCTCGTATAAGAACTGTCAGTGTCAATATGCCACAAAAATAATGACACTGACAGATGTTGAACGCGGTTTAAATGTCTTCAGTTACATTGGTCAAATTGAGTTTTAATATCTCTTGAAAAGTTAATTATATTAAAGCAGCATAGGTATCACGTGATTTAAAATGTTTGAAACGATGTAAGTATGTTCGTCATAACTGTATTTTTTACATTTGACTCTGAGGTGTTTTATTGACATAAATAAATAAATAAATAAATAAATAAATATTGCTGGACAATCCACACAGCATCATCTAGCCCCAAGCTAAGCAGAGCTTGTGTTATGGGTACTAGATGACTGATATACTTAATACAATACATTACATATATAGATATTTTTTTATTTTTCATAGAAATACCCAGAACACCCGGAACAAATATTTGTAGATCGTACAAACATTGGGAACAACGGGAATCGAACCTGCAACCTCTTGCGTCGCAGGCGGTATTTTATAATATTGGTGACATTGACAGCTCTTAAATTCTATTTAGATGAGCTTATCGAGTTCAGTTTTGTTGGTGTGAATCCCTGATTCTTATTAAACGTCCCACATAGCTAAGACCTAAAACTTACAACCTAGTAGGTACATAAATCGTCGAAAACGAAGACCATACATTCTCGGACCCAAATCAAACGCGTAACTTGGACCCATTACAGTTACTACCTAATTCTGCGACGGATGCTGCTAACTGCGGGGAATTTCTATCGTTATGTCATCACTATAACTGTTAGTTGGTATTAGGAGCCGCGAGTGGGAGGGATATTGTTTAAGAATCGTTTATGACCGGGCTCCGTCTTTATCACCGATCGTATCTTGTTGTGGATTGGCTGAATAATGGGCTGGACTAAGTACGACAATTCTGGTATTGAATTTGTGTTGTGAGGGTTAATGTGATCCAATTTATTTATTTATTTAAACTTTATGGGTGGAGGGTGTAGAAATAACGTGTCAGGTGCATTGTTATGTTCGTGGATAACAAAAAAAAACTCTTTCTTCTCTTCTTTACATGTATATTAGATTAAAAGACGCTTATAAGTTCTTTCTTCAATATCAGATGAGCCAAATTCTAGATTGGAAAAGACTTAGCACTATTATGGCGAACTTACTCGTATTTTGGAAGATGTGCTAGCCATGTTCAGTACTTATTCTGTGCTAAGTAAGTACTGAGTTTAATGAAAACGTATATTGTGGTTTGTTCTTTAGTTGGCCGAAAATACCTATAACCTACTACAATACCCAGAAATAGTACGATAACATTGTTTAACCTAAAACTTTCGGCATAATTAATAAATCAAAAGGAAACATTATAAGTTACCATTAATATAACAGATTGTGCCTACACAATTAAAATCATAACGAAAACACATAACGGTTGCTTCATGACGCGTAACTTCAAACAAAAACTAAATTATGAGGGTTGGCATTTGTTAGTATCGAATGGGAGTACGGGACCCTCGCGAAATATTGTATCTACTAGCTTATTAGACAGCGGTTGCCAAATAATTGGAATTGTTCTCTATTACCATTACGGAGACAAAATATAGGACAGTTTTAGGTTAATTGATACGACGGTAATAAAATACTCAACCACTGAGTTTAAGATACCTATAACAGAGAAATAGTGAGCACATTTTGTTGTTGCCACTTCTTACCAGCAAACGCAACTAAGAAGCGGTGGAGGGCGGCCGGTTTGGGGGACATTTTTTTTTTAAGGATTGGAAATCATCCAGTGACTTCTCCCGTTCTGGGTGGAACGAGAGGGCGTGTCAGACTTTTACTGACTAAAACCCATCCGTGATCCGTTTTGCTCTTTACGTTCCAGGGTCACGGTAGCTCTTTCGAACATCCCGCAACTGGGAGACAGACTTATGCCATTTTTGACCCGCACAAAATGCTGATTCTCAGTCTAATTACTAACTACTTAATATATCTAAACGACCTTAATTGCCTTTAAGAGCTAACAGGAGCAGTAAAAATGTCTAAAGCTACCTCTAGCGCTGGTCAGTTGATTTAGGGATTCTAGTACCTACCTACATACATTCTCGTGTAACATGACATTTATGTTTTCAACTTTGAGTACCTATTGATGCCCATAAGATGGCTCAGCAGAATATCAGATAGCTGCACTTGACTCGTTGGAACAAAAAGCATAGCCGACGTGGAACCTGTCAAGCTCCACGATCTCACCCCCTTTAACTACCCGACTACCAGCCGTACTGCATGGTACCATCAGCATTTGGTTCATATCCCGAGTAATTTTACATAGGTTTTCTCCGCAATTATTTTGTGCAAAGTCAACGTGTGGTACTCATTGCCAGCTTCCTTGTTTCCGACCACCCATAACCCATCAGCCTTCAAAGCAAGGTAAAACGGGCATCTCTTGGGCACGCTCATTGATTCCCATCAGGCGAGATCGAGGCCAAGAGCCAATTCTTGTTAAGAAATGCTGATAAATAAAATTGTTTTTCTTCTATTCTTTAAACAGTACATCATTAACTTGGCATCTTCGAAGTGCTTGAATGATTGACATCATAAAAGACTCGTCATTAAATGCATGTTGTTTGTTTTTACTGCACTTCAACCGTCAATGTAACGAGGTTGTTAGTTTGCAAGCCATCACGATTGTCATAACTTTAATTATAAATACACACGTTCCAATTGCATAACTACCATTTGTAAAACCATTGATACAAGCTTAGATACGACACGCGATATGTCACCGTGAAATATTCCATGTTTAAATGGCTACTATTTTTCTGTTTTAGTTGAAGCTTCGTTGACAAATAATAGTTAGATTGTTTTTATTCAAATGTCTAGACTTCAGCTAGTGCTTACAAGATTGACTTCGAAACTTTTTGAAAGTATTATTTAATGTCTGGATTTTTTTATGTAAAGTATGAAAGTACTGCTGAAATTCACACAAACAAATAAGTTTAACACGTCAGTCCTCAAAAATTATAAAGTCGATTTCCCTGAGGGGCCGAATGTGTATTTTTTTTTTACACAGACAATAAGTTTGGAAACCATTGTTCTACACAATAAATTCAGTTCGGAGAGACATGCGATTGCTTTGCATCTTTCGCCACCCCATTGAATGGGTTTCGACGTTTGATTAATGGTATTGAAGTAGGGGACGAAATAATTTCACATATCTTGACGACACCCTTATGGATCCTAGTCTGTCATTTTTTCCCTGGCGTACATTTTGTGACATTTTTTACTTAATGTGTTTTGGATACACATTAATTAATATTTTGAAATGTGGCGCCGACTGTTGATGGAGTTTTATTAATATTGATGATGAAATCTCGCAATGTTTGAGAGGGGATTGAATTGAGTTTTTATTGTGATAGTATCGTATTTCATTTTCTTTGATTAATGACAAAACGGGTGATACTTCACATATATTTTATAATACCTACTAGACTGGAGTTCTGGGGTAAATGTCTTAACTTCGTCCGTTTTCTTCCAAGTCTATACTACCTACTTACTCCAAAAACCAAAGAGAAAGATAAAGACAGCTTGAGCAGTTATCAACATAAGCAACGTAGTACCCAACTTACAAGGCACATACCCAACTAACACCTTAACATCAAATCAGCACCGCGCACTAACGAATTGGACAAACGATTGATCAAAGGAACATTCATGGTCTACTAACGACCAAGCCAATGCAAAGGCCACTAGAAAACGTCAAGGGAATGGCACGACCATCGATAGAATTTCACTTGTACGCTCGAATTCGGACGAATAAAATTTTAGCCGAAATTGAATCGGCCGGTTGCCGGCCAGTAGACCGTAAAATTGGTCGGCACGATGACCGTGCCGTGCCGTATACGGTATCTTCTTCGGCGTTTGGTCGAATTATGTGTGTATGTTGGGTGTCGCGTTCAGCCTCCTGAATTATACATGGGCCGAGGCGACCTGTGATTTAGTACGCCGACTTCCGACCGGGACGCGCCGTTTAAGAAGTATATTCTTTTCCTGTGTTATAGATATTTTGTGTTTCGCGTTTGCTTTTGTTTTCCCTTTTTAGGTTATTTTCGAAATGGGAACGTAATTTATGTTAATGGATTATACCTGTAATGGGTTATATTTTTTTGGGATGCTAAAAATCGCAAATCGTGTTCGTACTGTTATTTAAGATGATAAAAATCCATTATTTCTTTAATAAAATACAGTACATTTGGCTTGAACTCTTAAGTAAAGTATCCTTACCAAAAAGATTTGTTGAACCTTTTTTTTCAAATAACTCCTATACAAAAGTGCACATTTTGGCATCAATCCCGTATGCGGGAAAAATAATCTGCGAAACGCGTGATATTGTAAGCTTTGTGGGATTATCGAGTGCTCCATAAAACCCATTGGAAAATCAAACAGTAGAGGTTAGAAAAAGCTTCATAAAGGAAAGCTTTTAACAAAATTATTTGTGTAAAAGGAATTGTTTTTTTTTAACTTGTCGATGTAGGTAGATCCAGTATTTATTTTAGTCGCAGTGAGGAAAGTAAACTGTGTATACAGAGAACGGGTCAGTTTAAAAATGACGTCAATTTGTAGAACGTACTGTATATTAAGGTACACTAACGTTTACACAGAGTGTATGATAATCGTGTACACACTATTAAACAATCACAGTAATCATGTCTATGAGAACAAATTACGCCCTTATTTATATTCATAAATACAGTGTTCGGTAAAAGTTTGCACAGTCGATAACCAGACACCCTGTATATTTACGCTCATGACCCACCTTTATCCCGGTACCGTGTAAAAATATTTTAAAATTAAAATACATTCCAAATTTAACTTTGCGTAAAGCCAAAAATTGGATTAAAAAGCGAGTGGGGAAACTTCCCGAACCTTTCACACGTGAGCTAGAGTGAGACAGGCTTTGAAGCTAAAATATTAAGCTCAACTTGCACCGCCGTATAATGCTTTAAGTAAACTAGCTGACGTATAACACCTCCACAGATTATCGACGTTCCGTTGTTTAGTTTACGAAGAGTGTTAAAGATATGGGTGAATAAACGGGCATTTAGGACCAGGACTGTTGAACCTAAGTTTCATACCTCATCCATACGTAAACTCATGGGAGGACTCTTTTTCTCATGGAAGTAGGCAAAAACTAGAGAACGATACCCGTAACAATTCTTAGATAAGTACTTCTTTTGCTTCGTGTACGTTCATCTGGGTGTACGAGTTCTTGCGATTATTTCGCACTTGACCTTTTTGAACAACAGTAGGAAGCTAAACTAAGTTTCGTTGCGATATTTTAACTAAATGTAATTAATTTAATAAATGGTGATGTTTTAATTGCTGACCTTTTACTTGGTGTCAATCACAAGAAGTCAAACGGTCATGGAATCGAAAATGTTAGGCTGATGGAACACTGGGTGGTTTTTAGTCAGTAAGAGTCTGACAGACCCCCCAGGGCAAAATAATAATAATAATAATATAATAAGTTATTTATTACCTTAAGTTTGTACATAAACACTTACTTTAGACATTTAAAGTATTTCACCACACGTCGGTGTTTTCAATGAACTCTGGCACCCAATTTAAGATTTAACTTGTGTTTAGGGTGCCAGCGTCCTCGCCTGTCATTTACAAACAAAGTAACATAAACTTATAAATTAAACAATTTATATGTGTGCTAATTACTAATTAAGTACCTATGCATCGATATGTGCGTATGTGTAGTGAGTATATGTATAGCGTGTGTATTTATAGTATGTGTAGTGTATATATCCATACCACTATGTGAGTGTCAGTGTGCGCGTGCGTAATTACAAACAAAATATAATATTACAATGCAATAATTAACTTATTTAGACTATGCGGTCGAAATTTTTAGCAATTCTTCAGTCTTATTATAATTTAAAGCTAACAGCCACTCTACAACCTTGGTCTTACATTTGCGTAGGCAGGTGGGTGCTATGGTACAGACCTTATTTATTCTATTGTAGAGGTGGTTTGACAGCACATTATAATGGCGCTGAGCAAAGGTCGTTCTACAGCCATGAGTTGAGCATACCTCATAATATCTACGGTTTTTGGTAGCATTAGTCTCATGCACTACGGAGGGATGCTTACGTAGAATTGTGGCGAGGATAAAGAGCTGCCTCACAGTGAGGACCTGACATTCGGTGTAAAGTGCTGTGGTGGGATACCTAAACGGCTTCGATGTCATAACCTTTAAGACAGCTCTCTGTGCTCGCTCTAGAGGGAGAAGGGTTGTCTTGGTGGTTCCACCCCAAACAGTGATGCAATAGCTTATTATGCTTTGACACAAGGCATAATAAACTGTTGTCATTGTCTTCATATCCGCAGAGTGCCTTAATTTTTTAAATATAAATATACATTTGCGGACTCGTGATAAAAGAGTGGTGATCTGAGGTTTCCAGCTCAATGAGCTATCTACATAGACTCCGAGATATTTAACAGACTCAGATCTCACAAGTCGAGGACAATCACATTGGTTTTATTTGATAACACTATCTTGTTATCAGCTTGGCTCAAAAATCTAACAGAAATAAGAACATGGCACTTGCACATAACTGGCAAAATGTGGATGACATTATGCATCACTGCTTTTCTCTTTTAAAAAACAGTAGAACTCTTTTGTTATTTATAGGGTAGATGGTCCAAACTGCATGCAATTTTAATCGTCAAACTTGTCTGCTATCTACCCTAGTACTAGATGTATGGTGACCTTTGGGAATATAAGAATGAATAAGAAAGAATATGGAAGATCCACAATGTGATTCGAACAAGTTTAGTCGGTCATAATTTTTAAACATAGTGGAAGCCAAAGTAGCAAGTTTTCTAAAAATTCTGCTCCATGTGCAGACAGAGATTGCACATAAATTGTATATGAGTCTCGTACTTATCGTTTGTAAGGAGAATTTTTGAATTAGGTTTGTAGTAGAAGTAGAAAGAATTTTTCAAACTTGTAGCGAATTTTGAAATCCTTTAACAGATTTGTTTAGGCAGTGTTTTGTATCACGGAATATTGATGTTCAAAATTCCTGATATCAAAATTGACATTTGTTGAAAAAAAAGGAGGGCTTTTGGTTAAATAAAATCAGGGATCGATCGAAAATTGAGCTATGCTTGCCTAGGTCAGTCTGTAGATGGGTGACCGTTCATTACATACCGAGACCCCTCTGTGCCTTGGAAAGCACGCTAAGCCTTTGGGCTTAGCGTGCTTTCCAAGGCACAGAGGGAAAAAGTCAAAGTCTAGAAATGGTAGCTTGGACCAAAGTCCAAGCTACCATTTCCAGACTTTGTCAGTAGTTACGGGTAGTCAGAAACCCAACAATCTGACAACCAGTCTTACCAAGGGGACTCGTGTTGCCCAGGCACTGTATTGTGGAGGTCAGATAGGCAGTCGCTTCATGTAAAATCAGTATTCTACATGAAACGACTCAGTATTCAGCCAGTTACAACTGGTAGCCGCAGATGCAGATAATGATTTGTGAAAATAAAAAGCTTACGAACATGAACATTTATATAGGCAGATAAAACCGCCGTCAATAGGTTATTTAAATGTCAAAGAAACCTATCAATTTAGAGATACCAATATATCACAAAATATTAATGATACAGTCAACCCACACACGAGTATCTATAGATAGATACCTCTTTTACCTCTGCACACCGTCAATTGTTTTGATAACAACCAGCGCACTACCAAACGCCTTATTTTCTACAGAAACGAGACAAAAGCAAAAAAAATCAAATCTTTTTACAATAACATCAACTAGAGCAGTAGTGGCCCCTCTTATTCCCGTTAAAAGCGAAAGTGGGGGCTGCAATAACAAATAGTTATTGTCGGAACCCAGCTAATAGATAAAGACTGAAGAAAAATAAATTGCGATTCGACTTCCTGGTTCGGGCGAATTCTTGTAACAGTTTTCACTTGTTTTTCTCGTGTCTTGAAAAGATAAAGGCGTAGATTCCCGTGTACAAAAACTAATTTAAAAAGAGAGCATTGACATTACTAAAAACCCTCTTAAGAAGACGACGACTGTCGGTGGCAGATAAGAACTAACTTAGAGATGACAAATTAGTTTTTCGCCGTGTTTTTAGTCGATGCGTTTTAAATCAGGCTGCATGTGGTGTGAGCAATTTTTGTGACCAACATAGTTTTAAGATAATGTTACTAACAGATTATGGACATTTTATTAGTTTGAATTAAACGTATTTTATTTTATTTATTTATTTTTTAAATGTATGTTTGTACGGCAGTTTCAGGTCAACTAAAAGTGACAGATTTTATATGCCTATCCCTTTCTTGTTTAATAAGAGAGACAAAGATCGAAAATGCTTAAATTAGGTTTACTTTTTAAACATGGAAATCGGTACTATGGTCACTGAATATTTGGATTTTGTAGTGATGGCCTAGAAAACTACTATTACACAGTTTAAATAAAATTAACAATGGATGGAAAATAATCCCTGATTCGTTTCGAATAACTCTTCAAAATTTAAAAATACGAGTAGAGAATTTATTAGTTGTTCATTTTATAGAATTTCTGTTGAACATTTCACGGATTAAAATAACTCGGCTTTATTTAAAACAATTTCGATATTGAAAAACATAGTTTATATAATACCTACTTGTAAAACCATACCAGATTCGTTACAAAATCGAAATGTTATCATCAAATTGAAAGTGTAGTATAAAACAACTTAGGTACACACAGTAGGTTGGATATTTTATTTAACCCGCGCATTGCTTTCTGATAAATGAACGGGTCTGTGCGGCCACTGGGTAGGAAATTGATATTTCACTCGAATCGTCGTGTCGAGGGAGTTTGCCGTCTGGAAATTCATCCGACAGATAGACAGACGCTTCAAATTTTGTATATAGATTTTCGTTACTAATAATTATGGCGGATGATATTTTTTTTTCTTTTTTTTCGTATCATTTTTGGGTGTCGCATTATGATCAGAACAGCGATTCGTGTTTCTGATGTCATGTATTACAAATATGAATAGGTTTTATTATTGAAAGGGCGGAAGGGAAGAAAATTGTGTTCATTTTCTTTGCTTAGAATGTTGTTATTGGATGAATATTGAGATCAATATGTTAATAAAGAAAAGATTGTTGCTTACGTAGGTACTCGAAATGACTTAGTTTCTCCTTAGACAGAGGTCATAGTCTCTTCTAAAATGCGGACATTGTCTACATCAGTTTTACAGAAGGACCATGCAGATTTCAGTGGACCTGTCCAGTCACTGCATGCACTTTTCAGTAATCGTATAACTCAACTCAGAACTAAAGGTGATTAACCTCTCAATGAAAACTACCAAGAAAGGACGAGAGTAGGATGCAAAAAATACTCAAACTGCCGACCAAATATAAAAACTTACTAAAATAAAGACCGTTGAATACAAGTTAAAAATAAAATGTAATACTTGACAGAGTAAATAATCATCACCACATATTAATTGTATTTCATTCCCAAATTAATTTTTATATTTAAATTTATTAATAACTTAACACGAAAAGAAATAAAAAGAAGAAAACTTTAAATTCTATTTTTTTAATAATTAAAAAACGCGAGAGAGTAAGTAATATTTTCCCTTCTACGTGCAGAAAATTATTTATTTATAATACAAAAAAAAAGTACATATTTTCCTTAGGCGGTGTAAATGTGGATTATTTCTTCATTTTTTACTTCATAATTACATACTTTCCAATTTTTATATGTAACGGCAGTCGAGCAATTTATGAAAAGTCTACTGGAAGGCTTTTTCAGTTGAAACTGTGAAAAGTCGTGGTTAACATCTAAACTGCCAGAAAACGAGACACAATTGAAAATGTATTGTTTGGTCGCTTGGCGTTTAAGGTGTTAAGAGGATATTACCAAACTACCTTTTCGAATGGGCAACTAGAATCAGTATAGTATTTTATTTTAATTGCAATTATAATAATATAATAATAATCAAATTTATTTCTGAATTACTTCCATATTTTGTTATTAACAATGTTCTTACCCTAGTATTAGTAAAGCATAATAAATTAATGACGTTTAAAAATGCCTTTTCATCGTCTAATTGAAATAAATGAAATTTGATTTTGAATTATTGTGTTAAGTATGTCTACTTAACACAATAATTCAAAATCAAATGTGTATATGATCAAGTTTAGAGGAGGCAGCATACCTAATAGCAAATAGATCTACCTCCATCCATTTCCACTGGCGACAAATTTAGATCATAAGAAAATTAATAGGTAGATATTTAACAGATATTAAACGTCTTCAAAACTAGCGTTTTTGCTAGTACAGCGTAAGTTCTTTGAGAGATACGAATTTAAAAAGTTATTTATGCTTACGCACCCAAAACTCTTTTTTTTCCAATACAGAGGGACCATTAAATAAGTTTTAATCATCAAATTCCTCATCATAAAACCCAGTTGCTTATTCAATAATGCGGCGATTATTGGAAAATTCTTTCGATGAAGCCCGAAGGCCTTTGAAAACGCCCCCGTTTTGGGGAAAAATTAAATATTAAGTAATGAACGGAACAAATAAATGAACCGCTCTCTTGGGAATTCCTTTCATGAACTCCTTTTAGGATGTCTAAGAGTTTTAATGAGACCCATTGAACCGCTTTTCAAACTCAAATAAAAAGATTAAAAAATATATAACGAAGTTCGGGTACTAAATTTGGGAACACCCTTTGAACGAACTAATTGTGTGAGACGCCTATTTAATATTCTCAAGATGTGCTATTCCAGTTCTGTTGGATTTTCACAAGAATCAGTAAAAATCGCTTTCGTTTTACTAGCAAACCCTATTTGGTTAATGTTACTTTTTGGATTTCTTGGTACTGATTTAATAAAGAAAATTTAAGATCAAAGAAATTTATCCAACTCCGGTGAAAATGCCTATAAACCCAAATATTTCATAAGACATTTAATTTTACTAAAATTGCAAGCAAATAACATTATTTTTCACAAAATAACTCCACCATTTTATTGGAACACAGTTGACAACCCTCCATTGCTTACATTGGACAATATGGGATCGTAGTGAAGTTTAAAACTACCTAAACTCGTCTAAATATCCGAATATCCGATTTAATACATTTGTATCCCTAGGCAGTTAGATACAAACCGCGATCTGCATATTTACTTTAAAGTTAACGACACGTGACATCAAGTTTTATTGCAATTAACTTAACGGTCGTGTTATAAACCGTATGATTGCTTTACGATGCTGTAAAATCCGTGGTTTTACAATTGTTCGCGTCCCTACGGTGTCGCGCTAAACTAAGAAGTAAAATTGTTTCATTGTTTTATTTACGCCAGGAATACTTTTTTTTTTAATTATTTTATTTACGAACGAATCGTATAACTATGAAAAAATGAATAGTAAATTTATCAATTTTGTATTCAAATAATTTACTTGAAAAATAAAATTCTCGATGTAGCTTATTTGTAAACAAGTTTTAAAATTCTTAGAATTATGTTATGTGCAAATTTTTTTTCTGTATGTATTCCAAAGTTAAATCAAAATAATGATTATGCCCAATAATAGAGTTAATACTAACAAATAAGTAGCATAGATAAACTCACCATATTTCCCGAGGGGATAGGCAGAAACAACAGAACGCCACCTTACTACGATCGCCGGTTTTACTACGCACCTGACCTTTCTGAAGAACATCACCTATAAGGTCAGTGTGTCTTTGTAGGGCGCCCCTTCTAGAGTTTCATAAGCAAACGTCATACATGAACATTGACTTTTTTGACTTCAAAAGATAGAAGTCTTGTTTTTTTTTGTATGTTTACGTAATCCGATCTATCTATCAGCGCAGTCCACGCAAGCTTAATTTATTACTTGTTTACTACCCTTACACGCACTAATATAAACAACATAAAATAGTAAGTTTTCCAATAAACAGACCGCTAAAGAATTGTTGGGGATTTTTTGACCCATCCCATATATTTAAGTGTTGACAGCTTATATTGCGCTTGTTTTTTTATCCGCTTTTTCTTTATTTCTTTTTATGCCTGTATGTATGCTTTTTTATCTATGGATCGTATTATTGTGTTTCCTGTTTTTTTGATAATAGATGAAGTTTAGTTGACGCTAATATAGAAAACTATTTGTACTCCGTGATCTCACCCGTTTCTAGCGTAGGTTACGGGCCGTAGCGTGTGGTAGTCCATAACCTTCCTCAAAAATGAGGCTATTAAATGAGAAAAGAATTGTTCAAATCCGACTACTAGTTCTCGAAATTACTGTTCCATTTTCAAACAAAAACAAACATTCATTTTTATTTCAAAAAGTTTTATTATTTTCATATATTAATATAGTTTAATTTTATTTCGATGTAGCTACCTAGTGATTTTCTACGCGTGTATGTATAAGCAAAGTTGGAGCATTCGAACTAGCAATGTACGGCAAAAATCAAAACGCACAGAGACGCTGCACTCGCGAACTAGAGACAAAAAAATAGAAACGATTTTTGCGAAATGGCCGATTTAACTTTTTCAATTAAGCGAATACAGACCGCGCGGGTATATTCTGACCCAGATCCGGAGTCAGGCGGCTCTGTCCGATTCGGACCGGCACAGTCCGGTACGCGCCGGTGCGTTGCCGAAATGAAAACCTTTTGATTGTGTTTTGTGGCACAACTCGCGTGGAATAATAAAGAAAAACAAAATTCTACTTCGAAAACGGTTTGATAAAATTTGATAGTTCACTTTCATTTTCTACTTCCCTTCAACACGTGACTGACGCTTTTTTTTCGTTAGTTTTTACATGGCTGCCCGTCGTCTATGTATCCAAATAAATAAAAAATAAATGCTGTTCGTTGGATCACTCAAGGACAGCTGGACCGATTTTGTATTTTTATGTTCATGAGTTCGGATGAGGTTTTTAGTGAGAATAAAAATGCAAGGAAAATCGAAGAATTCGTGAAAATCTAAATGTATTTTTTTTTCAATGTTTTCCAAAAGTGTGTCAGGCCAGCTTTATATTAAACAAATATTTTTACCTGTTACCCTCATGGTTTTTCGTTTATATGTTGATAAAAAATTTATTATTTGTGTATATAAAGTTTTTGTTTATATCTTTACAAGACAAGACGTATCAAATCGAGACCTACGAGTATATCCATGGCACCATAAAATATTTTATGAAAATATATAAAAACACAGATACCAGTCAGCTTATTTATCGACAAATAAGGTTATAGCGTCAACAAAACACTTTTTTTTACACAGTGGGCACCGAATTTTCCTATCTCGATAAAAAAAGGTCACGAAGAAACGTCAATTCGTTTGGAAAACCTTCTTAGATCGAATTGTCTGCAAGCTACCTACACGACAATATATTTGCATGAGTTGACATGGCAATCTCCTTATATTTGAGCTTATCAACGCACGATTCTTCGTCATTCAGGGCTAAATTGTGTTTGGTATCTCAGGGGCTTCGGCGCAAATAAGCTTGCAAATATCCAAATATCCGAATCTGTAGGCTTGGATTGTGCTCACGGTATTTTGTAGAGTGCCTACACTGCCTGCCATGTTAACGTTTGAAGGCTGATCCGGACGAACCAGGCTGAATGTGAGAATAGATCTTTGAAGTCATGTAACATTTTTGTTCAGGAACATTCACGAAAATATTGTCAATGTCTGTTATGTTTTTGTTGAGCCAAAAAGCTACCTACTTCGGGGCATTTTTTTTTATCCAATACGCAGTATTAAGAATTCTTGGAATGCAATGAACATGCCACGTGACATGCTCACCATTCTGCAATAAACAACTGAACATCTACTGCATCCAAGATACAAGATGGAAGGGAACACAACATGATTCTGGAACACACTTTGAAATTTTACGTCTGATTTTCCTAATTTCTAAGTTTTTTTGCGATGCATTATTTTTAAATACAACTGTAAAAGAACATACCTCATATAACTGAATGACGTTTTTATTGAAATAAGTAAATTATTTCCTTTCTATTTAAAAACCTCATTTCATCAAATAGAAATGATGATATTCTCATGATTGTTACAGTATGAAGTAAAAAAACATCAGAAAAATACCATGAAAATTATCAAAACAGGGGTCTAGAATCATGTATTGAAGCCATGGTATCAAGCTGTTCTTCAATGTCCCTCCCACCACGTAATAGTTATAGTGATGGGGGAGGGAGACAAATATTCGTTATTAGTAAGGAAACGCTGCAGCCTATCCTCTTGACATAACATGACATGATACTTATACGAATAGGTAGGTAGATAAAAAAAAAAATAGCCACATAATTAGAAAAACATAAACGTAAACACCCTGAAATGTTTGAAGTTTTTGATGATTTAAATGATGAATTATTAGTAATAACTTTCTCATTTTATCTTTGACATCAGTGAAGGAAGAAGACGTAAGAAAACTTAGACTCATATTAAATATATTAAGTCTGAAATCACTAACCCATATTAAGCTAGCGTGTTGATTAATGCATCTTCATCTTCTCTATTTAAGAAGGTGACTTTGCCGTGTAGTGGCTATAGTGAGGTTCACTAATGAGATTTTTCCCTATAAATATTTAAATAAATAATCTCAATATCAGCAGCTGTCAGAAACATCTGTGTTACTCAACACGATAAACATTGTATGGAACTTGACAGTTATTTAATCATTAGAGTTAAGAAATAAAATAAACTAGCGATCAGTTATTACATTATTAATACCGACGGAAAATAACACAGATGTACTACAGTTCATAATTAAAGACATCGCTTTCAAATTAAATTGTAGGTTTATATTACACGGACCAAATTAACAGGTGGATTCGAAATAATCAAATGTATAATATTGCGAACTGATTCAAACTCAATCCGGTAACCTTGTCCCAATTAAAGTTCCAATCAACTCGATGCCTGTAAAGTTGACACGCCAACTGACCAAATAGTCGGCGGCCTGTGGCTGCAGCAAGTATGACGACCCTCAAGTAAAGCCGAAGTCGGTCGAACGCTGCCGAGGGAGTCCGAAGTGGGCCCGAGCATCCGCGATCAATACCCCACACTGGCACCCGCGTTTCGCGTCAATTCCGGGGGCAAAAGTCACGCTTTCGGGATAGCCGTCGATTTCGGCCGGTCAGGGCCCGATCGAGTGCGTCGTGCCGGCAGCTCTGTGACTAACGAGGCACAGGACACTTATGCAGAATTTAAATCTTTTAAACTCCGATCTTCGGAGCTATTTCTCAGAAATTTCAGCAATGCAGTGGGATTTTTTATTAAAATTGTTTGATTCCTTGCCATTTGGACATTGGTGTTATTTCGGTTAGTCAAATTTAATCATAGGAAAGACGAAATGTCAAGAAAACCTTTCGTAGAAAATCACACATTAATAAATTATGACAAGCAAATATTTGCAGCAACTAAACAGTTATTTATATTAAAAGGTACAGAATACAGAAAAATATCTTGATATATTTACAATACAAAAAGTGTAAACAAGCCAAGAGAACGGAGGCGGATGTACACAGAAATGCCGAGATAAAATTGTTGGTCCTTTTTGATAAATAGGTCACGAAAGCAATGTCAAGTAACGCCGTGTTGGGGCGTTCCGAGACACTCCGCATGGACTTGAAACGTTTTGATAACTTCGAAAAAATAAACAACTTTATTTGAAGAAACTGGCCCAACAACTTCATAGAAATAACTTTGTGAAGTGACATTAATGTTACAAAATACTAAAATAGTTTTTTACACATTATTGTTTTTAATGGTTCCGTTGTTGCTCAGTTGGAATATTCTGGATATTTCGTTTGCAGAGTCCGGCACTGTTCTCAATGCACTTGCTCGATAGGGTAATGTAAAGTTAGTATAGAGACCTTTATATAAACCTTATTAGTTGACTGCTGATGTTCTACTTTTTTACGCGTTTTCCTGCAAGACCAACCGAAAGTTTTGTTTCTAAATCTTGGGTTTATGTAGATGTAGGAACAAGGACTGATAGCTACTTTACCATGGGTACCAAAACAACCCTTCACTAAATGGGTGGGATAGCAATCAGCTGACTCACGAAACATGCATTTTTCTTGCCAGTCAGTTCATCAAAAAAGTGTTACATCATCAGAGATAAATCGATAAAATCGATTAATAGACGTGCCTATTACAACTTAAATGTCACTCGAATCTTTCCAACTTTTTTTGCCATAAGTAGGTCACGGTCGGAACATTTCGAAGGGAGTTGGAAAAAATACAGTCCTCCCCTCCGAAGCGGAACATTGCGAAATTAAAACGTCGCTGTAGGCAAAACTAGGGCTTTCACAGAATAAGGATGTCATTATCCCAGCATACGAAATCCGAGAGGGAAAAAAAATGTATTCGGTGTGTTGTCGCAGTTGAAAAATTGGACATTTTCCTGTTCAACACCGGCCTAATTGTAGAGATGGAATTAAACGAATTGTTTTCATAGCGGAAAGATTAAAATAATACTGTAAATTAAGAAAAATTACTCTACGTTTTTCTTACTAATTAAGTAATGGGTATTGCTGTAGATGTATTTCAAATTAACTAATAATATTTTTGTTAAATTGGTCATTGAGAATTGACTCAAGAGTAGAATTGCTTGTAAGTCTAATTTACAGCATTGTTCAACATTATGCAGAACCATTAAAAAATAAGTGTATTTTTTAATGGTTCTCCGTCGTTAACACTTCTGTTAACGCCAAACTTACAAGTTACATAAAATACAAAAACGATAGTTTCGTATGGAGAAAAATGGGTAAGAAACTCCATACTTATTCTTTTAAAAGTATTTCCCAAATACTAGTTCCTTTGTGTATCAAAAACCGATTCTAGGTTGCATCGCCAAGTGGAAACGATGCATTTACTCCTGGACGTGTCCACTTAAGACCGAATGCCTAGGCTTCACACAGAGCGCATGTCTAAGGATTAAGGGATTTTAACCCCTCGTAGGATGTTCTGAAGGCGACTTATGTCGTGTTCATACTTCGAGTGGTTTTTACAAATGTTTTAGTGTAGGTAATTGGGAGTAGAAAAGAGTAAGTACGCGGAGAACAAAGACAGAAGAGAAGTATGATTGTGTGGCTATCACTAGTGAAAGAAAGGGACAGCGATATCTAAGTTTCGAAGAATCTATCTAGGACTTTTTGCCTATTTACTGTTCTAAAAACATTTTTCTTGCAAGTGTTACAGAAATTGCACAAATCACGATATTCACTGATCCATATTTCACAGATAACAGCTGATGTCATAAGCCCAAACAACTTGTTGGCGTTGGACATTCCCCACGGAGATACAGGTGGGATCGGACTAAAATAGGTTGATGCGACGCCTGCAAGCGAAGGGCTCAATTCACAGCTGTTTGTGAGTAATTGCCATTTATAGAGTAGGGTTTATACCCTTTCTATATTGGAATTGAAAGGATAATTGTGATATATAATGATGTTTTAAGATTGGATCGTGATTATAAGTAGGTTTTAGGGGAGAAAAAGTTACACAGCATCAGCATAGTAATGCTGATGCTGTGTAACTTTTTCTCTTGTTACTGGCTACAACTGACTGTCTTGTTGGTCTAGTGGTTGCAAGTGTTACTGCTGAGTGTGAGGTCTTGGGTTTGATTCCCAAGTCGGACAATATGTTATTGGGTTTTCCATATGTAATTTTCAGTAGCAATCCGGAGTTTGGATTTGCGCCCTATTGATGGCAATGTGAGTGTACTGCAGGTACACGTCTGCCTAACCCTTAGGGAAGCATAGGCATGATGTTTATGTACTTTCTGAAAATACAAGTTAGTAGTTAGTTCAGTTTAGTTTAATCGTAGCTTAACTCTCTTTAAGGAATGTTTTGATCGGCATTTGTTTTCTACCATGTTTTGGGCACGTGTTTTCAAGTCTGCAGATTGTCTAAGTCTTACGCCAAGTGAGTTCACGTAAGATCTTTTAAGACAAACTTACGCTACGCTCGCACTCGTAGCTTTAACTTAAAGAATCAGTGTAGAGTTTTAAGTGTTACAGATGTGTGGTTTCAAGCGAAAAGATAAAGTCTGCGTCCCATATTATAACATTTTGTCTCACTCAGTCCAAATGATAAAACTTTTGAGCGTTTTACTTAACTGTACGAGGTTTAGAAGGATTTTCATGACATTTCAATGTAAGTTTAGCTTTGAATAATGTTTAGTTTATTTAACGTGGATGATATTATGTTTTAATACGTATCCACCTATTCAGTTGGATTATTACATCTGTATAAGAGCGAAGTTTGAGTTGGATTTTCATGTATGCGTTTAAAAGTATTTCGTAGATACCAATTCTTTATTCAAGTTAATATGTAAATTATGTACGTATACAATTGGCTTAAGAAGTGGACACCTTTAAAGATAGGATTATAAATGCAGTGGTAAAAATCGTTGCACCAAATTCAGTGTCTGTTAAGTTGGAACAAATATAATTCCGACATAAATAATCAATCATTATAAGTTTTGAAGAAACTTCATCACTTTTTTACATGAAGCACAATGATAAACACAGAAACATAAGACAATCTACTTTTAACTTACACAACAAGGTGTAGCGCTAAAAATCGTTGCACCAAAACCCACACTCGGTGTAAGTTGGAACAAAATGTATTTCAAACACATAAGTCATAATAAGTTTTCAAAGAAACTTCATCAGACTGTATAACAACCAGTGCAATGGCAAAAACAGAAAAATAGTGCTTTTTCAACTTACACAACATGCCAAAAAACGTGACACCCCTACTAATCTTAAGCTGCAGCGCTAACAAAATGTACCAAATCTACACTGGGTTAAGTTGGAACAAAGCTGAATTCCCCACATTATAATGTCATAATAAATTTATCAGACTGTATTACAGCAACCACAATGACAAACACAGACACATCAAACAGTGTTATTTCAACTTACACAAAATGCCAAAAAACTTGACACCCCTTTTATTCCCAAGCTGCAGTGCTAACAATCGTTGCACCACATCCACACTAGGTTAAGTTGGAACTAGATGTAATAAACCACAAAAAAAAACCACACATTCTAATGTCGTAATAAGTTCATCATACTGTATTACAACCTGCACAATGAGAAACACAGAAACATCAAACAGTGTTCTCTCAACTTACACAACATGCCAAAAAACTCGACACCCCTACTAACCCTAAGCTGCAGCGCTAAAAATCGTTGCACCAAATCCGCACTCGGTTAAGGCGTAACAAAATTCTCACGGCGCATGCATCGTAAATTTACAGTACACCGGAGGGTAAGTTGTGTACTTTACTGCGGTAAGCTTTTACGATATGGCTTAAGTAATAAGCTCAGCTCAGCTTAGCTTCCACGTGAGCGCTATAAAACTTTGCGTTTAAGTGTTATTGGGAGTCGTGGTGACATGTTAATAGTGATGTCCTTGAGACGCGGTTTTCGATCTAAGAGAACTAATTTCGGCTTTGTACGATTTCGTGTTTGTCTGTCGTATTGTGAATGATTTTGAGGGTTGTAAAGATATAGGTTTATTGTATTGGATATTTTAGAAGGCTGACGGTGGTTATGTAGATTTGTACTTAGGGGCGCTACTGGATATTTTTGAAATGCTACCCTTAAATTAACATTTCCATTTGTAAAGGTTAAGTTAAAGCTTTGATGACGAAATAATAGTCGAGAAGGGGATGTAAAAGCATGACCTTATTTACCAAAAATACAAAATAATTCAATTGGCCAATCAAATCAAAAAAAGCTATTGAAACTTCAGGTAGTGAAAGAGAAAAAAATGTGTTTAATTAAAAAGATATGATAACGTTACAAAAGTTTTTTCTTGTAACTTGTACCAATCTCCCGATTCGCAGAACAGCAACCGGGGCAAATACCTAAAATACTGATAAAATAGCTCCTACTTAGCGTGATTACCCATTTTTAGGTAATTTCCAAAGAAAAGTAACTCCAAATATGTATTTAATAAGCTTTGAATGATGGGTAAAATTTTAATAAACTAGGTCCATTTCAATTTCACATCCTTCTTTTACTGAAGGGTATCAAAAGAACATGCGATATACCATAAACGGGCAACCATAAAGAAAAGTTAGAAGGAAAAACTAAATAATAGTTACACCAAATGAAATACCATCCACAAAGTTTATTCGCTTTGGTCGCGTGTCACTTTAGTCCGTGCACTTAAACGGGCTATCCGTGGCCTCAAGTGTACTCGCTTACTTGTAACTTGATATTGAACACTACATACACTGGCGGGTAAGTTAAGTGGTAAAATCCTAAGGTTTTCGCGTCGAGTTTTAGAACTATAATTGTTTGTTTAATCACGTTTTCTCTTGTTTCTGGTAAACAAGAAGATGGCACAAAATTGCTACCATGTTTATGGCCTGACATGGGCCAGTGTGTAAAGAATAATGTCAATCGCTCCATTCCCCTATAAAAGAGATCTATCGTAGTACCGGGTTCGTAATGGAACGATGGACGTCATTCATAATCGTTAGCCAGGCTTGTGTGGAGGCAGCGTTGTATGCAACTAGGAGAAATGGGTAACGTTGACACTCTTTGGCCATGACCATCTGTTACTTACGACATTAAGGAATTCAAGCTGAAGTTTCTAATGCCCCGTGACTATTACCTATATGTGTGTTCAGTAGGTTATTTTAGCGTTACGTAACATAATGGTAAAAAGGAACTCTTAGAAGCCAAAATGGGGTATGCAGTCAAGTAAAAGGACTTTATTTGCACATCTAACCATATTTTATTTGTGCCGTATACTTTTTTGTTTTACATAATTAAATAAAAGTAAATAAATATTGCTGGACAATCCACACAGCATCATCTAGCCCCAAAGTAAGCAGAGCTTGTGTTATGGGTACTAGATGACTGATATACTTAATACAATACATTACATATATAGATATTTTTATTATACATAGGAAAGACCCAGAACACCCGGAACAAATATTTGTAGATCGTACGAACATTTGTCCCAAGGCGGGAATCGAACCCGCAACCTCTTGCGTCGCAGGCGGACCTTCGCCCGCCGCGCCACATCGGTCGTCATAATTACTGAAGAATATCCGAGAAATACCATAAAAATCTAAAATAACTAGTGGACGGGTTTACATAAACCTAGGTGCTACCTAGGGTTATGTTAATTATATTACAGGTAAAAGAAAAGTCACTTACTAGTTCATTTTTTTTAATCATCAGAACCCCTTTACGAGCAAATATACATAATAATGTATAATGCGGTCGCAAACACTTGAAAGTAAAAAAGTTTTGTCTACGAAGATAACCGTCAGTATCCGACTCCCTCCTTTGCAAAGAGACATGGAAAATATAAAAAAAAATACAGAAAAGAATTCCAGCTACAGAATCTGTATTTACCGATAACCTCAAAGGGCTTGAATAAATAATTAAATAACAGCAACGTACCTTCACCGAAAAAATGACAAAAATGTTATTAATATCAAACATCACACGTTTCATTATGTACAGCGGTTACCAACGAAATACCTATTTAAATATCGGAATATTCATATCCCGTTTAATAACATAGCGTAGTAGGCAACCCTATCAATATTTTCATAGGTCGTATTACGCATTATTTCCGTGGAATCCGATATTAATAAAATTATGTGCGTGGTTTTAGTATAACAATAATTAGTCTTCAATAATCGAGAACGCGGTGTTGTTGGGCTCGCCTTTCTCTGAAAGGGGGCTTTTTAATTAACGCTTCGGTGTAGAAGTGTAAATGTATCGGTATGTTGTTTCAGTGTATGATGGAAGACAGACCTCCTTTAACTTAAGTTGATTGTTCATTTTGCTGGCGCTTGCGTTGATAATTTACGTCTATTTGATTGTCCATTTCATGGCTTCTTGTTTGCTGAAGACACTGCTCAGGTGACCGAACATACTCCACACAATTATTGTAATACGATGTTCAAATCAACCAATCACAGAGAAGATGTAATTGGTGCTATGCCGTGTTAATTAACTATAAATAAAAAATAAAATAAATAAATAAAATAAGACTAGAGAGAATTTTGACGGCACGGTTGGCGCAGTGGCTGAGCGATCGACTGCTGCGCCGCGAGTCGTGGGCTCGATTCCCGCACGTAACAAGTATTTGTATGGCCTACAGGTAGTCGTTCCGGGTCTGGCTGTTTGTGTATGTGACTTTAAATGTTTGTAAATGCACCCACGATACAGGAGAAATTCCTAGTGTGAGGCAACGTTTTTATAAACAAAAAAAGAAACTTTACACGCAGTATAATTTTCTACTAGTCTAGCTTTGAGTGATGATGAGACAGAACATGGAAGGTGCAAGATGGTGGAAGAATAACTTAAAAACAACATAAAATCGGGCCTGCATTTCTCCGACGGATTAGCCAGAGGTTCAGGTACCTACAGTACACCCACATTTTGCCAGTTATGTTTTTAATTCCCACGTTACGGGAGGCGAGCTATTTACCATCAACCGGGCAAGCATCCATACTACGGGCTGCTACTGAGAAATTCCTATAGAAAAATCCCAATAAAACATTGCTCGACCCGGGAGTCGGATCCAGGACCTCATGCTTAGCCGTCGTAGACCACCGAGGAAGTAATTTATTCGTTCAATTCGATGGGTTGTGGAAGAGAAACCTTAACTGTTCCCCAATTTGGCTCAACCTTCAGCTGAGAACGAGCTAGTGAAGATAAGCATCTTTAGGTATGCTAAACCAGCCATTTAGCTGCGAGTACTGTTACCTCAGTTAGCGCTGATTAAACAGTTAAAGCTTAGATTAGATAGCAAAAATCCAATTGCATCCCTACAGAGAAGGTTAAGATAATTTCTAAAAAAAAAAAAATAAAAAAAAAAAAAAAAAAAATAAAAAAAAAAAAAAAAAAATAATTTCTAAGGAGAAGATACATAGATTGTACTTTGACTTTGTTTTAAATATGAATCTTTTGGATGAGTTTATAATGTTCATATTTGTGTAAGTGATTGAAAGCAAGCCCTTTTTTTATGATTGTGCACCAGAACTTCAGTCATCATCATCATCATCATCCTCCTGCCCTTATCCCAATTTATTTGGGGTCGGCGCAGCATGTTTTCTTCTTCCATACATCTCTATTTGCCGTCATCTCAAGGGTCACCTCTTTTCTTGCCATATCATCTTTCACACAATCCATCCATCTTTTCTTTGGTCTTCCTCTACCCATGTAACCCTGCACATTCATACTCAAAACTTTCCTCACAACATGGTTCTCATTCCTTCGCATCACATGCCCATACCATGACAACCGATTTCCACACAACTTCTCGGTTAAAGTATAAGGTTCATATTTGTATGAAATTTTAACTTTACTTAGTAAAGCAAAGTCTAATTACGATATACAAATCTTGCTGTAAGAAACGACTTTCTTTGAAGAAAAGTACGTACTAAGAAATGCGAAGTCAATAAGTGTGACTTTTATGAGAATAATTGTAGATTTAAAAAGAAGTTTATTTTTTAACTAGCTATCCCTGGTTTAACTCGATGCTAAGGGCCGTAGCGTGATTTGAAATAGCCGAGTAAATACCTTCCTAAAGAATAGGACTATCAAATGCAAAAATAAATATTCAAAATCGACTGGGAGTGCCAGAGATTAAACTCTTCAGCTTTATTATATTAGATCGATAGATTTTGTATTACTGAGGCTTCATTTTTTTTTCATTGATTTAATTTTGGGCTTATCAGAAATATTACCAACCGAAGTACTGTTCTGTAAATGAAAATTGTACTAGCTTACCCACCTGGAAAGTGAAACTAACTGAAAGGTTTGTAGCAAAATATTACTACCACTAAATCAGAGAACTCCAGTAGAAATAAGGTCAAAATTACCATAATTCGATAACGTTTTACATTAGGGAGCACCGAAAATAGTACAAAAACAATGTATCTAGCATGTGGAAGCAATTACACTTTATCTACAATTCACTTTGATCATTACGCGGTACAAATGGGGCCAAGTTAATGGCTCACTTCAAGCTGCAGTAATAAATATTTTATTTTTGTTTCACTTCCCGCTCCTGGCGATTGTTAGCTTCAGAAATATTAATGTTAACGGCACCTTCAATGTGGGTACATTTTTAAGTCGCGTGTAGAAAAAATAAGCAACATAACACTTCGTTATATTCTACGTCATAAATATTTAAAAGGAGGCCTAGTAAACGCTGGCGTGACGACTTAGACTCGTTTGCAAGAGATTGGCCGGACAAAACCGCATGGATAGAAGAATGGAAGGCTATGGGGGAGGCCTTTGCTCAGCAGTGGGACAATAAAGGCTAAGGAAAAATAAAAAAGACATATATTTAAAGGGGCTCGTGGTAAAGTTATATCAACCAGAACCCCAAGTTCAAGTTTAAGCAACGGTCAGCTCGTGGATGGGTGACCATTCATTTCCTACTAAGAGGGCTCCGTGCCTCGGAAAGCACGTTAAGTCGTTGTTAGATCTTGCTGTCATTTGTACATCTTTGACAGTAATTACGGGTAGTCAGAAGCCCGAAAGTCTATCAACCAGTCTAACTGACGGGTTTCGTGTTACCCAGTAAATGGGTTGGGTGGTCAGACAGTCGCCTAATGTTAAATTCTGGTATTCAGCTGCATCGAATGATGGAAGACTGATCCTAACATACATAACACACACATTTTTCCCATAGGAATATTATTCCCATTTAAAGTATCTATGTACTTAATTGGCATAGACACAACAAGCTCTGTTATTGATCAAAATAGTAAATACTCTTACTGCACAAAAATCAGCCACTAAACAAATGTCAAAAGAGAAAATTTGCTTGTAAAATAAAATTCCCAAAAATATGAAAAACATTAATCATTTAAAAAGGACATACTTCAAAATTATATCAAAGCTGTCTACGTACGTACTTAATTAATTTAAACGTCTCAAATTAATTTTAAGTACTCGAAAAACATTACAAGTTTTCATAAGTATCTTACAGAGACATGACTAATGTGAAAATTTTCGCTGAAACAAAATGACGAGCGAAACAAATTTATTTCGAGAATAATAAGACTGAATTATAATTTGACACCTTCATTGTCTTAAAATAAATTTGTAAGAGTTGAATAGACTTTGAAATAAGCAGCGGCAGGTACAAATTATGTATTTAAATGAGAATGGCTAATACATTTCAGAAAGATATCGAAACTAAATGAAAACTGTCGAGAGAATTGTTTCATAAATTGAATACAACTATTTGATCGACTCTCATTTGTAAATATGAATATTTTATCACCAACACCGAGTGTTTACTCTGATTATCAATAAAACTACAGTTAAGGGACGTCAATCAATTACGAGACGTATTTTTCTTTTAATTTGGACCCTTGCCTCCCTTTTAGTGAGATTTGGTGAGTTGTGATAAGATCCCACCTCGTTGTGTGACATTTACCCCATGATTTTTAGTATCCATGATATTGTCTTGTGAGTAGAATGGAATATCGTAATAAAGTAACACAAACAATTATTGAGATTTGGTATTGCCTTAAACAAAACTGGCGAATAGTGGGTGAATTATAGGCACGCCTTTGCTTAACCTTTCGGGTATTACAGGCGTGATGTTATGTAATGTCAGTATTTTCTTTGAATTAAAAACATGACGAAATAAGATGTTCAATGGACCTCACCCCTGCTCCCATTAATGAGATTTTGCTCGACATTCCCCCCATTTTGAGCTTACGTAATTAACGCATGTCTTCTGACTACAGCCTTCAAAACCTACGAATATTTTATTTTATAAAACCATGAATTTATAATTAAAGTGTCTGTCCGATAAAAGATCAAATCCCATAAAGTACTTGTTTTATAATAAAAAGAAGAAAGAAACCAATAACATAACAATTCCATTATTGGATTCAAATGTGCGTAAAGATATAGTTCAAATTATTGTCTGTTAAAGTGATCAAATTAATCGCGCCTATAGTGTAATCGTTAATGTTGACGACTTTTTATCGCATACAACTAACAGTTAATTCGGCTAATGGGTGTTTAGTGTAATCTGCAGTAATTTATATATTTTTAAATGTTGTCGATCATATTTTTTCCCAGCCCAATTTGACAGAGAGCTGAAAACTAGTTTAATTACATTTTTTAAGGAGACCATTACTTCTATCACTTATGTCGTGCTATTTCACATTACAGTATAAGTTTATACACTTACATTATCCCTGTATTTCCCGAAGGGTTAAGCAGAGGTGTACTAATAATAAATCCATATTTCATCAGTTATGTACCTTAAGTCCCACGAAATAGGAAGCAAAGTAAGCATCTTGCCACCTTGTTTGACCCCTAAGAGTTTAGAATTGTGCTTGGTTGAAGGCTTTCAACCGGATAAAACTCCTAACTCCATGCTGTTTCTGAGAAATTCCAGATAATGAAGTTAAAACTAAATAAGTATATAATCTACATTCTAGACAGTGAACTAGTGTAGAAAAAGGCGTCACAAAAAATATGTTTAAAAAAATCCTAGATTCAATACTTTATCTTAATGTAAATAATTTTTATTCACAAAAAATTGAGTATTGAACTCAATTTTTTATTGTATTCCATATGATCGCCCGCTGAACCGCTGAACCGATTTTCATCAAACATAGCTAAGAACACTCTCGACTAATTCACCTTTCAAACAAAAAGAAACGAAATCAAAATCGGTTCATCCGTTCGGGAGTTAAGATACCACAGAAACACACATATACACACACACAGAGACACGTCAAAGTTATAACACCCCGTCATGTTTGTGTCGCGGCTTAATAAAACAATACAGAATCAATAACTTCTAATAAAGTCCACGACAATGAGTTCCGTAAAGAAGTCATCAAGATGGTCAGAGAATCAATTGTATTTCAATTATACCCGTCGAAATTCGAAATTCAAACGTCCCCTCCAACGGGTTCCTTACATAAACAAAAGCCAAAAATCTTAACAGGCTTTTACAAATTCCATCCAATGCCCGAATTCTTGATAGACGGCGACAGTTCTTGCCACCCCTTAGAGAAACCACTTAATCCTCTCTGAAATAATGACTGGAACCCCTCACAGGTTGCGAACAGTCCGAAGCCTATCGTGATACTGTAAGTGGTGGAATTTGCACAAAGGAACTGTTGAAACCATGCTTTTGGCCGTTTACACTAACTTATAGTTGAACCTACGTCCTCGGTCTAATTGTTTAAAGCACTACTGTCGAGTATGAGGTCCTGGGTTAAAGTACCGGGTTAGGCAGTGTCATTGGATTTTTCCGTCTGGATTTTCTTAGTAGTAGTCCGGAGTCCGGTTCGTGGGGATAGGCTCGCCCGGTATTACTTGGGACTGGTGACATGTTTGTGTATCCCAGGTACACTTCTGCCTTACCCATCGGGGAAAAAATGTGCTATCTTTATGTCTTGTTAAATAATGTATCACGTAAGGGGATCCCTAAGTATATACTCCTGTTTTACCATTCGTTTACCAGTAGGGAACTCGTAACATTCGAAGTCTAAATTTTTGGTATCAGGTTCGTCGCCCGTAAATTGTGTTAGTAATCTATAGCTCTGGCTAGGTAACGCTTGAGAGTTTTCTAAGCATTCCGCATCGGCCAACCAGTATCGTAACTTATGTGAGTGCCTAGTGGATATAAAGTGTTTAATTGCGCTAAGTAACTGCCTAATCTCTTCGCCTAGATGTAGTCAAGTGTTAGTGAAAACTGACATTCGTTAAGTTTGAAATGTGTCGTAAATACCCGAGTTGACAATCCTATACTAAGATTTTCTAAATCACACCTGCGTTATGTAACAGATTTGTCTATTGGTGTGATATAATCCTACAGTCACGTCTACAAAAAGCGTAGCGCTGTGCTACGAATATTCGTAGCAAAAACTAACTTCGTAGACTCTGATAGTTCGATTTTCATACACACATACGTACAAGCTTCGAGTGTAGAACGTGAATTGGCACGGAAAGCGTAGCGTGGGAATTCTTAGAAGGACCGACAACCGACCCTATGCGATTTTTTTTCGACTAGGTTTTGTAATACTTCTTGGAAGAGCTCTACGAGATTATGGTCTTCAGTGGACTACGAAAGGCTAAGTTACGCCCCACCGTCCTTCACGCATTTCAGATCCCATTATTCGGAATCTCAAAGCACAAACAACTTACAATTCAGTTATAAACAACACACTACACACATACAAATAGGACGTAAAGCGGAGTTGCACAAGTTTCAGCTTACGAGGCCCGTACGCACGCGAAGTTGTTACTTTATTATTTTAAGTCGTGTTTAAGACACACTGCCGTGACAAGTGGTGCGCATATGGGATTATTATTGTTATAACTTGTGTCAAGATATCGGGATGTTGAAGTTAAGAAAGGATTAGGGAAGTGTATTTAGAGAAATGTTTGAGTTCCTAAATAGAATGGTGTAACGTCTTGTCGAATAGGCGTCGACGATTTGTCTCTGTCACTCCGACCCTCAATCCTTACGCACATCTTACAATTTCTAAGAAAATAAAATATTCTTATCTCTTTTCTTAAATATACATTCTTAAAAGTTACATTTTTTAAATATTTTAATATAAAAAATACAAAACATTTAAAAATATAATAAATTATAGTACACCGATGGCGGGAGCAGGGTCCAAGCTACTGGTGGTTAGGTTTGCAGAGACAGGAACCTCCTCACAATGCGAGCCGTATCGAGGAGTACTGCCTTCTTTATCAGGCCGATGATGACAGATGATGGTCGTCGAGGCTTTTAGCCAGTATTTCATTCATTCAAATTCAGTATTTCACGTTTTCATAATTGTCATTGTGACGGCCGCATTGGCCGTCACAATGACAATTATTATTATGAAATGGAGTGATGACCCAGTGGTAAAGGTTGTTGGTTCAAATCCTAACAAGTGATAATTTGATTTTTCCAATTCATATATACTTTACATCATCATCTGTCATCGGTGAGGAAACCTGGACACATTAATAATATGAGTTTGAAATTGCCGCCCCGCCTTGAGTAAGCGTGATGATTAATACTCGTGCCTTCTCTGTATGAGAACAGGGCTTTACCTTGCAGTGAAATATATTTTTATGAAATGATAGAAATATCATTTGAAAATGTCCTGATCTAAACCACACATGACAGAAGACGACCGGCATATGCGAGTGTGAGTTATCACTCACTCACACAAGATCACAAACTCACCATTATTATTCTACACTTGCCACATGTTAATAAACTACCATACGTCAGCACGTCAGCCGTGAACGCAGTGTGTCGCCGCAATAACATAATTAGACCCAGTAATGAGCTAATGTCTCGAATATTCCGCGCAAAATTTGTTTTGAAAGTCGTTACGGCTTACTGGGTGTCAGTTTGTCTCGGCTTAAACGCTCCTTCTATGACAAATTATGTTGGAATCGTGTCACCGATTGTTGGCGATCGATATGTTTTGAGGTTGCTCCGTTCCTGCTAGTAGAATGTTGTGTGGAAGAATTATGCTGTTGGGTTTTGGGCTTTACTTCAAAGGAATTCTAAGTAATTATAAGTATTTACTTCCTCGGCGATAGTTAAGTTCTGATGAGTCGTTAACTATAGTGTATTTACGTTCAGTAATAAATAATTAATCTATACAATACCAATATAATAAAGCTGAATAGGTTGTTTGTTTTGAAGCGCTGATCTCAGGAACTACCAATTGAATTTGAAACATTAATTTTGCATTTAATAGCCCAATTCTTAAAGGAGGTTAAAAAAGGCTATTTAACACCACACTGCGATTCTTATGAGCAGGTGGGACCACGGGGCGCTGCTAGTTAATAATAAATAGAAAGAAAGAAAGAAATAAAAATCATTTTGAGACACGCACGGTAAAATAAATAGTGAAAATATGAATTAAATACATAACTCTAACGAGGCATTTGACTCTTTTTCTCAGAAAAACTAATTTCGTTAATACTATTATTGTAAAAAGACACATAAGTAAACCGAAGGCAATTTCTAGCTAGACAAAGACAAAAATATATTTAGTGTACTAATATTATAATCCATCAGCTTAGGAACGTAATATAGATTAGTGTATGAGCTATTTATAGCCGGCTTCAAAACGATTAATTATGAAGTACTCATGTAACCATTTATACCAGCATCCATACATATGCCGCATATGCCTTTAGTAGGGCACACGTTTTGGGAGTAGCCCGCATAGCATTGTTCGGCCGACGGCAATTGTCAGTCCATAATTTTGTATGAATTATCACGTACGGGAGATGGACCGGAGCGGATCGCAGATGACCGGAATTTTTGGAAATATTCGACAATTTCGAACCGGGTTTCATTTGATGTCGATATTCATTTATGAATTTTTCTAGTAAGAATTCAGGAGGACAGAACTATGGGAGTATTACTTGTTATTTATTTATTAAAATTTAATGCCAAGTAAAAAATCCCGTTTCGGCGGACTTAATGATGATGCTGGATGCAGTATGTAATATATTTTAAAATGCACAAGCAAGAAAAAAGCAAGAAACCCGAATCAGAAATAATAATAAAAATGACCGTAGAAACAACGGACTTAATTTAGCTTAAAATAGTGACACATTTTTCGTACAAGCGCCCAGAGCGAGATTTTAATTCGGACAACCGGCTGTCCGGCGTTATCGCCCTCCAACTGTTTGAACAAAAAAAAAATCTAGTAAATTCTGGGCGAATTCGGGATACAGAAACACGAGTAGCATTAGTGAGAGGACGGTTTGGACATGCGGCGATACGTCCGGACAGTTTTGATAAACGCCCCGCAGCATCAGCTAGTACGGGGATTTTTTTAAATATTCACCCGAGCTATGGTGAAAATCTTATTTTTTTTACCGTCTCTTTTTACAGTGGGATTCTGGGAAGACAAAAACTAAAGGTGGGCACTGACGCTATGTTATGAAAAAATAGAAATAGCTTAGTTTTCATAAAAAAAACCAGCCAAGAGTTGGATTCGCTCACGAACGTTACCTAACATCGTACAAGATTACATGCGACAGTTAAGGTCTAGCAAAAATTACCGAAAAAATACACGTCTCTTGTGTGGAGACCGCCTTCAATGTTCTATTTTATCTTATTGTTACTTCATTTTGTTATAGCGGCAGTCGATATACACACTCTCAAAATAATTCAAATGCCTACCTATTACGGTTCATGAGAAACGGCCTGCTGACAGACAGTCGGACAGGAGGCGGAGGCTTGGTAATAGGTTTTCGTTGATACCTTTTCGGTACGGAACCCCTAAAACCAGCATTCAAAATGATGATGACGGCACTACAAGCAACAGGCACAATATCCCGAAAAAAGAAATGAAAAATGGTAAAATTACAGAATCACAAAACAAGTTGGCAGCAATGCTGTGTTGATGTTGCAATTTCTTGTAACTACAAAAAGCTTCAATCCCACAAATGACTAAGAATCGAATCCCATGTAATGAATCTGTATCCAACTACGGAGCAATATTTTTTGTACTATTTCGTCACGAGTCGCGGTTGAATAAAATAAATGTTGCCATAAAGAAACCGATTTCACTGCAGTTCCGCGTTTCTATATTAACTGTAGGATTGACGGAAGTATAAACAGAGTCCATTTTAAACAAGGTCTGCGTTGAATACAGCTCGCTTCGGCCCATTACTCTTAATCAATGCCGCAACAATAGTTCGGATTTAGAGGTCTTATCCGGACAGAATGAGAAGCACATTTGTTTCTTTAACTCGTTCGAGACTGTACGACTTCGTAAATAAACCGTGTAGCACCAAAGGTCGGGACACGCGAGAATTGTTAATGTTCGCGCTCTCCTTATATTTAAAGTTAAGTACAATCATGGATCGATCAGTTTCTGTTAAAGTAATATTTGGTACTTCATTGGACATATCCTCAGACATCACAGAATTAGCGGTCTAGACTTGTTTTGAAAAACCATTTGAACATACAACAACCTAGTATGAATAATTTACAATCAATTACTTGAAAGAATTTTAACGCTACTACTGAACAAACAATTTAAGTACGTTAGACCGCACGTCACTGGTAATGGCCGCACATTCTATTGAAAGTCCGTACAACTTAGGTCACCTCCAGGTCAAAGTGGTAGGTACTACAGATGTGAACCTTACTGTACGTACGTACCTACCTACCTATGTATTAAAAAAATGCGTAAACTGTGTTGAACGTGAGTTTTAAATTCGAAGAGTCTGTTTGGTATCTATTAGCAGCCACACGCGACTTCGTCTACTAAGGTATTATTATACTCTATATCTTTATAATTTTTGACCTATGTGTGACTAAATATACCTACATCTTAATCTAAAAAGTTTCATAAAAATCTGTTCAGTAGTCGTTGCGTGAAAGAGTTACAGAGATCCAGCCATACAACCTCACAAACTAACAACAAAATATTAAATACCTATATAATATATACTAGCTGCGCCCCCCGGTGTTACCGACAGTTAAAAAGTCAACATGAGACGCCGTTGCCATCCCACGGGAATACTTTTTAATGGTGAAGTGTGCCTAACTGGTAATTCAGAGTATGAGCTACCTTCAAACCAAATTTCATTCAAATCAGTTTAGCCGTTACAGCGTGAAGGAGTAGCAAAACATACACACATAAAAACAAACTTTCACATTTACAGGATAGGATTGTCACACTCTCAGCGCGGTTCTCCACTTATTGAACCCTACTTTAAGCTCTTGCATTCATGAATGCGTCTTTAAATACTCACATTTGTAACTGTCACCACGATTGGTCATCATACATTTTTTTGTCCAGTTCGTGTCACTCCTTTATACGGATTATAGGCTTTCGAACTTTACATAATTCATGTACCGATATGGATGGGTTTGTCATACGATTAATGTTCTCCTCGAGTTTTTTCTTATGTAATTTTTATGCACGGCCCTTCACCGACCTTAATTGAGTGCATCATATTAGGAGTTTGTTTCGTAACCGTACAAAGATGTATTATTTATTTTGTGATTGAATATCTTTATAACAATAACTTACTTCGCATGTGGGCGAAATCAATTACGGTTTTAATAAACTACACAATTGCAACAAAGATTATTCAATTTTAATTAATCTTTTATGTGGTTTAAAAAAGTCGTTTACACCAACGGTGTACAAGAATGAACATGTTATTAAAATCCTTACAACGATTATATTGTAAAGCCCACATTTAGCGCATAACAATTGGTTCCCGCCAGAAGGGCGGCCATTTTGTCGTATCCCAAATCCCTCTCTCGGTTCAAGCATGTGTGATCGTCTCAACGCAAGGGCTAGGAGCAGTGATTGACAGCACACGCGTTGCCCCGGCTAATCTCTGGTGTCACAGGCTGCAGATTGCCGGCACCAGACAGCCCTGTAACAACGACCATCTTCACGAGACCTTCTCACCCCCTCCCACCTCATCCACAAACGATGACTTCGGGCTAAACGATGTATGTCACAGAGGTCATGCTAAATTTGTCTCTTCAGAACCTCGTACGTTGTGCAAGTTTAAATAGATCTTGTTGGGTCTAATTTAATGTTCTGTTAACTGACCAATTGGACTGACAAATCGATACTAGAGTACCGCCGCCGTAATCCCGATAATTATCACCAAATTACGTATGAATAATTCCGTCGATTGGAATAATTATTTTGCCTAATTAGTTTGTAACAGTTACAAGTACGGTAATCAAAGGGCGGAGAACTTTTGACGTATGTTACATCGAAAGAAATACAACGATTCTACTAAACAAATATATGTATAAAGCAGAGTTTTGGAGAGTTTGTTTGATTTCTGTTTGAAGGCGGTAATCTATAGAAATACTAGTAGGATTGTGTTTTTTTTGTTGCATTTGATAGCCTAATTCTTTGGAAAGGTTATAAGCAATTTAATATCCACCCAAAGGAGCGAATGCAACCGAGGGACATAGCTATTTTGTAATATTTGCTTTTAAAAAGAACGGTGAATCAACCCCAGTCCTTTAAGTCATTAACTACAGCAAATAGTATTTGTTAAATTTTCCTATCCAATTCTTAGCTTGTTCCGATCAAGGATAATGTGTTCGAATTACTTATCGAACCGAATTACCCCATTACAATCGACCGACCGGGACCCGAAGATGGGTATCAAGCGCCTGCTATAAGGTGTCAGCGAAATTTCCTGGAATATAGCAACTGAGATATTCGCATTTGATGTGGTTACTCAACATAGTACCCACACGTGATTAATTGGCCCTAATTCTGCTTAATCCTGTAACTACCGATCGAGTATCATGAAACCCACATTTTGTCTTCTCTTATCGATATCTAGTATCACGTTCGTAAGAAGTTGGCAGTAGTTTCGTCACAGCGCTGATGTTTTCCCACTGTTTTAATTGTTTTTGTATGGTCGTGTATGAATGTTTATTTGTGTATATATTCTATATAGGTATTATAATCTATATTTATATTTTTTTTCTGTTCCCTTTTCTTTTAAGAAATTGCACCTACCACGGTTTGTCTCTGCATCACCCAAAGGTTGACTGGTAGAAAATGTATATGACATTAAGTCCGCTTCTGTACATTTGTGTGCTTAAAGTATTGAATAAATAAATAGATAAATAATTGTTTGATGGTATATTTGTCTCAACTTCAGCACCGCAGTTTCACCCGCTCTCTAAAACTTACCTCTAGAGTTAAACTCATCAAAATGCAACAATAATTTTTCAAATGGGACTGTTAGTTCTATAGATTAGCGCTTTAAAACAAAACACCAACGAAATTTTTAGCTTCCATTAGTATAGATAGCAGATGGCGCCACAATCTCTAAATATTTGAAGGGTCGCCAGTAGGTCGGTCGTAAAGTACAGTGTCAACATTTACCGCTACCAACAAGAGATGGCGCTACTAGTCACAATTTTGTTTGTTTAATAACAATGTTGAATTTGTTTCTCACAAAACTTGAATTAGAGATGATATTTGTAATAACTTACTGTACAAGCCTAAGAGATAATAGAACATAAAATTTAAAGCATGCGTAGGCGGGAGCAAATGCGTGACCGATACAAAACTCTTTCATTCATACTTTTTTTGTCCATCCAACCCAATTTAATTCTTATGCCCGAGTATAATCGTCAAAGAAGCCGTTCGAACGAACTAAAGACGTTAGTGCAGTTGAAAAAAGTCGTTTACAGCTACGTTTATAGTGTTATGATGCGTTTATTATTATTATTGCCCTTTTTGTGGGAACTCTATCTACGTGAAGTGAAAATTGGGAAGTTTTTTCGTTTTATCGCCGTTTCGAATGAACGTTATGTTATTTGGGATTTCACTGTTGCGTCAGTTTTGAAGTATACAAGGTACCTATTATTACAGCACTCACGTTGTAATAACTTGAGACGATAGAAGGATAGTAAAGGCTAACGATTTCTACGTAGTTATAATTGAAACACGAAATACAGCAACTATTGGTTGATGTTCTTGCTGTTCACGGTCTGAAGCGGTAGTAAGACTTATGTTATGGACTTAGTTTTTTTCATATGGCGCTTAGATCAAGCTCAAGGCTTTAACTTTGATGAAGAGCCCTGCCAATAGATTATGTAAAAGTCTCTGTGTAGATTTTCTATCTCTTTCTTAAAAAAAGTTGCTCCAAACTAGGAATCACGAAATAACTACCAGTTAAGTGCATTTTTAACACTCACCTGGTTTGCTGTGTTGAGCAGGACATTAGCACTAGTCTGTAAAAATCACCCCGTGGAAACTTAGGTGGGGAGCTGGCAGCGTCACCCAGCTTGAGACACTGACTTCAAGCTCAGTTTATCACTCACTTTTTCATGGGGAGATTTTTTAACAGACTAGCGCTACTGTAGGTACTCCTCAATACAGCAAGCATGGTGATTATAAAGAACTTCACTTAAGTGGTAGTTGATGTAATCTGTCATCAGCAAGTCTACTACCATTCGCGGTAAAACACGTGACAATCTAATCTAACAAAACACATGTGAACAAAACAATTTTTGAATCTCCATTATAGGCTCTTTCACATCCACAATTGTATTATCAATATAGAAAGCGAACACATATGGTAATGAGATATCCATTCATGGAGCCTATTGTCACGGAAAATTGAAAAATAGTAGAGTACGCTTATACCATTCATATATTCATAGAAACACATGTACCTCACACCAATGTGTGAACATACTAATATCTGAGTTTTATTTCCTCAAGCACATAACCATTTTTACATATCGCCTACTTTCTGGTGCTTCCAAACTGATTCTTGAACGAGGATAATGGGAGGAGTAAGTTTAGAGAGCTGGGGTGTAATAAATATTCAATTTCGACGCTAAATACTGTGAACTAACTTAGCAATTATAATAACTTTGAGTTGCTGGGTTACTGAGACGAGTTTACTCTCATACTATCGTAAAAGCAGACCAAACGAAACGAAAGCAAATTCGTCATGCAATAGAATAATAAATTGAACACCGCATGTTAATAATATCACGCACGTAACATCACGCCTGCATTCCCGGAAGGGTGAAGGCAGAAATGCCTAATACTACATCCACATTTCGCCTTATATGTTTAAATCTCATATAATAGGGAGGTTGCCGGGCACAGTTCCAGACTTCTGCGTGTTATTCGTGAGAAATTCCAGATGGAAAACCCTTATTTAAACACTTTACCAGATCCGGGAGCAGGATACAAGACCAACGAGGTTGCATTTAAGACTGCCTCCTTATCACTGTCACATTAAACTGCCTTTTGATTGGTTAGTATAGGCCAGTGAACGCGTAGCCAGTCAAGTGTCATAGTAATCACTGTTATGCCCAAATCACTGACCACGTACGTAATCATTGTTGTCAACTTTATCCTCGTATGACACAAACCGGTTGATGTGTCACCTATAAATCACCTTCTTTTCACCTCACCATTCACCTCTGCCTACATATAACTAAAATAATCTAAGCTTGACGACCTCGGCAACATCTGATTTTTATTGGACTGTGCAAGAGCTTTTTATTTAGGCATTACATTTAAGTGTAGCCTAGTGTTTGTGAAAACGGGCATTTCTATTTGCTTACAATTAATTCGGTCTACTTTCAAACACATAGCTACACAACTTCGTCAATACTAGATTCTTTTAAGTTATAAATAAGTACCCGGAGGTGCAGTATACAAATTCTATTTATATTGTGTAAATGTTGCATGTAGAAGTGATATGCCCCTGATATTGACATGGACAAAAAAGACGGTATAGTTAATGCTTCTTAAAAAGTTGAGACCTAGGTTGGCCGCTGCAGAAATAATCTGGCCAAATGGAGCATCCTCGACCGATCCTAAACACAGCCTCTGAATGGAGCTGCTCCACAAGATATGACTCACCTTTCTTGTCCTGCAGGCACAACCACCTGCACCTTCCACGATTTTAATTAAACCCACTATATATACACATTTGACTACATAGACATACGGGTTGGAAATATTTTTTGTCTAATCGATATGAAAAAAAAAGAAAGGACGGTATTTCCAAAACGAGGGAGAAGTTGTATTTAATGAAAGAAGAAACTTTCTGCGTAGTGTAGATAATTTTATTCTAGTACTTATATAATTTTCTATAATTATCAGCATTAGTTATGCCTGTTATGAGATCCAAAATGAAATAGGTCAGGGATTCCGCAGCTGGCGTCGAGATTGTACCGCTCTAAGATACTGTTCAAGATGTTAACGCACTTAAATTAGAACAAGAATCATATATCTATCAACAAGTATTTAATTATCATGTTTCTGAAATGATTTCAGTGAAAAATAATGCGTGTATAAACAGCCGTCTGTCGTGTCGCAGAAAATAGAAAGATCAGGACTTGATTGTTTTCAATTGCGTTAAGTAGGTGTGTCGTCTATCAATATATTCTGTTTACTATTTCATGAGCGCGAAAGGTTAATTTCGATAACTCCATGTATTTAAATGAGTCATCATATAGCGCCAACAGTGTAACCAGATACAGCTGAAATACCAATATTTAACATGAACCTATTGCCTATTTGACCTCCACAACCACTTTGGCTGTCGTTAGGGGTACAACGACTGTCAAAGATCTATAAATGACAGCTGGGACCTACGGCTTAACGTGCTTTCTGAGGCACGAAGAGGTTTCGGTATGTTATTAATGGCCACCCATTTACGGACAGACCTCGGAAAGCGCAGATTCACCTTCAATCGACCCGTGCAGCTCTCACTATTAACCACGAGCTCCTCTTTCAATGTAAAATATCAAAATTGTCAATTTTACCACCGCTGAACGGAAAGATAAACAATTCATGCTACTAAATTATTAACCCCTACAAGTGTGTTCTATAGAGATTTAATTAGTCAACAATTTATCTATAAAGCTCCTAATACTAATGAATCCAAGATGGCGGATAATCCCACTTGGTGATAATTAAAACCCTGGAGACGATCGGAAATTCTACGAACTAGTGGAAATTATAGCACAGAGACAGTGGTAATAAACTGAAGTTTGAACTACACATGTTCAACGATAATTAATTGATTAAGTAGGTTAATTGGAAGGCGAACGAACTTACGTGCAAATTACGGAAACCGAAGATGCTAAGTTCTAAAAGACTTGAATACAGGACCTCAATACAGCTTACGTTAAGTTTTTGTTGTAAATAAAAGGCTTTGTTTTTATATCGTAGAGTGGCAAACAAGCAGTCGCTCCATCTGCTGGTAAGTGGTAACTGCCAGGGTCATTTACACCAAAAGGGGTACCACAGGACACAGGTGCGTTGTCTATCTTTTTTGTAGTTCGCTCTTCATTTTTGTCTTGAAGCTGTTCATGTTATAGCTCCACGGAAAGATCGCAGGAGGAAGCATAGGTACACCAGATTTTACGGCACATGTAAAACCGATAATTTTTGACAAGAAAATATATTCCAATATAGTTCCAAAAGTATTAAAATGATAAAGATCTATGAAAAACTCATTGAGAGCAAAACTATAACAGTTCAAGCGAGAAGATCTTGAACTCACGACCTTTAACCGCATCGTATTCATGGAGATTCTTCAATGAAGGAAAAATTCTGTCTCGTAGTAAAATAAGGAAAAACGATAAATTTGAAATTGACGGACGATGGGTTATTGACTTTTACGGTAAAATTAAAGACATTTCGACTTCGAAAAATGTCTAGACCGTTTCACCAAAAAAAATAAAAACTTAGAGGCATCAAAAAACTTAAATCAACCAAAATCGATCTCCCTTAATACCAATTTGTTTAAAGTTTACGATCGTGGGTAAGGCATCAAACAAAGAGCGAAAGTATTGTGTTTTTACGGCATTTTAACTTTGATCGTTTGCTAACATAACCCTTTTATTGACCACCATAAAAATAACGTATCTCACTTTTATTTCCACCGCATCGAATATCATTAGGTATCATTGAATGAAATCATTTGTTCTCGGGAGTAGCTTTTAAAAGCACTTGGGCATAATAAACATGACGTAAAAAAATCTGACAATTATTTGATTTTCAAGTGCTAAAACACACGCATATAAACCATGGAAAAACATTTCTGCAGAAAATAACCAGTTACAAATGTATAAAATAGGGTTTCTTCAAGGCGTAATTGTTTCCTGGCCAAAACAGTGGGACGATAATAAGCCCTTTCTATACCATAGGCCATGATTACGATGCACTAAATACACAGTATTGGCCCCACGAACCGCCGTAATTATCATTGGGAAGAACTTTTGTGGTAATAGCAGGCAATTAGGGTGCAATGTTTTTGTTTCTGATGACATTGTGTTTTCTGGGAAGTTTGTTGTTTGTACAACACACGTGGGAGTCCCGGCTGTGCCGCCTTGCGCCTGTCATTTGGATGCATACGGCGACCCCGCGTTAAATTAACCGGAAACATAAGAGAAATGTATTCGGCTCAGGTACATCGTACAAAGTTTTAAAATGTTTAGTTCGGTCATATTATGGCCGTTATTTACTTTGGTTTATGAGTTAACTAGCTTTAATTTAGTTTTCACAATTTTCAACGCCACAAACTGAAATTATTAAATAATTATAAAGTTCTAAGCTTTAGTTAAGCAAAATTATATTTGTTGAATAAATATTAAATGCCCTAATTATTTGCTCTGATGAGAAAACAGTATTTAGTCGTAAACTTGCCGGCGACTGACGTGGACTTGTTTATTTATACTGATACCCAGCCCTTTTTATACTAAAACAACATTTAAGTATTTAGAAAAGGTAGATCGAAGGTATTAACGTTGTGTAATGGAAGCTATTAAACTAATATTGTGACATTTACATCTGAGGATGATATTATAGATGTTGTAAACTCGTAAGAGGTTGCGCAGGTAATTAAGATCGAAGTTGCGACATCAAAATTCTGTAATACGCCACAATTTTGGAGAAAGCACTTCGTCTATATTAATAACACGGAATATTTAAATGGTGATACAAGTGAATCACACAGTGATAAAGATAAAGCGTATCATCAATAACAATAAATAAATATAAAAGCCAACCCAATCAACAGTAGCGAACAATGTAATCGATAAAGATGCATCCAATTTAAAACAGGAAAGAAAACAACAAAAGCCGGATGATGATGCAGTTTTACACGCGACACATCCAAACAAAAACCTGTCCCGTGGAGATCACAAAACGAAAACAAAATAAGAATGAGAATAGAAGAGATGTAAATTACGTAAAAACTGAATACAAACGGGCGGGTCCAACTATCTTTTGATAGTATAATGGGGACGTTCGTGCCGCGGATGAAGTTGAACGGATCGCGCGGGTGGTCCAGTGCGGTCGGACTATTTAAATATTACTTTTTTATTATTTGCCAGCACTATTTGGTGATTTATGTTGGTTTAACACGAAGGTGTTTGGGTAACATAAGTGTGATTTGTTTGCTCTTTATTGGCTATCGATTTCAAAATGCTCAAAGAGGGAGATATTTCTTAATTTTTTTGGAGTTACGGATGAGTTATTGCCGTTAATACGCTGAACCAGTTCACTTTAAGGTTTATTAAAGTAGGTGATGAACGAGTTATTGATAGCCATAAACGTTACGAATATAATAAATTAGAATTGAATTTAAGATAAAAATTATACTACAGAACTTTTACTAACAAATGCGGCATGAATATGATTCTAATAGATGATAGAAGTAAGCATAATCCCTTTAAGTTCTGTTTAACGTTAAACACCACTAAGTTAGAAAAAAAAATACCAAGGAAGTAAACAAACTACATAATTATAAGAATCTCATGGCCCCACATACATAGGCATCAATAATTTAAGTAAAGCTGATTAATAGGAACTTTCTGGGAACTGCCAAACAGTTTAATTATGTGGCTATAAACTTTACTGATAAAATCGACATAAACATACAAATACATTAAGTGTTTGGAGGACGACTTTGTTGCTAGGGATTTTTCGTTTGCTATACAACTGACATTTTTATTTAGATCAATCTTTACATTTTTAAATCTTTGCTTCTGTCACACATTCACGATGTTATTATGATGTACACTTATTTTTAATAATGTCAATATCATCTAGCTACACTTCAATTTGAAAGTAATTGAGCGTGATAAAAGTGTTCTCATAAGTCTCCATAAACATCATAACGAAGTCACATCAAGCATTTCTTTCATTAAATCAATTACTGCTCAAGCATTCCTCAAATCATTTCCAATGATTACACAACAAGCCATCCTGTTTGTTCCATCGTTTGCCCTTTCGTCTTAATTGGACAAATCATTACCAATTTAACTGGTAGTTCGTGTTCGTGTTCATATCTTAACAAAATAAAGCTGTTGACTCAACGGTCGTTAGTAGTTATCTTGTTGGATTTAATATATTCTCAAAGTTCATCCTTTTCGGTTCAATGTTTAAGTGCACCGAGTTCTGTTACAACCAGTTCATCTATGATAAGAGTTATTTTGCTTCCGTTTTATCTATCACTGTTAAAGTTGGACTTATTATTTTATATATTTCTGACACTTCCAGAACTTTGAAGTCAAGTCAGAGATCTTTACATCATTTCCGGACTTAGGCTAATTCTTATGATTCTGTTGCTCGTTTTTACACAATTTGCACTTCATTATTCAGTTCTATTTTATGATGTTTCAAAAGTTATATTTCAAGATTTATTTTAATTTCACAAACTGGTAATACTTGTTTGTTTGTATTCTTGATTATTAAATTGAATCAAAACTTTCCTTTCAGCAATATTAAATTACGAAATTTCCAAAACATCAAAAACTCGTGTTATCCTTGCTTTGAACTTGCAGTTTAACTAAATAATAAGCGAAACTCATCCCAAATTCAATTAAGAACTTACTGAAAAGCCCAGCTATTATAATCACAAAGTTTAAATTTAATGTTTACATTATGCAAACCTAATTCCCTACCCACGCGTGAAATTGAAAGAGATTCTTATATAAAATTAATTTAGTATATTTTAATAATATCGTGACCCTAGTCACCGCATAGCCGCTGAAAATGCTGAAATGCCGCAACGCACGTCCCATTACACGCGAATAAAGCCAACGCTAACCGCAGCCCGAACGAGGCAATTTACGAATTTCCGCCCAATTCAGCATTAACAAGAACCAAACATAACCAAAACACAAACTTACGTTGATCGAAGAAGCAGCGGTCCAAACCATTCATAACGTTGTAAACAACCTCATAGTGCACTCAAAACACCAATTTTATGCGTTTACGTTCACAGCTTGCACTAGTGACGTCACACTCAAAACAAATCACAACGTATTCGTTCCCACTACGGTTAACACAACGTCGGGGCGGGTTCAGTTTCGGGTAAGTTTATAGGACGTGTTGCCCATGCGGCGGTCGGCGCGCGACTGGTGTGCGCGGCGCAAGGAGCAAGGGGCGCGGGGTGGGGGGCCCGGAGCGGGAGGGGGTGCGTGCGTTCGGAATTCACTTCCCACGTGCGAGCCACCCGTCCTTTTCTTGCGGGACGGGTTAGCTTTTTAAAAGCGGCGAAGCAGGGCCCGTCGACGCATCGATACGGCTGGAGGCGACGTTTAGCTGTAACCTTGTTTATATGCACTGCAGCTAATAATAACGCGAATAGCACTCGAAGTGAGCGTTTGTTGTTATTTTTTTTTGTATGAGCTAAGTAACATTGTGCGTTAGTTGAGTGGCCAGTTGAGTTTGTTTATTCGAGTTTCCGATACTCTCGTTCCGTTTTCGTGTTTCCTGTTTGGTGTTGAATGAGTGTTGTTCTTATTTTTTATTCGATTATGTTATTGTTGTTTTTCATTCCCGAATTAACTTTTACATTTTTATCTCTTTTTGCTTTATCAGGCCTCATGAAGCATTGCTGTAGGTACATATTTAATGGGTTACTTGGCATCCGTGTCATGTTAATGTTTTTTAAACGGAATGTGGAGATATTTTCTATCGTAAAAATGTGCAGAGCGGTAAGCGGGTAAGAATGGTATCATACCCAAAGAATTCTTAGATAAGCTGCCAGTTGGAAACCAAAAAATGTAGTAGAAGTTGATTAAATACTATGGGTTCTGT
Organism: Phlogophora meticulosa; assembly: GCA_905147745.2. Classification (NCBI taxonomy): domain Eukaryota; kingdom Metazoa; phylum Arthropoda; class Insecta; order Lepidoptera; family Noctuidae; genus Phlogophora; species Phlogophora meticulosa. The sequence continues at coordinate 4,148,350 of LR990521.1, forward strand.
TTCAGAATAATTTTGTAATTCAAGTCTACTTTTACTTTTCATACCGATCAAAGTTCATCCATTTAATTAAAGGATCTTTGCACTCAGTGTCTGCAAGCAGCAGATGCTTCGCACGTGCATAAATAGTTAGGAAACTATTGACAATCTACAAATAGAAGAATGAATAATTATGAGTGAGTTGTATGTTTGTAGAATTTTATGTATATTTTAAATATTTATCTTTTTATAAATAAAAAAAACAAAAGACCCTGCTACTTTAATTATCTTTTATACGTTTACTTGTATCGCCCTGACAACACAATTATTTCTGACAGCCAACACAACACTGTTAAAATATATTAGACCAATGAGCTACTGACGGATCGTCTTTAAGAAACGACCCGTTTCCAGTAAACATCACGCGTGGGTAGCAGCTGATATATTTCACCTTTTTTAAATTCCAAGATCAGCATTAAGATTTGAGGAACCCTAAAAATAGTTAATGCATTTCTTAGAGCTGTTCTGGTGGGCTGTTACAACTCCTTATCGGCTTGTCATTCAACAAGGAGTTTTTAGTTTTTTACTATTATTTAGTCCTGTTGATGAAAGGGCAGAGTGACGGGTTAGAGACAAAATGGATGATGGATTTCTGTTGTGCATTACGCATAACGTATTTTAATGAAAACGTGACGTATTCTTGTCGTGATAAAAAAAATGAGTGCAACCCGAATAGAGATGTTGATGTTTGTTCGTTTGTTTAGCTGAAGATTTCAACGGGGCGTGAATAGTTCACGTGCGAGCGTCAATCATAGCTCGTTGTGTTAGGTAGTTTCATATTTTAAAGTTGCGTAAGTTTCAGTTAGCATAATTTGTTTGATCATTTTTAGACTTGTAGTGGTAAAAATATTTAGTTTCAAAAACCTCCCAGTTTTTTTTCTTTTCAGTACGGAACCTTGCCCACAATGTCCCAAACACATTTTCAATCTCCTTTGAAAATATTTGACTTCTATAGAATACAGAAAAAACTATTGATAACAGGTACTTATTATTTAATTAGATATTTAGATGACGTTGTTCCACATTTAAGAACAATTCCACTTAGTCCATAATGTAAACTAAAATAAAACTGAATAACATAAAATACGAAAAATTGTATGCACACGAAAAACTACCAACTTTTTACTTAAACAAAGCACCCAGTAAAAGAAACAACAGCTGATACAAAAGTTAAAAACTAAAGTTTTGATTTAAAACAAACGAAAATTTTCATTTTGCAGTTGAGTATTTAAAATGAAAAAACTTATCTTTTGAAATAATTGTTAGGATTACAATGAATGATTTCGATGAAATATTGGGTGGGCAAAAGAAAAACATCATTTGTATTAGGTACTGATGAAGTTGATAACGATTAAAACTTTTGTTATAATTTAAACGTTCATAAAATTCAGTTCGGTGTTTTAGTTACGATTACAAGTCGTGGTATCTAGATATCTACACAATCAAGAATATTTTAGGGTTATGGATTACTATCAGATTGGAGTATTGCTGAGCAGCTGGCTTCAAATCTGACATCACAAATCCTGTGAGGGCTTTTGTAGGGGTTTCTGTAGGTATATTGATATAAGCAAGTCATAACTCCGAGTCTAAGGCTGGCTTCCTACCAGAGCTGTGCCTCAAAGCGGTATGTTGGCTTCCATATTTAAAAAGAAATACAATAGGGATGTGTCCTAGGTAAAAATAGATTAAGTCTATTTAGTACGTCAGTAAGATTACCAAAAAATATTGGACACGTATTTTTTGCTTACTTAATTCAATAAAAGTGACAATGATATAGCACATCAAAGTTCAGGAGAAGGGGCATGTGACGTCACGCCGTGCTACACTTTTAACGAAAAGTGTAGCACGGCGTGACGTCACGCGCTATTTCAACGCACTATACCGTCGTCATTTTTGGTTTACGTGACAAAAGAAAAAATACATGTCCAGTATTTTTGAATAATCCAACTTTCGGACCAATCAGATTTTTTAAGGACACTACCCTATACGTAACTTATATATATATTTTTCTTTTTTTAAACATACGCGTACCCCATACTAGGAATTTCTCCTGTGTCGTGGGTGCGTTTACAAACATTTAAAGTCACAAACACAAACAGCCAGACCCGGAACAATTACCTGTAGGCCATACAAATATTTGTTCCGTGCGGGAATCGAACCCACGACACACGGCGCACCAGTCGATCGCTCAGCCACTGCGCCAACCGTGTCGTCAAACAACACTATTATCAGAATATACCTGAATATCGCAAGACTGGAACCCTGAGACAGCTAGATGGTCGCGGCAGACCTGGATGGACCTTGGATGGCTTCCTTGCGATTGGCGAGAAGAAGCATACCATAGAGAGACGTGGAAGGAATGGGAGGAGGCCTTTGCCCAGGAGTGGGACAACACAGGTTAAGAAAAAAAAACCAGAATGGTATTGGGATTTTTCATTACAATGTTCCCAGTAGCAGCCCGGAGCCTAGATGTGTGCCCAGTTGATGGCAATAGGCTCAGGACACGGTTGACGGTTTGACGACACGGTTGGCGCTGTGGTTGAGCCATTGGCTGCTGCGCCGCGTGTTATGGGTTCGAGCCCCACACGGAACAAATATTTGTGTGACCCACAGGTAGTTGTTCCTAGTGTGGGGCAACGTTTATAAAAAAAAAGAAAAAAAAAGAAAAGATCTAGAACAATATATCTCGTTATTCTCCGTTTCAATCTTACTCCAAGGTTAGTTAAACACATCCTATTAATATCTCTTTAATCATTAGACGCGAATGTCCTTTTAGTGTTTATTTATTCTATAAAACGGAGTGGTAATGTATTTTCCACTCAACGGGTAATCCTAATGGCTGCCTCGATTGTACCCACGCGTGGTTTTAATTGAATCAAGTTTATGGAACTGGTGAACATATTATTACTGTCATTCCTGTTTCCCTGGAGAACTGTAGCATTCCAAGCTGTGATAATACTGTTATATAAGTCAATTTAAAGGTAACTTACAGGTATCTAAGCAATTTAGGCGCAAGGACTGAGACAGTTTTGTTTATTTCAGTAAAGAGATCCTTGACTTGATTGTCTCGTGGGTTTACAGTACCTAGAGTAAAAATCTTTGACTTGACTGTCTCGTTGGTCTAGTGGTCGGAAGCGTTACCGCTGAGCACGAGATCCTAGGTTCGATTCCTGGGTGGGGCAAAGTGTTATTGGGTTTTCCAAATTGAAAATTCTCAGTAGTAGCCCGGACTCTGGATTCGTGCGCGATTGATGGCAATAGGCTCTCCCCTTATTACATGGCACTTACACATAACTGGCGAGATGTATGTATACTTTAAGTTCGCCTCTGCCTAAGCTTTCGGGGATTACAGTCGTGATGTTTATGTGTTTAGAATAAAAAATCGAAAATTCTTTTATGTAGGTATACGATAAAAACTTATAATGAATAACTTTAAGAGCTATGTAGGTACCTAGTGAGTTTTTGGGTACTAACTACATTATGAATGAATTTTACAGTTTTATAATTCGTATTTGAATTCGTTATTCTGTTTAATTAAAGAATATTCAATTCTACAATAGATTTAGGTAAAAATACAAGGTATTTAGAATTTAAATGTGAAAATATTTTTTGTAGTAACTAAGTTTTATTTTTTGGAATTGTGTATGATTTATTGGAAAACATTTTTGTAAAATACACGACAAATTACATTTTGCTTTTGTTTTATTTTACTGATGTGCTTAAAATTTAATTTTGAATGTGAAATTAATCAATATTGGTATTCGGCAGTTACAAATACGAACCCTTCCGAATCACAAAAAAGATTATTTATCATATATGTTGAGAGTTGAACGTAATAACTAAAGGCAAGTCACCGCTTTGCTCTTATTATATCTCAGTATCGCCGAGTAATAATGACATCGAAACATTTATTACCCACACGTAATGCACAAGTCCATCTATTAATAAAATAACTTGCTAGCACTTAGGCGATACTAACAAGGCGGTAAGTCACAGATTATATGGCGCGATATTTTTAGATAGAATTATTATGCTTCCAGATTATGGTACATTATTTCTGGGCCTCTTGGCAGCTCTTTGGGGTATTAAGAAATATATTTAGATTTTGGCGAGTTTTTAACAACCTGTGTTTATGATAATCGTACACAAGTATTTATATCGCGAATAAAAGTGTAGACGTGAATATCTAATGATCAAGTAAACCTATGGATATTTTAGTATCTAGTCAAAGCATTGTCGAGGGATCGAATTAAAAGGAACGTAACGACCACCAAGATGGGAAGGATCAATAAAACATATTTTTATTTTCTTCACACATGACTGCGTCACAAAAATAAGACGTAAGTTTTCAGTTCAAAATCCATCAAATACGATCGGATGATTTTCGCAAACAGCGTTCACCCTAACTATCGCACGTCACAATGCGAACGATACATCATATACGTCACGATACAATGTATAGATATTTATCACAATTTGTAGCCTAATGCGCCGTATCGTCGCTGACAAAGGGACTGCCCTGCACACCAGACCGTGTCGGACGATCAATACAAATGACGTATCGATCGTACCGTTATTTTAAGCGCCAAAGATGACATAATTAGACCGAAAGAGAATGTTTGAATTTGGAATTGGGAAAAAATTGAAACCTATTTTTCATACGATTGCGAAACAATTGTCGATTTTTTAATATGTAGGTTGTTCATTATATGAAATTAAAACATACTGGCCTTTTTATTGGCTCAATAGTTAGCATTTCTGACAGCTTTCTGGACAATTTTCACCTGGACAGGGATGCGAACAACTTTTGAATGTCTCTAAAATTACTTCCATTATTTTTTATACATGTCCATATTACCGACGATCTTCTAAAATTAGACTAGTTGCCCATTTCCGAACGAACATTTAATTGGACATATCTTCAATCTTCATTATAACTTCAATCTTTATGTGTTTTATTTTATTTAAAAGAAAGTTAAAGTTGTAAAAGATTATTGCACACACTTTTTCTGTTATTCTTTTAAAGTTACCATTGACATACACTTGTCAGTTTATTGTGTGTGAGTCATCATAACACATTGCAGCTCGCTGAAGCGGTATCTTTTCTTTGAAGAGCTTTCGCACATTACTCACTTTGTATTGTGAGAATTTATCACTAATAGTTTAAGAAAAGAGACTTTCTAATTTGAAAAAAGAAATACTAACCTCCCTTTTAATTTAATTTAATCTTCACATATATGTATTATAAATAATATTAGTAATAATTTTTACACTGTAATGACAGTTACAAGTGAATATAATATTTTTTTTATTAATTTCCTATGTAATTACGTGGAAGCCAAAATTTGTGACGATTCTACGGAATACCATATTATTATAAATAAATGTTTTCGATACATAAAATATGAGAATAACCAACCGTAGCAAAACTTTGACCCGCGCTCCAGAAGAATATAGGAGCAAGAAAATATCAAGAACCGAGACAAGGGAGCTCCAGTGTGAATTGAAATTTAAAAATTCCTTAATTACCCTTTACAGCGGCGCGTGCGATCCTTTATTGTATCAAGTAACAGATAAAGAACAATAGCAAAACGTTACAGAAACGCGCGTCACACATCGTCAGGCCTAACCCCACACATTAGTGCAATAAACTCGACTATAACTTAATTCTGAGCAATGAAGGGCGATTCCCCCGTGGTTCCTTACAACTCCGTTAGGGATGACAATAGTTCGTAGCAGAGTTGAATTTAATTAGAATTATCGATCCGTCGCTTTTCCGTCCTAAACTAACAATTAGGTGAAGGTATATCTGTTCGTCGGCTGAAATATTTGTGGGTTAATCTAAAGTTAAAACTCAATGTATTTACATTGTTAAATAGGGTAGTGTAGTGCTACCCGTTTGCGGTAAGGTTGTATAACTAAGCTGTCTCTGTAAACTAAAAAGTAAACGGACCGAACGAGGAGCTCTTTGGAAATAATTACGAATGAACCGCTTTTGTACCTTAAATCAAAATAAAAAAGAATTTATTTGAATGTGGCTGTGAATCAGCAATTTTTAATGTCAAAAATTACAAGACAGTCCCCCAAAACGAACCCCTTTACCACGTACTAGTGTTTTTACTAGGAAAAATAAGTGGTGGAATAAACTCCCCAGCAACAAGCCTAATAAGTTAGAAAACAAATACAACGAAGCGCACAATAGCTTAGTACCTATTAATCTTAAATTTTTGCAATCTAATTTCTTATGTGTCTAAGTCAAATAGTTGAATTCGCAGCATTACATAAACGCTAGCTGTTTTGTATTACGGTGAAGTGAATCAACGTTCAGCCAGAATGTCATCGAAACATGTAAACTAGTCGCAGTGACTAGATTTTGACAGCCGACCAAATGGATTAGAACTGTGACCAGTCCGCTTGAGCCGAGCTGTAGAATGTGGCGGATGACATTTTAGAACAAATGTTATACTAAATTTTGTTTATTTCTATACTCTTTGTCGTTTGATAAGTATAAATAAATAAATAATGCTGGACAATCCACACAGCATCATCTAGCCCCAAGCTAAGCAGAGCTTGTGTTATGGGTACTAGATGACTGATATACTTAATACAATAATAACATAGATAGATATTTTTTATTATACATAGTAAATACCCAGAACACCCGAAACAACCGTACGAACATTTGTCCCAAGGCGGGCATCGAACCAGCGACCTCCAGTGTCGCAGACGGACCTTGTATGAGTAATACACATTGACATGAGGTTCGATTCTGGGGTCGAGCAAAGTGTTATTGGATTTTATCTGGAATTTTCAGTAGCATCCCGGAGTCCAAATTTCTGAACCGTTGCCGCGTTGGTGGCAGCAGGTTCGCGCTGATGCGACTTCAACACAAAACTTGCGAAATGTGGGTTACTACAGATACACCTCTTTTGACGGCACGGTCTTTTTTTTTTTGACGGCACGGTTGGCGCAGTGGCTGAGCGATTGACTGCTGCGCTGCGTGTCGTGGGTTCGATTCCCGCACGGAACAAATATTTGTTTGGCCGACAGGTAGTTGTTCCGGGTCTGGCTGTTTGTGTATGTGACTTTGAATGTTTGTAAACGCACCCACGACACAGGAGAAATTCCTAGTGTGGGGCAACGTTTTTTTTAAAACAAAAAAAAAAAAAAAAAAAACCTCTGTTTTAGCCTTCGGAATATGCAGGCGTGATGTTATGACGTTTTACCAACAACGTTTTACTCGGAAACCATAAAAGTAATATCCGACACCATTCAAGAAATTAATTTCAGATTTCTTATGAATATTACCTTAGATGTATAATAGGTATATTTACGTAGATAATTCTTGGAACGTAAGCGTTAGGTAGCTAAAACAGTTTTGAGGTTTTTCAATATCTGTATAACGTTAAATAAGTAAAATCTGTAAATATAATCTAGTTTATACTAGATTATAATTTTGTTACTTTAGCTCCAACATTTCGAAACAATTGGTAAAAAAACCTATGTAATATGGCTTACAGGTAGTTGTTATTGATCTGACTGTTTGTCACTCACGATACAGGAAAAATTCCTAGTGTGGGGCAACGCTTAAAAAAAAAACAAAAAACGACTGAAAAATATTTGTAAACAATTTGTTGTCCACTTTTGACATGGTTGTAAATGAAACTTTATTTCAATTCCCAATAGAAAAGTAAGCCAGAGTTTTCTATAAAAATATTGTAAAGCCTATTAAACTAGGTATCCCCACGAAACATTTTTCAATTTGGCAAGACCCAATTCGTTTTCAATCTGATAGCCAAATCGAAAGCTCAAATCTCTTTTAGATTAATGAATCATTGGACTAAGATCAGAATTATACTGTTGCGGTCTCTGAGTGGGAACAAGGACGCTGTATTCATTCATGAATTCATCTGGCAGTGGTCCAAATCACAATGAATGAATTTAGACATGTTGTCAACGCCACCATGGAAGACTTGAAGACGGACAGAGATCTCAGCTTGAACTGAATAATAAGAGATTTGTAGTAGTATTTCCATTATATAGAAAACTAATTACTGTTACCCACGAGTTAATGCGAAATTAAAAAATAATCATGGGGCCAAGTTTTTGTGCAGAACCCATTTTCTTTTTTTTTAATAAAAAGACCCTAATTTATTATTATTTATAACGTTAGCTAGATAGCTAACGTTATAAATAATAATAACTAAGGAACAATTTTTACTAGCAGATGCCAGTAAAAATTGTTCCATTCGTTTCTTAGATTAGCCAAAACTGACTATAGTATAATTTCGTAATAACATGCACCTAGCAAAGAAACATTGCTTTGTCAATTTTACTTATTTGTACAGAAGGTATTATGTGGTGCCTGTGGGTACGGGCCTCTAAGCTGCCCGTTTTTTAATCGTCCTGCATAAAAAAAAAAATATTCTTCGAAAATATCCTTAAATTTTTACTTTGGCAACTCGTGTTTTCAATATCAACAACACCGTTTTATTAACAAAACAAAATAAAAATATTACAAAAACTAGCATTGTTACACTTTAAAATTTAAAATATTAACACAGAGACAAGCTAAGCTTAACGCTGCGATTTAGCAAAGAGAATTAATGAAATTATGTTTTTTTTTGTTTCTTTTTTCGCATGGCAACTAGTGCGCGTTCATTTTTGCTCGCAACACCGGGCGCGGCGGACGTCACATGCAAATGTTGCCGTGAAAAATGTATAAGAAAATGCAACATCAAATTTCATTTCCTTCGCCGGATTTTATTATACATTCTCGATGTGTTTGTGACGCAACGTTGATTGTATAGTCGGTCGTAAAATGCGAACTTTAAATTTTGCTGTGAAAATGCTTTTCTAAGTTCTATAGCGAGGGGTGATATTTTTTTCTTATTTTCACAATGCGAGGCGGTTACATTGAACTTTATTGAATTTGGAACTTTAAATCGTTTTGAGGTGTACAAACTGGCGACTGAGTTACAGAATTTACACTTACGAGATTTGATTATTATAATCAAATCTCGTAAGTTACGTTTGGGCTATTTTAAACACAGTTTTATTATGAAGTATGAAGTTATGTGGTGCCGTTTAACGTTAAATATGTAAAAGTCCAGTACTCACGCGAACTTGACTGGTTTGCTCATATATTACCTGTAAACAAAAACAAAACTATATTAGTAACACGTAAACATATTATATTTCTTAAAGTGGTTGGTATATTATTAGATTTTCCAAATCGCCTTAGTATAAATCACCTCATCATCTGTATTGCCTTTTCTCAACTATGTTGGGGTTGGCTTCCAGTCTAACTGGATGCCGCTGAATACCAGTATTTTATATGGAGTGACTGCCTATCTGACCTCCACAACTCAGTTATTGGGTAACACACTACTCGTTGGCAAAACTAATGACTGTCACATGTCAGTCGGGACCACCGGATTCACGTGCTTTCCGACACGCGGAGGGGTCCGGGACCCCTCTGCCTGTCGCTTAGCCTAGAAGATCAACTTATGCGGCCGCTATCACTTATGCACGAGCCACCTAGCTCAGCAAAAACCGTTGGTGATCAAAATAACTATCAATTATTGAGCAGTCATTAATGCAGATTTATACAAATATTATTTCAAAACAATGAATTATCCAGAACATTGTTAAAATTATGTGATTTGAATTACATATTTCATTTCATGAATGCGATGGCTGTCTGTATTAAACAAATATGATGCGCAGTGGTCTAACATAGCTTAAATCAACCGGTGACAGTTAGGGTTATACAGACTATCGACAAAACTGTTATGGCGCGATGGCGTGGCAATGGCCCAACTAGAAATTGTAGAGGACACTGCCAATAGTTTTACTCTACGACGATAGTGTGTGAAGTATAAGGATGCGTTCACACCAAACATATTCTCAGCTGTCGAAATTTAGTGTGAATGCGGCTTAAGGGCATTCATTAAAGAATAAGCAAAGAAAACTCAAATGGGCATAAAAGTGTGTTATATTCTGATCTATAGGGGCACCAAGATGCTGCTGACCACTTTTTGGTCATAATTTTCATAATACTTTCTCTGCATCGAAAAAAGAGAAAGTAGGACAATTAATCCTTTTTGCATTTAGATAAGCGAGTGTCAAGTTAATACAAAAAAAATACGTTACCTATTTGCTTGGGGTCAGCAATGCATTTCGAATAAGAAAATGAAATAAAATAGAATAGTGTGCTTTATTTCAAAAATATAATACGAGCTACGATTTATTAAATTCTTGGATGCAAATAAAATCAAAATCATTTAATAATTTGCGAATATGGGTACAAAAGAAAAGGTCTTAAACATATAATAGGGTCCATTAGCCATATCCTACCATTAGGCATGCAAATTTACAAATACACAGGTATTTAAGAAAGTAAAATTTAACATTAAAATACATTACATAAAATATCGTATGAAGTAAAGCAGTAGAAAGAAGAAGAAAGTAAAGAAGAACTATCTATCCATCCAAATATTCTTATTGATTTGAAAAATTAGACTACTTAGTAATGTGCTGAAACACTAGTGGCATTGCCACGTTTTATGGCAATTCTTAGCCAAGGTAAAAGCCAGTCCTCGTATCACGAGTATCAACCAACCGTTTCGAGAACTCTTTAATAGAATTAATTAAAATTATTCCATCTTAATTTTCTTACAAAAGTTGACGCAAGATATGCATCTTTAGTCCCATTTTTCCGACGAATCCTTAAAAGAACATAAGTTTTAATAAACTTTCCGATGTTGAACTAACAAACTAAAAGTCATTAAAATTATCGTTTAACTTGTTTTCGTACTTAGGTATTGCAACGCGGACGAACTATAAGGAGGATTGACCCACTTTTGTTATCGCGCGTATCTGGGAACAAAATCTATAGACGCAAAAGTAAAGGTATAACTAACTATGTAACTACGGTATATAATTAAGTTGAAGGCTTGGAGTTGCCAAGCTGTTTGTTTAATATAATTAAAAGGCAAGGAAACTCCTTTTAATACGTTTAGAGGAATAAACGAAAACGTCCATAGAGCGAACTTTTAAGTTGTTCAGTGTACATCATGTTTAAGTATTTTCTTTTGCATAGGAGTGGACAGATAGGCTATCCTGAAAATAACAAATAGTTTATAAAGGTATCATTAAATTGAAGATAAAACCATAAATGAAATTGACACCCGATTCGAACGCAAAATATAACCAATCCTAGGTCTTTCATGAAAATCTCTCTTACATGGGTATATTTTCTGACACAATAACCAATATAGATTTTTTAGCCCAAAAGGTTAGATAGACAATCTTTAGAATATGTAATTAGATTATCGTTGTCTAGTGGAGAAGTCACCCTTATTTCCTTGACGGGACTTTTCTATCAAGTTAACAAAAAATCTGCAATTATACTTAACTAAAGAATAGTTAGTTTCAAAACGAATTCTTACGTAATGCAGTTTCTTCGCCTAGGGAACTGTTCTAAAAGAAGTAAGAAGTAAAAATAAAGGGAATTTCCTAAACATAGTTACAACAGTAAAATCAGCTCGCACTGTTCTCAAAACTTATCCCCCGCTTTAGGAATACGTAGTTTTTGTGCAGTACCGTGTTTAAGTTTTAGATGCAACGCGCGTCTAAATAATGGTGGCCACATATTGGTGAAGAGATAGCGATTTGAAACTATGTGGATGTAGGTTTTCTTGGAGGAAAGATTGTCTTTTGAGAATATTTTCATACTGAATATGTAATATTGTAAAGCCGAGAGCAGATATTTTTAAATACACATATTATAATCTCAGTCAGGTTTAGGTTTCGAGTCTTGAGTTACGTAAAATTCAATTCTAGCATCAAAGCCTTACTTTACTAAATTATTTTCTTAAGACCGACATTTCATTACCAGATTGTTGAAACCGCTCAAACTTCTAAATATTTTCAAGCTTTTCATCTAAAAACCGTATTTTTATTTCATCTACAGCGCCCGCTAACGCAAAATAACGTATGAGCTTAGTATTTTCTTTTCAGAACTGGAACAAACTGGGAACAGAAAATCTAAGGAGATTCCACGCTGAAGTTCGTATTGACAAAACAAAAGTTATTGTTTTAAGTTTCCCAATGTGGCACAGAAAGAGATGTGTGTAGCATTTGTTTTGCTTACAGCTAAGAGAGTTTTAAAATGTGCAGAATATTGAATGAAATTGTGTTATTTTATCAAAATAATGGATTATAAGCCTATGCAGCACGTGAAGCCATTAGTCGTGGTCGTTATTTGTGGATCTCTGCAAGCAGAAGCTGACTCAAACATACTTGGAAAAAGGCAAGGCAGATGTGCTAATAGAATGTGGTAGATTGGTTACTGGCAAACCTATATTTAATATTGTGACCCAAGCTTAATCTTGAATGGTGTTATCTACTTTTTAAGTTTAAACTTCAGGTTTAAATCCTTTTCAAGTACCTTACAAGCACCAACAATTTTGCAAGTTTCCTCTCTTACAAGACAAAAAAGTATTAGATCATCGTAGTAATATTTTGTTTTACAAGAAATTACCTTATACGTATTTCTTTTGTTTCAACATTTGAATTTAGAACTCTTGATTAATTCCCACAAAGCAGTGACCCAAAGAAGGACTTAAAAACTAAGATTAAATAGCCAATCTGCTCACAACCAGCACACTACTACATAATGAGAGCCTAGTTAAGTGCTCATAAAATAATCAACAGGAAACCGCTTGTTGCTGTAAAAGCTGCTTTATTTTATGCTGCCTTTTGTACTTTTCTAAGAATCTCATTTTCATAAGCTTTCAGTGCCGTGAGAGTATTGGAGAGTACTCTTTTTGGCCACATTAAATTGCCCAGTGCTTTGTCAATATCCAAAAATTGGTCACAGTAGTGAGAATAGCATTAAGAAGTCATTAAGAATCTATATCATCTATATCTATCGACCAGGACCTGTAGTTAAGATGCTCCTCATGCAAGAGGTTGTAGGTTGAGGATTCGGGCGAGTGCCAATGTGACTTTTTAAATTCATATGTTACCTACATTCTAAGATTTATATCCGGCTCACACTGGGTAAGTTAGCCCTGCTATTCTAGTGCCTGACTTTCTAATATGTTTATGAACTCGTTATTTTAGTCTTCTTAGTAGATCATCTTATTCGAGTCTCGGGCAAGTTTATCATTTTATTTTGGCCCAAACCTTAAAATCTTCCACGGCGTCGTAGGTGGTCAGAGGTCACCTTGGTTGCATGTTTTGGGGCAAGATATGACTAGTGCCATCTTTCATGGCATAGCTTCACATACACGCCCTGCCACCGTTTGGTCAAATTTGCCTTATTTTCCGAGCTTGCTGTTACATCTTCCTAATTACTCATTATCTAAATCCGCATAGTAACTAAAGAAGAGGATAGTTTCCAAGAATATAAAACTTTATTTCTTCAACAATGATAAAACTACATGAAATAAAAAATCACAGGGCATCGAAAAATTCATCCGCATCACTGTCAACGAGGTAAATGCCCAGAAGGCTGGCAGCATAGCCACGTTGAATGGAAATGCTGATTCTTTGGTCAAAAATGGGCCAGCCCTCGGTCACGTAAAGAGTCGACCAAACACTTTGCGATATATTGAAAAACTAAATGCGCACACGGACCTCGTGGCCTTATTGTTTCAACCCCAAACAGCTCAAACATATAACTCGCAATTAGGTTGTTATATTTTCGCTATATGAGGTTTTCTGCACCTGCAGCAGCCGCACCAGCACAGTCCGTCGTACTAGGAATTTTCAAGAATTGAACGACACCACTAGTCAACGAGGTATAAATAGCTTGAACGCCGTCACCAAACTATCAAACTAGATTAGTTGTATTCAATCAATCAAAACCAGCCTATCGCAGTCCACCACTGGACCTACAGCTCTCGAAGTTGGGCATACCATGATTGATGTGCAACACCGATTGATTAATATTTTGAACGGACTTACAGGTGGTTGTACCTCCCGGGTCTTCGTGTTTTTGCGTTGGATTTGTATCTATGTACAGGAAGTTCAAACAGTGGGGTGAAAATTTGAAGCGTTCATTTGAATTGTATGTGTTGCATTCCATTCGTATTTGGAATGAGTACTATATTGTTGATTGCATGCTTTTTTACGTAGGTGTTGTACGTACGAGAAAAGGTGTGCTTTATTACAATTTTAATCAATTAAATTTTCGGATTATTTTGTGATTATACCTATTTTTTACGTACAACTCAGCAACTCTGAAAATAATCTACATGATCCTCATACAATCAATCTTACCACGATGACGTCTGGACTTCAAAAGAGACTGTGACCGCTAACATTTTTTTTTCGTGTTACCTTCAAAATGACGACCCCATCTAGTTAAGAAAGAGACATTGATACCACCAATTTACTGACAAATAAACATCAATATTGTACCATTTATCTAACGTAAGGTCCATAGTAATTTAATTCGTTTCTTCAATTAATCGTTAACTCGTTATTTGTAGGATTTTAAAATTACCTGAGAGTGAGATTATCTTCCTTTTAATGTTTTAAATTCTAATCTGTCAGACACGACTCTTACACCTTGCCAGATCTTATCCTTAAATCCAAATAGTAAAAAACACTACCACCAATTACCAATTATTAAAACGTGAAGTATGATTTCCAGTCGTATAACAGGAATATAACGATGTAATCGCATTCGATAGCCGGGGGCGATCGCGCTTTGAACCCGCGGCCCGTTTGAAGTTACCGCGAGAGTGGTCAGAGGAAGCACACTCAACGTTGGCGGCATTTACACCGTGTTGTAACTGCATTGGTTGGTGAAACTGTGTAACGGAAGGCCACCAAAGTGTGGCGCTTTAAAAATGCGTTCTTTTCAAGATTCGAATGTTTAAAAAAGTTCTCTTTTTTAAGTCATAATTCTTTGCCATTCCTATTAGCTAACTCGCTGAATTTCAATTAACAGCAAGCTACCTCTTTTAATACCCAATGGTTAGTATTTGTGTCTAATTAATCCAAACTGCAGTTACAAATTTATTTTTTATATTGACGACCGTTGTGGCGCGCCGGGCGAAGGTCCGCCTGCGACACAAGAGGTTGCGGGTTCGATTCCCGCCTTGGGACAAATGTTTGTACGATCTACAAATATTTGTTCCGGGTGTTCTGGGTATTTCCTATGTACAATAAAAACATCTATCTCTGTAATGTATTAAGTATATCAGTCATCTAGTACCCATAACACAAGCTCTGCTTAGCTTGGGGCTAGATGATGCTGTGTGGATTGTCCAGCATTATTTATTTATTTATTTTATTTATTTATATTCAAAATTAATTCACAGAAACAAAGAACTAATGAAGGTGTGAAAATAATACCGCTTCGGTGTAACAGGCGTCCACTTGAAGCTTTCTATTTTTACACTGTCAGTTTGAATGGGCCCCAAGGTGCATAGGTCTCGTGGTACTCCAACCACGTTTTTTTCTAATTAAAGCCCTGGGATTTCCGGGACGGTGCTCAGTTTTTTGCGAGTCGAGAGATCGCTCCGACTATCCGTTTACCTACCGATTTTAAGCAATCAATTCAAATGGTTTTTTTCTTAACGGACAGTTGGGTACATGATACCTTGAGACAATTGGATGGGTGCGGAAAAAGGAGTGATTGAATTTTCTTACAGCTGTTTTACTTCTGTTCACTAATAGCTGTTGGTGAACAGCAGTAATAACAGTTCTATTTTCTCGCTACTGCTGAAGGGTTAGGGGTTCCATTCCCAAGTCAAGCAAAGCGTTTTTGGGTTTTTCTATCTGGATTTTCTCAGTCGCAGTACGGAGCTTGGAGGAGGTCAATAGGCTGTCTTCGGTTTAGGGCAAAAAGGCCTCGTTGGTCTAGTAGTCGCAAGCGTTATTGCTGAACATGAGGTCCTCGATTCGATCCCTAGCACACGAAGAAATAACACTTTGGCATGAGGTCCTGGGTTCCTGGGTCGGGAAAAATGTTATTGGGTTTTTCTCATCTAGTATTTCTGAGTAGCAGTTCGGAGTCTGGATTTTTGCCCGATTGATGGCAATAGGTTTGCACATGGGACTTAGACATAACTGTCGAAATGTGGGTGTACTAAAAGGTACACCTCTACCTAACCCTTCAAAAAATACATGCGTAATTGTACGCTAAAAAAACCCTTACACCTAATAACACTTCGGCCAACCCGGGAATTGAAGCCAGGTTCTTTATTCAGCTTTAAAACAACCACTGCGCCAACTGTGAAAAATAAAAAAATATCCAACTCACATCAGACTAAATCATTCAGTTCTAACATTATAATTAGCGGCTTATGGTGATGCACTAGCAGATACGGTAACATTGCTACACTAGACAGACGACCTAACGGTTATTAACGACTTAGTGGACAGGTGTGTTGCACTTATGTGCATACAAATACGAAGTACGTACCTATATGGTGGTAGGATATGCTCCAGAGGTTAAGGTCCGATTTTCGAGAACTAAGTGGTAGATTTAAACCTGGCCAGTACTCATTTTCTTGTTACAGTCTAAGATTTGTATGCTGTAAAAAATCTTAAAGCATGAGGCTGGCAGAATGATAGACCTGGCTGGATTTGACAACTCACGCCATTTTGAATTTAGTTTCAAATATGGAATGTGTCATTTAAGCAGTGTGAGCGAATTTGTTTTGTACGTGATAGTGTAGCTTTTTAATATATTCATTTATTTTTCGGATGAAGTACCTACCTAGGTTCGGAATATCGTGGTACTATGAACGTGCGTCACGGCAATACGTTTTATGATTACTTCCAGGATGACATGTCATCCAGGAAGCAATTACCACTAAGGCCATGGCGTTAGTCCCATTTAAGGCACACAGGTGTGAGAGGCAAAAAAGTACGGTACTCTTAATCGCAATCTATTTGGTACTAAGTAAATAATAATACCAGTCTGTTACTTTCCCCTTAAAGGCATCTTCTCAAACAGAGAAGGCACTAGCATTAATCACCACCGGGTTGGAGATATTAAATTTATATTAATCATAATTCCAGGTTATCGCACGATTTTACTTTACCAATGTCATGTTATCTAAAACTACTTTTAAAATTTCTTCACACATTTACATTGTGGTGTGATTTATCGTAAATATTATGATCATAATCAAATGTATTAAAATTCTGGCTTGCACTATGCCAGCCTTGTTCTTATTCCTTGTCCTTTTTAACATTTAAATTACCTCCAACCACTCCGATCATATCACAATAAAGTTGTTACAGAGGAACTTGAAAACTAATCGAATAATTACATGAGATCGATCATTATAAGAACAAAAGACGGACAAGGATAACTGCTCCAAACAAAGAGAAAATATTATTAATAACTTACACGCAAATATACCAAATTAGCTTTACCACAAGAGCATCAATCAATATAGCAATAATGATCCTTATTACAGAAGTGTTAAGGTCGCTAAAAGGATTAGAGGAGTGAAGAGTAATGTTTGGAGTTAATAATGAAAAGAATCTCGGGACTATTAGGGCGTGTTCAGGCACAACTAGCTATTATAATTACTATCTGTCAATGTATAAGCATGGATTGTTTATTACACATTCCATGGAATTGTTCATAATCGTGTTATTTTGTGTCGTATTTCTCTATTAATTAATTAATGGAGACTATGAGTCATTATCGAGAGGTCGGAGCATAGACACTGGCCGATAAATCTTTTTTATCCAAAGCCACGAACGCGCTAGTCTTTGTAGGAGAGGATTTAAAGCAATATTAATGACGTGCAGAACGGTTCATATTAAAACTGAATTGATTATATTTTGGTTAACCTCACAATGGCGCAGATTCTTTTGCTGATTAGCTAAACCTTATGAAACAATAAGGGACAGATACAACTTAACCTTTCGCACATGTTTAGTTCACCACAAAAACGGCAAAGACCAAAGCTCAGATAAAAGCTTAGGTCCTATTTCTTGACCTGTCTGTCAGATAGAAATGTCAACTATCCGATTGTTACCACAGGTAATTAGAAACCAGCAAGTGTGAGAACCAGTCGGACTTAGTGGTATCGTATTTCCCAGTCACTGGGTTGTGGAGGTCTGACAGGCCGTCACTCTATGTATATAGAATACTGCTATTCAAGTTTGGACTGGAAACTGAACCCAACTTGATGAGAAAAAGCTAGACAAATGATACCTTATAATGTTTAGTTTGACCAGCAACATACGAGGTCAGAGGAAAATATGCAGCTGTTAAAAAGAAAAGAACTAACGCCCACAGCTCTTTACAAAGCAAGATAGCTTTCTAGATAGCTTATCTGGTAACATACATCACGACTGAAAGAAATGCTTGAATGAGACGTTTTAAAACAGCTAAGTTGCCTTTTAAAGAGAGTGCGCATTTATTAGTGGAATAACACACTTGGTACATGCATTCGTCATAAAAATCGTTGAAATATTAAAATGGAAACAAAAAGAAATCGAAGAATTTTACGATTTAATACGTGTATTAAATCAATTTCTCTTAATTTCTCTTTTTCGATTGTTCTTTGTCTTGATGAAGAACAGTAATTGAATTAAAATTACAAGAAAAATAAAATACCCTGCCCTTATTTAATTTATTGTTTGCGTTAGGACCAGGTTGTGAGGAAAGTTTTGAGAATGAAGGTAGGGGGTTACAAAAGTAGAGGAAGACCAAATAAACGATGAATAGATTGTATGAAAGATGATATGGAAAAAATAAGACATGCTGCGCTGTTCCCACTTAATTGGGATAAATGCCAGCAGGAAAATGATTATGATATGTGTTTCCTTAAAATACTTCAAAACAACAAAATTGTCACAATAAATGGATGACGAGAGGTGGCTCATGTCCAAAGCATAACGAACAGCAGGCATACACAAATAAGCGCTTTTCTTACAAATTATTCAACAAAAGCATCTTCTAAAGCCTTGTCCAGAACATTTCGCCCTACCTACATTAATTATAACTCCCATATTCTTACTATGCTAATAACTGTTCACGTCTGAACGCGGTCTTAGGTTGTATGTGTAGCGCACAGCCCACACGTCCGATGCCGATAGAAAATAAATGGATGCACCTATTTTTGTTTAAGACGATCCCTCATTTTGATTAATAGTTGTTACGGGTACCGTATTGTTCGACTATCTTGTTCTGATTTAGTCGTAATGTCGTTTAAAGTGCGGCCTAATGTTTGTACGTATCGTTAGAAATGTTTTTTGGAACGATTCTTTAAAGGAGTTGTCATGATTTTGAATTTATCGGGTTTGTTTGGGTTGTATCAGTTTTTTGTGGCACATAACATCACGTATGTGATCCCCGAAGGTGTACTCTTTAGTACACCTACATTTTGCCAGTAATGTTTAAGTCCCATGTGCAAACCTATTGCCATCAATCGGGCACATATCCAAACTCCGAACTGCTACTCATTCTAGATGAGAAAAACCCAATAACATTTTACCCGACCCGGGAACCCAGGACCTCATGTGTTATTGCTTCGTGCGATCTAGGAATCGAACCGAGGATCTCATGTTCAGCAATAACACTACTGCTGAAGGGTTAGGGGTTCCATTCTCAAGTCATGCAAAGCGTTTTTGGGTTTTTCTATCTGAATTATCTCAGTCGCGTACGGAGATTGGAGTTTTGCTCGGTTGAGGCTGTCTTCGGTTGAGGGCAAAAAGGCCTCGTTGGTCTCGTAGTCGCAAGCGTTATTGCTGAACATGAGGTCCTCGATTCAATCCCTAGCACACGAAGAAATAACACTTTGGCATGAGGTCCTGGGAGAGAGATGAGATGAGAAAAACCCAATAACATTTTACCCGACCCGGGAACCTAGGTCCTCATGCCAAAGTGTTCGTGCGACCTAGGAATCGAACCGAGGATCTCATGTTCAGCAATAACGCTTGCGACTATTAGACCAACTAGGCATTTTTTTGTAAGTTTGCTTAATGATACGAAAACTGTTGATCGAGACTAATAAGTAACTAGCCATGCTTCAGTTTATGTTAAAATCGCAGCTGTCAAGATTACCGAACACACACTAATAGACAGACTAAGGTGAGGTGTTTAGTCCCTCTAAACACCTCAGACGTCTCTACCCATGACCACAAGTCGATCGATGTTTACTTGTTTACTAGCTGTCCCAGCGAACTTCGTCCCGCCTCAAAAGTTGAGTTACACTGCCATCTGTTAGAAATATATGGAACTTATTAGAGGAAAACGTTTAATTTGCAATTAAAAAAATATTAAGGTCAAAAATCGAAATAAAAACTATCCTATCTCTCAAGTTGGATCGAACTGCACATGGTGTGCGAATTTTATTATAATCGGTTAAGTGGTTTAGGAGTCCATTGAGGACAAACATTGTGACACGAGATTTATATAATATTACTAGCGGACCGAACAGACGTCGTCCTGCCCGTACAGCGCCACCTACCGGGTCCAATTGTAAATCTAAACCATTCTCGAAACTCCACGAACACACACAAAAAATTTCATCAAAATTGGTCCAGTCGTTTAGGAGGAGTTCAGTCACATACACACGCACACAAGAAATATATATATTAAGATATAATATATATAATATAATATACTAATATTTACCTGTACTGTGAACTCCCCAAAATCGGCTGTCACGCCATTACTTAACCTTATGCGACGTTATGTAATCGCCATAGAGTGAAAACCTCGTATATGAGAAAGAGGTAACTTTTAAACCCAATTTTTTTTTTAGTACCTACTACTTATTCTCTCTAGCGAGTTTTTAAGAGGTTCTCATTAACCGTCATAAAAGGGCGTGGCATGTCAATAATCCCTTTTTTGTAGTTCCAAGTTTTTATTTCTTTAACAAAGATACAACAACTATTAGTACATGAAAACCAAAATAATCACAGGGCATCGAAAAATTCATCCGCATCACTGTCAACGGGAAAAGTGCCCAGAAGGTTGGCAGCATTGCCACGTTGAATGAGGTGACGATATGTAGAATAGAAATGGATGCGTCACCGTAGACAAGTAGTTATCAAGGCATAGTCAGTCGGTACGGTACTGTTGGAACCAGTCATCGGAATTTTCTCGTAGACAGATTGCTAGCATTTAGCACATTCCGCGAACTGTTCTACTTAGTTAGGCAATGTGAAAGAAACAAAATAGAATATTGAATCAGCAATTCACGGTGCTCTAACGAGTTTCCAATGCAATTAGGAGGAAACATTTCAACAAGGTTCCGTTAAATATATGAGAAAAAGAAGTAATGGAGCATTTTGTACTTACCGGATTTTGGCCGACTTACAAATGGTCTTTGGATAACTGTCACAAACATTTATTAAGTTTAGAAAGGATTTTAATTGATAAAAAGATTACATACATATATGCAGGTTCGAAGTTTATGTAAAAGCTGATGAAACATTTCCACTCTGGGACTTCCAGAAGCATTTACTGAACTGATTGTTTCAGAATGTTCTTCTATATCCCGTACAGGGTGTATATTGCTTTTTATAATTAAAAAAACAACACTTTTGCATGCTAAACGATAAAAAAAAAACGAAACTAGACGAGGTCGATGTTTCCTAAATGACTACTCTGACTAGAAACAATGATACAAACTCAGAAGTCAGTCTCTTTTAAAGTCTAGAAATTATCTTGTTGAGAACGTTCATATGAGAACCTTGCAAATTAGTATCTGAGGTGGTCTTCTGATGTAAGAACCACACAAATAAATGTGGACCTATGATTAGATAGGTAAAGACAGTTATTTCGGCAAGTCTCTCGATAGCGCAATCCATTCACTGAAACTGTTGGTATAGCCTCATTTTCAGCCACGTGAAAGAGAAGGTCTACGCCAACAGCCCAGCGTCGATTCAAGACCTCAAAAATGGAATACGTGAGGCTATCGAGGACATAGGGAAGCCACTTTGTGATTTGGTTATGGACAATTTCATGAAAAGGAAATAGTTCTGTGAGCGTGGTCGTTTGCCTGATGTTATTTTCCACTATTAACGGTATACCTTCATCTTTATAATGAAATAAACATCCGATCATTTATATTAAAAAATGGCATTGTTCTTTGAATATCAAAATAACACCTCTTATTGGAAAACCTTGTACAAATGGGGTGACTAAAATATTGAACAAAAATCTCTTTAGGTAACCTACCTACTTTTAAAGTACTGCTGGTCACTTGAAATGATGGATCTATGAGCCAACGACTAGCATATTAAAAACCACAAAATGGCGCCAAAGAATATAGGCACGCCAATAAAGGATGTAATTTATCAATCCGCAAAAGTGACGGATACAAGTACCTAAGTATAGCGGAAATCCTACAAAAATATGGCTCGTAGTTGCGCATTTTAGTCGACTGTCCCATTTTTAGAGTTCCGTACCCGAAAGGCGCCAACGGGACCCTAATTAAGCCTCCACTGTCCTTCCGTCCATCTGTCTGTCAGCAGGCTGTATCTCATGAACCGTAATAATTATGTAGAAGCACAAATTGATACCATGAGTTCAGTATATAATTCTGGACTCTCCATCAATTAAAATAAGTTAAATTAAGTTTTTAATTCGCAATTTCATTAGATTACATAGAAATGATTTCACATCAGAAAAAAAACCTCTCCAACGGTCGGAGAATCATGAACTGAACTCATGGTATAAGTTTGTATGTCGATTCCACACTGTATTTTAAAATTAAACTAAACCATACAACGACTGTTTAAATTTTCGGAGTCTTTTGCTCGACACGGTACGGAACCCTTTGTGCGCGAGTCCGACTCGCACTTGACCGGTTTTTTTTGTCACCATCATCCGTTAACTTAGGATTACAAGCTGCTGATACCCATTCATTATAACCTTATTGTTTGAAACATTTAAGCATATCTTAAACGAACATTCGTGCTTCGTCCATCGGTCTAAGCTGTCCTTATCTGATTTTTTTAACAATAGACCCTTACTTCGGGTTGGTACACCATTTGTCACTAATGGTGTTGCGTAAAATTGTAGAAAAAAACGTTCCGTATGGAATGTCAAAACTTCTTTTTATATATAACATAACACCACGCCTGTATTCCACGACGGGTAAGGCAGAGATGTACCTAGGTATAGTACACACACATTTCGCCAGTTAAGTTTAAGTCCGTTCCATGTGATAGGGGGCGATCCTATTGCCACCGATCCGGCACAAATCCAGTCTCTAGGCTGTTACTGAAGAATTCCAGATGGAAAAACCCAATAACGAACCCAACGAACCCAGGACCTCATGATAAGCAGTAGCACTTGTTACTAACAGACCAAAAAGGCATTCTTTTTTTTATAGTGCTTACATATTTAGTGGCGCTTTATATGGTATGCTAACATGATTTAATTTTGTTGGTAAAGCAAGCAGTGTGACACAGTTGTGTTGAAAATATATTTATGTGCGCTCGCTCTTTTTTGGTATACAATTTTGTTAAATGAACAGTGTTTCGGCGTGTTATTTTGTTTGTAGAAGATTTATATGGAATTTCGCTATGTTGTTGTTTATTTAGAAGGCAATGAAGCTTTTATTTAAACCGAAATATAACTGTACCTACAACGAGAATATTCTAAACAAACTAAACGGTCATTCGGCACTAGTATTTCTGGTACAGTAGACCACACAAGTATTAATAAAACCTGTATACGTAAGCCTGGGATTGGATTAAAACTCCGCACTACGCTTGGCCAAAGTATTCCTTACATACCTATTGTTTCTTACACATTTTGCAGCATGTATGTGTGTTTTATTAATACATGTGTGTGCGTGTGTGTGTGTGGTCTTTAGGTACTCATTTATAAGTGCGGTACCAAACGCAGTGACCCAGAAGTTGGCCGTTTAACATTGAATGGGCATTTCACGTCTCGTTAGAACAAAAGAATTACAAACGTTGGCCGCGTATACTCAGAAAACAATGCTAAATGATGCGAGTGGAATTAGTACGTACGGTTGCGGTTCATTTCAAAACGGGTTGGACAGAGGTCTTCGGGGTCTGTTATAACAAGTCATTGACTCTGTGTAGATTTAATAACAGCGGTCTGATACTGTCTATTGTGAAACCACCGAAGATTCTCATTCAAAGAAGAATCGAGCTTAGGTTGGCTAAGCTGCAAAGGGCAAGATACATGGGCTGCTACTGGGCGATTTCCAATATCACGTTTCCCGGCCCGTAAATCGAACCCAGAACCTACTGCTTAACAGTAGGGCGACCACTAGACCAATGAGGCATCGAATAAGAAAGTAGGTATGGAATTTAATATGGCTGGCGAGACATAATGTTCTTAGCAGCGCGTTACTGCATGGATATATTAAGTCCTAGTTAAGGGTAACCTTAGTTTTCCAATTATAAGTATTTAAACTTGAAGCGATGTTAAAAAAAATGTAAAAGAATAAAATTGAATATACTTTGGATATAGATCTATTGATGTAAATTCCGTTGGTTACTTAGTGTATTGTTAGTCGAGCTGTATTCTTAATTAGGCGCCTTGTAGTTGAACACGAGTGGGCGGCAGTGGCCCCACAAGGATGCGTTTTTATTAAGGCTCAGTTCAATGATTATTATCTTTTCACTTTTGATTCTCTGATCTGTAACAAAATCATGACTTAAAACGAGTGGCCATAGAGTTTCTTGCCCGTTTTTCTCCATAGGTACCGATGCTTTGGAATGGGCGACTAGCTTCATTTATCCGATTCTTTGACAGTTAAAAAGTACCTGTAATTAGTTTATTTGAAATAAATGCTTTTACTTTGATTCACGCCGCCGTACTGAGAATCTGGCTTGTTCATAGTATTTAGTGTTTATTTACCCCAATTGAATGAGTCATTAAACGTTGTTTTACTATGCTACTTTCGCAATTGTAAATGTACAGACGCCAACACATCGAGCTCAGCTACCCCAAACTACCAAATTTACTCAATTGAACATGAACCTTATTTCTTTTGCCATAAAGTTGAAAAACTATGAAAAAAATGTCAAATTGGGGTAGCTTTATGTGCTGGCGTCTGTACATTTACAATTACCTGTTACCTGCCGGGAATAAATGTGTTCACAATTGCATATAACCTTCTTCTTCACCGATTGCATTACGTGTACACGTAACACACATTTAAAAATAAATTGTGGTATATATTTGGATATTTTTTTTATAAAAGCCTAAAGTATAAAAAAGTGAAAACAGGTAACTTAATTATAGCACAAGTTATTAAAGTCCAGTAGTACAATTTGACACCAATTTATGCGCAGACATTGATATCTCTAAGATTAAGTGTATCCCCCTTAACAGTTTCTCTATTAATTAAACACTATTCGATAGAAAATCCTTTTTTAATCCGAGGTACAGTTTATAGCTAGTTATTAGTTTTAATTAAATATCTTTGAACAAATTACACTTTTTAACTTTATTTTTCGTCTGAGGTAAAAATTTTACTAGCGATAATTAAATTACTGAGGGTGAATTTTACTTATCTTGAGGTTAAATATGGCCTTATTTATTTGAAAGTTCTGAATTGATTAGAACTATGTTTATTTACTGACATATTTACATTACTTACAATATTAACGAAGTAAAATAAAAAGGCAGGAATACTACATAAAAACCTATTTACTTCACCCTGTCTAAGGAATACCCAGGGGTAAAAGTACTCCTCCGCATCGCTGTCATCTGGAAACTTGCCCAGAAGACTGCCAGCATTGCCACGTTAGATGGCAATGCTTATTCTTTGGACAAGAATGAGCCAGCCTTCTGGTCACGCTAAACGTCTACCAACTAAGTATAGAGCTAGACGTAAGTACCTTAGTACCTTGTAAAAAATATCGAGGTAGAACAATGCCTGACGGAATAATATGAAGACAAGTATGGTGCTCTTTATTTTGTTTTTATTATAGAAGATTTTTTTGTTAAAAAATAAAAAATACTAAGGCTAGATAGAAATTTATCAAAACTTCAAAACAAGCAATAAAACCAATTGTAACGTAGTAAAAACAGAATCACCCATACCTCTGCAGTAGTAGGTATCTACAGACATAGGTCTGTCAATTTAAAAGTGTATTTTAAAATATAGAAACAGACGCTCAATCCATCTCTACTGGCCTATAAAAATACCCAAAACGTTTCTTAATACTCCCACAAGTAACTGTACTAAAGAAAACCGTCAGGTTAGCTGGCTCGTCAGCTCAGTTATCTACGAGATAGCATCTCTACGTGTCGATGCCAGCGATACCGAGCTAAACAATTAGACGCCATTACTCCGATCGATTCGGTACAGTTTTGTTATAACGAACGCGGTTGCCTGTCACACCGTACTGTAATGCAGTGTCCAGTTTTAGTATTGTGAAAAAAAATCCTCACTTATCCATTCTTAATACTATAAATGTGAAATTAACTCTTTTCATACCGATAGTAAGTCACCGTGGAATAATATCCAAACAAGTGGCGAGTGAAGCCGCGGGCAAAAGCCAGTACCTAATAAATTGAAGAAATTGGTCATCACTTTAAACTGTTTGTTAATTAAAATCACAACTGTCATTTGCTTGTAGTATGAAATGTCTTTTACACATCAAATTAATATTCACAAGTGCATGATGTTCTATTATCAAGTACCCTGCCTGTATAGGTACGTATATGGATGCTATGGTTGGGGTGTCTCTGATCCAACAATAATCTAAATAAAAAATAAAAATAAAATATGCTAAACAATCCACACAGCATCATTTAGCCCCAAGCTAAGCAGAGCTTGTGTTATAGGTACTATAAGACTGATATACTTAATATATATATATTATATCTATGTAATGTATTGTACATTACATAGATAGATACTTTTTACTATACATAGCTTACACCCAGAACACCATATGATCCAGAATGCGATTATCATACCTGTATTTCTCGTAGCGTTAGAAACAGTACCTAATAATAGTACGCCCACATTTCAGCGGTTATGTTTAAGTCTCATGTACTAAGAGGCGAGCCTATTGCCATCAACTGGCCACAAAACCAGGCTCCAGACTGCTACTGAGAAATTCCAGATAAATAACCCACTTTGCCTGACCCTGACGGGAATAGGACCCAAGGCGTCGAGCTTAGCAGTACTTGCGACGACTGGATCAATGAGGCAGTCAGTTGAAAACAATATATGTATGGTATATTGCTGTATCATTTGCTCAAACCGTTAGATAGGTATCTTGTGCGTTACACAACGGTGTGATTACCCGCCTTTGCCGTGGTTGAGGTTAAGCAGTTCATAGTGCGATCGTATCTATCAGAGCCGGTATTTTTAGTGCCTTACCTTACCTTGTGACTGACTTACATACTTGGATAAATTCACTCAATGTTGTTGTTCTTTTTCTTAGAGTGTCAGTGGCCATCAGTAATCCCAGAACTTAGCTACGAGTTCGACGTATCAGTGCTATGTTTTTTTTTATAAAGTCCTAATAACTGGATAAATAACCCAGAAAGACGAAGACATGTAAAGGTAAAACATGACTGTGATCTCTTCTGCAATGTACTTAACATATTGCATGCTTTGTGTGTGTATACTCATGTTTCTCACAAATAAATATACTTTGATCTATGAACTCTAATAAAAGGGAATCGAGTCAAATTGGCCAATTTTGCGGCACTTCTTCATATAACCTAAATATCCAGGAAAAAATGACCAAAAATTCACAAATGTGTACCTGCATTATTTTTTATAAATAAACAGTTCGGAATTGAACCGCACGTACAATATGTGGCGATCCGAATCCCGCACAGCCGTACGCAAATACTGTCTGTAAATACCGAACAACATTAACGCAGCGGATAAAATTATTTTTGTTGGTATAAACCTCCCGTATTCCGCAAAAACGACATAGTACTGCTCTACTGTAAAATTGCCATCGAATAATCCACTTAACAGCACAAAAAATAAAGTTCAATATTGGATGGACTCGAAGTTTGATGCTATAAATATCAGTCATGGAATCAATGTAGTAGAAAATATGACTCAGTTTGGTACCGGTGGCTATTAAATGTTTAAAAAATCTGATAAATGCCTTAGACCGGATAACGGATTTCTTTGAAGTTCCTACGTGGGTTTGGATAATTGATTGATAAGTACCACTTATCTGACGTCGGCAGTTCATAACCGTAAGGTATCTGAATTTACTATTATACTTTTACTTTACTCATTAAAAAATATTTGCATGCATTCGTGTAGATTGACAGAGTTCTCTAGAAAAGACCATTATTTTAACGGTAAAACATTACAAATATCATAATGATTTGTATTTTGTGATAACAGATTGTTGTTTGAAAACCAATGTGTTTACTTTTACACGTATTCGCTATTAAATTCGACCACTCCTATTAAAACAATGCCTAGAATGAAATTTATTTAGCACACAAAACATTGCACAGGTAACTTATAAATGGCATTTAGTGTGCTTTTAACTGACCATCACAGTGCGTGACATAACTCAAATTTTTATAAACGCCAAATAGGGTGACAATCAAATCAAATTAGGCAAGACTGTCCGTGAGCGCGGGACGTGTAAATTGTGATGTAATTGCACCTATTACGGGGCCCCGTTGTCCGGCATTTCACGGGAGTGGGGTTGCCCTGTAATTAGCGTGTCTGTCCATCTGTAATGTGCCAGTTGTTTGAAAAAAAGAGTACATAATTTTTTAATGGAAGGCGTGTTTGAACTTTGACATGGCTGAGTGGTCTGTGTTTAGTGGACAGACAAAGTGTTAATGTTTTGTTAATCGGCTTTGGGTTGACCCTTTCGAATCGGACGAGGCTCTGGTATTAATAGACATGTCACAGACATAATTCAGATTTAAAGGATTAAAAGGATGCCTCCCTTAAATTTTTTACATTAAAATTTTAAGTTACTATATGCCTACTAAATAATAACTAGTAGTTTCTTGTTTACGAATTGTAAAAAATAAACTATTAAAAACTATTTATTTTTTATAAATTTTCATGATTGTATTTTTACATAAAACAGCGCTTAATCCTGTATTAAATAATTATGAGGGTTATGGAATTGTGGGCACTTGCATATTTTTTGTATATTATAAAAAACAGGCTGGGACATGATTTGACTAAGTATCTATAGATAAATTTGATAAGAAAGATTTGCTCAACAATCAAGACTGTGCACTTTATAGAGATTTAGATACTATATGAGTTTTAGATTAAAGTAACTCATAAGTATTGTAGAAGCAATGCACCATATTTGGAATACTCGAATATCTCAGTAAAATGTAAACGCCATCTGTGTTTTTTTTGTCGAAAGCAGCTGAATGTATAATGTATAAATACCAGTGTTTTATATGTTTTAATTTGTCAATTTAATTGTAAGTATTATTAAAGTTAAATATTTTTTAATAAAAAAATGCTGCGCTTCCTCCACTCGATCAGGCCATTCCAAAAACATGAGTAATGGTTACAACTACCTACATTTGCACGACTGACCAATCTGACAATCACTCATCCTAATTTTTTTACCATCTAGGATTAGTGATTTGACACGTTCAAACTTTTTGCCGACTTCTTTTAAGATGGATAGGTACCAAATTATTATTTTAGATTATATTATTTTTTAAACGTTATGAAGATTTATTTGAGACTTTGGTGAATTTTTATGTATTTAAGTTGATGTACGGCTTGACAGCCTGTTACTGTCCCCACGACATTAGGCAACGACTTTAAATAATCTAAAAGAATAGAGAGAAAGAAGAAACAGAGAAGGCACGGGTATTAATCACCACGCTTGCTCAAGGCGGATTGGTGATTTCAGACTAATATTGATAACAAGTCCAGGTTGCCTGACGATGTTATCCGTGACCCATCATGAAAAACTGCGACATTACCGTACCTACTTCCAAGTGGAAAGACAAGTGCGCGTGCACAGAGCGTTTCCTTTACGTATCAAATAAAAAAAAAAGGTTTTTGAATTGGGGACGCCCTAGAAGGATATTTTTTTTATTATGTATGGTAATCTTTTTTAAGCATGAATAACGCTATACTATTTTCTTTTATTTTATTTTTATTATTTTATTAGAAAAAACGTTGCCCCACACTAGGAATTTCTCCTGTATCGTGGGCGCGTTTACAAACATTGAAACTCACATACACAAACAGCCAGACCCGGAACAATTACCTGTAGGTCATACAAATATTTGTTCCGTGCGGGGTTCGAACCCACAACACGCGGCGCAGCAGCCGATGGCTCAACCACTGCGCCAATCGTGTCGTCAAACAATACAACAAACTATAACGGGTTAGCGGGAACGCCTTTCTTCAATTATCATGCTGTATTCTTGCACCCTTTTAGAGCAACAATGAAGTTAAAAACCTACCCTGGTTGCAAACCCACAACCTTGTGTACCATTTTTTGTATACATGCTTTGCCTTACACTAGGAATTTCTCCTGTATCGTGGGTTCACAAACATTCAAACTCACATACACAAACAGCCAGACCCGGAACAACTACCTGTAGGCCATACAAATATTTGTTCCATGCGGGAATCGAACCCGCGACACGCAGTGCACCAGTCAATCGCTCAGTCAATAAAGCGATCAAAATATAACCACAAAAATGAACTGTTTCACACGAGCACGCGCTATCTCCATAAATCACAATAATTAGCGCTATCATTACTACAATAACGATCATTATCTAAATCGTTGTGCAATTATCACGTTAGCGTGTCACAACTAATATGTTAAAACGATGCATCTCGTTATGATAACCGCTATGTAAATATTTCAAGTGATATAATTGCGTTATTTTGTTGCAGCTACTGTTTTTTGGTGGATAGATTGTCCGTGATCCGTGTTTTAGTAAGAATTTATATTGGGTGTGAGAAGACTACAATATACAAACCACAAATACAATACAAATTACAAATCGACTATCTACACATTCTGTACATCTAATAAAGTAACAAGTATATATAGTAACAATGTACAAATATAATATCTGAGAAAACTATCATAGCATTACGCCTGTATTCTCAGTGGGGTTGGGAAGACGTGTACATAAGTACAGATCTCACATCTTGTAACATTTCACCAGTTATTTTTTTTAAGTCCCGTAAGGGGGTGAGTATATTTCCATCCACCGGGTACACATTCTGACTACGGGCTGCTACTGAGAAATTCCTAATGAAAAATCCCAATAACACATTGCTCGACCCGGGAATCAAACCCAGGACCTCAAGCTTAACAGTCGTGTTTACGGCCACTGGACCAACGAGACAGTCAACTGCTTCTACTCTTCATTAAGTTCATCAAATTAAATAACCTTGTACAAAATTAATAGTTGGAATATGTGGCTTAATTTTTTAGCGTGTATTATCGCTGTTCAAGATAGCGAGCAATATAACGCATGCGATGTTATTAACACAGATTTAAATATGAATCATCCTTATTGAGACTCGGCGTCTTTTTATACAGATTTAGTTTATCATTAGTTACTTTTGGTTGACCCGAAATATCGGGACGGTCTTTTTCATAGGATGCCATTGGGACAATGTTTTTAAACCTTAATACTGTAGATCGGGTTGTAATACTTTTTTACTTAATAGGGCCCCACTAATTGTAACGAATCTTACATCACTATTTTAAAATCACACTATTCTAATATTGCTTTGAAACTGGAGAGAACAAGTGTTTTACCAGCCTGTATTTTATTATAAACAACCTCGAAGGCATTCATTTTTCCTTTATTTTACATATAAACAAGGAAATAACAACCAATTCCTGCCTCCTAATAAAAGTATTTGAAAAGAACCGAAACATGGCTCAAATTCTGTGGGTCCAGTTCGCGGCCATTTTGATCCGAAACACATCATTTAATTTACTCCTAATTAACGTAGGCCGCCGATATTACGGACAACGCTAATGTGTGCATTGAACGAACCTTTAAATTTGCTGCCTGATACAATATAGATACGGCATCGAAAACAGATTCTAATTATATGTTTCATTTATTATTAGGATGGACGTTTCTTTCCTTAACAATGTGAAGGTTTTTTAAGATTTATAGATAGTACCTGGATGACCGAGCTTTGCTCGGATAAAACGACGTTTCCTAGAAATGAAAGCTCGCTAGATCAATTTATCGCCCCCGAAACCACCTGCATATTAAATTTCATGAAAATCGTTGGTGCCCGTTCCAAGATTCAAATAATATATATAGATACATATGTATATACAGGAATTGCTCATTTAAAGGTATTAGATTATTATCTCAGCCTGGGAAAATCGAAGTCCTGAATATCTGTACTTTAGTATAATCATTTTAACATTATTTTTGCGTTTTGTTCATACCATCTTTATCAGTTTGTTGTTTTTATAAGTAAATACATGTATTCGGCTGTCTGTTTCACTTTCTAAATTTTCAGCATTTCATCATCATTTCTTTTTTTTTAACAGTTTATGAGTATTCTGCACAAAATAATATACTCGACCAATTTAAAAAAAATAAAATACGACTTAGCTTTTTATCGAAAACACAATAAAAACAAGAAATCTTAAAGTAGGAAATTACACGCGGCACAATTACATTTCATTAAAACACCAGGATCAAGCATTTAGTGCCAATGATGGCGAGGAGACGTGTTATCACTACACTACAATCTTTGTTCTATCTGCCAAGAGACTGTCTGCCAAGATATCATTTACTGGCACGATATTGACCCTTTCGATCAGCTTTTAAATTCCTTTTAAGTGTTGGTGTTATATCCGCAAGGATTAAAATAAGAAAGACTAACCAAAAACTTTTTAGCCAATAATTACATTAGACAGTCCCCCAAAAAGCCCACCTTTCACCACTTCCTATTGTTTTTGATGGGAAGAAGAAGTGGCGCAACAAACTCCCCAGCAATACATCTGTCTGATAAGTTTGAAGAACTTGAATCCATACAACAGGGGTCAAAAAATAATGTAAATCATCTTCATAAATAATTAAATTATGTTGTTACCGGCACAATATTAAAATTATTACATATTGGTGGTAAATACAGCTGGTTTTAACGCCAGTACCCATTGATTAGGTACCCTGCCTCGCCAACTAGGGCACCTGTATCTTGAGTGGCTGAAAGATTGGAAGCGATACTGTTTCTTCAAATACCTAAAATTATACTTCACAATATTTGTTTTCTTGCATTCAACAGTGGCCGATTTTTGCAAGCTTTAATTTAGTACTTAGTTAGTTAGTAGTTAGTATGTGTGGGTCAAATTTTGCAACTGAATTTTAAAGCGAATGAGCCGAAAATTTGCAAAACACGTTTGGTTTGGATGACAAATGATGATGATGATGTTAAATTTTGTTTTTGTACATAAATTTATTGGTAACTGTTGTTTCTTATTTCTCACAGAGTTGTTATGAAACAAAACACTTTCAGTTCCTGCTCTCTCTTGTCTTACCATACTTGTGAATAATATCTATCTAATTAACAACATTAAATACTATAAACTAAATAGAAACGAATTTCCGTAGGAACTCCGACTCGTTATCAAGTTTTGATCAGATTATGGTAGTTTTATTGTATTGGATAGAAGTGGAACACTCTGCTAGCATCCGTATTTCCTATTATCTATAAGTCCTATGACCCGTTAACCTTAAAAAGAAAGTGACTAAGCATCCTGAATACGCCCGGTCCATCGTAGACCTCATCCATTGCTTTTCATCAGCACAGACGGTGGTCAAAAAATGGGTAGGTACGATGGGCATTTGTTTTCAAATCAGTGCATTTTGCTCCTGATCCTTAAGATCGATTTCTCAATTTTTGGGAAGAAACAAATAGTACGCTGTAAGAGCTTGCCTCGTTTGTTTCTACACAATATCCCCCTAAACTGTACCTACTAATACCCCATACTGACGCTAGCCAATCCCAGCAAATGCCTTATCCAACCATGGATCATGATCCCTGTATTACCAGCATTATTGAGCGACAGAACACTATCGTACTAACCGAGTTAATTACAACGCAGATTGATATGTCCTCATAGCCTGCTGTTTGCAGTGGTTGGCCGATAATACAGCATACATGCGAGTTGGTATAGCGGACTAGATCCTGTGAAAGCAGGTCTGTGACCAACATATTAAATCATTCCTTCGTCATAGAATAGCTAAGTATACATGTGTTAATATTACTGTTCGTTCAGCTGATCACATAAGCATAGTACTTTTTTTTAATTCTGTATATTTCCAAAAATCGTTGATATAAACTCTTGATTATTTCCAGTATCAAAGGACCAGTATTTCAAGTTTGTCACTTATAGTTGGTAATATTTTTACTTGACTGTGGAATAATTTACTTTATTATTTAGTACGAAAAGTAATTAAAAATTTTCCTTTTTCTATGAACATATAAACTGTAGTAACTGATTTAATTTCTTGGTCTTCGGAGTCGCGTCATTAGCAGATTATTATTATTCTGATAAAGCATAGATTTATTCAAATATAAATGAGTATTAAAAGTTCCGAATGATCCCAAAGGTAAAAAGGTCACTAAAGAAAAGGTTTTTCTATAAAATTGAGTAGAATTCAAACAAATTAATTGATCTGCCTTCGACAAGTAAAAATTAAGGTCTAATGTAGATATTTTGGCAACAAAATAATAAAGATTGGCTCCAAAGGTCGACGACAAAGGGTGACCTTGATTAGAGCCGTATAAAGTATCGATATATTGAAATTGTCTTTTTATCTGGATATCAAATTACAGTTATTGAAAAGAGCAAGTATTGTGATAAAAATATTATTTGATTACAATAAAATATTGAGAGTAATGGATGTGGGAAAATTGAGCTGATGTAATTGTTTTCAGTAGGTATGTTTTATGGTATGGTATGGTATGGTAGGTATGTAGGTATGGTTTGTTTGTATATTATACATAATATTTGTTCATATTTTGGGTTTATTTAAAATTAATTAACTGGAATATAATACACAAAACGGATGTAGGTATTTTTTGTACCTTATCATTATTTCTTTAAAACAATATAACTATTAATACAAGAAGAAATAAAATAAAATAAATAATTACAGGGCATCGAAAAATTGTTTTTAATTAATTAATTAAATTTATGTTCATCAGACAAAAGATAGCGAACAGAGAGAAAAGTGTGGCCAACTAAACATGAAAGACATTATGGTTGCGTTCTAAATCAATTATCAACAATATTAGATTATTACAAAGATAAGAAAAAAATACTTCGTGTTTTCAAGTTATCGATAATTTACGATCAGTAACATCTCTACTCAGTCAAAGGTAACACAAATTAAGGCAGGCCAAAACTCAAGCTAATCTTTTAATACGAACCCAAATCATTCATTTCACATCAAAGCCCTGTGCGATACGGACTGCATTAAAAAAAAATACAAAACACCTAATTATCCCTGGCAGTAATTAAAAAAGAAATATTTCTCCTGAACAAAAGCGCGCAATTTAACATTGAACAATAAAAATAATTCTGTTCAAGATTTTTGCACAATATGCTTAGAATTAGAGGAAAGTCGGGAACAATGTTATCTTAAGCAAAAAAGTTCAATTTGGGAGAAAGGGCTGTGAAGGCGAGAAATTAAGCACGTAATAAAGTTTATTATTTCCATTATTAAAGTTGAGAAGTTCGTCGGAACGCAAACGTGGAAATATTATTAACCGACGAAAAAATAGGAGGAGGTTCTCAATTTGACACGTTTTTTTTTAATGTTTGACCAAGAATAAATTTTCACAGTGTTGAC
This sequence comes from Phlogophora meticulosa, assembly GCA_905147745.2. Lineage (NCBI taxonomy): Eukaryota > Metazoa > Arthropoda > Insecta > Lepidoptera > Noctuidae > Phlogophora > Phlogophora meticulosa. Next base: position 4,184,168 of record LR990521.1, read on the forward strand.
GATTTTTTACTGCAAATTTGATGATGGAATGGTGATGAGTAGATTTTGTACAATCGGTGTGTCATCATCATCATCATCATCAGGCTATACTAGTCCACTGCTGGACATAGCCCTCTCCTAATGAGCGCCATAGCGCCCTGTCTTCAGCTTGCCGTATCCCGCATCTGCCTGCAGTCTTTCGCAGATCGTCATCCCACCTGGTCAGAGGGCGTCCTACACTACGTTTGCCGAGTCGCGGTCTCCACTCAAGAACACGTTTACCCCAATGGGTGTGTACAATAGATTATTTACATAGCATTTCGTCTGTACTCTCCGAAACGTTAGGCACAGGCACACCCATACGTCAGTTATGTTTATATTCCATGTAAGAGGAGGGGAGTCTATTGCCATCAACCGGGCACAGATCTAGACTCCAAATAGCGAATCCCAATAACACATTACTCGACCAAGGCTTTTTATTTGGAATGGGCATCTCGCAGTTTATCTTTCAGGGAAATCTACTACTTAACCGAACTTTCCTGTGAGGACTTAATTAGAAATTAAGGCCTCCAGCCAGGGCGCAAAAATCTTAAAAGCTAAGCGACCAATCGCTAAGGGCACCCCTGCGAGTTACGAGCCTCGGCTTAGGACGTCGCTGGGAGAGGACAGAAAGAGACAGCCTGGATCTAATAGATATCTTATTTAGGGACTAATTTAAACGACTACTAGCTGGCGAGCAAAGGGTCGGGAGGAACTCGACCAAGGAATAAAACTAAGGTCCTCATACTTAGCAGTTGCGCTCACGACCACTAGTCTAGAATATTATCATAACCCACGCATCAAATCTAACTTACTTAGATTGTAATAATAACACTCTGTATGCACGATTTACAATACATTTTGTGAACTCTAAGTAAACTTTAGACGATGTGGGTAATATCTAAACTTGCGGGTCTTGAACCATGTAACCTGCTTACAGCCATAAAACTACTTGACAAACTATACTACCTCAGTCATTATTGATTTTTGTAAAGGCACAAGCTAGATGGATGCAGAAGATCGGGTCGCACGCACACAGACACGCTTCTTGTTCATCCGAAAGTGCAACCAGCCACCATGTTTTTTCTTGTATTTAGGGAATGGTAATGGGATAATTAAGGGTAAAAATTTGTTCAGGGTATTTTGGAGGGGAAAGCTGAAAAAGCATTTGCATGTTCATTAGTTGAACAGTGAGAAAAGTACGTAGAATCTAACTTTAAGGAAATAAACTACAAGAATTTTTGTTTTTTTTTCAGAGGATCCTTTTTAGGACCGTTTAAAAGAAGTAACCAAAATGTCTGTCTTATTTTTAATTTTAATACTTAAGGGTTTTCAGAAGGAGCTAAGGGAAACCCAAAATCAGACGATGGCAAATTGAGTGCAGCTTGCAACTGAAAATCGTTCGGTTGAGGTAATCTGAGACGAGTTTGTACACGTCTATGTGTGCGTTCGCCTGTTTCCACTCGAGTTGATCTTCTGCACCCATCTATCTTGTGGTACAGCGTGTGATCTTCTACCTTAATAACATTGTTAACTGCTTGATAGTTCGAGCTCTGGTTGGCTAAGTGTCGTTGCTAAAATTTACCATGCATGGGAATTTTGGAGTTATTGATAAACATAACATCATCATAACAACACGCCTACATTCTCTGAAGGGTTAGGCAGAGTACCTGTAAAGTCCTATGTAACAGATGGCAAGCTGATTGCCATCAGCTGGTCACGAACCTAGTCTGCTAGTGAGAAATTCCAAATGGAAAAACCCAATAACATTTTGCTCGACCTGGCAATCAAACCCAGGACCTCATGCTTAGCAGTAGCACTCGCAACCAATAGACCAACGAGACAGTTGTTGATAATGTGCCTTAAGTAAAGAGATGGTAACAATTTAAACGCAGTCAAAAAACAACCAAAAAATTATTAGAAAATATCTGGGTATAGTGATAATTGCCCTCATTTTCAACCGTTAATGGAAAACTTGCAGAGGAGGTACCAGACTGCTTATTATTATGTTACCCAGGTTGTGAAGGTCAGATAAAAAATGCTGCATTTAAAATACTGGCCCCAACATACCTACCTAGTCGGAAAAGCCAAGTCGTTTCTTTTCTTTCTTTTTTAGAAAAACGTTGCCCCATACTAGGAATTTCTCGTGTATCGTAACATTTAAACTCACATACACAAACAGCCAGAACCGGAACAACTACCTGTAGGTCATACAAATATTTGTTCCGTGCGGGGATCGAACCCACAACACGCGGCGCAGCAGCCGATGGCTCAACCACTGCGCCAAACGTGTCGTCAAGACAGTCGTTTCCTGACAATGTTGGGGTCGGTTCGATATCAGAATCATCTACCAAGGCAAATGTTGATGACAATGAAACCTGAATAATCTAAGTTGACGAAAGATGGGAGGACAGAATTCCTGCGCTCAAATATTGTCGTAAGTCAAAAAATGAAACTTTCAAGAAAAAGATGTTTGAAATTTATTCAAACTGTAGCAAAGTCGTTAAATAAGTATTTTTATTCTCCTTGAGTTTAAATTTAGTAGTACAAGCTTGCTTTGTAAATCCGAAGATAAGTTTTTTTTTTTTCTGATACGAATCATACAATAAAAAGAGGTTTTCTAACTTTTTGAGTTGTGACACTATTAGAGCGGAGGTGGTTATAATATATTAAAAATGTTATGAAGATACAGGAACTGCAGCTGTTTCTTGCCTGACGTTCAAACGTTGAACAGGTATATCTAGTTTGTAGATAAACTGGCAATCTTTCACAATTTATGCGCGATTGTAATCTAAACCATCTTGCAGTAGCAAAGTACTTCATACTTCATGTCTATTATACTTGCAGATTCCTGGTTACCACATGAGTTAGATTCCTTCGTTGGTCTAGTGCTCGTAAGGGCTAATCCTGACCAAGAATTACAGGATTCAATACCCAGGTCAGACAATGTGTTATTAGGGTTTTCCACCTAAAATCTCAGTAACAGCCCGGAGTCAGCATTCGTGTTCGGTTGATGGCAATAGGCTCGCCTCTTATTACATAGGACTTAAAACAAAACTGGTGAAATGTGGGTATACTATAGATGTACCACTGCCTAACCCTTCAGGGAATACAGGCGTGATGTTATATGATTGCTAGTTAATAATTATTATATCAACAACCACTTATGGAAAAGACATAAGTGACGTTCCAAACTGTTCACAATATGGTGTTTTTGTGATAAGTCCGAACACGCAAGCTGACAATAGCAATTAACTTTAGTTTGACAAGTATTCAAAGAATCTAGATTCTGATAGTTTTTTAATAATATGTGATGTGATGAGAATTTAATAACGTAGTCATGTAAGTAAACAACACAGTCAAAACACACAACGCTAGCTCAATATTACACTAAGAAATCATAGACCGCCTTCCAAGATTTGCTCGACAGTGCACGCAATCACAACAAGAAAACCGCATTACACTTTTATAAAAATGACGCTATCACCGCGCCCGTCCCTCCGACAAGGTGTTGGGGTACAAATAATTTATCGTCTTCAAACCACAGACAACATAAGCCGAGAGAAAAATAAGCAAACTACCCACTTAAAAAGACGTAACATTTCTTACGGAGCTGGCGGCAACGAAAGGGAACCTTGTGTCAACGGTCCAAATTCAAAAATCAACCCGCTCCCAGCGGCCATCGGTCTTTTTCACCCTGCAGAACCATAGTTTTTTTTACAAAGGGGTATAAATTTCGAGTTGAAGCGGGGGAGTCGAGTCGACCTTATTTAATTTCATAATAAATTGCAATAATTGCATTAGCGAAGCGGGGAGGAATAAATCAAGTGATACGGAAGATTTTCCTTGAAGAACACTTCTGTCGAATTATGAAATTTGTTGTGGTTAATGTTTTAAAAAGCTCTTGAAATAAATAATGGAAAATGCTTTTTTATTTATGGAAGAAGGGTTTTTAAAATAAAATTTACAAAACCAGATTGGGACGTTAAATGGTAATTTTGTTTAAATAGATAGGCGCTTTTATGTTTGAATGTGTAAAGTTTTTCATATCTTGAATCACGTGGCGTGCTGTTCACTTAGATGGAGTATTTTCTAAGTTTAATTTGAAAAAAATACTAGTTTCATGTCAAGAAAAGCTTAGTGAAATGTTCACCTCTGCAGAAGCTTTTGAATGCACAAAAATAACAATGGGGCAACTAGACTAGCATACAAATTCACTTAAGACATTTTCTCGAAACAGTACTAATAAAATTAACATAAAATTCCGCAGCAGACTTCTAACCCTGTAATTACATCCATATATCTCTCCACGACGAATAACAGACTAGCATTGTTCAACCCCCCGAGAGTGTATTATCGGCCCAAAGTACCCCTGGACTTATGAAGATTCGATTAAGCCAGCGTTAGATTAAACCAACCCTGATTACGAGTGAACATGGAAAAACAATTACGGAGAATACTAAAACAATGACATACTATAAAGTTCGTCTTTGTTTTCTGTATCTTAACGTTCGCTGCGGTGGGCGGGTCTGTAAGACCAGGGGTAGCCTCGGTGCCTCGGTAGAAATATGCACGGCATTTTGAGGGTTGAACGTTTAAGCCGTTACAGCGAAATTTATAGTTTTTAGATAAAGTGTAATGGAGAATAACTTGGTTTAAATGCTGAAAAGTTTTTCTGCGATTGTATGGAGTTATAGGGATACTTATTTTTTATTACGGTTCTCTAGGTCTATGTAGAGCTGTTTTAAGATATTGGCATTGCAAAATATCTATATTATATAAATATTTGAGAGCATCTTGATAAGCTATCGCTCCTTTGTAGATTGTCACCACGTTTATTTTTTAAGTGGGTAAGAACATTCTACTATACAATAAAAATTAACAGGGTTAGTCATATTAATAATAGTAGGTATACAAGTACCCCATTGCAGGACAAAGTCTTCTCATTCAGAGATGGCACAAGCATTAATCAACACGCTTGAACAAGGTAGGATAGCGATTTCAGCATTATATAAAACTTCCATCTTTGGCAAGAAAATACATATTAATAATAATTGAATAAGTCACATTGGTGCTTGTTCTGATTTGAACACACAACCTCGTGCATAAGAGCCGAAGCCCTAATCACTGGGCAATCACGACATTTTATATCATTTTAATAATGCTATAAATTCTACAGCTGTAGTCAGTGGAATAAGCGTAGCTCATCGATACCCCACGGCATAAAACAAATGAAATATGAAAACAGTAAAATATCTCTCGAACATGTTCAAAAACGTATAAACAATAGAACACACTACACCGTAGCCATAAAACAAAAGATATCCAATCAACATACGTATTTTAAAAAGTTAAACACAATAAAAATGTCTATAATTAACAAATGATGCTATGAATCATAGGGAAATGACGTTGAATATGGAGCAGATAATAAAAAAAACCCCGGGATTTTAATGAGTTAACCACAATACTTGGAAAATAAAAATAAATAATGTATTGACTCCAGTACATGCATGCTTTTGTTGAGATAAAGGCTTGCTCAGACGTTGTAAGTTGATAAACGACTGACTGAATCACTGTACTTTAATATGGCTTTATCATTTTTATTTGCCATAAAATACAGGCATGAAACAATATCGAATAAGAGCTGTGGTAAAATAAAAGTTGTGCATATTAATTTAAAATGCTTAGTATCTATAAATATTTTGAACAAACATGTTGGTTAACGTTGTTCTGTACCAACTTATATTTTAAAAACTTTTACGATATTACAAAATGCGGTCAGTATAGTTACTGAAACATAAATGGAATGATTTCACCATCATGTTATGTTATAGTAACATTAGGTACTAAATGACGGCACGGTTGGCGCAGTGGCTGAGCGAACGACTGCTGCGTCGCGTGTCGTGGGTTCGATTCCCGCACGGAACAAATATTAGTATGGCCTACAGTTAGTTGTTCTGGGTCTGGCTGTTTGTGTATGTGACTTCAAATGTTTGTAAACGCACCCACGATACAGGAGAAATTCCTAGTGTGGGGCAACGTTTAAATATATATAGTTTCTTTTTTAATACGACTTCTTTTCTAATTGACTATGAAAACTTATAACCATTGTTTAAAATGGATTATTTTTTTACTAGAGCTGTCTCAACCCACCATTAACTCATTGTATTAATATTAACAACAGAAAAGTAAAACATTGAACGGAGCGCGTTAAATTTTGAGTTATGAATATCATAAGTAAGACAAGTAAACATTCCAGTCGCTGCCCGTTTGATTGCCCATTTGGCTGGCCCGTGTGATTTTAAATATTTTTTTTTTCAATTCTGATGTGAAGAATGTACAAGTAATTCTGACTGATTTACTTGTATCAACTAAAAGGTCATAAGTGATTTGTTAATTATTTGCCCTTTCTTGTCTTAATTTGAGTACAACAAAATCGTTTCCTTTACATACGACATCGTAGCAGGGCCAGGTGGAGTTGTTGGATGAACTGGGCTTCTTCGATAAAGACCGAGTCAAAGAGAAGTGGAAAGAGATTTTTGCACCGCAGTGGGAAAATCCAAGCAAGAAACATAGTGAAAATGAACCGCAAGTTTGCGTTTTTATTTAAAAATGACTTACCGTTACCGCGAACGTTTTTTTTTCATAAGGTCCTTCCTCTTACAATAACAAAAACAACAAAAAAGAATAAGCTAAATTGATCCAGCCGTTCTTGGGTTTTGCGCTTAGCAACACATATAGACTTTTATTTACATAGATGCCTAGTATTTACTAATATTTACAAATCATCATCATCATCTGTCTAGCCGTTACCCAACTATTTTGGGGTCGGCTTCCAGTTTAACTGGATTCAGCTGAATACCAGTATTTTACATAGATCGACCGCCTATCTGACTTCTACAACTCAGATATTGGCCAACACCCCCTGGTATACCCCTTGGTAAGACTGGTTGACAGAATTTCGGGCTTCTGACTACCCGAAAGAACTACTTCTATAAAGAACTCTACTCATAAATAAATCGCGAAGCAAAATCCGGCTCTAAGCTCGCAAGGCGACGTGACGTTCCCTCCTCGCTGGCAGTGCAAGTCAATTGTCACGTACAACTTCCTTGTACATTGTGCTTAACAAAATGTTAGCTAAACGAGCAAACAGTACACAACCTATAAAGCGAGTTCAATAACTGGCCGCCCGTTACACCGCCGTGAATAGCCGGGCGTCGTGCATCAACAGAATACTGCCGCGCATACTAATCCGCCTTGATACTGTACCACAATGACTATGGTGTTTGCAAGAAGAGCCACCACTTCCAGGCATGGCATTAAGTACATGTAAGTGATTAAAGTATTAAATAAATAAATAAACATATTTATTGGTAGTGCGTTGACTCATGATTGTCATAGAGAAAATAATGGTTTTTCATTTGAATAATATAAAGAGAATATTGGTATTGACGTTACAAATAGAGATGGAATTTTGTTATATTGTGATGGGAGACTTGAACTACACACAAAACTAAAATATTGTACTTATCTCATAAATTGAAATAAAACATTAAAACAATTTAAATAAATAATTTTTCACCGGCTCTTTATTCTATTGGAAATAAAACGGATTTCCTGATCACACCATCTGAGTTGCAACCACATCCAGTCCAATATAATCTTCGCCATGTATAAAAAGATCGTATGTTCCAACCATTGTTCTTGTAACTTGATAATCGATTTATCGGAGAATATCTACGTCTGTGGGCGTCCACACTCGATACCTATCGCTAGCATCTCAGCGGGTCCCTTTGACTCCTAAGAAATCGAAATTGTAAATGTTTGTGTGTACGCGATCGTTCACTGTTAAGAAAGAAAGTTGTGGCATTGTTTAGCTTCATAGATGGATAGATACGGGTTTTTTTACGTCGATAAAGAGTCATAATGCTAGGGGCGAGGGGATAAGTTATACCAGCCTCACCGGTCAATCTTTAAGAGTGAGTATTGCTTGACGAGGTCGGTCTGTTGATGGATGACCATCCATGACATGCTGAGACTCCTCTGTGCCTCGGAAAGCATGTGAAGAGGTGGGATCCAGCTGCCATCATTCGTAGATCTTTGACAGTCGTTACGGGTAGTCGGAAGCCAAAGTCTGACGACCAGTCTAGCCAAGGGGTATCGTGTTACCAAGTAAATGAGTTGTGGAGATTAGTTAAAGTAAAGTACTGGAACTAAAACCCAAAGTAATTTAAAATAGCGCAATATTTACTTTTTTTTTATAAATTTCAAATTAAGATCCAGATTTCTAGGACAATGACTGTTCAATAGATGTTGTTGATATAGCATCATCTAGCTCAAGCTAAGTAGAGCTTGTGTTATGGGTGCTAGATGGCTTATATATCTACTTAATACATTACATAGATAGATATTTTTTTATTATACATAGCAAATACCCAGAACACCCCGGACAACTCTTTGTAGATCGTACAAACATTTGTCCCAGGGCGGGAATCGAACCCGCAGCCTCCTGCGTCGCAGTTTTACTTTCGCCCGCCGCGCCACACCGATCGTCAAATACTTGTGAAAGTCAGCTTTGAAATGCTTAGTTAGAAATAATACTATATCATTAAAAAGCCTTAAATGATCAATTACAAATGTGGGTAATACACGCTCGTGTAATTCAAGTTTAACATTCTCAATGTAATCAAACGTTCTCAGGCTGGCAGGCTCAGCCTTACGTTAAAAATACTTGAACGAGGTTTTTGTTACAACCCACAAAATATGTTTTCAATTTTCTTCTATTTTATTGCTCAACATATTTCTGTTTAATGTCTTCATTATTCGATTCGATAAAGCTGTCAATTGATTTCTTATATATAAAATTCTCGTGTCACGGTGTTTGTTATTTAACTCCTCCGAAACGGCTCGACCGATTTTCGTGAAATTTTGTATGCATATCGGTTGGGTCTGCGAATCAGACAACATCTATTTTTCATCCCCCTCAATGTTCAGGGTGGTCCACCCCAAACATTTTATATCGCAAAACAACTTTTGCGTCAGCTAGTTAATATTATAAATGTGAAACTAACTTTGTCTGTCCGCCTGTCTGTCTGTCTGTTACCTTTTCACGCTGTTAACGCTGAACTGATTTACTTGAATTTTTGTATATAGATAGTTTCAGACCCTAGGAAGGACATAAGGAACTTTTTATCAGCGTAGTCGTCTGCATACGCGTTAACCGTCATTCGTGCGGCCGAAGTCACGGGCAAAAGCTAGTTATTTAATATTTCACCCAGAAACTTATCCAAACAAGTGTAGTTTTGAGTTAAGTTATTAATAGAGGGAATCGGCCAAGCGTTAAGTTACAGGGGCAAGACGACATACGCAAATATACCTACACATTTGAATTGTAAGTTTTGGGAGACTTCAGCGTTTAGTTTAGTTTAGAATTGTTAAATTGAGTTAAGAAAAAACCTTTTTGAAACTAGCGCGTTTTTTCGTTGGTGGTAAGAAACAACAGAACGCCATCAGTTACAATACAAACATTTAAATACCTTTTGTTTCGTTTATTTTTATACATCTGTCTCACAAGCACGCCGGTTACGCATACTAATATGCGCCTGATGTTTCTGAAGAACATCACCAATAAGGTCAGTGTTTGTATTTTATTTTTAAATTAAATTGTTAGCTATTACTTAAATTACACATTAGTATTGTAGCTTAACTCCGAAAGCTCCTAAGTTTAATCCTTCAGTCTAAAACAGTACCAGAAATTTTCGTGTTAGTTTATATGCGTCGGTCTGTTTAAAATAATAAAATCTTAACGTACTTGCCAAAGAGAAAATCTTCTTTATGGAAGTTTTTCTTTTTCTCTTTGAAAACGAGAACAGTATCTATTTCTCCGGTTTCTTTTACCAACTTAAACCCGCTTAATTCATATCAAACAATAATTTAATGCAAACATGTTATCCAGTTGCTGTTACAGTATAAAATAAACTAAACACAGCTAAAAGTAAATGACAAATATATTCATGACACGATTTTGAGCTTGTATGACTAGTAAGTGGTGTTAAAACATTGAAATAACCTATTTATATTCTAAATGTAATGCGAATTATTCATTAATGTTAGGTTAGTATCTAACACTGACAAATTACATGTTAGGAATTTTATCCATCCGGGCAGCATGTCTTTGCAAATTTATGAAGATTATCATAGACTCCTAAGTACCGATTGCAATCTTCATCATTTATGATAAAGCTGTGAAGGTTTAGATGTTTTATCTCACGAAGGCTGGTCGCCCTTGAGTGTGTGTGTAGGATTTTAATTGTTTATGTGTGCGTGAAGGCGGCTCGGCCAATACTAAGCGCTCCCAAGCTTACGCTCGTAGGAACATTGTGTACGTGTTTGTATCAGAAATTACAACTTAGGGGGTTGGGGTCGCTTTCCAGCCTTACCAAATGCAACTGAATACCAGCATTTCATATGAAGCGACTGCCTATCTGAACTCCACAACCGTATGACTGGGTAACACGATACCCTTTGGCTAGACTAGTGGTCAGATTTTCGGCCTTCTGACTACCAGTAGCGACTGTCAAAGATTTACGAGACCAACTGCTTAACATGCCAATCGAGGCCTCATTTTGTAATTGATGGTGCTCATCCACGGATTGACCTCAGCAAGAACTTGTAGGATTGGTTGATAATTACGACATTATCAAATATTTAATTCCTTTAAGCTCCTAACTTAGACCACACAACCCCGAACTACAGTCATCCGAACAAAATTAGCTCACACTTGAGAGGCTTCCTAAGAAACTGCCTTTAACTCAATGTTTACGCAAGCAAGAGTTTCTTATACTTTGCATCTACAACCCTTTATTAAACATTTATATTCACGCCTCTGTTAAAGGGTGAAGGGTAGATGCCCCCTACAGTCTACTTGAGGACGTTAATGAATTTAGATGATTCAAGTGCTGAAATGACTTCAATCGTAGCTTTGTGAGAGGTTGTGTATCTTAAGACTGCTTCGAAAAAATTGTGAAGTAAAAGTAAACACTCTAAAAATGCTTCAAAATTACGAACAAAACAAAATAAACAATGCGCATGTATTCTTAAAAGGGTTATAAAGAGATGTACCTATAGAACAAAACACTTTCAATTCTTCAAAGGTTTTAGTCCCATGTTAGTCCAGGGTGAGCTTATCAAACGGGAGCAGATCCAGACTCCGCTGCTACGAATTAAATCCAGATAGGGTACACCAACAACATTTTCGAGCCTTGAATCGAATAATGTTAAGCAGTAGATCTTGCAACCACTAGCCAGACCTACAAGTGACCAATAAGTTCTCTTATAAAAAATCAAACACTGATGTAACATGGTTATGATTACGAAAAATGGTTTATTTTTAATTTTAACTCAATTAAAGTAAAATGTGTTTACTACTGAAGCTTGAGTACCTTAAATCCAACGACGGTCTAGACTTAGTTGGTATAAAAACGTGAGTATATCGTAAAAAAAATGCCTATTATATTCAAAAGATTCTGATGTAGAATTGTACACTTGCACTTCTTTGGAGAACAATGAAACCATAATACTTTTCGGTCTATTTAAATACGTTTTGGTGTGACAGCCAAAAAAGACGCCATTTTTTTCTTTATTACTGTAACTTTTTGTGAGATTTTCTCCATGGGTTTGTTGTTTAACTTTTTAATCATGCCAGTGTATACCTTACAACTGGATTAGCAGTACATAAGTTGTGTCATCCAGTCTAGTCTCCCAAGCGTGATGAATATGGAAATTTCTCCATTGCTAGTGCGTTGTAGCGGTCACCGTGAGGCCTACAAACACTAAAGGATGTTTTCGGGCTGATATTTTGATAAACATGCCTAGAGATGGGGTGAACAAAACCATGACGCGACTGTTCTCTATCAGTTGTCATGTCAGCATTAACCCCTTTGCTATATGCATGCGTGGCATGCCTCGCACTACACGCTGCGCCCAAATAATAGGTCTTTACCTATGAAATTGCCGTTTTGTATGAAAAAATTTAAATGAATTTTTTTCATGTATTTTTTATTTGTATTAATCGAAGTAATCACCCATGCAATCAATGCATCTTTGCCAACGCAGTGGCAGTTTATTGATGCCCTTCTTAAAGAAATCAGCTGGACGGGAGGCAACAAATTCTTCAAAGGCATTTTGTACTGCCTCTCGGGTATTGAATTTTTTTCCCGCCAAGAAGTTATCCAAATTCTGGAAAAAGTAGTAGTCTGTAGGCGCAAGGTCTGGTGAGTAGGGCGGACGACGGAGAGCTTCCAACCCCAGTTCTTGCAACTTGGAGACCGTCTGCTGTGCAGTATGAGGTCGCGCGTTGTCGTGCAGGAGCAGCGGAGACGAGCGATTGACCAATGCTGGTTGGAGATGTGCCAGCTTCTCCATCATTGTGTTCAATTCTTCACAGTACACATCTGCAGTAATGCTCACCCCGTTTGGTAAGAAGCTGTGTTGAATCACACCGGCGCTAGACCACCAAACAGTGACCATCACTTTTCTTGGGGTAAGTTTTCGTTTAGGGCATTGTTTAGGTGCTGAACCAGGATCCAACCAACTTGCTGAGCGCTTGCGGTTATCAAACAGAATCCATTTTTCATCGCAGGTAACAATGCGGTTCAAAATTCCTTCATTTGTGTGTCTGTTGAGCAGTGCAAGGCACGTCTCGACGCGTACTTCGCGCTGGCGATCATTGAGTTCGTGGGGCACCCATTTTGTCAAGCTTTTTTACCTTGCCAATTTGACGCAAATGGACCAATATTGTTTTGACGCTAACGTCGAAAGCTGCTGCTAATTCAGCCGTAGATTGTGTATCATCAGCTTCCACAATCGCCTTTAATTTGTCATTGTCGACCAAAGTCTTCGGACGACCGCGAGGTTCATTTTTCAGGTCGAAATTTCCAGAACGGAAGCGAGCAAACCAATAACAGGTAGTGCGTTGGTTTGTAGTGTTAGCTCCGTAAACGTCGTTGATGTTGCGTGCCGCTTGTGCCGCGTTGCTGCCACGACGGTACTCATATTCCATAATTACTCGAATTTTTAACGTATCCATGATGACGAAAAAGATTTAAATGCGATGAAAATGTAACACTAATCAATAAACAAATGACTACTTTTGGAAAAAAAAATCCATGTTTTTAAAATAAAATTAATTTGAAATTAGAATTCTTAGCCAAACAAAAAATATTTTGATTTGAAATGGCCAGTACTGCAGAACGGCAATTTCATAGGTAAAGACCTAATAATTAGCAATCTGCCTTATGTGAGGCGTCTTCATTCATGCTCTCAACGTGACCAAACCATCTAAGCATACTATTTTCAATATGAAGACGTGGTTAGCGCAGTGACTGAGCGATCGACTGCTGCGCCGCGTGTCGTGGATTCGATTCCCGCACGGAACAAATATTTGTATGGCCTATAGGTAATTGTCCGGGTATATACTCTACGTGTATGTGACTTTAAATGTTAGTAAACCCACCCACGACACAGGAGAAACTCCTAGTGTGGGGCAACGTTTATATATTAATAAAATTGTCACTCCATATTCTTTTAAACCACAACGTTATCGTTTTACATCATTCCTCAATCTATCATTCATAGTTAAACCACACATATAACAAGGAATTATTTTAATTATATCCTCAAGAAATCCTGACCATCACCTACTTAGCAAACACACGACACAATATCTAGCGATCAGTGATTCCTGTCATCGTCAAACACATCATGTAATACTCATTTCATGTGCTTTTAAACCGTTTAATATTACACTCAAGTATATTCCGAGAACGTTTGCAACTTATACGAGATGTCTCGACCATTCAATGCAAATTCTCGATGACACATTGAGACATTCAATATCTTGATTTCATAAACAACTTAATTTTACGGTTGACTGACTGAATTCGGTCGACATGTTTTTTCGACGGTGGGAAAATAAAATCGTATGACATGATACTTTTGATGGGTTTTTGTTTTTGTACATTAGCAGCCACCCGTGAGTTTGGCTGCGTATGTATCTGTATAAATTATGACCTATGTGTTGTACTGTACTATAAGCTATAATACTGGTAAGTTTTATCAAAAATCGTTTAGTAGTTTTTGCGTGAAAGAGTAACAAACATCTTTTTAAACATCCTCACAAATCTTTCACATTTATAATATAATTAGGGTCCCTATAATGTACTTAAACATGTCAAAATATAATAATAGCGCAGTAGATAAGTTTTCGCCTCTCATGCGTGGGATTGTGAGTTCAAATACGGGCAAGTATCAATGTGACTTCTTGCATTCATTATGCACTTTCTAAAAAATATTTGTATGGCCTACAGGTAGTGGTACCGGATCTGGCTGTTTATTTATATGAGTTTAAATATTTTTAAACGCACCAACGACACAGAAGACTAGAGAGAGGCAACGTTTTAAAAAAATATGTTGAAATAAAATTAATACTTAATCAATAAACAATTGTAGAGCATGTCCTTACTATAAATTATACAACACAGCTATTAATACATGAAGAAATAAAATAAAATAAATAATCACAGTCAATCAGGGCATCGAAAAATTCACCCGCATCAACGGGAAAAGTGCCCATAAGGCTGGCAGCATTGCCACGTTAAATGGCAATGCTGATTCTTTGGCTAAAAAAAGGCCAGCCCTCTGGTCACGTGAAGAAAAGACCAAACGCTTCGCGATTTCTCCAAAAACTAAATGGGCACACGGACCCCATGGTCCTAGTGTTTCAATCCCAAACGGCTCAAACATATAACTTCCAATTATACGACTAAATTATAACATTTATTTTTATTGAGATCAGTTAAAGCATAATTATTATTAATAAGATTAAATTAATAACATAAAATCATAATATTAATATAATATTTATCTATGTATGTTTGTATGAATGTCAATTCTACAATGTACTCGTACCTTACCTTACCGACCTGTAGTCAAAACATGTGATATGTTTGATCGCCTTTAGTGACAAGATTGTGTCAATAACATAATAAATATACACATGAATGAACGATACAAGAGATGCAGCACGCTCTTGGACAAACAAACTATCCGTGAGCACGATAATATCCATTACAAGCTTTCATTGTTGACGAATGATCATATTAGAACCGAACAATATACACAACACAAATCAATACAACACTAGGTCCAATATCAAAACCTCTATTGCAAGGCATCAAGGTTGAATATCGCTTGGCATGTTAATTACTGAAGATACAAAGTTTGCCTTTGTGAATTATCAAAATGAACTATGAAGTTGTAAAATGGTACCGGGCAGAGATGTATAACAATGTATGTGAGATAACGCATAACACGCGTTTACGTGGGATGCGCACGATCGGATAATAGTTTTTTTTCGTTTGCATGTCGCAGACGATAATCGGAATTGGATGAATTGTGAATTGTCATGGTCCTTTGTGGCATTTTGTGAGCATCGATTTATTTTTGAATAAATATCTGAGAATTTTTATCAGAATTGAAATTGAATCATTGTAACTGGATGCCGAAAGAAGCCCAAGTATTTTTTTTATTCATAACCCTATTAGTCCCCGCTGTCCATCCGTCCGTCTGCCTGTCAGCGGGTTGCATCTCATGAACCGTAATAGGTAGACAGTTGAAAATTATACAGAGTGTGTATTTCTACCGGTGATATAACAAAAAATAAAACTAAACGGTACGGACCCCTTCGTGTGGGATACTGACTCGCACTTGGCGTCTTTAAATTTACAGAGAGATCTCCAGGGAAAAGCTAGCTTTGTGGGAAGTACAAGACAGCCTCAATCACGTCCCGACAATCACAACGAATGATAGCTAAACCAGGACTAAACTAATAAAATAGATCATAATCTTGAAAATAAAAAATCCTAAGCCTCCAATGTAAAGTGAGAAGTTATAAAACCTACATCCGAATTTTACGACTGATCTAATATCCTGTGAGAACAAGTCACTTGATAAAACTCCTGATAGCCAGAACTAACTACGGCATTGTCTATGGTCGGACATTTCATCGGACGTGGGTGTCCGGTATCGGATTTTATTTTACGTTCGTTTGTTTTATATGTCCAATAGTATTTTTTTTTTACA
Organism: Phlogophora meticulosa; assembly: GCA_905147745.2. NCBI lineage: Eukaryota > Metazoa > Arthropoda > Insecta > Lepidoptera > Noctuidae > Phlogophora > Phlogophora meticulosa. The sequence continues at coordinate 4,200,329 of LR990521.1, forward strand.
ATTTTAGCGAAACTATGTGTCAATGTTTACTCGTAAATACATTGTAGATTATGCATAGTATATTTGTTATGTTAAAATAAAATAAAAAAGCAAGTTATTTGTATATATACATACATACATTATCCTCATCCTCGGAACAAAGAAAAGTCAAATACTATTTCTACTATCGGACTATTCTTAACTCCGAGATCCGGTTAGGTCTTCGCTTAACCATTGCCGCCCAGACATTTTAACATGTTACCGTTCCTATAGACGTTGCCCAAAGACCGTCTTTCAAGCAAAAATAATTTAAGTAGTAGACATTCCAATACCATAGTATTTTGATTCAAAGTTCCCAGAATAATGGTCGGTTTGTAAAAAGTCTGCTAGTTTAAACTGACCGCTACACTGTGTAGTGTGTATCGGACATAACGTGGGACATGGGTGTCCGGTGTCAAAACTTTTTTTTTTCTATTCCGTACCATCATTGTCTTGTTTTGTTCCAATACAAAGTTTTAGGTGACTCACAATGATAGAAACATAACACTGACATCCTTTACTTAGGATTTTTATGTGCAACTGGAAAAGGGAGTTTTAGAAGGGATATTTTAAATGTATCTCAAATAACGGTCACTCTCAACTCATTTGGAGAAACGTCAATAGTTTATTCTTTGAATTAATGCTATATTCTGTTATGCTCTGAAACAATTAGTTGCATTTGACAAATTCTATTCGCATTTGATAACCCAATTTTTGAAGAAGATTATGGGCTATAATAACGACCCTTAGAAGCAGGAGAAAACGCTGGGTAGAGCTAGTCGTCTATTAAGTCAATGCACACTATCATTCAAACAAAACCTAAAATAAACTCGCTCTAAATCCTGTTACTAAGTATCTATGTTAAAATTATAATCGGATAAAAGCAACATCGGTACATCATTTACAAATATTATAAAAAGATTCACAGCTAAGCTCTGCTGTACGCGTTAGAAAAAGTAAAAAAACCGTCTGGTCCCGTTATTTTCTCACACCTTACAACTCTTCATAGACTAAACGAGAATTGATCACCAAATTAAGTAGGAACATCACGCGTTTTGTATTGGTCTGCGGGGGCAGCGCATGGGAACGGGGTAATAAGTCTGATACAACGAAAATAGGATTACGTTTGTACATGTTTCTGTTCGACATTATTTTTTATTGAGATGTATCTGGATCTGTGTTTATAGCTTAAGAAACACAATACCTAATACAGAAAAAGGATTTACGTAAGCGGGTCTAAAACAAAACTGCTACTCCCTAAACAAATGACACATGTCATTCTATTTTTGAAATGATTCTAAAACCGCTTGTGCATTTGAATCCAGCCAGAACGAATAGTTTGTCAGCCTGTAAGGTTCTTTATAGAATATAAACCTGACAGTACCTACACTCATATTCCCATCAAAACATGATGTGGCAAAGATCGAATTAGATTTGCTGCAAGTATCTGACGGCTCAGACTATGTAGATCATTAGACGACGCAAAACATACATACTAGGATCCATTAAGATGAAATTACACATTACCCGACCACCCGGCCTTAACAGCAGCTAAAGACTCGTGCAGACAACCAGACAGAACTGTTATTTGTACGCAAAACGTCAGTTTGATTGCCTCAATCGTGACCATCCAACGGCAATGTGCGATCCAAAATCGGTCGTGTACTCGTACCCTAACATCATTACAGTATACATCGATTAGATGCCACTTTTTGACAGGACATGTATAATCAACTCATTTTAACTTCAGCTGCGTCATCATCAAACAAATTGCGAGAAGACGCTTTGATCAGCCGCACTTTGATTTTGTTCTGTCCGTGGCAGAAATTATGTTGCGAATCTGATTTTATTGGAGGAATGAAAAAAGGTATCTGACGGATTATATTTATGGCAAAATATTTATCTTTAAATACGGAAAAATAAACTAATAAATCTTTGGGTTCGTACTGTCGTTGAAGCTATGGGATTACGTCTGGAGAATCAGTGAATGTGGGTGTACGAGTTCTATAGGTGTACACCTTTACCTAACCATACAAGGAGTACAAGCCTCAAGTTGAGATGTTTAGATTCAGCAGCATTTTTCTCTGCTGGAGTGACGTGTTGTTTCAGTTACCAATAATTTTGTTTTAAAGAAAGAAAGAAAAGAAAGAATAACTATTTTTTGGGACATGCACAGACAACACACAAGAAATAAGGATCTAAAATCTAAACAATGAAAAATAAAATAGAATAAAAAGGACCTGAGCGAGGTCAAAAAAGCTCCAATCTCAGCATATGCTGCGATATTTCAACAAGGGTGTTTATTTAGATGTAAAATCATATAGAGTCCTGATCACCCTTACCAGCTTACACTATCTTATATATAGGTACATGCTAATTCTCGGCTCTACTTTGAGATTGTGAATAGCAACTTCCTTCTACACTACAGAGTTATACTATAATACTGTTGTAATTATTTCCATTTTAATCTGAGTGCAAGTTTAGTACGTCGGCGGCGTCCTAAGCGATCGTTCACAGACTAAGTTCACAGTTTAGTTTCTCTGTCCCGGTACCCCCAGGTCAACTTGTACAAGACGTAGTTTCCAAGGTTGATAACTTACGGAATAAGGGCAAACTTGTTACTTCTTAACTTTGATTGATATATGGCCAGTAATAATTTTATTGAAGTTTTGGCGTATCTGGTGGTAGTGAGATTAATTAACTATTTAAAATGCCAAAGTAATATTGAAATATATATTCAGCAAAAAAGCTGTCTAATACATAAAAAAACTCATCACAAAATTGAAATATCCATCATATAATAAAGTTAGCTCCGATCGTGTTTTGAATTCTAAAGCTTTTATTTATAGACGATCAATCTAAACTTTACTAATAGTTCCAATCAATGCTGAAATGTATGAATTTGTGAATATTTCAACTCCAAAGATTTTGAATATTAAGCCTTTAGCGAGAACACGATTCAATCAATCATCTTTTTTTATTATTAATTTTCAAGCAAAGAATTTGCCAATGTTTGGATGGAATTTTTGAATATTGTAACACAAAATTTTATTGAAGGAGGCACGGAGGAGTTCGTAACATATCGGGACTCCTCCGTGCCTCAGAAAGCACTAGCGTGCTTTCTGAGGCACGAGCCGTTGGTCCTATATGTAGATCTTTGACAGTCGTTACGGGTAGTCAGAAACCCGAAAGTCTGACAACCAGTCTTACTAAGGGGTATCGTGTTGCCCAGTAACTGGGTTGTGGGGGTCAGATAGACAGTCGCTCTATGTAAACACTGATATTCAGCTGTTAGAGTTTAGACTGGAAGCCGACCCCAACATAGTTGGGAAAAGGCTAGGCAGATGATGATGATGATGATGACGAAAATTGTATTGAAGGTTGATCGAAATATATGGAATCGTATTGGTAAATGTCCACAACACCTACATACCACATACCTACCATGCTGACCAACCATTTCAAATACAAATAGTAGAACACTAAGATTTCCTAGAAGAGAGAGGCAAAGGCTATTGTTGTTATATTATCAGAAGCGCCTACATCTGTGGTTCAAAATGTTATCATTCCCCTTATATACGTTAATGTCGATATAGTTGCGTTGAATCACGAAGTTGGAACAATACGTTTCCTACATGCTATTGTCTTTGTGTTGAAAGTAGATATGAGTGATATTTACTCGGTTATCTTCGACGAAGATTCTTCTCTGCTCCATAGATTTCGTGACACAGATATTATTAAAAATAATATGTATGATGTAGTAGAATTCAGACGATAATGATATGGGCAGTAATAATATGATGTATCTTTCATGAAGTAAAAAAATCAAAGAAAAAAGCAAGAAATACCATTTATGAAGCACAGGCGGGGCACAAAACGACACAATACTAAATATTAAAAAAGTAAAAAAAAACTAAAGAAGAAAAATTATAATAAAAAGCAGAGATAAGTAAAAAATTTTTTTATTAAGTATGTGCCATACGACTGCGCTAAATGGGTCCAATTCAGCAAAAATGCCAGCCTGACGCTGGTTTTCAACTGGACCTGCGACTGAAATGCAACGTCAACAATAGGATCCAGATAACAGTAGATAGATATTTAATCTAATTAAACACTGTCCCACCTGGGAACTAAATCCAAGACCTCAAGGTACGCATTCGATCTTGTTACTACTAAAACAATGGTGCGACTCTGCACTAATTAGGCGACCTATTCATTGTCTTGCCCGTTAAATAGATTAAAAGTATGAATAAACGTTTAGTAGTGTTGTTTATGTTAGCCAAAGGTTGAAACCCACTATAGGTCTTATACGATTACTTAACCATTTATGATTTTACTATTGTTTATGTTTTCTGCATGTTGTCGATTCGGCCTTTTTCATTTCTATTTGGTTGTTGTGTTACACAAGATTTTACGAAATATTCACAGACTTATCATGCATCACGTTTACTTTGATGATCATAAAACAATGATGGGCCTTATGGGCACAACCATTGTCACCACTTTGAAATTTTATTTCATAATTGACAAAATCACCTTTCTACAATATTAACCCTATAAACTTCAGAACTAAATTCACTTCTAATGAGTTTCAAACAGGGATCGTGGACCACATACACTCGATCATTGTCAAAAATGACAATCGTGGTGCGATAGTGGATGACTTTCAAATAAATTCAACGTTCATTAGATTCGCTTACAGGGGACTACTCTGTGTAGAACTAATGTTTTAGATTCAACCATTAACGCGATCCAGTTCGTGATTTGAAAAGGACACACTGTTTAAAAGAATAGTGAACATTTTTGATTTTTAGTATATATTATATCACACTTTTGGACTATAGTACTATCGAGTATTCTATTATGTTGACTTTTATTTCCCAGCTCATGTTTGTCTTCTCACACAAACGCTTTGTGCATAAAGAAACTACGGGGAGCTCGTGGCTAAATAAAAACAACCGCCCGGTTTGATTAGAGGTTAAGCTACGCTTTCGGAGGTCAGACCGTTCGTAACATACGAGTACTATAACTCGGAAAGAACATTAAGCCGTTGTTGGTCCCGGTTGTTATTTGTAGACCTTTGACAGTCTTTGCGGGTAGTCAGTAGCCCAAAAGTCTGACAACCAGTAATACCAAGGGGTATCGTGTTCCTCAGTAACTGGGTTATGGAGGTCAGATAGGCAATCGCTTCATGTAAAATACTGGTATTTAGCTGCATCTGACTTAAGCTTAGACTGGAAGCCGACCCCAGCATAGTAGTAGAAAGGCTAGGCAGATGATGACCAACGCTTTGATCTTAAGCTGTTCTCTTTTAATACAACAAGCAGCATGGAAATCACTGTCCTTTCTTTACTGAGTTCAGCAAAGCGACAGATTATTTGCAGTCCTGTGTAGATGAAATTATTGGAAAATATAAATTTATTTGTGTATTAATTGCTCGGAACCCTAGAATGAATCGTGTAAGGGATTTAGAACACATTAACTCAGATGCATATCTTGATGAAAGGGATCCATCAAGATTATGCACCTGGTCAACCTATAAAGTTCCCACTGCTGGAGCTTCCTCTCTGGGTGATGGACTGGGCCCAGATCAAGTTGGTGGATGTCACATGTCATGATTATGATATCTACTATTATTAGTGTCAGCGAGTGTGTTCGAAAGTACACATAATTAAAATTCTACGTTATGTTGGGAGATGCCACCGTCTGTATGCCCCACAATTATGAAGGTGAGTCAGCAATCTAAAGTAATGCGTGTGAGGATGTATGGGGTTGCGATGTTAAATATATTAAAGTACGTAATTAAATGAGTAATATTCCTGCTGATCTGATATAAGCTTCTCATCTTTACGTAGGCGGTATCCATGTAGGGTTCATTTATGCCCACATATTAGAAAAGTTAAAGGAAAACAATGAAATTTCAGATTCGTATCTAAATATTTTCGCAACCCACCGGTTAATCTGGTTATCCCTATTATTTAGTAACAGTTTTAATAGTTACAAGCCCACGCCGTATATCGTAGGATCCTTGCATAATATCACGCCTGAATTTCCTGAAGGGTGTGGCAAACGTGTACCTCTATAGTACACCCACATATCGCCGTTATATTTAAGTCTCATCTCCGGGCAGCTACTGAGGCTAGTATTCCAGATGGAAAAATCCAATAACACTCGACCGAATCAAACTGAGGACCACATACACAGTAGTGCTTACAACCACTATACCAACGATTGTTGTTTATAAATAAACGAATCAATAATATTCTGTCTGTTACTGAACTAACTAACATCAGTTTTTCGTTGAACATTTGCTAGAATAAAGCTATTATTATAGATTTTTTTTCAACCGTTTACAGTTCATATTATTCGGTTCCGAGAAAATGTTGTGCTAAAAATGGTCGAGTAAACAAACGTGCATCATTGTTTTATTTTTAAAGTTTCCATTATTAATTTTGAGAGTTGCAGCCCTTCAGATAGAGGGGTGAGGTTTTATTAGGGGCGACTAACGAGTGCCGATAAGGAGGTTTAATGCCCCTCTGTATCATTGTTGGTACAAACTATAAGTTGAAGCGGTACTGAGTATGTAGGCAGACACAACATACTAACCTCTCCAGTAAAAGCCAGTCAGGGATTTGTATGTATGTAATTCTGAAAGATTTATAAATGGATATCATCAATACAAAAATGAATTGTGGGTAGAGACACACGTAGTACCAGGAAAAGCCACTATGTGCGGTAGGCTGCACCTCAATGATAACAAAACCAGGATAAGCTGGCCTTTTATTCTTTGAAACTCTATACTACGTTAGACCTGCTCAATTTTCATACGTGTAGCCTGTACTTTGGCGTTATTTTTTTGTTAACCAAAATTCATTGGAGAAACAAATTTGTCACCTTAACGTCCCTGCTCGTAGAAATTTTAAACTTCATGAAATTAAATGTCCGTACTTACTTCTTTAAGTAGATCGTTACAGACACTATCACACGTCAATGTTGGGTAAATCTTTTAAAATCTATATGGCGCCGGTATTTCTCATCTTACTGATTCTTTGAGAAGAAATGCCGTAACAAACTCGAACTCAAGGTCGTAGTCTCTTTTAAGTTTCAAACATGATATTATATTAAGAAATTATGTAAGTCTAACGATGCAGGACTAGTATGGACAGGCCTTTTTATGAAAGAGCCATTGCAGCTTTGAGTTCTCCGGACCCGTCAGATCTTTTGAGGACTAAATCGTCTCCCTTATTCATAAACTATCATATAGTTTCCTTATTCCGCTTATTCCCTCCAAATTGTACCACCACATAGAGGGGGACAAAACCATCCACTGTTTAATCTCCAGTTCAATCTTGACTTAAATGAACACCTAGAGATGTTCCCCTGTATCGATTGTAGGATAGTGTTAAGCCACTGGTTTCGCTAATGAATTGATTTGCCGCTCTCGTCAATTTATAATGGAATTCATTGGATTCTGCGCGGGAATTTCGACGAAATTCAAAGGGTTAAGAGATATACATAGATTATGATGTATAAAAAAAAATGGGTATGAATAAAAATGCTCTGTATATTTCATTTTCAGTTTGTTTGTGTGTAATATTTTACTACTGTAATATAGAGTTCGTTGGTGTAGTCGTTGGAAGCAATACTGCTTATCATGAGGTCCTTAATTTGATTCCTGGGTTAGGTGTGTTAATGAGCTTTTCCAGCAGCTCGGAGTCTAGATTTATAACCGGTTGCTGGCAATAGGCAAGCCCTTTATTAAATGGGACTTAAATATAGCTAGTATAATTTGGTTGTACAGTAGGTACAACTCAGCCTAAAACTTTGGAGTCCACAGGTGTGACGCCATGTTGAGTAAAATTACTATAAAATAAATTGCTGATTTGATGTTCATAAATATAATATACAACAAAACTAAACTAGTTTAATTATAGACAACGAACCCTGGCTCCTAAAAGACTTCGATAGTCTATAACTTTCGATTCTGAAGAGAGAAAGAAGAAAAAAAATCCCACAGAAGACATGCTTATGTCAAAATAAACTAAGTGATTGGAATTTCCAAATAGTAGAAACTTTCCTCGTCTGCACTAGGTTTATCTTCTTAGCAACAAAATTGATTAATCCTCCACTGCTATATAGACGACCAATGTTAGTACCCAGGATTTAATTAAACCCCATTGAAGCGACCCATCCCCAAGCATCAAAATAGTAAATTCAAGTACAAATGGGACACAAGCCATTAAGTTTTATATCCATGGAGTTTCTACTTACTCCTTTATACAAACGATAGAGAGTTCTATCATATTGATTGGGTATTGGCAGGAGCTAAGCCCCGTCGCATGGCAAATCCACATTCACAACCCCCTATACTTTATGATGGTATAACACTAAAAAACCCTTATATTGTACCCCCTTTCCTATCAGTAATGGCTTCTTATCATCTTTATATATACGTAAAGCCTGTCTTTTGGTACAAAAACACGGCAAATGCATTGTCCTTCCCTTCGCTAAAAAATAAATCCTTCGCCGTATCTCTTTAGGAGATAACGTGAGATTTATTTGTGTAAGGATGTCAATCTACCTCTACGCGCGCTAGACGATTTTTTTTCTTTATTGAATTGGGGGCTTTAAAAAAGGTGAACACTGATAGTGAAAGATTGTGTGCTTGACTATCCTCGGAAAAATAATGCTGATAAGTTATTTCTTTAACCTCGTACATATGTATTATTACACTGTCGCCAAAATTACATGGGTTAGAATGCCACGTTTCAGCTTATTCGGATGCCTGAAAAAACTTCGAACACCAAATAATTTCCCTAAAATTACATGTTATTTATATTGCTTTGGTAAGCTGGGGGGTTCGATAATTTTTTAAACTACTTTGTGTTACTGCCATCATTCTGTTGTTTTAGTGACTGAACAGATCTGCGCGCTTACTCTTGATTTTAATTTCGATCGATAGGCATTAGAATTTAGACGTTACATAGTTTTGAGTTCGACGCTAGCGCCTATTCGGGATCGGGTTTGGCGCGCTAAACGCTACTCTTGAGTTTATTTTGACAGCTGTGTGTTTCGCCAAATAATTATAATCACGTGATTGGATCGGAATTAAAATTAGTTTGAAGAGCCCCAGATATTGAACAGATTTTGTCAAGCAAAACTTTTCCCTTTAAGGTAAGTTTTTATCACTTTAGGTAATTATTAGACAGGCAGTATTTTGCTGAGTCATAGACTATTAATAAAATGCGAAAAAGATGAAAATTTTGGTGAAATCCGGTAGAAATGCCGAAAAATGATTAAAAAATATCTGGCTTTAAACCATGAAAAATTAGGTGGTTTTCGAAGAGCCCTTGGAAAGAGCCTTCCAAATTTTGTTTCGTGGGCCACCTGAAAATTTCTATACCCTTTTGGTACTTACGGCTTCAGGTAGCCTAATTTCAGTGGTAATTCCTAAGCGTTCATGTAACAGAGACGAACAATCAACAAGTCTGATAGGGTAGCGCAGTTTGGACATTGGATTGCACAAATCTGGCTTGCCTACTGCGTTATCTATTTAAACGAGTCGCCACGTGCACTAACGTATTGAGTTACAACCCCATCTCGTCTAAGAGCTTAAAGTCACCCATAATAGTTAGTTGTTTTGTGAAATATGTACCAGAAGATAAGCTAGTGTTAATTTCTCTATTATTGGTATGAATATTATATAAATAGGGGTACGTACCAGAAATCGTGAAACGGAACCCTTTTGTTGTCTGTCTGTTTGTAACAGCAGACTTTTTGGGAACTACTTATGCCTTGTAATTGGGAATAGTATAAGCAATGCTTGTCGTCTCAGAACCAGATAAAATAATAATTATTATTCAATTATTTTTTTTATCTTCATTTGGGTTGGTTCCAGTGGGATATCATAAAGGCTTTATTTTTACATTTGAAACCTAATTTTTATATATTAACAGCATATTTTTTACGGAACAAGATAAAACAACTTATTCTTTCCTCCCAATTATATCTGAAGTAAATAAAGATTTGCAGTCCCAAAAAAACCCTTTGATTTAAAAATATTTTTCACGGACCCCTCGGTGGGTGAGTGACACTTGCTGTTTGCTGGTATGTATCTAAAGGTAGACAATAAACGCGAGTTTATTTCTGGTGGAAACGCTGCACTACATTTAGTAGTACCGTTTAGTATGAAAAAGGTTATGGTAATACAATTAAATTAAATTAGGAAATTAAAGACTCTCTTTTTCTAACACAATCTATCAATGTACGAGTATGTATGTGTCACACCATAACTGGTGTTCCTAATTTAAATATGAATACGTCACCGTAGTAATTGTTTTCACAGACATTTGATACAAGTTAGTAACTTAATAAATTGAATACAGACCAAATATAAAACCTTTTTGCTTTTAAGTCAGTAATATTCTTCGTTTAAAAACTTTAAAGTGACACCAAATGAAATGAACTAATAAGATGTAAATAAAATTGCGATCAAGTTTCAGTTATTTAAATAATTTCATCTGAATTTAAAAGCGTATTTGAAAACAATTACTAATTTCCAATGCATACCTTTCATCACTATGAAAATATGTATTTTTTTTAATGAAATTGTTTTTAATGTTACTATTTGATCGATTTTAAAAATGTTTTCATGTTTATTTTAGAATTAACATAAAACCAATTTGTGTAAATGGATTTTATGAACTGCTGGCTGGCTAGGGCGCTATAATAAAAAGATTTGTTCTTGTTTGTACGTTGCTAGGTTAGAAACAAGTACAACAAACTGTTTCCAATCTTCTTACAAGTACTTGTATACAGGGTGCGATGGAAAATTCCTAGGATTGCGGTTTTTTTTTAATACGCAGGCAGTTAATTTCGTAATGGCCCAGTGGCTAAGACCTCGCTTCTCATGCGACAGGTTGTGAGTTGGAATCCGGGTTAGTACCAGGTAATTTTTATGCTCTGTTAAAGTGACCTGTCGTGAAATGTGTCGTTTTTGACATACATGTGTCGAGTTTTCAGTTATATTGAACAGGTCCATAACTGGTCACCTATTAGTTCTATAACAAAAATAAATATTGGGTCCATTTATTTCTGTGGCTACCGCGTCGGTCTTGTGCTCACAAACGCAACTGCTAAGCATGAGGTCCTGAGGATTCCCAGATCGAGCAATGTGTTATTGGGATTTAACATTAGGAATTTATCAGTAGCAGCCTGGAGTCTGGATGTGCCCGTTTGATGGCAATAGGCTCACCTTCTATTACATGGGACTTAAAAACGTAAGCAATAACGATTAAACTTTTGAGGAAAGCCCTATTACATAATAGTATGGTTTCGAGAATACTGTGTTCATAACACTTCAATCAATACTTTAGCAGAAAATCACTTTTAAATTCTGAGTTAATGTAAGGTATTTATGGTCGTGACTGTACACCTCAGCCCAATACTTCAAGGAATACAGGATTACAGGCGCCATGTTACGATGATTATTTATTTCACTGACTATACTGGATTTTTTTCCAGACTCCCCCTCTATCCAACAAGTAACAACAGCCTGTTCCAGCGGACTTCAGGCACTAAAACCGCGGGAGGTCATAAAATAAAAACTGTTTACTTGGCCCGAAGATAACCAGGAACAAAGTTCCTTGATAACTTTTTATTTCCTCCGGGGATAAGCAGGTAACACAGCCCAGTGTAATCCGAACAACTTCAGAAGTTGTATTTGCAAAGAGATTCTTTTAATTTCTTTGACGTTTGAATTTGGTGGGGTTATCTTCACGTAGTTTATGTGATTTGTTGGGTCAATATGGAGAAAAAGTGTAATCGGTAAGATATACCGTTTGGTTCTTAGATCATGTTCATCCCAAAGTAAATATTATTATGACATTAGTTCAAAATTCAGATAAGAAATAGTTGTTTTAGATCTGCCAGCACCAGTGTCAATAAATCCGTCGGTCGTCAAATCAATATTTAAAATGATCGAGGGTACGTAAACAAATCCTAAGGCTTATCAACACCATCCATTAGTAACTAATTAAGAATGCACTAACTAACTCTTCGTTATTGTTAAGACAAAAAATAATCCCACAGCCTGAGGACATTCCTTACGCTTATTAAGCCGTAAGGACGTGAACAATGCGAGATAATTCTTACCTGCGGAGATGAATCATATTTACCGTCCCGTCGGAACGCCCGGCGCCCGACCAACTTCCTACAATGGCCAATAAACACGCCGTAAAATATGAAAAGGCCGCACTAAAAATGCCATTATTGTTTGCTAAATGTCCACCTTTTGTTAAATGAACCTGTCAAATGTTCGCAACATACACATCCGTGTCATGGGGTGTCGATCTGACAAAACCATAACTCTTTTATGACGCAATAAAAAATCGAACTTGAATCCCACGGTGCACACATTCGCACACCATGGACCTCGTGACACCTTAATTGCGTGTGTGTGACTTACGACTTTTATGGAAAATAGTTCACAATTCGCTTTTGGCCCGGTGTAATTTATACGTCTTTTAGGGAATCGCTCCCGCGATTAATCGCAATATCGAACCTGGCCAGCCGTTATTAGTACCTACAATAGTTGCCAAGGTGTTCCACCCCTCTATAAATCTTGTCTAATTTGTGTGTAATTACAGAGCGGTACAGTTCCCGCTGTAACAAGGAGTGCGTAGCAGCGGGGAGTAACCGGCACGTGCTTACGCGTGCTCCACTCAAGACCCTTTGCAAAAAGAACACATTGACCAGTTTGGTGACATTGAAAATGAAACCTTAGAAGCTTGAAGTTATGAATCAAATTCCACTGCCATTGATCATCAAATATAATTTGAAGATGTTTCCAATAAAGCTATTACTAATTTCGAAGCTACGTTCATGGTGGAAGGTAGAAATTACCCTAGCAAAATAATATTTATAACGACCGAGGCTCAAGTTTTGATCACTATTAAGTAACGCTGCAAACGCGTCGAAAGGTTGATGTTAAAATTTAGTAAATGTGTTCTTTGACCCCTTGGTGAGATGATAATTTTAATATGTAAAGTACGGGGGTGCACTATTTCAACAATAATTTAAGTTCCGTTATTATTTTCTAAGCCCTCGTGTTCACAGCAGGAGCTCGGACGTTGTAAAGTCACATTTTTATTCATATTTATTCAAGAAGGGTAGCTTGTTACGTTTTGAATCGCCGCTGTTGACTGCACGTGTTGGAAATGCTGCTTCCTAGAAAATATAGTACGTTTCAGATACAAGACCCGGCACTTCAGAATATTTATTGCCAGATGGCACAAGTCTTTTAATCCAAAATGATCCCTTCATAATTAACGCAGTCAATTCTATACAGCCAAATAAATCCTTCCTACAATTGCCATTTCAATACTACAAATAAATCTACGTCATGTACCTACTGCATTCGTCGCCAAAATGCGTGTGCAGCACTGGAGTGTTTCGGACGCAATCAAAAACGTCTCTTGGCAACATTGTGTTAGCATTCAAAATGGAATGCACAAAATTGTTACAGTTGCAACCCCAAAAAATATCGTTTCGAGTGTCGATCCGAAACTGTACACCATTTACGAGCTTGATTGAAATTTTGCAATCAACAGGGGGAGTGGTATGATGAAATTATTCGTGTATATTTTTTTCCCTCAAACCCGCCGACGTTGTTCCATTATAATGGCCCTTCGGAATAGAAAATTTACGGGGGATTTAAGATTGTAATCACGGGCCACTCGGTTGTTCAAAGTGATTATGGTGCAGATAAGGCCCTGGAGCGAAGCTGGTCGTCCCACGCGCGATGCATGCCGCTATATGTTATATGTATGTCGGCCTATCTGTGATTTTAGCTTGTACCTGACCTGGCTTGGTCTTAGTTATTGCAGTTAGCAAATTCATAGCTGCCATGTTAACAATTTCAGATTTTCCAGGAAACAGAATTTTGTGAACTGAAATGTGTATATTTTGTAATGGTAAAAGCGAACTCTATTATAGTTTCTGGTGTGGTTGGCTGTTCGCAAATTCGTAGCCGCCTTGTTTGTTATATTTTTGATTTTCCAAGTACCTAATAATATTTTGTGAACAATGTGAATATTTTGTGCGAACTATATTATAGTCTCAGGTATCGTTTTAGTTCTACTTTTAGTATTGCAAGACCTGAATATTTACGTTTATTTCCTTACATTTTCTTTCAATGTTATCACTTACCAACTTTAAACTATCGTCGTCATCTGCCTAGCCTTTCCCAACTATGTTGAGGTTGGCTTCCAGTCTACCCGGACGACTGCCTATCTTACCTCTACAACCCAGTAACTGGGCAATACGATATCTCTCGGTGAGACTGGTTGTCAGACTTTCAGGTTTCTGACTACCCGTAAATACTGTCAAATACCTGTCAAATGACCGCCGGGACCAACGGGTTAATATGTTTTCCGAGACACGAAGGCGTTTTGATATGTTACAAACGGTCACTCATCCACAGACTGACCTTGGCAAGCATAGCCTAACATTTGGTCAAAATGCGCGATACGTTTATTTAGCCACGAGCTCCTTCACCAACTTAAAACTATATGAGCAATATCTTCCCAAGATCAGACGCCGTTTTTACTTGAAGAACTCGCATCAGACACGAACAATGTATAATTTGAATTGCATGACCACAGGTCGTAAGACCTCACTTCATATGCGACCTACTAACTGAAATATTCATGTAAGCATTCAATATGAAAATAAACGTGGTTGCACCAAGTGCTGAGTAAGTAATGATTGATGTTTAAATCGATGATCAGGATGTTATTTTTTTTTCAGTGGTTTCCTTACTTCTTTTGTAAGCTTGGAATATTAAAAAACTACCTTAATAATATGAGTAAGTAGTACAATTTCAAGCCAATAAACCCAGATATAATTGTAATAACTAAAGAGTCGAACTACATACTCGAAATCGATGAAAGATTTTTTATTTCAAATCGGCATTAAAAAAAAAATGCTTATTCCCAAATTCGGTTATGTTCGGCTTCCAGTCTAAACATATGCCACTGAAAACCAGTAGTTTACATGAAACTGCCTATCTGACCTCGACACTCCACTGATAACCCTTGGTAAAACTGGTTGTCAGACTTTCGGGCTTCTGACTACCCGTAATGACAGTCAAATATGCCTAAAGCGGTTTAACGTGCTTTCTGAGGAACGGAGAGGTCACGGTGTATAAGCAACGGATGGTGACCCATCCGCGGAAAGAATTCGGAAAGCGTCACTTAACGTCAAAGATACAAAAAATAATGTAGGCCTATAAAAATTTAATACAGTCAAGAGCATTAAACAGAAAAGATCCCATAAAGCCCACACTTCATATAAAAGTCTAACAGATGTGATGACCTTAGATAAGAGGGCAGATCTCATGGCAGACAAGTTGAAATTATTACAGACGTCAGGTGTCAAATTGGACATAAAATACTGATGTGCATGCTTCAAATGCAAAGCAATCTCTATCTCTACAATAAATGATGGTCGACCCTTATCAATAGTAATGATAGTAACAGCTTCCATCACAAATGGACCATGTGGGATGAGGGACTTGGTATTCAAAATTCTTGCATTCAAATCTGGACACTTTTCTTTGACGATAATAAAATTGAAAACGTTTCCATACACTGATCGATCTAAGTATGTATATACACGTCACAAGCAGTCCATATTTAATTTAAAGGACGAGCAAGTTTTACGGGCCGTATTGAATCGCACTATTATTCAGATTTCTATGGGGGCACGCACTACAACGACAGATATTGTAATTTGTTTGTCACAACGAGATTCCTTTCATTATGCGTTCGTGCTCCATAAAATATGCATCTGAAATGAGAAAAATGTGTCGCAGTGTCGCGAGTTACGGTTTTGGAAACGAAACAGCTTATAACTGAACTGTCATCCATCCCAATTTGGACTCCGTCTCCGTTTAAATAAAGTGCAAAGTCCAATGCCTCGTATGTCTCAGTTGGGATGTCTTCCACAAACTGCGTCAAAGAATCATAATCTCGGCTTCCAGTGAGTTATACACACGTCGTCTATTCACATTAGTTTTAGGAATATACAGTAAACACACTTTCGTGGAAAAGTATGGCATATGTTATTACGTTCAGTCAGTTCTATTGTTGGGAGAAAAAGTTTCCGCGTAGTGCAAATGATGTCTACTGTCTAGTAGAAGTTTTTACGATTTTTCATGTCATTAGTAAAGGTACGAACGAGTAAAGATAGTGCTTGCATCAACTCGTAAATAATGGCCTTTCAGATTTTATATCTTGACTTATACAAATGAATTTAAAATTACAAAAATGTAAGGCAGAGCTAAAAGTAACTACTTTTTTGTATTTGGTCATTTTTTAATTTTTCTCATAACGTAACACAACACGCCAGTTTCCCTGAAGGGTTGGGCAGAAGTGCACCGATAGCTTAGCACAGATGTCTTTTAATAAAAATAAAAAAACGTTGCCCCACACTAGGAATTTCTCCTGTGTCGTGGGTGCGTTAATAAACATGCAAACACATTCACAAACAGCCAGACCCGGAACAACTAATTGTAGGCCATACAAATATTTGTTCCGTGCGGGAATCGAACCCACGACACGCGGCGCAGCAGTCAATCGCTTAGCCACTGCGCCAACCGTGCCGTCTCAAGTTACACCCACATTTTGCCTGTTATGATTAAGTCTCACGTAATAGGTGCCAAGCCTATTGCCATCTACTAGGCACAAATCCAGATTCCAGGCTGATACTGAGGAAATTCCTGGAAAAACTTAATAACCAGGAATCAATTCCCAACCTGGGAATCAAAATCAGGACCTCAAGTCCAGCCACTTGGGCACGACTAGACCAACGAGGCAGTCAATTTTTGAAGCCAACGAATTTAAGGTCCTAACAAAACGTTATCCGGATATAATATTAAATTAGGACCGGTAAAGACGACGCTTGTTCAAGTAATTCACACGTAATCCCACACAACGTTCATCATAACTTTTAATGTTAAACTTGGAATCGAAATAGCACCATTACGAAGGCTTAATGCCGCTCCATATTCAAGATTAAATACTCGGTAACTTGGTAACCGTTATGTACTGATATAATCGCAATAAATTTGGATAAACCCCGCTTGTATCGAGAGTACAGAAATGGGAGTAAATCAAGTCAGATTATGTATCTCTTTTTGTTTCCAATATTTGTAAGGTTGTAAGAAAGACATGATAATAGTATGAGCTGCTTATCAGACTCCGTAAGTTGTAAGAGTAAAATATGGGAAGCGGTTAACTTCTGTACTTGGTTCCTTGATTCACAGAGAACTAGTTGGGAGTGACGTAGGACTATATTGTAATTTTATGGATGAGGTACCCACATGGTGATCACAGCTCAGTTACAAAACAAGTTCAAAGTCAGGTTTAAAATGAGGGGAAATGCAATTGTGGTGAGTTTTGCAAATTTAGCTATAATTTTGGAATTTAAGTTGCAATTTAAACTGCTCAGATAATGAGAACTATTGAGCTCCTTTTATATTTTTGGATGGCAACAAGCTAACATGGTGGCAGCTTAGCGGCTATGATGGCCCGCCTGCTGGTTTCAACCAAAACACTGCTATTTCAGGGGCATCGCAAATCGCTTGCCGTACCAGAATCAATACTAAAATATCCCATGTGACTGTGATTACATCGGCGCACAAAATTCCACGTTGTAATGCTCCAAAAACAATCAAGAAATTGCATACTTTTGAACCCTTTCAAATAAAAATTACATTCCCTTGACATGTGACCCTCCTAACACAGATATAAGCCAAAACTAGTCTCCAAAATAAAAAATAAATCAGTCGATAAGCGTAAGTGGTTTTATTTTTAATGGGTCATAAAAGTTTAGCCGGTACCACCGATAAATAATATGTTTATCCTTAGAAAGCGGGCATAATGATGGCCGATGCATTATTATAATGGCCGTGTTGATTTGTAAGTACGAGTTAAACTCGGGTTAAGCCCAGGAGCGGTAAAGACATTCGGGGGACATACGGCTCGATGTACGGTCGAATATTAAACTTAGTTTTAGAAACTTTGATGGGTTGTATATTTCATATGTATATGTTTTGAAATTAAATGAAATTTCTTTATTTGCCAGAATATAGATGTAAATTACACAAATGTCATTAGTCATAGACATCACACATTTCCCATTCATTCATTATTTTCACATTTTCGAAATCATCTGCCTAGATTCTTTCCAACTATGTTTGGGTACTACCAGTTTTACCCGTAGCAGTAATAACATAAAGCGACTGCTTACCTAACCTCTACAACTGGGTTGTAGAGGTTTCCGGGCTTCTACCCATAACGACTGTCAAACATCTACAACTGCTTTCAGACGGCCATGACGGCAGATCCATGAACCGACCGCGGTTAGCATTATACCTTTGACTGACCTGTGTGGCTGTTATTATTAAGCCGAAAATCTCTCGTTTATATTATGAATTTGCATGTCCTTATGTTAAACTATTTCTTACAACAATTAACAGTTTCTATAAAAAGTCTGACACGGTAACAAAAAGCACATAAAGCTCGGGGTAATTATACACTTGATTTATATTCTGTGCTTATTACTATTCAATTATTATTATTTTTTATTTATTTAAAAACGTTGCCCCACACTAGGAATTTCTCCTGTATCGTGGGTGTGTTTACAAACATTTAAACTTACATACACAAACAGCCAGTAAGTCATACAAATATTTTTTCCGTGCGGAGATCGAAGCCACGTATCGTCAAAAATAAAATAAAATTGTTTTGTACAAAATAACTAACATACCAGTCAACCACAAAACACAATCCCACTTCAAGTAGCCATTACATTCTATAATACCAAAACTAGACCAAACACGGAGCTCAGCTCTACAAAACCCACTACCGTATGTCCTCATATTCATAAACTCGTACTTATACATCATTCAAGGCTTCTGTTCGACTGTTCCCCTACATATACCACATCTGAGCCACTGAACCAACGTTGTGGGTTAATTTTAATTCAGTACTCACAGTAGTTGTTCCTTGTCGTAAAATATAAGCGTTCGTCTTTTGTGAACTTTATTGTCTTAAGACGATTACCAACTTGTGTTCTTGCGGCTTTATGGTTGAAATAGTTGGTGGTTAGATATTGAGTATGTGGGAGTCAACTGACTGAATGTGTACTTGAGAGTTCAGGGTAAAAAACAATGGAGGATCTTGGAAATTACTGAGATACTTGTATGTTGAATTATCCTGGATATATAGTCACTAATGAGGGACGGGAGAACGATTTTTTGTTTCTGAATTCTATATTTTCAGGTATTTTCCCCTTTCTTACTTAAAAAATAACATTTTCAAATAATAATAATTATAAAATAATACTGCTCTGCCCGCAACGAGGTGGTAAGACCAACGCTAACGGCGATTAGGGATCTAAAGTAAGGAACCTCTTCACAATGCGTGCCGTGTCCAAGACCGCCGCTTCCTGCATTTTAATCTTGACCCAGCTGTTTACCGATAGTTATAGAACGATTATTGTTCTGTTATAAGTTTTATATGAGATAAGTCGACACGAAAAACAAAAAGAGAGAAATAGAAAAAAAAATGATTTTTAATTATCGAACTTACAAGTTTGAAATAGAAGGCTAGTGATAGAGCGCCAATCTGCTACAGCGGGGCGAGCACGACTACTGTGACATGGCTGGAGTCACACATTTTATCACAGTTTGGGCGATAAAACACCTTAATCATCTCTTGTCACAAAAGTCTTGTACGTCTATGCTCGCCCTGCTGCAGTAACCAAATATTTTTGATAATATTAGGTCTTTACCTATGAAATTGCCGTTCTGCAGTACTGGCCATTTCAAATCAAAATATTTTTTGTTTGGCTAAGAATTCTAATTTCAAATTAATTTTATTTTAAAAACATGGATTTTTTTTTCCAAAAGTAGTCATTTGTTTATTGATTAGTGTTACATTTTCATCGCATTTAAATCTTTTTCGTCATCATGGATACGTTAAAAATTCGAGTAATTATGGAATATGAGTACCGTCGTGGCAGCAACGCGGCACAAGCGGCACGCAACATCAACGACGTTTACGGAGCTAACACTACAAACCAACGCACTACCTGTTATTGGTTTGCTCGCTTCCGTTCTGGAAATTTCGACCTGAAAAATGAACCTCGCGGTCGTCCGAAGACTTTGGTCGACAATGACGAATTAAAGGCGATTGTGGAAGCTGATGATACACAATCTACGGCTGAATTAGCAGCAGCTTTCGACGTTAGCGTCAAAACAAAATTGGTCCATTTGCGTCAAATTGGCAAGGTAAAAAAGCTTGACAAATGGGTGCCCCACGAACTCAATGATCGCCAGCGCGAAGTACGCGTCGAGACGTGCCTTGCACTGCTCAACAGACACACAAATGAAGGAATTTTGAACCGCATTGTTACCTGCGATGAAAAATGGATTCTGTTTGATAACCGCAAGCGCTCAGCAAGTTGGTTGGATCCTGGTTCAGCACCTAAACAATGCCCTAAACGAAAACTTACCCCAAGAAAAGTGATGGTCACTGTTTGGTGGTCTAGCGCCGGTGTGAACAACACAGCTTCTTACCAAACGGGGTGAGCATTACTGCAGATGTGTACTGTGAAGAATTGAACACAATGATGGAGAAGCTGGCACATCTCCAACCAGCATTGGTCAATCGCTCGTCTCCGCTGCTCCTGCACGACAACGCGCGACCTCATACTGCACAGCAGACGGTCTCCAAGTTGCAAGAACTGGGGTTGGAAGCTCTCCGTCATCCGCCCTACTCACCAGACCTTGCGCCTACAGACTACTACTTTTTCCAGAATTTGGATAACTTCTTGGCGGGAAAAAAATTCAATACCCGAGAGGCAGTACAAAATGCCTTTGAAGAATTTGTTGCCTCCCGTCCAGCTGATTTCTTTAAGAAGGGCATCAATAAACTGCCACTGCGTTGGCAAAGATGCATTGATTGCATGGGTGATTACTTCGATTAATACAAATAAAAAATACATGAAAAAAATTCATTTAAATTTTTTCATACAAAACGGCAATTTCATAGGTAAAGACCTATTATATGACATATATTATCAAAAATATTTGGTTAATATAATAATAATTTAATATAAAATTATTTATTATTGACTATACATTGTATAGTCAATAATAAATAATTTTATATTTGGTATAAAAGCACATTTTAGTTTTGTTTTTTCTTGTAATAATAAATAATGGGGCATTGCCGTGGCCTAAATAGTTAACATCAATCAAAATTCATTTAATCAATATCCACATAATCTGTCCGTTGACAAAACGCGTAATAAATAATAAATCACACGTCCGTTTGTACGTTGTTTGTTTTTAATTAGTGGCTGCAGTAATGCCGAAACAGCTGTTATGTTCAGTGTTGCCAGATTAGTGATATATCGTCGTTATGGTGGCAGTTAATTAAAAAAGTTCCAGTACGGGAATGAATGGTTAAGTGCTCCTGAATTGTTGTTGTTGTTTATTTTTTATTTTATTGTTTGATGCACTGATATTGGGTTGGATTAAAAATAAATTGTCTATGTGTGCTGACACATAGCTTTAGATTAAAAAGTTGAAAACTATTTGGTATTCTGCAGCGCGTTTACAGAATTGCAAAATAATTATAATCAGAAAAAAAAATGGCTTGACGAACTTCTATTACTTCACGGACTATTAAACGAAAACAGAAGAAAAAAGAAAGAGAGGAGTGAATGAGTAATCTTTCCTATTCTATTCTAAATACAGTATAAAGGTAATTCCATACGGAAATGCCCGATGCTACTAGACCAACGTAGCAATTATCTTCTATGTGTTTAGTACAATATTGACTTTAAGGAAAACTGTATCCGATTCAACGCGTCATAATATACGAGGTGTATTAATAACCAACTCGCTGGAAACCGTACAGGTGCTAAATTGATACCTGATGTAGTTAAGTGGAAGTTGCTGTGAAATTGGCGCGGTAAGTACATACACTGCCCCTTAAGAGGACGCATTGGAAATTTTGGCATCAGTGATCTCTATTTTTGTCAGTAATTACGAAACGAATAAAAATATGAGTTGGTGACCTGAACAGTTCATGATGAAAACCTTATTTTGTTAGTTTTCATTACATGATTGAGTAACTTTTGTAACAGAGAAAAAAATATCAAACATACCTCTTTTTAAATAGAGATTCACATTTTATGGGCAAACGTGACCGATTTTAGCCTCTCAACTTGCTCTGTAGACAAGTCTATAAATACTCCTTAAAATTGTAGAAGGAATTTCTCAAGTTATCATTTCCGACTAAATAAAATAACAAAAAGCATTTTGTCGTTTACGTCGTTTTGTTATAAGCTAACGCGCATATGCAATCCTCGCCCCGCGGAGACGCTCAGTCCCCTCTTGACCATTGTCAGCGACGGGTCTGTGCTAGTCGGTTTCCGGACTGCATCGGCGATTGCGTGATCAAATTTAGCGGTTTTATTAAATAAAAATGAGAAATAAGAAAGAAAGATGTTCCAAAAGGAAAAGAAGAGCATGTCTTTTAGAAAAATATGTGCTAATATGACGAAAAGAAAGTAAGTTTTCATACTGAAATGTGAAGCGGTGGTAGTTTACTAAAAAAGATGACGTTCAAAAAGTCACTTTGACTGTAACTTCAATGATGTTCATGAAACTATGGAGTCGTCAACTTGCAACAAAAATAAAGAAATGACAGCTTCCTTTTTAGGGTACGTATGAAAAATTCCTAAACCTCCTAACGTTTTATAAAAGCTATAGGCATTATTATTATTATTACTAAAACACTTTTTCTGGTATTTTCTAGAAATGAAAACGACGCTTTACCGAATTATGCAGAGTTGCAAAATGTGTTGCCCGCGTAAGTTTTTGTTGCTATGTATTATTCAATATTACAATCAATATACCTAATTCAACGATGAAGTTAAAATTAAAGGACTTCTTTTATTTTAGAAATGCTGACACTAATGAAACTAATATATCACAAAACGAGGGCATTCCTGCAGCTACAGTGTGTATATTAGATAATTTTGTTCTTTATACATAACCGACGTATTAGTCGAAATATGTTATCTCTGAATTTGGTACTAGGCTCTAATTTATTTATATTTTCAGATTAGCAGACAGTGTTCGAGTGATAAAGTTTCTACAGAAATGACAATTGAATGCCCTACTGAGGCACAAGTAAGTACTCGGGTTATAAAACACAATATTTTGTCTGATTGGAGTTGGAAGCAGTTTTCAATGGTTGCCTAGATATGAGAACCAAAAAAAAATATTTATACATAATCAATATCTGTGAAGTGATTGATGTAAATAAATAAATAAATACACAATGGGCAAGAAAATCATTTTCCTGCGCCATGCTATCACATTCCATGTACGATATTGATACTTAATTTTTACATTTGTTTCAGATGGAGCCGGAGGTACAAGATATAGGCCATAGAATAATAGATGTGAACCACTTTGTAACAGAACTTATAAAGTTCTCTGAGCACAAGTCTTTGTTTAATTGTGGATTAGCCACATTAAAATTTGAGTCTTAACATCACGTAGGCTTGCAATCAGAATTTACATATGTTTGTTCATTGTGTGGTTACACAAATAAAATTAAATTTTCATTGGCTGATGTAAACAAAGACGCCGTCGCTGGAGTTATGGCTGCTGGTTGTGGTCAAGTACAACTCAATCAATTTTTGTCTGGAGTAGGTTTACCCAACATGTCCGATTTTACTTACAATAAATTGCATAACGATATCTGTGATGACTGGGAAGAGACTGCATGGGATGAGATGAAAAAGGCTGGCGATAGAGAAAAAGAAGCTGCAATAAAGGAAGGGAGAGTCAATAAAGACGGTATACCGCTAATAGATGTCATTGTAGATGGCTGTTGGTGTCAGCGATCTTACCGGACTAATTATGCGGCATTATCAGGGTGTGCAGCTATAATTTTTAGACGTTTCGGCCAAGTACTATATCTGTGCGTCAAAAATAAATATTGTATAATAATAATAATACACACGAAGTGTAATATGTGTTTGATTGTAAACTAGCTTTTGCCCGCAGCTTCGCTCTGAACTGACTACTATACCCTATCCTACCCTACTCTACCCAACTCTCCCTTACTATACCCTAATGTTTTTTCTTCATAAGAACCTTCTCCTGACAATAACAAACACAACAAAAAAAGAATTAGCGAAATCGGTTCAGTTATTCTCGAGTTTTGCGCTTACCAACACATTTTGCGATTCATTTTTATATATAAGATAAGATGATATCAATGTAGAATAAATTATGTTCCTTGTTAAAATAAATAAACACACACACACTCACAATAATTTAATACTTACAAGGAAAAGGTTCCAGCCTTAGAATACTTATGTAAAAGTAAATAAAGATATTTTGATCGTATAAAATATTATAAAAAAATATGATTTTTAAAAATATTTTACTTTAAAAAGAGATGTGCTAGTGTGTTTCAAATCACGAAAATCTTAATTTCGTTATTTGAATAACACTAGCACGTGTTAGTTTATTTCCGAAAAGACAATCAATTAAAAAAAGTCATAGGTAAATTCATAAAGAAAAATATAAGACAACTCTAAGGTGTCTATGTTCCGCGCCGCCACCGCCGCGCGCCGCTCGCCTGCGCCGCCTGTTGCAATGCATACGTTACTTACCGGGGTGCGTGCGGGTTGCGGGGTGCGCGCGCCTGGTTTTAGAATTATTGTTGAACAATTCGTCGCCTTAAACGACCGCTACTGAACTGTTTAAAGTTACTAATGCACTGTTAGCTGTTGGACTGAAGTTTTAAATTGATGGCAAATGCATGTGGTTGGCAAAAGGATATATGGATGTAAGTTTCATTTCACTTGAATCAATCAAAGATAATGCAAGTTCGGGAAGTATTTTAAGACATAGTTTTCTACTGCAAAAGTTTGTTACCCTCTCACCTATGATGTTAGGTCATTGACATTTAAAATGACGTCGCAACTTGGCCGCCAAAAAATTTATGATTTTATTTGATTTGGAGGCTAATACTAATAATAAATTCAAATTATTTAAGCTGTTTTATCTAACAGCTAGGAACTAACTAAAATAAAATATAAGACTTGGACTTTGATGGTATTTTCGTTCGAATGTGGTTGACAATTTCCCATTATATTCCCTAAATTATATTTGATAACAAAGATCTTGAATGCGTAAAATATTAACTGGCTTTTATAGATCTTAAATTAGGTACTTAATTTTTATTTGCCTAGTTTTAGACTATATCTCCCATTTATAAACATCTGCCTAGCTATTTCTCAACTATGTTGGGCAACGCGATACCCCTTGGTAAGACTGGTTGTCAGACTTTCGGGCTTCTACCTGTAACGACTGTCAAAGATCTGCAAATCACAGCTGGAACCAAAAGCTTAACGTGCTTTCCGAGGCACGGAGGAGACTCGATATGTTACGAACGGTCACGCGACTACAGACTGACCACGGCAAGCATGGCTGAATTTTTTATCAACTCCTGCGCCTATTTTAATTTGTCGCTGAAATTCGATATGATATTGTTTATGTAACTCAATAATAGGCTTTTTTTATAATTCTGAATGTCAAGATATGTCTCAAAACCAAAATATATGGCATAAACATATCATATTATCTTATACAGGTCACCAAAAAATTCAGTCATATAAATATGCAAGTTGTACAATATTAACGGGATATAAATTCTCAATTATCTGAAGTCTATACCGAAATCACGGTCCGCCATTACTGCCAGTGTATTTCTCACGGGGAAACTAGCTCCTTTAGTCCTTACATTGAAATAGGAAGATAGGGCGATATGGCAAGCCCACTAACCACTTATGTTTGTGACTTATCTTTAGAACGTCTTTGTTTTGTTTAGATGTGGGCATTTACTGCAGTAACGTACTCTGAATTACTTGGAAGTGAATTTTAGTAGACTTAGAGATTTTCATAGTGCTAAACTTTATGTCCCTCATTAATTAAAACTTAAAACAGAGCAAAGTTATGCAAAACGAATCTTGTTTTCATTTAATTTTTTAATTTTAAAACGAGATCCCATACTAGGAATTTCTCATATATCGTGGGTGCGTTTTCAGAACTTTTAAAGTCAAAGTCAAAGATCTTTATGTCTGACAGTGGTGACAGAGTTGTTATTATCTTGTCACATACACAAATAGCCAAACAAACAGCAAAACAGTTGTTTTTTGTTAATCTGTAGATACTATCTATTGGTTATAACCAATTTTAAAGGATCATCTCTATGCTCGTATAATCCTTCTTATAAACAAATGACGATCAGTGATGATGCTACAACATGAAGTGAACAAAAAAGGTTGAAAGCATCTGTCTCTGAATTATATGGGTGGGTAAAAACTAAGCTCACACACACATTTCCTTGTAAAACATGTAACAAAACCTATCCACAAAAACAGTTTCGTAGTGACATGTATGTAAGCTGTAAATTCTAGCCTGAGGCCGCAGAAAAAGTATGCCTAACCCTCCAGAGGCGCGTGATCCGACAATTTACCACCGACCTCCATTGCGATTGAGTCGCCATTTTGGATACGTTTAATTTTCGATTTCGAGGAGCAATGTCTGGTAGGAGATTTAAGAAAAAGAATGCTTATATAGAAATTTAAAAGACTTGACGACGCTTCATTCCTCAGCGTCATGTTGAGAGGAAAGTTTTGAGTATGAATTTGAAGGGTTACAAAGAGTAGAGGCAGACCAAAGAAACGATGGGTGGATTGTGTGAAAGTTGTTGGCTAGGAAGGAGGTCATTATTGTGATGACGGTTTATAGATATATATGGAAGAAGAAGACAGTAACAGCGGGAGTTAAAAGAGAGTAAGTAAGAAGAGTAAGAAAAGGAGAATCATGTTGAAGAAGATAAGATTTTAAAAGCAAAGTGTATTGAACCAGGCACTGATCGAGACAGACATTCAAAATACAAGAGTTGTAACCGAGTCAAATGTGTCGAGGGTAAACTATTCATATTATCATATTTATAATATATATCTATAAAAATGAATCCCTATCTATTTCCCTTGGTCACGACTTCACGCGCGAAAGGCTGGACCAATTTCGCTCATTCTTTTTTTTTTGTTTTTGTTATTACAAAGAGAAGGGTCTTAAGAAAGAAAAAACTAAGAAAGTTGCGCGGAACATTAGATAATTTAAGATAACTTAACGAATATTTTAACTTCGCGCGTTTGACAGTTCACGCGTTTGATGAATATGAATTTTAATCGCTGACAACACCGCGGGGCACAGCTAGTAATATTAAAGTAAGTTAATACCATACGTTTTACAGCTTTATCGTTCTGTAGCATAAGAGCTCCCAAACGGAAGGTACGATTTCACTAAGATTTTTAAAACTTTAAGTATTTTTTTCATCGAGACGGTTCTTAGTTCTTAGCTTCTTTCAAAAGAAAGGAAAAACAAAATATTTTAAAGATAACCAACTTATATGTATAATCTACCAACCAAAATAACCAACTCTTTTATAATTAGTAAATACTGACATTGTTTTCCTCACTTCCTCTTGTCAGATCGACGAGGGATTACGTACACTATGGTACATTAATCATTCGGTAATAATGTTAATTCCTTGACCAGACCATACTGCAACCAAGAAAGTCTGTGGACCAACAAACTTCTCAACAACTTACAGCAGACATATCATGTGATTGTCTACGACCATAATGCTCTCAATTTCAATGAGACTAACTCTAAATACACTTAACACTAAAGGTAGGAGGGAACAGACGTAAGAGTAACACCTAAGATAACGACTGTAATTCCTCTCATTAACTGCCTTTGAGAGGCCCTACAAAACCAATAAGAGTCCCTAAGCTCTTTGCCAAACCTATTACTAAAGTGGCACACGTATTGTAGGGAATGATTATGTCTTTTGTATTTCAATTTTAATTGGTTTTGTAAGGGAAATTAATATGATTACAAATAATTTTGTATTCGAATGGAACAGAGTTAGAATTGAATCGTATGTTCAATTCCATTTAATGATGTAAAATGTAACTGTTACGAGCTTTACACAGCATACCCTAATATTAGGTCTTTACCTATGAAATTGCCGTTCTGCAGTACTGGCCATTTCAAATCAAAATATTTTTTGTTTGGCTAAGAATTCTAATTTCAAATTAATTTTATTTTAAAAACATGGATTTTTTTTTCCAAAAGTAGTCATTTGTTTATTGATTAGTGTTACATTTTCATCGCATTTAAATCTTTTTCGTCATCATGGATACGTTAAAAATTCGAGTAATTATGGAATATGAGTACCGTCGTGGCAGCAACGCGGCACAAGCGGCACGCAACATCAACGACGTTTACGGAGCTAACACTACAAACCAACGCACTACCTGTTATTGGTTTGCTCGCTTCCGTTCTGGAAATTTCGACCTGAAAAATGAACCTCGCGGTCGTCCGAAGACTTTGGTCGACAATGACGAATTAAAGGCGATTGTGGAAGCTGATGATACACAATCTACGGCTGAATTAGCAGCAGCTTTCGACGTTAGCGTCAAAACAATATTGGTCCATTTGCGTCAAATTGGCAAGGTAAAAAAGCTTGACAAATGGGTGCCCCACGAACTCAATGATCGCCAGCGCGAAGTACCCGTCGAGACGTGCCTTGCACTGCTCAACAGACACACAAATGAAGGAATTTTGAACCGCATTGTTACCTGCGATGAAAAATGGATTCTGTTTGATAACCGCAAGCGCTCAGCAAGTTGGTTGGATCCTGGTTCAGCACCTAAACAATGCCCTAAACGAAAACTTACCCCAAGAAAAGTGATGGTCACTGTTTGGTGGTCTAGCGCCGGTGTGATTCAACACAGCTTCTTACCAAACGGGGTGAGCATTACTGCAGATGTGTACTGTGAAGAATTGAACACAATGATGGAGAAGCTGGCACATCTCCAACCAGCATTGGTCAATCGCTCGTCTCCGCTGCTCCTGCACGACAACGCGCGACCTCATACTGCACAGCAGACGGTCTCCAAGTTGCAAGAACTGGGGTTGGAAGCTCTCCGTCATCCGCCCTACTCACCAGACCTTGCGCCTACAGACTACTACTTTTTCCAGAATTTGGATAACTTCTTGGCGGGAAAAAAATTCAATACCCGAGAGGCAGTACAAAATGCCTTTGAAGAATTTGTTGCCTCCCGTCCAGCTGATTTCTTTAAGAAGGGCATCAATAAACTGCCACTGCGTTGGCAAAGATGCATTGATTGCATGGGTGATTACTTCGATTAATACAAATAAAAAATACATGAAAAAAAATCATTTAAATTTTTTCATACAAAACGGCAATTTCATAGGTAAAGACCTATTAGTAACGTAGATATCAGATTTTTACTTGGTATATAGAAAAGAAAGAAATTAAGAAAAAATGTTATGTGCCACAGAATCAAGCGTGCACTGGTAAAAAAAACCTAGTCCTAACAATTTCTTATGATAGTTCCATAGTTAGATATTTATATTTAGATATTTGATTTTTCACGACCGATGTGGCGCGGCGGGCGAAGGTCCGCCTGCGACGCAGGAGGTTGCGTGTCCGTTTCTTGCCTTGGGACAAATGTCTGTACGATCTAAAAAAAATTGTTCCGGGTGTTCTGGGTATTAGCTATGTATAATAAAATCAACATCCAATTTCTTTAATTAAAATGATAATATGTATAATAAAACATATCTATCTATGTCATTGTATTGTATTAAGTATATCAGTCATCTAGTACCCATAACACAAGCTCTGCCTAGCTTGGGGCTAGATGATGTTGTGTGGATTGTTCAACATTATTTATTTATAGATACATATTAAATACTAAACTCCAAAAGCTCGTCCGTTGGTCCCAGCTGTCATTTGTCTTTGACATTCCTTATGGAAAGACCGAGCTAGTTCTGATACAGAGTTAGTTCTGATATGTGGCCAACACAAGCAGATTCTCACAATGCATTTGACCAGTAAGCAGATAATAATCTGAACGTTATACCATTAATTAAACTATATTCCAGTGATGTTAGCTTCTCATATGAATAACATTCCGAATCGTCCTTGTATTCCCTTGTGGCATCGTCCAACGATTCAATTACAGAGATCGGGCCTACAAAACCCTGTTATTGTATAATCGGACATTCACAGAAATAAGTGTTTGGTAGAAACGATACACTGGTTGAATCGGAATATTGATTGTGATCATCATCAGGCTCTCGTTAAGATTTTTGTTGAAATCTAATAGGTTTATTCATCATAGATGTCTATTGCAGGTTCTCCAAGATAGTTGCAGTTTTTACCAATCGTAGCTAAATCCATTTAAGACAGGTCTTCAGTGGCTATTGTTCTCCTGAAGAAAAATCTCATTCGGTCCTTAATCTACTGCGTCGCGCCAAGGGCACACTTAGTAGCATGTATTTATTTGTTTTGTCAGACAGAGCCTACCTCAATTAACACAGGAATTGAAAATGAACTTAACACACAAAACTTCAATGAAATAAATATTCCATACCCATGATTATATTCCATAAAGGAGTGTTTCTATTATGTTATGTGAGTCTAAACACGTACACACGATTACAATAGTAGTGTTCTAAGTTCTAATACTATCGGCGATGAAAACCGCACTATTTTATACAAGTATTCATTAGCGGTATTGATACGGTTCAAGGAAAATAATGACTCATAGGAATATTACGTTGTGATGTCGCAACACGAACGTCTGTTTGGGATCCAAGGACGAATGCGTGCGTAGTTCGTTGGAATTTTATGTTTGTTTAAGCAGAATTGGAAGTAGGAAGATACCTACTTATTTTTGCTAAATTACCTAATAGTACCTATAAATAGATCCTAAGATTAATGTTTTCACTAAGTACCTTTAGGTTTTTCTTACATATTTTTAATAAATCGGTTATCCTTCTGTAGTTTGACAAGGTATTGCAAATAAATAGAGGTATACCTTATGATATAGAAGTAAGACTCACTTAACACGAGGCACCCAAAACATTCCAAATCGCCTTACCTGAAAACAAAAGAAGAAAAACATGTTATTACAAAATATCTAGAACAACCAACCGCATAATACCCTGACCAAACAAAAAACAGAAATGCCCACAAAACAGAAAATCTTCGAGAAAAGTTAGTGTAGCCTAAAACTGAGCAACAGACCAGAAAATGAGTCGAAATCAAATATGAGCCTCCTCGCAATGAGTAAGACAAACACGGGCTCACATTGTGTATCGCACAATAGGACCGTAGGCGAACAATTCTTGACCCTTTTTCCTAAGTACAGCCGACAATAGCCGCTTAGACCGATTACATATTCTGATGCAAATATATCACGGGCCGCAAGCGGGAATTAATTGAAAAGACCCAACGTGACTTTGATTTATGGTGTACGGTGTGCGATACGGGACAACGGGAATTCTTAGGCTGTGTCTTATGTCATCTCATCAGCTGATGGCTGGAGTAAAGATGGATGGTGTGCCAGTTGTTTTAATAAGCGTTCATTAAACAATGCGAGTGTGGAGTAATGAAGAAAATTCATTTTGGTAGTCAAAACTCTCTAAGATAATGCGCGAGGACTGCTATGGAAATAACTAAGATTTTTTTATCCCATGGTTTGAATAAAGATGAATGGTGTAGCAGGTATTCTAATAAGCAAGGGAGTAATAAAGTAAATTAGTTGTAATAGCCAAAACACTCCATGAAACTGCACTGCTATGAAAACCTCTAAATAAAACGACTTATATTTTCTTTTGTTTCAATCATCCATTTGCCATCACCAAAAACTGCCTGCAAAAGGTATTCTAAACCAAATTCATTAATCCAACATATGCATATGTTGACGTCCGATGTGGCGCGGCGGGCGAAGGTCCGCCTGCGTCGCTGGAGGTTGCGGCTTCGATTCCCGCCTTGGGACAAATGTTTGTACGACATTCAAAGATTTGTTCAGGAGGTTCTGGGTATTTTCTATGTATAATAAAAATATCTATGTATTTAATGTATTGTGTTAACTATATCAGTCATCTAGTACCCATAACACAAGCTCTGCTTAGCTTGGGGCTAGATGATGCTGTGTGGATTGTCCAGCATTATGTATTATTAATAACAGACCCGGCAGCGCCTATCCCTGATTTGAAACGAGCCCAATAATTTCAACTACAGTACCTTTACCTTTCCATATCTGATCACTAGCACATGAATATTAAAGTGCCTCTAGTCATGTTACATGGCAACAAAAAGGTTTTTTTACACACACATTATTTACGTTTGAAGCGACCTCGTAAAAGGTTCCGTTAAGCTCCATTACATTTTAGCCTAATGAAATATTTACATGAGTATTATTTCTATGAGAATATCTTATTAGACGAAAGGATGAATGGCTGGGATGAACGTAAAACTTGTTAGTCAATGAAGAAATTGTTTTTAGTAAATTAGTAGTAAAAGTATGAAAATAGCTGGTGATCTTGACTTCAGACCCAGGTCACAACGTCATAACCTAAAGGCCTAACCAAAGGGGTTCAATTCTTTTAGTGAAAACGACTGGCGAAAAGTCCATAATGTATGAGATTGACGTACGCGACAAAAATATTACGTAGTTCATTGACAAATTATTGGTTGGTACTTGACAGCCTTTGTCACAGAAAGAATGTCACTGAAAACTGATTGCAAAGCCTGAGAGTTTTTAAAAGATGTGTGTTTTTTTAAATCACTCTTACAAATCTGCGATGAGGTTAAGATCTAAGATTATATGGCAAGGGACAAGTTTGCCACACTATTCTCAAATCTAGATTCAGCAATGGTAACTACCAGAAAAGTCCCCAGGCAATGAAGCTTCTCTAGTCCCGGAAAAACGATTGTGCAGTCTTGGATCCCGCATAGAAGTTAATCAGAAAAGAAAAGCAAAGGATTTGGAGATTGCATATATTTCGCTACGGTCCATAACAAGCAGGAGACACAAAAGGCGGTATACAGCTGGGATAAGCCCAGTTACCTATCACCAATTCAACGGGATATAGTCATTCATCTTGCATTTCCCTCCTCAAAGGGAAACGGAAGACAAATGCCCATGACTGATAATCCTGGCAATGTATGCAGCAACTGATCTAGTTCAGATGGTGCTTACATTGTCAGGAGTATCAGTTCACCTTACAAAACCAGAACACGTACAAAGGCACTCCTAACACCTGACAGTAACACTTACAAAGAATAACACGCTCTGTAACAATCCCAGTGAGTATTGCATTATCATCAACCGTCGTCTCGTAGCAGCAATTACATACCATCGCATTATCCATTTGGAAACAAAATGCCAGAACATTAGGTTTCACAAAATTTCCTTATACCGTATTAACAGCGAGTACTAACAAGAACATACGAATGAATGCACAAGTGCTTAATATCTGGAATTCCTTGCTCCAAACCACCAGTCTAAGCTGGAACCCTAACTTTGGAGTTGTTCCATCTTTCCCCCTTAGTTTCGGAAATGCAGGGAGGGGGAGGGAGATCAAGATATGTTAGTAGTACTGTACCTACATCGGGGCTCCTAGTTACGATCCACGATAAACTTTGAGTCTCGTGAAGAGTGAGAGCGTTTAAATTGTCGACGCTCAGCGCTGCTAACCGTACATTCTTCTATGGTTTGTAATGGCAGCAGAAAAGTCATAAGAATTTCATTAATTTCGTTTAGTTTCTTGTTCACCGTTTTATGGAAGTTTCTTTCAAAATGTAGTTTTAACTGTTGAAAATCTCCATTTTACTGAAATGATTTTGTGGGTGCTGAATGTTCACGGCACGTATTTTAATCTCAAGGTTGTAATGTTATACATTCATGTTATATAACAGTAGGCATACAGAAACGGAACAATTATAACTTCAACGCAACATTGCAAAACAAGTCCTTACATCACACAATTGCCCTTACACCAATATTCTATGCAAACAACTGTCACCAACGGTTTCACTCACGCCAACCCACAACAGCCCTAAAAAACAATTTTACAAAAACATAAAACAAAAAATCCGCTCCACAACTCGTAGCGACAGCAAAAACAACACGACAATCACCATTTTTTACCGACTCTACAATAAAAGAAGTATTTTAATCAACAAAATAAATGTTGCAATTATATAAGTGATTAAGGTGCACTATATCTACCATATATTAAGTCGCAAGTGGTCGGGTGACTTCTAGGGAGGACCCTCCCCCTATTTGGTACCCTCGTAGGGTAGATGGGGGACGAAATTAAACATTTTGGGGGCTCTAACGGGTTACGTGTGCGACGATCTTAACACTGTATGTAAAGGATAAAGACACTGGAAGGTACAACGACTGATAAGAGTTATCTAACGTTATATTTATCCTTGGTACATGGTGTAAAAGTAAACATATTATTGTGAAGAAATAAACGAGCGCAATCCATGACACTTTCATGAAAAATAGCATAACATTAGTATTATGTGTAGCAATGTAACTTGGTGTAATAATCTCCTATATGAATTAATAGGCTATTTACGATAATATCCATTTAATGACTCATTATTGTGTTAAGTTCCAAGAAATTCATCGACTCGTTCTAAAACAATTTGAAATTAACCATAACAATGGTTTATTAATCAATCGTACCTAAACGTAAATACACACCGCACTCATTATTCATAGATACTACAATACAATGGTAAAAAGGAACCGTTCCTGTACGACTTGGTCTGTCTGTCTCCCTGTCACAGCTGTTTAATTTAGGAACTATTCATATTGATCGCCTTGAAAATTGGAATAATGATTGGAGACAACGCCGATCCATATTGTTATTCCTAGGTACTAACTTGCAGAATTCATCTCTAGGTATTTACAAAAATGGTACAGTTAGAACCTCTCTTTGTGATTAATAAGGAAATCTAAATGAGAAAATAGTCATATCCAGTGTAGGTAGTAGCAGTGTTTAGGATATTTACAGCAGACTGTAGGTACTAAACTTGAATTTCGTTTAGCGGTCACTGTTAGGGCCGTTCTAGTTTGAAGGGCTCAGTCCCGTTACCGCATCCAGTAACAAGATATCTTTAAAAAATAATGTGTGCGCTATATTTGCATGTTCATTTCGCTCCAGAGATGTTATTAGAAATTCAGATTTTAGGGTATGTATGTAAGCATCGCTTAGTTTTTACGGTCCTCGTGTAACCGTCACGGGTTACGTTTATGAAGACATTATATGGTCTCTTGATTAAATATAATGCTCTGGCGGTCCTCCATATAAAATGCCAGGTAATGCCTCGTCCAATTTGTTTTGTAATTGTAGTGTGAAGGGACTAGTTGTAAAGTTCTGTCGCTGGATTATTACAGTAGGTATCAGACTAGTTAACTGCTGACAAGTTATTTACCTACTAGCATTTCGCTCGCCACTTCGTCCGCATGAATAACGTACAGGGGCCAGCATATCAAGCTACCCCAATGTGTCAGATTTCTTTGATTCTTCTTCAACTTTATATGAATAGAAATAAGGTTCATGTTCAATTGGGAAAATCTGACACTTTGGGGTAGATTGATGTGCTGGCGTCTGTACTTTCCCTTCGAACTTTTACATTCCCTCACCTTGAAAGCGTAGTTTTGAAAATAATAATAGCCTATTAGCACTCAGCAATAATGTAGCTTTTTAACAGTGAAAAAAAAGTTCTGGAAATTACCCCTTACATATAAACATATAAAAAATAATACCTCTTTATAATATTATTATAGATGCATTAATATGTCAACAGAAATGATTGTACCCTTTTTAAGAACTTGCGTGCATGTAGAAGTGTGAGATTTGGCATTGATAGTCAAAATATACATATGTGGAGGAAGAGTAAAGAAAGCTAAAACGGTCGGATTACGACCACTGTACGACCTCTATTATTTTTCATTACAGCCAAAACCAATACATTTTAAAGAAATGAGCTTCTGAACTCAGGAAGATGATAGGCTGGTTGAACAGCCTACCTACACTCTTATTCACATTACTGTGATCACAACATATTATGTCAAAGTTATTGATTAAGATTAAATACTTAAGACTGACTGCAGATAAGAGCATATTTATTTACCCCTCCGTTTTACAGGCTGGTATAATGAGACAATTAATTTAGTAAACTGTAATACATACCTATTATTATTATGAATACAAACAGCACCAATTTATCATACCGTTTAAATTATACGTAACAGAAACTCATTACTAATATTCTAACAAATGAGATTGCCCAAAATTCATGTGCCCAATGTCTGGTTATTCGGGTGGACAAAAGCCGAGTTTAGCCGCTATAAAACTACCAAATACAATATCACACGAACAGATAAGGATCGGTTTAGGCTTCCACGCACCCAAACTTGTTCGGGTAAACTGGGGTCTCAATACAATTTTCCGGGCGGATGCATTTTGAATTTATAACTAGCAAATTGGTTGAACCAATTTATACGTTGAATATCTTGGAATTAATTGGTTGGTGACCGTGACAGTTTCGCTAGGCCTTAACAGCGTACTAACTACGTAGTTTATAGTTTAATAAAACTAGTGCCCATCGCTAGAATTTAGGGTTGGCGCTTAAATTATATGTTTCAAGGATTATTCGACGGTTTATGTGTTCAAATCTAGCAACACATACCTGTTTTATGTTGAGCTTTGTATCATAAAACACCAAAAGGAGCACTGTTTGTAGGTAGTACTTATCGTAAATATGATTGTGGGTATTTCGAAGCGGATACCCCTAACTGAAAAAAATTGTCACGGTTGACTTGCTGTCCCATCTAGTAAGAATTTCGAAACTTAGAGTTGACGGAATTGGTCTCACGTTTCGATAATAATAGATATTGGACTGGGCACGTGTAGAATATAATCGTCCTTCAAGACAGAGTTAATAATAATTAGTCATAATTGTTACTGAGAGTAATGTTGATCGCAGGACAGTGGGTCCAAAGTTTGCCCATATATATACAAATAATAATAAAAATATTTTATTGACATAAAAATATATGTTACATGTATAGGAAAACCTGACTCCTGTGCTAGGTGAAACCTGAAAACTACTGGGAGAAGACACTGATTCCTGTAACAACAGGAATCAGTGTCTTCTCCCAGTAGTTTTACACAGTAAATATGCAATAAAATTTAAACAATTCTAAATTATACAATACCTGCTTGTGGCATATATGTGAGGGTGGGTGTGTATCCGTGTGTGTGTGTATTTGTGTGCTTGTGTGAGTGTTACAAAGCTTACTACGAGTGGGTTTGTTGAACACATATCTCTTCATCATCTGCCTAGTCTTTTCCCAAATATGTTGGGGTTGGTTTCTAGTCTAATCAAATGCATCGGAATACCAGTATTTTACAAGGAGCTACTACTTATCTAACGGCTATAACCCTGCTACTAGGTAAAACGATACCCCTTGGTAAGACAAGTTGTCAGACTTTTAGGCTCATGAGTATCTTAAACGTCAAACTTTGACAGTCGTTTGTTCAACTAATGACAGTTGGTACAAACGGCTACTCGGGTTTTACAAAGCACTCGCTCTCGGTTTGTAGTGGATGATCACCCATCTACGAACTGGTTTCGGCAAGTAATGCTTAACCTTGAAGATGAGTAATCGCCGCTGTTAATACTAAGACTCTATTAAAGATATTACTCAGAAAATTAAGTAGTAAGCTTAGTAGATAATTAATATAATTAAATATTTTCTTCTGATGTACTTACAAAAGGAGCGTTTCATTGAATGATATTAACGATATTAACAAAACATCACGCCTGTGGATTCCAAAGGGTTAGGCAGAGTAACACCCACATTTCACCAGTTATGTTTTGAGTCCCATGTAATAAGGTGACGAGCCTATTGCCATCGACCGGACACAAATCC
The DNA here is from genome assembly GCA_905147745.2 of Phlogophora meticulosa. NCBI lineage: Eukaryota > Metazoa > Arthropoda > Insecta > Lepidoptera > Noctuidae > Phlogophora > Phlogophora meticulosa. The sequence continues at coordinate 4,238,363 of LR990521.1, forward strand.
AGCATCCGGGCTGGTAATGACAAAATTCATATTGAAAATACAAAAAAAAAAACTACTATATTATATTAAATTAAATTAAATATGATTTATTATCGGCAATTATTAAAACCATAACCACTTTAATATGTTATCTGTGTTCTGTAGAACACAAATAACATAATAGATACAAAAACTAACCACAGCTTAAAATATTGAAAATAAGTTAACTGTGCTTCCGACTAATTCACTAACAATTAAATTCCATCTTTCACGGCAAAACCCCTGAACGGATTTCGATAAAATTTGTCAGAGAGATAGATAGCAACCCCAGAAAGGACATAGGCTACTTTTTATCAGCAAACCACGCGGGCAAAGCCGCGGGCGGAAACTAGAATTAAATAAATAATACACCAATAAGTTTTTACACAGAGCTCAATTTGTGGCAGGCATGATAACATCTCGAAAAATCTTTCAAAAATATAAAGCTGTTCATGCTTGAGAACAAAAAAAAAACCATAATCCGGATATACCAACTCTGCAGCTGCGTCCGCGAATCTAAAAAGAAACTAACAATAAACATCCGGTGACGCAAATTTTAAATTGTTTGTCTTGTTAAACAAGTTGCAAGGTCGAGGTCATACTACACAAAGTGCCTTAGGAGACTAAGGATTAAGGAAAATGGAAGTCCTTGGAGTAGACGAGACGTCATGTTCTTTCAAACGGTACAGTTGTTACTTGTATCTCTCTGGACGAACAATGAATGTATGTCCTGCTGGTTATTGTTTGAAATTTAACTCAAAGTTCCGTACCAAATTATCTCAAAAGGTAAGAATATATTTTAGTGTGCATACTAATATTATAAATGCGAAAATAACTTGTTTGTTTGTAACAATTTCACGACTAAGCAGCTGATCGGATCGTAATGAAATTTGACAGCAAGATAGATTATATCCTGGAGGAGGACATGGAATAGTTTGTGTTCCGCGATTTCGTCTGCATCCACGGTAACCGACATTCAAGCGGACGGAGTCGCGAGCAAATGCTAGTTTATAATAACAAAAAATTTGGACATTTAAACTTTACCTAAGCTGCTATCAAATAAGATTTTTTCCAATCTCATTCACAGTTCTTTCCCAAAACTACCGAACCCAATTGTGTAGGTACCTAAAACAAAAAAAAATACATTTTCCAGTACAAAACAGCGGGTAAAAAAGGTCCTGCTTCTGACTAAAGATAACAAGAAAAGAAATTATACCGGCTTGAAGCTTAAGGACAAATTTTATACGCAAGTGGAACTCGACACACTATCTGCCAGGATTAAGTTTGAAACTTCTTTTTTTTTTAGTATGTATAGGTATGTCCAAGGCTCAAGGATAGGCATTGTCTGGCTGTATAACGATTTGAAGAGGAATAACTATCTTAGTATTAAGTAAATGTTGGGTGTGGCAAAAGAGATATGAAAGTAGAATAAATACTGCAGAAATGCGTGAGGAAACGCTGGGAGGGACGGTCTAGAAAGACATACATGTCTCAGACTAAAGTCTGGCCAGGTGCGTAGTCCCTACTCGCAACTGGTGTTATATAGAGGTCAGGTGGCGTTCTGTAGTTTCTGCTTACACCCATTGGAAAAAAGCGTGTTAATGTTTGTATGCTTCAGTCTTTTTCCAAAAATGACTATGGGACTTATTTATTTATTATCTTTGGTCTGCTTCGAGATTTAAAACCTTTTTGAAATAGACGCGAAGCATCAGATTTTTGTTACAATTTTATTGTTGTCTTTTTATCTACCATTGTGTGCCTAAGCTTGTTCTAAATACGAGCTTTTCCCTCCTATCCATCTTTCTATTTAACCTGTTAAAATTGTCTAATACAGACCTTAATAAAAAAATACCAAATGAACTGTAATTTCGTTCGAAACAGTTATTAAATGGCACAGGGATCGTTGTAAGCGGCCGCCGTGTTTACAGACGTCACCTACTGTGCAATTATTATAATACAAACAATAGGGCGTCCTAAGCCGGTCGCATTCGGCCGCTTTTGGTTCGGTTCGGTCGCATTTCCCTTATAAAATCACTTAGTTAAACCGATGCTGTCACTTCTGTCCAACCCAGAGACGATTAGGACAACAAAAACAATTTTCTGGACACACTACTTTTTATCATCAATAGAATTTACACCTTGTCTTGTCAGTGGTAAAGTTCGCTTTCATTTAATGACATCACACATTTGTTATGAAAGAAAATGAGCTTTGTGTGAAAGGCTTAAGGTTTATAATTGGTATTAGACGTAAAGGTGATGTAATATTGAAAATTTGGCACCATTAAGAAGCGGAAAGTGACCACTGCTAATTTGCGAGGGTCTTTGCAGCCATAAACTATTGTTTTATATGTAGTTTTAGTATAGGCCTAGTGTCAGTTATTTCAATTGGAGGGCTGGATGCCCCATCAAGGGTACCATTACTTTGTTTGCATTGATTAAAATTCAACTGAAACTGTTTAGTTACACTATTACATTGGAACTTTGCCCGGAGAATGGTTCTGCTTGCTATCACGTTGGTCCCTAATAGTATTGGCGATTGGTGTTCGAAAGAATTTAACTATTTCGCGGAATGCGAACGATGAATAAAATGTAGTTCATGAGTATGCAACGGCGATTTACTTTTTTTTCTTTTTTATTCAGACTGTATTAATGATTGTTGGTTTAAATCCAAATATCAATATGACTTTTGCATTTCAAATGCACGGTCTAAGTTACAAAATTAGAGGGAGACCAAAGAAAAGATGTATGGATTGTGTGAAAGATGATACGGCTAGAAAGGAGGTGACTTTTGAGATGACGGCAAATAGAGATGTATGGAAGAAGAAAACATGCTGCGCCGACCTCAAATATATTAAGATAAGGGCAGGAGGATGATGATGATGTACGTTCTAAGTATATTTTGTGTATATTTTTAGAGGAATAAAACATAGTGACGAGACCTGGGATTGCAGTTAAAATAAGTTTGTATTCGCGAACCCGCCTTGAACAAGAGTGGTGAATTATGCTTGTATCTTCTCTATATGATGGGCTTTTTTCTTAAAGTGGGACAGTACCAGGCTGGTAGTACTTTGTATTCGATAGTTATTAAAAAGATATAGCGCATTCTGTCTTACCAAGCAAGAAGGGCATATAAAAAAGACCACAAGCCTGTGTATTTGATCAGTGGAGGATCAGAAAGATTAAATGATAAAGAAATTTACTTAGACTCAGAAGATCAATCATAGTAAGAACTTTAAGTGATAAATCGATGTGGTAGACCACTATCGTACGTAACGTAACTTCAAAAACTTGCTTTTTAATATAACATAGTTTATTTTAAGAATTAATTATTCGTATCTATGGGTTGTTACTAATTGTGCTGGCCTCGTAAATTTAAACCTAAATGCTATATGATATTTGTGTTTCCAATTTTAAAATCGTTCGAGTTGACGATAGGTCTACGTCAAGGATTCGAGCTAGGGCCTCTGATCTTAATTTACTCCAATACTGTAGCTATTGAGAATAATCACATCATACCCGTATTTAACTCATTAGAGATAAATATAGCAATACAATCGCGAAATTGTATCCGGGTTACACGTTTGTAACGAGTTGAGGCTTATCATTGCACGCTTCAATGTCGCGATAATAAGACAATACCAGCCTGTGTGTGATCACGCCTCAGTGGACTTTACTAAAGCCATACCCCGGCTACCCCGCATGTATAAAACATGTTTTGAACATGTTGCGTTCTCTGTTTATGTTTACATCAAAAACAAGTTGCAAACAAATCTTGTTAAAAATCTAAAAGTTTATCATGTTAGGTAACAATACGTCAAAAAGTTTAGTTGAAAACCAGTGTCGGGCACTATTCGCCGGGAATTTAGACTGAACTGGACCTATTTGGCGCAGCGATGACACAGCACACAGTACTGATTTTATATATTTTATTCTCATATTAAATTGGATGCCTTAAATCTGAATCGATATAATTATTTTCTTTCTTTCTATTCATTATGCCTGTAACAACGTGTTTCAACACTTTCATATATTTTTACAAGTTTTGTCCAAAACATGCCTCACAACTTATATGGGTGTGAATTGCGGGTCAGCAGTGTGTCGTTTTGTGTCAATATGTATAGGGACAGCTGTTTTAAATATATTGGTGAAGGTTTGAACTCCAACTGAATGTATTTTCTTTTTACCTTACGCATCAAAAATATTTGAAGCCACTAGCGTTTTCTTTCCCATTGCTTTGGCATTAGTCTGTAATATCAATATATTTGACTGATCGCAATCCATCACTCACTAAAATTTTCTAAGGCGGAGCTTGGTACTTGCAGGAAGATTAATATTCAGGTTTCCTTTCCCATAAACATTTACCACATCTGACATTCACCACAAAGCGATCTTTTGGAGTTCCGCCGAAGGCAAAATTCTCAGATTTTTTTTACCCCATAATTGTATCTTTCAAACAAGCTATAAAAGGACTATCCACAACAACACACCACACGTGTTACCGCAGACCACCCCTGGTGTCTCCGAGACTGACATTTTTTACTAATTTCTCCCTCTGACATGTGTTTGCAGATAAGCTGGTGCACTTACAACAGACGGCACGAGCGCGTGACGACTTTGAATAGCAAATAATCGTAGATCTAATTTGTGTGTGTTTAATTTCTACGAGTAATATATCATTATCTTTTTCTCAATGCAGATAGTGTAGTAGCGGTAGTGTGTAGTGTGGTGTAGTGCACCTACTCAAAAACTAATACTTACTTTCATAACTAAAGCTAAAACAAATGAATAGATATTCATTATTTACCGATGGAATCATTCGAATGGACCTTCACTTGTTTTGAGAAAACAAACAAAATTAAATCATAATTAGTTTTATCATTGATCCCACTCTTAAAAAACTCTGAGCAGCAAAAAGTCGTGAGCTCTAAAAACTCGCATGTCTACCGGAATCGAGTTTTAAGCAGGCCTGATTTATGAGTTCCAAGTTATGGTGTCGTGAGACAAGTGGTCGTACTCCAAAGATTCTGTACGTCACGTTCGTATGTCCCTAAACGTTTTTGAGAATTTCTTGAGTGTTTAAAATATCGCGAAATGTGAAACCGACGGGGACAAGGACGCTTATCTTGAGTTTCTGGTAAGAATTGGTCGAAAAAGTAGACCTCCAGGGTATAAATTGTAGAATGTTTATGAGCTTTTGGTAAAAAAATATATGCCTAGTGGTATTTGCGGTGTGCTAAAGGGAATGCTGAGTGATTGAGTGATCGGGGACCGTAAAAAGTGCACCATATGCAGGCTTTTGATCGTAAAAACGGTGCGAATAGATAAACATGGGTATTACAGTAAGGCAGGATCTTCAACTTAATAATTATTGTTTACTGTAAGTAATTTACAACATGACAAACTTCGAGTCAGCAATCGTAGTAAAAATATACGAAAATCTTATAATTAATTATTATATTTAGATTTTCACCTAACTTAAAAGTTTCTTATTCCTTTGTATATAAACACAGTTATGTCGAATGAGCTTTATCCGCTTTAAATACATCTTCGCCAGAATTTACAGGATCAACGAAAATAAGTCTAAAAGCGTATATAATTCCTGAATCAGCAAGACAGTAAAATGTCTTCAAAGACAACATTAATGCCGTATTAACTTTCTTAATCCTATTAACTGTAACATCCATATAATGTTGCTGAACTCGCAAATATATTCGGAGATAAACACGAAACAAAGTCAAACATCTGAACTGCAATAAAGGAAGTATACAATGATCATCATTCACTTAAATTACATATTACGCCATTCTCTGTCGGACAGATATAGTTTCTTGTTGATATGAACAGAAATAGAGCTCTGTAGTAACATTGGCCCTATAATGGGTCTAATATACGAATAAGTACGCCCATACGAAATGTAGAAATGGCACTGTAGTGTTATACCGGAGAGAATAATGATATTATGAAAAATTACTTTTATGTTAATACTGGCGTTTCGTCGTTTATTGCAAGTTACTCGGAGCGATAGTGCTTAGCCAGCAATATACTCTTTCTTATGGGTTTGTCAAGGGCACTTTCTACGTCATTACATCCATGGAGAGCATTCTCGTTTACAGTATTATTATAACGTACAAGTACCTTCAAAATAGCTATATTAAGTAAACAAATCGTATAAACTCGTTCATAGATGCAGCGAATTGAATTTATATTCTAATCTAAAGATAGTATTTCAAAATAATGTTGCCTTACACGCAACGGAGGAGAGCGCGGGGTTAAATAAAAACAGTAACACGAGTTGATCGAAGGTTAAGGTACGCATGCCGAGGTCAGTCTGTGGATGGGTGACCGTATGTAACATATCGATACTCCCCTGTACCTCGGAAAGCACGTTAAGCCGTTGGTCCCGGCTGTCATTTGTAAATTTTTGACAGTCGTTACGGGTGGTCAGAAGCCCTAAAAGTCTGACAACCAATCTTAACAAGGGGGACCAGTAACTGGGTTGTGCAGGTCAGATAGGCAGTCGCTCCATGTAAAATACTGGTATTCAGGCAGATGATGCAGATGATGATGTCGCCTTACACGCGATTGAACAGATTTTGAGGCGGTTTTCATTACTGTTTAGTAAATTTAATCCGAAAGGTTTATGTGGTGGTGTTGGTATATGTGCATTAACATCAAAATTACAAATAGAAATTTTGTCAAGCCACGATAACCGTGTGAAGCAGAGGCCGCTTGACTAGGAAATAAAGTTTATTCTAAAAAAAGAGTCGCACACAAAACACGCAAAAAGGGCTAACAGACTTTTACCAAACGTAAGCAGCAAAATAGACATCCTAAATCAAAACATTTCTCCGTCGTAACATAACTGCCTCATACATACGTTCGTACTAGTGATAAATCTTTTCGTGCTATCCAATTGTCCACAACTAGGTCATCTGATTGTCCCCTACCTATTTACTGTCATGTCTTTTGTGTTTGAGTTTTTTCCTGTTTCAATTTTCTTTTGTGGTCCCCGTTGTATTAAGTTGTTTCGTACGATTTTGTGGACGACGAATAATGTATATGTTGGTTTTGTTATCTTTGGGTTTGAAGTATCTCTCTATCTATAGCTACTGTTTTTAGATGAGTTGCGACAAAGCGATTTTGTACTTTCATCTATCCATTCAGCTCACATTTTTCCAAATCTTTTCTGTTTTTTCATTTGCTTTGATCCTACATCGGTCTTATTGTTTCTTTTAACTCGCCATGGTTTACCATTGTTGAAAGTAATTCAACTACAACAAAATATAATTTTATTTACCCTACGTAGAACCTTAATAAAGAAAGAAAACGGTACCTATTGAAGTGAATGCATAGACGCCAGCACAACAAACTACCCCAAACTGTCAAATTTTCCCAATTGAACACGAACCTTATTCTTTTGTAATAAAGTTGATAAACTATCTTAAAAAATTGACAGAATGGGGTAGCTTGATGTGCTGCCCTCTGTACATATGAATTAACGGCATTAGCATATGAATATAATATACGGATATGTGATATATAATACATCCTACAAATTGTAGATTATTCATTCAATATTATTATTAAATTAATTATTTCAATAAATACTAAGAACGAACCATATTTTTGAATATGCCAAACTATTTTTACGAGAAAGCAATGTTTTTACAAAATGTTTTACTTTTCGATTGTACTTTTAAAACGTATGAGTTCAACTAATACTACAATTCCACGCAGCTTTTATTCGCCACTGTGCAACACAAAATATCAATGATTTTACGCTCGGTATTAGACAGATATGGTTGCAAATACATCGTCATACTTCTGTCAATCATTCACAATGGAATAGTGAACCAAACAATTGATATTTGAGGCGAATATTGATATTTAAGCTGATCTATATGAACAGCTCATAGTACCATTGCAGAACATGAATCTATGACACAATGCTATGTAGTAAATGCGGTAACTAAATGCGAGCGAAATGATTGCTGACATTATTAATCTCGGTCGATAGAATGGGTTATTAAACTCCGCATGATAGTGACATTCACGAAGATCCACAGGTCAATACAGGGTGGAAAGGATATCAGCGCACATCCTGAAACCATGCGTTCAGAATATGATTTTTGACCCTCCAGCGTTGAAAGTTTTTTTGTAAGTTTTTGTGTTGTTTTTTTGCCTTTTCTTAATTTTAACGTTTTTTTGTATCCTTTGTTTTACTCCAAGCTGTAACAATCATCAGCAGATCATCATGTCTATCTAAATTCTAACCCAACGAGATTTTAAATTAATAAGTAATTAATACAGTTCTTTTAAAAATGTCATGATGGCCCAGTGGTTTAGGCCTCGCATCTTGTGCACGAGGTTGTGGGTTCAAACCTGGGCAAGTACCAAAGTGAGTTTTTCGATTCATATGTACTTTCTAAGTTTATCTTGGACATCACTGACATCGGTGAAGGAAAACATCGTGAAGAAACCGGTATTTATATAATTAATATAAGTTAAAATCGCCAACCCGTCTTGAGCAAGCGTGGTGATTAATGCTCGTGCGTTCTCTGTATGAGAAGAGGCCTTTGCCCTGCAGTGCTACAGTAATAGGCTGGTACTAATACAGTTCTTTAAAAATAAAACATGGGTTGAATAGAAATCATAGTGTTTTAAATTTTAAAGTACACAAACCATCCGAAAATAACAACGTAATTAGGAAAAATATCATTGCTGTTGTCCTAAATCATATTGTGCTTTGATGTCCCTTCTATCCTGTATATTGGCTGTCTCATGAAATAAGACATAGTTTCGAAGACGTATTACCATAATGGACGAAATCAGGCTAGTAATTCAAAAATGATTGACAAAATATAATACCCTCCCTACATAAATATAGTGTAAATCTATATAATAAATAACTCCGCTCACCTCCACAACAAAACCTTTTAATCACGGCTCACGGACGAAGCGTCATTCAAAGCAGTGACAACAGAGGACAATCCTCCAAACAGAAATTCAAATGTAAACACAATCTGACAACGCTTGAGCCAAGTTTCGAGGACAGTAGTTTGTATAACTGTGATCCCAGTAACAAGGGCCAAATGAGGTAGGCATTTAGTAGTGTGACGGTACAAAATACAAACGACACGCCCGTTCAATCTGGTCAGGTTGGAGTTATGACGGCCGCGACTCCATTTGATGTCCGAATGTGGCCTAAGGTGTAAGTGGAAACGATATTCGTTTGTTGTTTTGAGTCGATTAATGTTATTATTACTTGAAATACTTTAGATGTTTGCAATAGTGAATATGATGGCTGAATTCAGTTTAGTTAGTATTGGTTTGCCTCGGGATAGGTGTGGTGGAGGTGTAATTTAACTTGTTCTTTCAACATGGATTAAAAAAGAAACTGATCATTTTTAATAGACTGATTTTTGATTTGTGAAAAATTTTAAATATCAGTGCATGCCATAGGAACTGCATAGCCAAACAAATAAATCGAGTAGTTATTTTGAAGAACTATCTGTCTATAGTCCGAATGCTTGACGTACATAAACGTTAATTCGAACGATTTTAAAATTGAAAATACAACTATCATTAGCATTTTGTTTTAAATTTAAAACAAACACATTAAGTATCACCCATACATTTGAGTATAGTTAAAAAATATATTCATATTTTATCCGAACCATGTATTTCCAATTTTGAAATCGTTCGATTTGACGTTACGTTTACGTCCAGCATTCTTGCTAGACATACTGAAGGCTACACTCAGTAAACACTTAATTTTGACGTACATACATACGAACTAGACTCATAATAATATTCACATCATCGAGGTATTCGTCATTTACCGCCTTTCTCTTATAACTTGACACTTTTACAACAATGAGCAATACGAGGGTCCAGTTTGAACCCATTTCATTCGGCATTAGGCTTGATGGCAAGGATTTCTTGCCTTGAAATTTTCTCGTCAACCATAATTAATAGGGTGGGCCGCCGATTAGTATGCCTCATTGAATGCGTGACCCTGATAGGAAATCTGGATTCGCCATCTGTCTATTGAAGATTGGATGAAAGGTTAATCAGGGGTACCTTGCCATTGTTTTGGTATTTGTCAAACGAATTGATGCGTACATAGTTTGTTCATGAGTAATGCATTCTATGTTCAGGGACTACGTAGTTAACTTTATCTACGAGTATAACAATAATAAGCTGAAAGTGGTAATAAGTTTAAAAAAAAAAACATTTCTCCTCATTAGGAATTTCTTCTGTGTCGTGGGTGAGTTAAGAATCATTTAAAGTCACTTACAAGAACAGCCAGACCCGAAACAACTACCTGGGGGCCACACAAATATTAGTACCGTCCGTGAATCGAACCCACGACACGCGGCGTAGCAGTGGATCGCTCAGCCACTGCGCCAATTATTATTATTGGGTTTTTCCATCTGGATTTCCTTAGTAGCCTAGAATAACAACTTAACGTGCTTTCCGAAGCACGGAGAGGACTTGATTTGTTGATTATCACCAGTTCACGGATTGCCCTGCTTGAAAATGGACCTGTGCGACTGTTATTTTTTTGCCGCGAGCCCCTCCTCCTCTTTTGAGCTATATTGTTATTTCAAGTATTGCTTGTGAATTTATATATTATACTCAAGAAATTAGAAATGTAACCTAACAATTTTACCTTGTCACCACTCATATTCTCCCAAACCGTCTTACACGGCATGACATGAAATAAAACCCAAAAACACAGCCAATTTGTCGAGTACAAGCTAGTGATAAACAAGTCTTCTTGATCGTCACTTTTACAGTTCCAACTGGATGTGAACTATTTATTAGCATTCCCTTTCATTCGCTCGTTGCAAAGCTTTGAGATATTACAACATGCCCCTCGTTCGATTTCAAAGAGCCTTTAGTTAGTATCGGGAAATAAGAGGAACTTTAGCGTAACCTAGTTAAATACTAAACTATTAAAATACAACTTGAGCTGGGAGAATTTTAATTAGGTTATGGAATCTTATTTGAAATGGAATGAAAATCCAGTGAGACTATGCGTAATACAGAATTATTGTATTTTTCATTTGCAAAACATCATCATACCTGTATACTTCGAAGGCCTGGGCAGAGGCATACCTTATGTACACCTGCATTTCGCCAGTTATGTTTAAGTCCATGTAGTTAATAGGGGATGAACCCATTGCAATTAACCGGGCACAAATCCTGACTGCAGGCTGCTACTAGGAAATTCCTGATGAAATAAACCAAGAACACTTTGCCCGACCTTTGGATTTAAATTCAGGACCTCGTTCTCAGCAGTAGCGCTTGCGACCACTAGACCAACGAGATAATCGACGGCGTGATGCCTGCTACTGAGATACATATAAACAAAAGAAAAGCATGCCTTTGACCAAAATAAAGCTGAAAACACAAGTCTGTAGGTATTTTTTTCTTATCACCCTTAAAAATTGTGGGGATCTGCACGGTTACTCTAAATGGCAATACAGATCGTACGTGAGATTTTTGGGACGTAATCATCTAAGTTATGACTGAATTTTAAAGCAGAATCCCCTACCCCATTGACCGCGATAGGATAGGTCAGAACTCCTCCATAAAAAATATTTTATCGTATTTTTGGACCCGAAAATTTGTAAAAAGCTGTGTACGTTTTGGGACAAAATACATTTTTAATATAGACGTACCCTGCATCGTAGCGTAGACTCATTTTGTAAACCATTTTTTTGCCTGCTAGACTCGTTGGTAAAATACTGCTAAGCATGAGGTTTTGAGTTCGCTTCCCGGATCGGGAAAAGTGTTGTGGCGAAATGTGGGTATACTATTGGTACACCTCTGGATAACCCTTCGGAGAATGCAGCCGTGATGTGATGTTATTTTTTTTTTACCCCACGATACTAATAAATTACTAAGGTATACCAAAATTACGTTTCATGCAAACGGTTGTAAAACTCTCTGAACCAAGCGACACGTCTCATCAAACGTGTTGCTACGGGGCTATAATTAAATTTTGCTCACATTCGGTGATTCAATTAGGGTTTAATATTGACATTCGCTAGTGAGATCCGAAACTCGGGGATCAACACCAAAACATTAGCATAGTTGATTAAAAGGCCTCCCTAGAACTGTTAACTCGTAAATGTCATACATACAACATCATAAATCATCTTAAGATTATGCTTCACTTGCTGAATTTCATATAATTTTGAAGCGAATGTAACTTGACTTTTGGACCGTCCGAATTTTCACCTTACATCTTAGAATTATGGTTCAAAATCGCTATGTGTTGGTTCGAGATGAAGAACGTTTTGGTAATTTAGATGATTTTGCAAGTGTAGGAAAGCCAGCAAGTACTGAATCAGCATCTAGGTGGTTCTCACATAATGAAGTAAAACGGGAGCTATGATTTATAGTCCAATTATGAGCTCATCGATTATTTCTTATGACTCTAAGTAGGTAATTGTTGGCTCTTAGGTCCTCGTGTTATTGGAAATTTGGATGATAGATGATATGACGATAAGATGGTAGTTAAATATTATCGATAAACGCGATTCAGAATAAACAGCTGAATAGTATAGAATATAACTTCATTTCTTTACTATTCAATATTGCTGAGCGATTTTGGTGTGCTATATAAAACGTTATATTACAGCTAGTCTGAGCTGACCTTTAAATCACTGGAATCTAAAGACTTATTTTTAGAAGGACTGAACGAATCTAGATAAAATTTTCAACGAACCTTCGGATTCAGAAAGGTCATACTGTGGAATTTATCGCAGTAGCGCTCACCCAGTTTTTACAGACAGTACACTAAAAATGATGACACCTTAGTCCTTAGACCTCTTACGTCACCAGCAACAGTTGATGGACTATTCTTAGCCAGAGACCACAGAAGCAAACAGTCCAAAACTGGTCCTAACTTAATCCAATAAGCTTACCCGGGAAAATGAAATAAACGTGGTTATAATTAATATTTCATACGAGGTCGCTCGGACGGTACATGTATGATGTATCATACTGAACATCAGACTGAGACCGACTTGCATTGTGATATTGTGACCTGATTTTGTCAAGTGCTTTTAGAATGTCCGATTTTTGATTGGGTCGTTTTGTGACCAAAACTATTTTATAATCAAGCATTTATTCTCTCTCTCTTTTTTACCCTTTTTAGGAATAAGGATATTTGTTATCTCTTCAGCGGTAGGTACTAATAATCTCTTCTATCTTTTCTGCATTGTTAAGGATCATGACTTTTTCACTTGTCACTCCTTGCCTGTTATTCATTGTGTCTATGAATAATAAGCCCACCCAATTTAATTTAATAATAACACCCAATATATGTGAATTATCGACCTATCAAAGATGAAACGTTGGTCAAGCATTTTTGCAATGCGATTGGCCGTTTAAAATTATTTGCCTTAATTTTCGATTCAGGAACGAAGCCCATCTTCACAGACATTTCCCCTTCTTCTACAGCTTTTATTCTGCTGAGTACATCATCATAAGAGATGCTCGTTTCTTACATCAGACTTACATAGTATATTGCCAGTTACATCCAATCATTAACACGAGTTAATGATTGTGAATGAATGTCACGATACATTGGTACATTATTATTGGGTGAGTAGCTTCCATTGCTTTTTTCCGTGTCAAATATTTTCTGCCACATCACGATCCGACCGAATCGTATGCTGTAAACGTAATAATATGTTATGAACTGTGCCGTTCCAGCGGCCGTCAGTGTCACAGATAACGAATGCGCCCTTTGTGATAATATCTCGGGTATTGTGAGTACTTGTCCTGTTCGCCTGTAGGTATATGTTGGGATAATTTTTCACAGCACTATATCTTTAAACTGGTCTAGGAATTTGCGGGCAAAAAGATTAGTGTCTGTACCTTCTATTAATCACACCATGGGAGGTATAATGCCTTATTTTCTTTGTGGGCACAGACTGGCTTTTTTTATGAAAATAACGATTGAACGGCCTATATCAACAAATCTCTGGAAATACACAACGGATTTAAATCTTTTTGCGGTTGATAGTCCAGTTCTTGAGGGAGGTAGGTCAGGCTAACATCACCCTAAAGCCCTGTAAAGCGAGTAACACGGCAGGACACAGCTAGTTTACCTATAATAGGTAAATCAAATAGTTACAACGAAACGAAGAACAAACTCGCGAAAATAGTAAAGTAATATTTTCAGTGTTCAAATTACAGCTCTGGCAACTAACCTGGCCATTTCATTGTCTAATTTATCCATGACATTTAGCCTCACCCAGTTTCTAATCTTACCAAGCTGCTATAACCCCAAACAGTAGTCTAAATGCCAGCACAAACCAAAGCCACGTGTGTTTGTTCGGGCACACAGTGGGTATGTTCAGAACAGTGGTATAGGTACCGCTCGTATGAAATATAAATTCGATTATACCGTCCAACGCGGTCCAAGATTTGCCTAATTAAACAATGTTGCTGTTTCAAATGATTCGATTTGTGTTTTAGAATTGTTTTATTCAGTATCGACTAGAGCACTTGAACAATATATATTTCTTTATGCGTATTTTAATTATTGGAAGAAGGGCCATTTGTCAGAAACCCGAGGAACGCACGGAGTATATGTAAAGTAAAATTGATCAATTTTATAATTAAAAATACAACTATCCTAGAGCATTTTACACTATGAATATACTCCATTAATACTCCATATAAAATAATAAATACATATAGGTACTGTAAGAAACAGGTATTATCTATTTCAAAATTGGTTGAGTTCACTTACAGTGTACTCCGCACTTTTGTGTTACATCCAAATGTATTTTTGATAATCCCGACTATTTAGACTAATTTCATCGCAAACATGGGTCAAACTGTTCAGCAGTAGATATGCTCAAAAGCTTTGAAGAAATCTTTCACCAATCAGCATTATTTAAAATAAATCTATAGATTTTCAAAAAACGAACACTATCAGCAAGCTATCCCCTACGCCACGTTCAATTTAAAAAGTTAAGTGCCCAACTAAAAACTACTTTTGTCTTACCCCGGCTTATTAGTCCTCCCTTCGAATAGAAGCCGTAGCAATAAAAAGACAGTCTGAATCTATCCGTAAATAAACAATAGGAACTGATAATTATTCTCATACGTTAGGGTTGCCATTGTTTTAGATTCCCCCTCGATTTCTCCCCTCTACTTAGACTCTACTCGATACGATGGCCCTACAATGTAGGGTTATTACTTAATTGAGCGACCATTTTTTATTTTTGTTTTTAATTATGAAGTTATTGTGAGTCAATATGCTCTGAGTAACAGAGGGAGTTTTAGAGCTAAGGGTTCGTCTTTCATTTCTATTTTACGAGTGGTTGTATTTTAGATATATTCTAGTTCATCATCCTCCTGCCCTTATCCCAATTTATTTGGGGTCGGTGCAGTATGTTTTTTTCTTCCATACATCTCTATTTCCCGTCATCTCAAGGGTCACCTCTTTTCGTGCCATATCATCTTTCACACAATCCATCCATCTTTTCTTTGGTCTTTCTCTACTCATGTAACCCTGCACCAGGTCTATACGTCTGTCGTATGTCTTGATATAGTTTTCAAGCTTCTCAGATGTGTATGAATGTGAGCTCTATGAAAATACATAGGGATTTTATCTCTTCCTATATACATGCATAAACCCTCTCCATTTTCCATGAAACTACAGAACGCCACCTGCTACGATCCTTACATAATCCTTCTGCTTCGTTTACCTTCATACATCTGGTCATACACGCACGCCGCGGCGGTTGCGAGTTACATCTAAACCTTTAAACCTTATAAACCTTTTGTTAGTCGACTTTCATTCATCCTCTCAACCATCCTATTCATCATTTTTTCATCTATCTCTTACTGTTCCGAATAAAAACAGAACAGCCGATCTTTGGCAGCTGACCTTAAGGCGCTGTCAGCTGTCACCCCATACTAATGCTAGGGATTGACAGTTCACTTCATGCTCACTTCACCTTACTTGTAGAGGGAACATTTTTACAGAACAGCTCGGCAGAATGAGTCAGAAACAATGGCATTCCACGTAACCAAAATCCATTATTTATAAGATTAGAGCCTTTAAAACCTGCACTTTAAAGCCCACCAACAATGTTGTACTAATAAGAAATTAACGAAAAATCTTCCCTTGGATCGTAACAATCATATCTTTAGAGCAAAATTCGCCGAAATTGCCGAACTAATGTCAAAATAAACGTTTTTTACAGCCGCGTGTCACATAAACATATTAAGTTTATTCGACATTCTGCTTTAAGTGCGGTATAATGGTGTGGAGGGAAAAATTATCGTATCCATATTGCGAATCTGGTTAACGATTTTATTGTTTTTCTTCGAACTGCTGATATGCGTCATAGAGGGAACAGATGTGATAGTAACTTCATTGGTGGTAAAAAATTAAGAGTTCTAGGTTCACATGCGGATTTAGTAACATGTTTAGAGTTTTTGGTTGCTATGCGGATCTGTGAAAATAGGATAGGAATTGTCATATTATATTTCATCCTTAACAAAGTCATCGTATTCTGTCTACGCTTTTCTTAATCAGGTAGGCTTTTAGATAAAGCTAAATACTAGTATTTTACTTAGTTAACTAGTCAAGGTGCCAGTAGTAGTAGTAGCGTTAGATTTGCATAGTTGTTTTTGTTATTTTGTTTTTTACATAGAGCGACTCCCCATCAGGCCTACCACAACCCAGTTACTGGGTAATAACCCTTGACAAGACTTCCTGCCACACTTTAGGGCTTCTAATACAAGACACTGGTATTATACTCGTATATGACTTTAAAAGAGACTAGACATAACGTCCTACATTCGTTGGAAAATCAACCAACTAAGGCAGATGTCATGTATTTTGTGTCATTCCTATTTCGTAATGTAAAGTCTTGTTTAGCAAAACTTCACTCAGCCTCGGAGAACCATAATATCTAAGTCAAAATTTGGCATCGTCAGTTTCTGAAAATGTTGCCCATTAAGCTGACAAGTTATTAAACTAGATAGGTTCAAGATTTTATCTCTTAGTAACACTGACGGCTGTTACTTGTGAGTCAGCTTAGAAATATGTTTGTGCCGATTTTACGTTTTTTTTTTGCTATTTTCTGGGATGGAAGCGCGGCGGTCGTTACTTCGAAAATACGACTCACAATATATTTCGCATTTTAATACAAGGTGTCTTGATTTTATTTTTTATGTAAAGGTTAAGTGTGTCTAGTAGCCCAGTCAGCTTACGTCAGCGTTTGTTACGAAAGGATCTGGGGTTATTATTATGATATTCACAAGGAGTGCTCCCGTGAGGCCCAGATGTTACTTAGATTATGACACTCACACAGATTTGTTTAGATTTAGTTTTACTAAGCTAAAGCGACATGATGGCCCAGTGGGCAAGTACCAATGTGACTTTTTCAATTCATATGTACTTTCTAAATTTAT
The DNA here is from genome assembly GCA_905147745.2 of Phlogophora meticulosa. Taxonomy (NCBI): domain Eukaryota; kingdom Metazoa; phylum Arthropoda; class Insecta; order Lepidoptera; family Noctuidae; genus Phlogophora; species Phlogophora meticulosa. The sequence goes on from LR990521.1 coordinate 4,255,841, forward strand.
CTTGTACATCACTGACATCGGTGAAGGAAACATCGTGAGGAAACCTGGACTTATAAATTAATATAAGTCTGAAATCGCCACCCCGTCTTGACCAAGCGTAGTGATTAATTCTCGTGCCTTCTCTGTATGAGAAGAGGCCTTTGCCCTGCAGTGGAACAGTAACAGACTGGTATTGTTTTATTATTATTAGTCAAAGCCATCCAATTATTTGCCGTCTATAAGTGATCGGTCATACAGGATACAGCAAGTTGCTTGTTTTACCTAGAGCGACACAAAGTCTGAACAGCTCGGAAGTAACTACCCGTTCCCAGCATCTGATACTAACATCTTTTATAACCACAGCAAGTTGTTAATCTATCTTTATCTGAGACCTCATTGTTTTGTCCTTCATATAATTTTATTCAGTTTTTCTTTCCTTCCTTTTTTCATACTGAAACACTTTATACGTTTACCGCTTTCGATTTTCCAGCACAATATAGTGAAGATTTACGTTACAGTGGGTAGCTTTAGGAATTTATTCCTAGTGGTGGGGGGTTTCATTGTTCGTATAAATGAGTGTTATTCTTTTATTGTCGAGACAAAGACGGCACTTGGCCTCAAAGCGAGGCGCCAATATTTATACAACCTTCGCCCGCGCCCTCCTTGAAATAACGCTGTGGGGACTTTGTCATGGGAGGTAGCGGGGCGATTGTCACCTGTGGAGGGAGCACCTTAACATCCGCATCATCTTCTTTCTTATTCATTTTGCTATTCAATTAGGTTATTTATAGAGGGCATTGACCTTTATTTCATAAAGGTCAGGTGCGCAGTACTAGCAAACGGCGTGCGTGTATGACCAGGTGTGTGAACTCAATCGAAGCACGAGGAGTATGTTGATGGTAGTAGGTAGAGTTCTATAGTTTCTGCCTACCCCCAAGGGAAGAAGGCGTGAGTTTATATGTGTAAGTATTGACACAACACATCAAACAAAACACAAGTACGTAGGTAACTACGTCACAACATAGCAAAAATGAATTTTAGTTCGTAACGTCCTGTCCCATACCGTATACTTACTATAAGGTTATTAAACCCTTACTAATTGCATTAATTTAATAAAAAACAAGACAACATAACATTATAACATCACGCCTGTAATCCCCAGTTTGGTTTTTAAGTCCCGTGTAATAGGGGGTACACCTACTGCCATCAACTGGGCACACATCCAGACTACGGGATGCTACTAAGAAATTCTTAATGAAAAATCCCAATATCAAACAAACATGTCAAATAGTCAGCAATAAAGTCACCTTACTCCAAATTTAATCTCACTTCCAAAATAGAACTTCAATTGCTTGAAGAAGGGTTAGAGAAAATCTTGTTAGTCACGCAGTGCATTACCGCCACCTCTCCCCAATATGTGATCCCCTTAACTTCAACATCTCAGAAGCGGCTCTTGATTATATAAGAAAACGTTCGATGCTCTATTGTTGGATCAGGGATGTAAGTTGTTCCAAGTGTGAGCAGGTTATATTCTGCTTACAGCGTGTTTATATACGTAATATGGAGCGTACAGGCAGTTTGATTTTATCGATGTAAGCAAAGTTCCAAGAAACGAGAACTTAATTTCAGACGGAAGGATGTGAGGGGAGATGATTGAGTCATATCTCGCAGAGGGAAGACATTGTTTTGAATTGGTAGAAATTACAGAAAATGTATCCTTAAGAAAACTTTGAGAGTGACTGCAAAAGTAACAGACTAAATATGCAAGAAAGAAAGTAATACTGTTACTGTTACTGGCTGTTACTGCTGGGCAAAGGCTTTTTCTCATACAGAGAAGGCACTCGCAATAATAACACTTGTTCTTGCTTTATTTCAGGCTATTCATTACATATCTAGGTTTCCTTGCCACCAATATCAATGAGATACTTGCCCGGATGTGAACCCACAAGCTCATGCATGAAAGGTAAGGGCTAAACCACAGGGCCGTGGAAACTTAAAAAAAAAACAGCCGGATAAGCTTCCACATTAAAGTTATAATAATTTAATAATGCTGGACAATCCACACATCATCATCTAGCCCCAAGCTAAGCAGAGCTTGTGTTATGGGTACTATATTTGTGTTATGACTGATATACTTAGTAAAATAAATTACATAGATAGATATTTTTTATTAACTTTGTATACTAATTAAGATGAGGCATTTATTTCCCTTCCAATCCCCGGATCAAAAGCCTCACCTTTTATACGAGACCCTAACAAGACATTTCATGTTAACAATAAAATTGTCACCTTTACAAATGTTTTAATGGCATGCCATTTACGTTTTGACATTTTAATCAAAGAAGGGTGGAATTAATAGATACAACAAAGTGGGGATACAGTTACTACTTCCCATGGGTTCACTGGTGTTTTGAAATTATTGCGGTTAGGGCAACTTTTACCGCGGAGCTGTCGGGCGTTGGCCCCTGCCCTATATTTCGAAAGAATTTTGGTATTTATTTTTGATATCATTAATACATCTAATAACTGAAAAAAAAACAAAGTGGATTTGTTGCAAAACCTGATGTGTTTAAAAATAACAGCCTGGTACTGTCCCTCTGCAGGGCAACAGCGTTTTCTTAAAACGAAGGAATTAGTAATCATAGTTTTTTTTTATAAGCATGCCGCATTACTGCGGAATTTAAATAGGGAGTAGTAACTGTCTCTTCTTTCATTAATATCTTATGTACTTATATTAAAATTAGTATATGTTCGCCAACATTAATAAGATTTAAAATAGTAATCTCAATCTTCGGTGGACTGAGATAGGCTTGCATCAGTTGACTGTCCGACATTTGACACTCTTATCCGGCTTTAACCCTGCACACATCACCATTACATCCAACCTGAAGTTTCCTGCTTAGGTTAAAATTGGCCATGCACAAGACTTTGTGTATCGAATACAAACCAGAAAGATTTCACATTAAAATTCCGTCCAGCCTTTTTCCCAAGCAGGTGAGGGTCAGCTTCCAGTCTGACTAAAGGCAACTGGAAACCAGTATTTTAAATGTAACAACTGCTTATCTGATCTCCACAATCTAGTTACTGTTATTCATAAAACATATGTAAGTTGATGGGGTCTGGATAATACTGTCAACATTTTTATTCTTTTTTTAAAAACGTTGCCCCACACTAGGATTTTCTCCTGTGTCGTGGGTGCATTTACAAACATTTAAAGTCACAAACACAAACAGCCAGACCCGGAACAACTATCTGTAGGCCTTACAAATATTTGTTCCGTGCGGGAATCGAACTCACAACACGCGGCGCAGCAGCTGATCGCTTAGCCACTGCGCCAACCGTGCCATCAAAAAAAAATAGATCGAGAATATCATATTCTAATAAGAAGTTAATCACATCACTCATACGATTTGCAAACTGAAGCGCTGTGCAATTGTGTGTTAAATGAAAAATAAAACGGGGTAAAATCACTAATGGTAGGGGTTCAGAAGGGCCTCCGTCCGAGTGCACTGACCTTTAAGGGTGGCTACGAATTGGGGAGCTGATCAGCTGGACATAACAGATAGGTTTGTGTACAGGAAATTGGTTGCTTCCTACTATAATAATTTAAGTTTTATGTGTTATATTATTGCTTATTTACTTTGCAATGATTTGTATACATTATATTTGAAAAGCTCGTGGCTAAATAAAATCAGCCGCACGGGTTACTGAGAAGATTAAGCTATGCTTGCCGAGGTCAGTCTGTGGATGGGTGACCGATCGTAACATATTGAGTGTTCTCCGTGCCTCGGAAAGCACGTTCAGCTGTTGGTGTCGGCTCTCATTTGATGCATGTAGATTTTTGACAGTCGTTACGGGTAGTCCGAAAAAAGTTTGACGACCAGCCTTATCAATGGGTATCATGTTTCCCAGTAACTAGGTTGTGGTGGTCAGATAGACAGTCGCTCCATGTAAAATACTGGAAAGCCGACCCCGACATAGTTGGGAAAAGGTTAGGCAGATGATAATGAGTCAACAGTATATTTGAAACATTTATTTTGTAAATTCTTTGTAATTATAATTGGTTAACTACTAAGGCGCCGTTCGCTTCTAGTTCTCATTTAACATCTTCGTAATCATCTACTGGTAACATTTATCTTTGTTGTTATTTTATTAACCACACACACATTCACCACGTGTATGTGTGTTGTGTGTGTGTCGGTGTGTGATGTATGTCACGCATTTTCCCCATGGCAGAAACTACAGAACGCCACCTACTACGACCCCTCACATACACCTCTTGCTTCGCTTAAGTTCATACATCTGTTCATACACATGGATATCCAGTATACTTATTTTTCTGAAGATTTCTACGGTCAAAAAATGGGCAAATCTTTGAACAGTTTGCCATAATCTTCGGGGCTTCAAAACGCATACTAAGCCGCATATAATAACACCAAAAGCCAAAACTTACATTCAATATATAAACGGAAGACCGCAATCCGTGCTAGCAAAGTAAATCCTACGTCCTATAGAGCATATATGAAGGTTAGTAAACCGTTCCAGTTATCAGCCAGTCGCGCCAACCATCTGGCCCATCTGAATTTTTCACTTTTACCTTTTCCATACAAAAAAAAACGGGCTATTCCCAAAAGTGGGTCGCGCAAAATGAATGCACAACGAGATTTATAGCCTGAAACTGGATTTTTAAAATTTTATAAAATCATATTTGGATGTGTAGTCCCCGTGATTACCTTATCTTCATTGAGTTAGAATTTTCCTGCTTCTTTTTAATTTATTTATTTACCGTGTCAAAGTTTTTTTCCCTTGGCTTGGGATATCCTGCTACTTCGTTGTGCCAGTTTGTGTAAGAGATGACATTATGAACGGTAAGGCTGAGGGTTGGAAGGCGGGACGCCTTGGAATGGTTTCCTTGAGAATTGGTGAGACGAAACAAACCATCGAGAGAAGTGTAAGGAATGGGGGGAGGCTTACTTAAAAAAAAGCTTACAAAATCAAAATCATTTATTCAAATTAGGCTGAGAATCAGCACTTTTTGAACGTCAAAACGTTTACAAAAGACAGTCCTCCAAAACGCCCACCCTTCACCACTTCCTAGTGTTTTTGCTGGGAAGAAGAAGTGGTGGAACAAACAGTTGTCACGCTTGTGGAATAGACCCCTTTACATACTAGTGAAGACACGAAAAAACTAAAAGGGTCAGGTGCGTAGTACTCGCAACCGGCGTGCGCGTATGACTAGATACCAGTATGAACGTACGCGTAAGTGTTCTGTAGTTTCTGCCCACCCCCATTGGAAAATTTTATGTATGCATGTAAGTAGATAAAATTAAACAACTTGATGCTTAAGAACTAGACTCGTACGTTTCCTTTTATTCTGAACCCCAGGTTCATCAGCCTAGCAGTAAAAAATATCAATATGCAGGAGTTTAGTAACCACAAACGATGATGGAACTTCATGAATCATTAACTTCAAGATTACAATGCCCCCCAAAAATACTTAAAAGGCTATTCTATACAAGACGATTGTGTCATTAGGTAAATGATGATCAACCCCCACGACTCTATAATTATTAGGCCACGATAAAGGTGAGTTCAGACTGCGCTACAAAATATAGCAAATATTATTCAGCACAACAATATCGGTCAGCATACATTTTGTATGGACACGTTCACACAACGACATTATATAAAATGTTAAATAATAACGAAATTATGCAATATACGAAATAGTATAGCGTAGTCTGAACTACGCTTAAATGATAATCAACCCCAACGACTCCATAATTAGGTAGCCACGATGAAGCTCAGTAAGTAGTAGCTCAAAACCGCAATTTTCCCTTCTGCCAAACGATCCGAAAATTAATGATTTATTCAACATTCTCATTGTTATTCAAAGATATTCCCATTCACGTATTAAGATGAAGTGTTGAGTAAAAAGCGATTTTATATTAAAATTTCATGGTTTAGCATTACAAGTGAATGCAATATTGAGCGAGCCATATGTATTGCTTATCTATTTAGAAAGACAGTCGAGGTTCTTGTTATTGATCGTCCTGTGCTTAGCCTTTTCCTAACTGTGATGTGGTCGGCTTTCTGTATAACCGGATGCAGCTGAGTACCAGTGTTTTACATGGAACGACTGCCTATCTGACCTCCGCAACAAGGTTACTGGGTAACCCGATACCCTTTGGTAAGACTATTTTTTATACTTCCGGGCTTAAGCTACTAACTACTAAGCTTCTAACGACCGTAGTTGAAAGATTGGCTTCTGCACTACGTGTCGCGTGTTCGAGTCCCGCACGGAACAAATACGGTCATGTTAATCGTGTATTAGGTAGTTGTGTTTGTAAACGGACCCATCAAAGCACTTGGGGAAATATTTCAGTGGAATCTAAAAAGTCGTTTAAAAATCGTAACATTTTCAACTGCGGTATTGAGCAGAGTTAAAACTAGTTCCTCGTTCATTAAATTGCACTCAGATTTTCTGAGGTTTTAAACGTTATTTTCTTTCTACAAAGTTTGTTAAAGATTCAGATATATCAATTATTGTTTTATGGAATACGTAGTGTTAAATATTTCTGATATCTATTAGTAGTGCTGTAGATGATTTATTATGTTTATACCTAACTAACCAATCATCTTATCTAACTTTAAACGATACGTTTTATTAGTAGGTAAGTAATCAAAAAACATGAATGATAAAAAGAAACTTTCTTTTTGATGAAAAATCTTTAATTTCATTACGCCACTGTCTCAATCCCAAATATTACATACACAAAACATTTTACTGCAGACAAGATTTAATCAAATGTGTGAAAACAAAACAAGCGAGTATAGAAACTCCTGTTAGCTCAAGAAACAATGTTCACCCAATTTCTTTTATTTTAATACGTAATTGCTTCAGACAGAATTACAGAGCACCTATTTCTGGCTTAAGTCATACGAAATCCTATAGAAATTTGCTTGTATTATCTTTAATTGAGACTTTGGTATACAACTGTTTTAAATATATTAGTAGTTCACCCCACTGGGTGACTGCTTTAGCTTTCAAAAATTACAAAATAAATATTCACGGTTGGCGCAGTGACTGAGCGATTGACTGCTGTGCGGATCATATATTTTATAGCCTACAAAACTACCTATGTTATAACACTAACAGCCAGACCTGGAACATAGTTGTTTCAGGACTGGGTTTTAGTGTATTTTCGTTTAAATGTTTGTAAATGTACCCACGATACAGGAGAAATTCTTAGTGTGGGGCCACGTAAAATAAAAAAGAAGAAAGATGAAGAATTATGTCAAATCTCACAATTCTCCGCAATATGCCTAAAAAGGGCACGCGTATTAAAATATAAGAATATTGTCTGTGCAATGACATATACCCAGTCATAACTGGGGAATATTATTATTCTGTGGACTGATACATCTATGCATACCGCAGACATAGAACCAACAATTTGAAGATATCCCAGCTGTGGGACAGTAACAGGCTGGTTTTATTATTAGTTTTCAGGTGATGTGGCTGCTTTGGTGAGACTCCTCGCCAAGTTCATTAAGCACCATTAAGATGCAGGAACTTACGAGTAGCATGTCGCATGTTATTTACTTAAATAAATCCTTATGAATATGATCGCTCGGCAATCACTGAAGTTTACCTCAACATACAGTTGGAGGGAATACGCTTTGCATACATATAAGACTGATTGAAATTTTACGCTCGCAGGAATTTTTACGCATATTTTAGGGCCGTTTTGCAATTTCACACCCATTCTAATATAGTCGTCGGTGTGCGAGTATTTTACGTATAAATTTTCACTTTTCCTTATTTTGTGTGTATTAAGAAATGTGTACGAAGAAACGTACACGGCGGAACGAGAATTAGAAACACTGTTTGTCGGAGTACGGATTAGATTTTGTCAAAATTTGTTTGCCTTCAATCTCGAGACGGAATATTTGATCTACAGATTCGTAGATATGTTGGCAAATAAAGGATAGGAATATTATGAGTACGTATTAGCCTACATCAACAATCTTCGATCTTTAATTTGGTTTTATGAGTTTTTCTTACGAGATTATTATTTAAGTAGGTGTAGTTATATAATTTCTTATAGATTATAGTAATTTCTAGGACTATAGTCGGTGTCTGTCACACAGTCTATACTAGCCGTTAAGTCTTTATTTATATATATATTTTTTTATATTTCATTTACTATCTAAAATAATATTTTATTTCTTTATTAATCAAACACACATATTATGTGTGTTTGATTAATAAAGAAAAGTACATTGTATACCATGAAAAATTACAAATTACGACTATGAGAGCTATATATTAGGGTGTCACAATGGGTGGCTTTATCGCTAAAAACGAACTTTTTCTGACAACCTTTGGATGGATTTCATTGAGATGGAGAAACAAAAAAGAAAACAGGAGGGATGAATAAAGTATTACTGTGACTATTGAATGATGAATATTAATCCACTTAAACTTAGGTTTATTCATCATTTGGTTGGTTGGTTCAGCTGCGAACTTACACCGGCCGGTGCTTAAAAAAGTACCGAGTGTCTACACTCTAAGCGCAAGGACGGTTTGCATGGTATGTAAAAATTTTAAATACAATTCATTATGACCGATTTTAATTTTAATAATGAATTTTGATGAAAATAAAGTGTCATTTAAAAGAACTGGCCAGTTTAAGCCTATTTACTCAGTGGCATGTACATTATATACGCCTAATTATAAATTATATAAAATAGAAATCAAAATTACAAAATTATTTATATTTTCGTCCAAGTTCAGGAAAAAAAGTAATTAAACTTAAATAATTGTTTTTCGTTTCCGGCGTATCGAGATTACGCGTCATTTTGGATAACGTCCCATTCCCTGTAAAGCTAAAATATTAATGTTCCATCAGAGTAATATTAAAATTATACTGACTGTTTTAATTGATTATTCACTATCGTAATCATTAATCATATTTTGATAATTACTCGAATGCTATGAAATATTATTTTATTTTTATTAACTTTTTTCATGTTTATTTAATGAAAGAAAACGACATGATAGGATGATGATTTTGTCATCAGTTTTTGGTTTGTAAACTTTGCGATCATACTTTCTACACCATTTCTATCACCATTGCTTTCTCCACCATTGCGACTATTCTACATGGACTCCATTGCAAAATGATTATCTAGTGTTTAGTAATACGGACTTGGTTGTGCTTACGCTTTGCACATTGTCAACTGTTTACAATGCGGTTCATGGCCAAGACATATTTTTGTTAATTTCTGAGAAATCTGAAGTTACTGAACTATGTTACTTTTACAGTAATTTGAGAGTATACTAAGTCCAAAATATTCAAAATATTCAAAATGCAAAATTCGTTAATGTACATGAATTTTTACATGCTGGGCAGATTGCCCTATCTTAATTGGCCATCTCCTATAAGATAACTTGTTCCACAATAAACCCAACTACAAACAGCCTAGCTTTAATTTACATAATTATTGGTAAGTTATTTATAAAAATATTATATAAATGTATTTGCACGATGTGTATACAGTATCGTGCAAAAGTCATTTTGTCATAATATCAATGTGTCATGCAAATCTTTACAGCACGCACTGACTGTAGTTCATCTTCTCAGGCGCTCCTGAATGAATAGCTGGCCTTATTTTCCTACAACTTACAAATAAGTATGACAAGTTTTTTTCTCTGTTGGACAGTACCTTGGTGAATCTAAAGATACTTGCTCCTATCTCTCTGTTACTATACTAAGGAACTAGATCTAAGAAAAACAGACCTTAGTAAAAGACGCCACGATAAAGAAGATAACTTATATAAATGGTACACCCCTCGCAGCTTTGTTCACTCCGTAAGGTTAAAAGAGCATGAAGATCTTAAGCAAGCAAAGTGCAGTTCTTGCCAACAACAGACCTCTCTAAGCAATTCAACAAATGCAAAGGTAAAAATACAGAATGCGAGTCAAACATTAACATTTTCATTGTTTCGCCCCCAGCAACTTATATTAAACCGTTGAGGGACATTAGAACTTATAACACTTGAACGTAAACTTGCTATACAATTACAAACTTAAGTTTGCCGTTGTACAACAACAACAATGACTTAAGTGCTTAGAATTTAGTGTTGGTTGTTGTTTGTGAGTAGTTTGCGAGCGGCAAAAACAATTTTGTGCTTTGTTGGAAGAAAGCATCCATTCATATAAGAGGGATGCGCCCTTATTTCTTTCACCCCACATCAGTTGTCGACGTAATTTTTTTAATCATGTTTTATACTCGTATTAATTTACTTAACGACCGTCTTAGGTTTTTGAATGCGTCGCTACGTTTTTCGATGAATAACGAATGAGCTTGCAGTATTATAATTAAGTTGGTGATTCTTGAAGATTGTCTGCTGAAGCATCGGTGCCGAGGATTTTGAGGGCCCACTGCGATTTTTTTAATACTTACTCGTTCGCTTTAACGTTAACTTTCATTGAAGAAAAAATTCTATGGGAAAATATCCATTAAATCCAAGAGGCAATATGATTTCATACTAAACTGTCACAACAAGTCGGTCGTGATTATGTGTCTTACTTACGTGTAAAAAATGTAACAGATTTAGAAAATCCCTCTGTTAAATTAAAAAGATTTCGACTCGGAGAACTAAAAGATAAAACTCTTTGAATTTCATCAAGGTGTACTTGTGACCTTGAGGAAAATAAAGACATTGAATTAAATATTCTAGATTTCTGAATTTGCTTAGTTCAGAAAGTTTTGGAATATTCCTATCTGTTTACGTATCTTCTGTTTTGATAATTTTATAATTTGGAAACAAGTGATCATCAACTGTCTAGTCTTTTCCCAACTATGTCGGAGTCGGCTTCTAGTCTTACGGGATGCAGCTGAATACTAGTATTTTATGCTATACGATAGCCCTGGGTAAGACTATCGGGATTCTGACTATCCTTATCGAATGGCAGTCGGAACCAACGGCTTAACCTGCTTTACGAGGCACGGAAGGATGTCGGCATATAACCAATCCATGGAACAAATTTGGCAAGAGTATCTTAACTTTCGACCAACCCTTGGAAATGTTATTATTAGCCACGAGCCCCTCCTCATCTGAGAAGCAAATAAGAAAGAAATAAGTACCAAGATTGTAACAAAAATAATACTTGTACAATTGTTATTTCTAATGATCCACTTTATATTTCCCCATAAATCCATTTAGAAAACAAATGAAGGGGGATTTCAGATATGATTTCAAAGAACTTCAGCATCCGAATCACAATAGACGATATAAAATTTACAAATTGAAGCCATAAAATGAACGCGGGAAACTTAGACTGTGAAATTATGTACGAGCTAAAGGTAATAGGTCTTTGAAACAATGTAACTTAACATTTATTGTTATTCGAGTCGTCCGAAGGAAACAGGGAGGCATCAGGGGACGTAATGTGATTTTTATTCAATACAGACGTGCAACTGTGTTAATTCTAAGGAGCTTTACAATGTATGGTTTAAGTGATGAACGGACACCGAAGTGATATCCTTTAAGCGTTCCGTTGTTCTATCAACAGCCTCATTGGTCTAGTAGTTGGAAGCACTTCTGCTGAGAACGTGGTCCTAGGTTCGATTACCGGGTGGGACAAATTGTTTTTCCATCTGGGATTTCTCAGTAACAACCCAAAGTCTGGATCTTCGCCCACAATAGACGCGCCCCCTATTACATGGGACTCAAACAAAACTGGCAAAATGTGGGTGTACAAATCGGTAAGCCTCTGCCTAATCCATCAGCGATTACAGGCGTGATATTTACGGTGGTCATCATCAGAACAATGTACCCTCAACAAATCGCTACATCTTACGCTTTACGCCAATCTCTGGTCGAGAACACGGGAGGTAAAATTCTTGAGGTGTTGTTTGCCCTAAAGGCGATTTACTCTAAGTGTCTGTTAAGACGATAATTACAAAAGTTTTTTAATTAGTTAAATTTTGACGTAAGCCGACGAGATTTTTGAAGCTTTTAAAACATTATGCACGATACGTTTACGAAGTGAGAAAAAATTTGCGAACTTTTCTTGGTGTGTGTTGGATACTTTATTAGATTTATTCAACTTTATTTCCTTATTAGATTTTGATAAGGTGGACTATTTTCATTTTATTTTTTTTTGTCTTTTCGCCTTGAGCTTGCAGGCCAGTATTAAATTTGCAGTTATAAAACAATGTAATAATATTCGTGTTATTTATAATGTTGATGCAGTCTCAAGTTGCCTGTTACCAATATTTAATATTTGAATCGAGTAGATTAAATGGATTTTTTTTCTTTTTTCGTCCAATTTAAACTTTTTGTGGGGCACTTTGAGTACTGGCTCCTTAAATTCAGTGTTGAGCTTCACGGTAACTGACCAATTCGCGTACTGACTGGATCTGTCCTCTCAGTCACTCGAGTTCATTTTGTTTTTTTTTCCCAGAAAAATCGTCTAGAAATACTGACCTCATCTAGTTTAAGAAAAAATGTTGACGTGTAATAATGCTATTTTTTAACTATTTACAAAATTATTATTGTATACTTTTGACTGTCCTATACTATTTATATTAAGTTGATGTTAAGTATCGCTCAGATTTAGTACTTACATGTAAAATAAGATACATTTAAGCAGGAAAATTACTGGTTCTCGAAGCCCACTTTCAAATACCAATAAAATACAAAATCTGATTTCAGATCTACTGACATACCACCTAGACACTAATCCTGATTACTCCCAGCTTACGATATTTACTGCTACGTACATAGAAAATTCAACCGCTATTCATCTACTTGACCACAATTACGCAATTAGGGCACATTGAAGCTGAAGTCCTCATAATTACATAATAGTAATAAGTTGGACTTCGGGTCGGTTCATTCCGTTTGAATTCTCAGGTCTTGCAAAAAGTTTGGTATTATTAGATACTTTTTAAGCTCGAGGCACTTTGGGACTGTGTCCATTAGACAGATTTATGATCAAAAGCTTTAGAATCGGTACTTATAGGTTGATACTTAAGGGTCTAGTAGCTGAATAAAGGCCCTCCGTGCCTCTGAAAACACGTTGAGCCGTTCTCGGCTGTTTTAGAATTTTTTGGCAGTAGTAGCAAGTAGTCAGAAGCTCAAAGTTGTACAACCAGTTTTACCAAAAGGGTATCGTATACCCAACTGTGGAGGTAAGCAGTTGCTCCATGTAAAGTACTGGTATACAGCTGCATTCGGTTAAACTGGAAGCCACCCAAATAAGGTGGGGCAGATGAGGTGGGTCAAGAGATTGGTATTTGCTTCTTTGTCCTATAATAAGTTATTGAAGGTTTTCAATATACTTATAGTTTTTTGGCGTACTTGGGAGTTGTCTGAGTTGGATTCATCGCTTGACCAGACAGGTACAAAGAGGCGTGTGCGTTTACATGCGTGCTTTTAGGAAGAATCGAAGTCTGGTGCAGAAGATATTCATACATTTATGGGAATAGTAGGAACCTAGTTTAGTCGGTACGAGCCCAACATGACCATATAGGTCTTCCGATGTCTCAACGGGTGCTACAGCGTAACTAGGATGACCAGCCAGTACCAGACCAGCAGTTGATAGCTTTGGATCATTGGTCCTACTTCCTTGGGCCTTGGTGTTACATTTAATATGTTTTGGTAACAGCTTTTGCCTTGCTTTAGAATATGTCGTAGTTATTTGAATTTTCGTATCAAAAGTGTAACCAATTCTTAAATTAAACTTCATTCAAAACTGGAATGTGACTTTCGACTTAGGTTTTAGATATATCCTTCAATTCCGACCTTAGGGTCGGAATTGAAGGATAGGCCCATGTTAGCATGGGCCCAATTCAAACGATTTCTAGACCTATACAGGCAAATAAGCGATACAGAATCCTCTGCTTAAGTAGCTGCAATTAAGATAATTGCTAAACAGCTGTTAACAATAATATCCAAAACAGGGGGTTTATACTCTCTGGGATTAAACGCGTGATCCAGCTGAAAGCCAACAGGGCAGAACAAGTTGCGACCAGCCCCGGAAGAGAGGCACGCGTACCCAAGCACAGGATGACGTCACTGCCAAGTTTTAAATTTAATTAAAGACAACTTTGGGGCGAGGCATTGCGACTGTAAACAGATTATGTGTGGACAGACGGACGTTTGTTTTGGATTAGTAATTGTTTTAATAGTGGTGAGTTACAAATCACTTGTTTGCATTTTGAAAACTTTCAATACAATTTGTAGTCAGCAATTTAAGAAAAGATAAATGGTGAATTGTGATGTGAATTATACCTAACTCCGCAATTTAAAAATGTAGACCATGCTATCGTATTGCATTTTGTTTACCCAACCACACTTCATATCATTTGTTAGAAAAGTTTGAATAGAATACGAAAATTGTAGAAATGTTCTCTCATCTCATTTTTAAATTGTTTTTAAATTGTTACTGCAATATTCCTGTATCATTAATTGTCAATCAAGTGTTAAACGTAATTTATTTAGTTGACATTTTCATCCACAAGCTTCAACCGCCAACCGCGGCGTTTCGCCCGCTCGTCTGCACAACAACAACAGTCGCCATGTGTCGCCACGTTACAGATGCACAAAGTATTGCAACGCGACAGCCACGCACTTTTGCATAAAGACAACATGGCCGCCTCCCTTGTATGGGTACTCTGTTATTATAACTGTTTTTTTTGGATGACTGAGGACGTTATTGTGTTTGGATGATACTGGTATAAATTTTTAGTGCTCACGCTGAATATTATAATGGTAAGTGTAGCGGTGATGATCTTCATTTGGAAGTCGAACCCTGTTCGTTACTCAGCTAACTTACCAGTTTTACCAGTGAGTAAGCCGTAGGCATTGCGTGGGACGTCTCCAGCTAGATATAACCGATGACCATAAATGGCTGCTTGGAGAAACTGGATGCGGAAGGCGGAAAGCCAGGAGTTGTCGAGCAACTAGGGAGAGGCCTATATCGAGCAGTTGATTGATTTATAGGAGGGTGGAATTAGCTATCTTTTATTATTATTTATTTATATTTATTTACGTGTTCATTTTTATTACCTAATTTAAATTGTTATTAAAATACTTCAATTCATGCATAATGGATGACAGACTTATTTTGTAAAAAAAAGATAACAAAACAAGTTTTGTTATTTTGTCGACCACTAGGTCGCAAGCGCTTCTGCTGCTCATGAGGTCTTAGGTTCGATTCCCGGGGCAAGCAAAGTTGTTTCGACATCCGGAATTTCTCAGTAACAGTCCGTGAATTTGTCTCTAGTTTATGGTAATAGGATCGCCTCTTATTACGTGGAACTTAAACATAACCGGCGAAATATGTGTATGGTATAGTTACATATCTGTAGAGCCCTATCGGGAATCCTGAACTGAAGTAATGTTTTCAATGTTAAAAAAAATCTCACAGATATTGTACCTCCATAGCAAGTCATCAACTAACTTGCAGGTGAGAAAGGTTTTCATCCCCAAAGGTTTAACGTAGAGGAGAGCTTGAGCATACATACTGCGAGAACCCGCTTTAATGCGGTAGTTCGCGTTAATTTAAAAAGGGCCTCGCCTATTACAGTTTACGCGAGCGCATAAAACTCACGACCCAATTTGGCAAAAAGAAAATTTCTCGCAAAATTACCTATTCGGAGCCAAGGCACGCGTTTTTGAAGTTTTAAAAATAAAAAGGAATGTTGGTTATGCCGAAAAGCCAGAATGTAAAATGTAAAGAATTATTGGAACATAACAAAATATGACCGGACGGGTTTACCTCTATAAATCGTTTTACATCTGCTATAATGTAATGAGATTTAACCCTCCCATTCGCGTTTACGACATACCCGCGCCGTCTAAATAGATCAAAATATTTTTTTTCTATAGAAAGTTATTTTTTGTAAATATACGCGTCTATATTGAAAGCGTGATCGTTGGATTGACTGTTATTCGATGACGGGCCTGGATGAATGATAAGAAACTTGCGACCGTTCCCACATTTTTATACATACGTAAAAATCTCACCGTGATACTCGTAATATATGACGACCTATGTGGCGCGGCGGGCGAAGGTCCGCCTGCGACGCAGGAGGTTGCGGGTTCGATTCCCGCCTTGGGACAAATGTTTGTACGATCTACAAATATTTGTTCCGGGTGTTCTGGGTATTTTCTATGTATAATAAAAAGTATCTATTTATGTAATATATTGTATTAAGTGTATCAGTCATCTAGTACCCATAACACAAGCTCTGCTTAGCTTGGGGCTAGATGATGCTGTGTGGATTGTCCAGCAATATTTATTATTTATTATTATTATTATATATAGGTGGAGTGAAAGCGAAGTGAGCTTACATTCTGTCATTATTATTTGTCGTATGTCCGTAGACCTATCCGTGGCATAATAGCGGGCCCTATCAGAATATCTGCGCTGCGATATTTATTTGTTTTCAAATATTGTTGTGATGAATAAAATATACTTTGATAAGTTGTAGAGAGATTCAAGAAAGAAGTGAACATAGACAAAATTAGTGTTGTGGTTATAAGACGAAATGTTATTGACTATAGATATATAGATAAAATAGGGATAAATCAACTAATATAACAAATATCATAGCATTATGCTGAGTTTTTATTTTCATTTGTATCATCATCCTCTTGCCCTTATCCCAATTTTTCATTTGGGGTCGGCGCAGCATGTCTTCTTCTTCCATACATCTCTATTTCCCGTCATCTCAGAAGTCACCTCCTTCTTAGCCATATCAACTTTCACACAATCCATCCATCGTTTCCTGGGTCTCCCTCTACTCTTGTAACCCTCTACATTCATACTCAAAACTTTCCTCACAACATGATCCTCATTTCTTCGCATCACGTGTCCATACCATGACAGCCGATTTCTACACAACTTCTCTGTCACAGGCGCCACTTTCAGACTTCCTCTTATATACTCATTTCTTATTCTATCCATTCGCGTAACACCACACATCCCCCTTAGCATTCTCATCTCAGCTGCATGCAACTGCCTTTCATTCAGTCCTTTTGTGGCCCAACATTCTGATCCATACAAGACGGCAGGTCTTATCATTGACTTATAGATCTTCCCTTTAAGTTTAAGGGGAACGTGGGAATCGCAAGTTGTTCCCGTTACCTGCCGCCATTTCATCCACCCTGTGTTTATTCTGTGCTTGACAGTCCGATCTATTCCTCCGTCACTTTGCACGAGTGAACCGAGATACCGAAATTCGGAGCAGATCGGAAGGAGCACGCAGTCAAGCGCAATGGCTTCAGGGCTGGAGAGACCGCCGAAATCGCAGAACATATATTCTGTCTTGGTTCTGCTGATTTTCAAGCCTACACTCTCCAGCTTCTGTTGCCATTTCTCCAATCTACCCTGGATCTCAGGTCCATCTTCACTGACAAGGACAATGTCGTCGGCAAATAGCATGCACCAGGGTGCCTCTTCCTGTATTTCCGACGTCAGTGCGTCCATTATTAACAGGAAGAGGTAAGGGCTTAAGGCCGACCCTTGGTGCAATCCTACAGCCACACTGAACTTGTCAGTGTTACCTGCAGACGACCGGACATAGGTACTAGATCGGCTGTACATCGCACGAATCAACTCAACATACTTCCCAGGCACACCTTTCTCCTTCAAGGCCCACCACAACACTTCCCGAGGCATACATATCATACGCTTTTTCTAGGTCAATGAACACCATGTGCAAGTTTTTATGTGCACATCTATACTTCTCGCACAACTGGCGGAGTGCAAAGGTGGCGTCCATTGTTCCTCTACCTGGCATAAACCCGAACTGATTTTGGGAAATCTCACTCTCTTCTCGTAATCTTTTCTCTATCACCTTCTCCCATACTTTCATACTATGCGACAGGAGCTTTATCCCTCGATAGTTGTTGCAGTCCTGTACATCCCCTTTATTTTTGAAGATGGGCACTAGTGAACTATTGCACCACTCTTGTGGGATCACTTCCTCATTCAACAACTTATTGAAGAATAAAGTCAGCCACGTACATCCATCTTCTTTTAGTTCCTTCCATACTTCTACTGGTATATCATCTGGGCCCATGGCCTTTCCATTTTTCATACTTCTTACTGCTTGCCTTACTTCATCCATGCTAACTTGTCTTACCAAACCCTCATTTACTGGTGCCTCATGTAAAATACCATTCCATTCATTCTCTTCATTCATAAGCTTATCAAAATAAACCTTCCATCGCTCTTTTATTTCATCATCATTGCACAGAACCTTACCTACATCATCTTTCATACATTTTATATGAGTAATATCTCTTGTCCTTTTTTCCCTTGCTTTCGTAATCCGATAGAGCTCCTTCTGGCCTCTAGTTGTATATCAAAATATATTTTTTTCTTCCTTTCTGTAATACTGCTATCGATTAACAGTTCACATCACTCCTTCTTCACCTCACTCTTCGCGGGCAGATTTTTACAGAATAGATCGGCGAGTCTGTGTTGTTCACTGTCTCATCAATATTTGCTTGAAAATATACCGAAAGTAAGTATTACTTTTAAAAGAACTTTCGAACACAATTGAAATTTATTGGAAACATAAAAATCCCACGTTTAATTTTTAGTGATTACTGATCAGTTCCCAAGCTTGAATCTCTAGTAGAGAATAATAACTTTAGTTGATTTTTAATTGTTCGTTTAGTAACGTTACTACGGCAGACACGGACAAAATGCACACCCGTATATTTCCCCTCCTTATCTTTTTAGTACAATCCCACAAAAGTTGATTGACGTATTCGAGGAGGGAATTCCTTTCTGAGAATTTGTTTAGTCCTCTCAATGGCCGAGGGAAATATTAAGAAATGCCTCCCGTTCTATTGATGCCCGATTTTTATTCGCCGTCATCACAAGATTAATTCCAATATGGCTGTGTACTTAGATATGGCATTAATGGCCCTTTTGAATTTCGGCTAATATTCATTATTGGATATTTGCGAAGTGGATTAACTGACGTTAATAAACATTTAGGAGCAATTACATTAGGATTTTGTCATTGAGGTCTCCAAGAGTTGCGATGAAAAGTGTTTTGTTGTATTTAGAAGTTTGCGTTGAATGGAAATACGTAATCAGGAACTGTGCATTGTGATTCTTACAAGTCTCTTTGCTTTTGATGGACATATATTTTTTCTTTGGTAACTTTATTTTACTGTTATATTATTTTGTCTTCAAAGCTCATCATGCCAGCCTTTTAAAAACTTTATCAGTTGACGATAGCTCTGCGGAAATTTTTAGGGAATATTTTTCAATTCCTTTTTCTAGTTTGTTGTTTGGTATAGATACACATATCTGTATTGTTACTTTATGTGTAGAAATGTACAGTTGATTAAGTTTATGTAATTTTAAACAATTAACTAAATAAGCAATTAGATTATCGTAAGTAAGATTACTGTCCGTCCAGATTCATAGGGACATGTCCTGCTTTTCGGCTTCCCGTTATAACTTTGTACGGCCTTGTCATTTGTCCGGACTTTCGTTCTTAAGAAGATTTCTTTTAAAAATAATAAAAAATATTGAAAAAAGATTTAAAAGATAATGACGGAACTCTTGTTACTAATGTAGCTTCAATTCGAATTTTGAATTAAAAATACACTTATGCTTACTTTTTTAGTTTTTATTTATGTCACAAGCACAAAAAGTATCACTCATGGATTTGAAAAAAAAAAAGTAAAATACTCCTATTTCTGGTATTTTGAATTTTAATATCGATCGAATATACGTCACATTTACGTCAAGAAATCGTGCTAGGCATACAGGTACGTTCAAAAGTTATTCCACGTTAACTCGGCCAGGTTTGCCCCGTACATAGCCTCGTACATGAAATTTATAAAGAATATAACGCAAATATGTAGTGCATAAATCGACAGGTTTTTGGCTCTCGCCCAACTAACATCATGGCAACCTATTTCCTTCTGCTCGTTGTACAATTTCCGCGGGATAGTAAACATCTGATAGCTTTATGTTTTCCCTTTAGTTAATCATTCTGGTTTTACTTTATGAAATGAGAAGGAGAAACGATGGAGGCAGAGCTTGTTTGGCACCATTTGGGAATTGGATCTCGTACATAAACAAGCGAAATTTCGTTATTGATGACAATTTTCGCACGGTTCTTAGGAAATATCTCTCGTTTTTCTCTGCGAAAAAAAACAAATGATGTCATAACCGCCTTGAACGAATCAACTATGGTCGTCATAATCTGCCTAGACTTTTCCCTACTACGTTGCGGACGTTGGCGAATGCAACCAAACACCAGTTCTTTACATGAAGGGACTGCCTATCCGACCGTCACAGGCCGTTACTGGGTAACTCAATGCCTCTTGGTGAAGACTGGTATCAAGTACATACTACTGAGAAATATTACTCAGTGAATGAATAGAGTACTTATATTAGTGGTTCAATTGCCACAATACACGTAGCAAGTACATAAAATCTGATAAATCTTTATGAGCAATCCAACATTCCCGAGTGATAAAATCGATACCTGAAGTTCTTGACCTTCAGAACAAAAGCAACGTTAAGCCTTAATCGTAACTCAATAATTTATATCGAGCACAACACATCACTCTAGCCTTTACATAATGCACGAAGGCAGCTAAAATGGCGCTTCGGAGCTTCCGTATGGATTGCTCAGTTCGTGCGGTAGTGTACGGTATCCTAAAGGAGGTTACATGAAGTGCGGTACGAATATTGTTTTGATAGCTACAGTTTCTGGAAATAAATTAAATTGAATTGATGCAGCAATTTGGCATAAAGTAAAAAAAGAAATAAAAGACAGCGAGTTTGAAACAAAAATTACTCTTTCAGACATTGATTGATACCTTTAATTGCAATGGGCCTTCTTTATTGTGCATATTTTCATGAATATCGTTCGTCTATGGAGAACGGAGAGTTATACGAAATATAAGCTTTCTGCCCAAAAGTACTGAGAAACTGTTCCATTCTCATGTCTGCAGTCAGATTTGCCATGTTTGGTTTCAATGTACACCACAACTTTGTCTACAAACATATGCACGTCATAAGTAAGCGCCATTTTACCTGCCCAGTGCGCGGGCGCCTCCTATTATTTCTATCTGAATCTCTTTTATTGCATCGTAAATAAGTATAGTGACAGTTTTTATTGCGCCAAACTCAGTTCCGGAGTTAGTTGGGGTGAGATTAACATCTCTGAACGAGTGCAGAATAAGTATGAGGATTGTCCATTTTAGAATTACTCTCGTCTTTTGTTCTGTGTTCCTGGTAATTGCTATAACATTTTCTTGAAATGTTTTAATAATTAGCTCGTAATTGTTGAGAGGATTTGGGTTGAGCTTGAAATCCTGTTGAGGATTTGTATTTCGCTTTTCAATTACGGTTGAAGGTACGGACTGAGATTTTAGTTTCGCTTTTTGATTTAAGTACACTTTTTAAACATTGTTGCCGCAATGATGATGCTACGAAAATGCTAAATAGATTATTATTCAAATCTTCTACTTTACATGGTATTTATTTATTTATTTATTTAATACTTTAAGCACACAAATGTACAGAGGCGGACTTAATGCCATAGGCATTTTCTACCAGTCAACCTTTGGGTGATGCAGAGACAAACAGTGGCAGGTGCAATTTCTTAAAAGAAAAGTATGTAATAGTATTCAATTGGTATAAGCAACACCTTCGGTTGTTATATTATATATGAAATTAGTTACCTTAAAGATAAAACACGCAACATAAAATCTATGCAAGGTAAAGGACAACACCGTAATCCGTATTCGTATTGAACTTACAGATTTATAAAAGGTACCAACAAAAAAGCGCCCCAGAATCCCGCACCAATTTCTTACTGTTCCTATAGAATATAACTGCTTATAGATATAGAAAACCCCCAAAAGAGAGACATTCACGCTCGAATTATCACTATTTGTTGCGAGTGCAAACTTCGCTCCCCATGCAGGTACAGAAAAAAACGGGGAGAATCCACGGAAACTTTTGCGTAAATAGTAAGGTATGTTTAAAGTTTGTGCTGAGGGTGAACTGATTGTGTTGCAGACTTTGTTCCTCTTATAGATACGTGTATTTGAGTATCAGGAACGTTTTTGGAATTTTTATTTTTAGGGACGTAGATTTTTTTTTGTATAGGCACGTCATCATTGTTATTAACTCGATCTTGCTTATGAGGTTACCAGTTTCTGGAATGTGGACTCAACAATTATAGTGCCGAGTGGTCATATCAGTTAATGGTTGGATAGCAAAAAGTTTCGACCAAAATCTGGAGAAACTTTTGCTAAATAGTTGGGTCAACAGTCAAAAGGCGGTCGTCTTGGACACGGCACGCACTTTGAGGAGTTTCCTCACTCTGGATCCCTAACCACCGTTAGCTTGGGTCTTACAATCTCGCTGCGAGTGGAGCACTATTTTTATACATGTAATTTTCAAAAATCATTTTGTGATTCTCTAGTGAATTCCTCTCTTGTTGATTTAATGTAATATCAATCATGATATTTATTATAATAATTAGTTTAATGTAAACGGTACATGTAAGTTTAAAAAAGGCCATCAAGAGATTCATCCAAATCGCATTACCATGTTGTTTGGTAGAGATGGCCATCCTTTTGGAACAATAGTGGCAAATAACTTGAAAGGTCTCATAATAATCTTTACCCTCTTCTAAATAAATATGTGAAGAGAAAACCCTTCTGATAGAACCTAGTGGGCACATGGAGGAGAATGTTCATGAGAAACAAAGTTTAAGTTTATACATATGTACGTACTTACCTATGTGTATACAAGACCGAAACATATACAATTACTGCATTCTCGTCGGTGTCAAAATATTTATAAAAAAAGTAGATCATTTGTTCCGTGAGAACAACGATCGTACTGACGGTAGATTGAATTACCGTCTTGTGCAAGAGATTTAATTTTTAGTTAAGGCGAAGCTGAGGCTGACATTCGTAATTTATTGTTGATGTGTTTCTTTTTTTTTTTAAAGCAAAAGAAATAAATTTCTTATGACACCTGAAATACCTGGAAATTTAACAATAAACCAAAGGCATGCTGACTTTTCTGTACTTTTCTAAATTGCTGAGTAAATAGTCTTAATTTTTCATTATATAAGAACCTTCTACAAAGTAAAAGAAATCTTAAAAAATACACATGAATGAAATGGGTGAAGTTGTTCTCAAGTTATGGCGTGACCAAGGGAAACAGGGGTACATTTTTATACAGATTAACAATGGCCTAATGTCAACTGATCGTCACCTTTAACAAGATTTAGTAGGTGAAAAATCAATTGTCTTTTCTTAAGAGTGGATTTATTGTTTTAATATTTAAATGGGACCAACCTTGAGAACCATCGAAATATGTAAAAAGTTATAAGTGGACAAATATAAAAACAAAAATACATACGAGTCGAATTCAGAACCTCCTCCTTTTTTTTCGTCGGTTTAAAAGCAAAGCTCTCGCCCTTAACATTTGATCACAGTACCAGAACAAATCAAGATGACGGCTGCATGGAATACATTGTGGTTATTAAAGTATCCCCTCTTATTGTTTTAATAAGATTCGTGTTTAAGATAAAACTACATGAATTCCTGCACACTAACCTGATTTCATGGATCAAGATCTTTTGATCGTAATTGATACTTAACTGATAGGTACTTTGCGTGGTGTGTAAATGTTCTAAATTTTCGCACTTTATATCATTCATATTTTCTTAATTAGGGTTCTGATAATTCTTTTTAAAACTAGAACCTTTATAAGATCGCTTCTTTTCCGTCAGTAACAAAAGTTTCTATCGAAATGTATGCAATGTAGGAATTTGCATTGGCAAGAGCTCGATGACGTGCATTCAGTTAAATACCATTTTTTCGCAATTTTCTAATTGTTCAATTTTATATGTATCATTTAAAAAAGCTTTCTTAATATATTTTTTTGGTATATCTTAAAGTATCGAGTCTAGGTATAGGTATTTGTATTTTAAATTATCATTTGCATCGTTTTGTATCGTGCTTTAAAAACCCAGGTGGTAGGAGAGAAAAAATATGTCTGTTTGACAGTATTGTATAATATACATACATCCGACTCAGCGCTTATTTTGCGTGTCAGTAATAGTAGCCGAAAAAAAAAATAGGTGCCTCCTTACAAAGGCCTTTCGATCTATGGAGTATCAATCTTTGTCTATTAAAGACGTTAAATAGCAGCACCAAGTGAACAAAATGAAATGCTGATCAATTTTTTCCAAGTCACTTAGTTATTTAGATGTCTATTTTAGGAGCTAGCGCATTACGCCTCATGCAGTATTAACTGCGACCAACGTTCGTTCTGTAGACGATTTTTTGATTTGGTTCCGAACCCTTATTTGAGGAGCAAATGATCCTGTTCTTTTATATGTATAGTCTCCTAACATCGTTGAACGTTTACTAAAATCAATTTTGCATTCACATACATCAATGACTGTTTGATTTGTACTTCAAAATTCAAAAATATTCATCACTAATGACATCGCCACACCACAGACAAACATTACAAATCCGAATGAAAAATAATGCCTCTATCTCACCCACTCGAATGCACTTAGTATGGAAATGAAGTCATCAAGCTAAAGCCTACCATTCACTACAGACTCGATCGCAGGGGCGACAGTGGTGACTCTCGTCATTCCTACAAATCATGTTTACTGGCTGTCCGAACAACGCGGGGGCAGACTGTCAATAATCGTGTATTGCACCCTTTTGTCCGTGGTGCGTTTGGTCTGCAGGATACAGAAGTTAATGAATGAGAGGTTTTTATTTAAAAAAAAAATGCGTGTCTGTTCCGACGCGCGAACGTAGTTGAAGTGCCATCGTCTGTTGGTACCAACATTGGTGACCAACACATTGGCTTTGGCAATATAGGTAAAACATAACCTTTTTTAGGTAACACTTGCATTAATTTAATTCCTCATAAAATGTTCAATTGAGTGAGTGTAGAGTCAACACTTAAAAAAGCAAGCAGTCTTTAGGAATGCAGTACTGGAAATCTTAAAACTACAATTACTGTCAGTCTGGCGCAACACGTCACATAAGCATGTCGGTGACGCAAACCCGTAAGTTTTCCCTGTACCAAAAATCTGTGAAGGCTACTAAAATAGTTTTCACTTAAATATAATAATAATACTTATCAGTTTTTCTTTTTCTTTGAGTAAGAAGTTACTGAATCTATTTCTCCCATTAGAATAAGAACTGTAAAAGCGGTAACTTTTTCAAAACTTCATGAAAAATATAGTTAAAATCTTTCTGGAGTAGCTTTCAACTTCAATACACCAATAGGAATAAGTTAAGAACTCATCCAAACTTCGTTTTACTTTCTTGATTGTATGCGAATAATTAATTGGTTCGTACTTATGACGACCCAATTATTAAGTGTAGCTAAATTATGACCCGACCATTTTGTGTGGATTTAAAAAAAAATATAGTACCTGAATTGATTGAAAAAAATGATTTTTCAAGGAGTGATGACCTTATTTTCATATATCCAGCAACAACTGTTTATCCACTGGGAGGGGGGGCCTTGGCTCAAATAAAAACTGATACTTTAAACTTAATATTTCGTAAACAGTTCCCTGAATTAAAAAAAAATGTTATTATAAACCACATTATGGAATAAACATGAAAAACTAGACTCTTTTCCAGTTTGCGAGTAAGAGAGATACTCTGTTTTTTAACTATCGTATACATATACGATAGTTAAAAAACAGAGTATCTCTATCAGGTACTAGAAAGGTGTAATTTGGTATGGACATATGTATGTCCATACCAAATTACACCTTTCTAGTACCAAGAGTCTTTGAGCTACGCCACGGACAGAAGGATGGACATTCTTTTCAACAGTTAGAATTTCGTGTTGACTCCAAAACCCTAAAGAAGATATGACATTCAAACACACAAAAAAAATCAAACGAACAAAATCTTGACACCGAGTATGACAAGCTGTATCTTCCACTTGACTCGCTCATGCACCGAACTGAACGGGTCACGAATCGACTCACCTGTTAGTGAATCTCGATGACTCGGCGGAAAGCGTTCACGTGCTATACAAGTCATTCTATTTGTTTGTAACTGGTTTGTACCGGTTACAGGATTACTATGTGTTTTTGTTGTTGCTCTCCTATGAATACAACAGGTAGTAATCGTTTCTGTGTTTGGGCTTTTGAATTATAGTGATTTTATAATGGTATAAGCCGATGTTGGTTGCTGGAAGCCTTATTGTAAACTCGTACTAAAATTATTGTAGAAGCTTATGGGCAGGTATATTTTATTCTCAAAAACCTGCTTTGTTTTAGGAAAGCAAAGGCAATATGAAGCACGGTTGGTGCAGTGGCTGAGTGATTGGCTGCTACGCTGCGTGCCACAGTTTCGATCACTGCACGGAACAAATATCAGGTAGTTGTTCCGGATGTGAGTTTAAATGTTACTAAACGCACCCACGAGAAATTCCTAGGGTGGGGAAAAGTTTAAAAACAAAAATGGCCCCCGCAGATATAGGGTTAAAATAAAGGAAACCTATAACTTACTTGAAGAAATCAACCTGCTTTGTACTCACTTCGATGTATTTCGCAAGTGCAGGCGTAGTGTTGCGTAGAGAAACTTGTGGGTAAGTAATTACAGCCACTCAGGTTGATCGAAGGTTAGGATATGGTTGCCGAGGTTGTTCCGGGAATGCCCGTCTGTTAAGGAACAAGACCCCTCAGCCTGGAACAGCACGATAAGCCGTTGTTCCGGGTAGGCAGAAGCTTGAAAGACTCACCTCCAATTTTTCCAAGGGGTATTGTGTTACCCAGTAACTGGGTTGTAGCCATCAGATAGGGAGATGCTACATGTAAAAAAATACTGGTACTCAGCTGCATCCGGTTAGTCTACCAACCCCAAGTTAAGAAAGAAAAAGGCTACGCAAATAATTTAGTTAGACACAAAGAAGACTTCGTTACAGCTATGCTAAAAACTTGCATAGATAGAGGTACGCTTGCTTGCAGAATACAGCTATGCTAAAAACTTGCATAGATAGAGGTACGCTTGCTTGCAGAAGTTTTGCATTAGTGGAGGTTCACACAAGGTTCCGTAAAATCTGACTTTGTATAATGTGACGTGTATATTTACCAGTCCAGTTGATTCAAATGAACGAAGCACACATACCTGAAACAAAACACAAATGTTATTAGTAATGATTTGTTAAATTATAAATAAAAAAATAATGGTGGACAGTCCACACAGCATCATCTAGCCTCAAGCTAAGCAGAGTTCGTGTTATGGGTACTAGATGACTGATATACTTAATACAATACATTACATAGATAGATATTTTTTATTATACATGGCAAATACCCAGAAAACCCAGAACAAATCTTTGTAGATCGTACAAACATTTGTCCTAGGGCGGGACTCGCCACATCGGTCGTCGAAATCACAATATCACGTTTGTCCAGATGCTTTGCCTTATCACCAACATATTATTGATGATTGTAAATTGTAATGGCTACCCATCTGGTGTCTAATGACGAAGGTTCAAAAACATTCTTAACTTTACGTCTTGTTACAATACCCCACAGCAAAGCAAGAATGACCTAGACACAAAGATATCTTCAGTCAAACCGACAAGAAACATCAGAAAGTCTCAATATTATTCTTTCGAACCCAGATGAAGGCAATAACATATGAACAAACAAACTGAACTGAATCGGTTAAACTAAACTAGCAAGTGACGAACTACGTCTCAACAAAGACAAACAGTAGCTTTATTCGCAACAATAAATAAAACAAGCAAACACATGAGAAATAGTGGGTATACCCTTAGGAGCCCTCATTATTTTAATAGTGTAAACCATATTATCCAAACTAAAATTAACTTTATTTGCCGAACATACAACCTAAATTCGTTTAGCACATCACTTGAGGTATTCAAAAGTTGAACAACACTATTTGCCAGCTGAAAATTAACCTTCAAGAGGAAATGATAGGGTTTATATTGGTGTTTTGTTTTCTCTAGCTTAGTGGTTGACCGGTAGGGACCGCACACAGTGTCTTGACGCCTACACTAGAATCGAATACGCCTTCGGATCAAGGGGAGACGAATAATTAACGTGTATCAAAGTTTCCAAACTTGGGATGCTAATAAAATATTTGCATGCGAAACTTTTATGAGACGTAGATCACTGACTATGTATGACGGACTTGGCATCTTATACCTGGTAGACAAGCGTATCTATAAACCCCAACACTCTGTGTTTTTTCTTCTGGAAGGTTATTAGATACTTTCTTTAATTTTAATCACGTATAATTTGGTGAACTTATTAAGCCAATCGACAGAAATATGTAGCTAAGTATAATAAATTATAAATGTAACTTTTTCAAAAGCTCTATTCAGGGGTTGACATATTTTTAGATATTGGCGCTTAAACTTTCTGCAGTAATCATTTTTGGGAAGAGCAACTCGCAGTTTTAACCTATGAAGTTGTCGGCTGTTTAAGCGGACTATCCAGTAGTGCCTTAATAATTTAAGGCGTCCAGCCAACTTCTACACTGAGCAAATACGCGCTAAGGGCACCCCTTGCAGGGTAGGGACCTCGTCTTAGGGTAGCAGCAAGGGACAGGATGGATCGGATCAAGTTTTCTGATTGATTTCGAACCGTCTTTTACAACGGGGTAAACTGATGCCATGAGTTTAGTGGATGATTTGGCCTAGCGTTGAAATTTTTCGTCGACTTTTCCCAATTTGTATGTCTTTTTGCTAATATTCTTCTTTCTACTTTAAACTGTAATAAATCATAATTTAATTCTGACACAATGAGATTTTTATGAAAAGAAGTGATCTTTTTAATATTTTTTTTTTAATTTAATTGGGAATTGGTCAGGATAAAATGTAAAAAATATGAGAAAGCCTTCGAATATTTTCACAATGAAGGTTTTCAGAATCATGTACTGACCTCACCGTGGGCTCACGAGGTTGTGCCGAGTGTGCGTCCATGTCTATTCCACATAGTAAATCTCCTGTCTATGTCATTGCGATAAGATACGAGTTCTTAACACCTTAACTGCCAAACAACAAGACACAATAGAAAATGCATTGTTTGTCGGGCACTTGGCATTTAAGGTGTTAATGAGCAACAAAATAATAGTACCTACGTCAGATCTCATTAACAGTTGAACGATGGATATAATATCATATCGATAACACTTCAAGTACCAAATCACCTACGTTCTTACTAAAACACAAGCATAAAATCACTAATACCGATATCAAAAGGAGACATAAAAAGGTTATTGATACATTAAGACCACCCATTTCTTCCGTATATTTTCGACTAAGTAGTGGTGGCCACCGGTAACGTAATTATTCCGTTTTATTGTAAACAGCCGGTTTGTTTGTATGTATAGTGTCGGATTAAACCGTCAAAACACAGTTGAATCGTAATTAGATTTAATGATGTTGAATTTGGAGCATGTATCGTGCTAGCAGGATTTAGATTTCAGCCATTTATAGGTTGATTACGGTTTTGGATGACAGTTATTTGATATTCGAACGACGCTTGTTTTTGTGTGTTCGAAGGATTTATTCAACTTGTAGATTTTATTTGTCATTTTGATTTCGGGTGTTGATATCCTCACCATTCGGTTAACTTATTACATAAGGTAATTGATACTCATTTCCTTGTAAGTTTAGTATGTTTCTGTGTAAGATATTTTTATTGCTATCTTAGTAATGTAATTCGATTCCTTATTGAATTGTTCACCTATTAGAAGATGCTTAGTGCTATTCAACAAAACTGAGAAATAAATGTGCTTTTATAAGTAGACGCTACAATTTCTCGCCCTATTAAGAATAATACAATGAGTTATAAAGACAGCGGTACACAAAGAAGTTCAAATAAATTCATATGTACCTCCTGTGTGCAGTTTCGCAAACGTAAGTCACTGGTTATTGCGGTGTGCCACCCGCCTTATTCGCCATGTGTCGTTAGCAAAACAATAAACATTTAAATATGAATATCAAACTATTTTATGGCACAAATTTGGTCTGTGTTGTTGGCAAAAAATGACATCTTTGTAAAAGCTGAAAGGTAAACTAAAATTTTGATTGTTTTTTGTTTTTTTTTTAATGTTGCCACAGAATAGGAATTTCTCCTGTATTGTGGGTGTATTTACGAACATTCTAACTCACAAAAACAAACAGGTAGACCCGGAACAACGACCTGTAGGCCATTCAAATATTAGTTACGTGCGGAAATCGAACCCACGACACGCGGCGCAGCAGTCAATCTCTCAGCTACTGCGCCAACCGATCCAATTGCAAGACACATCTGTAAATTTTACACTTACAATATTATTGTGTCTTCCAACTTTACAACACTGTAAATGTATAAATTATACTGGCTGTGCCCTCGACTTTGTCCACGTAAAATGTTACAAAATATAAGTTTTCATTTTTTGCGCTGAGTTTATCCCAAACAAACAGACAGAGAATCAGACAGATTTTTGCGTTTGAATATTTCCTGTGCGATTACCAAACATTTTTCTTTCTTTCTTTAATTACAAGAGTCAAAATAATAATAAACACCTATTACTTTCTTGCTGTCCATACTCAAGTAGCTCACGTCGTCAAGGAGGAGCCGCCGATTAAGATTATCGGTTCCGTATATGGCCACTTGAACATCGTCAGCAGTTTGTAGATTACGTCTAGGAACACTTACAAAGGACTACGGAGGGAAATTTTACGCATTTTTATAAAGGTGTAGGGTGTCAACCTCAGCGTGCTTGAAACTTATTTGCACTGAGGTGACATTCGTTATTGTAGATAAATCTAGAGGTAAATACAAATTGCGTAACACTTTGACCTTGAGCTGGCCTACCGCAGTATAGTGTTCCAATAGACTAAG
This sequence comes from Phlogophora meticulosa, assembly GCA_905147745.2. Lineage (NCBI taxonomy): Eukaryota > Metazoa > Arthropoda > Insecta > Lepidoptera > Noctuidae > Phlogophora > Phlogophora meticulosa. The sequence goes on from LR990521.1 coordinate 4,286,771, forward strand.
AGGCCAGTTTATACTGACTTTAATCCCATTGACGTGCGGCCTACCGTACTTGCAGTTAATTGCATCAGTACGCTGTTTTTGTACTTGACGAATATAAGCCTGCCTACTTAGTCTTCGTTTTTCTAATAATGTGTTCATAGTCCCCCTATGAATATTTAGACCAGTCTCCTATGCTCTCTCCTCATATCATTGTTATCAACGATGCTTTGTTTAAAATGTAATCTCCAAGTCAGAAAGGATTAAAATTATAAAATGAACAAAATAATACTAAAACTTGAACCTCTAACATATTCCGATTAGCCAGTCAAATAGCTATAAATCTAGGATTAAGGCCAGATTTGAGCGTGAGTATCGTTGTGTAATATCCGAACATAACTATCCCATAGAGTTTAATCATACATACGTAATTACGCAAACTCTCGCCTTTTCCCCATGGGAGCTGGCAGGAACTACAGATCGCCACCCCCTAACATACTTCTTTTGCTTTATTTACGTTCACATTTCTGGTTATTCATGCACGTTGTTGTCAGTACTACGCAAAGGCTCTATCTGAACACTATCATCATCTGCCTAGCCTTTTCCCAAGCATGTTGACTGGAGAAGAAGCTGACCCCAGCTTCCAGTCCAACCGGATGCAGCTGAATACCAGTATTTTACATGGAGCGACTGCTTATCTAACCTCCACAACCCAGTTAATGATGAACACGATACCCCTTGGTAACACTGGTTGTCAGACTTTCGGGTTTCTGACGACCCGTAACGACTGTCAAAGATATAGAAATGACAGTTGGGACCAACGGCTTAGCGTGATTACCGAGGCATGGAGGAGTCTTGATATATTACGAACGGTTACCCATCCACAGACTGACCATGGTAAGCGTAGTTTAACCCCCGATCAACCAGTGCGGCTGTTTTTATTCAGCCACAAGCACCTGATGCAATATTTTTAAGAATATCACCAATAAGGTATTATTATAATTAAACAAAGTCGATTTCTATTATTAGTATTGACGCATCGACTCCATCCTTCTATTGTTAACGTTAGTAAATGCACAACATCCTCGCGAGGTGTGAGTTAGGATTACCATGATTTTGCTGTTTCATATCAGGACACAGGACTTTTGTTTGCATAGTTGTGACTTTGAATAATGTTAATTTCCCATTGACGATATCCAAGGAGAAGGGAATGAACATTTAACCACAGTAGATAAATATACTACTGTGATTTAACTGTGTAGGTATAAAGCATAGATTAATCGGCCAACGATGCTTTTTTTTTTGCTTATCGAGCATAACTGTGAGACACAGATAAATCATCTTAGAGATTTTTTTATGTGTTATTCGGTTTTTACATCTGGAATTTCTCATTAGCAGCTCAGACTTTGGATTTGAGCCCGGTAGATGGCAATTGGCTCATTTGCTACTACGTCGTACTCAAACATGAATGGCGAAATATGGGTGTACTATACATAGGTACACCTTGTCTAACTCTTCAGGCAATACTTGCTTGATATTAAATTAAGTTACATATGTTATAATCGGCTGTGCCAAAAAACTTCACCTAATTATTATTTTTTTAATCAATGAAAAATTAAGACATCGTTCTTTGCTGCAACTAATTCAACATCCTATCCGCTTTTGAGCTCGTATCCGCACGCTTGCTGAGGTCAGTCTATGGATGGGTGACCGTTTGCAACATATCGAGACTCCTCGTCAGCCTCTGGCTATCATTTGTAGATCTTTGGCAGTCGTTACGGGTAGTCAGAAGCCCGTAAGTTTGACAACCAGTCTTAGCAAGGGGTACAGTGTTGCCCAGCAACTGGGTTGTGAAGGTCAGATAGGCAGTCGCTCAATGTAAAATACTGGTATTCAGCTTCATCCAGACTAGGGATGACAATTCACTTTTATCAACATAATTGAAAAGACCAAATAAAAGCAAAACACTATCGTCTAGTCCCGTCATATTTCCAACGCGGGGCAGCCCTACTAAGCGTGACTTGCTACCTTCCGCACGATAATTCTCGCTTCCTGCGGTCATTGCAAGTCATCGTAGGGGTGAAATGATTAGAAATTAGTGCCTATTAGTAACCTTTTCTGATATTAATGCAGTTAGATTTATTTCGTTGAGGGTTACTTTAATTGCTCTGTGGCGGGCATCGACCTATGTCTGAAGAAACTTGGATGAGTTATTCATATGTTCAGAAGGTACACATTTGTTTGAAATACTTATACACTTATGATTTTGTATTTCGTTCTTTACTTTGATTTTGTATATTATGTATGCAATAAATTTTACTGTAAATAAGTATCTGCCTGTTTGTCTATAGTAATTAGGTAAACATAGTATAATGTAGTCCTTGAGTGTTAAATCAATGAATTAGTTAATTATATATAAAGTTGAGTTTTTTAATTAAATCGAGCTTCACAATAAAAACAGTTTACTCGAAAAATAAAAGCTTTGTGTATCTGTAGAATTGTTGTAGAATTATTTCTAAATCGTAATATTTGTCAAATAGATAAATATATATTATTATTATTCGCTTCTTGCTAAAAAATGACAGCTACATAAGTCAAATGAAGGTTAAGCTACGCTTGCCGACGATCGGCGACCGTCCATAACATACCGAGACCCCATCGTGCTTAAGAGTGAAAGTAAAGGCTGCAGATCTTTGACAGTCACTAAGAGTTATCAGACACCCTAAAGTCTGACAACCGTGAAAGTCATATAGACAGGCGTTCCATGTAAAATACTGGTATTCACCTGCATCCGGTAACTGTAAGCCGGAACACACCTTGGAAAAAGGCTTGAACGATGATGATTCATGAAACACAAGCCTTAATAAAACCATGATATAAAAAAACGCGTTGCCTTTGAAATGTCCTAAAAATATCAACACATATCAAGCTATGTTATATCTGTCCGGTCAAAAGGTTACATTAAACTTTCAGCTGAATTCGAAATGAAGAGAGAGAAAACTTTTCATTTGAAATAGGCTCTTGCAGGCTTTTACTTACCTATGAATTCAGAAGCGAGAAAAAGATATTAAGCGACTCAAACCCAATTTTCAGACGACTGAGTTATTTCTAACATTGGCACTTTAAAATTCAAGCTTTAGTATCCTAGTCGAATATTTAGCTCTCTCTGCACATTTAGACGAATATTCGTCTTTAGGAATGTCTGGGTATTGTACAGGCTTTTTTTGTAATAAGCACCGGCACGGGACTTGAGCGCTGGACGCACTAGTGGGGGTAAGTTTGCGCATAGGCACTTTAATCGACTACTGCGCAACTTTAAGTCAGCGCCCAAGATCCGTGCCGGTAACTTTACAACTGAATACTTCGTATCTATTTTAATAGTAGTTTATTTTATAGTACTTTTTATTAGGTTTTCGTATCCGATGGGTGCCAAAGAAACCCTATTACTAAGCCTCCGCTGTCCATCCGTCCGTCTGCCTGTAAGCGGGCTGTACCACATAAACCGTAATAGGCAGACAGTTGAAATTTGCACACAGTGTGTATTTGCGCCTGTTACGAGTTCAGGTATTCCTCTTCACAAATCATTATCTGATTAATGATTACAAGTATTGTAAAACATTAATGTTAATAGGGTAAGAAAAGTATGGAAATTCTTGGTTATTCTTCTACAAATTTACTACAAATCTACTTTTAGAAGAGGCAACTAAAATTATTTTCTTTCTTGTAAATTTGGCATCCTAAAGTACCATTAAGAGGTCTTTTAAAAAAATGATTAAACTTAGACTTTGAATTCTTTCTTTCTTCTTCTTTATTCTTTTTAAAAAACGTTGCCACACATTAGGAATTTCTCCTGAATGTGAAAAGAGACCATCTTTAAATTAAAAAATAAAACTGGTTTGATTATTTCACCACCAACAAAACCGTCCTTGAACATCCTATAAAACTTCCAGACCAACTTTTCCTTCTAAGCCGACATTACTAACGACGATCAGTGACCACTACTAATTGCCTAACTAATCACCCGACGTATCTCGACTTGCGAGTCTTGCGACACGGTGCAATGATCAATTAAACAAAATGCGAAGCTCGCTCGACTCACAATTCGATTACGTCGCGTCGCAGCCGCGTTTTAGAAAGTAATTCGAGTAGACTTTCACCACTACGTAACCCTGTTAGGGGTTGATTTCGGAATTTGAATTTTGTATTGCATTTTAGTGTAGTAGTGTATTATTTGTGAAGCAAGAAACTTGAGAATACAAGCAGCATTTAAGATATGTTGGGGTCAAAATCTAATAACCAGTCTTACGAGTACCAAGGGGCATTTTTTGCCCAATAACTGGGTTGTAAAGATCATAGGCAGTGTTCCAAGTAAAATGCTTGTATTCAGCTGCATCTGGTTAGGTTAGGTTGGCCAACATTGTTTCCAATATTGACCCCTTCGTCCCCCCAGGGCGGAGGACATCCATGAGGATTCTCCAAATCGTATCATAAAAAAAGCTTGGCCAACATTGTTGGGAAAGGCTAGGCAGATGACGATGTAATAATAAATCAATTTATACAAAAATATAACATACAACGTGAAATACAGGTTAATAAAATATATTTTTTCACGTATGCACTAAAACTAACTGTTTTCAATCAAAGCAATTAAGCAAGTACAACGAAAATAACAAAAATACGCATTGTTTCAAGGAAAGCGTTTGAAAAGCCATTTTTGCTTTGTCACGCTCCAGTTTATAACAGTAGCGGAAATACTGTCACCACAGCGCGTATCCCACACGTAGTGTCCCACTATAATTTACATTTACCACCAAGAAATACAAACAAACAAGATAACAGTATGAAAACAAAAATAGCACACGAAGAGGAATAGAAAGGGACGAATTTATCGGGCCATTACGACCGCGACCGGCAGCATTCATGTGTCATAAAGAGAAATAACAATACAGATGCAAGTTGGAAATAGTAACGAAATTTCTGACTTGCTATTTGATTCACCACTTAGTTGGTCACTGTCTGTTTGTGGCCTGTGTTACGTTTATCACATAAATTCTTTTAGGCTTCCAGCTGCAGTTGTTTTCTAAATATATGAACAGCTAGTTTACTTAAGAATGTTTTACGTTTTAATTTTTGGCCGGTCGATCTTCAAGCGTTAGTAATGCTTGCCGAGGTCGATCTGCGGATGAGTGACCACCCATTATATACCAAGACCTCGCAATGCCTCGGAAAGCACATTATGAGGTTGGTCTCGGCTGCCATTTCTAGATATTTGTATGCAGAAGCACGAAGTCAGACGGGGGGTATCGTGTTTCTCAGTTACTGAGCTGTAGAGGTCAGATAGACAATCCATGTTAACTACTGATATTCAGCGGCATCCGGTTATACTGGAAGCTGACCCCAACAAAGTTTTAAAAGCTGGTCAGATGATCATTTTCATGTTAGGGACACGAGACATCCATAACAAAAACAGTCCTAAAAAAAATCGTGCCATAGTCATTTTACTGAGGCATGCCCGAAAAAAAATTAATAAGCTATGTTCACATCACTGAAATGTACTCTTAGTTTACCATCACTGCTTATGGAAAGTCATGACCTTTAAACCTCAGCCAAAAGCAGCTCCGACCCTTCCCTGTGTTGACATCGATTTACTACTCACTCTGTTAAGGCAACCAGCCTTAAAGATAAGTAAATAAATAACCACCAAGCACCCGTTAATGTCCCGCAGATAAAAGGCGGCTCCAAGAACCACATTCTCTTAGAAGTTTTTTCCAAAGACAAGCCTGCTTCTGCAGAATAACCAATTTAATTCACATTTCTCCATATTTGGCCGCATTATAGCCGACCAGTCGACAATACTGCATTGTACCAGTAACTTAATCCGATAGGAGCAGTTCAATAAATACAGGATCTTAGCCTACCAAAAATAAAGATCAAAGTTAACTGGGGGTGCACACGGCGGCGCCTACGCAAGAGTGTCGTATGAGTATTTTTAGCGTCGCCCAAGAAGTTTTATTTGATTGCTACACAACACATAGTTGTTGGGATTTGTGTTTCAAATAAGTCATGTTTAAAAATAACAAAGCGATAAACTCCTGAATGGGAAAAAGCTACGAATAAAGGTAAATGTAAGAATCAATAAATAATGGAATCAGCAACTGAATAGCGATAGAAACGACCCCACATTTTGCTTTACTAAGCGACATCTAGTGGCATAATCCAATAATAATTACAAGTAGATACTAGCAATAGGTAGGTGAGGTACCGGGTTTGCAATAAAATACGATGGGTTTTTATATAAAAATAGTCTCAAGTCTTTCGAGTTACTTTCTTATAACATAAGAACAGCCTGCTTGCCAACGGCTGTCTAACTTATTATATTTGTATTTTATTTATAAAAAAGGTTAATACATAAACTTAGACAAGGCACACAAATAGACCCCTGGGATCTGTCTTAGCATGCCATGGTCTGAGATTTGTTAAACGCGCTATTAACAGTTAAATTTGAATCAAATCGTACAGTTTTACATCCCTTCCTATGAGTTGTCGCGTGGTGTTATAAATAGTCTATAACCTTCCTCAAGAACTGGGATATCAAATGCAAAATCGAAAGAATGAACCAAATCCAACCAAAAGTTTTATAGAATAGCGCGTTTAAAAAAGCAAACATTTTTTTTTATTGGGAAAAGCTCACCACACTATTCCCAAACTACTGCAACTCCTGAAAACCAGAATTCACAGTGGCGACCTCCAGAAAAACGTCGAGATAATGAAGCCCGACGAGTCCCGAAGAAACGATTCAACTGTCTTGCATCCCGCGAAGAGATTAATCAGAAAAGAACAGCGTAGGAGTTAGAAATCATTTCCACTTCCCTCTATAAAAAGCAGGAGACAGAACAGAGCTAGGCCAATAGGCACAAAAGGGATATTTACTACTGGGTTAAGTGCAGTTACCTAACACCACGGTTTAAAATTAACAGTGATATTAATGGGTCCTAAATGATGAGTCCTAAATTACATTTGATTGTAATAGTCGACTTTCTAAAAAGTCCGTATAGAAAACAACTCCGGATGCAACTTGCATACTATCTAAAAACAAAGCAAATAAACTCTTTAGTATGGACAGATTCTTAATATGTTTTTTTTTTTTTTTAAATTGCCCCTCACTAGGAATTTCTCCTGTATCGTGGGTGCGTTTACAAACATTTAAACTCACATACACAAACAGCCAGACCCGGAACAACTACCTGTAGATCATACAAATATTTGTTCCGTGCGGGGATCGAACCCACAACACGCGGCGCAGCAACCGATGGCTCAACCACTGCGCCAACCGTGTCGTCTAATTATTACTCGTATAATAGTTTATGCCATAACATGGCATTAACTTTTTAAATATCCATAGAGGCCCAAAGGCTTTACAGTAGCTTTACCTAACTGACAAGAACCACACCCATAATAATCGATTATTTAATCGATGCAGACACGTAAATCTTTAAGGCCCTATCTCGATTTCAGGTCCAAGCTACATCGATTAGTCTTATCTTTGGGCTACGTGTATAATTCGCACTAATGTTTTGTCATAAATATAGTGGTCGTGGAATATAATTTGCAATAATTATTTTGTAGCAATCTATGTAGTTGGGAAACAATATTTTGTATTCAAATGCGTTGACCATAGTTTTGCCTCTGATTTATTTATTTATAAAATCACCATTTACAATTACTATTATTACAACCCAACGCAATAATAAGTCAAACTTAATAATAACAACTTATGTCCTAAAACTTAAACGAACGATGACGAACGTACGACGATGTATATACCTAAAAGAAGCAAAAGGAGTATGTAAGGAGCGTACCCGATAGTGTTCTGTAGTCTCTACCTACCGAGAAAGGCGTGAGTTTATATAATGTAATGTACGATACATCAGTTTGGAAATAATTTATGGTTTCCATTTCCTCAAGAATAATCTAATCAGTTCTATCTTTCCAAAATCTCAGCAGAATGTTTTCAATCCATTTTCTGTAGCCAAATCCGTACGTCACTTAAATATTCCATGGGAAATAATCTCCACCTGGGCCGGTCACATCCGGCAACGGAATTTTCCATTTCCACCCGGTGTGTGCCACTTCCGGGGAGGGGCTAGTGGGGAACATGTCCTTTCAAGTACTCCTGTTCTTGTGAGTCGTGATTCTATGCTCACGCTAGCAATCAGCCGTCATTGTCCAGACTCGTTCGATAATTTTCGTCACATGCATTTTGGGATGTCCGCTCGTTTTTGTTTGGGAAAGGTCTGTGTAGCAATGCAGTTATAGTTAGTAACGTAAGTGTAACGCATATTCATAAGCAGAACTTTTCTTTACAAGTGAAAGTAATGGATTTTTCCATCTGGATTTTCTCAGTAGCTGCCCATACTCTAGACTTGTGTCTTTGTGTAGGCTCATCTACATGGGACTAAAAACATAACTGGCGTACACCTCTGCCTTACCTTTTGGAGAATAAAGGCGTGATGTACTGATAAATGTATTTCCAGGCAAGGCCTGTACACATCGTGTGTACCGAGCGCACCAAATGGTTTTAAAATTAATTTGTTTTTATTCTTTATTTATTTACGGTTTAATTGACAGCACGGTTGGCGCAGTGGCTGAGCGATCGACTGCTGCGCCGCGTGTCGTGGGTTCGATTCCCGCACGGGACAAATATTTGTATGGCCTACAGATAGTTGTTCCGGGTCTGGCTGTTCGTGTATGTGACTTTAAATGTTTGTAAACGCACCCACGACACAGGAGAAATTCCTAGTGTGGGGCAACGTTTTTTTTTTTAAAAAAAAAAAAAAAAAAAAAAAAAAAAAAAAAAAAAAAAAAAATTAAACATTTGAGATTTTAATATCCGTGGCTTTAAGCCGGTTGAGAGGTTAATCTGCAAAACCAGTTGGTATTTTCCAGCTCAAGTTTTGCTTATCTCTAAATAGAACAAAATAAAATGATAACGTTATTAGACGCTCGCTGTGTTCTAGCTATACAAAAGACTTATTACTGAAATCTGAATCTAAAAATTGCAACGTTATGACCTCCAGTTGTTAACACGAGAATTCTCACTTTTGAGCTATTCCAGTAACATAATAAAAGAAAGAATCCACAGGCAACTGTTCCGAAGCATATTTTCCTTAGAAAAAAACGCCAAAAGAAATGAAAAGGTAAAAAGGAGCGCGAGAAAACTAGCAAATAAGCCGGCTGGCTTCCGGAGACGTAAATATAAAAATAAATGAAAAATATATTATATAAACATTTTCGGGGGCGTTAAATTTGCATTTTAATGGAGATCCACGCGTAGGTAACAAGTTTAACTAATAGCCGTGAAATGAGGGGAGGCGAAATGGGCGGCCGGGGCACAGTGGTGCCTTTGTTCAGCGCCGGGCCAAAAATGTCATAAATTCAAAAAGGTTTACTGTCTTTGTCTTATGAGTTCACTGTTTATGAGTGTAAAGAAAACCTGTGTGGACATTCTTTATCCTTTATGAGCATACTTTGCTTTTAATGAGTATCAAAATGTTTATGAATACATCAGTTTAAGGGGTAATGATAATACCAGTCTGTTACTGTCCCACTGTGCAGGGTAAAGGCTTCTTCTCATACAGAGAAGGCACGGCTTTTTAACACCATGCTGGCTGATTACGGGTTGGCGAATAAATGTACAGATTCTGGTGAAACCAATTTTGCCAGTAAATCGTCTGCTTTAACTTATTTTCAATGATTCCGTTGTATGTTTGTACCTAAAATCAATAGCTTTACTTTTACATACATATTATCTTTGAACGTTACTAAAAACAAAATATACTCTACAGAACGCAGTTCCACAAACCAAACAGTCTAATCCTGCAACCGCAATTGCGAGCGCAACGGGTCAAGTTTCTTTTCAACGTAATTTTACTTCATATCCTACAAAATACAAAACATTGTTGGGGTACAGTTGGTTCATAGGACAGTGGTACACTAGTAATCCTGGCTGAACAATCGGCCACCGCTCGCTCCGCGGAATATGGTACTAAATAAGAAGAGAGCGCTCTCTTCGTGCGTCAAAGAATAAATTGATGGAGAGGTCAAAGCTTTGTTATATGCCTACATCAGTTTGGGCATCCTGAAGACAGTGAAATTCCACATTTTGATCGTCAAAGATTCCCATGATGTTAGCTTAGCTTTTGCTAGTAACCACATAATCATTTCAGCAAAAAGACGTCCACTGCTGGACATAAGCTCGCCAATGATTTTAACAACTATTGTCACTGTCACTTGTCACCTTCATTCATCTTTTCTTGAGATCTCCAGTAACCATATTTTTTAAACTGAATAATATTATTTTAATTGGTACTGTAGTGTCAGTCAAAGATCCAAGAATGACAGCCGGGACCAACTGCTTAACGTGCTTTCCAACGCACCGAGAGGTCACAATATGTAACTTGCGGTCAGCATTCCACGATAGTAATTCCCTATTAAATAGTACCAAACATTACACAAGTATATATACACTGAATTTAAAAGTGACGAAGCGTTGCATGTCACCTTGTCATTCTGTTCCTAATTCAAACCCATCCATCAGAGAACTGTCAACTCTGTTCCAATAATCTACGGTTCGTCGCCACATAAAGCCGTCCCAGCGTTATCTTGGCATATTGCATACCGTGCGGACGCATATGATAAGTGCATAACCCGAACGTTTGTTGGAAAAACACACTTTCATCGCGGAAAGCGCCCCGAGACGATCTTGTTTTTCAACTAGATGTTTGTGTTTACATTGCTTGGGTGAATTTGTCTTGTGAGGAAGGGATGTGGGATATAATATAGGGGTTATGTTATTGGATGTGGATTTTGTATTGATAGTTTGAGTTATGGTGATGTGAAATAGGGGAGTTAGTCGTTAGAAGTCCTTATTAAATTCCCATATAGTAGATATTCTTTGAAACCTGGTTTTGATCATTCTGTTTAATTTAAGTATCAAATATTTTAGTGTTGTAGTATGCTTCTCTCAACTGCCTAGAGGTCGCTGCATACATGGCAATATACTTCGGTAACCCAGGTTCTTTCCGAGAGATCGCCAGCAATATCAAAGCACTGCTGGATTTTCTAGACGAGTAAGGGGTTTTTTCTTTTGTTCCGTGCGGGGATCGAACCCACAACACGCGGTCAGCAGCCGATGGCTCAACCACTGCGCCAACCGTGTCGTCAAATAGGGTTTGTCAAATAAGGTATTGTCCTACCTATACGCAAAATACGAGTTGCGGATATGCCATCATACAATACAATACGATAGTCTTGTCGTGTTAACACACGATTGATTTAAAAAAAAAACTTCAAGATTGTCTTCCAATTAAACTACCTGTAGCTAGCATTTGCGCATATTATCTCGCTTGATGTTACGTCACCCTCTGCAGCCGTCAACCTACGCCTACAGTTCCTATCCTGGATCACTTCTTTTTTTGAGTTGATTTTCAAACCTCGCACCTTTTAATAAACCCACACCATCCAGTCTTCGTAAAACACACCAGGGATAAACTTAACACTCTATAACCAAATCTATTCAAATTTACACTTACATAATCATCATCCCGGCGATAAATTCTCTTAATCTTGTAAACGGCACATAAATAAGTACAAGTCGTGAGTCACGTGACCTCGCCACAACAGCTAATTGTATGTGTGCGTTTAAGAAATTCGCAAATAAATAAGTGTCCCACCCACTCCAAGTCCGTGTGGTCAGAATGAAACACTCGCCGGTGCTTTATTGAAATGATTGTGGTCCACTGTCGGAGCGATGAGGGATATATTCCATATTCAAATATACAGTTCGAATTCATGGTATTTTTAATTAAACAAATTAATATGAACTTTACACCGTTTAAATTATGTAGATTTATTGAATGACAGTTCTATTGTAAAAGTCATAAAAATGTTGAAGTTGTTACGCAAACTGGACGTTACGTGTCGTTGTTAAAGTTACTTTTCCAATAACATAATTATTTGTTTACATTTTTGGTAGCTAAAATTGCAATTGCCGTATCTTTATTAGGCAATTTATCAATAGCCTGCTTTGGTTTTCAGTGTCACCAGATAGAAAGCTACTATCATTATGTAATTGTCTTTGTGAGCTTTTCGGAGATGATAAGTAAAACCTACAAAAGCTGGCAACCTCAACAAGGAATAAAAACGCCTCAAATTCGTTTAATCCTCTAAATCAAAAACAAACCAATGCCTATATTTCTAAACCTACGGTGGTTTAGCAAAAGAGGCTTTGATTTGTTTTAGATTTAACCTTTTTCTAAGTCATGCTTATTCAGGGCTTTTCTAAGACGGTCCCAAAGCTCTAATACATGTACTGTTGATAGAAAGATAAAGATAGTTTTTATTTGTCCAACATGAGTATACATACAAATGGCATGCAAGATGTTAAATAAAATTATGTCACAGTCATGTTTTGCCTGAACAGCGTACAAATATAAAAAGGTAGGATGTTACACAAACCTTTTGAATTAATCAGTTTCATATTTTGACAACCGATGTGGCGGGCAATGCCGATGGTCCGCCTGCGACGCAGGAGGTTGCGGGTTCGATTCCCGCCCTGGGACAAATGTTTGTACGATCTACAAATATTTGTTTCGGGTGTTCTGGGTATTTGCTATGTATAATAAAGAATATATCTATCTATGTAATGTATTGTATTAAGTATATCAGTCATCTAGTACCCATAACACAAGCTCTTCTTAGCTTGGGGCTAGATGATGATGTGTGGATTGTCCAGCATTATTTATTTATTTATATTATTAACAATTTTGAATATAATTTTAATTTTCAAATGTTCAATAAAAAAAAACTGTCACACCGTCCATGTTCACAATTTTCGTAATGTGGATCATACAGCTATGTTTCATTAAAAATAATCATTTTACTGTAGTTTAAAATAACTTCCTGGTTATAAAAGTTTTACAGCACTCAGTGGAGTCATGCCAATGCGTGCCTGCATACGTTAATAGTAAGTCATAGGTATATTAATATTGCACTAAGTCAAAATTGGTACTTTAGAATGAGTTTACCGTTAAAAGCATGTACTTAAATAATTATGTACCTACCTACAGACTTTTTACATCTCTTTCAGCTTTGGTTGCACGCAAAGAGTCTATACAATTAATATAAGTCTGAAATCGCCAACCCGTCTTGAGCAAGCGTGGTGAATAATGCTCGTGCCTTCTCTGTATGAGAAGAGGCCTTTGCCCTGCAGTGGGACAGTAATAGGCTGGTACTGAATTGAAAGAGTCTTTGTCAAAATGGGCGTAAGACCAACAGCATTATTATGGATGCATGCTTGCAATGGGAGAGCACATAGTTCTTTTTTAAGGGTTCCATACCCAAAGGGTACAACGGGACCCTATTACTATGAACGCTGTCCGTCTGTCTGTCTATCCGTCTGTCACCAGGCTGTATCTCACGAACCGTTATAGTTAGACGGTTTAAATTTTCACAGGTGAGGTATTTCTGTTGCCACTATGACAACAAATAATATGCGTAAAAAACAGAATAAAATAAATATTTAAGGGGGCTCCCATACAAAATACGTGATTTTATAGCCGTTGTTGTAGATAATGGAACGGAACCCTTGCCGGTTGCCAACGCTTTTAGCCGGTTTTTATTTTCGATGCGCCTTTGTACATTTTTCAAACAAACTACTAGTTGAGAGGTTGTTCATACTGTTGTCACTGTTATCACTCGTTTGCATATAATTTGTATAAGTCTGAGTTCTTTAAACTAACTCTTAACGTAGCTGTACAGTGAGTCTCTAAGTGACATTCGGTACCACTAATTACTTGTTGTAGAAAAATGTTCCCAAAGTCGCCACACATTTCACTAGGTTACACTAAGTTAGAGAAAACCAAAATGTCTCGTAAAATCTTCGTCAACCAAGTCTGAAATTAGCTTAGCTTCTCTAAAGTTTCGCTTCAGCTACACCGCCGTAGTTTTAAGCACTGACAATTTATTGCGCACGCAATTACAACATGGCGGACAAAAATTGCTGCGCGCACGCGCGACCAAAGGCTGTCAGCCGGCGCTCGCGCTCCGGTGACATATTTACGATTTTCTTGTTTTATTTAATTAGATATGCCATTTCTGTTTAAATGGAGTTTCCTTTGGAAATGAGTTAATATTGTTGGAGGGGCTCGTGCCTAATAAGAAAAAGATAAGCTGTGATTGCCGAGGTTGGTCCATAGATGGGTGTTCGTCTATTACATACCCCTTCGTGTCGAAAAACTTCAACGAAATTCACCACTGACGCTTTATTGTTCCGTTCCTTTTAACTATCGATTCTTTTTGTCTACGTGCATTTTTATTAAAACGAATAAAAAAGTAGTGATTCTCGGATACCTAGTAATCCTTTAAGATTCTTATCTAGAGAGCATAAGAGAACCCTTATCGCATATAAAAAGTCAGAATTCCTGCTAAATTATTATTCCTGCTTATTCCTTTAAAGAAACTATTCCCCCTTCCTAATTTTTCTAGCATTCTATATCAAAGCTGGTTTTCCAAGAAGAACCTTTGACTAGAACAATACACAAAGTATTTTGTTGCATAATACTCATAAACCATGTATTGCTCATTATCTGCGCGCGAGTCACGAAACAAGACAGATTGGTGGTAGGAGATGATCTAGCGCACTTGGATGGCAACAATGTTGCCAGCTTGATATCTCTAGAATTTATAAGCTGCAATTCTTTGTATTATTAAAATAGAAGTTTATAGTCGTTCGGCTCGTTGGTCTTGTGGTCGCAAGCGCTACTGCTTAAACATGAGGTCCTGGGTTCGATTCCCAGGTCAGGCAAAGTGTTATTGGGTTTTTACATCTGGTATTTCTCAGTAGCAGCCTGGAGTCTGGATTCTCGCCCCGTTGATGGCAATAGGCTTGCTTACTGTTACATGGGGCTTAAATATATCTGGCGAAATGTGGGTGTATTATACACCTCTGACTAACCCTTTGGGGAATACAGGTGTGATGTTATGTGAAGTTCATAGTCTTATATATTTTTAGCAGGAATTATGAAACTATATATTAAAAGTGATAAGTCAATTTTGTAATAATACAGTTTCAGTACGTTATTGACCAGTTCCAATAATAAAAACGTTAAAAGAGTTTATTTATAATGTAATACAAAGCATTCTATATCCCCCTCAAAGTTTACGACGCCACTTGACGTAAAACAGATGGTTCCTACAAATATGTATGGTATAAAGTGGCAAAACAGACGGTTAGTCAGGGCGGACACACACAGACACACATAGTAAACCGGCATTCATTTTGGAGTTTTTTTTTTGTTAAAATAGGATAGTACTCGTACCAATAATTTTTAGATTGCATTTTTAGAGTTCAGGAAAATAAATATATATTTTGGACATCACTGACATCGGTGAAGGACAACTTTGTTAGGAAACCTAGACTTTACAATTAATATAAGTACGAAATCGCCAACTCGTGAGCAGTCGTGGTGGACAAGAGGCCTTTGCCCCGCAGTGGTACAATAATAGACTAGTATTATTGAATACATATTATTTATCTTGGTCGCACATGTCACGAGCTACCCTGTCGCATCACAATATTTATCAACCTGTGTAGTCATGGGAGAAAATTATAGTTTTAAAAAACTAAAAAAACACGCTTTTATAGAAAATCCAACTAAAAAATAGAAAATAAAATAAATAAATTTGGATTAAGAAAAGTGTAAATTAGAAAAAAATGTATATTAATGGAAAAAAGCGTTATTAAACATTTTCTATTTTTCCATGGTTACTTTCATTCACAGCGGGGTCCATATATCGGCGTGTATTCTTCAATATTAACACACATACAAACATACAAGTGAAGCTAATATAAAGCGTGTAATAACCCAATTTCTCTTGCTGATGGCTTTCTCAAAGCCTAAAAATAGAAGAGAGAAATCGTACATTTTAACACCGTAGTCCTTTTTAACGTCAGACCACATACTCATACTTATAGTACCCCACCCTATATAAATCATACCCAACCTAATATTTTGGTAGTCGCGGTACAAAGCAACCACAAGTTGGTCAATCCGAAGTAGAACTAGGTTCGTTTATTTACTTGGGAACCGTTTGGGAACCACATGTTGTGTTGTTTAAGAGCCAGACAACTTTGTTTTATATGAACGGATTTGCGATGTAGAGTTGGTTGAGTTTTGGCTTAAAAAATGTAGGGTAAAAGTTTGTAGAGGTGTATAGTTAGTGCTCCCGCGCACTACAGTCGACAGGCTGCGGCAGACGAGATATTTACTAAAGCTTATAGGCAGCATATATCCGCATCCGCCTAGCCTTTTCCCAACTATGTTGGGGTCGGCTTCCAGCCTAACCAGATACAGCTGAATATCAGTATTTTACATAGAGCGACTGCCTATCTGACCTACACAACCCAGTTACTGGGCAACACGATACCCCGATTGGTAAGACTGGTTGTCAGACTTTCGGGTTTCTGACTACCCGTAACGACTCTCAAAGATCTACAAATAACAACCAGCATAGGCAGCATATATATATATATATATCATCACATCACATGTGATATGTCATGTGATGATAGGCTAAATACGTGTTGTTAAATAAAAACTAATAATTAAACGGGTTTAATTCAGAATAATTATGTGGAATATATTTTAAAAGCAAGCTCCTGTACTATGACTTGTTTCAACGCTGACTCACTTCATGTCAAGGTCACGTGTTCGATTGATGATAACCAGATTCAAATTCCATGATAACAGTTACGTAATATAAAAAATAGACCGTTATTCTTATAAAGATTCAGTCTATTTTGGGATAGAAAGACGCATGTGCCGAATTAGCTGGGTATCAAAATAAAAATAAGTACGGAATCTACTTATTTCTTGCTAGCCCACTGCCGAGCATGACGTCCTGGGTTCGATTCCTAGGTCGAATAAAGTAGTACCTGTTGGGTTTTTTCATCTGGAAATCAATTTCAGCCTGGAGCCTGTATTTGTGCCCGACTGCTGTGTGGTGGCAATAGACTTTGCCCCTATGGGACTTTAACATAACAGCAAAATGTGTCTGTAGTATAGGTACAACTCTGCCTTACCTTCAACACAGGTGTGATGTCACATTATTTGCATATTCGAATGTTTAATTTAGAATAAGAGCTCCATATCACATTTCGCACGCTCATAAAGTTTTATAACTATCGGCGACTTAATTCTGAGTGTATCATGGTTTATGAGTTCATTGACATACCACCCACAGATCATAATATTTACATTAGGTACAAACTTGACTTCGATAATTGAAACGTTTTATGGGCGATCAATTTATACAGTATACAGTATTGGGGATTCAGTAGCATGGTCAAAGCTGGCCTATCATTTTCTTTTTTTATTTGTCTTACTGTCATTAATGTCGGTTGCTTTGTACCGCATAACCGGGTGAATAGAAACAAAGTGTGAAGGGGATTTTCACGTCAATTAAACATTTTTTTTATATACGTAACACATAATATTCAAATAATTTATTTATTTAAATGCATAAAATAAATAAATAAAAATAAAAAAGCCTTTTATTCCATGCATTTTAAAAATAATTTTGAAATATTGAAATTTTCAATTTATATGCTCGATTATTATGATTTTCCTTTGAAATATAAATAATAAATTGAAAAAAAAATGTGTAACAAAAATATATATTAAAAAGATTCGGTAATACATATGCATCTAATTGAAAATTAAAATTGATTACATTCTCATATATACATATATGTACATGAAAATTCTATTAAATGTTTTGTTTTTATTTACCCCGTTTTACCGATACCACAAATTGATTGAAATACTGGTATTCAGCTGCATTCGGTCTGATTGGAATCCCACCCCAACATAGTACGGAAAAGGTTAGGCTGACGATGAAGTCTGAAATCACCAATACGTCTTAAGCAATAGCGTAGTGATGAAACCTCATGCCTTCTCTGTATGAGAAGTGGCCGTTGTCTTGAAGTGAGACAGTAACAGGCTGGTATAGGATTTCAAGTTGAACCAGTACCCTAACACGGTGTTGTTGGTCAAAGGTCGAGCTAAATTCTAAGGATAGCGAATCCTTAGAATTTAGCTATCTAGAGCTAGCCTTAGAAACTTTTATCCACCTAGGGTCCAAACAGCCTAAGTAGTTTGTCTTTGTACCCCAAAACCGAAAATAAAAACTTGCACCCTATTCCATTCCGTTCTTTACAATTCCACAACCGTAAGAAACTTGTGGACAGTGGAAAATGATAAAGTCGTATCTCAAAAAATTACAAAAAAGCAGGTCAAGTGCGAGTCAAGAAAGTATTTGCCAAATTTCGTTATTTATTTATTTAATACTTTAAGCACACAAATGTACAGAGGCGGACTTAATGCCAAAGGCATTTTCTACCAGTCAACCTTTGGGTGATGCAGAGACAAACAACTGTAACTGTTTTTTAACACTTGTAAGGGACTATAGACCTCAATATTTGGTATAAATTTCAACTTGTTCGGTCCATCCGTGAGAAAATTGCACACGGACAGACAGAGGAGAGTGATCTTATTAGGGTCTCATATTTTTTGTACCTTTTGAATTACGAAACCCCAACAATGTAGATAATTATTGTCATAGCAAAATATCTGAATTAGATGGTGACCATTGTTTAGACAACTCATTTAAATTAAATTTTGCTGACTTTTCTGCACTCGTTTTGGCTAAACGTTTCTTTTAAATGCTGTAAATTGTCAATATCTGAATATTGTAAAATACGTCTTCCAAACGCCAGCTTTAAACCCCTACTAGTTCATTAGTTATTATCTTTATAAAACATTTTTGTTTGACTTTGGGGTAAAATTCCTTTTTTCAAGATACGACTAAATGGCTTTCCAGCGTCAAATTTTGAAACTGATACTTGTCAAATCGTGGCCGGTAGAGCGAGACACAGATATCTTGTTCTATTACCGTCTTCCTTAATTGTAATATGAGACCAGATGCTTTGTTTCTTTCTAGTTTGGGTCAGAGATAGTTGTTTTGTGTTAGCTGTACATCACTGGTTTTATGAGTTTAATATATTTTTGATGCTTTATCGGCATGGCAAGACGTGAAGTGGCCAAACTTGCTACAGTAATGCAAATTGGGGTTTCGGAATAAAACATCATGACTGAATTATTCGGCCTGAAAGCCCTGGCTGGGGGCCTTCTTGTAAGGTCACCACAGGATCGACCGGTTAAGCAGTAAACAGCCTTAGTGCTGAACTGCGAGTGGCCCTACCTAAAAAAAAAAAAAATAATATTCGGCCTGAAAGCCTGGGTGGCTAGAAACCTGCTCAATGTGCTTTATAAAGATGATTTCGTTGAAACATTGCGGTCATTTTCCAAATAGTTTTATTAATAACAAGCAATGTATTGTCAACAACCAAAAATTCATCACATACTGAACACAAAGGGATCGGTTACGATATAATTGTATTTTCGAACAAAAAAAGTTGGGCTGGCATGCATCAGCGATTTAGAATACCGATGTTTTGCCGTCCGTCAGATGTTGTATAAAATTGTTTTTGACATTGTTTGTGGTTGCACTTGTATGTTTACCCAACTGTACAACATCGGTGCCGCGCGGGCTTGTAGATTTTTTATGTAGAACACTGATAATAGTAACCGGTAATCCTCTTTGATAGTCTTGACTTGACGATGCATTACTGGTTCTTGCGTCATAGGTACTCACCCAAATATAATTTAAGTGTTATTCAATGAAGACACAAGTTTAAAAAAAAGAAATCGTGAAAGGGATGATCACGAGTCACTGTATCAGTGAGGGTAGCGTGAGGATCTCTTTATTTTCTACGAGGGTGTAAATACATCTAAAATACATTTGTACAGCCGTAAATAGGTCATTTGTGCAACAACCAAATTAAATAACCATAGAAACAGACATAAAAAACTCCAAAAACCCAACATTTAAACCATTTATTGGTCAGCAAAAACATGAACCGAGTTCCCAGGGGTCATAAATAAGCGATCGGGCTCGACGTTACCGCGTCTCATTTCGCCACATTTCAAAATTAGCGCGCGATACCGCGCCAATAAAACATGGCCGACCATCGCTCCGACATAAAACAGTCCTGGATTTATGTATGGTGTAAAATTTTATATTATTGCGCTCCATCTATGAATTGGTGGATACTTTGTTCTGATTGCCTGGTACAGAAAATGTTTTTATGTTAACGGAGATATGGAAATGCGGATGATGTAGTTCCTGTGCTGAAAGAACACTAAAGTTAGTTTTTAGAGAAAATGCAAGAAATATATTCAGCTAGCTTGTACTCCCAGAATTAATCGCGCGAAATCCAACGATAAATGCATCTCCTGAACGGCTTCTTTCTCTTTCGCTCGCACAAATACGTAAATTAAACGTAACTACATGCAGAAGTTGACCATTTAGTAGCAGGTGGGTGCAAGTTTGTGACTGCACTATTGTAAATCCGCATCCGCATTGCAGCCTCTGTGAATACTTCTGGAACAGGACCGTCTGCTCACCGCAGCCGAATAATTTCCAAACTTGCTTTCACTGGCACCGAATGTTGAACGTTTGTTGTAGATTTGTGGTTGTGCCGCATAAATATTAGACAAGTAGATCGTTACGGCTGTTTGTTGGTAGCTGAGGATTTTGGAGAACTATTGCCGTGAATTGCGTTGTTGTAGTTCTGGGTAAGGGTCTTTGTCTAAGGGCAAAACAAAAACTAAGCATAAAATCTGTACTAATATAGTATAGCTAAAGAGTTTCTTTGTTTGAACGCGCTCATCCCTGGAACTGCCAGTCAGATTTGAAAAAATATTTGGATTTGAGAGGCCATTTTTTGAGAAAATTAAGAAGAGTGGGTGAAACCATTGGGCACAGTTAGTAGACTGTGTAAAATAAAATGAGTGTATAACCTAGAATGTCTAAATAACTATTTATGTTTTATTTCAGAGTTTTATCTCCGATCGACAACTTCAGAGTTTCTGCAAACAATCTTGCTTTATCACGATTTATGGTCTTTATAAATGTCTACAAAAAATCTGTTGTCAAAAGCTGCGTTCGCTTCATAAATAAACAACACTTTTGTTTCCATTATTTACTACATTCAGAACTTATCTCACAAATAGAATATAATGTAAACGACATCGACAGTCCAAAACACAATGTCGTTACGAATTTTCAGGTGCGAACAAAAAGCTAGTTTGACTGAGCAATGAAACGAAATTTCAAGCGGCACCGTAGGAGGTAAGTTATAGCGTCAAATAGAAGCATTATGTGTGCCCAACACGAGCTCGGATGTCGTTAACTGTAATGTAGTTTAAAGTACAATATTACTGTTTTGTAAGTTGGCTAAACTTCGCACTTGTTCTTAAGTAAACTTGGCGTTATAAATATCGTGGAACCACAAAAGTTTTGTATGGAAAACCTGATCTTCTTGTTGCAGGAAGAGTGTGTTGGTGGCTTTTTGGAGTCACTAAATATTTAAACTATTCAATATTTAAATCCTTGTTTCCAATTTGGAGTGGTTTCTTCACTTCAACAATTTTTAATTTTATGTCAATTAAGTGGAAGTGTTTCAGAATGTCTAGCACTATTGAGAAAGTCGTAAAGATGTTTAAAGTTGTTGTTGTTGAGAAGTAAACTTTACGTGAGGTTTTTAAAGTTCCACATATTTTTTTATTTCTTTGGAAATTAAATTGCGAACGCAGTACAAATGTTTGCTAGTAAATAGTTAATTAATATTTTTTTAGCTGTAATTAGGATCAGATAACGTCTAAATTTCATAAGCTTTGCATCAGATAATATTGTTATTTCCAGCAAAATAACATTGTTAAGTCTATTTCATTTAAGTACGCACTAAAACAACACAAACAAAGTTACCATTCATTACCAAATTAGTTGAATATTTGAAATGTATACGAAAACTATTTCTGGGGGATTCCGTGGAAACTATTGACGACATTAAAAAAGCTATTCGTCCTTATTTATTTCACATTAAAAGTAAAAATAAAATAGGCATTATATTTCTCGGTTCTTAAACTAGAAGTGATGCCAAAAAAAGGAAGCCATCAATTTTAAAAGCGCTTCTGCTCTTTCTTTTTATGAGTGTTAGAAAGAGATAGAAGAAAAGAAAATAATGCGACTTCATAGCTAATTAGCGTCAGTTAGATTTAAGGGGAAGTACTTCGCCACAAAATGCACGATGGCTAAATTATGAATATAGATAATTAAAACTATTACTTGATAAGTCATCAGCATCCGCCTAGCCTTTTCCCAACTATGTTGGGGCCGTCTTCCAGTCTAACTGGATGCAGATGAATACCAGTGTTTTACATGGAGCGACTGCCTATCTGCCCTGCACAACCCAGTTACTGGGCAACACGATACCCCTTGGTAAGACTGGTTGACTGACTTTCGGGTTTCTGACCGACGGCTTTACGTTCTTTCCGAGGCACGGAGGAGTCTCTATATGTTGCAAACGGTCACCCATCCACATACTGACCTCGGAAAACGTAGCTTAACCTTCGATCAACCCGTGCGGCTGTTTGTATTTAGCCACGAGCTCGTCCTATTACTTGATCAGTCTTACAGGTTTATTCATCTGCACAAAAGATCACTGGCTCTCTGATAAGTCAGCCTCACACGCTGTGAAGCCGAGCATCAAAGCTCGGCCGAGGCACAAAACACTACCATCATCATCTCATCTCCCTAGTCTAGGGAGATGAGATGATGATGGGAGGGAGATGAGATGATGCATTTTCCCATGTATGTTGAGGTCGACCTTCACTCTAACCAGAAGCCGCTGAATACCAGTATTGATGGGACTGCTTACATGACCTCCACATTTCAGACACTGGAAACTGGTTGTCAGGCTTTCGTGTTTTCATTACGACTGCCAAATATCTGCGAATAACAGTTGAGACCATGCAAATATTGTGTAACGAAGCTATCAATTTAAAGTTGATTAGTAGCTAAGTCTTCTATCAGAAACAAAAATAATAAGTAAAAAATAATGAATACGACATACATCTTCTCCTTAAATAAAGGCCACTTCACACGGCAAGGAGACAAGGGGGACACGCATCGTTAGTCATGATCTTAACTTTTTACTTCGCTTAAAATGCCTTTTAATTGAGCCCACATGTTTTCAATATCTGGTAAATCGGAGATTTTCAGATTGGTTAATACACGCCCGCAGTTTTTTGTTGATGCTCAGTAAAGGGACAAAAGGTAAAAAAAAGTTTAATAAGGTGGGGAAAAAGATAAACAAGAGGCTGATAGACATCAAGTTTGTATTTTTTAGTTATACTCTACTAGTAGGAAGGTTTACCTGATGTGGAACACCGGGAGGAGGCCGCCTTAGAACGACATACACTGACCTAAGTGAAGTTCTTCAGAAAGGTCAGGTTCGTAGTACTAGCAGCCGGCACGGCGGCGTGCATGTATGACTAGATGTATGAACGTAAATGAAGCAAAAGGTTGGTAAGGCTCGAAGCAGGTGGTGTTCTGTAGAAAACTTCACATTCGCACTTGCACAGATTTCAACAATTGATACCCAACCCTGGTGGAGCCATAACTTTCTACGAGAATAATACACATATAGTTAATCAATCAACTACGACAGTGATGTAACATTCCTACGAATTTGTAAATCAAACAATTTTATAGTCCATAAAAGTAATGAAACAAATAAATAAAAAATAGTTAGTTACAACACTAACAAACCAATTTCCCAAACAATTAACACGCTTTATATCAAACCCTTAGATGTGACGAAACATCCATATTCCACGGTTTTTATCATTTTTATCACAATTACCTTAATTTGACAGTATAGTCGTGTAATAAAATACGTCAGAAACGACACGCGCCCAGTAATTACCAACAAACCAGTAAAAAAATGGTTCAAAGACAGATTTTATCACTAAACCACAACGATAACTCAACATTCACAAAATTAACATCAAGCAAAAATCAATCTTATACCATTAAGATAAGGTGGAGATAAGTTAAAGCTTAAGGTGTATTATTTTGGTGGATAGCCCACACAGCAATTTACGAGAATCACCGAGTCACAGATAATTAAATAACAAAAAGAATCAAAAAGTAAAAAAGTCTTGATTTATTTAGGGTTCAAATCGGATTTCGGTAAAGTTTGCGTTGTAATCACTAGAGCTTTTACGAAGGTTAAAAAACAGAAGGAACAAAGTCGCTCTTATTGTTGAGAAACGTAAGTTAAGGTAAGATTAACAAATAAAAAAGAACCTGGAATTTCTAGGGGGTAATACTTACCCAATAGTTTGTACGTCTACCCTGGATGTCCAGCCCCACCACGAGAGAAGACCTTGGCTTCCTTGAAATGGCACGAAAACAGATTGTGCAAAACTGTAGAAGTAATTTTGTTTTTTTTTTATATATTTATTTACCGTGCATTGACCTAACGGCAATTCTTTATTCCTATTTAAGTGAAGGGGAATAATACGTACGACATTCTTGATTTTACGGGCTACCCCGGCGATTTTTCCTTTAGAACTTTTTTGTCCAATGCAGCGTAATTAAATTATTATTTATCATTCAATCACATTGATAATATTATTATATTCTATTCTTCAGTTACAAACAATACGTAGGCAAAGTATACCATTGCCAATGCATTGAGTAATAAGCCGGAAAGCCGTTGTTCCGATTCGGTACGACTCCCGACAAACATTGACTGTCTCGTTATTTGATATTCAATTATCGGAATGACCCAACATACGAGCTAATGGGATTTTAAATTAGTATTAATGTTTTAATATTAATACCTGTCTTTATGTCCATTTTCCCTCATGGGGTTGGTAGATGTGAAAATAGCTTTTTGGTTAAAGGATTCTCTACAAGCAATTAAAAGGTAGTCATCACAAAAATTGGTATAACTACTTTGTGAAAAACGCAATTCGGGGAACTAGCGCCTTTAGACAAGTATTTGTCTGTAGTTAAACAAAAACAAAACAAAAACAGACTTATATTATTCTCGTATCACTAAACCGTACAAATTCGAAACATTTTCTAAAAACATCAAAACAAGAATCCATTTGGTACATTTAATCCAGTTCTAATCTCGAACGATATAAAACGACCTAAAATAACAATTGGGGAAGTATTTCCATTGCCCAAAAAAGAACTAGTGGAATTTTAAGCTTGGAATGAGGGAGATGTTGTAACTGGGTCCTAAACGGTGCGCCATTAGGTCTATACGACCGACATTAGTCTTCAAACGTTCGGGAAATAGGGCGAGACGTGACCCGAAGTATATAGGCCCCTCGCTTCGGAGCAGTATGAACGTAGGAATTCAAGACGCCATCTATCCGTGACCTTAGATATTAAGTCTGGTAGTGGTATTATTTTCGGAAGGATTATGAACAGGATTAAAGTTGAATTTTGCTGAAATATCGTCATCATACATTAGGGTGTCGTCGAAAATTAAGCTACACTTGCCAAGGTCGGTCCATGGATGGGTGACTATCCATTTCATATCAAAACTGGAGATCCCTTCGTGATATGCAGAGCACGTTGAGCCGTTGGTCTCGGCTATTATATTGTTGTGGATCTTTGACAGTCATTACGTATAGTCAGAAACCCGATAGTTTGACAATTAGTCTTACCAAGGGGTACCGTATTACCTAATAAGTGGGTTGTGAAGTTTTCGTAGACGTGAAGCGACTGCTCCAAGTAAAATAGTGGTATTTAGCTGCATCCAGTAGGGCTGTGTGCCGAACCCAACAAAATTGGAAAAAGGCTAGACAGATGATGATGATTGTCGTCTAGAATGTTGTTTTATCTAATGCAGCTCTTAACTTCACTCATTGGATCTCTGAAAATACTTACCTTACCTGACTACGCAAGTATGAACCATAGTATATCAATAGTAACAGCCTAAAGACAACAACAAGTTATAAAGAAAAAACAAAATGAAAATCCTTATTTAACTAACAACTAAAGATTCTCGATAACTCGGTAAAGCGAGCGTGAAATACCTTCACTAACATAAGTTGATGACAGACAAAAAAGATAAAAAGGTAGAAACTGTAAATTCTGAACTTACAGATACAGATGTACTACCACGTAATAAAAGCCAGAAATTAATTTGTCCCGTGCTAACAAATACGGTTTAAGGAATAAAACTTAATTTGATTAATCTGTGGTAAGCACAATATAAATCTTGGTACAAATGTTTGTGTACATGTGCGTAGAAAAGTGTAAAGATTTTAAGAAATCTAAAAGTTTGGTGGGATTGATCTAATGTGTCCCGAGTTGGTTTCGGAGTAGACTCTCAAAAAAAAGAGATATCTGGCATTGTGTGATTTATGTTTCATTTTTGAAAGCCTAAAGAACAAAACGGGATATTTTGTAAGCAAAGTTTGAATGTACTTTATTACTGAACTGTCATCTTTGTCTAGCTCTTTAGACGCCGAATTTTATGGTTTTTCAAAGGTTACACATAACATAAACATCACGCCTGTAATCTCCAAGGGTTGAGCAGAGGTGAGCCTATAGTACACCCACATTTTGTCAGTTATATTTAAGAGCAATGTAATAGAGGACGAGCCTATAACAATCAATCGGGCACAAATTCAGACTTCGGGCTGCTACTGAGACATTACGGTTGGAAAACCCAAACGTTTCAAAAATACATAATATTATATAGGGTTGCTTTTTCCCCAGAAGAAATCGCGGAACTACCTAATCTAGCGATAAGCTCGAATTAGTCTACATTTAAAGTATTCTGTCATCGACTGTACATTTTTAAGTTTACAACGTTTTTAACTATGCAGTGGCTTATTACCAATCGGGCTGACCGAAACTAATAAGGTAAAGTCCTTTATTGTCCGCCATAAAACTAATTGATGTCCAACAATCTTGGAATGGGTATGCCTGTTTTATAGCTTCTCACCCGCCTTAGATTGTCAGTTTCAATTTACTGGCTGAGGTTTATCTAAGTATTATGTATCGAGTAACATGTGCTGTAAATAAATTTTAAAACAGATTAAAGTTCGTCTCTACTACAAGAAAGGAGTCTCTTCATCATCATCCTCCTGCCTTTATCCTAATTTATTTGAGGTCGGCGCACCATGGCTTCTTCTTCCATACATCTCTATTGCCGTCATCTCAAGAATCACCAGGGAGGTGACTCTTGCCATAGCCATTTTAAGTTCAATATCATATTTTTCTAGATTAAGTAATAACTGTACTATATAGCTTAATAACTTGTGTAAAACACAAAAAGTACCATAGTTTTGTAAAGAATTTTGCCCAACCGTAAAAAATAATACAGCTTTTTTCCTCACAATATTTTTCCACCCAGTTAAGGTCTGTTGCGAATCTTTTCCTCATTGTCAGATAAGAGAGTTGGTTTTCTTAAGTTATACATATCAATATCAACCCTGAAAATTATATTGTTTGTGACCCGTTTTTATAGGCACCCACTTTATATTAAGACAGCTTAATCAAGCATTTTAATATTGAAAAGTTAACTGTACTCTCATTTGCTGACATCTAATTGATTGTAGCCAACAGCGAACCCTCATTAGACGTGGTTCGTAGCTTTTTATGACAGATTCATTAAAGCTCTACCTATTCGCCAGTTTTCTTTTTATATATAATGCGAAAAAATCTCTCCTCTGGCCTTCCGCCGTAGAATGAGAAATATATTTCGTTTTTGCATAATTAGTTTAAACTTGGTCCGCGGGTCACTCAACTGAATTATGTTCGTTTGTTTGTTTGTTTGTATTACAAGGACCAAGTTTGATTGTTTGTTCAGGACGCTGTTTTATTTTTCTGCAGTGTCTTTATTTGGAACAATGTTGAAGTTTCTGGATTTAAGTTTACTGCCAATTTAGGGATGGTCTTGTCCTTATGAAATTAACTGTAGCTATTGATGACCCCAATTGCAACACACTTTGTAACACAATCTGAAGGATTGAAGATAAATCCAAATATATGTTTAAGCGATTTGCCTGATAGACAACGTAAGTAACGCAAAAAAAAAGTTGTTGGTTTGTTACAACATTTTACAAAAAAGAAAAAACAACTGAGTTACAGAAAAACAATAAAATGTGTTGTGTGTGTACGTGTAAAAGTTTATATTTCTCGCTATTCAGTGGGTTTGTTTATAATTTATCCAAGATACTTTAATTTTATGTCAACTGATCGTGAGTTTTACTAAATTCAGTAGGTAAAAACCAAAAATCAACCCCTATATTCTACGCTCAGGGGTGGTTTTTTTTTCGTACATTAAAAATGATGCCTTTGATTGTGTCTTACGCAATTATCTTAATACGACTGGAACGCTGGCAAAGAATTCGATACTGCGAGCTAGTAGATCGACAGTACATCTTTGAAGATATATTTGTCTCGGAGTCACATCAGGACGGCGTTATCTTCGTCTGCGATCTTTCATTCTCTTGCATTGTTATTTTCAGATGAGTACGACGTTTCTTCCTTTTAAATTCCACGGATTTACTGACTATTAAACCTTTTATTAGCCAATGTTATTTTGGCTTTACCCAGGTCTCCTTCAGCCTCTCCGATCAATATACCTAAATAATTGGTATCGCTACCGAATCGAGATGCGTAGTACGTAACTCGACTAGCAGGATTTGGAGGCAAATCATTGTTAGAGCGAACAAAGAGTGCGGCTGGAACGTCGGGCATCTGCCTTCAGTATCGCTGGCTTATTGTGAAATAGACAACTGTCAGGCGGCCAGAAAGGCAGCGAGTTGGCTTTTAATAACGGCTGGTCTGTATAAGCTACTCTATATTGATTTCTCTTGCTGATATGAACTCATGCTCAGCTGCATCTACTTAAACTGGAAGCCGATCCAAACACCCAGATGATGATGGACCATATACGCTAAAAGCTCAGATAAAAGTGTCTTGTCGACAAGATATCTAACTGGTACCCAGATTGATAAGTTCACTTTATTGCTGACAGTTGTATATTATCAGCTTAAGAAGACCCCTGAACCCATAACCTAGAAGATCCCTGTAAAACCGTGCAACATAATGGTACTCTTTATGATTTAAATTGAGTACGATCGATATATTTATCAGAAAAATAACGTATCACCTTTGGTTATACCTTCTTTAAGTAAACAATCTTTATCCTCTATGAGGTTTGCTTACTCACGAATTTAAACGGTTTGGTAAAGCAACTAAAGTTAAAAAGAAGTTATATACCTATAACATACACATTTTTACTAGGTAGATATATCAATTTGTTTAGCTTAGTAAAGCCGTTCTATTCTTTTCAAAAATTGTGAGCGTGAAGTGAATTGTTAAACCGAAGCATTAGTATGAGATAACAGGTCACTTTACCTACATTTTCACTGAAAGATTTTCTCAGAATAGCATTTCAGTTTCAGTTACTAATCAAATAACAAAACCAGCAGCTTTCATGGCCATACCGAGGATTACAGTGAATATCAGAGGGCCATATTCTTATTCAGATCTGAATGGCAAATACCGAGAAAACCAGTAATCTTTGATAGAAATGAATATTTTATCTTCCAATTACTTGACTGTCCCGCTCAAAGAATTCACTCTTACATTATTCAAATGCTAAGTATAGTTATAAGTGCCTAACTAAATATATCGTGTGCTGTGATTTATTTACTTTGAATTGTGACTTGAGCTGTGCAAAATTAATATTATGATATTTTCTTTTTAAATTAATATTAACAATGTTGGGGTCGGCTTCTAGTCTGACCGGATGCAGTTGAATACCTGTATTTTACTAGAAGCGACTGCCTATCAGATCTCCATAACCTAGTTACTAGGAAACACGATACCTCTTTGTAAGACTAGATGTCAGATTCCAGGATTCTGACCTGTAACGGCTGTCAACGATCCATGAATGACAGCCGGGACCAACGTTTTCACCAGTTTTTTTTGCCATATAATGGATTATCGCTCATCTACGATATTAAGCCAGTGCCTATTTTTTAATTCTTTTTTATTCAGTGTACTAACTGGTTTTTTTTTGTTTCTTGACAGTGTCGCTAGAGTAAGAGCCACTCACATGTAAAATATATTGGTAACTGTCTAACATTTAGAGGATACACATTTTGACGACATGGTTGGCGCAGTGGTTTAGCCATCGGCTGCTGCGCCGCGTGTTGTGGGTTCGATTCCCGCACGGAACAAATATTTGTATGGCCTACAATTAGTTGTTCCGGGTCTGGATGTTTGTGTATGTGAGTTTAAATGTTTGTAAACGCACCCACGATACAGGAGAAATTCCTAGTGTGGGGCAACGTTTTTAAAAAAAGAAGAAAAAGAAGAATATATAAGGAAAACTACAATTAAATCAATGATCATGCAAATGTATGTCGTAGCAAGACAAGGCTATTGTAGCTACTACACTATAACTATTAGATACTATGTCACTCTTGATTTCTGGACACGCCGTCGGCTTCGTGATCGAGGACAGCTCATGTCAAAACATGATTGATGATGTGCAAACGATTGATCCGATGAGGAATATAATTACATTGATTTATTATAATAACTAGCTTATAGAGGCAAACGGACAATGACCGGGTCTTTGACTTTTGAAAAGATAATAGCAGGCAGTGGCGAGGCGTAAATGTTTGTAGGAGGGAAGCCGATGATTAAAAAAACTTATTAGTAATCTCGTCAGTTTTTGGTATTTTAATGTTATGGATGTGGTGTAACCATTTAACAATATACCTGAACGATCGCTACGTATATTATCAGGCAATAATAGACACTTTTGACTTTGACGAACGAATTTTTTGTCTTACGAATCTCCAAAGGGAAACCGGTAGGTATCAAATTGTATGGATACTTTGCCACTAAAAGGAGGTGATAGCCACAGCATCTTTCGAGAAACCTTCTGGATAAAATGTACTATCCATTTATTATGTAAAATGAACAAAAAAAAATGGAAAACAGTCATAATGTTGACCCACATGACGTTTTAACTAATTTTTTCCATTATTAATCATAATACATACATAAACTCACGCCTTTTCCGATAGTGGTAGGCAGAAACTGCAGCAACGACTACTTTAACTATAACATTAACACTTACAAATTACTTCTAACGTTCTTTGTATGTTATCATTATTCGAGGCTTTTATTATATTGTAAGTAACAAAGCATAGTGATCCATCGTACTGTAGAAGCTGGCCCTACATTCTGTTGAAGTTCCGTACTAAGCTAGAACTCCTGTACTACCTACAAGAAACTAAGTTTCTAACGAAATGAGAGCTTGCAATTTTTATTTCTTTTTTTTTAACGTTTTCGTTTTAATCGTTGCCCCCCACATTAGGAATTCCTCTTGTATCGTGGGTGCGCGTACAAACACTTAAACTCATATAAACAAACAGCTAGACCCGGTACAACTATCTGTAGGCCATATAAATATTACTTCCGTGCGGGAATCGAACACACGACACGCAGCGCAGCAGTCAATCGCTCAGCTACTGCGCCAACCGTGCCGTCCAAATTCTTATTAAAAGGTATACTTGCTTCATCTGTATAGGTATATATGTAGGTACGAGGGTTAGTGAATACATGAGTTTTGGGGTTCAAGGTAGGAAGGCTTGCCAGATTAACCGAAAGGTCGAAGGTTAATCAAAAGTTTTAGACCTTAAAGTAGTCTGGGTTTAATTTGGAATTCTATTTTTGACGAATAATTGGGTATCGATATTGTGCCCCGAGCACAATGTTGTGATTGGTAGTTTCAATAGTTGGTATTACCCTTTATTTTGGATTGTTAAGAAAAATGTATGAAATTGTTTGACCAGATGTATGAACGTAAACGAAGCCAAATGAGTATGTAAGGATCGTAGCAGGTGGCGTTCTGTAGTTTCTGCCTACCCCATGGGAAAAAGGCGTGTATGTATGAAAGGAAAATCATCATTCGTAACGTTTGGATTAATACTGGACGGATATAAAGTAACAAAGTGTTAAAAAACAGAAGTGCTAGTATAACTTACGCACCGAGGGTCCCGTACAAACGTTAGGTAATTGCTCAGCTACTTTCACCGAAATAAAACCACAAATTTGTAATTTTGGGACTTTTCCCTTTTTTTTTAACTTTGAGACCTTGATTCATGTCAAATTTCATGATTCTATGTTAACGGGAAGTAGGTACCCTATATCAATTTACTTGCAAGTTTCAAAATATATTTCATAAAAGGCCGTATATACTCGTAATTATTACATTGACTTAGAAGCTTAATATTATTAGAGCTCCATGGGACTGTAGACATTCTTAGTCGATATCTATTTCAACTTGATGCCTCCACGTGTTCCTGAGAAAAAGGAACTTGACAGGCAGGAAGACAGACGGCCAACGAAGTGATCCTTTAAGGGATCCGTTTTTGCCTTTTAAGATATGGAACCCTAAAAGTGGTTTAATTGTTTTTTTGTTTTTTTTTTTCAACGACTACTTTAACTGTAACATTAACACTTACAAATTACTTACGCTCTTTACATGTTTTAATTATTCGAGGCTTTTATTATATTGTAAGTAACAAAGCATAATGATCTGCCGTACTGTAGAAGCTGGCCCTGCATTCTGTTGAAGCTCCGTACTAAGCTAGAACTCCTGTACTACCCACAAGAAACAAAGTTTCTAACGAAATGAGAGCTTGCAATTTTTATTTCTTTGTTTTTTAACGTTTTCGTTTTAATCGTTGCCCCACACTAGGAATTTCTCCTGTGTCGTGGGTGCATTTACAAACATTCAAAGTCACATACACAAACAGTCAGACCCGGAACAACTACCTGTAGGCCAAACAAATATTTGTTCCGTGCGGGAATCGAACCCACGACCCGCAGCGCAGCAGTCAATCGCTCAGCCACTGCGCCAACCGTGCTGTCCGTCCGTGTGTTTACTTGCCATACATCAAGCGAATTACATAAAATAATTTTAAACTGATATGAAGGAAACCTTTGTAAATCTACAATAATAACAGGATTATTCCGCCCCAACGCGGTGATAACCAAAATTTTGCGACCCAGAAACCACAGCGCAACCAAAATACTCGTTGAGGGGGAAAAAATTAAGGGTCCCCCAATTAACAATAATGAATTGGAGCTTTAAAGTATTAGGCTTTCGACCTATTTGTCGTCTCGTCGCCGCCTCGTCCCAGGTTCGAATCCGCTGACATTTTGAAAGATGGCCCCACTAATATTTACAGAGTTTAATTTGTTTGAGAGCCTGTCTCTCCCCTTTACGAATTTATTGCTGGATCTTACCACTTTATGTTTTTTTTGTTTAGTCACATTTTATATTAATACCTTACTTTTGTATTACCGGGTCTTACCTGCAACAAAGAGAACATTCTTTCATTAGAGGATAAACAGGGAGTAATGGTTTAATAACGTATAATCAAAATATCTCTGACAATGTTGAAGATTGAGGAAAACCTTGGTTATTTTACTATCATAGAGGTCAGTCTTTTGTAATACTTTTTTGAAGTTTAACTGCCTCGTTGGTCTAGTGGTTGCAAGTACTACTGCTAAGCATGAGGTTATATGTTCGATTCCCTGGTCAGGTAAAGTGTTATTTTGTTTTTATATCTGGTCTCAGTAACAGCACAGAGTCTAGATTTGTGACAGATAAGTGGCTTTTGGCTCGCTCCCTATTACTTGGAACTTTAGCATAACTGGTCAAAATGTGCGTACACCCCTGCCAACTCCTTCGGGTAAACAGGCGTGAAGTATATATATAGTAATATAATAATCTTTGGTGACTGATATAATTTTGTGCTGTTAGGAATTTTAATATTCTTGTTAAGTAAAATCCTTTGTATGCAATAAAACTTCCTAGGTTGATTAGTGCTTCGTTTCTTTTAATATTAACCCCTTCTGATCCCTAAGAATTTATATACAAAAAAAAAACTACTCAACTTAACACATCTTTACAATGACTGCAACTTACGTCTTTAGAAAAAAAATCATCACCAAATCTGTTCAATACAACGTATTTCAACGTGCAAATCCATTTTATGAATAAATTAATATACAACGTTAGAAATAAAAATAAAATCCAGTTTAAACCAGCGCACGCTCGCACTAATTATGGCAAAAGAACGATATTGGTTGAAGGAGCACAGCTGTTTAATAGTTTACCGGAGGATGTAAATAAATATGGCAGTATAAACATAATGCACATTAAGGCAATACATCACAACATTTGAAATAACATAAAACAAAATATTCTAATAAAATGTATCTGTGGTAAATTAAGTTTATACAGTACTAGGTATAGTTAAAATCACTTAAGTATCTCAATATAAGCGAACTGTTATATTAAGTTCATTTGAGAAATAAAATTCTTTAAAACAAAAGCATAACATAAATTATTTGACTTTGACATTATAAATGCTAGAGATAGACAGTTCAATTCACGTTCGCTTCACCCACATTTACACGAGGAGATTTTTACAGAATCGACCGGCTGTACTTCTCAGTAAAGTATTTTCCTCAGATCTGATTTCAAAACCGTTCCATATATTTTATACTGAAGTGCTAAGTTATGTACATATGTAGGCGTTACAAACAACTTCGTTCACAAATAAATTCACTGACCTATCACAATCGCCTGTCATGAATATTATTCCTTCACCCTACCCGCCCGACTCACTGACGCAATAAATATGTAACGCGCGCGTAAACGTTACTGATATGGAGTAAACGGCACGCTGGTGTGACGGTAACCCGGTCGTGTGACAGGTCAAGGTATGAACGGGTTCGATGGACTCGCAGTGATAGCGCCAATGCACTCCGTGTACAGATATCAGATAAATAAGCTGTAGGTATTATTTTGAAATTTATTTCGCTTCTTTTCAATTATCATCATCTGCCTAGCTTTTTCTAACTATGTATTTGTGACGTCTTCGAATACAACAGCTTGCAGCTGAAAACTAATGTCTATTGTATTATATCTGACCTCCACAACCCAGTTACTGGAAACCACGATAGGTACCTCTTGGTATGACTGGTTGTCATACTTCCGGGCTTATGATTGACTGTCTAACCAAGGGATATCGTGTAGGTAGATAGTAGACAAAAAAAAATGTAGTTTTTAAGTGTGACTTTAATTACTTTACTTTATTTATCAGGTATGAAATTATCACAAAAAGTAAATAATTCACTGATTTTATTAAAAATCTCATTGGGAAGATAGAAATCATGATTTTTACGTTATTTCGTTAATGAGGCTGCTTTGGTGTCCCATCCACCCTGTATAACTAAAAACATTATTGAAATTCCACATTAAACTTAAGAACCAACTGCTCAAATCCTCAACGATGAAAATTTAAATTATTAAAACTGTCGCACTAAAATATTTTTGCTGACTCTACAATAAATCGGTACACACAGTGCGATGCTCTGTTGTTAGCGTTACAATATAGGGCCCATTCACACGATTGATATTTGCACGAATCACTATATTTTGGTCGTTGGTAAAAAGTTATTACATACAACCAATTTAGGTACTGTGTAGTGTTGAGTAATTAAAAAATACAGAATAACACGCCAGGTTGTTTTATTATTTTTGTAAAAGAGTAGAGATTGTTTTTTAAATGACCAGATAACTGACGACTTTGTTGTTTAACCAGTAGTTGTTGTAATATCTGTCAATCAGTCTTTGTAATGATTATCGAATAACCTAGTAATTGGGTTTTAGAGGTTTTCAGATAGGTAGTCACTCCTTATATAGTAGGTACTGGTATTCAGCTGCATCTGGGTAGACTAAAAGCTGAACATAACACAGTTGAGGAAAGGCTTAACAGATGATGGGTGTTGTAACTTAAGATCGTATCTAATTAGCAATTTGAATTTTTACCTAATGACCAAAGTCTATTCTACCCGAAACTCGGTTTTAATGATTCTGAAATAATTCGTAACTGCCCATCAAATGATCATTGTGACGTCAGAAACAATAGTTATTAGGATACTCTTCCAAAATGTTACGGCACCATCTTTTCTTTATCGCAGCTCCAAGTGCAAAGCGCAAAGTAAACACAAACAAAAACTAAATTACACAAAAGTTATTATGACAGCTATATAAATTCAAGCCATAAAAATTTCAAGCCAGACGTAAAACATTACACAAAGAGCTATATTTCAAAACTTAACAAGGACTTCATTGCGAAAGAAAACTAAAGGAAATCGGGTGTCTTTTCCCCACCTTAGCAGTTATTCTAATCCCTGGAGGAATACCCCATTTGTAGGACACCCCACCACTTGCAGGGATACGTGACGTCTGCACCTTGCATTTTATTATTACTGCCCACCCCTAACGCCCGGGGAGTGGTAAGTGCCTGGTAATTGTGTAGGATAACTTAGATTGGGTTTTTAATTCGAAGAACTTATAGGGTGTGGTAACTTAGTGTACTTGGTGCAAGAAATTCATAAGTTGAAGTCGGGTGTAGGAAATGTTAATGATGGGATGTTTGAATTTTATCTCGGTGTGGGATTATGTTCGTTCGGAGTCATTCAAGAGTTGGTGGAGGTGCAGTTTGGGCTCAAACTCTGGCAAGACTTTATGTATTTTCAAAGTTGATCTTGGACATTACTGACATCGGTGAAGGAAAACAGTGTGAGAAAGCCCAGACTTAAAAAGTAAGAAGACTTAATCTCCAATCCACCTTGAGCAAGTGCGGT
The DNA here is from genome assembly GCA_905147745.2 of Phlogophora meticulosa. NCBI lineage: Eukaryota > Metazoa > Arthropoda > Insecta > Lepidoptera > Noctuidae > Phlogophora > Phlogophora meticulosa. The sequence goes on from LR990521.1 coordinate 4,323,503, forward strand.
GATCAATACCTTCTTTGGATCAGATGATGCGTATGCCCTGCAGTGGGACAATAATGGGCTGGTATTTCAAATTTGAACATCCATTTATGTACCATTGTACAAAAATGGATGTACTTTTTTTTGCAATATAAAATATTTAAGTTCAAAAACATCCAAAAATATAAAGAAACCAGTGGTTCTTTCGAGTCGGGAGCAGGGTATTTTTCATAACATTATGTTTAGTCGTTTTGTAGAACCTTTCCAAATAAAAGATTTGATAGCATTCTTCTCAATCTTCTATGGATTCGAATTCGAAACTTTGAAGATACATCTAACGTACTAAGCCTACTGAAATGTTAAAATAAATAGCAGTTTTGTTCATGCTTCGAGTACCCTTACTAAATTCTTCATAGAATTCCAGAATATATTGCTTGAATACCAAAATCGTTTCGCTAGAATTTATTCTTGGTATTAGTGCACTTGCACTGGTGGAAATATTTAACTTCCCTTCAGAAAATGAATTATATCTCTCATCTTTGCTGTACGCGACATGGTTGGGTTGTAAATCTTTATGCATTTCTTAGCAAAACGTTAATATTTCTAAATATTTGTTCGTTTTGAAATGCTATAATATTCTATCTACTCGTACTAACACTATCGTTGGAAATTCTTAGTACTAAGGTTTATTTTTTAACATAACTGCGCAGGTATGTTTTGTGAGGTGAAGGACCATTTTTTCTATCTTCTTTCTTTCTAATAGAAGGGCTACGTAACTATCTTTAGAAGACTTTGTTGATTTTCATTACAAATCAATAAAATTGTATCTCATAACTACTATGTATTGTATTTTGTATTAATGTATTATTCCCATTTTTCGTAATTTCTAATCCGTTTTCGAACTGGACCTTGTTAAATTTGTCCTGACCTGTCACCTCTAGATAATATGCTTAAATAGGCTCCTCATCTTCGAGTAGGTATTACAAAGTACCCTATAATGGTGTAACAAGTTCATTGCTATCACAAAATAAATAAATCCTCAGACTAGTACATACCCATTTCATCTTATAAATACATCAGTCAGCGGTTGTCTTTCCGATCTCGGTCCTAGGCCTTATTGTGCGAAACAACTTTATTTTGCACTGACGTGTACAAGATTCGCTCGCTGTCCCGAATTTATGGGCTCTTTGCAACACCCGCCTCTTTATACCACTTTTCATGGGTTGAAAAACAAATTTATATCTCCTATAGTGTATTAATTTAAAATGCTATGAAAGATGAAGATTGTGGTGGGATATTTTATGGTTTATTAAACTTATTAAGGTGACTTTAAAATGGATTTGTTTTATTACATTAAAAAGCATTTTTTGAAGTGAAAATTCTTTATCGTCGTATGGGAGAAATCTTATAGCATTGATAATAAAGCATCGTCACACTTTCGGACGCCATCTTGGAAAAAAAACGTCACATTTTCTGTCACTTTGGACATGCGTGTTTACTTAAATTGAGGAGTGAATTATAAAGAAATATTTAATAATAATAAGTGATATTATAAATTATTTTAATTTTAATTACTTATTGAAATTCATTTAAAGAAATGGTGAAAGTGAGAGATTATAACTAATATACTTATCACGAATACGTGAATACTTAATACGTGTCTACATTAATACACACACACTTTATTTTTTATAAGCTCGTTCCATCCAGCTGGGCAAAGGCCTCCCCCATGTCCTTCCAGTTTTCTTCCCATCCTTAGCTTTTTTCCCGCGTCTAAAGTTAACTTTTATGAAATAATTTTACTTATTCGATAATTTTCTCTCATTCTTAGCAAAATAGGTAGGTAGTAAAACAATAGCAAAATAAAATGTTTCCTTACTTTTTAAATTGCACATGTCATGTCTGTTGAAATCTAAGAATACAGCAATTAAGAAATTTTCTCATAGCATTTACAAGGAAAAACAAATAAATAAGACGAGACGCCTCGTGCGGACGAATCTGCACGTGTACAGTCTTAGATAAACTACATAAATATTAACCCCATTCATGCGTGCCTGTTCTGATTTGCAGTGTCATTCTTAGAAACAAGATACAATACGATTTTCACCTATGTACCGAAGTAGCAGAAAGCTGTCATCTACAAACATTTGACAGTTCTCAGAAATAATATGGCAATGTTAGACTACATCGAAAGCTTTGCAACGCGAAAGTTATTACTTAAAGTTTCATCATCATCAGGCTATTCTAGTCCACTGCTGGACATAGCCCTCTCCAGCATCCGCAGCTGCCGCATCCAGCATCTTAAAGTTTATTAACATCAAATAACCACATATGTATGTTTCGGCTAACATTTCTAATCGCACAAAGTAGTGCCGATTTCTATACATACATAAATTCACGCCTTTTTCCTTTTTTTCATAGGGGTAGGCAGAAACTACAGAACGTCACCTACTACGATCCTTACATACTCTTTTTACTTTGTTAAAGTTCATACATCTGGTCATACACGCACGCCGGTTGCCAGTACTACGCACCTGACCTTTCTGAAGAACATCATCTATAAGGTCAGTTTATGTCCATCTAGGGCCTCCCCTCCCGGCGTTTAATTAATGCCGATTGTCATTTATGACAACAATAGATTTTATGCAACTTTCCAAGCTTTATTTACTATTTTAGGTATTTTTATTTGTTTAGCATAGCTTGCCAGTATTAAACTGGCAATTTAAAAAAAAGAATTCCTGTTTACTAACAATCAGCCAGAAAACTGTGTTTTAGACTTACAAATTGGTCATACACACTCACCCCTACTCTGTTATTTTATTCTAAATCCTCAAAGGGCCTAGATAATTGCCTGCCATGTGACACATTTTTTTAAACAACGATTCTTTATAAATGCACACATGTCGCTAATCCTATTCAGAATACTAATTTATTAACAGAGAAATTTGACAAAAGAGTCTCTGATCAGTTCGAACGTAATCCGATCAAAACCTTTAATCCTCGTTTCAATGACTTTTCAAGTGTTGTCGAATCTTTAGAAATGTTAAGGGTGCTCCTTAGCTTGTAATGCAAAGGACACATTTTTTTTTAAATTATTCAAAGATCTTATTTTCCAATAGTAACCGAAATTTATTATTAACTTCTAAAATGTCATCAGTTTAATATAACTTTATAATATCACACCGGTATGCCCTGAAGGGTTAGGCAGCGGTATACTTATAGTAAACTTCCATGCAAGTTGCAATTTCAAGTTCAATGTAATAAATAAATAAAATCTTAAACATAGCCTTTTTCTAAAATATATTTTCTCTAGCATGTTGTCTATAAGCGTTTAGGGATAAGCTGTCACAACATTCTGTAGGTCTTAAATTAATTGATTGTAAGTTTTTATGATGCAGAATAAAGAGAATCCTATTCCATTCTTTTTTTACTAGGTTAAAAAAAGCTAGCTCGGTATTTCCTTATCTGACTACTTTGGAAGAAACACCAAAACGAACTCAGAGGTCACAGCCTCTTTTCAAGTCCACACACTTTTGGCAACTGACTCGATGTCGACTATTCTGCCAGTGTCGGAGACATCTTGGTCAGACCATGTGGGGACCATGCAGATTTGTGTCAGTAAGATGTCATAGATAGTATAGGTACATACCTGAATAAAATTGAAAAATGAGGAGCTCGTGGCTAAATAAAAACAGCCGCAAGGGTTGATCGTAGGTTAAGCTACGCTTGCCGAGGTCAGTCTGTGGATGGGTGACCTGATAGGTGATGTGTACGTAACATATCTAGACTCCTCCGTGCCTCGGAAAGTACGCTAAGCCGTTGGTCCCGGTTGTCATTTGTAAATCTTTGTCAGTCGTTACGGGTAGTCAGAAACCCGAAAGTCTGACAACCAGTCATACCAAGGGGTATCGTGTAGCCCAGTAACTAGGTTGTGGAGGTCAGATAGACAGTCGCTCCACGAAAACACTGGTATAGAATTGAATCCAGTTAGACTGGAAGCCGACCCCAACATACATAGTTGGGAAAAAGGCTAGGCAGATGATGATAATGATGATGACCTGAATAAATTTCGCAACCCACTTAGTGATATTTTTATTCCGGTTCACAAACACGTACCGTTGTTATGGTTCATTATAGTAAAGGATAAAGGACACAGTGGGGAACTAGGAAAAAAAATGGTTGACAAAACGTTTTGACATGTTGATATAGGGCTGCTACCTGCGTAAACGGGAAATGAAATATTGTTCGCATGATTTGGAGTTTTCCAAAAAGGTAAGAATTAATATGTTATTTTTGGTACAGTCGTTTTCTCCTTCTTTACCGAGTCTATGGGTTTGAAAGAGCGTATTTGCCTTAACCTGTCTGCTGTTTTAATATTTTGATTAATAACTAACATTTTCAGCGTTTATATAAGTCAGTAAAAATATAAAGTAGGTAGTAAAATGTATATTAATTTAATAAAGCTGACATGGTTGTTTGTTTTTTTTTTGTTAGAACATGCTAATACCTGGAACTAACTGTCGGATTTCAAAAATATTTTTACATTCAATGGCCCATTTCTTGAAGAAAGTAAGGGTATTTAACAACATGCTACGACCTTTAATAGCAGGTGAAACCGCAGAACACAGCTAGTTTAATATGATTTCTTATTATAATATCGTTTAAGTTTAAAAATGTTTCACTTGTAACATTTACAAAATAAAAGTTTTAAACTTCAACAACCCTAAATTTAAATCCACGGTTCCCGCCAAGCTAAAGACGCTGATCTTATAAAATTATTTACAGATTGTATACATTTTACGCACTGGCAAGTTTCAATCAAAGTCCCAGGGGATACCAGAAAGAATCAAGTTTGCAACAAATGACTATAAACTTGAATGCTTCAGTGAGTTTAGTGAATTTCTTGACAAAGTTTTTATCGATAGTTTAATGAATTCAATGCTATGACTTAAAGGGAATGAGGGTGAATATTTTTTATTGAGTGGGCAAGAAGAAGAAATGGTTCTCTTGATAAAGTTTTGTAACGACATTAATCCGTTTCGGTTTGTTGAATAAGAGAGAAAATACTGCGTTAAATTGAGCTTGACATTTTATTCTCTTTTTGTTTGTATTGCTAATAATAACAGAACAAAAATGAAGTATCGCGATGTTGGTCATGGGGTTACCGACAATTAAAGTGCTAGAAGTCGTACCAATAAACGGTTTGATGGCGAAGAGTTTCGACCGACACTTAGAGAAAGTATCGCCAAACAGCTTGATCAAGAGACAGTACAGAAGACGGATGTCATGCACATAGCACGCATTGTGAGGAGGCCGAGGAACGTCCTCACCTCGAGTGAGGAGGTAACGATGATAAGTGATCTAGAGTGAGGAGTCTACATAGATCACTAATCGCCGTCACCTCGCTGCGGGTGTACCACTATTTTTATTTATACTTATTTTTTTCTTACACGTTCAACAAGCGGTCATCAGCGCCACTGGTGAGCATACCATAGTAATTAGGTTTTACTTATCTGGAATTTCTCAGTAGTAGTCCGGAGTATGGATTAGTTGCCGGTTGCTGGCAATAGGCTCGCCCCCTAATACATGGGACTAAGACATACCTAGCGAAACGTGGTCGTACTATATAGGTATACCCACAATGAGAACACTTCTGCCTAACTCTTCTGTAAATGCAGGTGTGATCTTTAATGTTATAATTTCCATCAAATTAATTAACGGGAGAAAGATAGATGCATTTTCAAATCTAAGTGCTATTACATTACGTTCTTCATACACAAGACCACGCAAGGCCATTTACTTAGAATACCAGTGCCCTAAAGTAAAGCAATCACATTTTAAAACAGAATACCGTTCATATTTGAAACTCCTGCAAAAGCCGTGTAATTACTGTCACTGAGCATGTAGCCGACGGCTTTTGGCGAAAATTGTATGGAGAAAAAATGTCGGGAAACGCCGACTCACGATCCCAGTCACCTTACTGAACGCTCGTAAATTACGGTAAAAATTGGTAAAAAAATATCACTGCTGCATTAATATGAGCCGGTATTTGCTCCGGGCGTTCGGTATACTTGTTGCAATATATTGCCCGATTTTATTACTGTATGTGGGAAAACTCGGAATAAACTGATGAGTTCGGTACGGAGTGCGCTTTCCGATATCTTTTTTTTGCGCATGTTTTTCAATATGAATAAGAGGTATAAATTTTGAACGTAAATTTAATAAAAAACCTTTCCTAGTGAGGGTGCTCTTGTTAGTCCGTGTCGTTGCATAGCTGAACGTAGGTTTTCAGCCTTAACAATACTAGTCAAATCAAGCTAGCTTGCTTATCTCTTCGCCATGACATCAATCTTGAGCTAAATCTGAACTTACCATTTTATTGGCAATTAAATTCGCTAGTAACTAAGCCTTTGATTTGTCAAACTTTTGAAACACCTAAGCTATTTGACGACCGATGTGGCATGGCGGGCGAAGGTCCGCCTGCGACTCAGGAGGTTGCGGGATTGATTCCAGCCTTGGGACAAATGTTTGTGCGATCTACAAAGATTTGTGGTGTTCCGGGTATTTGCTATGTATCATAAAAAATATCTATCTATGTAATGTATTGTATAAAGTATATCAGCCACCTAGTACACTTAACACAAACTCTGCTTAACTAGGGGCTAGATGATGCTGTGTGGTTTGTCCAAAATTATTTATTTATTTTTATTTTATTTAAAATCCGTCCCTTCACAATAGTCGATTATGTCATGCGTTAAACTACTACGTCGTCCGTTTACTATCAGTATAGATAATAGCTAAGTTAAGTCATAACGTGTCTATATTATACTTCTGAACCTAGATCACAACATCACTCATAGATCGCTTATAGGCCAATCGGGCACGATCGTACGCCTTATAAGCCGATAAAACGTTTCCACCAAGCCTCATTGTTACCAGTAATGCCGGTAAAGTACGGTAAATTACCGTAAGGTTACTGCTATACAGTTATTGTGTAGATGAACCTTGATTTTACGAGGTGCCCGTGGGGTCAGAAGTAAATGGGACACTGGAGGGTGAGGTATGAAGCTTGGGATATGGTATTTTCTGGGTGACAAGCTAGGGTCTTTTTGTAGTACGAGCCAAAAACTTAAAAGTCAAGGGTCAGTTGTTCACGTTCTATTGTGCCTATTAGCCTGGCTCGGTTCGGTCAGCTGCTTGATATAGAGGGAAGTCGAAATCACGTTTTTTCCTACTTCTCCACTGTTCTTTTCTAATCCATTTCGCTGGGGAATCCAAAACAGTTGAACTGTGTCTCTAGGATTCATCAAGCTTCACTGCTTCGACGCTTTTCTGGTGGTCACTACTCTTGATTTTGGTTTTCAGGAGTAGTGTGGTAAGCTTGTTCTATTTTTAAAGATTAACGATTGTTGTGTCTCTTGTCAGTTTGAATTTGAAAATTCATTTCACTATAAAACCACTTAACACTCTAATAAAGTAAAGGTCACAATATATTTTTTAAATATACATTACATGTAATGCTACTGTCCAATTTATTAGTTTAATTATTTCAACTATGGCCGCCATAATTATGTCGTCAGAACTTGAAAAATAACCCTACACTACTAATACCTAATGATAAGCAATTCATGAGGCAAAAAAACAAGGAAATTATAATCACTTGTCCGTTTTTACTGGCTCCAGTGAAATGTCAAGGGAAAGTTGACAGTGACGAGTGGTACCGGTGAGAATGTTCTAGGCTCTCATCAAGGAACTAGACAAAAGTGCAGTTTTTGTTACGATAGAAAGCTGTGTTTTCTAACTTTCTGCTTTGACATTGACCGACCGAAGCTTGCAGTAATGGGTTAATACGTAATGGAAGAATTTGTCGATTTCTAAGAGATATTTTTGTGACAAATTTGGAACCTCCCAATTCTTCCGAAGTTGGTTAAAAATGGTGCAGGTTGGCCTGTTGCTAATATCAGCCTCTTTACTGATTGGCAATTTAGATTACTGATCCATCTGTCAAGTGTGGTCAATAAGACGTTACGACGCCGGACGCCATTTCGAATACCAAACCATTTTGAATTAACGTTCCTTTTTACAAATAATTTTAAAGCAAAAGGCACAATCTCTTTAACAAATTATTTCATACAAAAACATCGTTAAAATGGTTAATTGGCCACACAACCGACACATTCATATTATTATCATTAGTTATATTAAAGGCTCTAACCGCATTGTTAAAATGTTTTCTGGTTGCTTTACTTCGCTTAAATTTTCAATGTATTTTTGCCGGTTTTATGTAAAAATATAAAACATCTCCCTCGTGCGTATTTAATTAAAAGGCAAGCGAAGTTGGTCTTTCATAAATCGACAAGGAAAAAGAATGACAGTGAAAGCAGTTGTCAAATAAAGATTATTCCTGAAAAAATGTGCACACGTAGCACTACGGATATGGAACAAAACAAGGGGTAAGTACCGACACCAACAAAAGCCCACTAACATAGCTATTTTTACATCATTATCGTCTAGATTGACATAAAACTAATACTACTGTAATAATTACTCCATAGCAATTCATATAATAACTGAAAATTCTTATTATCTTATTTCTACTCCGATTTCAATTAAACATTTTTCTCAATAATTAAGATTAAGTAATCTTAAGTACAATCAATCAATCAATTTTTGTGGCCGGCTGTCAATAGTGATGTGTCCTTGGTTAAAATATATTAAGTCTATTTAGTCGGTCAGTAAGATTACCAAAAATAATTGGACACGTATTTTTTGCTTACTCAAATCAATAAAAAGTGACAATGATATAGCACATCAAAGTTAAGAGAAAAGGGGCTTGTGACGTCACTTTTACGTAAAAAGTGTAGCACGGCGTGACGTCACGCGTAATTTCAACTCACTACAAAAGAAACTAACGACAAAAGAAAAAATACGTGTCAAGTAATTTTGAGTAATCCAACTTTCGGACCAATCAGAATTTTTAAGGACACTACCCTATTCAAGTGAAATAATTTCTATATGGCGGGTTCGATGCTCGTGCCTAAGTGATGATTAAGGTAAGTGTATTGCACGGCTGTTCAAAAGCCCAAATAAATTAGTACAATATAATAAAATAAATCTTGCATTCTTTCAAAAAATACTATAGCTTGAGTCATTAAGTTACATGAAAATATATGATTATTAATTTTCTTTATATTAACACACGGAGTCTACACAATGGTGCTATATTCCAACTGTTCAGATGCTTTATAAGATAACGCCCATGTCATAACGAACTGATGTGAGCGATGCCTTAGTCAGGGGGACCGTTAGCAAAAGTAGCCTTACTTACATTTTTATTTAATAAGTCAATAATTATTAATTACTAATATAATTCGTTTTTTTTAGAGGTACAACGTAACGATGAATATATTGTATGAAAAATGATATGGCTAGAAAGGAGGTGACTATAATATTGAGATGGTGGCAAAAAGAGATGTATGGAAGAAGAAGACATGCTGCGCCGACTCCAAATACATTGGTATAAGGGATAATTCTTGATTGGTTGTTTCCAATGATGAACATTTGTGAGTCAAACAGAGAACCAGTATCCATGTGAATTTAAATTCCACCCTAACTTTCACTGGCCTTTCAGCTGAGGTTTCCATTTTGGTATAAAAAATATGTACATTTCAAAAAGAAAATTCATGAAATAATCTTAAGTTTTTGTTAAAAGTAGTTTAAAGTATTTATTTACAATTTGAATCACGTTTTTCTTTTACGCAGTAAATTGATATTCCATCGACGCAAACACGGAGAATAAAATTATGATCAAAATAATTAAAACTTAACATGCATGGAGTAAAAGGCTAAAGTTAAATTGTTTTCGTCGCTATTAAACGTATATACTAAGTTTATATTTTATACGTAAGTTACTTTTAGAATTATTTAGGCAAGTATGTTTATTAGAGTGAGCTATCACGTAAGACATAAATTAGTTCAGTACATTTTGATATGATATACTCCAAACCAAAACCTAATTAATCCAGTGAGCTATACAGGGTGGAAGAAGCACAACCTTTTTCTGAGACTGTTGAAAAATTTCAACCATCAACTACTTTACACACTCACACAAGAAAACCATGTCTTTAAACATTTTCTAAGAAAGCAGTTATATATCTCTATCTAGAAAATTTCAGTAAATTTATCAAATATCATGTAGAAACTTTTTCTGTTGACCGTAGGTACCTGAGGTCGTCACTTGTCCGTGCAGCGATACTTTTTTTCGTTTTCGCCCATTAGTTTCTTAATTAATATCCCGAGCTTGGCATGTTGAGGGTCCCAGGTTCGAATCAATCATAATTATTTGTTATAAAATATTTATCATTATTTTACTAATAGATTTACCACGGTTATTTTGGTTTGAAATGCATACTGGAGGTGCTTGTCATGTTAGGCAGAAGGGAAGATAAGAGTGAGATAAAGCGTTGTATGTAATTGAGGCTTTGACTGGTGTCATATTGTTAAAAACAAAAAAAAAAGAAACAAAAGCAAACCCATTTATTGGTTAAAACACTGTTTACTAAAATAAAAAGTAAGTACACACAGAAACACTTTAGATAAGTACCCGATATTATATTGTAATGTTTTTTTGGGAAGTAGTCACTGTTAAAGTTCAACAGCTATTTACACAAAAAAAAAACTGCCGTTTTGCTCGAGTAGATATCACATTTTCTATACTGCTGCTGAATAGCCAGATTCAAAAGACTGATCGAAATTCTGCAAAAACAACGATTGAATAATGAATTTCACCTCTATGACTCACGCTACTTAGATAAGCTATTACCAATAAGCTGTCAAGTCAAATCATTCATCAAAATGACAACGGGCCGACAGTTTGCAAGACGAACTAATAAAAATATGCGTGATAATTAATACTGATTCATGTAAAAGCTTGCGTCATGTTCTGAGAATTACTTAATGACTGGACGCGATCCAATCTACTTTAATATCAGATTCATTTGCGTGTACAGATGATATGGGTGCAACTATGTTGAGTCCGCGGAGATTATTAAAAAGTTGTGCCATTTAATTATGGTCCTCCACTAATAACTCTAATTCATTAAATATTAAATACTCGTAACATTATAAACTATATCTGTTTAAGATAGTAAATTAATGTAAAGGTACGATGAGGCTGATATATCTTTGACAAAAGCCCCTAAACAAAATTAGATTTAATAAAAGCTATGTTGAGCTGTGATGTTAGTTAATCATTTCAGCCGAAAGACGTCCACTGCTGGACAAAGGCCTCCCCCAAGGATTTCCACAATGACCGGTCCTGCGCCTTCCGCATCCATGCCCATGTTAGTTAATAGACAAGTGAAATATATTGCATAATATTTAACTTTACAAAGGCAGCTCGGAGTATAGGTTTGTGCCTTGTTGATAGCAATAGGCTCTCCCCTTATTACATGGGGCTTAAACATATCTGGCGAAATGTGGGTTTACTATAGGCATGCCTGTGGATAGCCCTTCGGGAATTATAGGCGCGATGTTTTGTTTTATGTGTAAGTTAACTTTACTGAATTTAAGTGCTCGTAAATCGAATTCTGAACTGTAAAAAAGTCTGAGATATAAATTATGTCCAATAAGGTAATCTAAGTGTGTTTAAAAGCGTCTTTCGTTGACTGCACCTCTGTGGTTACACTTTGACCCCGAGGTGGCCTAGCGTAGTATGGAGTTACAATAGGACACGAGGCCGGCTTTTCCTGGTTTTGTTACTTTTGACGTGCTGCCTACTAAAAAGGCGATTAAAATTTCTTTCGGAAATATAATTTTGCTGGGCTGCCATTCTTGTTGAAATACCCCAGAATCGGTTTGCCTCTCTGCCTCTCTGTATTCAATTTGACCGTACAAAATAAGACTAAAAGCGTTCGTAATCTTTGAATCACAATGCACGTTATTCCAGCTAGATGCAGATTGATGCCGCTAATTGTATCTTCATCTTAAAGAAACCAGTTCTAGACACTCTGGGGCTCACATTTGAATTTGATGAGGGGTTTACATCGGTCGATTTTCACAGTGCTGTTAGTTGCTACATAAATTACCTCATCACATTGCTGGTGATTAGTCCTTTTATCGTGACGGCCCAGTGATTGAAGCATTGCCTCTTATGCAAGATTCACTTTTTCTTTATAATTATATATATGTATACTTCCTAAGTTTACAGTGAACATCACTGACGTCGGAGAAGGAAAATATCGTGAGGAAACTGCAAACGCTAACCTTTCAGTCTGATGATTAAAGCTCCTACGTTCTCTCTGTGACTAGAGGCCTCTGCTCCGCAGTGGAAACCGTAATAGGCTGGTATTATTATCAGTATTAAACCTTTTGTTTTATATAGGACTCAGTATAAAAGTTCAAACTCTTTAATACAAACACTGACATGGATGTCCTCCACCTCGGGATGGACGGAGGGGTTAGTCAGACTCTTACTCCCAGCCGCATGCATCACGATGTATGCGATCACTCGGCTTGGTGATCTTTATTTTCTTAGCGATGTCAATCTATCTGTCGATGGTAATATATATAACGTCGCCCCAGAAATTAGCCACAAGTTTGGTACCATCAGTATCATCCATCAAATCCTGACGCATGCAGGTGTCAGTTCACGCAAAACACGTTATCAGGTGTCCCATTGTTTGTGGGCCAGCACCACACTTGCGCACCAGGCTGGAGTCGTCTATTAATTTCCACCTGAGCTGGTTTTCCCTGCTTCAGCCAACCTGTGTCCTGAGTCTGTGACTCCCATGGGGGAGATTTTCAGCAGGTTAGGGAAGGCTTAGTGACTTGATATTCACAGAGCCATAGTTTCTTCAACCGAAATTTACCCGTGAGGTATAGAGACCGAATTAGCAAGATGACATAAGCTTGCGTGAACATTTAAGTGCATACAGTCAGTTGATTGAAGAGGTTATTAGCACAGCTGATGACTTGTAACTTGTCATTACTAATTGCGATATTTTAACATGACATGTTAATGGATATGCACGTGGTTAATTGGGCAAGTGAGATAAGTAAAACAGCTTATAGAAGTCGAATATATGGATGAAGCCTGGGTATAAAGAAAAATTACTTGTCAGTCAGATAATAAAAAACACAACTCAGTATAAAATCTACATAGGCGTCACGTAAGTCATATTGTAACTCGCATGTATCGTTACCTTTTCCACTGTCAAGTAATGTTGGGGCGTAACTCCCAACAGTGAATATGTTATGTTGATGTAGATGCTGTCAATGTACAGCGTAGCTCGTACAAGTAATATACAGATTGTTTTCTTTTTTGCTTAATCTGGAACTCAACGACTTGAAATCAAAACTCTATGACCACCCAAAAAAATACTTCCACGCAGTACATTACCACTTTCTCCTTCATTCAAACCAAAATGAATCCTTAATAACAGTTAGGGTGTTTAGCAATAAATTTTAATGATAACCAAAAGTTATTCATTACCTAATCACGCCAGAGTGTGGCCAGTATGATTGATGAACGCTTCCCTCAGCTCCTCCGCGGTGAATGAAGGTAGCTGAGCGGAAATACTCGGTCAATCATTTGTGTTAGGAGTGTAATGATGGGTATAAATGTATTGTGGGAGAGTGGGAGTGATATAATATACTTCTGGGATAATGCTTAGGTGTTTGTATGTAATTACTTGTGAAGCAAGGAGGTAATTTACTGTTTTATTTAGCTTTGTTTACTCGTAAAAAAACGTTGTACAATAGCGGTCTAAATGCCTTAGGCGTTTTCTATCGGTCCACCTTCGCTGGTGTAGGAACTGAATATGGTAAATGTGTTTTATTTTGTTAGTAATCTAATAGAGAATCATGTTATAAACATAATTTAATATCTTATCATCTGCCTAGCCTTTTCTCAACTATGTTGGGGTCGGCATCCAGTCTAACCGAATGCAGCTAAATATCAGTATTTTACACAGAGTGACTGCCTACCTAACCACAACCCAGTTACTAAGCAACACGATACCCCTTGGTATGTAATGACTATCAAAGATCTACGAATGGCAGCTGGAATCTTGGTATGTATGCACATCAACGACTTATTTTGGAAAACGTAGCTTAACCTTCGGTCTCCCAATGCGGCTGTAAGTAATGAGATACGAGCTCCGTTTCGTATCATCATTCGAAAATTACTGATGGAGTAGGGTGTCCCCCTACTTCATCAATAAAAGAAACGAGACGGTACAATTCAAACCATATAATTTGTCAGCGCAACTGACTTCTGTAGGATTGAGACAGCATGTCGATATGTGTGGCCGCCACTGTAATTTAGTACTGGACACTGCTTTCGCTGTATACTTATGTGTGTCCTCATTTGTGACTAAAGCGTAATTACGATTTGATAAATATTTTGTTTTTATTCGATAAGTTAGTTAGCTGTTCATTCAATTATTGGCTCACTTAGTGATAACACAATTTTATTTATGTTGCTCGTTGACTGTTTGATGATTTGATTAAGAAAGAAAGAATAAAAATAAAAGGGTAAATAAGCTCAATATTAAACACCAGAATAATGTATATCAACTATAAATACACAGAAAAAATACCAGAAAAATGGCTTAATAGGCCCAGTTCAGAATTGAAAATGTCAGATAACTAGTGTCTGATGCTGTTCTACAACCGGAAACAAGTATAAGAACCTATAAGAACATCTCATGGATTTGTGAGCTCAGAAATTCACCTACGACTGTTAGTCTCTGCATTACCTAAAGTTCGAGTGAAATGCCTATGTCATTAAGTCCACCTCTGTACATGTGTCTGGTTAAATACTGTTTGAAACTAATGATGCAAGTTTTGCGCCCTGCAGACGAGCCAATGGTTGCCGATTATGTTCCTGTAGGTTCATTTAAAAACCAGCGTCAAACAGGTCCTGTCTAAAATGGTCCTTTTTGGTCTTTTTGCCATTGCCATTTTTTTTTAATATTTATTTGCCGTGCGTGTTTCAACCAGTTGCCAATTTTCTGTGGCCAATGAAAGAAAAATAACAACTCCATAGACGTAACAGCAAATAATTATCTCATGTTACAAAAAAGAGTTATTTATAGAAAGTTGTATTTACACTACATTTAAATGTAACAGCCCTTAACTCGTTAACGTATTTCGTAACAACATCCTATCATTACCTCTTCCGCCGCCATATTGTAGGACATAAGGACAGATGCGCTTGCGCCGTTACGGTGTTCACCTGTTACCCGAGGGTAAAAGGAAGGGGTTTTTTGAATGCTATTATACTCGCTTTCGTTCGATTTGATGATGCAAAATTTGCATATGATGTCGTGAGCGGATAATTAAGGGACATCAAATTCATTGGACCCATGGACGATAATTTCTCACCACACTGCCAAAGCCCATCAAAAATTCTTCCGGGAATAGTTTTGTTTCTACAAAATTATGGATGTGTTGTGTAACATGATATTATAAAACTACGTTGTGGTTTAAAAGAAGATGTAGTGACCAAAATGAAAAAGAGTATGGTCAGATGGTTTGGTCACGTTGTCAGGATGACTGAAAGACGATTTACATAAGGTACGACCAGATGTATGAGCGCAACCGAAGCAAAAAGATCATAGAAGGTGGCGTTCTGTAGTTCCTGCCTACCTCCATGGAAAAAAGGCGTTAGTTTATGTATGTATGGAAGAATTTTTTATTATTCACTGCAGTATTAGTGGAAATAAATATGCTAGCTACGATACACTATCAAGTTAAGTCTGTTTCAAGTGTTTGATTCATGAAAAGAAAAATCTACGGGCAAATCATACATAAGTTTTATGTCTCATATATATATGTAAGTGTGTTTCATGTCGTGTGTATGTCTATTAAAACAGCATACTTTTACGATATAGAAAAACATAACCCCTCATAATTAGATTCTTGATGTTGATCTTCTACAAAACTTTTATCAATTGCAAGACTTTTCAAATAAGGTTTTTTTTTTAAATGAAGACGTATTCTTTGCTTGAAGAGCCTTTACCTTGCAGTGGGACTGTAACAGGCGGGTATTATTTTTATGAAGGTAATAATTTGTATAAGGAATACACATGAAAAACCTATATAGTAGGTATCCAATTCTTTTGAACAACATAATTTAATGTCATTCTAACACATATATTCGTTTAAAATCTTTTGCTAATTTCTAAACGTAGCAAATTAATTAAATCAAAATCACATTCTTGAAGAAATACTTTCATATCAAAGTCTATGAATTAATTAAAAATGTATTAAAAGCGTTAAAACGTGCTATCTCGTGAGTAGTTTATAATTGCATAGAAAATAATGTGCCAGGCTTTCATTATGTCTGCAAGCCCGCTCCGCAGTCACTGCCTCGTTACGCCGAATAAGAAAAAACCCGATAAAAAATACTTTTTCATTTTATTTATCGGTTCGTTAAAATGTTCGTTTTAGAATTGTGTATAATTTACTTCTGCTTGGAGGAACAATTTAACGATTTGCAGCACGTTTCTGTAATCGGATTTGTGTTAGGTTTTTTTAGACAGTGTTGACTTCTTTGCAGGCTTTTGCTGCTTGAACCGGACTAAAGTGACGTAGAATCTCTAGATTGGCTTGATTAAGTTTGCCTTAACTATACTACACGTTTTTAAATAGCCCCTTATTTCACCAACTGTAAGGATTATTTATTTCACAAGCGTCTGCGGATAAAATGGCATTAGTTATGATATCAATAGCTTTTAGAGCTAAAAATCGCTCTAAAAGCTCTAAAAATACGATGCTAGTTACGGTTTTATTGCTGGTCTTTAATCTCAACAATTACCTACTTACTTATAGATATGTTATTAAGTAAGGCTTACCAATGTTCCTTATTTAAATAAAACTTAGAACGTTCGATCGTTAGTCATTTTTAATGCTGTTAACTAATATTCGTCATACCGAATCGGCACTTGATTCGCGTGCCGCGCTCGCGTGACGGCCTACCAACGTTGCTTTTATGCGTTTTCATACTGTAAGCTCTGGTACTCCTTCTTAACCTATATAGAGAATGAGTGGTAAGCGCTTAGCTAACGCAGGGTTTATAGTAATGTCGTACTTACATGTATATTGTGTTTGAGAAGCCATTTGTTTGTGTTAATGTTCATGTAGAAAAGTTCCACTTGCACACGGTTACATGTGTAGATATCATGTTTTTCCTTCTCGTTTTTGTTACATTACTTTTGTCCAAACCGGCATTTTATTAAAAAAAAAAAATGTCATATGTCACACCAGTTAGTAGTTTTAGTTTAGTTTAGTTATTTATCTGTAGCTATTTATCTATTTATATTTCGTTTTTGTAAAGCCTGTGGAGTTATGTCAATGTAAAGTGTATTGGCAGGATTGACACACACATAGTACAATATGTATTGTGTGTGTCAACCCTGCCAATACACTTTACATTGACATAACTCCACTAGCTTCAACAGAGCCTTGCAGACAAGTATACTTTAAAACTAGAACACGTCAATCTAACTACGTCACAACGTATGATCGAACATACTCCGTCCAATTGAAACCGTTCCATTCAAATTCTTTTCAAATTCAAATTTCGAATTCGCAACGGACAACAGGCAACGACAACACTGTCCGTTTGTATAGTGACGGGAATCGGGCGCTTGAATCGATTATTCGAATGAGCTGTCTATCTGATTGTAGTCGGGAACGGGACCGTCTTATTCAGAACATATGTTGAACGAGTGAATGATGTTTTGTTGCGAATGTTTTGGGAATACCTTTCGTTTTTGTAATGTTTTTTTTCCCACTTTTTTGCTTATTGTTATTTTTATGGAGTATTTTTTTTATATCAGCTACGTTTTATACCAGTCTGTGCTTGATTTTGAAGTATTTACACTTTAATATCCCATTTCAAGATACAGCCAGTCCCATAAAACTGTGCAGACTCAGAATCTGCTGGCTAAGTATCAAATATGTGAACACCATCACGAGCCACGCTAAATTATCTTAAAAAGGACATCTTGATTTTTTATGTATTCCAATCATGCCACACATTACCATGAAAATATACACACGTGCTATCTTCAATGCATTATTAAGAGGAGAGCAAGCCAATGCCTGCAATTCTCATAAGTGAGCGGAACGAACGACGCGTCGAACAAAAGGACGCGAAGATAAATATCAGGTGGAACGACGAATGATATAATCAAACCAGCCATCAATAATATCGGCAGAGCAATTCCATACAGATTATCATGAAAGTCAAATTAACAGCGATCAGATTTGTTCAAACACACGATTTTAAATGTTCAAATGTATCAGTGACTGTATTATCTCATCAAACGGCCGAGCGGTTAGAGATCCCATTAGGATAATGGTCGGCTGTAGTTGACTAATGGCCGTGTGTTCAGAGCTCTTTCATTCACTCGTTCGCATTCCATTCAACTCGTTCATACGGTCGCTCGGCTATTTACAGCTTTATGAGTCCGCGCCGAAGATCAAATAAGTCTTGATTTATTTAAATATGTTTTGGAATTTTGTGCTATATTGAAATGGTTTTGATGGAAAGTGGTTCTTCTATTCTATTTTCACAACAATTTTAACACAATTTATAGGAATTAAATGCAAGATATTTATGCTGAAGGAAAGTTTCAAATACCTCTCAAAGTAGGAAATGATGCCCTGTTTGAGTTGACTTCTATTCAATGGCATCTGCATCTGTTAATGTATTGTGTAGCTTTTAACCTATTTTTTTTAATGTTTTCGGCGAGTAAACATTTTAGAACTCTTCCTTAATAGAAATAATTATAAATAGCTCTTATTAAGTACTAAATATGATATGACACAGTACTGTCCTCTTTAAACCCAACAACACTTAATAATTTAATAAACATACAACAGTACAAAGCTAAAACAACGCTGTGGAATCGATAATATAGAATCGAATGGAATAATCGGTAAGTTTGAAGAGTCACTTACTCGGCTTTTGAAAATCGAATCGTTATGCTTCGTCCACTACAAACTAGGATCTGAACAAAAGTAGTTTACGCATTTAAATGTGTGTCTTAGCTTAATTTAAATAAAGTTGAAAATAGAATAGGAGGGAAAGCTGTATTTTATTTTTTTGCATATGTATTTCTGCAGTGTTGGAGTACCGTACATTTTGAGCATTGAAAATAACAGAGAGCTACGTATTTCGAGATTTTATCTATTTGCTAGGTTTTACTGAACTCAGGTGATTAGTAAGAGAAGATGTATAGTTGATGTATTGCTTTAGTTAATTTAATAAACGTCAGAAATGTTGGGAGCTAATAAGGAACGACATATTAGCTTTGAGGCTAATATAATTAGTAGGCCCCAACCAGCTTTGGACCCACCAGTGGAGACAACTCAATTGATTGATGTAGGGTACTAATTGCACTTCAAATACAAATAAGGTTAACGTTTATCGAAGCGTTTTTTCTTTTCTTTCTTTTCTTTTTTAAAAAGAAACGTTGCCCCACACTAGGAATTTCTCCTGTGTCGTGGGTGCGTTTACAAACATTTAAACTCACATACACGAACAGCCAGACCCGGAACAATTACCTGTATGCCATATATAAATATTTGTTCCGTGCGGGAATCGAACCCACGACTCGCGGCGCAGCAGTCGATCGCTCAGCCACTGCGCCAACCGTGTCGTCGTTTGACGAAAGTCAAGGACATCTAAGGGTTGTTAAATAGAAAACAACATGACCATCATTCTTTACAGATGGATGGCCGATGGCAGGGCGGTACTAGAAACCATGCAGTTGGTGTTGAACATTAAACAGTGAACATCCCTACTATAATAAAACACATATATTTTTATTTTTGTCTGCATTTCTCTCTGTTTGTTCCGGTTGATCTCCGAAACTGCTAGCCCGGTTTGGACGGGACCTTCACTGGCAGATAGCTGATGTTTTATGAAATAACTTAACTACTTTTATTTAAAAAAAAAAGGATTCCGCACAAATATTTTTTTGTTAAATTCTACGCCGATTCTACAAAGTCACAAAAAGTTACAGCTAGTAAATACTAACCTTGTCCGGTTGGCTTAGTGGTAGTTAGTACGGCAACTGAGCATGAGAACCTGGATTAGATTCCTGTAAAGTTGGGTTTTTTCCTAGGAGTCTGAATGTATGCCCGGTTGATGACAATAAGCTCGCCCCTTATTACATATTACATTGCACTTGAACATAAACGGCAAGACTTAGGTGTATTGGGAGTACACTTCTGCCTAACAATTCAGGGAACACAGGTGTGATATTATGTTATGTTGTGTAATAAACCGCAGTAATAAAATGAACAACTAACTTTTTCAACTAAAAGACACCGACAGCGATTAATATTATTTGATAAGACCACAAAATAATCCTTTTATAACAAGAAAACTCACATTAAAACTGTAACCATAACAACGCGTTAACTTAAAACAGTGTGACTAGGGTTAATAAAGTTCCCCTACTCCCATACTATATTAACCCATTTGAAATTACTTACACGACATACATTGCTGTATTTTAACACACGGGCATAAACGGGGGTGTAAGGAGAGCGGTAATGAAACGCATACGTTATAGGTAGGGTCGTAAAAGGAGAGTTTTATGAGATTATGTCTTATACGAAGGAAGCGAGGGCAAGCGATAAGGTATCACAAGAGACAAATGCTATGGACTTAATAAAGATATTTCCCTCGTAATAAAACGTATGTGCTGAGTTACGTTGAAATTATGGGAGTAATAATTTCTGTATGAGGAAAGAAAGGTGACATAATAATAATAAACAAAGGAGACGGATACGCTTTCATACAATTTTGGGCCTAGATGTAAAAAGACGAAACTGGTGTCAATTGATAGCTACTATATTAACAAACAATCGCTGAAAATTTTGCAGATTTTGGCAATCTGAGAGCCGAGATATAAGAGATTTAAGAAAAGTGAGGTTACGTAACAATCTATACAAAATAGCCGATTTTTGAAGTGCGGTTGTCATTTTTTACCCGATTCCTGAAGTTTGGTTTTATCAGTATACGTATGCATATTTCTATATATTTATGTTTGTTCCTATAAATGGTTCTAGAGAACAAACGCGTAAGCCGATACGAAACGAGTGTCGATCAATGTCATCTGTCATGTCATGCATAATTGCCAGAGTTAGCACAGATTAAAAATACAATAATCGATTAATAAATGTAAATCGATTTATCTCAATTATGTAGATATTTAATTAGTTTTAACTCTTAATACTCTCATTCTAATAGATTTCATTATTTTAATTAAATAAATCATCCGGTGAAAGCATTTTCGTTAAATAGTATGAACTCTGTAACGAAAATCGATTCAAATTGAATCGATTTTCTAATTACTTCGTAACACTAACTTAATTATTGGATTTCTCATTTCCCAGATTGTAAACTGAATTGATTTTTCACAGTTCGAAATAGAAAAAAAATACCTTTTTTTTAAGCCATATCTCAACTTATTACAATTGGGCCCAGAAGTCCCCGTCTCCTTTATGAGCAACGTTGTATGAAAGGATAAACTGCTGGTACGGGGAAGTTGGGTTTCGAAGAAGATTACTTACAATGAAAAAAGGACTTCAGAAGAGCTTGATCTCTTCTGAAGTCCATGATCAAAACATCAATATGGATAAATGGATCTGACCTTATTGGTGTAATTTTTCAAAAAGGTTAGGAGCGTAATATTCTACCACATATGACCATGTACGTAAACTAAGCAAAAATAATATGTCAGCGTAGCGTATTTCTGCCTACCCTCATGGAAAAAAGGCGTGAGCTTATGTATGTGTGGATGTTTCACAAGATTTCAGAGTTGACTAAAGTAAGCATTGAAAAATAAATGATTAACATACAAGGAGTAGCTAAATAATTCACTGAATGATATTCCAAAGTACATCAAGCTACACGAATCTTTCAAATTTATTTGTCAATTTTTCAGCTTTATCACAAAAAAAAGGTTCACGTTCAAGTCGTCAGATTTGACAGTTTGGGATAGCTCAATGTGCTAGCGTCTGTACAACGCACGAACTATGCGATTAATTTGAAAATATATTCACTAAAAAAATCACCACAGAGTCGCATAACGTTGTGAATAACAGAATCGGCCGGGTAATCTGTACAACACTAGACAATAACAACAATAGCCGCGATGGATCAACCGGTGCGAAGGGTCGCGCATGCGTTGCTGTAAATTATAATCCTGTGCTATGAACTCGCTATCTGACGAAGTACGAATGAGCTGAGAAATATCGGAGGTACGAAGCAAATGCATCGAGTCTGATATGATTTCAAAATTAATTTTAATGACTTTTCCACTGTCATTCTATTCTGGTCAGTTTATCATATCCGAAAACCAGAAGACGAAGCGTGGATAGGCCACCCAAAAAGTGGAGTGACGATCCGGTTAAGATCAAAGGAACCATAGGATGAGGATAGCGCAGGACAGATCGTTGTGGTTATCTTTGGGGGAGGGTTATGTCCAGCAGTGAGTGATGTCTTTTGGCTGAATGATGATTATGATAAGTCCATCATAACGATTCATATAAGATTCGGCGATAGTTATGCTGATCGGAGACTAGACTAGACTTCTTGCAAATGGTTGGGAATATCAAGAAACTATTCTAAAAACTACTAACTAGATCTGTAAGGCTAACAGATTTTCAATAGAGTAGTCAAACTCACGAAGCCTGCATGGAATGCCATGCTGGTACAAAATATATAAAGGGTACCACTAACTATACTACCCTAGTTGCTGTAGCTACATCTCTCCTGCCACTTATGAACTAAATTGACGAACGTATACAAGATTGCGATATTTAAGATATCGCGAATTAACATAAATACAAGAATCGGACCAGACACAACAACCGTTTGGTTGGAGGACCCCTTTCCCATGGAGGATGAGAAACTTTACATACCTCGTTCCCCTAAACTACAATTCAGAATGAATAGGCACTTTTAGGTAATGAAAGTTTAAAGGTACCGCTGAAAGATACCGCACCTAATTCTTGTAAAACATTCCAATACGAATATTTATTAAGCAAAAGTAAATTTCAACTTCACCAATACCAAGGCGACTATGCCCTCTCTACTTTACTATTTAATAATTCGGAACTTGCAGAGAAACAAAGCTGAACTATGTTGCTCCAAGTCGAACGCATAAATCTGTAGCTAGGCGCGGTGCCCCGGGCAAGTCGCGGCCCGGCCATCGAACCGAAACACCTTTGAATTAAATCCAACGTATTACTCTTTAACTATTATTTCCTGATGTCGGTGAGAGGAGAATTTAGACGGGTTACATTGTCATCCGGTTCAGTTCGGTAAAGGTAATTATTTAGTAATTAGATATAAGTAAAGTATTCTATCACGGCAAGGACTTTGTCTTTGGAAGACAAGGAGTGTATCAGTATTTTATATGGAGCGACAGCCTATCTGACCTCCACAACTCAGTAACTGGGCAACACGATACCCCTTGATAATACTGTTTGTCAGACTTTCGGGCTTCTGACGACCCGTAACGAAAGTCAAAATCAGACAAATGACAGCCGGGACCAACGACTTTACGTGCTTTCCGAGGCAAAGAGTAGTCTCGATATGTTACGAACTGTCATCCATCCACAGACTGACCTCGGCAAGAGTAGCTTAACCTTATATCAATCTGTGCGGCCATTTTTATTTAGCCACGAGCTCCCGTATTTTACCAGTATCTTTAAAAAAAGTTAAATAATGATTTTCATACGACGGTATATCAATGACGGTTGACGTTGTTGAACATAGGTGTTTATGTTCAACAACGTCTTGCAAATGGTTGGGAATATCAAGAAACTATTCTAAAAACTACTAACTAGATCTGTAAGGCTAACAGATTTTCAATAGAGTAGTCAAACTCGCGAAGCCTGCATGGAATGCCATGATGGTACAAAATATATAAAGGGTATTTTACCAGTATCTTTAAAAAAAAGTTAAATAATGATTTTCATACGACGGTATATCAATGACGGTTGACGTTGTTCATACATCATCGAACATAAACACCTATGGTTACAAAAAAACAGTTCTCTTGTAAGCCAAAGTCAAAAATAAAACACATACATCATATTTCTTCCTCGGCAAAGTAAAGGCAAAGCTTCTGCCAATAATTAATAATGTAACCTTGTTACACCAACACGTAGCCATAAACGTGATGTAACTTTATACAGCCATTTTAACAACCAGAATTTAGTTTTACACTCTTAACAAAATAGGGGAAAGAAACCCCAGCGAGTTAATATGAATCAGGTGGACGCAAGACCCCTATTTCCAAAACCCACGAGCCCTATTCGGACCCCTTAAAAATTTATCAAATGCACCGCAAAAGGAAATATCTAGTATTCTTATACGTATATGTTACAGTGAAAGTTGTAAAGCAGGAGAGTTGGGGGATCGCTAGAGATTTACAGCGTTTCAAGTGAAGGCCCTAATAGACGTAAATTACGTTGCGGTCCGATTTATAGACTATATTTCTTTTGTTTTCCTTTTTTTATCGATTTATCGCCAGGTGCGGTGGTTTCGCTGTTTGGATATTTAACACGACTGGCAGCTACTCGGGAAATACACATGATAGAGGCGCTTTATTTATTCAATGATCAAAAGTCTGTATTACTGCTGATTGGTACCTGAAAGTTGGCACGTGATCGCTTTTTTGCCCTTAATTGGGCCACTTGAAACTGCCGATAACAAGAGGCTAGATAGGCAATCGACTATGTTTTTGTTGTACTTATTAAAGAGTCGAGTATACTTGAAACGTCGTATTAATAGCGCTACTGATTTGTTTGAAGCTAAACAATTGCGCAGTTGTTCAACACAGTCTTTATGTTAGAATAAAGAGTAAAAATGTATTCAACCATGGCCCACTTTTAGTTTAAATCCGAACAACAAACCAGGTTTTTCTTAAATGATTTAATTTACTACATTATCAAAAACGAGGAAAAAGAAA
Source organism: Phlogophora meticulosa (assembly GCA_905147745.2). NCBI lineage: Eukaryota > Metazoa > Arthropoda > Insecta > Lepidoptera > Noctuidae > Phlogophora > Phlogophora meticulosa. The sequence goes on from LR990521.1 coordinate 4,348,486, forward strand.
TGATTACGCTATATATAATAAAATACCCTAGCTCAAAAGGCTTGAGTTCAGATCCATGAAATAATACCGGAACCATTAGGTTTGTTGAAAATGAATCGATTTTTTTTTAAATATTAAAGCAATGTTGAAAACGATACTTCCGACATTCCTACAACAAACAGCTTATCATAAATATACCTGCCTACGGTAAAGGCAGTAGAATATCAAAGATAATGAGCCTGCATGACCTATAACGACCAGTACTTATCCGTTTTCTTCAGTTGACTTTTGAAAGTTTCCTTGTAAATAAGTAAGCACTAGCCACACCGAGTACTTTGACTCGATTAGACTTTCATTTCAAATGTCACGGATTTAGTCAGAAGTTATATAAATAACACTAACTGCTGGAAACGGTCTGCAATGCAAAGAGAAAATAGTAGCAAAATTAAATAAATATAAATAAATAATGCTGGACAATCCACACAGCATCATCTAGCCCCAAGCTAAGCAGAGCTTGTGTTATGGGTACTAGATGACTGATATACTTAATACAATACATTATATAGATAGATATTTTCATTATACATAGCAAATACCCAGAACACCCGAAACAAATATTTGTAGATCGTACAAACATTTGTCCCAAGGCGGGAATCGAACCCGCAACCTCTTGCGTCGCAGGCGGACCTTCACCCGCTGCGCCACATAGGTCGTCGTAAAATTGATTGGGTACAATCGACTGCACGTCTCTGATAACTACTTGAACTTGAGCTGGCCTAGCGTGGTACTGTTGTGGAGGTTGTGCAGAGCGAAAACACTGGAAATATTATATAGAATATATTAGGAAGGTATAAGGAATATCTAAGAGAACAATGCACAATCTGGTCACAAGTACAATGATATCTGTCAACTGTATACATCCAGTTTATTTACTACACGTATATACAGCCAGTGCTATTTAGTACATGCAGGCGATATATCTTCAACCGGTACGGAGTTTGAATACTAGAATGGGAGGCCAGCTTGTACTATTTTTGTGACCAACGACGTGAGGCTCGACTGCTAACTGTATTGTTGGTATAGGAAAATCCAAGTTTTCTTACAACGATTTAAAACTATGTCCGTAATTCAAGCAGCAACACGGTTCTTGTACCCAATTTTTGAAGTGAAAACTTCTATAGCCGCGTTGAGTTATTTTTGGTAGGGGTGAAACGCGTATATATAGGATTACCAAAAATAGTTTTTCTAAAGTGAAGTGGTTTAAATAAAAGAACTTTCTTTTTCTTTTTAAGTTTTAAGGTTATGTCGACAATCCTCTTCACTGCCATTTTTTTAATGGCAATACATACGTTAAAGTTATGAAACCTATTTAGTTATTAATAAATATATTCATATTAATTCATCTCAAGTTGACGAATGTTTGTCTCTGCATCACCCAAAGGTTGACTGGTAGAAAATGCCTTTGGCATTAAGTCCGCCTCTGTACATTTGTGTGCTTAAAGTATTAAATAAATAATAAATAAAATGAAAAATTAATAAATCATATTTTGTAAGTTGTTCTATAAGTCTTTTTAATATAAATCTCATCGCGTAGTTTAGAATTCAAGTTTTGTTTTCATTAAAACATGATTCAGATAAAGTTTACAACGAGACGATAGAAGTATTTGTCTTGACATTTGTCTGTCGGAGACATCTGTGAGTTATACGACTTTACTATGAGTAAAGGACCGAATCCCAAAAAATAGAGGAATTTATTCAGAGCAACAGATTCGCCAATTTCTTTGTTCAAGAACTAAACTAAAATAAGAGAATTGATATCTCTTATAAATATGTACCAATTGAAATACATGAAGCTTTCAGTGGCTGACCGATAAGAAGTAAGTTAATAAATAAATAATTCTGGACAATCCACACAGCATTATGTAGCCCCAAGCTAAGCAGAGCTTATGTTATGGGTACTAGATGACTGATATACTTAATAAAATACATTACATAGATAGATATTTTTATTATACATAGCAAATACCCAGAACACCCGAAAAATCTTTGCAGATCGTACAAACATTTGTCCCAAGGCGGGAATCGAGCAACCTCTTGCGTCGCAGGCGGACCTTCGCCCACTGCGCCACATAGTTAGAGCTTTCAAGTTCGCCATGTTTTTGATAGATGCGTTTTATTTTAAACGATGTCTAAATTAACACTATAACTTTAGTCTTATACTTGTGGTATAAGAGAGAAAAATATGGATATAGTCTACTCTAAGGGACTCGGCACCAATGTTCCTTGTATGAGTTTACAATTTTACGTTGCGATTCATTTTACATGAATTCACCCAAATTGGAAAGTATGACAAGGGATAAAAATAAGTTCAGGAGGGAAAACTTTTATTCTATTAACTGAAAAAAATATCAACGATTTTAAAATCAAACTGATGACTGTGTAAGTCTCACCCTAATTATTAGAGAACCTAATGACTGATAAGAACAAAAATCTACGTCATATTAATTAATTAATATGACCTATGAATTTAAGAAATAAATAACACTAATAAATAAATCTATGAAATGTAAACTAATTAAGTCCCTACACAACAAAATTACAGTCAAAATTTTAATAAAGAAAATTGTTGACTAACAATATTGCCAGACACAGTATAAATAAGCCCAATTTTGTCTACGTATTAACTTTTTCTTTGGCCAAAGTAAGTTGCCAGTGATGAAAATTTAAAATGTCATCATGACCTTTTAAGGGGCGCAGATGTTACCAAACTTTTTTCTTCATAAAGAATACAAAATAAACTTTCTTAAAAACATAATATTCAAATACTTATACCGACATCATGATACGTAAGTTTGTGTCTTATAAAAGATGGTAATCACATTTTTTTGTAGTCATTTCTTGTGTAAACTTTGTATAGCACAGTTTGTTGTTATTGTTAGCATGGATTTCCCACTGCAGGGCAGAGGCCTTTTTTATGGAATAAGCCTACCATACTATTCCCAAACCAATACAACTCCTGAAAACCAGAATCAACAGTGACGACCACCAGAAAAGCGTCGAGACAATGAAGCCCGACGAGTCCCGGAGAAACGATTCAACTGTTTTGGATCTCGCAACGAAATGAATCAGAAAAGAACAGCGGAGAATTTAGAAAAATACGTAATTTCCACTTCCCTTCATATAAGGGCATAGGCCTTCTTACCCTCTTGCCATCAGTATTTTTTTATTCGATTAACGTGTCTTACGGAAATGCACGTACCACTGTTTGTCTCTGCAACACCCAAAGGTTGAGTGGTAGAAAATGCCTTTGTCAATAAGTCCGCCTCCGATAACTTGTGTACTTAAAGTATTCAATAAATAAATAATACTAAAGCTTTGGATACTGTCGGCCGTAGTTCGATTTTCAAAATAGACACTTTTTATAGGTTTTATTTTGAGCCAAATAAATCCTTAAACAAAATAGCGAATGTATCTGATGTTATACATAAAACGCGTGAGCTGTGAAAGTCAATTGAGGGAAAGTTATTATTGTTCATAGCCGATAGCTATAACTCGTACTATTTATGTTTTATTGCGATCTATAAACTCAACATGCCATTGCTCTCGGGTTTAGGAGCACCGAAGTATTTCGTGTTTTTATTACTTACAGGTTTTCGGTTAAGTGGTTTTGTTTAACCCGATTAAATGGCAAAGTGGTTTGTATAATGTTATGATAGTAACATAATATCACGCTTGTGGTTGCGGAAGGGTAAGGCAGAGGTGAACCTACAGTATATTCCCCTTTTGCCAGTTATGTTTACGTCTTATATAATAGGAGGCGAGCTTAAGCCATCAATAGGGTACAAATCAAGTCCAGGCTGGTAATGAGAATAACCATAATGGAAAATCCAATAACGCTTTGGCCATAAACCGACCCCAGGACCTCTTACTCAGTAGTAGCGCGTGCGACCACTAGACCAGGCGAGGCAGGGCATTGGCACTGATATTTTGTGTTGTTTTCTATCAAGAATTATTTAAGATTAAATAAGACAATTTTTTTTCTATGAATACTTACTTACTACAATGTAATGACCTCAAGCAGAAGTTTAAAATGGTCACGTTCAAAAAAGTTTATACACGTACCTAACTGCATAATAAAATTTTATTCACGAGAGATTCTTAAAAATCCTACAGCACGAACAAACTGAACTCATACTTATTTTTTTTTTTTTTTTTTTTGGAATGGGCATCTCGCAGTTTATCCTTTAGGGATATTTACTGCTCAACCGATAAAAAAAAAAAAAAGCAGAAGCGCTTTCCACCTCAAGTGGTTGAAAGCGCCTCTGCTAAGCATGAGTGTTATGATAATATCAAACATAGTATCATATAATACCAGCCTGTTACTGTCCCAATGCAGGGCAAAGGCCTCTTCTCATACAGAGAAGGTACGAACATTTATCACCACGGTTGTTCAAGACGGGTTGGAGATTACAGACTTACATTAATTATAAGTCCAGGTTTCCTCATGATGTTTTCACAAGATAAACTTAAAAAGTACATATGAATTGAAAAAGTCACATTGGTACTTGCCCATGTTGGAAGCCATAACCTCGTGCACAAGACGCGATGCTTAAACCACTGGGCCATCACGACACCCATCAATCTATAAACAAAACGCATGTGCCTTTAGTAAAAAATCTGCCTCATAATCTCCCTGCCCCGTTCCGTCCCGAAGGATGAGCAATGAAACGATGTCTTACACAGGCACTGGCTTACAGTTTTGGATAACACTGCCAGCTCACTTCACAGCTCACTTCACCCAAGTCTTCACAGGTCTTTGCACTATACGAAGCACCAAATCTGTGTCAACTCTCAATTTTAATATTGACAAGTTTTCAATTTATTTTCCCTTTTTAGGATTACGAAATATTTTAATGAAAACGTGAACGATTTCGGTAAAAACGGCAGACACTCTTAACCTGATAATATCAAAGGCATATTTTTTAATTTCAAGACCATTTTCGTCGAACCCAAGCTTGTCGTTACGAAAAATCTACGGTAATCTCCCGCTAGTATTAAATTTTATAAATTATATTACGAAAATTGTATAAATAAAGCTATCTACGTTAGTAAACGAGGTCGTATACATTGGTATCAAGACTGGCCACGTACTGAACCTCGTTTACTAAAGATTTACGCAACAGATAGATCTTACTCGAACCCTTTTCAGTCGTTTTATACCCCTAATTCTACCTACGCACCGTCAAAACGTAACATGTCTTTTAGAAGCCCGAACCAAATAAGTTTTTACCGAATTGATTCGGGACTTTTATTCTACAACATTAACACAAACCTGTACAAACGTTCTTAACACCTTGAACGCCATGACATAAGGTTTCAATTCGTGTAACTATGTTCCAACATATGTGTATTGTGTAAAGTGGTGGGGTGCGTTCAAAAGTTAGGCGTTCGTTTTGTCCATTTTTCTTCTCCCCTACGACGGCCATAGAATGCAATTTTTAAAACATTCAGCGAGCTATCTCAGTTGTGTTATGGGAATTTGGTTCCAGAATGAATACTTGTTGATTTTTCGGGTTTCAGGTGTTTTCAGTATGAAGCTCGGTTTAGATTTACTTTCAATAGAAAGTCCAACCCGTCTTGAGCAAGCGTGGTGATTCTCTGACTGAATTGAACTTCTATGTATGAGAGCTTTGCTTGAGCTTTGCCCTGCGGGACATATAGGTCACAATTCTACGACTTAAAGCACAATTTGACGACACGGTTGGCGCAGTGGCTGAGCGATTGACTGCTGCACCGCGTGTCGTGGGTTCGATTCCCGCACGGAACAAATATTTGTATGGCCTACAGATAGTTGTTCCGGGTCTGGCTGTTTGTGTATGTGAGTTGAATGTTTGTAAAAGCACCCACGATACAGGAGAAATTCCTAGTGTGGGGCAACGTTTAAAAAAAAAAAAAAAAAGCTCAATCCTTATCAATAGATAAGGATTGAGCTTTAAGTCGTAGAATTGTGACCTAGGTGTATTCAAAAACTAATCACATGCATTTAACAATAATATGAGTACTTCCTAGTTCCTTAAGAAGTTACAAAATTTAAGAAAATATAGAATAAAGCGTGACGGGAAGAATTATATCCGTTTTAGGCGCTAGCGAAAATTTCAAACGGGCTTGCGTGTATGACCAGATATATAAACGAAAACGAAGCAAATTGAGTATGGAAGGATCGTAGCCCTATTGCAGAAAGGGGTTTTGTTTTGAAAAGGGAATTTAGGTGTGTATGTGTATTCACTGGTTTGTTGTTACCAAAAGCTTCAGTACTTAGGTATATAAGTTCCTTAGTACTGAAGCTTGAACAATACAATCAAAAACTTTAACCGGATTACAAAAATGTTGAATAAAAAATACAATATCCACAGAAAATCCAAACGATCACAATCACCAAATGAATGAAATTGAACGAGTACACGACCCGTCTGTTTTCTGCGTTGGTAAGTAGATTTAGAAAATGCACAATAAATAATGAAAATAATGTTTTGGATGATCAAAAAGCGTTTGAAAATCATACAAAGAAAGCAAATCAAAGGTGGGACACAACAGAAGGCTGTCGACAGCTGAAAATCTTCTTAAAGTCATAAGATAACAGGAAGGCTCGGGTCTTCTTGTATGCTGCTCAAAATGAGCAGGGAAATCAGCCGCAATAGGAACTTTAATAAGACACTGGACACACGTGGACTGAAAAGACACCCGACAATCATGATAGTAAAAGAAGACCCCGTAAGTATGTCCAGCATGTGGTGAGGTAAATGAAACACGTTTCCATATGGTGGCAGAATGCCCTATTGTAAAGATGGACAATCATAGGAACACACAAAGCAGACGTGAAGCAACTTGCAGACGTATCTATCGGATAGCTGAAGGGCTCCTGCAGGGCAACGGGTAGATTCGCGGAGACGTTGACTTGCCAGTAAACCATGAAGGGACTTAGCAAAATGGGGATATGGGCGAAATAATCCACCATAGAAGGACTGATCGTCCTCCTGGTACCCGAATCTAGATAAGATAAGAATTCTCTATAATACAGTGAACAATAACATAAAAAACTATTAAAATTGTTGAATTAAAAAAACAGCATCCACAGAATAAACCAAACGATCACAATCACCAATTGAATGAAATTGAACGAGTACATGACCCGTTCGTTTTCGTAATTAAATTAATCGGCGTCACCAATTGAGCGTACGCGAATGACCGCCTGACGGGACACCGAAATGACTGCCAGTCAAACTTTAATGCCACTAACCATTTTATATATTTTGTAATTATAATCACGTTAATAATGTTTGCGAACACCAATTTAATGATAAACTTTGATTGCACGTTTTTTTCGGTTCGTTGGTTAACGGGAATTTATTTATATTTCGATGCTAGCAACCCTTTGGGAATATGTTCAGTCGGATATTTTGTACTGATAAAGTTTTGTACCAGTTGGTGTTAAAAGTATTTTTTTAAATTTAGTGCGTTTATTAAATTTAATAAAATACAATGTTATTTAAAATATCGTGGAACTATTAATATGAAGAAGAAAGAATAATATTAATAAATTTATTTGTTCGTTTTTCCAAACAATAATAGAAATGTGGTCTTACAAATATCAGATTTTAAAGTTTATTTGTAACTAAATGTATTGTAATTTGTAACTACGTTTGTTTTGGCGGTGGTTCCCAAACTGAGCACTTACCTGTATCTTGGGGACCTGAGTTATTATCACGAGGTTCGAATCTGAGCAAGTAGGTACCAATATCACTTATTCAATTAACATGTAGGCACTTTCTTGGTATATCGTGGACACCTGTCATCGGTGTAGGAAAAATATCGATGGCAAACCTGGAATTGATATCCGGAATTGCCAATCTGCCCAAATAGTAGCCCACCGGGAACAGGATCCAAGTTACCACGGTCAGGGATCCGAGAGAGGAATCGCCTAACAATGCGAACAGTATCCAAAAGTATGGCTTCCTAAAACAAGCCCTTGATCCTGCGTAACGAGAGGTGGTTGTGGGACAGGTTGTCCTCAGGTGGTTGTATAACTAGGTGGTAATGGGACAATAGGTGGGTAGTATGCAACCATAAGCTTTAAAAGAAAAGGAAAACGGGTATTGTATATGCCCAATGAGCATTCGGAAAGTACACGGAAAGTACAAGTTTTTATAAAAAAAACAACTTCCTTAAATGTTAAAATATAAATCTTGAATTTTGTTTCTTTAATGTTTTTTATATCTTTACAACACATACCTACTAGCACACTTTGGGTATTTGGAAACTGTATAGAACAGTAGATACCTTTTATCACACCACCAATTTTATAACCCCGTGACCACACTGACATACGTCCCATCCTTTTTCGGAAGCGGCATCGATCTTGGTACAGTAATTATTAGTGCCAGTCCCCTGTAATTGACGCAATCGGTCATGGTATGCTGGACGCTCTTCCATCATTGGCAAAAGCTATTTAGACGATGTGTTGTGATTGGTGGAGACAGGGTGGAGAACACATGTTCAAAATTCTATCACTGGTATTTTCTTCAATGGAGGTAAGCTAGGAGGTAGTTGGGTAAGGCTTACTACTTCTAGGACGTACTATAATTATAGTATCGCAATTATAAGAGAGCGACAATTTACATATACAGCTACATCACACACACATGCACACACACCACATGCATTTATGCAGTTTTATAACTTTTAGCTTTATAGTTTCTGAATACTGAGCTTTTGGCTTTAGCTGTAATAATAATATTGTCAGCAAAACGAGTGTTTTGGATATGAAAAATAGTCAAATTAGCTTTCTTTCAGAATTGATACATTTAAGATAAAAGCAAGCAAATTATCGTATCGTGAAACCATGTGAATGACAGATTCCTTTAAATTAAGCAGAATCCAATCGTTCTAATTCCTCAGAACGTTCAGAGCAAATTATTGGTTAACGAATCGAGTCTAATTTCTCGATATACCTACAAGGGAGACTTCGCGTTAATTTGCAATAATTGGACCATGACGATTGAATTTGCAATTGAGACGTCTAGACTTTGAGCAAAGCTAAGTAATCATCTGGAAAATGTTGAAGAATTTCCTTTAAAGAAGTGTAAGCCGATGAAAAAAAAGCCTATGCCAAGGTCAAACAAACCTACTGATTTTTTTTATAGACTTTCTACTGTATATAAGCACTTCTGCTTAACACGAGGTCGTTGGTTTGATTCTTGGGTCAGTTTCAGGGAACACGGTGTGATACTATGTTCTTTATAGGCAGAAATAGGAAATATAAATACATAAATATCATGTACATTCTGATGCTTGATGCTGAATGGTGCGTCATATGAAAAATGAAAATGAAAAGGAAAAAAAAAATGAAAATGAAAAATGTTTTATTTGTTTTACAAGTAAACTTAACAACTAGTGATTGGAGCCTCCTTTTAAGCAAAAAAGCCTGTGTTAGGAGACTCCGCTCTTCCAAAACTTAAAATATTAACATAAAATTACTTGTTTTAAGTGTTATAAAAACAGGCGATTTAAAATAAAAAGAGAAAATTAGAACTATACAAGAAGCATGCAAATGCGTGAGTGAGAGTAGGGGAGTGTGAATGTGAGTATGAGGGTGTGTGAATGTGATTATGACTATGAAGGTGTGTGAATGTGAAAATGGAGGTGTGTGAGTGTGAATACTGAGGTGTGTTACTGTGAGTATAAAGGTGTGTAAATGTGAATTTGAATGTTGAATGTGAGCATCTGTGTTTGTGAAAGTTAGGTGATAGTGTGAGGTTTTGTTAAATTAAATGTAAAAGACAGAGTGAGTGTAAATGGCAATGAATGAAAACAGACTGTGTACGTACAAATACGAATGATAAGAGCATTAAGTGTAAGGTTTTATTTATTCCAGTAGCTTCTCCGTGTCGTCATAAGTGAGTGGTTTTATCCAATTAGTTACTATTTTTTTACAGTCAGTTAATGGTTTATTGTATATGTAGATCTCTTTGTTTACTCGATTGTAAAGCTGAGATGAGCGTTTGTCGTATTGAATACGGGCGAGCTTGGTTTTAGTTTTAGGAATTTCAACTATTATATCTTTTCTTCTTTTCAAGGTTAAGGTGGGATCAAAATTAAGAGTTTTATGTTTTCTGAGAATAGTTTTAATTATATATAGTTTGCGAACAGAGTGTAAATTACTTATTTGATAAAGACTTAGTGTAGGGTACCTTAGGTTTTTGAAGTACATTAATTTTATTAGAGCCCGTTGTCCCCGCTCAAGGTCTATGAATTTAGTCTTAGCCGCCCCACCCCAAATGGGGATGCAATATACTAAGACAGACTGGACTATAGCTATGTATATTTCATTAAGTAGATTTCTGGGTTTATTTGTGTTGGTGGTTATATTGTTTGGCACGATATGCCTTAAATTTTTGAAAATCCAACTCAGTTTTCTAATTCTGTTGGTAACTTGTTCAAGATGGGAGTACCAAGACAATCGTTGGTCAACAACAATACCAAGATATTTGGTTTGAGAAACTTTGACTAGTGTTGGACATAGGCAGTTAATTGAATCGTCACACTCGTGTACCTTTATAATAAAGTCGGGGTTTGGTTGTGTCCTGTGCGATATGCTAAAACATATGTAATTTGTTTTAGCTGTGTTAAGTGTAAGTAAGTTATTTGAGAGCCATTTAGCAATTTGCGTCATACCAGCTTCAGCACTTCCAGCAACATCGTCCCAAGACTTCCCAGAAAAGACTACTGCAGTATCGTCAGCGTAGGAAAAAACTCTAGCGTTATTTATTTTAAGGTTGCAGAGGTCATTAATATAAAGTAGGAATAACGTAGGGCCCAGCACACTTCCCTGAGGCACACCGAAAGTGACTTTTGCATCGTTACTAACGTATTCTCCTACCTTAACTCTTTGTTTCCGGTTCGAGAGGTAGTCGGTAACCATTTTAAGTGGAATTCCTCTTATACCTGACGCTTCTAATTTGTCTATGAGGATAGGAACAGAGACGGTGTCAAACGCTTTTTTCAGGTCCAGAAAAACCGTTAGACATTTGTTACCGCTATCCAGATTACCTGCCACTAGGGAGCTAAGAGCAGTAACTGCATCCTCGGTTGATAATCCCGGCCTGAATCCAAATTGCGAGCTGCTTAAGATGTTAAATTTGAGTAGAAATTTTAAGAGCCTCCTGTTTATAAGCTTTTCAATAATTTTCGATATGGCTGGCAAGATGGATATAGGTCTGTAATTGTTGACATCGTCATATAACAGCATAAATAATTCCAACAGCTTTCTACGTGTTCAGCTATTATCTAATTTATACGTACCTACTTATACCTACCTCCATGATTAAAAAACAATATTTCCGTAGTCATAACCGGAATTCTGATTATCGATATTGAATCTCAACCCTATAAGCAGCGTTGCACATCACTGTCTGAACGGGCTGTCAGTTCACAGTGACAGAAGTGATATTTTACTCGCGTTTGAGTTACGAGTACCTTTAACTTTAAATTTGATATTTCAGGCAGTAGAAGAATGTAATAGTTCAGATTATTATAGAATTGGGAACTAAATCTCTTCAAATACATTATGTCTAACAGCAGTGATAATCACACTGGATATCTCTATACTACATATAGACGGACTAAATTAGACCAGCCACACGGGTCCATCGAAAGTAAAACTGTGCTTACTGAGGTCCGTACGTGGATAACCATTCATTACATATCGGGAACCCTACGTGCCTCAGAAACGCTAAGCCGTTGGTCCCATCTGTCATAAGTAGAAATTTGACAGGCGTTACCCAGGGGTTTCGTGTAACTGGGTTGTGGAGGCAAGATAGGCAGACCATAGAAAACACTGGTATTCAACAGCATCCTGTTACTGCTGTTAGTTGCACTGGCTGGGAATAATGTGGCGGGTTTGTCCCAAAGAAAAAAAAGTTGAGAAAAGCGGTAGAAGAAAAAAAGTGATAATCATATATATTTTTTTTTAAACGTTGCCCCACACTAGGAATTCCTCCTGTATCGTGGGTGCGCTTGCAAACATTTAAACTCACATACACAAACAGCCAGACCCGGAACAACTACCTGTAGGCCATACAAATATTTATTCCGTGTGGGGATCGAACCCGCGACACGCAGCGCAGCAGCCATTCACTCAGCCACTGCGCCAACCGTGTCGTCGAATTGATAATTGTAAAAAAAATGTATCAGTTTTCAACATTGCAACTCGCAACGCTATCAGTACTGAATACCACGGTATACCTAAGTAGATATATTTGCCATGTGGTCTGAGGTTTCACGGGGTGGCCGCGTTAACCGGACAAATTGATTGCAATTTGGAAACCAACCCCCATAATTACGAAACGTTATTTGCTATTGATGACCGTGGTGGTTTTCTTGTGGAGCAATTGTATTGGGAAACCGTCACTTTGAACTTTAATTAGGACACCAAAGGGTGTATAGTAATAGTATCTAAAACTGTATGTATATATATCTAAAAGTATTTTTGTTACTCATAAGTAACAAAAATACTTTTGAACATATTTTTTTAGTTTTCCTGTTTTTGGCAACTGAGCCGATGTCGACTATTCGGCCAGTGTCTGACTTATTTTGAATTTCCTACATGCTAATATTTTAAGGTACGAGTACCTATTAATTGAGATAGTAAATTGTCTCTTCTTATATTTAAAATGCAAAATATTCCAGAGATCATCATCATCTGCCTTGCCTTTTACCAAATATGTTGGGGCGGCTTCCAGTCTAACCGGATGCAGCTGAATACCAGTATTTTAAATGGAGCGACTTCCTATCTGACCTCCACAGCCCAGTTACTGGGAGCTATTTCATAAAATATTATGATGCAAAAAAACCTTTCAGATCCTCAAGACTGTCTCGTTGGTCGGGGTTGCATGGGTCAGGCAAAATGTTATTGAGTTCTCCCATCTGGATTTTCTCAGTAGCAGCCCGGAGTCTGAATTTGTGGGCGGTTGATGGTAATAGGCTCGCCCCCTATAACGTGGGAATTAAACATAACTGGTGAAATTTGTGTGTATTATACGTACATCTCTGCCTAACCCTTCTAAGATAACAGGCGTGATGTTTAAAAAGAAAATTTACTTTAAAATAATTTAAAAAAATGATGGGCCATTAAGTTTTAGAGGTGTAACTGATGCTAAATAAATAAATAATGCTGGACAATCCACACAGCATCATCTAGCCCCAAGCTAAGCAGAGCTCGTGTTATGAGTACTAGATGACTGATATACTTAAAACAATACATTACATAGATAGATATTTTTTATTATACATATCAAATACCCAGAACACCCGGGACAAATCTTTGTAGATCGTACAAACATTAGTCCCAAGGCGGGAATCGAACCCTCAACCTCCTGCGTCGCAGGCGGACCTTCGCCCGCCGCGCCACATCGGTCGTCTAAGAAGACCAAAGATGCTAAGTCAAGATTAGATCCCTAAAGGCGAGGCCAATTCCAATTATATTGAGCTCTAGTCGGCTTCTAGCCTTACCAGGTGCAGCTGAATACCAGTACTACTGTCTACACTTACAGACCCGTAACGAATGTTAAAGATTTACAAATAACAGCCGGGATCAACGGCTTTAAGTGCTTTCCGAAACACGGAAGTCTCGATATGTAATGGACGTTCAACTGTCCTCACACGGATCTTAGCAAATGTTTTTTTTAGCCACGAGCCTCTGCCAGGAAAAATGGTAGGAACGTAATATCCAAAACAAGGATAGTCTGATTAACAAAAGTCAGCACGAAACCATGTAATTGATCCATCCTATTATCATTCCCGGTATTGCCACACAAAACGCTTATTGAATACACCGCAATTTGATGTCCAGAAAACATTGACCTATAGAACCCTTGCTATCCAAAACATTTATAACTAGCCTGGAGGTAATATAATGACGTGGATGGGATCTAAATGAATTGGCTGGTCTATCGCTCCCAATAGGATTGAATATTGATGCACCAGATGGCGGCACATTCGACACATAATTAATTTCTCAGTTGCCCACTGTGGATTTGGACAGTGTTGTACTATTAACATATTTGCTACTGTTGTCTAGTAGTAAAATGATTGTAGTTAATAGTTTATTTTTTACTAGCTATGCCCCCGATTTTGTCTACGTGGAATTTAACAAAATATAGGTTTTAATTTTTGGGCGGAACCCTCATTCCTTTTCTAAAACAAAAGTAGCCTAAGTTATCAAAATCAGTAAGCCGACCGAAAATAAACAGACAGCCAGAAAAAAAGTGTTATTTTGACATTACAAACATTTACTATCTTTATGTTTATGTAGTGTAATGTGTATGGTCGTGGTGGTATGGTGATACTTATTGTAAGTATAGGATATAAGTATTACTAGTACTGTTGTGCGCAAAACACTCTTTTGTAAAAGTTTTTTTACTTACCATGGTATGGTGCCTAATCATAAAATTGAACTATAATAAACTTGTAACAGATACACAATACAATTCACGAATACAATTTTAGGTAGTTACTAACCTGTTTGGTGTTTCCTAAACTGTTTGATTTGCGTAGGTATGATAGTTGTGTTAAAATCTGTGCCTAATGTTTGCAAGGCAAGTTTACGAAGAAAATGCTCAGAGTACTAACCGTAGTTTAGTTGAAACTTAAAAAAAACGTCCGTTTGAGAAAACGGATAGACGCCAAAGTTTTTGCATCAAACATTTTTCGTTAATGATTCACTGAACTTAGGTACTAACAGAGTGACATGAGTTATGTAAACAAATTATTTAAGAGAAAAAAGCCTCTATGTATATACATACCATTGCGCCTATAGTCCTCGAAAGGTTTTGACAGACGTGTATCTATATTACACCTAAATTTCGCCAGTTATACGGGCACAAATCCATATACCGGACTGATACTAACTGGAAAATTCGCGATGATACGACCCAATAACACTTAGATCTAGGACTTCTAAAACAATAAGTTATACCCGCTTACAACAAACTCCTATTTCTCACATTCCCAAACCTAACAAAAACCACAAGTAACCGGCTCGTATACATGTCAATCATACATCCTGACTCATGTAACACGCCGTCTGCCGTCCGTATATCGTCAAACAATTGACCGCACGTCGGTAATGGCCGACTCATTCGTAGCTTACTCATTGTTCTTGCTCGTGTTAGTCGCCACGAACTAATAGACAGTGGTTAGCACGTATATGTGGTTTTGAGGAAAGTACTGTGTAAGTAATTCGTTTTCGAAGAATTTGCGTGCTGTACGGATGTTTTTGGTTGTAAGTAGGCAACATAGGGGGTATGATATGATGACTATGATTGGATATAAAAAAGACAAATTAATAATCAATGCTCATAATCTTACGCCTTGTATCTTTTTGAAATAACATTTTCCATTTTTAAATAATAATATCTGTTTCATAAAAATCAAAAATTTACTAAGATTTTTCTGCATGAAATTTTTCTCAAAAATTTCTTTAGTCACGAAGGTGAGGTCTAAGGCAGGATTTTTGAAAAAAATCCCCTAAGGGTATTAAACAGTGAATTCAAGTTTGTATAGAAAATCATCATTCTTCAATCAACATAAACGATTATCTACAACCATATTACTACTAGACAACAAACAATTAAGTATGTACGTAACAAAAGTTCGTGCAACGAACGTTTGCAAAAAAAACAGTTGAGCGAATACTCGCAGTATGTAAAAAGGTTCTTTAAGTGGTTTTAACCCTAGCATTACCTACTTGTATAGCAAAATACAAACAAATTAAACAATTATGTCTTACCAACATGAAATGAGGTGTTCAGATGGCATCTGTCTTATACACAACATGTAGGTATGAGCTTGTTTTTATAACCAACACAACATATTACGTGACCTTGTGATACCTAAATGGTTCAAGACGAGTGAGACACGCGTACAAATTCATATAATTATCCGTTTTATGCCGTTCGCAGCGCACGCTTAACTACGTCACGTTGTAGAATATAATAGCATAGAACACTCTTTATTGTACAGACGCCAGCACATCAAGCTATCTCAAACTGTAAAATTTTAAATTGAACATGAACTTCATTTCTATTGCGGTAAAGTTGAAAAACTATCAAAGATATTTGACACATTGGGGTAGCTTGATGTGCTGGCCTCTGTACATCATAAAACCTTACAAATGATGATTTTAAGATCTACATAAGGTATTACTATAGACTACCTTATCGCTTAAAGTGTTCACTTAAATCCAACCTTTGGATGGAGTTGATAGACAAGGAGAAAAGATAATATCTTTTCTCCTCTCTCTAAACAGTACACTACGAACTACCAACATATTATGTTGGTAGTTCGTAGTGTACTGTTTAGAGATATAAAATACGTTACTTTTTCAATACATATATTATAATACACAACGAAGGTAATGCGTTTTCAACAACAAAAGTATAAAAAATTCATAGACTCATTTTAGTGACAATATGCCTCGACCAACTTACCATTGCACTTTACATTAAAATTTCCGGAAGCTTTATATTCCTATATTTTTCTATAAAAACTAAACCAGTTATTTTCCTCTCTCCAAGATCAATATTAAAAGTTATTCAAAACCAATATAAGTAGTGACAAAGACGTAAAGTATGACGCATTACATATGAATATATTTGTGTTAGTACATAATATGCAGGCTCATGCATTATGCATCGGAGATCATCGCGGTAAACGTTTAGATTAAAGTAGGCTTCATACAATCCGGACGCCGCCGGAGGGATACCGGTTGGAGAAGTCGTCGATTTAATTTTGCTTGAAACGTGGGTTGGCCATATCAATGTTATTAATTGAAGACACTTGTAACGGATTTCTTTACAGTAAAATAGGACACACCTAGGCTGCATTGAATTTAATTCCTGTAATTTTTTTTTTTGTAGTTTATGTTTATACATACATATGTCTTATGACATATGAAATCATAACGGATAGGAATATTGGGCAGCATTATATTTCAATAAATTTAAATCTTGTTTTATAAAGGTTTGGCTCATTTTATCTCGCTATCTTATTAGTGCTAAAATACTCGTACTTGTGGAACAATAGCTGACCTTTTTCTCGGTTTAATATTGTGTGACTAACCCTGTTAGTACTAAATTAATGTTATTTCTTTCTTTCTTTGTATACGAGTAATATACCATCACTTCGTCCGCGTGGTTTTCGTACTTTTCCCTTTAAACTTTATCATCCCTCCCGCCCCCCTTTACAGCGTTGTTTTGAAAATAATAATATCCAACAGCACTCAAGAATAATATGGCTTTCTAATATTAAAAAAAATGTTAGAATTAGATCATTAGTTCCAGAGATTACCCCCTACATACAAACTTACAAACAGATTTGACCTCTTTATAATATAATATTATTTATTACGAGTGTATAATTATTATAGTATAGACTGAACAACCACTTCTGACGAACGATAGACAAACCGGTGTCAATAACCGGACAAAATATCCGTAACCGGACAGTACCAGTGGGAACTCTCCCTTACGCATAGCATGCGTCGCTATGGAGAAACGCATCCGGTCATATTTCGACCGGTATTAAGAGTAATAGCCGCATTTTTATTCATAGAGCAATTTTAGAAATCCTTTCTTGGACACTCCTAGGATTTTTAGGGGTTTCGAATGCAACCAACCCTTATTTAGGGGAGCAACTGACCTTTTATACTGGCTATAAAATGGGGTACGTAATGGCATTTCATATACATATTTGTATGACGCAATATTTAAAGTGCTGTGCGTTTATCATGCTTAGTGCGGTGGCACCTTTAAATGCTTTTCTGGGATTACGTATTTTCTATTCAGTTATAATTATGCATGCTGTTATTTTTTTTCACCTAATTTATTCGCCTTGGGACAAATGTTTGTACGATCTACAAAGGTTTGTTCCAGGTGTTCTGGGTATTTGCTATGTATAATAAAAAATATCTATCTATGTTATGTATTGTATTAAGTATATCAGTCATCTAGTAACCATAACACAAACTCTGCTTAGCTTGGGGCTAGATGATGCTGAGTGAATTGTCGAGCATTATTTATTACAATTTCAACGAAAATGTATTTCTTTTTACAAATATGTACATACGGTTTTAGAAATGAAGCAACACTCACGCTCAAATAATTCCAGAGTGCTAGGAAAACCGCTGAAAGATCCTTTTCAATTTATTATTATAACATTTAACTCTTGACTGAATAGTGGAATATTCTTCGCAAAGGAAAATCCAAACAACTAGGACGTACTCCAACTTCAATAGCGATTTTCATTTGTAACATTTTACCGCATTGGGGCAACATTATTATCTATCTGTAGTGTCTGTACCTCGGCGAGTTACGCAAGGAGATAAACAATTAATAATCTTTTGATCCTTTCCACCACACTTGAACGTTCAAGCAATATAAATTGAAACTCCAATAAATGTTGAAAGTGCTCTCAGAATTAATCAAAATAACCCTTCGAACGCTTCGAAAACTTAACAGAGCCATCGAGATCTTAAATCGTTTAGAAGGGGCCCCATATTGAGTTATCCGGCGGTTAGACATAAGTAATAATGTATGGCAAGGGTGTAGTAACATCGGCGCTTTAGACCCCGATACCGGTTTGATAGAGACTGCCTCAGTGAGAAAGGGTTAGTACCGATAGAATATTAGGTCGCTATTAATTTTGGAATGTCAATTATATTAACAATGGATTTGACGTGGTACTTGAAGAGCATTAAAGCGTTGGAACAGTATATCGAGACCGCGAATTGACATAGCTTGTGGTGGCTGACAATGTCATGAATCACTTGAAACAATACGTAATAAATTGTGCATCGGGCAAATACTTTCAATATGCATCTAGGGTGGAAAAGATATCGACACACAAACTGATACAATGAGTTCAGTACATGTAACTGGTCCATTTCCTAATTTTTACTTAAAACTATGTAATGGTCATGGTTTCTATCAACAATAAGATTTTTAATGAAATAAGTGAACTATTTACTTGACCGTCTTAACCGTGATTAACCCTTGAGCCTTCTCAGTATGAGAATAGGCCTTTGCCCTGAAGTGGGACAGTAACAGGCTGATATTTCTCATTGAGTTGGACAAAAACGATGATATCCTAATTTTTTTTACATTTTGAATTAAAGATAATCGTAAAAAATTGTATTAGCCAATGAAAACCTCTAGGTCCAGTATCATGTAGTGAACTCATGATATCTGGTTGTGTCTCGATGTCCTGTCCATCCTATATGCAAACTTATTGTTTGATACTTATATTCAGGAAAGAAAGGAATTAATCATAGCGATCATTCTCGCATATCTCTCATTTCCCAACACAGTTTAATTTAAATCAATTGCTCAATTTAATGTTAAAACGTCTCTGTTGACGCTACTAACCCGACGACCAAGTATCGTGTATGCTTAGACCGTAAGTTATCGAGATGCGTTAAAGGCCCAGCCTTAGTAATTAATAATGATTGAAATACGATGCATATACGGAACACAGCTTAAGCATTAGTGGGCAGAACACATTGAGTTCGGTAATGTATTCGTTGGACGATGGCTCTTGACATAATTTAAATTGGAGGTGCAATTTCTTTGGCCACTGTAGTTTTTCTCAGTAGTTTCACAGGATAACTGTTGTGAGTACAAATGAGTAGCTAGAAGCCAGAAGAAGTCTATACATCATCTGCCTAGCCTTTTCCCAACTATGTCGGGATGCAGCTACTACTACGGATACTAATATTTTACATGGATTGACTGCCTATCTGACCTACATAACCCGGTTACTAGGCCACACATTACTCCTTGGTAAGACTGGTTGTTATACTTTCGGCCTTCTGACTACCCGTAACGACTGTCAAAGATCTACAAATGACAGACAGGGCCAACGGCTTGAAGTGCTTTCCGAAGCACGGAGGTGTCTCGATATGTTAAGAACGGTCACCCATCCACAGAGTGACCTCGGCAAGCGTAGCTTAACCTTCGACCAACCTGTGTGGTTATTTTTAAAGAAGAATCCTATTAATTCGACTTCAATGGATCCAATTTAAATGCAATTAAAGTTTATTCTTTTATCCCACGGCACCGGCATTACAAATGACACGTAGGGATGTCAGTGACAATCTAAAATCAGCTGACCTAGGACATAAAAGGTAAGCCCTAGTCTATTTCCGTGGGGACAATTTGTTCAATTTACTTAGAACACTTAGGTACAAGTACATTTACGAGCCAGCTCCAAGGTAATTTATTTTGTACGCCATATTTTTCATGTAGGTAATCATTATAAAAGTGACAGCCTTTTTCAAATTTTTTTGTGGTCGGTGTCGGAATATACAAGTGTAAAGAAAAGAGATACACGATCGATTCACCTTAACTCTTAATGAATATTAATAAATGACCTCTAGGAAGAGCTGCAGCTCACCGACTTCAAAATGCGTGAAAGAGCTGCCTCTTTCCCGGATTTTGACTTCGGTATTTTGTTTTACAACTTAATAGGCATTTTATTTAAAGTACATATTGAGTATAATTACACATATCTTGAAAAAAAAACAATACGGTTATCAACAAAACCTTACAGTATTTACTGTTAGGTTTCGTTGATAACTTACAATAATTTAATTTAATAAGTATTAAATTAAATTACTTATTAAATTCTAACAAGGCTTGGAAACCTGATCTGCATCGCTGATGACTGGTAAAGTTCCTAAAATACTGGCGGCATTGCCGCGTTGGATGGCAATGATTAGCCATTGGCTAAAGAAAAGGCCATCCCTTGGGTCACGGGAAGCGTAAACCAATCAAATAATTGATTTAATTTAATAAGTGCACATTTTTAAACTACTTACAAATAACTTTTCAACCACATAAATACATTCCGACGTCCTCCTGTTTCTTACGCAGATCACTCAGTAACAATTCTGCTTCGATACTGTAGGTATTTACAGAAAATAATATCGACATATCAGGGGGAGAGAAGTCAGACGTACGAACATCGCCGGTGGCCGCGGCATCCGATTGCGAACGGTTTCGGCATTCGTCGCGTGCGCCGCCGACATAGTGCGTATGCAATCGGCATTGTTTATACATCGTGCAAGCTTGGTTTTGTTGAAGGTAAGATGATTCATTTAGATATTAGTTTTGCATCCCAATAACGTTACATACTTTTTTATTACGATCCGATGTATTTTCAAGGAAATCTAAATAAAGGAATACTAGTAGATAAAATAAAGCTGCAGAGTTTGTTTTGTTTTTTTTTGTACCGTTCGCGTTAATCTATCTACCAGTCGGATTTGAATAATTATTTACTATAAATTGGCCAATTCATGAGGAGAGTTTCTTAACATGATGCTACGATCCTTAGGACCCTAACATCTAAAGCAATGTTTTAAGGAATAGCCACCCTAAGATAGTTAGTTCTTAAAACATTGCGTCACATGCTTGAAAAATTGGTGTGCTTGACAACGTAAACGCCGCAATTAATGTTTTGGACTGTGAACTGAAAGGCATTACCATTGCAAGTATGATTGCAAGTGTATTACGTAATTGCCCCTTTATTTGATTTGGATTAAACAATTGAATGAATTGGCATAGTTATGATTTCTTAAAGGTTGAGTAAAGTGATAGATCTCCTACATTTTGATTCAGTGTCGTGGAATTTAAACCAAACTTAGAATAGAGATTGGTCTACTTCTCTGACTAAAGGGGTTTTTTATATACGGTATACTAACAAACAACATGAATGTCGTAGGGTACAATGCCAGAACCCTTTGGTATTCCATGAAGGGTTCCGTATGTACAATCACGAGCACTTTTGCAAAATTCATAAATGATTTCCCGTAAAATACCGATTGATCTTTGAGAAAAGTCCTGCAACTATACTGCACACTGTGGTTTGGTCATGTTAAGAGGATGAATGGAAGAGGACTAACAAAAGGTATTTAAGAGGCAGATGTAAGCGGAAACGCCGGGATTGGACGCCCTAGAAGGACATACACTGACCTTATTGGTGATGTTCTTCATGAGGGTCAGGTGCGTAGTACTCGCAACCGGCGTGCGTGTATGACCAGATGTATGAACGTGAGCGAATCGAAAGAAGTTTGTAAGGACCGTGTGTGTATGTGTACTACGTCTCTTGTTTGATCCGGTGATCTCAAAATCAGGTGGATGCTGTCATATACACTCGCAGTAATGACGCACCAGTAGCTACATTAGCTGTTCAAATAGACAATCGTGTGGTGAAGAGTTGTGTACGGAGACTGAATACAAGGAATCGCGGTTTTCCTTATACTGCCAATCAAAATTCACGCGGTGGATATTTCTGGGAGTAGATACTTAGTCATCAGGTGAGAGCTAAGTACTCATTGCAAAGTACTGAGTCAACTTTAAATCGGTAGGTACCTCATGGATAATATCGAACGCCTCCAGAATCTATAATTTAAGTGCGGTTTCGATCTAGTTTTCTTTGTTTATGTGCAAGAGATTGGGGTCTTATGTAGAGGCCGAGGCATTAGTTGAGGCTGATCATGAGTTCCTGGATTGGATTTTCGAATCTGGTAGTGTTCTTGGGTTTTTCAATCCTGAATTGCTCAGTAGCAGCCCGGATTCTGGGTTTGTGTCCGGTTGGTGGCAGTAGAATCACCCCTTATTACATGGTACTTTAACATAACCGTTACAATGTTGATGTACTAATAGATACAACCCTGCTTAATCCTCCGGGAAATACATGTGAGATGTGTCATGTACAAGTTTATTTGAAATTCCAGAAAGACTTTTCTCAAAATACAACTCAATCAGATATTGACTTATTTTTCGATACCTAACCCAATTTCACTATCACCTATCCCTGAACACCCGTTAATAAGGAATGAGAGGTGACCGCGCTACAATCCTTTAGGTGTTCCGACCCGTCCGATCCGTCCACGGCACGGGGCTGGCACGGTCGGGCCGGGAACGGCGCGAGGCCGGCACGGGAGCCGTGTCACGATAAATACGTTATGATCTTGTTACGGGCAGCGCTTGCAATATTAATGCGTTAATACGGCGCGAGGACTTGTTACTGGATGGATGATTTGGTTAATAATGTGTATGTTTACCATGTCCTTATTCGTAGGTAACGAATGATTATATACTTTTTTCGCAGCTGCAGCTCTATGTTGTCAAAACGGATTATTACAAAACAGCGCGTCGTGTTTATAATTGATCATAACATCACATCAGCTTTTCCCCAAGGGTAAAGCAGAGCTGCGCTTATTACACATACTCAAATGTTGCCAGTTTCTAAGAAGAATATCCGGATGGGAAAACCCAATAACACTTTGCCCGTGTGGGTATCACACTTAAGACCAAATGCTCAGTAGAAGGACTCACTAATCAGTATACGTACGAGTCTTTTTTTTAACTTATTCTCCTATAATTAATAATTATAATATTTTTGTACATATAATCGAGCTACCTCAATTTGTCAAATTTCTTTGATAGTGTAGTTTTCGATTTTATTACGAAAGAATAAGGTTTATTTTGAATTAGGGGGGATTGACAGTTTAGGATAGCTTGACGTACTGGCGTCTGCACAGTAAAAAGTGTTCTATACGATTCTAATTTTAAAAAGTTTTGAACCTTCATTGGGTTTCAAAATATGGAACAAAAAGTACATCCCCTTATTAATACACGATTAAAAGACGGATCAACATCCTTTATTACCAAAAACTGACTTTCAAATTAATTATTTAGGCTCCACTAACAAATCCGTACGTTCAACTTTCCTGCCTCCGGCGACCCACGCTGGGTTTGTACGGACTGAAAAAGTAGCAATATTTGTTTTATAAAATAAATTTAACTTAATAATAGAATAATAGATAAACTAAAATTTTTGTGAAATTTATTTTTTTAATTATTTATTTGTTGAAGTAAGAATGTTTTAAGTTTTCAACATGCTGTTTCTTTATAAATATATTCTTGGTACTTAAAATAACAATACTTTAAATTAATATTTCATTATTTTGATAAAATCATAAATAGTCCCTATAGTACACCCATATTTCGACGAGAAAAAATAACACTTAGATTGAAAAACCCAATAACACTTTCCTCGAACAGGGAATCGAACTCAGGACATCATGCTAAGTAATTGTGCTTGCGACCCCCAGACCAGTAAAGCAGGCAATTTTCAGTTTCAAAGATTAAAAAAAAAACATTCAGATCATTCAACTAAACAAAAGTGTATACATGTACCTAACTGCGTAGTTACATATATTCATGAGAGATTTGCAAAAATCCTTCAGGACGAAAAGACTGAACTTCAACAAAGTTATTTTTAAACTCTTCCTACCGAATATCGGTGCGTTCACCTTAACTGCCTTCGGCGACACGCGTGTGGCGGATTGGGTCAGACTGAAATATCAGTAGTTATTTGTGTTCACGGGAAAATGAAAAATGTGAGACCCGGATTAATATTTTATTTAAAAGGCACATATTCATTCAAAAATCTAGTGATATGGACGCTGAATATGATATCTAAAAGACTGTGAATCTTTAATAGGATTCATGTCTGTAAGAGTATCTTGTGGGAATATACCATTACCATCACACCGATTTCAGAAATAGTGATTTTCGGTTTGTAAAATAAGTGCTGAAGAAAATCAAACGTAAGTAATATTTTCGTATCGTATTATTAACACAAAAAGTGCTAAACTTAGATTGCTAAGTTGTTAGTTTAGCACTTTTTTATGTTTATAAAATTGTTTGTAAAACTGTTTTATGTAAACATAATTAAAATCAGTGGGTAAGTTGGTTTCTAAAAAATAGCTTAACAGATTATCATAAAAAAAATCTCCAGAAATGCAGAACCAACTCGAACTTCTATATGGTTAAAAAAATAAATTGAAGAAGGACTGATTTTTTCGACTTAAGCTGATTGCGACCCAACGTTACCATTAATTAAGAGGGCGCAGTTAAAAATCGTGACTGCGCAGGCGACTGTCGTAAAATATATCTTCCTTCTAAAACAAAACGATGTTTTGACGTATGCTCCCGCGCACCGGAGCCGACGCCGCCGAAATAGCCCGACTAATTACGATTGCTTTTTGTGTTGTTCTTATTATTTTTGAATTATGAATGGTGGATGGTGCTGTGATTGGTGTCAGGATATGAGTGTGTAGTTACATTGTGAGTCTACTTTGAGATAAATAGATCCCATAAGGGTGATACTGGGCTTAGACAAGTATAGATCATCTCTTTAGAAAAATTGAAAATGCAGAGCGTATTTGTACGATATATTCGTGACCAAAAAGATTGTGACTACCTAATGATTCTTTCAGAACAATCTATTTTTACTAGCTTCTAAACTTAAATATGTATAAAGTTGTTGACTGTTCCTGTAAAAATATTCTCGATGATTTTTTTTTCCAAAATCCCAAAACTGGAAGTGAAAAAGAAAAAAAAAGAAAAGTCAAATAATTTATTTTTATAAATCCATTAAATAAATATATAAATAATAATCGTTTATTTAGAGCCACAAGACACCTTTTGTTAGTAACAATGTATTTACAAACAACTATGTTATTAATTCACTTATCAAGACAAATATACGTCATATTTACGTTATGATAAAATACTAAAATGATTCTAGTTACCCCTTCCAAAAAACAGATCAGAAATTAAAAGTGAAGCAGATACATAAATTATTAGATTTCTTGATAGATACATGGTGCTCACATATTGACAAATATTGCCAGCTAAGATTATTGTAACTCTTAAAAATGTGAGACACACACTTATATAATCCGTTAATCTTTACAAACTGAAATCCGTACGGCCAGCTTAACAGTTTCTAGAGTAGAGTGGGCGCAAGCGAGCGCGGCGCGGCGAGGCTCCGGGCAATTAATAAGTTTAGACCGGCGTCGAGACGGCCGGGGCCGGACGTCCGGCACGCGGCTGTCACATTGTTGTGTACTACCGTACGGACGGCAGAATAGATTATAATGGAAATATTGTACGACTAGCAGTTTACTGACTTGGCGTATAATGTGTAGATTTAGATAAAAAGGCGCTAATTAGACATTGCTTGCTGTTGGGGATTACAAAAGGTCTTGTTGGTGTTTCTGTTATTCATATGGTTAGAACAGTTCTTATTTTAATTAGGTAATACATATTGTATTTTTTATAAACCGTTGTTACACACTAGGAATTAACAAACATTTAAACTCACATAAAAAAATCCAGACCCGGAACACCTATCTGTGAGCCATACAAATATTTGTTTCGTACAGGGATCGAATACAACTAAAACACCAACAGCAACAACTAGACACAGCAACAACAGCAACAACTAGATACAACTACAACTACTACTAGTTACAACTAGATAGTTGTAGATTAGATATATAGAGACAATTATTAATTTGAAACTTAGTGTTGGTTAATGATCTTGCCCTTAGCCAAAGAGTATCAGAAAGTTAAGGTTTATATCCAGACATTCTATTAAAGCAGCGGGCCATATTTTATATACCTATATTACTATTATTAGATCCGTATTAAGTTCGTTAGGTATGTCGTGATGGCCCTGCGGTTATGTTCGCCTCCCATGCACGAGGTTGTTGCTTCAAATCGGGGTGAGTCCAAAAGAGTCCTTTGTGATATGGGATTCTATTAGTTCAAAGGACAAGGGTCTAACTTGTCTGTATGAGTCACACATACATATTAATAATATCAGCCTGTTTGTCCCACTGCAAAGGGCAAAGGCCTCTTCTCATACAGAGAAGGCACGAGAATTAATCACCACGCTTGCTCAAGACGGGTTGGCGATTTCAGACTTATATTAATTGTAAATCCAGGTTTCCTTACTGTATGTCCAAGTATGTCCAAGATAAACTTAGAAATTACATATGAATTTAAAAAGTCACATTGGTACTTGCCCAGTTTTGAACCCATAACCTCGTTACCAGCCACACATATATAAATTTATTAAAATATCATTGATATATCCTAAACTAAGCTTTTGGTAAAACAAATGATAACATACTAACTTTTTCAATTCTCAATTACTTTCTAAGTTTATCAGTGATGAAAAACATCACAAGGAAATCAGGAGACTAATGAATATTCACATTGAATTAAGAAGTATAATTTTGTATTATTTAAAAATCTGAACATATTTTGTAAAAACTAACCCAACTAATTCGTAGCAAATATTTACATATTTATTTGTTACGTTAATACAGCTTGCTTGCTACCATTACAGTTTACCAATTCGATAGTGTAGTTAACAATAAAAAATGAAATAAAAAGAACAATCGCCAACATAAAGGTTTACAAATAACATAACACAATATGTAATGTTATCCTTGTAAACTCGCTCAGAGAATGTGACATGATGTTATTTCTATTAACTTGAGCTGCTGACGTTACATGGGTCAAAGAGTAGTGTCAGTACTGGACGTCAACCAGAAACATGCTAACTCAATAAATAACAAGATTTCTTATAAGCAGCAGCAATGATCATCATCCTCTTGCCCTTATCCTAATTTATTTGGAGTCCTCATGTCTGCTTCTTCTCTACATCTCTATTAGCGTCATCTCAATAGTCACCTCCTTAGCCATATTAACTTTTATGCAATCTTCCTCTTGCATACTCAAAACTTTCCTTACTTCCTTTCTTTACTTTTGTAACAAAATTATTTACAACCAATTCGTATGGAATTTTCGTTTGTGACAAGTCTGCGACATGGTCTGGGAAACGTTTCATAAATGTAACCTATTCTGTTTATCGGGTTTCTACATTCAACTCGTTTCCAACCTTCCAACAAAGTTTTTACATAAATTCCAGACAGTTTTAATAGCTGCCAATTTTTTTTTGTAACTAAAAAAAAAAAAAAAAATTTTTGTTTATTTTCGTTGCTATCGTTACAGCCTGGTGACAAAAGAGCCAATGGCATCCACCCGCGGGCTGCGGCCTGACTCCGGTCTGCGAGTCTTCACGAAGTTGAGGCCAACAATTGTACTAGTAAGCTTATTTATCGTACATCAGTAAAAAATATTAGTACAAATAGGCTGTTATAAACCTCGAAAATACTGAAAACCATGTCACTTTACATATACTTAATGTTACATAGTTTTAGGATAGTTTCAGATACTTAAGAATACTTAATAGAAATTGAAATGCTATGCGATTTATCTTCTTTTTGAAACGATTTCACCTGACATTAAATCTCATATTTGACAGTAACCTACGCGATTGGGTTACGTGTAAATCAAGACAGTTTCATATCACACATTACGGCACCCAAATTTGGCCTTTTTTCCAAGGCATTTTGGGTTTCTATGTCAAATTTAACGATACTTTAACTGTAAAAAACCCGACTAGTCATTTCGATGATGTGGTGTGATGGTTACAAAGAAAATTTTGCAAACAAATATAGACACGCGCGAGCTTCTTGGCAGTCGAGTAAAACGAAGAATAGTTTATTCTGCGCCACAGATAACATAAGATTTCACAGCTGATTAACTAGATTTAATGTTTTATCACCCTTTCAGAAATTAGTTCAGGCAGACAAATACTATTAAACTTTTTCAGGCTTAGAAAAATAATCTATAGTTTATAAATAGCTGTGAGCTTAAACGGTGACTGATGTGTTCATGTATAATTCAATGGTCAGTTGTTCCCCACATCACTCAATTACCTATACTGGTGTCAAACACGCGAACCGACATTTAACCTTTTTAGTTACTAATCATATTTTAATGTCATAATTGTCATTTAATAGTTAACACGATTTTATTGCGGTTTTCTATGATATCCATAATAGGAAATTTATTTATGAAATAAAATTAACCTATAAACTTTATGAAGGAATTAAATAATGAAATGTGTTCATTGGAAACAATAACATTATGAAATAAAAAGAGAAAACGTTTCCCCACACAAGGAATTCCTCCTGTATCGTGGGTGCGTTTACAATAATTTAAACGCACATACACAAACAGCCAGACCCGGAACAATTACCTGTAGGCCATTCAAATATTTGTACCGTGAGGGAATCAAACCCGCGACTCGCAACGCAGCAGCCAATCGCTCAGCCACTGCACCAACCATGCCGTGTACATTGCTTTTGGAAAAGGGCCTCAGCTAAGTTAATGTCAGCTGCCAACACCAGCTACTATTGACTTGTAGTGTCTCAAAATCCCAAGACTTTTCAAATTTCTTTTCTTTTTTCACACTTGTCGAAATCTTAATGTTATCATTTTATTTTAAAAAGGTCATAAAAAGTTTTATTACCTTCCCGTACTTTGTCATCAAGAGCATCATATGTTAGCTCTTCAACTCATTGTAAGAATAGATACTCATGAGTCACTTATTTAGTATCTATTACATATGTATCTAATATATCTAATTCATGTATGTAAAGACGCCAGCACACCAACCTACCCCAAAGTGTCAAATTTTGCCAATTGAAAATTAACCTTATATTTTGCAATAAAGTTGAAAACCTATCAAAGAAATTTGACATATTGGGGTAGCTTGATGTGCTCGCCGGCCTCAGTACAACAATATAATATATGATTATGAAAAGTATAACCTAAGTAACAGATTCTTTTAGGATCCAGAAAACTCCAATAAAAAAAATACTGCCAACCAATGAAAATAAAACGCAACTCAATTGCTTGCATTATAACGTATTATAATGCAAGCAGGATATTATGTATCATTGTTTATTACCAACTTTCCAGGGTCCACAATTCACATTTTGGCTAACGTTCGATTCATCCCAGAATAGAACTGAAGGAGTGAAATTATAAAAGAGCCTGGAACAAATAAGTGCAAACCACAGTTAGCACTTTATCGCTATCTACTCTATGACTTCAGCCACAGAATAAAACCAGAAACCGAAAGGCAGCTCACAGAGCATTACCAAAAGAGGTCACGTCTGAATAACTAATAATACGGACACAAAACTATCCCTGTATAACTCACAAACAAACTTTCCTGATAAATCTCAACCAGATATCGTATAAAACAAATTTTTCCAACTAAATACATAATTCATACAAAGACTGTATCGATAATCGGTTGGCTTGCTACTGGGCAGCATTTTCTTTGTGAACGCCTGAAGCCACGCAGATACGGCGCTCGGCAGAAATAATAGGACAACTTTTATCAGTGTGGCAGAGACAAGCAAAGCGAATGGTAGCTTATCGCTAAAATACTCTTTCAAATTACAGTGGTGGCGTAACTTTTTATCGGCTTGCCCCCGGCTTTGGACCTCATAATCAATAAGTGGCTAGTACTATCAAAGTATCTAACGGTGTGATTGCAAAGGAAGCGGTGTAAGTAAGAAATTTGTATTATTGGTTAAGTTGGAACAGTGAGGGGAATTGTTAGCTTGTTGTTTTGGTTTATGTACTTTTTGTGGGTTAGTTAAAGTAGTCATTAGGTCCAATGAAAAGCTAAGTTGATTTAGGCATTTTTTAAAACACTGTTTATTGTATATTTCATCTTAGCTTCCTGTAAATGATTGATGCGCAAGTCAACTGCCTTTACCAAGACCACTCAATTGTATTAGTTTATTATTTAACTTAGGTCTAAGTAAATATTGTAACATACCATGCGGTTTTGACCATGAGCCTACCATGAGGTTTTGGTTCGAAATATTAATAAAAAGTTAAGGAATTACAGTAAGAAACTTGATGTGTCATGGAAATCTACAAAATGTCCTCTATTGTCAGGAACTGTGTTATTGTTTGTAGAAAACTCTCCCAGATCTTAATAGTAAAATTAATCAAGATTTTCAATTACATCCAAAAATTAGGCTAAGCTTGTCCACATCCCAGATCGTCCTAGTCTATATCCATAGCAGAGCCGTTCGAGCCACACATAACACGCTATCTCCAAGTGTCATACACACAAAACATTTTCCGGCTAAAAGTGGGTTATCATAGTTCACAATGGGTCCGCTAGCCGCGACTCCATCTGATAGGCCTCTTGCCAGTAGCCTCAGACTTGGCTCACTAACAAATATGACTGGAAATACTCGGTAGGGTGACTATGTGTAATACTTTCAAGTGGAAACAATTGACGAAGAAAGTTTTCGGTTTAACACATGATGACATGACACTGATCCCGATATTGTTGTAGTGGGTAGACCCGAACTAATGTCATGATGGCCCAGTGGTTTAGGCCTCGCCTCTTGTGCACGAGGTTGTGGGTTCAAATCTGGGCAAGTACCAATGTGAGTTTTTCAATTCATATGTACTTTCTAAGTTTATCTTGGACATCATTGACATCGGTGAAGGAAAACATCGTGAGGAAACCTGGACTTATCTAATTAATATAAGTCTGAAATCGCCAACCCGTCTTGAGCAAGCGTGGTGATTAATGCTCGTGCCTTCTCTGTATGAGAAGAGGCCTTTGCCCTGCAGTGGGACAGTAATAGGCTGGTACTGGTACTGGTACTGGATAAACCAGCCATGCCAAGTTATAGTTTTTCAAAACATCACTGCTGTATCACATATAAACGAGGTGTACCTATATTACATCGACATTTTAAGAATTATGTTCAATCATCTATTGCATCAACCTTGCACAAATACAGAGAGCGGCTGTTAATGAAAAATAGCAATAGCTTTTTGTTGTTTGACGAAAGATTATAAACTTACAAGAATATGTGGAGTTTCCGCAATTTTGACGATCTATGTGGCGCAGTGGGCGAAGATCCGCCTATGACGCAGGAGGTTGCGGGTTCGATTCCCGCCTTATGATAAATGTTTCTACGATCTACAAATATTTGTTCCAGGTGTTCTGGGTATTTATGTGTAAAAATATCTATCTATGTAATGTATTGTATTAAGTATATCAGTCATCTAGTACCCATAACACAAGCTCTGCTTAGCTTGGGGGCTAGATGATGCTGTGTGGATTGTAAAGCATTAGCATTTATTATTTATTTAATTGTTTTGTGACAAAACAAAATAATGATTGATTAGGTACAATCAGAATTAAGTAAAATACTAAGTAAATTAAGTCCCAAGTGTTGCCAATCATAGAAACATAAAGCATAACCATAATATCAGCCACAAGTGAACAGAATATCTTTATTTGTATCTTGTTTGAGTTCAAGTGTACAACTAAATGTAGTATATTACGGAGAAAGTTTGTGAAATATTGAATAGCATTAAGTAAACAACGTAGGCGTCCTTTATGTGTACCTCATTTAATTTAAGTAATCTTTCCAGTTTGATAAATTAACAACTACGTTAATTAATGGTATATTATAAACAAACTGCTTGGTGCAAAATCAAAAAGGTTGGTTTTAATTGAATGATTTTGTCACGTTTTTGCAATGAAACTCAAGTGTAAAGAATTTCTTTAAAATAAAATACCCGTAGATTTGGAAGATGACTTAGTGTAATTGATCCATTAATATACACACGTACAGATAAATGGTTTAAAAAATATATTTTATTTCTGTAGGTTGTTTTTTTACAAACAATTCAAACAAGCATAACATTTTAAAAACTAAAAGAGGTTGGTGGTTCTTATCTGACTACTCTGAGAAGGAACGTTGACACAAACTTAGATATCACAATATCTTTTTAATTCCAGATATTATCTTGGTCAGATCCTGTGAGGACCATGCAGATTAGTGTCTGAGATAATTCAGAAAAGAAATTTAATTATTTAAGGAAAGAACCAGACATACACATGAGTGGACCTGCCTGCAAGCTCAAGTTGAAGTAAAAGAAACGAAAAAAACAAAGCAAAATGACGCTTATTTCTATTTAAATAACTTCCAGCATATCTTAGATACGATAACCTGCGATGTTTTATATCAGACGGTAATTTTAAATGAGTTAGAGACCAGTACCACTTGCAGCAGAACAAAATTAAGTTGGGTATGCAAATGCATAATTGCAAGTCTAACTTAAGCTTAACTCTGCACATGTCATCCATGTGATTGCTCACTTAATTTAAACTTTGTTTCTTCTTTAAAAAGTATTTCATTTTCATGCAAACAAAATTTTCACCTGCTCCGCCTTTTCCCAACTATATTGAAGTCTAAGCGGATGCAGCTGAATATCAGTATCTGACATGCTACATCTGACTATCTGCCTTCCACAGCCCAGTAGACCTTACCCTTACCTACTGTGTATTATCATAGGTAACCCGTGGTAAGACTGGTTGTCAGCCTTTCGGGCTTTTGACTCGTAGCGACTGTCAAATATCTAAATATGACTGCCGGGACCAACGACTTAACGTGCTTTTCGAGACATGGAGAGCTCTCGACGTGTAATGGATGGTCACCTATCTTCGGAGCAACCTTTGATCGCCACGTACGGCTGATATTAGTCATCCACGACCCCAAACTTGATATTTTGGTAATGATTTTAAAGATCTATAAGTACGCGATGTCTGTAACCTTAAATTCGCTTTACAAAAGTACCTACGACCTCACCCGTCCGGTCGGATGTTATAAGCTATCAACGCCGCGATGCTCTGGGCCATAATTAATGGCACACTAATTTCCAATTTCCTACAAGGCAAAAGCAGTTCTCGGTACGCTTATGAACAATAATTGCTTCGATATCACTTCTAAGGTGCGTCGGTAGAAAAAACTTTAGTGTGAGTATTTAGGCAGTAGTAAACGGTAGGACAGTTTATTTTGTCAAAACTTAAAGATGCGTTATGATCAGTTTATTTATATCAGTAAATGATCACAATAAAACCTGGCTGTTGTTGTCCTACTGCAGGATAAGAGCCTTTACTATGCAGCAGCCACGATTTCATTAATCACCACCCTTTGCTGGTTTAGGCGGGTGGGCGATTACTGACCTATATTAACTCCCGATTCCCGAATGAAGCAGAGCGTTATTGGGTTTTTCCATCTGGAATTTCTCAGTAGCAGCCCAGAGTCTCAATAAGTGCCCGAGTAATGGCAATAGGCTAGTCCCCAACTACATGGGACTTAAACATAACTGGCGAAATGTGGTCGTCCTATAGATATATGTCCCCCTGTCTTACCCTCCGGGGATTACAGTCGTGATGATGTGTTGTAATTTAAAAGTCCAAATTTTCTCATGGTGTTTCCTTCACCGTGAGAAAAGTTGGTAAATTTACTTAATAAGGTAAGGTTATAATATATAATATAATATAATAATCGTTTATTTATAAAAAGGGCACATTTACAATAAGTTTCTTAACAATTAAAATAGAACACAATTTCTTATTTGCCTGAACTAGGTTGAACCTGTGCTTCAGGCTAGGAAGTGCATAAATACTTAATGTAATAAATTAACAATGAGTATAAAGTGAAAAACTAAATCTAATTTAGGTTAGTAACAGTAAAATTGCATGTAAGCGTTTCTATTTGCAGACAACAAGTAGCTCTTCTGTCTGTGCATAGGCGATGGTTAGTAAATATTTAAGTATAATTTTTTTACAGCTAAAATAATTCAATTTATAGATACTTAGTTTTCTATTTAATCTATTGTACAGAAATGGGCCTAAGAATGTAAAAAATCTTTCCACAAAGACATGTTTTGAAGTAAAATTTGATGCGCATACTATATCATTCCGTCTCTTGTTAGTAATGTCAGCAGTGTAGGTAAGCATGGTGTGTTGTTTTAATACTAAGTGCATAATGAAAAGTTGGCGAACAGTCAGCACGTTGCAGGATTTATAAAGCAGATCAGTGGGAAAGAAAAAGGGATGGAAGTTTGCTACCTTTAAAATTGCTCTCTGAGCTCTTTCAAGAGGAAGTAAATTGGTTTTTGCTGCGCCACCCCATGAAGTAATGCAGTATTGAATTATAGATTGACATAGGGCTAAATAAACTTGTGTTATTAGTTTTGAATCTGCAAATGTTCGCAATTTTTTAAAAACATACATTAATTTGCGTACTCTTTTAACTAAACTATCAATATGTTTTCTGAAAGACAGTGTGTCGTCCATTATTACTCCGAGGTATTTTATGTTGTTCGTTTCGAGGATAAAAGGGCAATTACACATGTTGACTGAACGGATACCACATTGATGGGCATATAACTGAGGGTTAGCAATGTTAAGTTGAGGCTTGCGCATGGAGAAGTGAATATATTTTGTCTTGTCAGCATTTAGTGTAAGTAAATTGCTTTGAAGCCAGTTAGTCACATTATTAAAACCTAATTGAGCGACTTGGAACAGTTCGCTACTGGTTTTAGCGGTAAATATTAATGCAGTGTCGTCGGCATATGATATAATTTTGCCGTCTTTAATATTAAGATTGCACAAGTCGTTAATGTAAATCAGGAATAGCGTGGGGCCCAGAATACTTCCCTGAGGAACACCAAAACCAGTACTTTTCTGCTCAGCGCTCGTGATATTATCTATTCTAACACATTGGTATCGGTCATCTAAGTAGTCAGCGAATAGTTTCAGGGGCGTTCCCCTTATTCCAATGGCCTGTAATTTGTTTAGAAGAACAGAAACAGACACCGTGTCGAAGGCCTTGGCTAAATCAAGGAAGACTCCCAGGGTCTGGTTCCCTTTGCCGAGTTCTTCTGAAATGTAATTTGTTAGGCTATGCACCGCATCGGCTGTAGATAATTTTGCTCTAAAACCAAATTGCGCAGAGGACAAAAAGTTATTTTTTTCTAGATAGTTAACCAGTCTATTGTTTACAATTTTCTCTAATATTTTTGATATTGAGGGGAGTAACGATATTGGCCTATAATTATTAACTAAGTCTTTAGTTCCAGATTTAAAGACAGGGATTACAACTGCCTTATTTAGACAAGTAGGGAAAATACCTTTGGAGATACAGATTCGAAAAATATGCGTTAAAGAAGGTACCAATATATGCTTAAAAAGTTTAAGGATCTTATTGCTTATGTTATCCAATCCAACTGCACAGTCATCTTTTAGCCCAGAAATGATTCGAGTAATTTCGTCTTCGTCAGTATCAAGCATAACAAAAGATTTCAGGTTACAGATATTGATTGATTTTTGAAAAGGTTGGTCACAATAATGTTTCGGAATCTGTTCGGCAAGAGTTTTCCCAATATTGACAAAAAAGTTATTAACGTTGTTAGCTGACAAGACTGGTGAAGGATTAGTAAGCAGTAAACTCGAATTTGCTTCACGCTGTTTAGACATATTGGTGACGTTTTTATTATGTTTCCAAAGTTGCTTACTATTGTTACCTGCTGTTTTTAATTCATTTTTATCGTAGTTATTTTTTAAATTCTTTAGAAGATTGTTGCAGAAATTCCTGTATCTTTTATAGGTAGTCTGAATTATTAGATTATCTGGGTATCTCTTAGTTCTCTGATGAAGTTTATCTCTGTGTCTTATACACCGAATTAGTCCAGGAGTAATCCAAGGTTTAATATTATAAAGTTTCTTATTCACTGTAGAAACTATCGTGCTACGTAAAATTGCTTGTTGGACATGTTTTATTAAGTACGATAAAGCCAAATTAGCGTCAGCAGTATTGTAAACTAGGCTAAAATCAAGGTTGCATAATTCATATTCGAGTTTATTTGTGTTTAATTTGCTTTTGGTCTGGGGACGATTTAGCTTAGGCAGCGTTAAATTTACGGTGAGTAGGACAGCGTGATGGTCAGTAATTGTTGCGTTAGTAACAAGCGTAATATATGATAGACTGGTTTTGATCATCATATGATCAAGGCAGGAACAAAAATAAAAATACGACTAAAATATAAACTATTATGTGGCGCTCTTAGGCGCCTTCATAGTCTATCGAGTTAATGTACCTGTATTCGGCAGCTTTTTTAGCCGGACAATCTGCGTCCCCCGTGTTGTGGTTGGCTTGTTTTTTAAAACGCAAACATGTAGCACATTTTGGCGCCTCCGCTTTCTTTGTGCAGTCTTGAATAGTGTGTCCTTCTTCACCGCAATGTCCACATGTAGGGGCAGGAATTTTGCATGATTTTGCTGCATGACCGTACTGCTGGCACTTGTAACATCTCGTTACCAGTGTGAAGTCTCGTACCGGGCAGGACGTCCAATTTACGAATAGTCTATCTTGTGTGATGAGGGCCTTTCGAATGACTGCTGGAACTTCTATGATAAAATTGCAATACTCAGCATCTTTCCTGCCAGATTTGTGGCTTAGTTTCCTTGAGGTCAAAAATTTATCTAGGGTTATAGTGGGCAGTTTATCGGCCAAGTTTTGCTCATAAATACATTTATAAACCTCATTTTCAGCCATTGATGTGGGAACTCCTATAACTATAATGCGAGGTTTGCGCTTTTTAGGTTCGTCGACGGTAAGACCTGACGAAGCAAGTTGGACTGTTTGCTTGATCCTATCTAGGTCATCTTTAGTCTCAGTGCTGATTATTAGTCCACCTTTTCCAATTTTGCGTACACCTCGTACTTTCAGCTTCATTTCTCCAGGGCATATGATTTTTTGGACCATGTTCTTAGTTTCGTCACTGGTTTTTGAGTTGTCACTGGGATAAATGGCCACGGAGCTAAGAGCATTAGGACGAACAAAAGTGTTGGAGCCCTTCTTCACCATTTCTGCAAAAGATGTAGCTGCTTCCTGCTTCGTACAAGACTCCTGAATCGTCCGGTTCATCTCCATTAGACAATCTGATAGGTCTCGAGCTTCGGTCATGGTTTTAAGGGAGGTATGGTTTTGTATGGCTTTTTGCTTTAGCGACTGGTATTGAACAGCCATTTGCGAAACTCCATGTCCAACATTCCGGCAAAGACTACTTATTTTTAGCTTCTGATCAGCGTTCAGTTTTCCCTCAGAAGAAATAACACAGACCTCATTCAGGCATTGCTCAATGGACTTCATCCAGTTCTGAATCTCCGGAGTGGAAACCGTTTCAAACTTCTCATCTTGGTCCTGTCTTGGTTGTTGGGGCGATGTCGGTGCCGGTGTCGGTACCGGGATCGGTGTTGGCGGAGGGCTGCGTCGTATCATGGCGCTCCGATTAAAGGGGCTGCCTTCCATAAATATCCGGTAATAAAAGTATTCAGTCAGTCCATTATATTAAATTATCACTATAATGTTTTATTTGTATAACACGCTAAAACACTAAAACTAGGTCACTATTTATGCAAGCTTAATTTATTTTTATTGATATTAAACATTGATGAGCACGTCTGTATTCGTTGAATGCTGATTGTTCAGTTGAAGGTTGATACTTGGCTGGATTCAAATCCATAACCTCTTGCACTATAGGCAAGGTCCCAACCACTAAGCCAGCAGGACCCATCGATTCATAATAACATAACAATAAAAAAAAAAACAATTACGTTTATAAAAAAAGTTTTTCTTTTTGTTTGTAGGGCTTCCAGTAACGACTGTCAAAGATCCACAAATGACAACCGAGATCAACTGCTTTCGGGGGGTCTCGGTGTTGGGACAAGTCCCCATACTATTCTCCGCTACTACAACTCCTGAAAGCCAGAATCAGCAGTGACGACCACTAGAAAACGTCAAGTCAATGAAGGTCGACGAGTCCCGGAGAAACGATTGAACTGTCATGGATCGCAATGATATTAGTCTGAAAAGAACAGCGGACAGCAACAACCGAGACCCCATTTTTCTAAATGGATGGGTAATGGGTCATTACCCATCTTTTTTGTGGAATCGGTTGTCACGGAATGGGCATGTGATGCGAAGGAATGAGGACCATGTTGGGAGGAAAGTTTTGAGTATGAATTTGGAGGGTTACAAGAGTAGAGGGAGACCAAAGAAAAGATGGATGGTTTGTGTAAAAGATGATATGGCTAAAAAGGAGGTGACGGCAAATATGTATGGGAGAAGAAGACATGTTGCGCTGACCTCAAATAAATTCCGATGAGGGCAGGAAGATGATGCATCGCGTAGGTACTCTAAATTTAACTACGAGTAATACGCTTTGAAATACATAAGTACCTACGAGAAGCCAATTTATTTGCCAATAATTGTGACCACATCTGCAATTCAAAGAGGTTTTCATTAAATGTATTGACTGGTAATCTAAATAGCTTTCATTAGGCGTTCTGTCTGAATGTCTGTTACAACCGATTCTAATTATCGTTAAAGCTACAATAATGTTGAAAGGCTACTGATTAGATGTCCTCTATGAATGTTTTAGTAACTGTTAGTAATTTATAATTAGCAAACATTTTCACTGTCATCATCTTTGAGTCGTTTATCCTTTAGCATTGTATTAAGTATTAGTTTATCGTTGATAACATCTGGTATTCATTTAATTAATTAAACTAGTCAGCGAGAAATCTCTTCGACCCCAGATGGTGATGGGAATCTCAACCAAAGACAACCAGTCTTACCAAAAAGTATCGTGTTACCCAATAACTGAGTAGTATAAGCAGGAGGTTAGATAGGCAGTCGGTCCGTGTATAATAACAGTATTCAGCTGTATCCGGTTAGACTGAAAGCCGACCCTAACATAATTGGGAAACGGCTAGGCTGATGATGGTACTATTAAATAGCTTAAATTACACACAATTTAGCCATTCTGCCATTTGAATCAGAATAAGGTATAATTCAAAATATAATTCACGTGACCAGAGGGGCTGGCCTTTGTTTTGACCAAAGAATCAGCATTGCCATTCAACGTGGCAATGCTACCAGCCTTCTGGGCACTTTTCCCGCTGACAGTGATTTACTTTATTTTTTCATGTTTTAGTTAAAGAAATAAAAATCATAATTCAAAATAATGTAATTTTAGATATCGTCGATAATTTCTTGAGAATATTTTCATGGTGTCCCTACTGAAGTAGGAAGAGGGCGTTATAACCAGCACACTCTTTTAATAGGTCCGGTTTTCGCTGAACTATTAAATACGCAGTAAGAAGGGGTTGCCAAATTGGTTTCTACTAGTTACAGCCGCCATTTGCAATCTAAAAGATTTGTACCGCTCTTAGATTTTATTTTTATTGATGCTGTGGGATTCTATTAAAGAGCATTGCCTTTTATTAGAGTAATAACCACTGGAGTTGGAGTTAAATATAACATTTATACATTTTTTTGAGATGTTTTGGTTGCATTTAAGAGTGCGTGAACCTTTATTTAGATGCGACGGAAGATGACGTTTTCCTCGTAATAAGAATTTTGAAAGTTTTTTATGGTAAAAAATCCAAAATTAGAAGGAATTTCTTATAGTGCCTGGTAAAAGTACGATGTAAACGTATTAATACCACTAAATATCTACTATTTATTCTGAAGGCCATTAAAATATTACGTATAAATTGAAATTCAAAAGAGTGATTCGTGATGTTTTTTATCAAGGAAATATTATTTTGTTTTTGCGTTTTAAGGA
This sequence comes from Phlogophora meticulosa, assembly GCA_905147745.2. Lineage (NCBI taxonomy): Eukaryota > Metazoa > Arthropoda > Insecta > Lepidoptera > Noctuidae > Phlogophora > Phlogophora meticulosa. The sequence goes on from LR990521.1 coordinate 4,388,826, forward strand.
GCCCCAAAAATACTATGTAGGTAATTTAAATTTAGAAAATTGGTTTTTTTTTATTATGTTTTAAACCCCCCTCGCCTCCCCCAAATCAGTGTATTTGCTATTGCTCCTATTACTGTAATTTTTCGGTATATGCTGATCAACTGTTATACAACCAGTTATTTCATTGATAAAATCTTACTGTAATATTTGGTTACCCGCAGGCCTCCGAGGATCAGATGGCAGTCAAGCCAAAGCACAATAAACATAAGCCATAGATGAAATAACTGATAAACAAACAGATGAGGAAATAAGAAAACCCTACATGAAGAAAATATAAATAGACGACGTTACCTTAAGCCTGTATTTCAGGTAAGCAGAGGTGTGCAAAGAACACCCACATTTTACTATTTGGCGACGTATCAGGGGGCGAGTCAGACAAACATCCATAAACTCACGCTTTTTCCCATGTAGGTAGGTAGGCAGATAATAAAGAACAGCGGCTACAATCTATATACTCTTCTATTCAAACATCAGACAGCGCACACATGGGTTGCGAGTACTACGCACTTGACTTTTCTGAAGCACACCAGCACATCACCAATAAGGTCAGTGTAGGTCATGCAGCATTTACACACACATCTGCCTTATAAAACCTTAGTATCCAGAGACTGAAAGTAGGTGAACCTCGACATTAAATAAAGATTAATTAATCTATGTATAACAAAACCAAAAATAAAATATATTTATTTAATATTTTAAGCACAAACAGATGCGGACTCAATCTTTAAAACGTTGTATGAACCGTATCGGTTCATAAAAATCTATAATCAATTTTTGCCATAAGCATTTTCTGCCAGTCAATTTTCGTACTCAAATATCACAATCAGTGCACTGATAAAGGTTGGTTGCTTATGAAACGTGTTACTTCCATTCCGTCAAAGTTTCGAAGTTGAGCAAGGACATCGTTCTGCCGTGTGTAGGTACAGTATTGGAGGAGTTGACGTCTGCCAAAGTTAATACCGTGAAACACACATATATTGGAAACCAGCTGCTTATTTGCAAAGGTGAATATTGGAATATCGGCAGATATTATAGTATTTGCTGTCGAAATGCTTATTAGAGATAGCTAGGCAGATGATGTTTCTACCTAATTCATCATCTGAATAGCCTTTTCCCAATTGTGTTGGGGTTGGCTTCCAGTCTTACTGGACTCAGCTGAATATGAGTATTTTACATGAAGCGACGGCCGATCTGAACTCCAGAACTCAGTTACTAAGGAACACAATTCCCCTTGGTAAGACTGGTTGTCAGACTTTCGGCTTCTGACTACCCGTAACATAAAGATCTAAAAATGTTTCTACCTAATTGTCTCCTTTAGTCTGATGGAAATGTAATATAATAGAAAACGGAATTGACCCAACTGTTTGATCGAGCAATGTAAGTTCATTACCCTCGTTTTCCTTTTGCAAAGTTAAAATTATTATATTATGTCTACGTATTTTGTGACGACTGGATGACAAAGTTATATTTTTTGTAGAGAATTGCCAACTTTTAATAATAGATATCCCTCTGATGGTAACAACTTTTTTCTTTGCTTAGTAACTCTACCAAATATGGAACAGTTTCACAAATTTTCCTTTTATAGAAAAAAAAACAAAAAGGAACGTTTTTTGAAGTTGGTTCAAAACGCAAGCCTTCAGAACGGTTGATAGCGAGTGTGTACAAACTTATTTATACGTCGCTCGCAACTACGGCGGAGTGTCTGGCGTTATGGGGTGCCGAGTGCTTGCTACTGTGCTACCTTTACACTACTCTCCTGTTTACTTGCTAGTTCACTGGCCCCTCCTAACGCTGCTTTTACTGATGGCTTTGTATATTAACAACTGAGTGCTGTTTCGAAAACGATAGGAGACTCTTAGCATCTTGACCTGTGTACGCTGATAGTCGAATGTAAGGGAATCTATTATAGAAGCTACTGATATTTATCATTTTCATATGCTTTTGTCGAAAATCTTCTTTTTTCTATTTTCTTATTTTTTACTTGTGACTAAGTCCTGAGCTGGTACAATTAAGACCGCCTTGCTAGCTTTTTAAAGGGCAAATATTGTTATTACAACATGAGCTTCACTCGGTCTGATCCATAAAATGAAGTAACTACGAGTAATACAAATTTAAATTCCTTGGGGTTTTTTTGTAACACTTCCGCGACAAGATCTTCTTCTTTTTTTAGGCTAATTTAAATTCCTCCATGACGTAAAATTACAAACACCAGCACAATGTACAAGACTCATAACGGCTGGCGAACGCCAAATAATTATTAATGTTAATTTCATAAAATATTACAGGCATGTAAACTGATGAACTCGCTTTTATTTCAAATATATGAAGTGGCTACTGGCTCAAGCAAACACTCCAGTTACAACGGTACGCTGGGACGCGAGTCTCGTCACTCAGTGGTACTCAATAATGTATATGCAGACTGAATCGCGCGGCCTACGATCCGCTTCCATCACATAAAAATGTCACTTTGACACACTGTCCATGTAAACAAAAGCCTGATGAAATGGATTGATTAAGTGCCTACCTGATGTTTTTTATTGAGAAATAAGCTGCTTTGATTTAGGATAGGACAGTATCAGTGTCTAACATAACATCGCGCCTGTAATCAGAGGAGGATTAGGCAGTGGTGTACCTACAGTACATACATATTTCACCAGTTATGTTGAAGTCCCATGTAGTAGGGGGCGACCCTTTTGCCATCAATCAGGCACGAATCCAGACTGCGAACAGATACGCAAAAATTCCAGATTGAAAAACGCGATAACACTTTGTCCGACCTGGGAATTCAACCCAGGATCTCCAGCACAAGACCAACGAGGCGGTCTCTATCATACTTAGAATACTGTTCTTTGGAATAATGTTGACTTTCATACCTACATTCCTATTAGTATCGACTAACAGGCAAGTACTAACTTAACATCTACATACTTAACATATAGTACCACATTAACAACGTGATTAACAAATAACAACTCTATAATGTTCTAGATGGGCTTTACGTGTTCTCATTTTTCCTGATGTAATGGCTTTTATGAAAAAACAGAACTGTGTACTTACAAAGCTTCAAAATATGTTGAATTTACACGCAAACCCAATTCGACAACACTAATTTGAAAAAAAAAACATTAAAAAATGTCAAATTAATATAATTTCTGCAGTCTTTGGCTGCAGTTGTTTCATTTGATTAATTTTCTGCCATTGATTTCCGAAATTATAGTTATTTTACAGTCTTTAGTGTTTTATTTAAGTCGTTTGAATTTTTTTGCCAAAAAGTTTTCAATTTACGCTTTTTAAGTGGGTCAGATAATAATTTATTGAAGTTACAATAGCAAAATATCCACTGTTCATCATCTTTTACAAAAAATCAGAAAGAGAAAAATCAATAATTCCTTATTTTCCACACTTAGGGGTGGTTTTTCATTTAAAAAATATATTTAAAACAACAAAAAACCTGTACAACGTTTCTGTACTTCAGCGTTTCCCACATATCCTAATGAGTCATAACACCTTAATAATTACACGCACTGAAATATAACCTTGAACCTGAAGAAGGAACTTTTCGCACCCACTCGTTGGCACTACAGCTGTCTGAAGTAGTCTGGCGCGAGACACCAAGGGGCCCTGGGACTACTTGTCCCAGGAGGTCGGAAAGATAGGACACGTGACGCTGTAAAGGTTTTAGTGAGCAATTTCAGTGTAAAAAAATGTATTGTCCTGAATACCCTGAATAGGAAAAGCAAGTTATCTGTAGGTACCTATTTACTAACTGAAAAGTTTTTTTTTTGTTTTTTTTTGGAATGCGCTAATGTCTAGAACTGCCAGTGTTATTTGCCTTATCCTTGAGGAAGGTTATAGGCTATCTAATATAACGGCACGAGTAGGTGAAAACGCGGGGCTCAACTAGTTAATATATTAAGGTCCAGAAACAGAGTAAAACAAAGAACTATAAAGCGGTCGATTTTTGTTTTGCCCAATTCTTGAGGAATAGACTATCTTATAACACGGCACGAGTAAGTAAAACCGCGGGGTTCAACTAGTTAAGAGATTAAGGTCCATAAGCATAGAGACTAAAACAAAAGAACTATAAAGCGTTTGAACGGCGAATAATTTGAAACTACTCAAAATACATTGCTATCGCTTTAACGAGTTGGTTTCTATCTGTAGCGGTTTATAATTAGTAATATAGTTAAGTGTCATTGTGTCTATTATGTTATTAGTCTGTAAACCTTAAAATAATTTAGAATATATAATAATATAAGTCCAAAAGATTATTTTGAAAGGTGGGTGTCAGAAAATATTGGATTTCAGGATTTGGTTTGAGCCCGTATCGTCATCTGCGGTGCCATCTCACTGTATGCAGGCTCGGGTAATATCGACTGAGAGTTTAGCTCCTTTTCTTCGTAGAACTAGCTCCTGGCATCATGAACCACACAAGTGTTTTAGATTTAAAAGTCTAACTTTGTTTCTCTAAAAAAGAAAAATACATTAATAATATATGCATTATCAAATATATTTCTCATCGAGCTTATTGGAGACACTAGTAGATATAAAATTTAATTAAGTAAAGTTCCCTCAAGTGTTCTGAAATGTAAAGCCTAGTTCAGCAATTAATATTAGTAATTAATTAGTGTAATACATTATGCTAGTGTAACAGCATGTCTTCATTATTAATATTAGGATTATAGTCAAACAACTGCTAATATACTAATTCAGGTATGATCAGACAATTTACAATGTCAAACTAATGTTTGACACTTTTAAATTGAGGTACAGTGGCTTACGTATTATAATTAATACGTTAGGCGAAAACTTCGGATCCCTTTTTAACAATATTGCATACAAAGAAGACTGCAAGATTTTGCATAGTTAGAGTTTATTTGGAGAAGGAGTACAGAAAGACAAAAATGTGGAAGTTGGACCATTGAGCGATCACTCCTTCTAATTACTCTTTATTTTCAATCATAAGAAATGATCTTTGAAAATTGAGAGCAACACCTTAATTTTTTTTGAAGCATTTCTTTGGTTTTAAAGAAAATCAGAGACATCTTATTGCTCAATTTAAAACTAATCTCAGACAAATTTTACGAAAACTGGTAAACACTATATTTGTGAAACACAATACTATTTTCACAGCGTAATGTAGTTCAATATAGCTGAAAATTATATCCCTAGGTACCCTAAATAGAAGGACTTATTTCCGTCCGTTTACCCTTCGTTTAGGGGCTGTTTAGGACGTGACTGCCTACCATTTGCACCCTCCACCCTCACCTGGCAGACACCCCTTATTCAGTTTGCAGATTCTATTCATGATTTTAGGTTCGCGATACACGTAGCTGGGTGAAATATTTTGGATTGGCAGCGATAAAGATGGAAGGTGCGAGGGGTTTGACACGCAAGGATTTTCGGAAATTGAACTATTACATGCTTTATTTTAAACTCTTTGTTTACAAAGTATATTGTAGTTACATTTAGTTCTGCAAAATATGTCGGTTGTGTTGTTATGTTGATGATTATGTGAATTATGTCGATAGTTAATTGTATAATAATGTTGACCTTCGCGAGAGTGACTAAAAATTATAATTTAAACCCCCGTTATTAATAAACGTATTGTAAAAATATGCCAAAATTAAACCTCATTTGTTTTAATGGTATATTTGTAGTACTGGTTGTCACTTTATTTCACTTTTTTTAATAGGGGTTAGGAAATGGATCAAAACGACTAATTCATGCTTAGTTTCTGATCATAGTTATGAAACAACCAGTGAAGGGAAAACTAATTTTCGCTTAGCAACACATACCTATCTCTGTATAGCGCATCTTTAACTGCCCCCAGGGCTGTCTACCCCTTTAATTGTGACAACATATTGCCGTGAATTGTGTGAAATCGACCAAACCGCTCGTCGCTCGTCTAGGCGGTACCTAACCGGCGACGCGTGATGTTAGCAGGGGATAGCGCGTACTTATGGACGCGTGTATAACTTCTATTAGGGACGACGGAGGGGTTTTAAGTGTTTTGATTTTTGAAATTAATATATCAGCAAGATTATTGAAACGGAAATATAAAATTCTCAAGTTGATTCTTTTTTTAAATGAATGTAGTCTTAGCAAGTTAACGTTAGTTTTTGAGTTGATAATGTTTTCGGAATGTTTTGCTTTGGGTGAAATGAAATGATATTTGTTTCTGTGAGAACCTACATCTTTTGCAAACATTTTTGAACTTAAGTATTTAAAAACTAAATGTCGTGGGCATTTCCAAATTGACTGATCCGTGAGAAGAAATGCCGAACGATACTCGGAGGTCTCTTTCAAAGTTCTAACAATAATAATAAAATATTATTTGAGTATAAGTGAGTTTTTTTTTGGAAGGGTCATCTCGCAGTTTGTCCTTCAGGGATATCTACTGTTAAACCGAACTTTCCTGTGGGAACTTAATTAGAAATTAAGGCCTCCAACCAAGGCGCATAAAACTTAAAAGCTAAGCGACCAATCGGGGCACTCAATGCGGGGTACGAGCCTCGGCTTAGGACGTCCCTGGGAGAGGATAGCAAAGGGACGGGCTGGATCTAGTACGTATATTATTAAAGGGACTAATTTAAATAGCTACTGGCCCAGCAACGTGGCCTGGCTTGAGCAAAGGATCGGGGAGAGATGTTATGTGAGTCTTAAGATGTAGAGTAACGTCCACATCAATAGTACTTATTGTAACTTTAACTTTAGCTACATAAACAATACAATGCAAGTTAGAAGGGCACTTGTGGTCAACGTTGAAATAATCAGTGAAAACTTACCTTGGCTATACAGCATACTATTCGCACCAAGAAGTTTCCATTCCCCTTTTCTCGTCTTAATCATTCATACACCACTCACCTGTAAATAAAGAAAAACCTTACTAGAATAAACATACAAGCAGAGGCGTACTTATACCTACTACACCCACAAACAAAAAATGAATAATAATAAATTTGTACCACTTATAAAGACTTCCATTTATCTCTCGGTCGTCAAATAGTTTCAAACCCTATATCCACAAGAGGACTCCGATTTTCAGTCAATTCTTTGAATTTGTATTGTCTTAATCCCAGAAAGAGAGATCATTGTAGCTTTACCAAGAATTAACTTCAATATCTGCATAAACACTCACAGATACCAAAGAACAAATAAATTGGACTGGATTGTTACACAGTTAACGCAAAACGAACCTCACTAAATTATTTAACAGACTAGTCAAAATTCACCACAGATTGTGTAAAGCCAATATTACAATGAATGTTGCTGTTAAATGCACGGAGGCTACTGTAGGGATGGGAAAATGTTATAATTACTGACTTATCGTCGATGTATCGACAAATATTTTTTGACTGATGAGGGAAATGTATTTTGCTAAAGGATTTTGTCGTCAATTCTTAAGCATATCCTTCCTCCCCCACCACCTGTTTGGTATTTTTATAAATTAATTAAACTATTTTGAAAATCGAACAACAAAATATTGTTAATGGAATATATATTAACCCAAAATACTAGAACCTCATTTGCTCAGATAGTGTTCGTTAACTAATAAAGGTCAAAAATTTACTCAATGGAATCAAGCACTGATCGAGTAGCTGAAAATGTCAGTAGCGTCAATACAGCTGTCTTTTGGTGGCAAACTACAATCGACAAGACAAATCCCCGTGTCTACCCACACTGGCGTGCACACAAACAAACAGGTGTTCCCGAGCCAAGTGGAACGCATAAATATCGCAAAACACAAAGTTATCGATGCCACTAAGCCGCCTTTATTGACTACGTTTCCCTTCACTAGCGAAACGGCTGAACAACTACCCTTGTCACGCAATTTTAGACTTCAACACTGGAATACTTAGAGCTTAGTTTGTGCTGTGGGTGGGATCAAGGATGTTTCGTTAGTGTTAGACAAACTTTGGTTTTGCAATAATGATAGCATGACAGCAACGGTGTGTATAAAGTGCGTTTCATATACTAAATCGATACGGGGGCTCAACATAGAATACAAACCAGTGTTAAGTACATGGTTCACTGATTCGTGGCGCGAAACTGAATAGGCGGTTTTCGACAAATGTATCGAAAACCAACAGCTTTGTGACCTATAATAACAAATTGTAAAGGGCCTATTAGACTTCGCTATAATATTATAATACATAGCATACAACAAATATTGTATAGCACAACTACATTGCTGATACATTTAACTTAGACACGTTTAAACAACACTATGCTATAAAGTAATGAATAACAAACAAATTAATAGCGAAATAGTATAGCATAGGCTGAACACCCCTTTAAACAGGTAAAAACCCTCTTCATCAGGACCCTGATAACCTTAAATTTACAATTTAGGCATTTCGTTTAACAAATGTCTGCATCAAACGTAGACCAGGTACTTACTTATTTTTCTTTGTTCGGGCAACATTCAAAACGAAAGTTAAAAATAAAACTTTTTACTCCAAATTCTTAATGAAAACAAGTTTCTCTAAAATTAAATTACCCAAAAATAAGTCTGAAGATTTTCGTTCGTAATTCTCAAATTGAATTCATGAAAACTCAAATGTCTTTTGTGCTGCAGTCCCAAGCATCAGACATGGTAGAAATAATCCGATTACAAATATAGACTGCTGTCTCTGAGTCCCACTGTAGTAAGTAATTGCTTCTTTTATTACAAAATAGCAGCTTGATCTTTTGTTTTCAAGTGGCTGGTGGTTGTTATTGACTCCGTTCAGTTCCTTTTGTTGGGCTGGTTTAATTCTTGAGTTTGATTGGAATTTAATTGATTGGTTTATTGTTTGTCTTGTTTTGATAACTGTTAGTAAGTTCTAGAAGGTTAGTTGGGAACAGATTACTTCTTTCCAAGCGTTATCGACAATCATCAACCGTATCATTTCCTTGGTCATTGAAACGCGATATTTTATTCTCCAAATAATCTTAAAGGGTCCGTCTGGATAGCTGTCAAAATACCATGGCAACGAACCCAATGATATAACATTGTTATAGCGTTTGGTGGAAAAATGTTGATGAAGGATTATAAGTGTAAACATGCAAAAGAAAGCTTATGAATGGGATATACCTACCTAATTGTTATAGTGTGTACATAAATAACAATTTACTTAAGGTTAGAGATGGCTATGCATTTCACTAGTTTCTGCGATAAATCGTGCTATCGGCTATTTATAATGATTTGCCAGTGTCGGTCACGGGCTCTAACTAATCATCTTTTTAAAATATGATCAATAATTATTACCTCTCACCTTACATGTTGAAATGTAACGGTCCCTAGCTTTACATAATAATAAGTATATAATCTATACATGTATCATAACTTACACTTAACACAGACTACCTGCATTTCTTTTCTCTTTTTCTATAAAGTCCATCCAAAGATTGTCTGTAGGAGATCGCTTTTGGCTTTATGGCCACCCATTGTCGACTTTAAAAGTTACACAGGGCGTTCCCTGTGTAACTCTTAAAGTTATTATTTGGAACTTTATATCGTGTACAATGAAGAGGGGATAATTCTATTCTATTCTAGTCAATTTACCATTTCATGCGTTTTTTCTTCTATTTCATATATCGACGTTCAAACGAAGTTATCGCATTATGTCATCATGATGAATTATGATCGACGCTTATGAAAATCAGAAACGTCGAAAGTTCTTCCTGATACTATTTAATTATTTGTGTTTTTTTTAATAGTGTTATTATGATATCATTTCAGTTAGCTTACACAATTAGGTACTATCGTCATTTAGTTTTGAGTTCCGTATACCAACCTCATTTATACCAACCTAAAACTTAACATGCTACCTAAACTACAAAACTAAACTTACCAAAGAAAATGAACTTCATAAATGTCTACAAGATACTACCAAAACACATTCATTAAGATAACAATCTCTGCGCCTCCGACGCCAATCTAAGTTTGCTCTACTCTTCATAATGACGCCAACCTCTGGCAATTTGAAGGAACACTGTGGGTCTATAGCCACGTTCACAGTTTCGTAGGAAGCTGAATTAAAAACGGTGAATATGAAGTGGCCTGAGATGCTAAATGGATGACGTTAATTAATTACTCGATGGCTTTACGGAACAGAAAATTTAAAAAATCTGGGTTTTCCTTAATTACCTGAAACACGTTTAAATAAAACTAGTTCAGGAAGATATTTTGAATACTGAATTTATATATTTTTGCACCCACAATAATAATTTAATCATAATTAAGTACCTATATTTTGTTTAACTTTATGATTAGGTATGATACTATTATAAGGATAGGAAATAAGTCTTACTAATTCAGTGGCTTAATGTACACTTTTTGTAAAAGGTTTTCAACATATTATATTATTTTATATGTTTTTTTTTTAAACGTTGCCCCACTCGAGGAATTTCTCCTGTGTCGTGGGTGCAATTACAAACATTTTAATTCACATACACAAACAGCCAGACTCGGAGCAACTACCTGTCAAATATAATATACCTAAAAATATAATAATAATACCAGCCAGTCACTGTCCCACTGCAGGGCAAAGGTCTTCTCATATAGAGCATTCATCACCACGCTTGCTCAAGACGGGTTGGCGATTCCAGAATTACATTAATTATAAGTCCAGGTTTCCTCGCGATGTTTTCCTTCACCGATGTCAGTGATATTTAAGATAAACTTAGAAAGTACACATGAATTGAAAAAGTTACATTGGTACTTGCCCAGGTTTGAATCCATAACCTCGTGCACAAGAGGCGAGGCCGAAACCACTGGGCCATCATGACTATATTATTTTATTTTACTTTATTTATTTATATATTTAATACTTTAAGCACACAAATGTACAGAGGCGGACATAATGTCATAGGCATTGTCTGTTAAAAAGAAATGACCATTATTGAAAGACAATTTATACAATTTTTAAGATAAAGCTTAAACGCACGTACATTACATAAAAACAAAAGAATATCATAAACATACAATGGAGATTAAAAAAAAACCATAAAAGATATAAAGTTAACCACAGTTTCACGAATCTTTCTCACAGTTAGCACTTCTTACATGCCAATAGAATCTTCGTCTATTCATCCGCAAACAGATCGCTCGCTTTTGCTCTAAATCAGTTTCTCTGAAAGATGGAATCTTGAAAAAAAATCTAAGTAATCTGGTCTACATTCAGGAACCATTGAACCGTACAGCAAAAAAGGTTGTTTCTCGTACCATCTTTATCAGATACTAAGCTACAGGTGCAGGTACTGAGCTCTGAGCTGTTGTAGTGAGGGAATTGTTTGCCTTAAGAATATTAAAGCGGTCCAAACACTATTATCAGAAAGGTACTGGTATCTTTAGGACCGGATGACACAATAAGAATCGAACAGACGATTTATTTTATTTTATTTGAGTAATTTTAAACTTACAGCTAGTATTCAGATGCCCAAATAAATATTTCTACTTGTATAAACGTATGTATAAAGTTTAAAGCTTTCAATTTTAAGCTTAGTTCACTAAGTAAAAATTACTGAAACTTTTCTTCACTTTCTAGATGTTAATGACAAACCGATGAAGCTCAACATCCCAGTACACCATATCAAAGTACTATCAGCTTGTGTAAGACAAAACTCATTCGTTCCTTTGGAGACCATCTCTCCTTCATGTACCGTCATGAAGGAGTCTCCAAAGGAAGATAGCCAATACTCGAGGTCGGATCTTGGCCAGAAAGCTCAGTGATATCGGTAGATCGTTCATAACACCACTTAAAAAAGCAAGATATACAATTGTCCTCCACTCATGAACAAAAGAAATATCATACACTGTCCATTTAAATACGTAGTCCTCATAACCATAAGAAACAAAATGTTCTTCACACAAAAAAAATATCAAAAAGAGCCTAAATTTATTTGATTTCAGCCAACTAAATCCGCATTAGTTAAACCAAAAACCGGTTTTCCGGTCCCGATACCCGTTTCGCCAGAACATATGCTGTTCAAGTGATCAATCATTCTAATCACCCCACACGGAATACCTTAATCCAACATTTAATTTGTCTCTTTGTCTATTCATGTCACGTAGTAATTAAATTATATTAGTACGGTAGATACCTACTAGATTTTGGGGCGGTTCCAGTTGTTTTGGTATTGAATTTCTTCAGTGAGTGTAAATTTTCTCTGATCATTATTTAAAATTGGTCTTAGACATCACTAATGGCGGTGAAAGAAAACATCGTGAGGAGAACTGGACTGATAATTAAATTAATATAAGTTTGAAACCGCCTTGAGCAAGCGTAGTGATTAATGCTCACGCCTTCTCTGTATAAGAAGAGGCATTTGGCCTACAGTGGGACAGTAACATCTAGGCTGGTATAAATATTGTGTCATGATTCTGTCATTTCTCGATATATGACAGTCGTTACGCGTAGTCAGAAACCCGGAAGTCTGAGTAGCAGTCTTACGATGAGGTATCAGTTTTACCCAGAATCTGGGTTTTGAAGGTCAGACACTTACCATCAGATGGGTTATTTTTCCTCAAAACTAACTGAATAATTAAATATTCGCAGTTTACCACGGACATGCCAACATTGTTAACACATTTTGATTCTGAGAACCTACTGAATGAAGCCTTTGATTTTAGATGTTACGAGTCCTGTCTGACCTTTAATACCCTAAGGGAAATATTGGAAGTTCGTAGACAATGAGATGTAGTAACTTGCCCTTAACGAGCATTGTAGGTACTGTGGAGCCATCGAACCTTTATGAATAAGTTACTATCATATTGAGATAAACACTAACCGCCAATTTCAATAACGTCAAACACGCTACTGAGCATTAGGTTTGATTCCCAGGTTGGACAAAGTGCGGGTTTTACAATCTGGAATTTCTCAATAGTATCTCGGAGCTGGATTTATGCCCGGTTGATGGCAATGAGCTCGCTCCCCATTACATGGCTCTTAAACATAACTGGCGAAATATACACCTCTGCCTACCCCTTCGGGGAATTGACGGCACGATTGGCGCAGTGGCTGAGCGTACGACTGCCACGCCGCGTGTCGTGGGTTTGATTCCCGCATGAAACAAATATTTGTATGGCCTACAGGTAGTTGTTCCGAGTCTGGCTGTTCGTGTATGTGACTTTAAATGTACGCACCCATGATACTGGAAAAATTCTTATTGTGCAGCATGATGATAATTTGAACTCAAACTCTCAGACTCAACAGTCAACTTTCAGATCTTAACACCATGTAGGAAAAATATTCAATAGTCATTGAAATATCTAAATTCACATCTTAAACTTAAACATAACCGGCGAACTGTGATAAATGATATTTATATCTGTAAATAGGTTTTTAAAAACACTCTTACACGTGAACAAGTAAAATATTTTTTTTAAACTAGGTTGGTGTTTTTCTATCTGACTATTTTGAGAAGAAACTCAGAGATCACAGTCTCTTTTGAAGTTCAGACATTATCTTCGTCAGATCTTGTGAGGACCATGCAGAGTTTGTCTGTGGATATACTAAAGGTAAACCGCTGCCTAGCCCATCGACGTATATTAATAGGCATGATGTTAATATCTACTCAAATTTACGATGAAGATCCTGATGAGACCCCTTTAAAAAAAAAAAGTCCCGAACGCATAACTTTCGCCCACGCCAGCGAAACATGTAAATACGCATCCAAATACTACAAATAGTAGTGTCGACAATTAGTCGGGCCGTCTAGCCGAAGCCTTTCAACTCTAAGCTGCAGCCAGACGCCGTTGTCGCCACTTTTATTTCGACTATATCTATAGGTACGCAGGCAGTTGGAGGGTACTGGAAGTGTCTGCGTGTGAAGTTCAGGACAATGAGGGTGTTGACGATTATATCACACGTTGTTTCGAAGGATTGAGGAGGTCGTGGCTAAATGTAAATAGCCGCACGGTTCGATCAAAGGTTTAGTTACGCTTGCCAAAGCTGATCGGTGAATGAGTGACCGTTCATTACATACCAAGACTCCTCCGTGCCTCGGAAAGCACACTTAGCCAATGGTCTTGGCTAACATTTGTAGATCTTTGCTCTTTGTACGGATATTCAGAAGCCCGATCTGACATTCAGTCTTACCAACGGGTATCGTGTTGACCAGTTACTGGGATGCAGAGGTCAGATAGGCAGTCCCTCCATGTAAAATATATAATTCAGCTGATCTGGTTAGACTGGAAGCAAAAGCCGACATGATTTGGACATGGCTGGGCAGATAATGATTGGTCATCGTTGATCCGAAATCATTTAAGTTATATACAAACCAAATTTACACAGTAGACTCTTTGTATTTAGAAAACGAGAGATACGACATAATTTTGAATCAAATCTTAATTTAGACTTTAATTGTTTAATACATTACCTTCGAAAGCCTGTGATGGATGACTTATCTAATAATAATACTCTGTATTTATAACTTTAGAAACTATTTATGTATATGATATCTAAGATAACTTCAATCAATAAAATGTCTTAGTCTAAATGTTGATTCAATGACGTTTCTAGTGAGTGTAGTATCTTCAGAAACAGGCGTAGGTTGGTGAATTCTTGGCATTACCCGTGTCATGAGTTGCGGGGCTTCCTCTAAACGCATTGTTCTTTATCTCCACGACTCATTTGTGTTTTAAATATTATATTGTTTCATTTTTCATTCTTTATCTCTTCCATTTTACATGAAATCAAACCTGTATTCCCCGATGAATTTGGCAGAGGTGAACCTATTGTAGTAACATCCACATTTCGCCAGTTTTCTTTGAGTCTCATATCATATGGGGCGAGCCTTTTGCCATCAAGTAGGCACAAATCCAGATTCCGGGCTGCTTATAAGAATTTTTTTATTGGAAAAACTCAATAACACTTTGCCCGACCTGGTAATTGAACCCAGGACCTAACGCCTCATTACCATTTTGATTAAATTTATATCGCAGCAAACACTGACAATGTGTAACTTGCCAAATACAAATAATATTTTCAATAAGCACGTTTTATTTAATGGGCCAATAAGCTTTCAATAAAGAACAAAAAAATGTCCACATATATTTGATAGAAATAATGTTTTATTTAGAACTTGTGAAAACAAAATAATTTACGTCATAAAAGTATATGAAATATCAATGACAGACAACGTCCACCCTATACCGCGGCGGAGAAGGTGTAAATTATGCATAAGACTTTCTTATGTAACAGAGGATAGCAAAAATGAAAGGATTTAAAAAAATCCCTTAAAAGGGTCAATAAGGGGATGTTAATATGCAAAAATATTATTTTATGTAAATTCCATTGACCACGAGACACGTTGCTTAATATAAATTGAACCGGGCATGGTAGACTACCAACAAAGTATACTTCGAATAATTGAAAACTTCTTAGGGATCATTGTACTCTAGTATGAACAACTGTTGCTATGGAACCAAGGATGAAACTCTTGCTACCTGTTTAGCAAATCGGGATAAACTGGACGTGAAAGGCCGGATTCGGGGTTGTGAAACCGAATGGGGTGGTCAGTTGAGTACTAAAATAGGATTTAATGTCAATAAGTATGGCATTTATATGGCCTATCTAAATAATATCACATCGCTGCAATGGCGACGTAGAATATGCTAAAAAGGTATTTAACTTGTAATACATAAATACTATACATAAAATAATGCCTTTTTCCAGCGTGGAGGCAGAAACTACAGATCGCCAACGACGCTACGGTCCACACATATATTTTAATTTCGGTTGCAAGAACTACGCACCATACTTTTCTAACGAATATCAACAATAAGATCAGTGTCCTTCTGAGGAGTCCTCTTGCGGCGTTACCACTTATATCTGCCTTGTAAATAACTTTTGTTAATCGTCTTTCATTCATCATCTCAACGTGACCAAACCATCTAAGAAAAAGAAAAGAAATCAATATTTATTTTCCACAGAGGTCGTGCCTATAACGAGTAAAAGAGACAAAAACAAATTTCAAAAAGGTCATTCCTACCTATTAATACTACAAACATAATATCTTCCTACTTCTGTCTCATACTCTGTTTACTGAGGTGGGTTACTTACTCCGAAAGGCCACGTGGAGCAATATTTTGCACCCTAATCTCCACAGATTTTCTACGTCACATTAAAAATTGAACTTTAGCACTAAACACGCAAAAAGTTTATGAGAAACTTTTCCCTCCACATACATACATAAAGCAATACATAATAAGTTGAAGAGATACAGAGATATTCGCTCGTAACTGAAGTTTACAAAACAAGCGCATCAGAGGCACTGCCGAAACAAATGTCGTCGGCAATTCTTTCTCACGGCGTACCCGGAGTGTAACATCTCTGCCATCTTATGCATGGCGTGTGGGGTAAGACAGGATTTGCAGCGGGTCTTATGTGTGCCACGTAAGTAGGAGCGGGCGTAATCTGCCCTGGTAAAGGTCCAAGAAGTCTGTTCGAGCGCGGTTTTCCCGTTTCCCAAGAACAAAGTTTATCTTCACAACAAATTGACTTTTTGTCAATTTTTATTTGTTAAAAACTAGTCAATTTTCAAGCAAGATGTCGTAGAGTTTTACATCCCCATCATCATCTCGTCATCATCATCATCATCATCATCATCAGGCTATACTAGTCCACTGCTGGACATAGCCCTCTCCTAATGAGCGCCATAGCGCCCTGTCTTCAGCTTGCCGCATCCAGCATCTGCCTGCAGTCTTTCGCAGATCGTCATCCCACCTGGTCAGAGGGCGTCCTACACTACGTTTGCCGAGTCGCGGTCTCCACTCAAGAACACGTTTACCCCAGCGGTTGTCGGTTCTTCGCGAGATATGGCCAGCCCACTGCCACTTCAACTTGCTAATTCTTTGAGCTATGTCATGGTTTACATAAATACATAAATGTAAAATTTTAACTTAGGTTTATTGGACTGGGAAATTTCAGCTTTTCAAGAACACTTGTCAAAATAGCACTCAAGCATTAAGCTGCTAAATATTAATTATGTTATGCGACCTTGGTAACCAACATAGTACTCGTGTTCGATTAATATTCCAAGTCTTAAGCAGAAAACCTATTAGTTAACTAACACTAACAATTCTATCCATGACAACCGCATCAAAATATCCATTACACCATCCAACGAACAAGCCATCAAATTGTCAATTCGCTTCGTCTTGCCTCCAACACCACACAAAAAGTACCTCAAGTAAAAGTTGCTATTTTTCTCATCTTAAAGGCTTCTAATATCGCAGCTCCCCGCCTCAGGCCGGTTGTCATTTGTCTGCTGCTCTGTAGGCAAACTTCGCTTCAATGTTTGAAAGCACTACATTATATCCGTCCTTCTTTATCGTCTTCGTCTAGTGAAATAGTGACGGGCTAAGGGAAATGATTTGCATGTCGATAGTTTCGTAAATCTCCTTAGTGGGGATATAAAATATCTTATTTATTGATATTTAGTTGATATTTAGTATTTTATAGCGAAATAATTGGAGATATAATAATTTTGTGTCAGAAGGTTTTTAGCTCACGTAAATTGATATTATAAATATAGAAAATGTAATTATGCAAGTACGTCCTACCATACTTCATACATATTAATTACATCATTAGTGTTAATAATAAATAGGCTTGACAAAATAACACCATATCGATTTACAAAATACCGAAAAACTCAAAAAGAACTGTTAATTGGATGAAAAAGATAAAAATATACATCGCCATAAAAGTTACAAAGCCGAAAATGTTTAATTAATATTTACTGGCCTTTGCCTACACTTCAAAGGTGTCTACATTAAAATAATTAATTTTCTGTTATTAATGAGATCATTTCGGAAAAGCGGAAGCTGATTAGAAACTTCGTGTTATGTATCTCATTTTGATTATCATATCATTTTTGATAACAATTTTAACATGTTATTTCGCAATAGATGTATTTATAAACGTTTTTAATATTTATTTTAACTATAAATGCCATAAACAGTTTGTGAATGTCATATTAAAATCAACCGAAATATTTTGTAAGTTGACCACAATTCTTTTTATCGATAGTCGTTTTATCGATAAACTAACGTTACTACAAGAGCTCAAGACTCGGCACTTCGTAACATAGCTTAGATTTCTTTTTAATACCACACATTTAAACTCTTTGTAGGAAGCACATGTCGTTGGTTAAACTTTATATCCACTTCATCTATTGTACTATATTGGAAGTTTATGTTGGAGTGCTCTTACGTACCGTAACTTATTTGAACTACTTTTGTACGCTTTGAGGTGTACTGCTTATATTGCTATACCTACTCTTGGCAGATGTAAGCGGAAATGCCGGGAGGGGACGCCCTAGAAGGACATACACTGACCTTATTGGTGATGTTCTTCAAAAAGGTCAGGTACGTAGTACTCGCAACGTGTATGCGTGTATGGCCAGATTTACAAGTGGGAACGTAAACGAAGCAAAACTTGTACATATACTGTAAGAATCGTAGCAGGTAGCGTTCTATAGTTTATGCCTACACCCACTTTTATGTATGTTTCTGTGTATTCTTGCCAGGTATGGCTAAAGTTATAATGAATCATCATCGTCAGTCATCCTGCTGTGGGTACATCTTATTAACTGCACGTGTAAGGATGAGCGTAAGTCTTGCTCATAGTCAACCATCTACCGCTACAACAAAATGGGATTCTCATATTAAGTAAATAATTTTCCGTAAATAGTGTTAAAACAATAATTATTTGATTCCCTAATTAACAAACAGAGAGTAAAGGAGTGCCAACATTAAATCCCTCAAAATAGGGTAAGAAATATTTCAATAGTAGGTAGTGCATATCGAAAAAGACTGAAATCTCGTTTGAGTCACGTGTGCAATGTAAATCACATTGAAATAAGGGGATATATCATATTAGCCACAAAAACACGTCTAAGCATCCCTTTAGCCATTTCCACAATCTCACAATCCGCTTCGCTTTCCCGCGAGATCAGCGAGAAAATCAAATAGAATAGTGCGAATTTTAAAATCCTCCACAAAAAAGTGTCGCCAAGGGCGCTCACGAGGGTTCTGCCCGCAAAAACAATAAACTGTCATAAATCAGCGGGAAAGTTTAATATACCCTTACTTCGTGCAAGTTCTACCACTTTTACAGTGGCCATGTTACATTCACCAGTGCGGGTTTTGTTATTGCAGGGAATTTTAAACTTTGCCGTGATATATAACTGTGTAATGTAAATAAATGAGTGATTTTAAAGATTATTTATGAAGGAGTTTGCTCGGGATACGGTGTCTGGGTGGTTTACTGAATTTTCCAGGCTTAGATGAGTTTCCTGTATATGATTCATGGGTGTGTGAAAAGTAAGATGTTAGTAATGATCTTAATTTAAAAAAGCTTGTATCCAACACACGTAGAATTATGATTCGTTACCAATTCAAAAATTAGTTTCTTATAATGTATGTGTGTTTAATACTAGCTGTGCCCTGTGGTTTCACCCTCTCTTTAGGTTCATTATTTAAAAATAGAGGCTATCAAAAGCAAAAAGATTTTTTCGAATCCGATTGGCAAGCCTGAGACATTATCGCTTTTAAACGAGAAAGCAAAACAAACTCTCCAGCTCTCATTGATTCAATATTAGTAAAGATGGTTCAAGAAGAAGAAAACCTTACTATGTATGTTTTTTTTTGTTGAAAAATAAACGTATTTAATTAACAACAGCGCAAACTCCTAACTAAAACTTTATAAAAGAAACACAAAACCGCCCTGAGAAATTCCAAGAAAAAAAATACAATCAAAGTATTTCTCGTGCAGTTTTAACAAGTAGAGGAAATATGTTGGCTTAGTGAAAAAAATAATAATTTAGCCCGAGTAGAATTTTGTAGAAAGCAAGAGGAAGGTTTCCTTACTCAACGACCCTCCTGTGGGAACGTCGCGCTAACAAGAACGTCTTAGCGCTTGCCACGACAAATTTAAGTAGGAAATTTTCTTTTCTGACGATTAAGGAAATGTGGAAACAAACATAAACATGTTATAAAGTTCTTAAGTGTTTTAGCTCACAAACTTTCATGGTGAACTCCTAAGGAAATTTTTGTAATAAGGTTGTGTAAGACTAGCGTAAGACACTGCAGTACGTGGTTATTACGAGTTGTTTTGTAATTTTTCTGGAGTTATGCACTTAGTACGCATGTGGCAAATCAGGAATCGACCAACTCGACTTTTATGATAAAACAGCGTAATGAAATCACCAATCCGTTGTTTGTAATCTGATGACCGTTCCAACTGTAACCTATTGAGACAGGTTTGTGAAGAGCTGGCCGTACCACCTGAACCAACCAAATCAGTCATAAAGTAAACGAAAAAATGCATGAATTACGTTACTGCAATTGGCCCTCGAAGTAATGCCAATAAAACAACATAGGAAAAAGCAGACTGCCCTTGCTAGAGTAAGTTCACCAGCTCTTCACAGGTTTCCCCTCAAAAACGAATTCACTGACACACTTAATTTGTACAAGCAGCCAAGGTGTGTCCAACATGTGTATGTCCAAGTGTGGCACAACATGTTTAGATTTTGTTTTAAACTAAGCCAAAGTGCCTTGGCACCGCCATACCGTTCACACTCCATGGACTATACAATATTCAGGAGGTCGCATTATGCATTGGGACATAACAAGCAAAATCAATATGGCTTTTGTACTGCGAAAGATTTCCTAAGCACCTTTGTCATAAATATTTAAAGGCGCGTTGACATTTCGTATATTACTGGGGTTTTTGTTCTCCTTTCGTCTTTTTTCGGCTTACAAGATAATATGTGTTTTCATATTGTAAAGTAGATGTCTATGTTTAAGGGAAACATGCTGTGTTAGTTTACTGGAAGTTTGTTTTGTGATGTGGGACGTAATCTGTTGCAGACCCTATAACTAGTTCGTCCTTGCCTTTTAATTTTATATACAGATGTTGATTTTACTCAAATGAGAACCAAACTTATGTTTTCTAAAACAATCTAACATAGTTTAGGTATCTTTTCTTAAAACCCTAATACCGAGAAATTGGCACACCCGCCACCCACACATATTCTCAGTTCTGTGACGACACTTCGGCGAATCGATCGTAAATTCATTTGGGGAAATGGTTTGAAGAGCACCAGTGTCTCGGCACATACAATTTCGCATTTAACCCTTCATTTAACTCCGCTGTAGCTGAAAAACACTCTCGATACTGTATTCAACGTGTGTGCTAGGCATCCAAGATTCCCAGTACGATTCGATCCGCTCCCTTGACGGACTACCATAAATTCTCGTCGTAGGCTTCAGGCCGCCTCAAGACTTTGATTTCCCAAGTGGCCTGAGACACCAGTTTTTTTTTAAATTGGATTATTTTATTTTTATCCGACCTTGACCTTTTTGATATCGGGGTCAAGTTCTGTTTCCTTGTTTTTTATTGGTTTTGCAGGTACTATATATAGATACAAAAATACATATTAAAGATTCCGTTATAATTATTATGTTATAGCTGTGTCAAATACTAATCCTTCTTTCTTTCTATTTGTCATTTGGATCCATAAAAGTGTTGGAAGTTAGAATAGCTTGTGCAAAATGCCTGTGGCGTCCGCTTTCTCTACTATACTGAACCAGTTTTTTTTATGCCTCCTGTTCGCTACATGGAAAATCGAATGAAAAAGCATCGTGCTTTGCTGCGGCTCTCAGATCGCTCTTGCTACACCTTTTGTCAAAGACACTTTTAAATAAACTATCGCTGGCTTCCAGTCTGCCATTCTGTGCTTTTCTCACCTTTTGACTACCTAGAGTACTAGAGGGTACTTAGTAGTTAAAAAGGGAGAGCTGGGTATTTTAGAGGTTTTATATAATAACAGACCTCATTGTATAGATGCTGATAGAACATTAGTTCTCTCTGGTTTCAAACAGTCAAGCAATATTCGAATGTTTTTAAATGTAGTCCAGATCCTGTGTCAACGGTAGAAGGATTCATGATTTAAATAATGATGTTAGACCCTATTCTTAATAAACGCAATAAAATTAGCGGAACCCTTTTTTTTACGACAGTGACAATAGACCGGGTGTATACAGTATTTCGACCAAAATGATGTTTTTTTAGTAGATCCTTATAACAATAGGCAATGAATGGCTTGGGATCTATGAATGTAATAGCAGATAGCACAAGTCACCAGTAAACTGTGAAAATATGAAAATAAGGCATTACCCAACCCATATTCGGGTTAAACATATTCATGTACCGATGGGTAATAATGCGCACGGCGCGGGCGCCAGATACAAAATAGTTTCAGCTACTATAAACAAATAGAATAACGGTTATCAATATTTACATTTTTTGTTTCCTTTTATTTGTGTTTCTTTCTCTTTCTTTATTTAGTGATACTGCTTTCGTCTGATCTTATTACCTGTAAGAAATTGTTATACTAAACTTAAATTGATATAAAGATAGATTATAGTACTATTTTTTTTTAGTTTCAACAATTGTTGGCTATTTATGATATTTAAAACATAAATAAAAACCGAACATTTATGCGTAGTGCGTCTCTGTTATCACAGAGTGATAGTCTGTCTAAAGACAGTCTTGACTCTGAACTTGACGTCTGCGCTCAGCCTTATCACGATTAAGTAGCCAAGATTCAGACTAAATCAAAACTTAGCTCACTTATTCTCCAAATGTTATCCTTATTTATAGACCGGCTACATTTGACTAAGTGCAACCAGCTCAGCAGTTAATCAGCGCGTCTAAATGTTAACTCAAGACTTGTTGAACTTAATTAGAAAGTTGAAAACGTTTGTAAGACGGAGAGGGCTAACTTTTGGGAAACGTGCGCCCGTTTTTGTTGGAGTTACGCGATCATGTTATGTAAAAATTGAATGTAGAACGTATTTCACGGTATTAATGAGATATTAGTCTCCGTTGGCTAGTCACAAGACCACAGGTCTTCGTAAACATATGTTATCTAGTTGCTTAATCGAGAATTTTAAATCCCTTAACAAAAGCTTTCAAAATATCAAAACGTAGTGATAATATTGAATTCATTGTCAATTGGTAGTGCTGCCAACCGCATTTTAAAAGTACACTTATCAGTGATATATTACCCGATTCATAATTATTTTTACTGTCAAAGGAGAAAGCAATTTGCAACTCTGAAAATTAAGCAGGTAATACTCTACAATGTTGGAGATAAGCTTTCCTTGTGTATCCAGTGTCCAGAAGTCCATTTTAAACCCATACCTAAGATAAAACTAAGCTGGTAATAGTTGGTGTAAACATGTTTGTCCGCCAACTTAAGGTAAAAACTCGTTGCCGTACACCATACTTGAAAAGTCTGAACAAACTTAAGTTTTAGTGGAACGTTACATACTTCATGTTGAAGTTAGATGTTTACATTAATTTACACGAGCTTATTTAATTTGTTTACGTGTGATACTCCTCGTTGGTGTAGTGGTGGCGAGCTTGGCTGCTAAGCATGGGGTCCTGGGCTCGATGCTCGGGTTATGCAAACGTTTATTGGGGTTTTCCATATGGAATTCTTCAGTAACAGCCCGGAGTCAGGATTTGTGCCCGGTCAGTGGCAAAAGACTCGCCCCCCCTTAAACATAACTGGCAAAATGTGGGTGTAGTTTTAGTACACCTTTGCTTGACCCTTCGGGGAATACGCCTGTATTCCCCGTAATGTTTTGTTATGTGAAACGCATATCTAAGTAGATTTGGAAATTTATTTTCCTAACCCCCAAGATACAAGTCATAACCAACGCCTAGTTTTGGGGTCCCCGCCCAACCTGATCTATTTTATGTACAATTTGATCAATAAATTTATTGAAATATTACTTTTAAGTACCAAACCCCCTTTTATGGTACATATTTTTTAATTATTACGTTAAAAGAGGGTTTGGTACTTATAAGCAATATTTAATCATTTTTTTTTTTTTTTGTGGTGGGAAAATCTTCTTATGTCATCCCCCGCTCTTGGGCGGGGCGGGAGATAGTGTCAGACTTTTACTGACTAAAAACCCACTCCTGTTCGTTCGTTGCCTTTCGTACCAGGGCCGAGTCTTCCTTTCAGAATCAGACCCTTGGCCCCGGTAGGCTTCGACAGCTTGCTGGGTCCCTACAGTTGCTGACATCTCCTTGAGGCGCGCGTGGAACAGTACGCGCCGTCGACGACTTGGGCTCGGTCCGGATGGTTACCGGACGGTCGGACGACGAGCCACCCATTGCTCGCCGTCCTCAAGCCCGCGCCTACGGTGGCCGGTAATCGGGATCGGGATCTTGGCGGCGGTTGGGGCGTGAGGACCGTTTCCTCACGCGATCGGCCGCCTCCTTTGCTAGCATTACTGCTTCGCAGAAGGAGGCGACCGCCTGCCACTCCTCCTCGCTCCGGACCATGGCCTGTACCAATGCCCGGCGCGAGAGATTGCCGCCGCCGATTGCCCCCACGAGGACACGGCGATGCTTTTCCCAAGCAGGGCACACTTCTACTGTGTGCTCCACCGTGTCCTCCGGGCGGTCTACGCAATGGTGACCCGGGCGTTTCTTCCGCACGAATCCGGTGCAGGAACCTCCGGAACTTACCATGTCCGGTGAGGACCTTTGTCATGCGGAAGGTAAGGACGCTGTGTTGCCTTTCCAGGCACTCCTCAAAGAGGGGACTTACCGCCATGATATGCCAACCCATGTACAACATACTTGCAATAAACTGATTACCAATTACTGTTTTGTAATATCGTAGTAACTCCATATTTTTTAATAGAACTATAATAACGGAGCGAATATTCGGATACTCTGCCAGTGGCAACCCGTCATAATACGATTGAATTAAGCTACTTTTATTTATAAGTCCGTAATAATGTTTAATTAGCTCAGTAGATTACATTTAAACAAATTTAAATTTAAATTAGTTCCATAAGTACTATATTAAAATATTTTTTTAACTATTATATCTGATATGCGATGTAACTGATACACCCACATTCTCAATGTTCTCAATTGCTAATCGAAGGATTGTTTGGATTTCTAAAGTAAGTAATTAGTGACAGGTTTACTTGAAAATCCGGAAAAGGTTTTTCGAGAAGGTTCAAAGAATTTACTAATCTAACGGACAGCACATTTAAGTACTTTTTCTCCCAATGAAAAGTACAGACGCCACCACATCAAGCTATTCCAAACTGTCAAATACTCCCAATTGAACATGAACCTTATACTTTCGTGATAAAGTTGAATAACTATTAAAGAAATTCGACAGATTGTATATTACATTGTAAAGTCATAGTTATTTTCTAAACCTCATTGCAAAGTATTGCACTGCCACCTGTTCCACGTAAACCCATCAAACGGAAAAAAGTAAATTTGTCACCAGCGTTTGACGTGACACGTCGTCAATGTCAATTCGTCGCACGTCACTTGTCAGTGAGCAACTAAAACAACAACATGGCTGATAGAAGCACACCGACATCCGCTTCCGGCAACCACACAAGATGAATCGGGCCAAAGATTAATAAAACGGAGAGTGACCTTGACTTTGAACTGTTTTAAAGGAGGGATTTTTTTTAAAACTTTGCGAAAAGAAGAACTAGAATGTGCTTTAGGTACGTGTTAGGTGCTTTATAGTAGGAAGGACGTAGTGTGGTCTGTGATAATTATTTATTATTTCAGACACCTAGGGTTTCTCATGAACACATGACGTTAATTTTAAATGTATTTATATCTCTACAATTCTATTAAATTGAGGTGTCTGTTTGTGATGTCAAAAGAACAGCTTTTTTCTAAATATTTATGAAAGTTCATACGGTAGTATTTGAAAAAAAATGTTTGTATGTCTGTCTGGTTTTGCAATTTTTTTTTGTTTGAATTGACGTTACGTTTACGTTAAGCAGTCGTGTTAGCTACAGAGGCCAGCACATCAAGCTACCCCAGTGTGTCAGATTTCTTTGATAGTTTTTCAACTTTATTGTAACAGAAATAAGGTTTATGTTGTATTGGGAAAATCTGACACATTGGGGTAGCTTAATGTGCTGGCTTCTGTACACTGGCAATAGTTTTCAATGTCACACGAAAAATCTTTAAAATGTCCATTGCTTATTTTGCTGATAAAGTCACGGCAATATTTGTTGTAAATTTTGTACAATTCTCGCTGCTATTTAAACAGCGTATTTAGTGCTCACCGTTCAACTATTAAATTTTTCACCCACCGAATCCTACCCTACATCAACACAAAGCTCATTACCCAAACCATTTAAGTCTAATACGTATAATCCAGCAGGTGATCTAGCATTGTAATTAATACGTATTAATCGAATGTCAGCCTGAACGCGTCAATGCTAATGAATTAATTAATAACGCTTGCGTTTATCGAAAATGGCTGCGTGTATGTAAATGTATGTTACACCGATTTATCTTCTGAACATGGTAAGGGCTTTTCGTGTTCTGAAAACGGTGAGGTGTATGGCTTTAAAATGTGGAAATTATTTTAATTCATCTGTTTACTTACATATTTCCTGAAGTGACTTATAGACTGTAAGATATTTTGGACATGCTTAATGGAGGCATAACAGTTTTATTTTGGTTTGGACGATTTTGCTGTTCTGTAAAACGAGGTTAATAAAAACACAGGGGTGAATAGAAACATAACTTTTAATGGGATTTCTGCGATAGTTATAAATTGTTTGTTACAGACAAGGACACTTCGTTTTTAATGAATTTAAATGAATTTTGACACGTTGTAGTAGCAAATCAACGTATGAATGACCGTTAAAATATCATTTAAAATTTGTTTCGATTCACCCTGTTTTCACCCCATTTGGTATAGGGGCTTCACAAAATCATTCATAGCCATAGTTTTTTTTTTAAATAACTTAATTTGAATGATGTCGGTATTGTCAGACAAATAGCTTTTAAAACAGTAACGCAAGACTGTTTAGAACACCCAAATAAAATAACCAAATTAAAACATCATTACATGAACCTCATCCAAAAAATATATTCAGTCAAAACAAGTAAACAGAAAACAACAAAAAGAGCACAGATTATTGAATCGAGTCGCCCCTCTGCATCGACTGGCGGTCACGTATGTCGCACGGTGTACGTTAATGTGTCGGACGTGCGCAGCCTGCCTAATGTCCGCTTATAAAACGTGTAGTGGCGTTGCAGTCGCGCGATTTTATTCTCCTTTTGATTGTGTCGACGTGCGTACACGACACGTGGGCGGTGGGATTTTCGTTACGTTTCCATTTATTTGCTAGTGTGTTGAATAGTCATGTTATTTGAGACGAGGAAAATGGGGGGTTCTTCTGTGAGGAAAATGTTGGTAAACTATGATGTGGGTATTTTTTTAGTTTATCCCCAACTCAAGTGACAAGAAATTGTGTTGTCGTTTATTTTAATAAACTGTTTGGTTGTGCGTAGGCAGAAAACAAATGTCATGTCTCTTTTAAATGTTAGTCTTTGGCCCGAACAAGTTTTTGTTATACAGCAAACTTCTAGCAGTATCTACGCGTCTCGCCAGCATGTACATATGTCTTGTTACATTGATTTGTTTATTCACTATATATTTTGCTAAAATATTGCAACTGTTACCGTGCTTATTTACATATGATTAATTAAATGTTATAAAACCTGGCAAGTGACTGCCCGGGCTTCGGACGTTTATAAAAAGTGTTGTATCAGGTAATCGAAACCTGATCCAATCTAGCCTGTCCCTTAGCTTCCACCAGCGATGCCCTAAGCCGAGGTCTCTACCCCACAGGAGCCCTTAGCGTGTATTCGTTAAGCTTACAACATTTACGCCCTGGCTGAATGCCTTAATTTATTATAAGGCACTACAGTATACTCTGGTATAGCAACCGACAAGCTAATAGGATGTTAGTACTTAGCCACGAGCCCCATTTCTCTTGGATTATAATTTTGCCGCCATAACTATAAAAAATGATACCTACTCAAGTTTGACGTTTGACTATATGTCAAAAGAACCATGTTTGCGCAGCAGTAAAGTATATCCCACTAATTTCTTAATACCTCTGAAGGAAACTAAACGCAAAATTAAGACATAACTTCTAAGAATAAAAATCTCGTATTCCCACCGACATGACAGCGGATGATTTATTATACGAACGATAAAGCCACCATCGCCCGCCATCTTGAATATTCGAGAATTTAAATATTGCTCCTTGGAGCCAGATTGACAGTAATATTTTTCCTCTTTAGTGCGCAACGTCACTATTTCATGGAAAATATTGTGTGACCTTGATTTAGATGGTTTCAAATATTTGCCATTGGTCTTGCGAGCTTTTATGGCTTTTTCCTGACAGATTTACCATAGATAGATTATGTTGGTTCACTAGAGCATAACTTCCTTTGATATTTGCAAATGGGTAAAGCTTTACATGATAAATTATGTTTGTTCAGTAAATGTATACTAATATATGTATTCAAGCTGAAGAGTTGGTTTGTTTTTGTTTGAACGCGTTCATATCTAGAACTCTGAAGTCATAGTCGTCATTTGTTTCATTTAGACTATTAGAAACGCAGTTTTCATCGTCAAAATTAAATAAAAAAAAAATAACATGATTCTAGTTGGATTTAAAAAAATACGTTTGCATTTGATGAGCCCAACTCTTTAGAAAGTTTATAGGCTATTTATCATAAGGGTCGTCCCTTAGGAGTGGCCCGAAGCTCCTTGGTTGTAAATAAAATTCTACATATATATTGATTTTTTCTAACTACGAGTAGATAAGTTCAGTGTTTCCAAGCCGACAACTCGACTGAGAAAAAACACTCAAGCAAACTCAGATATCTAAGTCAATACTCGTTTCGTATATAAAAATAATTATTTTAAGGCTTTATTCATTTTCATGGATGATATTAACTGTGACTGTCGTGTATTTTTTTTTCAATAAAAAGTTAAAGTTTTGAAGTTTGAAGTTACGATTAATTCAAATATTCGTGCAAAGCACTCTGTCTAGTCAGTCCACGCATTGGTCAGTAATCGTGTATCAATCAGACAACAAAACTAAGGAGGCTGTTACAGAACCAGAATACCTGAAACATGGAAAACAGCAGGTAAAAAAAAAACATTTATTTAGTACAGGTTCAGGCACACTATGCTGAATTTAAAAACAAAGTTAAACACTAAGTTCAAAAAAAATAATGCCTCGCAGCTGCGTCAAATACATTCTTATGATAATACTTCAGAAAAAAATCCAGACTGATTTTCAACTGGACCTGGGGTTGTGAGTTGTCACGGTTGTCATATCCAATGTCTTGTTGAAATCGAAATAAGCAAGCAAATCTAGCCAAAAAAAAAGTATGACCCACATCACAATTTGATGTAAAATACTGCGATGAAAGAAGTCCATACAGCTAGTCGAAATTGTAAACAGGTAACAAGTGAGAGCCCATAGTTTTTCTCCACACCTTTCTTCCATACCACGCACTATACCATAAACACACACGTGCCATTGAAACCTATCACATTAAAGTCCCTTTTCGTATATAAATAATGTTTGAAAGGAATTGATAGCAATGATTGATTGACGTCGAGTCCCCTTGCATCATAGAGAGTAGTTGAGGGAGCTGAACATACGGGTACATGACGATATGGGACTGAGTTTAAAGCTTATGATGAAGGAAAACTAAAAGGATTACCTTCAAGTAAAATGTGGTACCAAAACTACTAATAAGTACCAATTTTCCAAACCTATTTGGTGGTGGCAGTGTAGACTAGGTTATTGTACTTTAGTAAATAATATGGCTGCGCTTACTAGGTGTAAAACCAATCATCACTATTATATAATCAAAAATCCAATTTCTAGGCCAGCGACATAGCTCAACCATTTTATTATTTCTTGAGTGGTTCAAAACCATACAGAACTAATGTTCTCCCAGCCTGTATACAATAAGGTCTGTTATTGCATAGAACCTCTTCAGTAGCGACTATTTACAGTTCAACAACTTCGTCGAAAGTCGTACCTGTAGCTAGAAACAAACTGAATAAAAAATAATCCGAAAATAGAACAAACGTTCAAAGTAATTATACCTCTTTGTAATCGACCAAGAAAAGTACACGAGCCACAGTCATCCATAACCTGACAGAAAAATTATAACAGGATACTGTAACTGGCTTAATTCACCAAACTTAATCTGCGCGTTAAGTCGGACACATAGAATTGAATTTCGATTGAAAAGCGAATGAAAGTTTAGTCGTTACGGACGGTAAGCTGTCCTGCCAAGTGTCAAACGTTCACTATTATGACGCGATAGAGAAATATCGGCAAGTTAGACACGCTCCATCGGCTCTTTTTAACTTCAGATGCCTACAAAATTCGTTCAGTTCATTATTTGCTTTGAGTTGGCTTAGTGAGCTTTTTACCGTTTTAAATAGCCTCCTTCATGCGGTGATACGGGTTAACTTTTATTCATTCTATGTTTTGGTGGCCGTGTCGTTTGTAAAAGGGTTCCTATTGGTAGGTACATGATCCTGTTCGACCACGTTAGACCTAAAGGATTAATATATCATTTCAGTATGTGAAGAAACCTTTGGGAGGGTTGAAACATGCGTCTTGTTTTCCTGTTCCTTGCTCATTTGAGTTACTTTGGTCAAAAGCGTTTGTAACGAGACTAGGAAATTTCTTTCTTCTATTATTTTCTTGTTTTCTGTCTAGAATGTCGTAGACACGCCATCTATTTTTAGTTGTACAAAGTACATTACATTGTATGAAAAAAAAACAATCGAAGTTGATTCAAAAGTTTACAAATGATGTATGAAAGCAAAATAGAATGAAAAAGTAACGAAACAAGTTAAACAAATTTATTTACTTTTTGTCTGCTTTGTTTATTCGTAGAGTAGCCTGTGCGGCAGTGGTAACACGTCGACATTGGCCTAGCGTAGCACGGAGTTTCAGTAGAACGCGAGGCCAGCTTATCCTGGTTTTGTTACAAGTTAGATGTGACTTATTGTACTCTATACATATTCCAATCAAGGGATTATTTTCTACGAGTTGTTATTTAAGAAAATCAGGAAGACATCAAACGACCGTTGAAGTCCAGGCATGCAAGTTAATAGGTATACAACGCCTACAAAATTCAGTCTTGTGATTCATTTAAATACTCGACAACCTTTGAATTATTCCTGCTCATTTGTTAAGAAAACAATTCATTTTAACTACAAAAGCGTATCTAAATAATAATTACTAAACAGCGTTCCTAAAGCCTACTTCAAAGTCAAGGTTGCGCAAGAAGGGAAAACAACACAACGACAAAATATTTAACACTAACCGTTCAATTATAAATTCCTTGTTTCCCTTTCTTCAAATTGAATTAAGATTTGTCACAGCAGAATCTGGGGGCTTCAAGGATTCGCAGTTCTTAACCGGCGTTCTGTTGACTAACACTGATCTTTATTAGGTTTACGGAAAACGAGGGGCTAGGAGAATAAATTCGGCGCGACAGGGGTGGACCGTCAACAGGGGACTGCCCCATTCATTGTCGCCTTTGATGACGTTAGTTCATGTCCGATGCACAAAGTCACCGGTTGCTGACACAATGTCATTTTTAGAGAATCCGGTAAACAAGTCATGTTGTTTTCTCCTATTCGCGTGTTTGTTTCTAAGGATTCTGTGAGTTGAGATGTTTTTATTTGATTTTCGACTCTCCGTTCGATCGCTAGGTTTGGGGACTTCGTATTTTGTTTTTGTTTTGGATTATTTTATGTATAAACAGGATTAGTTGGCTTTGAGTTAAGGCCAGTAACTTTTTTGAACTTAACATTCGCGATGGCAAAATACGTTTTCATGTTTTTTATTTATCTTCTTTTTTTCTGATATAAGCTATTTGTTCCGATACTTCCTTTGAATCATCATAAGAATCTCATGAATAATATGGTATTGCCATAAAATTAGTGGTGATGATGTACCTAGTAATTTAGAACAAATGAACCGTATCTGAAGTATGAGTGCATAGCAAATCCCTACCTAACCTAATAGGAATAACAAACAAACTAGTCTGTCCTTCAATGCACATAGTAATTGTTATACTGAGACAGCTTCAGACTTACTTCCTTCCTGCTTTACCCCTACCAGCCCTATTGTCACTTGAACTCCTACAAAACAGAGTTACATCAAAACTTCTAAAGCGAATCTTAATATCTAAAAACGGAACAAAAGAAATTTTCATATATTAAATCCGGTCGTGTGTGTAGAGAACAATAGACAACTCGGCAACTCGAAGCCAGAGATAAATCATCTGCCGTCGCCATGGGAACGACAATTGGGGGACGAAATTAGAAATAAATTCCTTTCGATATGCCAAGGGCTGTTCTTAACCGTGTTATTGGTGTATTTGAACTCGAATGTGGAGCGTCAGGTGTGAAAAATGTTTTTGGTTTACGCTTGATCGGTTTGTATGTTCATTTCGCGAGTGGGGTGAACCAACAGCCCCTATCTCCCTACCCCGTGATGTCGGGTCTTATGCTGATAAGCAAATTGTGGGAAACATTGTATTTGTTACCTGTTTAACATTATAACATCGCGGCTGTATTCCTCAAAGGGTTGGGCCGAGGTATATGTATCTATAGGTGTAGTAAACCAACATTTTGCAAGTTATGTTTAAGTCCCATGTATTATGAGGCGAGCCCATTGTCATCAACTGGCCACGTATCCTCAGGGCTGCTACAAAGAAATTTCAGATGGAATAACCCAATAAAACTTTGACCGACCCGGGAATTTAACCCAGGACCTCATGCTACCACAATACCAAAGACGCAGCTAGCTCGTATTTATCTTTCCTAAATGAATTCAAATAAAAGAAACTAGGAGACTGAACATTTTAGGTGCAAATCAGTATTTTTGTAAGTCGTTTTTATTTAGGTAAGGCTATGTTGTAAGTCAATCTTTGCTGGTTTCTAAATGAATAACTTTCAACCCAAAACCACCGCAAACTGAAATCAATCAACTTATACTGGAAGTATTTACAAAAACAGAAAACATCCTCCAAATGAAACTGGCAAAAGAAACACGTAAGGAATCCACAATTTTTGGCGCAAAAGTGGAAAAAACCTCGGAGCTTGATGGATTGCCTTCTACTTATTAGTGTGCGCTTAGACACCAAGCAAACGTTTCGGTTTCGAGATGTTTTCAAGAGGATTTTTAAATCTTTTCGCATGGACTTTGGTACTGTTTACTTTATTTTATTTTTTTGCTCCAAGTTGTTATTAACAAAAGTGTTAAGTAATTTTTGGGATTTAATCATCACCTGGACCTGCCTAGCCTTTTCCCAATATGGTTGGGGTCGGCTTCCAGTATAACTGGACGCAGTTGAACAACGAGTGTGACATGGACCGACTGCAAATCTGACCTCAACAACTCAGTTACTGGGCAACACGATACTTCTTAGTCAGATTGGTTGTCTGATTTTCGGGCTTCTGAACACAGCTCCTGACTAACCGTAACGACTGTCCTGCATCTACAAATGTCAGCCAGGACCAACGGCTTAACGTGCTTTCTGAGGCATTGCAGTCTCGATACGTAATAAACGGTGACCCATCCACAGACTGACTTCGGCAAGCGTAGCTTACCTTTAATCGATCCGTCTGGCTGTTTTCATCTCTGTAAGTTATCTAATCTAAATGTATCTAATGTATTTTTGTTTGTGTTCAATGTTATCTAAGTAGAAAATAATCTAATTTGATATTAAGAACAATGACTACAAGCTATAAACCTGTCCATGTTTTGGATAATTTTCCACATTTCCTTGGACGACGTGTGACTGCCGACCATTTTCTGGGTCTCTATCTGTCATTTAGTTTTAATTTTGTTTTGTCTCCACTTCATAACATAATTTAAGCGAAAATATCTATTAACATCATAAAAATCCAATAACAGACTTCTTTTTACTTGTGCACTTAATCATGTCTTCCGCGGCAAATCATAATTGTTACTTTATTTCTTAATGGGTGTTACATTAGAAATCTGAAAGTACCTTTTAATACTTTTG
Source organism: Phlogophora meticulosa (assembly GCA_905147745.2). Classification (NCBI taxonomy): domain Eukaryota; kingdom Metazoa; phylum Arthropoda; class Insecta; order Lepidoptera; family Noctuidae; genus Phlogophora; species Phlogophora meticulosa. The sequence continues at coordinate 4,422,821 of LR990521.1, forward strand.
AAAGAAATGTTAATACATTTTTAAGGCTGCAAATTATTATAGAACCATTAATAAGACAATATCGACAGTCACCATAAACAAATATCGGGAATTTTAAAAGTATGTAAACTTCACGTAAAGCAAGCAACATTCTGTAAGGATAAAACAAACAAGAATTCCTTATCCCGTCAGTGCTGGTTATAAATGATGGCTTGCAACCCTTCGCGGGTGTTAAAGCTTTTCAAACCCTTGTTTTGGCAGCTTTTCAGGTTTTTCCCTTAACGGAAGCGTACTTTGGGTACCTAATACGCGGTTACTTGAAACTTGCGTAATTTATAAGTGTGGCAACATTGCGTAATCGTAATTATATTATGGGGGAAGTTTTCCTTAACAGAGGCAGACGTTCTTAGAAATAGGCGGTTTTAACTGTATGAAAATACGGTACATTCTAAGAATTTTAATCCTAATGTTACTAGCTTATTAAATTGCATGTGAGGAAGATTGTGGAATAATAATGAATCCTACTAGATACATTAAAAGAATGAAAGGTGACACACATACCCAAAACTTGTAAAATAATTACAACTTTCTAACAATACCTAAAGCGCGATCACTGTCATACTGTACAGAAAAGAAGATGGACGATGCCACAACACCTAAATAAGATTTGTAATCGAAAATAAACAATCAAGTTTCGCATTCAGATGTGATACGTTATTGTAATTAATTTTACGAAAATAAGTTAGTAAGCAAAACAGAAGCTTTGGAATGAGGCCAACGTTAGAGGTAAGTTAGCTACCTAGTGTACCGAACCATTTCATTTGTATCGTGGTTTTTTTACAAAACGTGTTTTGGGAACAACCAATTTCTCAGAATAAAAGAAAGAATGAAAGGAAAATGTTTATTTAGGACACGCACAGGAAATACCAATGACAAAAACTAACAAGTATGGCAGCTGTATTACGTAATACATGTTCAAGATTAACATATAAGTTTTTTTCCTCGACCTCAAACTAAATAATTGAATACAAGCCTATGTTAGTGTTGGTCTCTCGCTTTTAGAAATACAATCTTGTCGCTGATAGTACCTATCAGCGACAAGATTGTATTTCTACTCTCATGCCTATTTAGCTAGGACTCATTAAACCCATATAAATGAAACCATCAACAAGAGAAACATTAAAAAGTTGTACAAGTGTATCAAAAAATACCAAACATAAATTGTTATCAGGTGAGTGGAAAAATAATGGTAAAAAAGTCGCACGGTCGTGCGATTGCCCGCGGCGATGTCGCATTGTAGCTGTGACATGCGATACGATACCGCGACGCCTTGTCGCACGACGACGTCGCGCCCACGCCACGGGCGGAACAGCGCGGCACTGCTGCAGCGCTGCAGCGCTTTTTTGCATTCACCAAATTTGGATTAGCGCGTATCGACAAAACGATTCTTTTTTTTTCGTTGTGTTTTGTTTTGACAGCTTTTTGTGGTATAGCAGTTCTAGTTTATATTGCATTTGTTTTAAAACTATTTGAAGTTGCAATACTTGTACACACATTCAGAATCTGGCTGATGGAGCTGCTGCTGTGTGTGAATTATGACATTTCAGACTTATTGTTTGACTAAATGTGGTCAGTGACTTGCATAGCTACGTTGGAGGACTTTCCTTAACATACACAATTTAAAATTTTCAGGTTCTGAGATATAGATAAAAAAAAGCCTCAAGGACAAGGAAAATGGTCCCCAAATACACGAAAACAAATAAACGTGCCAAAAAAAAGCACAAAAACATGACGTCATCGATCAACCTACAAACAAACACGATCGCATTATTCATAATTTGTCGCGCGTTCTCACCGGTGGAACCCTAAAACTATAAATTGCAGCGGGCGCGCGATCAATCACCGGGTTCCGTACAGTTAGTAAATTAAGTCCGGTTTTGAATTAGCGACCGCCTGGGCGCTAACTTAGTTATGGTATTACGTAATTATACCGAGCTAATGTGATTCCACGTGAATGTTGAACACGTCCACGTTTTAAAGTTTTTTTTTAGTTAAAGTGCAGTTTTTAAATCTGGGAGTTTTAATTTTTAAACTTAATTTGAGCTGGAACTGTGATGTTTAATTTTTTTATTCCAACAGACGTGGATTTTGATTTAAGAAACCTGTTTTGTGATTATGTGGTTTTGGACATCAGCTACCCCTGCCGTTCCCTGGGGTCGTAAAATAAGACTTTTGGGATTACGTCAAGAGGATTTGCGACAGGGTCACCAGCTTCGTGCTCTGAACTAATTATTATAACAAGCTGATATTTGTGGGTTAGCTGCTTAGTAGCCTATCGTTGTGGACGATTTTGCGTCAAAATAAGTGCCCGTTTGAATTGGTGTCCATTAATAATAAATCTTCTTTATTTCTTGACTCATCATCGTCTTCTTCCCTTTATACCTGTTTATTTAGGGTTGGCTCAGCATGTCTTTTTCTTTCATACATATCTATTGGCTTCTTCTCTTCTTTCTTTCATACATATCTATCTCTTAATTTCTTGAATCCGATATAAAAATACTTAAAGCAACCCTCTCTTGAATGACGCTTTTTTATTACATAAACATAATATCACGCCTCTATGCCCCGAAGAGTTATGCAGAGGTGCACATATGGGACACCAACATTTCTCTACAGTTATGTTCAAGTACCATGTAATAGAGGGCGAGTCTATTGCCATCGAATCCAGATTCCGAGGGAATAAATCAATAACATTGCCCGGCCTGTGAATCGAACCCAGGACCTCACGCTGAGCAGTCGCTCTTGGAACCACTAGACCATGTCGTTTCCTTGAATTATTTATCTTTGAAGTGTAGTAATCTACGGTTGCAATATTTTTTGATTCTGTGAGCACCGTGTACCTATCTCCCTATCTCCTATCTCCCTATCTCCTATATCAATATAATAATTTTACCATCTACTCAATTGCTATTGTCGATTGAAAAATCTCCCCACAGACATATTAAATAAATAAATAAATAATGCTGGACAACCCACACATCATCAAATAGATAGATATTTTTTTATTACACATAGCAGATACCCAGAACACCCGGAACAAATGTTTATAGATCGTATAAATATTTGTCCCAAGGCGGGAATCGAAACCGCAACCTCCTGCGTCGCAGGCGGACCTTTACCCGCTGCGCCACATAGGTCGTCAAATTTTTCACCAGTTGAACATTTCAACTAATCCTCTACTCATCCAATAGAATATAGTTTAATGACAATCAATTGAAAGTGTAATGAGAACTATTGAATTATTCGTGTGCATCAATATCAAGAGTATTATAATATGTTACGATTAATCAGTGTTAATACCTATTAGTAAAATATGAATATTCTATGATTCAAAATATGTGGTACGTGGATTAGTGGAACATAATATTTAAATAATACATTCTAGTATTAATGTCAGCTAATACGAGTATGCTGCTAATCGTACAGTAACTATTTAATGCATTGTCAAAGAATGGTGATAGTTTTTTTTTATTTATGGCAACTAAAGTACTATACTACTCCTACTTTACTTTTGAGTATAAATATGCAGGGTTACAAGAGTAGAGGGAGACCAAAGAAAAGATGGATGGATTGTGTGAAAGATGATATGGCTAGAAAAGAGGTGACTCTTGTGATGACGACAAAAAGAGGTGTATGGAAGAAGAAAACATGCTGCGCCGACCCCAAATAATTTAGTATAAGGGCAGGAGGATGACGAACTAGGCCCAATTATTAGTTACATAGTTCTTAAAAGCTACATCTTAAATTATTAACTTGAACTTCCATCCTTAACAAATTTATTGAGAATTCATAGCATTATCATAATTAGTTTTCTCTTTTGTTTTCTCACTAAGCACCAAGACCTCAAAGCGTCTGAAATAAATGCCTTTGGGCTACAAAGTTTCGTATGACCTACAGGTAATTGTTCCGGGTCTGGCTGTTTGTGTATGTGAGTTTAAATGTTTGTAAACGCACCCACGATACAGGAGAAATTCCTAGTGTGGGGCAACGCTATAATAAAAAAAAAACTCAAAAGTTTCAAACAATTTAAACCTTTAAAAAAAAAAAAAGTATAATTCAGAAACATATATGTATAATTTGTTTTTTGGAACGCATTACTTGTTTGAGTCATAATATTTTTCCTCTTTTACACAGATCTTCTCTAGAGTAACCTTTTCTCACGTGTTGTTCCAAATAAAATCTATTATGTCCGCTTCTTGTATGTTTTACAAACATACATTTGACATGTAAATGGGCAACATAGTCTATGCAGCTTTTATTGCCATAAATTAATGACCTTTTAAGTCCCTTGGTCTTTTAAGTTTTGAAATCTGCCTCGTTGGTCGGGTGGTCACAAGTACTCCTGATGAGCATACGGTTCTAGGTGAAATTCCCAAGTGTTATTGGATTTTTCCAACGGGAATTTCTCAGTGGAAGCCCGGAGTCTGCATTTATGGTCGAGAGTCTGGATTTGTGTCTGGTCTTGGCTACAGAATCGTCTTTGGGAATCCCATTACATGGGACTTGCCTTGATGAGATATGCCTATGTCATTAATAATGCGGGTACTTTGGGTGTAATAAAAACGTTATGTTCTTATTTAAATCTGCTGCTTTTCAGAGTACAAATAGATTCCAAAAACTGCTTTGAAGAATACGAAGTAACCAACATAAGCGACATGTCACACGCAAGCACAAAGTAGACATTAAGAACCTACCTCAACATCCATCAAGCGTGAACATCACAAAGTTGGTACGTACCTGAAAGTAAAAAGAAACTCAGCATTAGCAACACAACAAATGCTCTGACCTACGTGAGGGAGATACGAATATACAGAAACGGTACCCAAACAAAAAGAAAAGCCATAAATTACTTTAAAACGCAAGCAAAAACCAAGGCGCGTTGCTTAAGGTGAGGTGTGGTGAATGCGAGGTGCCCGCGTCATTCAAATGTTTATAGGTGTATTGTAATTTACAGCTCAACACCTATTCGGTTGTATAGTCATTCGCGACCACAAATGTGTATTCCACTAAATATTAGTAATTAACATTATTATGCGACTTTTTAAGTTCAAAATAAGTGATTGCAAGATTATTTCAAGAAATCATGACATTTGGGTACAGAAGCCAGCACATCAAGATACCCCAATGTGTCAAATTTCTTTGATAGTTTTTCAACTTTATCTCAATTAAAATAAGGTTCATGTTCAATTGGGAAAATATGACAGTTTGGAGTAGCTTGATGTGCTGGCGTTTGTATAATTCTAACTAAGGGAGTTGTAAGTCATTTTAATGATATATTTTGAAAGTTATTCGGTCGCAAATAACTTTTTCAACCACGTTATTTTATGTGAAGAATACTTTGGTTTGCAGTAGGACAATGACAGGCTGGTATATTATTATTAGTATCCGGGGCAATCAAATAGTTTTCATAGAAAAATACTATTCCGTTTATCAACATATAAAATGGAAACGATTTTAACTGTCTCTCATTTTCTACAATCACACGCGTTCAAAATTTTATTGTACTGCATTTATGTGTTTTTATTGGTCGTATTTGAGAACGAATAAAACTTTACTAACATTCGCGCAGTGAGCAGTGCTCCTGCACGCATTAATTGCCGTTCATTTAGGTATGTGTTATTTGTAACTAAGTCAATCTTTGTTTTTGTTTATGATTTACAAAAAATACTTTTTTAATTTTAACGATATTACATGATGCCTGTATTCCCCAAAGGGTTAGGCCTCAAGTACAGTTCAGGGATGAGCCTATTACCATCAACAGGATATACCGAAATGTAACTCTGGCCTGCTACTTACTTTGTAAAGGATAAACTCTAAGCCGCTCAACCGACTTTTTAAATTCTTTCACAAAAAAAAGGCTGCATTATTAACGAGTATATGTTATAATTTATTTTAAAAACTAAGCTTTAAGGGATGTTAAAGTTAGAAAGTTTAAGAAAAGTATGAAATCCAAGCGTCGAGGTCCCAAGCGAAGTGATAATATCAAAAACAATTTAAAAAATACACATAAAAATCCATCACAGCCCAGGATCTAACGGAGCAGTAGTGGTGTAAGTGTGCAATCAAAAGGCAATGTTTGCGCATGAGGCGTCCTCACGACCAATTAGCGTCGACATCGCGCCACATAAATTGTATCAAACAGCTCGGTTCCTAGCCGTGCCAGCCCTGGATGTACAACTGAACTAGATGATGGTATAGGAGTAAAAGCAGCATTGCTTTGTAGATCTACTGTGATACTGCAAAGTCCCAATTTTGGGGATAGTCTTTCATCTTCTAATATATAAAATTCTCTTTTTGTGTTTGTAATTAAACTCCTCCGAAATGGCTCGACCGATTTTCGTGAAATTTTGTGTGCGGTTAGGTCTGCAAATCGGACAACATCCAATTTTCATTCCCCTAAATGTTAAGGGTGGTCCACCCCAAACATTTGATATGGCAAAACAACATTTGCTGGATCAGCTAGTCGTTTATAAAAATCAATTGGAACCTTCCGCTTATACCTAGGCTATTGAAAATTTATCATCGACGTGTAAAAGTGTATTCAAAGATATAACAGAAATGAATTTCACTTCAATATTACCTCAATCATTTCATGTCATTTCACAGTTTTCCAATCCACCAAGGAGTAATACAAAACTAAAATTCAGTTGAGCTATTGAGACAGATAACCTAAGATACTAACGTCTATAAATGACAATTGATAACAATGGCCTACACTTTTTATTAATTTCCATCTCTGTATTAACTCGACACTAAGCAAAATTAATCTGAACGTATACCAGCAAAGATATTGAAGGTATTATCGCGATAAAAGAGCGTCTGACAAGTTCCGAATCTTAAACAACATCGTTTAAAATCATGTTCAAAAGATACCATGTCACAAAGCACCTCCACCAAGTTTCTACATCTACAGTTGGTACTTTTCTCCCAGCCCGTAGCAGCAGAGTTCATTATCACAAATAAACTGAAGAGCCTTTCCGTTTTTATTGTCCGATGGCAATGTTCCACCACAAAGTACTACAGCATTACACTTGAAACTATGTTAAGTGTTGTTCCAAAAGATATTTGGAAGATATGATTGTTGTAGTTAAGAGTTGAAAGGGTTAAAAGACTTCTCGTTTTAAGTGTGATGTGCGATACTTAAAGTTTTTTTATAGTGGGCTTCTATTATATGATTTTTAGGTATAAAATTTACCACATGAAACGGTCGTGGCACGGAATAAGTCGAATCATCATCATCCTCCTGCCCTTATCCACATTTATTTGGGTTCGGCAGAACATGTCTTGTAAGAAGAATACAACAAAGCACACAATTTGTTCTTACTTATAAATGTGGCCATACTTTAACGGTATCCTTTTTTTATAACTATTTAATAACCAGTTTTATTGGACGGTGGTCCCCAAACAAGGTAATTATATATGACTTGGGGACCCGAGTTAAAATGTGATATTCAAAATTATTCACGCTTCTGTAAGGACAAACATGTATTTAGTTTTTTTTAATACACAGGCTGTTGTCGACAATGAAATGTAAGAATTTGAACAAAATTAAATACTAAGAAGAAGTATAAAACAACTTTAAAGTAGAAAATAATGCCCACCACCAATCGATCACTGACTTTTGCATTTGCATTGTATAGTTTACTATAAAGACCTTAATTAAAACCCTTACACTATATCTGTATCCATCTTTTTTCCTTTTAATTTGTGTTTTGTCTTCACTAACATAATTTAGGTAAAATATTTACCAATAACACTACCATTAGATTTTGCTTGTATTACGTTTTTCTTTATGACACAGTCTGTAGCAAATAAACATGTTTTCTTTCTTGCATTTTTTCTTTCTATTTTGAAATTACCTTTCACCATACCTCCCACCACTAAGCTACAGGGGTGAACTACTATACAACCCGCAAAAAAGAAATGGGGACGCGATCAATAGATCCCTATTGATTGCATACCCCAAATAAATTCGTGTATTAATATTACTAATACACAAGGGCGTATTGCTAATTTCTTTGAGTCGTCCCCTCTCACTATTGTATCCATAGGATATGTCTTATTACATCAATCTACGAAAATGGTTATTTGATATAGGAATTGGAGCCGGCGTACTCGGGAATCCTTCGCTTTTATTAACATCTTTGTGCTAGTAAGGTTTCATCTTCACATTGTTGCCAAACTTCTCTGGCAAGAAAGGGAAAACATCGTTTAGTGTGTTCTTTATGTCATGATAGTAGGTATATTCAAGACTCATTTCATTCTGATGCCAGCAAAATCCAAATTCGCAAGACTTTTATAATCTCATTTAGTCTTACCTCATCATCTGCCTAGCCTTTCCCAATTATGAATTATCAGTTTATAGTCTAACCGGGTGCAGCTGAATACCAGTATTTTACATGGAGGGTCTGCCTATATGAAATCTACAACCCAGTTATTGAGTAATACGAAATCGCTTGGTAAGACAGCTTGTCATACTTTTGGGCTACTGACTACCCCCCGTAACGAGTGTCTGAGATCTACAAAAAATGGAGTAACTGGTTCTCGATATATAATGGATGGTCTCCTATCCACAGACCAACCTTGGCAAACGTAGCTTACCCTTCGATAGACCTGTGTGGCTGTGTTTATTTAGCCACGAATCCCCAAAACACTAAGCCACCGACCTAAATAACATAATTAGAAATCAATCGGAACTTAAACTCCAAAACACTCGGGACCCTACATCAATCACTGAATTCAAAATTTACTCCAAATCGCGTAATCCAACTGCCGAACTATAGATCCAGAGGTCCGAACAAAACATTAGTAATCTAATTAAACAGGCGGAGGATTAATGGAGTGACAATAATCTTACGTCACGTTTGGGGTAAGGGATTATCCCGAATTTAATCAGTGGTAGATACCGCAACCCTCATGACGTCAACTCGTTATATTCAGATTGCAACGAGGGTTAAATAGAAATTGAGACGATGTTCCACTGCTGCGTGAGATGTGCATGGACAGGTTACTTTAGCTACACGTGTTCTTTTGTTTGCCAGTCCCAGCAACGCATCGCGCATCGGTGTGTAGAGTAGCCTTAGGCAGCAATGGAACTACGGTTTTAAAGATATTCCGAATTTGATTCCATTTTTGAAAGATAAACTTCTTTAACAGCGTTGATCGATTTTTGGTAGGGGCAAAAATAAGAGTTCGCATCATCGACATGCCGATGTGTACTGATGCATCAGATTGATAGTTTTTCCCCTCTATTGACTGCCTCGTTTTTTTTTTTTTTTGTCATACTGATACGTGAGCAGCTTACGTAATTCGAACCCAAAATGAATACAATTGTTGTATATACCATCCCGTCAAACCCCTTGAGTATCATAATGGGTGATTTACGGATTAATTATTATTATTTCGGTATTAACAGTAGGCCCACCTGTGTGGTACGGTAGGCTGCATGTCTGTGGTAAGAAGACCAGTATAAGCTGGCATCTCATTTTTATTAAATCACCATACTACGTTAGGTCAGCTCAGGATGAAAGTGGTCTAGGTTCTGTATCTGTACAATGCGCTTAAAATAGTACTGCAGTCATCCATCTGTTTGAATAACGGTGGTGCTACAACTTAGTTCAGAATAACTAACAGATGTGAAGTTTGCGATATTAATTTTAATAGACAGGTAAGTTAATTAATATTCCATAGTTGAACACAATTTTGTGATAATTGGGCTTAGCTGCGGGGTGAAGTAGTAGCGCTACTGCTGAGCATGATTTTCTGGGTTCGATTCCCAGTTTGGAGAAGGTATTATTGGTTTTTTTCATCTAGAAATTCTCTTTAGCAGCCTAGAGTCTATATTTGTGCCCGGTTGATAGCAATAGGTCCGTCCCCTATTCCAGAGACTTTAGTATAAGTGACGAAATATAGCTGTACTGTACCTCTGGCTTATCCTTCTATGGATACGGGACTGTAATCTAATGTTATGTTAGAACAAAACTACATTATTTAGAACTGTATAAAAACCGCAAACAATCCAAATTCGTATAGGGAAACGAGCACTTCTGACTTAATAGAATCAAAACTTCTCATTCATTTTTCGTTGTTACATCAAAGCATAAAAGAACGTTATAATTATTTACTTGAATATACCTACGAAAGAAGAAAAGAAGTCTTTTGTGCAAGTAATGAGTAATATTATTTCATACAATACATTTTTTCACATCAGTATCGACAATCATTCTGTCAACACGAACGCCGAGATGGAAACTCGACTGTCAATACACACAATCAAAGTTCAAATTCGTTTAAATTTTGTTTTGCTAAGAAAATATTCGTTACATGCACATAGCAGTCATTAAAATTGTAACATAACAATAAAGAGGGTCGTTTTTATAATAGACCTTGTATTGGGGTCCCATTGTGCGCCAGCGTGGTACGGGTAATTTACAAAATGTAACCTTGTAGCAACGTGTGTATCGGACATAAATAGTAACATTTTGATGACAAATAATAGTGATTTAGAGGATCATACAATGGGGCCGATTTTAAATGTAAAATTAGCTGCAAATGTCGGGTTAAATGTGCGGATCATTAAAATTTACTCATACCCTTGTCGGTAAAAGTGTTGCTAGTGGGAGTGTAGACTGCTTTAAGTTATATTTAGGTATGAGCTATTATTATTACTTGCTTAGATTTTCCCTCTCCAGCGCAAAGGCTACTTCTCTTTCTGATTTTCTCTGTCAAGGCCAATTCGGGACCAGTATTTATCGAAGGAGTCCAGTTTATCCCGCCATCTACGCCTGTGCCTCCCCCGATGTCACTTGCAAAAGGACCCATAGGATCGGGCCAGTTAGGTATAAGTTAGGGATTTACTGCCCCGGCGATGAATGCAGACTTTTTTTAAAGCGGGTAGTGCTTTTGTTTATACATATTTAGTGCATTCTTCTTCTTTTTTTTCTTTATCTGTGATTTGAGCCTAACCTGGCGTCAAAGTAACTTATGTGGTACTTATTTTACTGTAATGTTTTTTTTATCGTGCTTGTTAGTGATTGTAATATTTCTATTATTTATTTTCTGTTTTTGCTGGTTACTCGTTACTCGAGAATGTAATTGGCTTTGTGTAACTACGCAACTGTCATCCATCTGTTATGGCTGTTGGTTCTCCTACTTATAAATAAATAAATAATTAATGCTGGACAATCCACACAGCATCAACTAGCCCCAAGCTAAGCTTTTGTTATGGGTAATAGATGACTGATATACGTAATACAATACATTACATAGATAGATATTTTTTACTATACATAGCAAACAACCAGAATACCCGGAAAAAATCTTTGTACATCGTACAAACATTTCTCCCAAGGCGGGAATCGAAACCGCAACCTGCTGAGTCGCAGGCGGACATTCACCCACCGCGCCACATAGGTCGTCAGATATATAAATAAATAAATATACCATTCATAGTGTGAGTGAGTTGTGTTTGTTTAAATAATCGTGCTTCCTTCTATGCTATCTTCTTATAAACCAATATGGTTGGAGATTATTAAAAAAAGAAAGCTACAAGGAAAAAGATAAAATAATTCCAGAAAAAAAAAACATACAAAGGTAAATAAGTACTGTAGCATCCTATCACATAAAGGAACTCATCTCACATTGAATATCGACCATATCAGTCACAGCCAGCTGAGATCAGTAACGGTACTGCGTGTGTTAATACTAATTGCATCACTTGAAGTATCAGCACGAGCTCAGCACAGATAATCCTCTTAGTATTAAATGAGCTAAACCCACTATAAACACAGTTGTACGAATTCTATTCAGATTCTCATACCGATGTAAATGCTGCAGTAGTTAAGATAATCAATGTATTTTGCGATTTATTTAAGTTACGAGAAGCAAGATACTGTAACTCATTAAAGATTATTTAAAACTTTGGTTTTGTAGCTTAGAAAATATTTTAACTTACTAATAAAATTCCATCTCATTGGTGTAGTGGTCGCAAGCGCCACTGCTGAGCGTAATGTCTTGGGTTTGATTCCCGTGTCGGGAAATGTCATATTGGGTATTGCGCCGGGAATTTCTCAACCCCGAATCTGCATCTGTGCCCGGCAACTGGTGAAACCTCTGCCTCACCCTGACGTCATGTTATAATATTTGTGTGATATAGTAATAATGATGTTTTCATAAATCAAAACTATCGTGAAAATATGGCTTTAAATCTCATGCATATCGTAAATATTTTGTAAACATTTTCCGAACAAATAATGGCGGTACAATTGGCGGAAAAAACATTTTGAAAAAATCCATCCATCTTAGAAAATTTTATTAAAATTGATATATGCTTCTATTAGGAGGTAAGGAATTTAATAACAAATGATAGTTTCAAAGGAAAGAACGGTGTATTTACTTTGATATTTTTTGTCTGATATTGAAAATATTGTGACGGTAAATATTCTCAAAAAACGAAAGAGGCACGTTTATTCATGAGGTTTTTACTGTCAATTGGGGTAACACTGAATTTCAGTGTAACTGACTGTGACAGATAGCTTTTGGCTATACGACAGCCTATTACATCAGCCTTTTTCATTTTAATAGTTTGAGGAGTTCGTGGCCAAATAAAAATAACCGCACGTGTCGACCGAGGGTCAAACTACGATTGCCGAGGTCAGTCTGTGGATCGGTGACCGTTCATTGCATATTGAGACTCCGCCGTGCCTCGGAAATTATATTTTTTATTTATAGGCCGTTGGTCTCGGTTGTCATTTTTAGATCTTCGACTGTCGTTACGGGTAGCCAGAAACCCGAAAATCTGACAACCAGTCTTACCAAGGAGTATCGTTTAACTGGGTTGTGGAGGTCAGATAGGCAGTCGCTCCACGTAAAATCCTGGTATTCAGCCGTTAGTTGGTAGTTGGGAAAAAGGCTAAGCAGATGGTAGTAATGATTTAGATTTTAATGGTTTTCTGTTTCTGTTTTTGTACAATACGGAGTATTCTATTCTAATCTATTATTTTATCAAAATGTTCAAGCATTATTCTCTGACCTAATTAGAAGCACTCTGATTGAAATGAAACTTCAATTAAAAATAAAAAACAAAACATTGCCAAAGTAACAAATAAATGTATTATCTCTGCCTGTGCTCAAAAGTGTGTACCTACTCGTACCTTTGATGATAAGATTCTCGTTCTAATTGGATAACTTTAAACGATTCTTTGAAAATTCTACAGAGCACGGAATCGCCACGCTGATATCAGCTAGAGCCGCCATTACTTAATATAATAATACAATTCGTGACCACATAAGTCACAGAAGCTGTCCCAGAAGGTAGAACTTGGCCTGCTGTGACAGGCTTTAGTCACACATTTTATCACAGCTTGGGCGATAAAACCGTAGCATACCACCGTAATCATTTCTTGTTACAAACGTCTTGGGTCCCGCAGGCGTCATTAAAATTGTCTCGGCATGTCAGTATCTTCTCGCGAAACTTAAATGAAGTGAGCATAAAGTGAAATATCAATCCTTCTTGTGGTCACTCCGACTTCACTTTACACTCATTTCCATGGGGAAATTTTGTCTTGTTGTGTGTTATGTTTGTCTCCAAAACCAGTACACAAACAATATACAGATCAGCATACACATGCAGTACCATAAAGCTGACATCACACCAGCTGTAGCAGCCAACATGGATGATGGATCGCTCGTCGTCGCCTACAAATAGGGTCGCCATTCAAAGGCGCTCGTTATTGTGTTAAAATCAATTTGCGCCCATCCCCGCTGAGCTGTTAGTGTTGTACGTCAAAAGATTTGTCGATATCGATCTTTTGAAAATTCAAATTGAAGATGATCACAGAACAAATTGTCGCTTCTATAAGTCTTGAAGACAAGTATTTTTTTATATAGTATACTAACTATAAAATGAATGGTACTATGCGTGAACATTATTCACTTGGGCTCTTTCTAGGGAAAACTCGGATAACTACACGTACATTATTGCGGAACAAAATACAGTATTTTACAGTTTTTGCCTTCAAGCAAGAGAAACGTTACTACTCGCGTACTGTCATTATGTTATACTAGTATTAAAAATATAATTCGGGCAATTAATCACAAAAACTTGTGTGTTAGGGGAAACATAACAATCAAATGAACATTAACGTTTCAATCTTGGTCATGTTAGAATATTACTCGATAATTATATCTTCCATTTAATCTTCTATCAAAAAAGCATCGATAGGTATCGCCCCATCTCTACCCCATATGCGTCCGGCACGCAAAAATAGTTTTTAGGGCATACCACCCCACAGATTGTCCATGGCCAAGACAATGCGGCCGGTAACAAAAGTCGCCCCAAAATGTTGTTAATTCGAGACGAGACAGACTTTTTTGGTATTTTTTTTCCTATGTTTTTTACTAAAGGGGTGTTTGGTTACTATTTAATAAGCATTCGTTTTGATTTTGATACCAGCGAGGGTTGTAAAGAGGTAATTTTGTATCAATCTAACAGTGTTTGTAGGGTTCCTTACCCAAAGGGTGCAAACGGGACCCCATTACTAAGTCGCCGCTGTCTGTCCGTCCGTCTGTCTGTCATCTCATAAACTGTAATAGGTAGGTAGGTTTTGACGACCGATGTGGCGCGGCGGGCGAAGGTCCGCCTGCGACGCAAGAGGTTGCGGGTTCGATTCCCGCCTTGGGACAAATGTTTGTACGATCTACAAATATTTGTTCCGGGTGTTCTGGGTATTTGCTATATATAATAAAAAATATCTATCTATGTAATGTATTGTATTAAGTATATCAGTCATCTAGTACCCATAACACAAGCTCTGCTTAGCTTGGGGCTAGGTGATGTTGTGTGGATTGTCCAGCAATATTTATTATTTATTTATTTATTATTAGTCCAAACTTTACAGAGAAAATTGTAAATTAATTAATTGAGAATTATTTTTTCTGATGTGGGTGTACTATTATATAGATACACCTATGCTCAACCCTTCAGAGAATACACGCGTGATATTATGTGTTTTTTTTTCTAAATTGCCGCTATAACAACAAAAAAATAACAAATAAATTAAAGTATAATTAATTAATTTAATAATAAAGTAAATTTTTTGGTAGATTAAAAAATTACGTTTCTTAAAAAGTGTTTTTTTTTATTTCTCGTACGACTCTTTCTTGTACCCTTGTGGACTCTCTCTTGTACGACTTCGTGACCAAGTCTGAGTCGCGCAGTTGGCTAGTTCTTTGAGCCTTTTTGTTAATTTACAATAGATATAGATGCTCACCCGCTGTTTTTTCTAAATAATTTCGTTGCGGGACCCAAGACAGTTGTATCGTTTCTCCGGGACTCGTCGAGCTTCACTGATTCGCCTTCCTGGAGTAGCAGTGGTTAGGGTACAATATGACAGCATTGTAGGTATTTATTTATATGTTGTACAAATATATTGTGTTACAAATATTTATTTTTATAAAATATTGAAATATGTTGTTTGTATTCTGGCCATATTTTTATAAAGCAAATTTATGCTATTGTGGCAGCCAGCAGCCAGTTCATAGAATCAATTTTGTTCGAGTTTTGTGCTTTCATACTATTTTATTTAATGTTTTTGTCATAATATACAATATGCTGAAAATAATGCGGGCAGGCTCGGCTCAGCACTATAAGGCACCATTTTAACTCGAAATATAGTTTCCCGTTTTCCAATTTATTTTATCACCCATTGTGATAATGCAACCAGGCAGCCAGTCAGTCTGTTATCACCGCACCGCAGGTCAAAGACCTATTTTCATTCAAAGAAGGCACGAGCATTAAATACCATGCTTGCTGAAGGCATGTTGGTGAGATCAGACTTACATTTACTATAAGTCCAGGTTTCATCACGATCTTTTTCCTTCACCAACGTCATTGTGGTCTAAGATAAAGATGTTAATTGTAAAGTCACATTGGCACTCCCCGAGTTTTGATACACATCTTTGTGCATGAGAGTCGAGGCAGTAACAACCAGGCCATCACCCATAATTTATGAACACTCTATATTTAAACACTTAATTAATTTAAGGAGCTCGTGGCTAAACAAAAACAGCCGCACGGGTTGATCGATGGTTAAGCTACCCTTGCCGAGGTCAGTATGTGGATGGGTGACCGTTCGCAACATATAGAGACTCCTCCGTGCCTTGGAAAGCACGTTAAGCTGTAAGTCCCGGCTGTCATTTGTAGATCATTGACAGCCGTTACAGGTGGTCAGAAGCCCGAAAGTCTGACAACCAGTCTAAGGGGTATCGTGTTGCCCAGTAACTGGGGTTGTGGAGGTCAGATAAGCAGTCGCTCCATGTAAAACACTGGTATTCAGCTGCATCTAGTAAGACTGGAAGCCAACTCCAACATAGTTGGTAAAAGGCTCGGCAAATGATGAATGATATTTAAACACTTAATAAAAACCTTTTAAACAATCTGTAGACATAATCTTAACCGTACAATAATAACAGGGAAGAATGACAGTAACATCTGTCAACTCCATTACAGCAGTTTTTTTTTCCAAATCGGTTTATTTTAGCATTCGAGAAATGGGTTTCTGTTTATTCACGCCGGCTTCGAGGGGTTAGACAAATAATTTCTTTGTTATAAGTGCCCTGAATTAACTTGACGATCGAATTGTATAGTTTAAAATGTTATTTTGTATGACTTTTATGGAACGAATGCGCGAATAACGAAAGCATTTGTTACATAAATACTTTACTTAATACTGTACATTTTCAATGTTCTTTATTAACGTTCATTATAAATTAAAAATCTAATGTGAATCCAAAAGGAACAGGCGTAAGGTAGATCTATGTGATATATGATGACACAGCCAATGTGTATGTATGTCTTTATGATGTTTTTCTAACATACTGAAAATCAATTTGCAATAACAATATTATTAGAGATACGTACATCCAGAAGTAGAAACAAGAAACTGATAGTGATCAACTTTGAGTAGGCATAATCATACATTGCCTTATGGTCGTACTTACCTAGTTTCTAAAAGTATACAACTATAGGGTCCTATAAGAACATGACTAGATACTTTAGGCATTACTATGGATATAAATTCCTTCCAAAAAACATAATCTAAATAATGAGTTCCCTAACAGGCTTGTTGAAATCCTAATTTTGTAAGTAATAAGTTCAATGTAAAAGAAAATTAGTTTTGTCTACAAATTACTAGACGTTTATTTAAGTCAGCATTAGCGAATTCTGTCTGTAAAATATGCTTAAACTATACTGTAGTAGGGACCTGATAGTACATTACTTAAGAAAGGGGATCCACGAAATTTGTAGACAGGCCAACAGAGGTACAGTCTGGCTGTTACCATTGTCACACGGTTTGTATAGGAATAGCCACAATATTTAAGGCATAACAATACTAAATACTAAAATAACAACGTTATCTTTAGACGTTTAGTATGATTTTAAAAAATGTTTTACCTTATAACTTTAACTCCTAGGCCACGACTTTCACCCTCAAGTGAGACGTATCTAGCGACAGTGACTGTAAGGAAAACAAATGAAAGCTTTTGTTTAGAACGAGTCACGTGTCACAGCGACGCGACTTGTGGAAACAGTTGACAAGCTATTTAGGCCTCAAGTTGATTAAATGCACTAGCTTACAGCACGGAGGCTATGTCTCCAGAGCGGGTACGAGTGGCGAACATGAACTAACAAGTCGCTTTCGCCACTGATCTCGTGCGTAGCAGACCGGAGTCTGGATATGTGCCCGGTTGATGGCAGTAGTTCATCCCCTATTACCTGGGACTTAGGAACATAAGCGGTGGAATGCGGTGCCTCTGCCCAAACCTTTGAGGAAATACAGGCCTGATGTTTATGTTGTGTTGCTCAAGCTATAAAAAAGTCTTTGGTTCTTAATTGATTAAACGTAGGGTATTTCATAAAACCTTGAAGAAACAGAATAATGGACTGCTATCATCTATGAACAAATAGGTTAGTGTCCTTAAAAATTCTGATTGGTCCGAAAGTTGGATTACTCAAAAATACTGGACACTTATTTTTTCTTTTGTCACGTAAACCAAAAATAACGACCATATAGTACGTTGAAATGCCGCGTGACGTCACGCCAAGCTACACTTTTAACGTAACAGTGACGTCACAAGCCCCTTCTACTGAACTTTGATGTGCAATATCATTGTCACTTTTCATTGTTTTGAGTAAGCAAAAAATACGTGTCCAATATTTTTCTGTAATCTTACTGACGAACTATATAGACTTAATATATTTTTACCTACGACACATCCCTATTCCTAACAAATACCGTATCGTACGCAACAACGGGAACGCTCCCCTCCCTTGAGCCGTCGTCAAATATTTGCGTAGTAGAATCATCCGCGGGCTAAGTCGACGCTCTATGTAATATCGTGATGGATGACATCAGCTGTTTGTCTTGACTCACTGTTCATAGACGATAGCAATGAGAGCAATCAGTTTTTTTTAACAACCTACAGATGCATTTTAAGTTACATTATAACATCATGTCTGTATTCCCAAAAGGGTCAGGCAGAGGTGTACTAATAGTAAGTATATCGAAATTTCACCAGTTATGTCTAAGTCACATGGAAAAATAAATAATAAATAAATAAGGCTGGACAATCCACACAGCATCATCTAGCCCCAAGCTAAGCAGAGCTTGTTTTATGGGTACTAGATGACTGATATACTTAATACAATACATTACATATATAGGTATTTTTACTATACATAGCAAATACCCAGAACACCCGGAACAAATCTTTGTAGATCGTACAAACATTTGTCCCAGGGCGGGAATCGAACCCACAACCTTTTGCGTCGCCGGCGGACCTTCGCCCAGCCGCGCCACATCGGTCGGCAAAAAGGTCGAGCCATTGCCATTAATCAGGCACAAATCCAGACTCCGGGCTGCTATTGAGACATTCGAAATAGGAAATACCAAAAGCAACTTTGCTAAATACAAAAATAAAACCCAGGACCTCATGCCCAGCAATAAGGATGCGATTGCTAGCCCAACGAGGCAGTCCAAGCCTTTTAAGCTACAGTATATATATATATATATATACTAGCTTCCGCCAGCGGCTTCGCCCGTGTGGTTTGTTGATAAAAAAGTAGCCTATGCCCTTTCCCGGGGTGCAATCTATCTCTCTGCCAAATTTTATCGAAATCCGTTCAGTGGTTTAGGCGTGAAACACGGACAAACAGACACACACACTTTTCCATTTATAATATTAAGTATGGATATAAATATATAAATAAATGAACGTCAACATTTAAACCTAAGAGCCACACACATGCGTTATGTGTTGTCACACGCCACGCTCATTCGGAATTCACAAAACGCAGCCTCCGCAATGCTCATGCTCCCCACAATCCCTTAATACCTTACCTCTTGCAAAATTAACTAAAACATGCCTGATACAATATTATCAACGCATGCATTGCGCGCGACAGCCTTTTGCCGCTGCTTTCATTCGCAAGCAGTTACATTTTACGCTTGGCTGCTGCACTCATGGCTCCAAAGAGCTACGTTCAGAAACCAGACATATTGTGTTCTATATTAAGAAATGAAATGGTTTGTCGTTTGTTTAAACTGCGTAGGGTTTATGTGAGTGTGCTTTTGAAAGCACGGGAGTTAAGTCCTTAATAGCGTAATATGGAAATGGCTTTATTTTTCGAAAATAGAATCCAAGTTATCGTTAGACATGTTTTTAAATTCGTGTTTCGAATTAGCAGGCAAACCCTCCTTTAATCTTTTTACTTTCTTTCATAGGGTATTTCTTATAAGCTTAGTGACAAAATCCCTATTAAAGGCCAAACATCAGATGTCCAAAGTTTACTCCTTGAACCAACTAGGAAACTCAACACATTATTAGTAATTAAAACAAACAACACACTCCAAAACTCCTCAATCGAATCCACAAAACTCCTGTAAGTTACTTCAGTTCTGAATTCGAAAACGCTTTCAATGCAAACATCGCCATACAAGCACTACCAACGTAATAATAATACACTTAACTATTCGAAACTAAACTATTTCAGGTCAGTATGCCACTCCATACACCGTTGAGTGACTCCATTCAATGGAGGTTTGCATGCACTGGCTTTGTCGTTGTTGCGTGCAATTGTAAAAAAAGAAGAAAAAAAAACTTTTGAATTTGAATGTGGAATTGCAAAATATGTCATTAGGGTAATAAATATGCTCTGCACGCTCCTGATCTCTGAAGTGGAGTTGCTTTTGTGACAGAACAGTACGTAATTATAGTGGCTTTCTTAATTATGATGTTGTTTTGGAATGATTGTCAAAATCGGCGATGCAGTCTTCGTATTAAATTAGTCACTTATCTAAGTCTTGAAATCCTGTGCCTTTGTGGTCTCGTGATATTATTTTCGCATGACATTGTTTTACTGTTAAGATAAAGATTGCGGTTTGAACGAAAAGCTGTAACTTCGCGGCAACGAAACAAGTAACGCCATCTACCGGGGTTTTAGAGAACAAAAGTTACTCTGCATTACTGTGGCAATAGAAACTTTGATTTTTAATTATAAGACATGGATTAATTGGTTTCTGATTTGCACGTAAACATTCGAGGTAGGGAGAGGAAGAGGTACTTCCTCCAAAAAAGGGCAATAAGGGGGCTACTGGATATCTCCTCTCTACGAGATCTGATTTCGATAGTTCTTTTTCTCTTTAAATGTTACGTAACTTTAAGTTGGTTTTATAAAAAATGGTGTAATTCTAATGAATATCTTTGTCATGAAGAGCAGACTAGCTCCTCAAAATTTAAATAATTCCTTAAAATAATTGCTCTCTTTAAAATTCCTAAGGATACTAACCTGACATCGTTATTTTCACGACTAAAAGTATTTAAAACTGGATACTTACCATTTTTTCCACATTGAAAAAACATAGTAAATATCCCCTTTTAAATAACTATAGTGGTACGATATTTCTTGCAGAAAAGTATGTGCTCGCGATATGTAGCTGTTCGCAATACTAGTAGTATTGCGAACAGTACCTACATATCGCGAACAGTATCTACTAGTTAGTATAATTCTGAAATCACCTAACCGGACTTGAGCCAGAGTGGTAATTAGCACTCGTGCCTCCTGTATATGAGAAGAGGCCTTTGCCTAGCAGTGAGACAGTTATTTATATAGTACGAGCTAACTCAGCACCATAATAAAAACAGTATAATACGTCTTCGAAAAAAAAAGTCATACAGCCGTTTCATTTTTACTATTTACACAAAAAATACTGTCATTAATAAAGCTCAGTGCAACTCGTGATTGTGTGCAATGCATTCGTAGTGTGAGTGACACAATACCGCGCTCCCACGGGGTCGCCATCATGCATTACACTGATTCGGATGGCCTGCTCCATGTTGTACACATACAGGTATTTAGTACACACATATTTAGTGAAATGAAAATACAGGGATGTATTTTTAAGATTGAATTTTTTTGGAGTTTTCCTTTTGAAAATTTTCAGTTGCAGCCCGGGATTAGAATCTGTGCCCACTTACTGACTGGACCGAGCATTACATAGTGGTTTTAACATAACTGGCAAATGTTGGGTGCCAATGGCGAGGCGTGAATTTTTGAAAGTGGAAATCGTATGATTTCAATACTTATTAGTAATCTGATCAGTTTTAGTTATTTTAATTTTAAGGATATGGTGTAACCATGTCACACATGTATTATTTGGCAATAATAGATACTATTAACGATGCTATTTTTCAATAGCTTTAGATTTTGTCTTACGACCCTACAAAGGGATGCTGGTAGGAATCGAGTTGTATGGACACTTTGCCACTAAAGTTGCTGTAACATGTAACAGCCCACAACCTATGAGAGGTCCAAAAACTTTAGCAAACGTAACCTCTAGAATCTAGAGGGCTGACTGGTTCCGGACTCCTGCAGAGACCGGTGTTGTGACGAAACTTTGGAGGGACCGTCTCCAGCAGTAGACTGTGACCATTTGAGTTAAGTCTCTTATCTGATTCATCAACACAGACCACACAACGCCCAATCATGCACTTAAAACCTGCCTGCTTAACTTCAAACAATACTCACATAAAAAAGCCATAACTCGGTACAATATCCCAATAAACACACCGCCCCAGTAATTCTCGGATCACGCGGTATCTTTGTACAATATACTGAGTGACAACGTAATTCAGTGGAGAGGCGATCAAATGGACACTGTCGTTTGTTTATTCAATTATGTTTGAGTACAGAGATTTATTGGTAACGTTGGGAATTTAATTTATAGAGTGCGCGTGCGACTGTTGTTTTTTATAGGATTAACGGATGAATTTCAACATCGTCCTCCAGATGGATTCAGTCTTCTTCTTTCATACATCTGTATTTCCCACTAACTCCACAGTCATCTCCTTTCTAGACTTATCATCTTCATCAAAATCCATCCATTGCTTTTTTGGTCCTGATTCACAAGTGAAGTTATAACACGTTTTGAAAATGGACTTTGGCACATATTCGCAAATATATAAGCTTTGTCTAACTTACAGTATAGTATATAATACAGTAGGACTTCAAACTTTATCTATTCTCTGGCATGAAAAGATAGAAAAGGTCTATTGCTAAGAACCTAGTTTCATGAGAGGCTCTTTCCAGTTTGCTCACTTTTCATTTCAGTTGGGCAGTTGATTTTAAGGCGGAGGAGCTCGTGGCTAAATAAAAACAGCCACACAGGTTGATCGATGGCTAAGCTACCCTTGCCGAGGTCAGTATGTGGATGGGTGACCGTTCGATACATATCGAGACTCCTCCGTGCCTCGGAAAGCACGTTAAGCTTTACAGCTTAACGTGAAAAAATAAAATTAGATCATTGACAGCCGTTACGGGTGGTCAGAAGCCCGAAAGTCTGACAATTCGTTTTACTAAGGGGTATCGTGTTGCCTAGTAACTGGGTTGTGGACGTCAGATAGGCAGTCGCTCCATGTAAAATACTTGTATTCAGCTGCATCTGGTTAGACTGGAAGCTGACCCCAACATAGTTGAGAAAAGGCTAAGTAGATGATGAGTTGATTTTAAAGCTTCTTGAAGTTATAAAAAATAAACTCAAATATACCAATGAACATGAAAAACTTCGCCGAAAGACGTCGTTAAATAAAAACGTCTTTAGTAAGTACCATAAATAATATTAAATCAATATCCCAAATACAGTAGGATTGATACTCGTCAAATGTAAGTACACATAATAATATGTCAGCAATGAAAAGTATCTCGTTCGGAGAACGTATTCTAGGAATTATTTAATAAAAATATCAAATCTTTTTTAAAAAAGTCTCAAAGTTTGAATTGTCGCTGCAGACCATGAAGTCCTGAGTTCAATTCCTGTTTCGGGTAAAGTATTGTTGAATGATTCCATCTGGAATTGCTTAGTAGCAGCCCGGGGTCTGGAGATGTGCCCGATTGGTGGTAATAGGCCCCTATTACATGGGACTTAAAGAAACTGGCAAAATGTGGGTGTTCCATACACTTCTGCCTGTACCTTCGGGGAATACAGGTAGTGTGATATGTTATGCTATGTTAAATCGTGAGATTTCCCTTCATCTTAGTAAGTTGTTCGAATAAGCGTCCATACTGAGAAGAGTGAGCTCACACAATAATAAGTACGTATCTAGGACAATTAAATAAAGTCAAAGGCGTCAGAATGAAACAGAGACGTTTTTAATTTAACTAACGAGTCCAATCAGCAACCAAAGACTACAACAGTTATGTTTTTCTTTTTTAGAATACACTTTTCACTATGGCAAATAGATTTGAACTTCGAATCTTCCCCCTCTCTTTGACATCGCTACAGCCTAGCTCAACAAATCCGCAATATGTCTGCCACGTCAGTTCAATCATGTAATGGAACGAACGGAACGCCCACTGTGGATTCAATCAATGAAACATTCATAGCGAGAGCTAAAAACTTATATAAAACATTTTTGTATCAATGCCGCTGATATTGACTCCGACTTTTATACTTTACAATTGATGTTTTTTCATGTTATAAGTTGGATTAATGGAGTAAACTCAAACTGAATATTACATATTTGCATATTTACATTAATATTCTTTAATTATACTTAGTATTCTTTAATTATATTTCTAAGAAGGGCATGGATATTCCTCGAGCTTCTTGAAGAAAAGACAGTGCGTGGTATACTCAACTTTTGCGCTAAACAAAACTGATAACTTTTGACATTGAAAAAAAAAGTAATTTCATATCGCATATACACACGAAATTTAACGACAGTTGCCACCAGATTCCAAACATGCTTATAAGCAAATTTTTTTGTCTATGCGTCTTGTTGAAACCAACAAATCGCCACCCCGCCTTGAACAAGCTTGGTGATTAATGCTTCTGCTTTCTCTGTATGTGAATATGCCTTTGCTCTGCAGTGAGCCAGAAAAAGGGTGGTATGATTGTATAATTATTATTTAAGTCTCCTTTATCCGCTGTTTTAAATAAAACTAAAGCAAATGTGTTTCTTTTACGTTGAGGCTTTCAGAATAAATATATGCGTCTACTGTCTACGCACTATCTAGGCTTCCCCATTGTTGCGAAATTTCAACAAATCATTATTACAATTTAACTGCCTCATATTTAACTTAACCTAATGCCAGTTTGCATTAGACCATCTTAATATTCGGTCATATATTGAAACATATAAAAAAGTAAACAAATCCGAAGATTTTATCCGACATGAAGATTTTAAAGTTATTGGGCCCTTTTTACTGGCATCCACCATAAAATAATATTCGATCACTGAGTTGACACGCACGGCGAAGACTTTGCCAGACTTTTTTCAGATGAAAAGTCTGAAAGTGAATATTACAAAAAAGTAGGTAAAATATAAATGTAAAAATCTTGTATATAATTTACAAAGTTATAGAATAGTAGATGCCTGTACTAGGTTGGATAAACCTGAATCACAGGCTTAAAAAGACTCATATATTGTAGGTATTACAACCAAACTTATTAACAATATTTAACATTACAAGTTTGGAAATGATTAGAAAGTTTAAATGATTTGGAATATCCGTAGATAATATCTGCATTAAGATCTTAAAGATTCACTGCTTAAGGCAATGTAGGATGGAAAATAAAATAAAAGGATTGTACCTAAAATGTTCTGTCAAGAAAAATTGGGAAATGCTTCTGTGCCATCCTAATCCGTAGTACCAATTATTTCTATATCTATTCTGTGCCCAATCTATTTTCAAGCCTAAAGCTTGTCACAAATGAATGTTGGAAACGGAAACGATTATAACACAGCATGTTTCTGCGTCGACTAATAAGCAACTAACTGCAATCGTCGAACAGTGTGACGTACACCATGATCAACATCATCTAGCCTAGCCCTTTCCAAACCATGGGATCGGCTTCCAGTCTAACCAGATACAGCTGAATATCAATATTTTACATGGAACAACTGCCTATCTGAGCACCATAATCCACGTACTGGACATCACACTACCCCTTGGTAAGACTGCTTGTTACACTTTCGGGCTTCTGGTCAAACTCTCTCTACGGTCTACGGTCAAAGATCTACAAATTACAGCTGTCATCAACGGCTTAACGTGCTTTCCGAGGCATGGAGGAGTCTCGATATGTTCTGAAAGGTCACCCATCCACAGACTGACCTCGGCAAGCGTAGCTTAACCGTCGATCAACCCGTGCGGCTGTTTTTATTTAGCCAGGAGCTCCTCTGTACACCATGATCATGACAATATCAAAACATAGCAATACCCATGCCATTTACCCATGGAAGCTTACGGAACTGCTCCAGAAACGACGTCAAACCCTCTGTTTAAAAACAGCCTACCTACCCGCCAAAATTATTTATTAATAAAATTATAATATGAACCGAAATAACCAAGGCGCGACCCAAAAACGCGGTCGCCTCTTGTCGCCGCATGTTACATAATCTCGTGTAAAACCGTAACCTCTTTATGATCTAGAAATAGATGACATTCATAAAACTTTTCCTTTTTATTTTCCCGGCCAAATTAGAAAAAGGAAAAAAAGTTTTAATGAATGAAACGGGAACACTAAATTAGGTTTGCCATATGGTTTTGGATATAAATTAGATCATCATGATGTTGAAACTTGATAGACTTCAATCGAAGATGGACAGAGTTACAGA
Source organism: Phlogophora meticulosa (assembly GCA_905147745.2). Classification (NCBI taxonomy): domain Eukaryota; kingdom Metazoa; phylum Arthropoda; class Insecta; order Lepidoptera; family Noctuidae; genus Phlogophora; species Phlogophora meticulosa. The sequence goes on from LR990521.1 coordinate 4,449,032, forward strand.
GAGACAGACAGATAGAGTCCGGGGAGAGAGCCATAATGTCATAAATGTGACAAATGAATATCGCAAAAACTGCTCTGAAAATAAGTGTGGGCTAATGGAGCGACGGAAAAACAATAGTTTACCCTAACTGCTAAAGGCACCATCTTAAATGCATCTACCATGATGACTATGCCAATATTCCCCTTGATAGTTTTCTATAGCGGGTCAGCTGTTATTTCATAATTATGGTACAGTTTCATTCTTGTATGAAAATGGATTTTATACATTACAGAGCATTACGACTGTAATACCCGAAGTATTAGGCGGATGTAGCTTTAGTACCTACACCCATATTTCGCCAGATATAACGGAACAAATATTTGTATGGCCTACAGGTAGTTGTTCCGGGTCTGGCTGTTTGTGTATGTGAGTTTGAATGTTTGTAAACGCACCCACGACACAGGAGAAATTCCTAGTGTGGGGCAACGTTTTAAAAAAAAAAAAAAAAAAAAAAAAAAAAAAAAAAAAAAAAAAAAAAAAGAAAGAAAAGAAAGAAAGAAATAAATAATGCTGGACAATCCACACAGCATCACCTAGCCCCAAGCTAAGCAGAGCTTGTTTTATGGGCACTAGATGACTGATATACTTAATACAATACATTACATAGATAGATATTTTTTACTATACATAGGATATACCCAGAACACCCGGAACAAATCCCATGATGGATGATTAAGTCTAATGTAGATAGACATCTAAGAAACCCTCATACGTTTTACAGTAGGGTCCACTTTTAATCTGACTTTGAAACATCTCTGTCTTGCCCAGACACCATACCACACGTCGCACGAAGAGTCGTCGTCGTCGTCTACGTCGCGTCGTCTGGAGAGACAGACAGCTGTAATATTCTACAATCGTGATTACAATAAATAAATCCACTTGTACTGCCGTTGTTACGTCACCCATTTTAATAGGGTCGAGCTTCTTGTCACCAACCGGGCACAAATCCAGACATTGGGCTACTACCAAGATATTCCAGATGAATAAAACCAATACTGGACCCGGGAATTGAACCCAGGGCTAATGCTACGCAGTAGCGCTTGCGTCCGCTAATTCAACATGTCAAAAAAAACAAAGTCATGGTTTAAAAGATAAATAAATATATCAAATCTACATATTAAACTATTAATATAGGTTATATAGGCAGCTAAGCGCCTCTGAGCTTGTCATCCATCATGATCGTTTGCATGTGCGTTGTGACAAATGCCTTCCTAATCTGTTTCTGTGAGCCTCTGATATTACAGGTAAATATGTAGGTACGCTTATTTTATATTGAGGTATACTAAACCGTCACGGTGATTATATTTTGTGTTATGAAAACTCGAAACATCGAAACTGGTGAGCAGGTACCAAATACCCAGTACCCAGTAACTGAGTTGTGGGGGTCAGGTAAGTCAGTAGTGTTATGTAAAATACTGCTATTAAGCTGCATCCGATTAGACTAGGTCTCATGCCCAACCGGCTTACCATGGCCCTAGTGTTGAAACACTAGGGCCATGGGGTCCGTGTGCCCATTTAGTTATTCGAGAAATCGCGAAGCGTTTGGTCGACTCTTCACGAGACCAGAGGGCTGGCGTTTTTTTTTGGCCAAAGAATCAGCATTGCCATTCAACGTGGCAATGCTGCCAGTCTTCTGGGCACTTTTCCCGTTACAACAATGCGGATGAATTTTTCGATGCCCTGTGATTATTTATTTTATTTTATTTCTTCATATATAAATAACCAAATTTTACATTTGCAGACTGTCAATAATTTCACCGTAACTTCTAGTCACCATCTTTTCTAATACACAATATTCTCGTCTCGCATTGTATAGTTCCCGATTTTATCATACGAAGTCTATGTTCCTTCGGAACCCAGATCAATAAGAGTAATAACTTGTGGCTTATTCAAGGCATGGATGTCAAGTTTGCGAAAAGTTTGAGGTCAAAGGTCAAGCGAATCGTTTCTCGTCTATATCCTCCTATTTATTAAGACAGTTGGGCATTTTGTGGTCCTACGTGGCGGGGTATGACGTCAAACTGAAAGAGTCGAGAACGTGGTCCTTATTTTCTAAAACATAAGGCAGGTTTTATTTAGATAGATACTGTATCTCAGGCGCTGTATGAAATGTTTCAGTTGTAGGTAGGTAATTCACAATTTATGATTTCCGAATGCTTTCCTTTTTGTTTTTTGGAACAAAAATTATTCCTCATCGCAAAAAAATGCATGAGTCAAGTTAATTCTTAACCGAACATGGCACTAATTTAATATGTTCCATATTGCATTTCTTACATATAAATCATCCCGGCCATTTCTTAAGGTGACGTGTGACAGCCCATCTTCATCCTCAGTTCTATACGCTCAGTTTATTGGCAGCAAGTCAAGTACACTCTCACACAAAAGTGTATGACTCCCAAAACTTAAAATTGTGGTCAACAATTTTCGGACAATTATTTTCTTATTATTTTTGTGGTATACTGAATTGAATTTCATCTCTTATAGTTTACTACAGAGCCAAACTATTCAACACAAATATTCCATTTTTTTTTAGTAATTGATAATATAATCGTGATAAGTATTTTGTGGTCCGTTTTCAGTCTAGCCGGACGTAGATGAATACCAATATTTCACATGGATCAATTGCCCATCTACCTTACGTCCACACAGTTACTGGGTAACAGGATGGATTTTGGTGACGAGTGTTGAAAAGTCCACGAATGACAGCCAGGACTAACTACCGTGCTTTCCAAGGCATGAAAGGGTATCGGTATATAATGGATGGTCACCCATCTACGGACTCTAAGGATCTAGGGCACTTATTATTTAGCTAGGTATACAAAATAAAGTATTAATAAATAAAATGTATTCTAAACAACTGTGAGTGATTGTACTTCCATGCAACACAGACAAGTATTGGATATTCGGTTGTTCCCGTCTTTTTCTATCAATGCGGTAACGAGAGAGATGGTGAAACTTTAAAATGTATTCGGTTTGATCTAAGCAAGTAGGTATCTAAATTATTTCTAGACAGGATACAGAGTCGGTCGTGCGTTTGAAGTCTGTTTTATTTCTGTATTTATGTTGTTATATTAAGAATCATTAAAATAATACACGTCTACTTTAGAAGAATGGAGTGGGTCAGAAAAATATAAACTGAGTGAAGCTGGATAGAATTGGGACACAGCTTGCAGGCACATTTTTCTGACTGAGGCTGAAATCAAAGATCAAAGATCTTTTGTCTACTAATTGAACCTACTGATTCCTTCATTTGTTCTTAGAACACAACCTTAGACTTCTTACAAATATATATTTTTTTCTATTATTTCTGTTTCTCATCTAAGAAAGACTAAATCTGTCTCATTCACAAAATTGCTATCACAAGGAACAAATTGTTTGCCCACAAAAGATAGATTGTTTAGATATGAGCTTAATACAAGAATTTTCTTTTTGACGCACACGACAGTACCTAATTCAACTTTCTTCTTCATCTTATATATTTTATGTGTATGTGTGCCAATGGAAGTTAGTTAGACAACCTTCGTTTTGTTTATGTTACTCCGGACCATTGGTAAACAGCTATGTCGGTCTTTGTTGTGTACTTTATGGGGGTAGGTAGAGGGAATAGTGACACAACAAGAAGATAAATGCTCCTCATTATTTCTTGAAGTCGGTTTTCCTATTTCTTTACAGCGCGCATTGTGATTTTTCTTTTCTTTTTGAGTCATGAATATACTCGTATTGTTTTTCTACTACTTTGCCAAATACATTTGTCTACAAACAAATTTTCGAATTAAAGGGAATTTAAATAAACCTCTGTATGAACGAGAATCGAATTAACTGATGTAAAACTTGTTTGACTTTTTAATTTGTAACTTATTATGTATTTTCAAATATAGTATAGCATTTTATTATCTACTCCAATTCATCTCCCTAGCGACATAACGCAACGTAATGGATGACTCTTCAATTTAAAAGTTTTGCGTAACTCAGCGCCATCTGTCATGTCTATTTAGAACTGCGTACTCATTAAAATACTCGTATCCATTATTGTTTAGACTAATTCTTTTACATAATATATATATCTGAAAGTGAATGGGGAAAATTTTCGTTAACTTACATATAAAATCTTACTACTTAGCGTATAAATGTAAGCGTTAGTAAGATATCAATTTATTGCACTTTTTTTTCTTACTTTCGCATTTCATAAAAAGAAACATACAAATGTAAAAAGGTTTATTGCAGAAACTTGTACAATTTCTACAGTAAATCTTACATAGGGACCCCCTTTTAAGTAATATATACCTGTGCTAGAAGGCTTCGTAACTTAGGGACTTGGATAACCAGAAGAAAAGACATAGACCCACTGAATTCAATTTTAGAAGTAGAAAGGTAAGGTTATTGGTAAATAATTTGAAGTACATATGATTACCAGGCTTGGTGTAGACACCATCGCGAAGAAGACACTGCTCCATTTCATTACCACCAATGCCTTTTTCAATGTCACAAGGTACCTTGTTTTACGCCCCAATACTTCGAACCCAAAGAAACCAGACATTTTGGGCCAACCACACATGTATTTATAATAAATAATTAACTCACAAGCAGCACCGTTATAGGGTTTAATTAATCCCGGACAACGGGAATGTGTCCCGTACAAATTTATTGCCATAATTTACGACAGACTGAGAAAAAAGGGAATACAAATACTGTGTAATGTGTACTGTATTAGACGTTTGGTTAAAGAAATTAGTGGGAATATGGTTGTAAGCCTTAGAGAGATCTTCACACTTCTACTTTTTAGTTCGACACAAACTGCTTCGGGACAGAGACTACCGGTCGTGGTTCAACCGTCACGGTGTATACCCACCTTTACGAACATTGTATGTGTCACCTATGTACTCATATGTACGTATTACGCTAACAGACTTAGGACTACCATCAGACATTTGATTTCGAAAACGGTATCTTATATCAAAGATCTAACAAAAAAAGGTGATGTTTGAAAATATAATTAAGTCTAAGAAAAATTAACATCTTAAACGCCAGGTGACCAACAAACGATACGTTTTTTACTGACGACACGGTTGGCGCAGTGGCTGAGCGATCGACTGCTGCGCTGCGTGTCGCGGGTTCGATTCCCACATGGAAGAAATATTTGTATGGCCTACAGGTAGTTGTTACGGGTCTGGCTGTTCGTTTATGTGACTTTAATATGTTTGTAAACGCACCCACGACACAGGAGAAATTCCTAGAGTGGGAAAACATTTTTTTTTTAAAGAAATAAAAATATTACGTCTCGTTGTCTGGCAGTTAAGGTGTTATGTAGCTACCCACTTTAGAAGATTTTAGTGCGGGCATGTTGTCCTTGTGTAAAACTGATATTTAAACCGTGGAACTATGGTGGTCATGACAGATGACGTCAATTGTTTTTAGAGCTAGCTGTCATTATCTACCAAGTCATTTGACATCGGTTATGACTTAACACTACGGATGCTTATTCTTTTATTTACTGTTTCGACAATATAAAAAAAGGATTTACGAAATACGTTTGGTCATAGTATGTCGATAGGACATCATCTTTAAGTTTTTAATTAAATGTAGTCTAATAACACGGGCAAAAAGTTTATTTAGTTGAGTTGTTATTTTTTTATTTTGCGTGATACGTACCTATACATAGTTGTAACACTATGCAGGAAGCCAAAGAAATGCTAACACGAAGCTCCGACTGTCGCGTCGGTAGGACAGATAAACAGTACAAAACTAATATAAATTAAGGGAATTAGTCTGAAAGGCAGAACAATAGAATATAATAGGAGGCGATCGAATATTCATAAAAATATTCCATTAATTGCCAAAGCTTAGATAATTTTCGGTTAGGTTCTATTTTTCAAAAACGGGACGGAGCATGAGAATAAAACGTAATTTCGTAGAAGTAGAAAGAACGAATGAGGCCTTTGCCCTGCAGTCACACAATACCGGCAAGATAGATACTAATTTGATCGTAAAAAACACATGCTGTCGGTACTTACTTGCAACCATAATATGCTAAGAAAATAAAGAACTCGGCCTTCAAAATCAACTGAATGAACAACGCACCCATTGACATGTTACAAACTCGTGTTTTTATTGACATTCCGTGTCACATCTCGAACTAATTTAACACCAACTAAACTCCAATGGCCAAAGACAAAGAGCGTGTTATTCCACTTACAAATTCGCATACCGAACGCGAATCGACCATAAACATTTAAACCAAAACCATGTGTAAATGAACCGAGGTTAAAATTGTAACAGGGTGTAAATCAAACGCACTGCACATGTCCGTTCCCATGATTCATGGCTCTACAACAACGCCTTATTGCAACGGATGAGAGTTCAAATTAATGGAGATATTGTGTGTCTGTAGGCGTGTATGGACTTATTAAGATCACTTTGCGCTTTGCATGCATCACGCCAATTGAGTGCGGGATACATGTGTTTCTGATTCCTTTTTTTTATTTAAGATGATACTTTGAGTAAGGAGGTTTAAGTAGTTTATTTGATACGTTTTTCAGAGTTATGAGCGCGTCAGAAATGGGTTGAATGAACATAAAGGTAAAATTATTAAGATTTAATTATGCAAAGGAATTCAGTCTGGAAGTTATGTGGGATGCTTTTACGCTCTAGAGAAGAATCAACAAAGTTACATCCAAGTGGATTGTTGTGTGATTTTTTTATTTTTTTTATTTTCATGTACATAATAGTTTTATTGTTTTATTATAAGGATATTTTCTCCAGTGCAGTAAGTGTGTAATCAGCTACAAGAACACGTAATCTTGGTTTGATAACATTGAGAAATAAAACAGAGTACACAGAATTTATTTTACGATAGATCAAAGAGTATGTCTGGAAGATAACCAAAAAAACTACTTTTAGATTGACGTAGGTATCTGAAAGGCCTAAGATTGTTCACTTAAAACAAATGAAAAGAAACAACAAAACATTTGCCCTTGATAATAAGGCTTCCTTGTCACCATTGAATGACGTCGCCCCCTCCGTTGACTTCGAAGAAGCGCGGGAATATATCCAGCTGACAGTTTTTGCTCTTTTCTTCTGAAGATGACAACCGAATATCTTTCTTCTATGCAACATCATCATTAGATAGTTTTATATGCTTGGACAAAAGAAGATGGATACTTTGTTTATTTTAGAGAAACAGAAGGTCATTTCTCTTAATAATAAATGTTCAAAATCTAGTCGCAAAGTCATCTCAGCTACAATCAATACGACTTGTCAAAAATGTAGATAAATTAGACGTATTTTTGACAGATTGAGATAGATTAGAATTTGGACGCTCTTAGAATTGCCCCTCAGGCAAGATTTAACTATTGGCCGTTTGTACTCGTAAAATTACAATATTATATGTAGTTATTTATTTTATTTATTAACAGCCTGTTACTATCCCACAGCTGGACAAATGCCTCATAAGGAGATCAGACACATATTCATAAGTCCAAGTTTCTTCACGATGTTGTCCATTACCGATGTCAGTGATGTCCAAGATAAACATAAAAAATACCTACATATAGTTCTTTTAATTTGTCAATTATATTTGCCATTGGTTGTCTAGTTTCACTAATTTAAAACAAAAAGAATAAAAAAAACTTACCTATCACGATAAATTAGTAACACTATATTCACAACCTTAATTACTGTTATCCAAAACTACTGAAAGCTGCTCTAATTCATCCAAACATTCAACGTTTTTAAACTACAATTGTCCACTATCGAACATCCAAGATAATCTTCACGAAAATTAAAGTTATTCACAACACTTCGCGGTATAAGTTAGTACGCAGGTAGTACGGAGGCTTCGCACAGCCGCCCGACGCCACGACAGCCGGCAAACTGCCGCCCGCCCTAGCCGCCCTGAATGTTTTCGCAACAACTGAAAATTTTATTCGGCGAGCGAACATTATCTTCAAGTTCTCGAAGACTTCGTAAGTACTGTGAATGCAAACTCGAAGCTGTATTTTTTAGTTATGAGGATACTCACCTTCAATATTGTTCGGTATTGGTTCGATCGTTCATGAATGACAGGATTGTTGGAGTGGGATATGAATTGCAGGAAAAATCGGGCGATAAGGTTGCCAAACGTATTCAATGAATGCAATTTGAATAGTTGGTTACGATAGCAGACTATGTTTTTAGTGAAAACTGTCGATCTTTCCAATGTAGTCATTGTGAAAGGACTATGAAGCAATTGTTTTCTGATCCCGGAATCCGTTAGGGTTGTGCGCAGAACTGACTTTAGACTGAATTTGTATAACTATGAATAACAATATAGACAAGACTGAACTGTTCTAATTAGGCTCTGGTGTGCGCACTGTCTTAGCGATAAATAAGACTACGATGGCAGGTTTATCGTTAATAAGAATAGCTACCACACCTCAACAGTCACTGATAAAGAAGATTCCTTATCTACACCCGCCCATCAGAGTGACGCAACCAACCTAAGCAATAAAGAAAAGAAAAATAAATGGTAATTAATTTATTGGCGCGATCGCGTCAAAACAATGCCTTATCTATGAAAAAAGCCTCTGTTTTAACGCTTTAAGTTCGCGTGCCAGTGGCTCCCCCTATCCATCACTCAGATAACATGAACAAATACTTGGTGGTATTAGCATAAACCCTAGAAATTGTTACCAACTTGGGTCTGGAATAATAATTGGATATTTTCAGAGTAACTTTGTACTACGTAGGTACTGAAGTCAGAATTTCAGTCCCCTGCCATTTAGCTACGATAACTATGTTATCTTTAAGACACTGATTAATCTTGAGTATTTGAAATTCTTAATTGTATTAGCTCTAATTGTTACGCCTATTTTCATGCTAGGCTGGGCAGAACTGATAGGAATTTTGAAAGACGAAATTGAGGAATAGAATTTTAAACCTAGTAGTAAATAGGTACTTAGTGCCATTGTAACTCATCTGTAGTTATTTTGTATAATGACTTAATATGAAAAGATCTTTGACGGAAGTCCGAAAGTCTGACACTGACTGTTATGTAATTAAATGTTTGTGCGAGTGATTTTTATTACAATCTTTATACTAGGTTTAATGAATCTTTATTTCTCAAAAAGAACACATATGCTTATGTGTTCTTTTCGAGAAATAAATATTCTTACAATATGAGAAACTTTACATATGTATAAAAGTGGGTATTGCAAAGATTATTGAATCTATCAAAATTAAGATCATATAAATCCATCGAAATTGAGTAGGTACTTACTTAATAGTAAATACTTTAAATAAATACAACTTCAACTTATTTTAAAAACTGTTGATGAAGAGTCTCTGATACCTAAATTTTGGTAGATACCTCAAACTGTATTGTTTTCCTTCTATACATGGTTCTTACTGAAGGCAGTTCTTCAGTTTTTCTACTTCTTGTGTTGAATTTATCTGTTTTATGTTTGAAAATGATTTGAGAGAGTATTTTGTATGTTAAAATTTTATCTGACATACTTATAATTTTTTTTACGTAAAATAGTTTTGTCATTAATTTCTTTCATAAGTTAACAGTACCTTTAATGAAACAGGACTTTGATCGCTTTTTTTGTGATTTAAACTAGGCAGATTAAATTGATTTATTGGAAATTGTTAAGCAAGTATTCACACAAGTACAGTGAAACTGAATATCAACATTATATTTGTTTGACGAGAGATGTCAAAGAGATGAGTTCACACAATAAATAGGAATAATTGTTAACAATAATATATGCCATTAATATAATACCCAATACCTACAGAAAAAAATCTTTATTCAATATTTACTTGCAAAAGAAGATTACTTTTTTCATCGATTTCCGAACTGAGTTCGCTGTATATTGTTTGCCTAGCAACAGAATTGTATAACAGCGTATTATACCACTTATACAAATCCTCTGCCACTTCAATACATTTGAGAACTGAAAACAATGCAATGCTGAAAAGTTTTCGACATTTATTTGCGTTATTATTCGAGATCGCAATTCGGCACATTTAATTTTAACAATATTTTTGTGCATTTGTCGAAAGTATATTGTAGAATTTTCCGAATTTCATGGCGACCCGTATTGTATTACGGCGTTTTAACATTCAGCCAGAATGTCACCGAAACATGGTAACTAGATGACTACATAGTGACTGGTGACTAGATATCATCGAAACATGATGTGAAAATAGACACGCTATACAATGAAACGTTTGTTCAGCCATAAAACACATTCTGGCGGAACTTTTACGAAATGGCTCCGTTTTGAAAAACGGCTATCTGCGAATTCTACAATTTAGCTTCAACATAATCACTATTTTACTTCTTCCATTTTCAAATTGATTGATTTTTTAGAATACTCTCATATTTTATTTATATAATTGATTAAAAAAAGCTAATCATGAGGCTAGTATTTCAAACAGATAATAAACAACCTATATAAATAAAATTCTTTTTCATACTGTTTCCGAGATTCAGCAATTATCCCAGTTCCAATTACACTCACAACAATGCCTTAATATTTTTGTACGGTTACGCATTGCCATAAATTGCGTTTTATTTAGACATTACACTTAGGAGTCGCCTAGTGTTTGTCAAAACGGTCAGAACATTTTAGAAAGCAATTTTATCTATCTATTTTAATAATTCAAACTACATTAATACTATTAATGTAGTTTTAATTCACCTCTGTTTCACAACATACGCAAACCTACCAAACTATTTACTAGATTAAGATGTTTATTGTCTAACTGAAACTTATCCTTTGTTCCTGAAACATTCCGACATAAGTAGTCACAGTCAAAACTTAAGTCAAGTAGCCTCAGCCATACAATATCGATTTTTCATACATACGAAAATTAACATTAGAAACACCGCCTTTACTACCTCTTGAGCGGCCGTCAACGTGCAGTTTAACGACGCAATTAATGTGGCTACAATATAAACTTGTAAACTCTTCAGGAACGAACAAACGTATGCAAATTGTACGATATCGTGTAATGTTGCGTGTGCAATCAAAACTTACCTATGTGATGAACTTCATGTAAAGTTAGCGTATGGTAGGGTGGAGCTAATGTGTTGAACAGGGAAAAAAGTTGCTGGTTTCGTTGACAGGCTCTGAACGGGTTTTGAACAAGGTTCTAATAAGACTTTAGTATCCCAATTGGAGACATAAACTTTTTTTTTTCTGTTCTAAAAACCACTGAATAATGATATTTATTTCTGTAAATTTGTTTTCACATACATGCATGTCAAACAAACAAAATATTTTTATAAAACTAGTAAGGTCAGTGTTTCTCTATCTGACTACTCTGAGAAGAAACACCCAAACCAACTCAGAGATCACAGTCTCTCTTAAAGTCTAGGCATTTTCTTGGTCAGATCATTATATTGGTGCGCCTTAGGGGAAAGACCGAGTCGTATGCCGTAGAGATGGACTACACGTAGATAACGACTGCCAAAGATCCTTAAATGACAGCTGGGACCAACGGCTTAACATGCTTACTGGGCTACGAAGGGGTGTAGATATGTAATGGACGGTCACCAAATCCTCGATCTGACCTCAGCAAGCGTTGCTAGCCTTGAAGATCGACCCGTGTGACTGTTTTAGACATTAAAAAAATATAGACTGGTTAGTCTATATCAAACTGGGATTGCCATTCTGGTAGCTTTGCCAGTCCCTACTATTTTCGCCGTGGAGTACTCGCTGTTTTAGTCTACGACAGATACAGTGACGTCAGCGCATCAACCGGAACACGTCCAGTCCTGACGTGCTCAATCCACGTAGATTTCAGTTACATACGCTTCTTTACCGGGAAATACTATGTTTTTTTTTAAAGCAGAAACGTGTTCAACAGTGTTCTGACGTAGGATTGTCTACCTGTAGCGCTAAATTCCTAAAACATTTTTTTTTATTAAAACTCTGTAGGTATTTTGATTTAGACGACTAAATATATATTTTTTTTGCTGTGGCATCTCCAATGATTCTGTGATATGGGTGTGTAGTTTATTACTATTTTTGGTCGTTTGACATTCTCTGAGATTTTTCCCTAGTAGATGGCAGTCTCAGTATTTTACATATAACAGAAGCTCTACTAAGATTCAAGCATTACTTGAAACTCGCTTAAAGCCATTTAAATAGTAGAAAACATTTTAAGGTAAGACTAGTCTTCAGTGAAATTATTTAATACTAAATGTGCCCGTAACTTCGTCCCCGTGGAATTTGTCAAAATTACATGGGTGATTCTTTTTGAAAAAAATAAAATAAACCTAAGTTACTCCTTATTATATTAGCTATTTGCTAGTGAAAGTCCCGTCGAAATTGGTTCAGCAGTTTTGAAGTTTAGCACAAACAGACAGACAGCAAATTTATGAACAAGAAATGTTTTTTTTGGTATAACTACCGTGTAAATTTTTGACATTTATTTAGTAAAAAGCTGTTTTAACATTTAAAACAGATACTTCAATTTTATTTATTTACATAGACGAGCCTTCAAGTCTATATTTTTATTACAAATGGCTTCCAAGGGTCTCTTAACCGAAGTTATCTTTAATCAGCTGCCCTTGTTACACAAGCCATAAACCTATAGCCAACATGGCTGTAACCTTAGTTCTCTACATAATGGAACATATAACACACGTATATGTAGATCGTCTCGGAGAGCGTCATCTCACATTTTATAGCCAATTAAACTGGTAGTTAACTAAGAGTCGTTTGTCTTAATAAAGTCGGTAAAACGAGACCGCCGATAACCTTCAGTTAAAGCATGTTTAACAATTGTCCGGTTATGTGTAAGTTGTTGGCTGGTTCATTATCTGGAGATAGTTTCAAGGGCAGTTAGGATTTATAATAATACTAGCTGCGCCCCGTAGTATCGGCTGTGGTTACAGTTCTCACTCATCAAACACGCGACGTTAAAATAGTTGTTAAGTTTCCATCGTCTAATTTTCTAACGCTCCGCGCAACTTTCTTGGTTTTTTCTTACATAAGTACCTTCTCCTTACAATAACAAACACAATCAAAAATAATTAGCGAAATTGGTCCAGCCGTTCACGCGTGATGGCGTGAACAAGGGAAATAGAGATTCATATTATGAAGATAGATTAATAAACCAGCCAGTACTATCCTACTTCAGGACGGAGAAAGCACAAGCATTGAGTACTACGCATGCTCAAGCTGGGTTCGCGATTTCGAACTTATATTAATTTTAATTCCAGGTTTCCTCACAATAATTTCCTTCACCGATGTCAGTGGTGCCCGATATCAACATGCAAAGTACATATGAATAAGAATATTTTAAAATAGGTGCAAAGAAAATGATTATAAAGTATCCTTTTACTCTGTCAATTATTATTGCATTATTCAAAGAGATCTCTAATAGCTTAGTTGACGCTAACCGGGAACCAAAGGCTGGCTTCTACTTTGGCCAAAGGCACTTTACCAATCGACAGCGATGCGCATGAATTTTTCGAAAATATAAATAAATAAATAAATAATGCTGGACAAACCACACAGCATCATCTAGCCCCAAGCTAAGCAGAGCTTGTGTTATGGGTACTAGATGACTGATATACTTAATACAATACATTACATAGATAATATTTTTTTTACTATACATAGGAAAATACCCAAGAACACCCAGAACAAATATTTGTAGATCGTACAAACAATTGTCCCAGGGCGGGAATCGAACCCGCAACCTACTGCGTCGCAGGCGGACCTTCGCCCGCCGCGCCACATAGGTCGTCAAATAAAATCCTCTAGAAGATAATTATTAGGTACTAGTCATTAAGTACTCGTAAATCCTTGCACTAAATTACTGCATCGTAACTCAATAGTACCGATGCCCTTTAAGCAATGAGTTATTTAAAATGACGCTCAAACAAACGATTTGAAGTCACAGAAAAAACCGGCATTACCATTATAATCAGCACTGAGGGTATCTCGTGTATGGCAACACTATCGGCACAAACGAGAAACGACATCCATGTACAATGCACGTATGAAGGAGTATGGATGGGATACAGTATTATTATACGGTGATTTGTTACATAAACTAAAGCTTTCTTTATTTAACATAACATTACGCCTGTATTCCTCGAAGGCTACGGCAGAGGTACGTCTATAATACACGTTCATTTTGCCAGTTATGTTTAAGTCCCATGTTGTGGGGAGGGAGCATATGTTCCTAAACCAGGCACAAATCCAGAAAAAGAGCTGAGAAATTCCTGATGGAGAAGAACCTATTAGCCTTTTACCTGGCCCTGGGAATCGATCCTCAAACTCGGCAGTTGCGCTTGCGACCGCTAAACTAACAAGGCGTCATTTAAATTTAAGGGAAATATTATGATTTCTATCTGTCCTAACGTGTTCAATGAAATAAGTGAAATTTGTACTTTCTTACTAATACCCTCATTAAGTTAGATACAAAATCGAGATTTTTTTTAGAAAATAGTAAAAATTCAGGAAAATACCAAGGAAAATTTTTATCGGTATGGGGTTCAGAATCTTGTACCAAACTCATGGTATCAGGTTGTGAGTCGATGTCCCATCCCCCTGTATACTCTAAAAAAGTAAAAATTTCGTCACCAAATTCTATTACACCAACAACCCAACTGTTGCACTTACCGCATCCTACTTTCGAAGCTCCCACCACACCATAACAGCTCGACTTTTTGCCACATCTACACCAGCTGTCGCCATGTTTATGGTGGCCGGTCCACACACCACTCTTTGTTGCTTTTTGCTAACATACGGCACAATTGCAAGGGCATACTGGAACTAAGGACTTGGCTTACCAAATATGTATTGCACGGTATAAATATCACGGCCTGTTTTTGATCAGAACATGCGAAGTGTTTTTGTTTTGCCATGTGGAGCAAAGGTGCGCGTAAATTGGTTGGTCTATAAGGCTGCGTTGCATGTTCTTGATGGCCTTATATTGAATGGGTACATTTTTATGGGTAGGTTTTATTTATCACAAATAGACGGGACTAGCAGTCACCCGGGACTTGGTCTGCATATTTTGAAGTATAATCTATGACACTGTGCATTTCATCAAAGTCAGTTCTATAGTTTTTGCTTAAAAGAGTAACCAACATCTTTACATGCTCACAAACTTTCACATTTATAATTTTCGAACAAAACAGAACACAGAGATTTTTTTATTTAATTATATTTCTAAATTTTCCACGTTACCACTGTTACTGTCATAGTCCAATATGTTAATGTAACTAGTAGGGCGGATATCGTTTGGTTAACCATCAGTTTCTGCATTGACCCCCGAAATCGGTAACCTTGTATCATAGATAGTTACCGGCACGTATCTTGAGTGCCGAGCTTGAGTTGCTCAGTATTCGATTTTAGTAGAAAGCTTTTATGCGCGAACTTTTCCTCACTGCTGCGTCTAGCGCTCAAGATCCGTGGCGTCACGTAACAGTAATACCATCAGATGCGGCCAAAATATTGTCAGTGTCCCCAAAATTCGGTACAAACCTATCCAAAACAAAAGCAAACGAAAATAAGTAACAAAAAAAAACACTTAAAACGAAAATAAAAAGAATATCTACCGCGCCGATTATTGTACCGAGTTAAATTTACGGACGCAGCGACGGGTTTTTTAATCGCATTCGAATTCGCTAAACGATCGCCATTTTTGTTTGTAATTGAATTTTGTTTTTTAGTATACCTCTGTTTGGTTTATGTTGTGTTAAATATTATTGTCATTGTATTATTCAATGAAATATAGCCTTAAAAAGCCCGTGACCTGTTTATTAATTCTGTACATTTTCTGTATTATACAGGACAATGTAATGTTTATTTTGTATTGTTCGCGTTGTCTTCAAAGCCTAATTTCGTTTGTCTATTAACAGAATTCTACGTATCACTTTTATTTACAAATGTTAGAGCCTGTCTGTCTCTTAAACACACACGTTGTCATGGCTAAATTATCGAACCAAATATTTGGCAGCGATCATTTGGTACTTGAAAAATAACTTGTGATCCTTTTCGTAAAAGCAAACACTTAAATAGCATCGCGCCTGTATCACCCGAAGGATTAGGCAGAGGTGTAGTGTAGAGGTGTATAATACACCCACATTTCGCCAGTTATGTTATAGTACCATGTAGTAAGGATATCTAAGAAACTCTCAAACACTTTAAAAAGAAAGAACAATCATATATTTAGCACAGACTCAGGCAATGACCATACAAGCCCGCCGCACTATTCCAAAACCACTGCAACTCCTGAAAACCAGAATCAACAGTAACGATCACCAGAAAAGCGTCGAGACAATGAAGCAAGACGAGCCCCGGAGAAAAGATTCAACTGTCTTGGATCCCGCAACGAAATTAATCAGAAAAGAACAGCGGAGGAGTTAAAACTAAACTTTAACTAACTAGGATACTAAAATATCGAAAGCAAAGAAAGAAGTAATAAAAATGATATGGAAGTAACAAAAATATATGATCGAAGGTTAAGCTACGCTTGCTGCGGTCATTCTGTGGATAGGTGACCGTTCGTAACATATCCGAGAGTCTTCCGTGCCTCGGAAAGCACGTTACGCCGTTGGTCCTGGTTGTCATTTGTAGCTCTTTGACAGTCGTTACGGGTATTCAGATACCCCAAAAGTCTGACAACCAGTATTACCAAGGGGTATCGTGTTGCCTAGTAACTGGGTTGTGACGGTCATGTAGGCAGTCACTCCATGTAAAACATTGGTATTCAGCTGCATCCGGTTAGACTGGAAGCCGACCCCAATATAGTTGGGAAAAGGCTAGGTAGATGATGAGGAAGTAATAAAAAATATATATATAAATTATGTGCCTTACGGCTGCACCAAATGGGTCTATTTTTGCAAAAATGTCAGACATCTAGTGAGTGTATCTAGTGACATTTCAGTCCGACCCAGACAACATCACAATCGTCGCACGAGTCTCCAGACAGCTGTAAAATCATATAATAGTGATTACAATAAATAAATCCGCTCGTACTATCGTAGTTACGTTTCACATAGTGTGGATGCACCTTCAAGTATTTTTTTCATTAAAATTTTCGAGTTATTTGCTAAGACGATTTGTATTGTTCGGATCGAAACGGGTAACTTTATGGATATTGCAAAATTAGACCCTGAAATTATAGAAATAATAATACCAGCTTGTTACTGTTCGGCTGCAGGGCAAAGACCTCATCTTAAATAGATAAGGCACGAAGATTAATCACCACGCTTGTTCAAGGCGGGTTGGCGATTTTAGACTTATCTTAATTATAAGTCCAGGTATCCTCACGATGTTTTTCCTTCACTGATTTTAGTAATGTCTAAGTAAATTTTCCCTGAAATAACTTAGATTTTCTGTCTTAAACCTTATTTTTGTTTTTATTTTCGAGTTCGAAATTCAAAAATTATCATACCAGTTTTCTGTTCTAATGATTGCCAACCAACCCTAGGAAAACCCACTGGAAAATAACCAGGACACTGCCCCTATAACTTTACATAGCATGCTTCCTAAAAACTGACTTTCCCTCCTATTAACAATATAAATAGCGCATTCCCAACTAGAATGGGCGAGCCACATTCCACGCAGTCCTTAAGACAGTGTCGTTAAACAATTACCGTTAGTTTCGGTAACTGCCGGGTGGGGCGCCACTGTTTGTGGATGACCCTTTATTTACGATATTACGCGGTATGTGAATGAACACTATTATTTCACTGGCTTAGTTTATTCGGCTGTTAAATGTGAGGCCCTCGTGATATTCCTTGGGGAGGAAGTTTCATGGCGTATTATTCACGCTTACTTCTGACGCCTCGTTAGTTGGTGGTGCATGTGGCCCTTCAGGAACTTGGGGCCTTTGCTTCGGTCGGTTTATTGCAGTGTTTTATGTGTATTTCTTGAGTGGAGGCATGGATGCAGATCCTGCTCGGAAGATGGAGATAGCAGACAGATTTTAGCAACGTTTCAAACGCTATCTATTTACTTCCAATTTTGAAACCAAGGTTACACAAGGCATTGTAATAGAATGAAATGATCGGAGGGCCGAGTGTGAGATTTTATACTTAGTCGATGGCGTTAACAAAGATCATTCGTAAACAAACACAGATCCACATTTACCATTACGTGTGACCAAGCAATATTACGTACATACATAAACCTACGTCTTTTTCTGATAGGAGTAGGTAGAAACTACAAAACGCCATCTGCTACGATCCTTACACACCATTATTATGGAATAAAAATAAATTATGATTTAATTTGACAAGAAACTTCTCCGTATAATTAACAGAAGCTTAACTCAGCTCATTAAAATACTTTAGCAAACATGTTTCAACCTCCGCAATAATATAAAAAGCGATTAAAACCTCGTAAGCAAAATAAGAGTAACATACATGGACGTTATCGCCAGCATAGCATGGTGTCACGCGCTCGTCCATTGTCTACCATTCTATTGTGCGAGGCAGGCGAGACGTGGTGTCTGCACTTGTATGCAGGTAGGAATGCAGTCGGAGCGTAAGCGCCCTTTATGAGTACAGAACGTGATTTGGAAAAATGTAATCTTGGAATTAAGGTGAGAAAATTGTTGGGTGGATTTTGAGGAATGTCAAATTAGAGAAAATATTGGTGCCATAAGCACCTTGGTTCTAGAGACAGCGGCTTATCATTGAAAGGCGTATTTATAGCGAGCAGACCAAGGCACTTTTTATACTAGGAAATTAATCTGTATAATGGGTGCGCTTACAAACATTCAAACTCACATACACAAACTGCCAGACCCGGAACAACTATCTGTATGGCCATACAAATATTTGTTCCGTGCGTGAATCGAAATCACGACTCGCAGAGCAGCAGTCAATCGCTCAGCCACTGCGCCAACCGTGCCATCAAATAGTTAAATAGTGTAGAAAAATAATATTCGTAGAATTTTTCTCACACTTTAAGTATTCGTACTTAGAGTGAGATTCTTGTTATTCAGATCAAGGTAGAATGCAAAAAAAGCAAGTTACAAGTCAGAACAAGAGTTCTGGGTTTGAAACATTCTTGGAAATAGAATAACTAGTTGAAATCAATAAAGCTATGTGCAGTAAAGAAAAATCATAGCGATTCAAAAATTATGTAGTTTTATTGAAACAAGAGTATACTCTTGCGACAAAGGGATGCCGCTATTTGTTAGAAATCATTTACATGTTTCCATATAGTAATGTGAGAAATTTGTTTGTACTTATTTAGTATCGGTCACGTTTCCAGATGACAGCGATATGGAGGAGTACTTTGACACCTGAGTGATCTTAGTCGGGTTTTGATTTAGTATTTCTCCCTTTTTATTTTAATATGTTTTTGTATATATGCATTTTGTTAGTTTTAAATTGTAATACGATTAATTATTTTATTATTGTTGTGAAATCGTAATATAATTTTGGGATTAAAATGAAAATAAAACAGGTTTTCATCAGTTCCCCCTTATAAATAAACGCAGAGTGAAGTTAAGTCAAACTTAATACTTTAAAAATAGACTAATGTTAAATCTGAGAGTCATACGGGTAGGTTTTATTAATAACAGGGGTGGGAGATTAATTAACAGTTAGGTACAGTTAATTTTAAAAATAAAAAACAATATGGCTAAAGGTTTATCTCTACGTGTTATCACTATGCGTTTTTCTTACCCAACACAGTTATTATAGTCTAATCAAAAAATCAAAATCAAAATTCATTTATTCAAATTAGGCTGAGAATCAGCACTTTTTGAACGTCAAAAACGTTTACATAAGGCAGTAATCAGTAATCTAATTTGATATGACCACCTGGTTCGTCTAAAACGCCCATTTTAGAGGAACTATAAGAAATAATTTGACCTCAAATAGATGCACCGGCCTACCATAGTTACTTCTTATACCGAACCAACCAATCACCAATCACATTGACGAATGATACGAGATAATTACTGATGGCTACACGGATGATAGATAAGCCAGATAACGATCCGGCCGGCAATTTTCTATGCACCATTTGTATGTGTCCGAATTAGACGCATCACACCGTGGGTGAGATCAATAGAGATGTTTGGGGCTACGAAGTGTGCGATTGAAGATTTGAATTTACGTGTTGGTCAAGTTAATATCGTTGTACAGACTTTTATTTAAAAAAATGAATTAATACCCAGAGATAGGTGAGAAGACGACCTTTTTTTTAAGAATGGGAAATCATCCAATGACGTCTCCTGTTCTGGGTAGAACGGGAGGGCGTGTCAGTCTTTTACTGACTAAACTCCATTCCGTCCTTGCCCTTTACGTTCCGAAGTCACAGTAACTGCAACAACGCCGCATATTGTGGGGGCTAGCAGGAGGTAGCGAAGGAAAAGAATATGTTGGAAGCACTTGGGGTAGGTCTTTGTCCAGCAGTGGGACAGACTGCTAATAAAAGAAATACCCTTGAGCGTAGAAATAGATGGGAGATTCTGAATATTAATTTTATTAAGGACTGTGGGTTTTTCATACGTTGGCTGGTTTTGTAAGATAACTGTTAGATACTTCATATATGCATACTTCTTAATAATAAAAAAATATACAATCTACTATTTTTCGAGTTTAAAATTAGGGAACCACCGTAAAGTTATTTAATGGTTTTACCACTAATTCCAAGGTCAACGAAATCGACTAATTTACAACTAAACATTGGTAGTACTCGCGTTTAACACCATACGGATACTGATTCACATGCGGATACCCTTGAAGGTCATGTACCTTTCCGGTTGAGTTCAAATAATAACGCTGTCAATGTAACTACCAAAAGTACAAAAAAAAATGAGCATCAACGATGCCCACGGGACCAAACAACCTATGTTATGATATCTTAACTACCAATGTATTATTATCTAAAGCGTGGAGCTAATCTCCATAGGTCGCGGGTCTCACACCCTCACATTATCATGTCTGTCGATAAGAAGGCGACAAGAACAACTCGTTTTATTAAAGTGAATTGTCACTGAGGAGATAAGATTATGGTCGCTTTATGGTTAACTCGTGGTTCCCCCATCTTCTTACAGTTGTAGTGTTCCGTATAAAATTATACTAATTTAATTGACGAACAGATCAATTACAGGGCAACATTTGATTTCAAGCACGTTTCCAGATGACAGCGATGCGGAGGAGTACTTTGACGCCTGAGTGTCTTGGTCGTCTTTTTATCTTATTTTGTTTTTGTAAATATGTATATAGTTTGTTATATGGCGTAGTTGTATATATGTAAATACTTAAAATGTTAAAAATAAATGGTTGACTGAAATAATGATTTATTATTAACATTTGATTAAATGTTAATAATAAATCATTATTTCAGTCAACGTTACAGTCCCTTTAACTTAACTTAGTGTTAGAAAAAATCAATACCTTAACCTTAGTAGTAATAAAGTTTTTTTTTTTCTAATCATAACCTACGTAAGCATATTTAAAAAAAAAAAGTATTTTCTTACTAAATTAGAAATAGAATATGAATATGTATAATAATAAAAATTAAAGTCATCGAAGAACGGAGGAAACTTAGACTTGAAATAAATAAGCCTCTGTAATCTGCAACCCGCTTTGAACAAGCACGGTGATTGCTCGTGCCTTTTGTATATAAGAAGAGGCCTTTGCCTGCAGTGGGACAGCTACCGTCATCGGTATCCCCAAACCGGGCAAGCCTAAGACCTCCCCAGGCAGCTATCGCCCAATCAGTCTCCTCAATGTTCTCGGCAAAGTCTACGAAAAGCTTATTCTTAAGCGGCTCAAGGACTACGTCGAAACAAAGAGCTTAATTCCGATGGAACAGTTTGGTTTTCGAACCCAGCATTCGTGTCCACAACAGGTGCACCGAATCGTCGAGCACATCAGTGGCCGCTTCCAACGCGGCTTGATGACAGGAGTCCTCTACTTCGACATCGCGAAAGCGTTTGACAAAGTCTGGCACAACGGGCTGGTATACAAGCTGTACCAGCTCGGTGTGCCAGAACGTCTCGTACTCATACTACGGGACTATTTGTCGAACCGAACCTTCAGGTATCGCATAGAAGGGGCGTACTCTACGCCTCGTCCCATCCGCGCAGGAGTCCCGCAAGGCTCAGTTCTCTCCCCATTACTATTCACGCTGTACACCAGCGATCTCCCCTCAGTAGTTAAGGCAAACATTGCCCTATTCGCTGACGACACGGCCATCTACTACTCTGGCTTAAAGTGTCCAGCCATAGCAAAGGCCCTCCAATCCTCTGCCAACGCCCTAAGCGTCTGGTTCAGGAAATGGAGAATCGAAGTGAACCCCGACAAGAGCCAGGCGGTTTTATACTCCAGGAAGGGTAAAGACCCATCCCCTCCTCCCCCGATCACCATGTATGACAAGCCGATCCCCTGGGGGGTGCAAGCTAAGTACCTGGGGGTCATCCTTGACCGACACCTTACCTTCCGGACGCACATAATGACGGTGCGCTCGCGCGCCGCATTCGCTCTAGGGAGGTTACACCCCATGATCAATGCACGCAGCAAATTGTCACTTCGGTGCAAGATGCGACTCTACACCACGTGCATCAGGCCTATTATGACCTACGCGTGTGCCATATTCGCACATGCAAGGCCTTCCTATATCCATAGGATGCAGGTTTTACAGAACCGTTTTCTCCGTCGAGCCACGGGAGCCCCATGGTTCGTTAGGAATGTTAGACTCCATGTAGATTTAAAAATCCCCACCATCAAGCAATTCATGAAGCGTCTTACTGGGCGCTTTTTCGAATCAGCCGAGCGACACCCAAACCCACTTGTCGTCTCGGCCTCCCAATACTTCCCTACCAGAATTGGTAAGATTCGCCGCCCAAGGCATACCCTAGTCGAGCCAGACGACGAAACAACCGTCATCCAGGAGAGCAGTAGGGAAACTAGCACTCTTAGAAAATACACAAACACAAACCGACCCACATTCCGGCCTCGCCGACGAGGCCCGCGACGCGCGACGCCCTAGTTAGTTAAATGTAAATTCAATCTTTAGATTCTACAAGGCCAGCCCGCGTAGCTGAGTCAGTAGTTTAAAAACCCCCCCGACATAATAATAACGAGACCCAGCCTTTGTTTTTGTTAAGAATTCAACGACGCCCTAAGCCGAGGTTCGAGCCCCACAGGGGGCGCCCTTAGCGAGCGGTCGTTTAAATGTAACTTTTAGTTAGCCCTGGCTGGGGGCCTTCTTGTAAGGTCACCACAGGATCGACCGGTTAAGCAGTAAACAGCCTTATAGTGCTGAACTGCGAGTGGCCCTACCTAAAAAAAAAAAAAAAAAAAAAAAAAAAAACTGCAGTGGGACAGTAAAAGTCTAGTATTATTGTTATTAATGTCTAATATGTAACTGAATGCCTCGTTGCTCTAATGGTTGCAAGCACTACTGCCAAGCATGAGATCCTGGGTCTGATTCCCAAATCAATCAGTGTTAATGGGTTATTCCATCTACAATTTGTCAGTAGTATCCCACAGTCTGGATTTGTGCCCGGTTGATGGCAATAGGCTCGCCCCCTATTACTTTAAACATAGGTAAATGGCGAAATGTGGATGTCCTATACATACGTAAACCTCTGCCGAACCCTTCGCGAAATACGGGCGTGATGTTTTGTCATGTGTAACATAAGCTAGAGAGACAGTACAGTAATAAATCTACTTCTGCACAACCATCTTCTCAATATTAGAAGCTTTTATCATAAGTGACAAGCAACGCTTTTGAATAAAATCCAAGGAAAAAGTTACATGTACGTATTTTAGATATATATATCTATCTGCAAAAATAGGTTATTATGCTCAGACATATCGTCACTTACCTAAGCCATACACGTGCAAAAAATACATTAAGTATTTACAACAACTCATGACGACATTCGTTGGTATCCTACGTTTAGTATTTCGCTTCCAAAAACGTAAACAAATGTGTGTTTTTGGTTAAATTACTTGATATTCGACGGCACGGTTGGCGCAGTGGCTGAGCGATTGACTGCTGCGCTGTGTGTCGTGGGTTCGATTCCCACACGGAACATATATTTGTATGGGCTACAGGTAGCTGTTCCGAATTTCTGTTTGTGAGTTTAATTGTTTGTGAACGCACCCATGATATAGGAGAAATTCCTAGTGTGGGGCAAAGTTTAAAAACAACAAAAAAATCCAGTATAGTTTAGTAGTAATTTGCTGGTTATATTATTAATACACTACCATAGTGAATTTTTCAGTGTTTTACGTGACATTCATTATAGTCGTACTTTCCTCAAAAGTTGTATATTTTTAAGGGTAAATAACATCAATTGGAAATAAGGATTTGAACATGGAATAAGTATTATCCGTAGGGGCAGGTGAAGGCGTATGGTACACCCAGCCAAAGTCCCATGTAAAAAGGGTCATCCATATTTCTATTAATAACGTAAAATCCAGACTCTGGTTTGATTCACAGAAACCCATGAGCTCCTTGCTTGATCTGAGGTTCGAGCCAGGACCAAGTTGATGTTGATGTATTTATTTCACAATCATATGCCTAGCCTTTTCACAGCTATATAGGGGTCGGTTTCCAGTCTTGATTAGATACAGCTTACAGCTACCAGTATTTTACAATGAGTGATTACCTATCTGACTTCCACAAACCAGTAACTAGGTAACACCTATTAATAGGACTGGTTGTAAGATTACCGATATCGGTGAATAACGATGAAATATCTTTAACTCGACTGGAAATATACACATTTACTTTCAATATTTGATGTTAAAGAATCGTGTCCTGTACACCCTTTAACTGATGCCATTTATTTTACTGACATATTTGTGCATTTTTTTAGTGTATACTTGATAACTCCAGAGGCGTCAATGTAGAGCCTACTAACAGGAGGCAAAAAGTCGCATTTACCTTTAGTTAGTTATTTTTATACCATGATGGACTAGTGGTTCAAACCTCGCTTCTCATGCACAAGATCGTAGGTTTATATTTGAGAAATTAGGTGCTAAGATGACTTCTTCAATTCTAAATGTAAAGTAAAGTACTAGCCTATTACTGTCCCACTGCAGGGCAAAGGCCTCTTCTCATGCAGAGAAGGCATGAGCATTAATCACCACGCTTGCTCAAGACGGGTTGGCGATTTCAGACTTATGTTAATTATATAAGTCCAGGTTTCCTCACGATGTTTTCTTCACCGATATGAATTGAAAAACTCACATTGGTACTTGCCCAGGTTTGAGCCCACAACCTCGTGCACAAGAGGCGAGGCCTAAACCACTGGGCCATCATGACATTATTCTAAATGTAATTATTTCCAATCCACCAATCAAGCTCTCAATTCAAATCAATTGAGCAAGCTTGGAAATGATGACAGGCCGATGCCTTTTAGTTAAACAATAATTTGCTTAAAATTATTATTATTGTTGTCTCCGCAGGAAGCAACTTGTAGGAATCATTACTAAGCCTTCGTTTAAAACTTAGTTTAGTTACTGCGCGTTGCGTAAACAACCCAAGTTTATAATTATACCGAGGCTTGCTTACTCACAGATGACACAATGAAAACAAACCTCTAATGATTCAACATGGCGTATAATTTAATCCACACGACACTTAACGCCTCGACTCATTACATGCCACATTCAACTTTCTTTGACTCGTTATTACAAACCGAACATCTTTCTAAATAACCACACCATTTGCAACTCTAAAAACAAGCCCCAAGATTCAAATTTATAGACACAACAAAGTGTGAGTTACATTACTTTGGTTTTGATATAAACAGTAGCGTCATCTGTCCAGATCAATAAACGTTTCAATTTGAATGTTCTTTTTATAAATTTAAATGACGATGGAGTTATGTGACGTGCGCGCGCGACGCTCACTTAAAACGTGTTTGGAGTCGTTTTAGGTGAAGAAAAATTGTTTGAATTTATTGTTGTTTTCTTTTAACATAATTGATTTAACAGGTCTGTGAATACGTAAATGTCCTCCTACATTTTTGGAACCTTAGATATTTCATAGAGCAACTAAATTCAGACACAAACTGAAGGCTAACAATGAGCCGCAAACTCTCTGCCTACCGAAGCACATCCTAACAGGGCTCTATAACAGAATTATCACTTTAGTTTCAGGACTCAGTAACGTGTAGTACGCCAAGTAAGAATCGTGATAAAGCCTTTAATGTTGCTAACCTCATTTTCTTGGCCGTCAAGTGCCATTAAAAGTTTAAGCATCGGCCTAGGATAGTCTGGAGACCTTACTCGCCTTTATGACTGGATTTAGTGAGCTAATAAATAAGTGCGGCCATTTTACAGATAGTGTTTGTGAAACAAACTTTCTATATTGTTTGGTAGTTTGAGCATTAAAGATTATTAGGATAGACTGCTTATGTTCTGTAAGTTATTGATATTGTCTTAGTCAAACATAAACATACCATCACGCCTACAGGGTCAGTCAGAGGTGTTTATACGTATAAAACTGCACTGCACAAACTGTTATACGTAAGTTACGTGTAATAGAAGGGCGAACCTATTACCACTACGGTGGCCATAACCATGGTCAGCAATCCTCGGAGTAGCCTTGGCAAACGTGCCTTAACCTTCAATCGATTTTGTGGAGCAGCCATTATTCAGCCCCCGATAATATGTTGACACTGTGAAAAATAAACTACAATTGGTAGATATGTACAAGGCTATACAGTTGCACAGTAGTCACGTACTGCTGTAAATCTCGAACCTGACACGGTGCCTTCTTTCGAATGCTGATGGTGATTTTCGGTGTAGTTTTAGTGAGGTCAGAACCCCACACTCCGTGGTCTTTCCGTAAAGCCCGGGCGCTTTTTGAACGTTACTCCCGCTAAAAGAAGTAAGACTACAAAATAACAAGAACTGCTGAAGATACCCCAAATTCTTTTGGGGAGCCTCCCTCCAAAAGACAACTCAGCAAGTTCAACCCTGACAATACGCATGTCTGCAGCAGTATTTCTTCCACAATCCTCGGTCGGCCAAACAAATAACCAAATCGGCTCCAAGTGCGATAGTTCAATGCGGACCGTTTTATCACGCGGTGGGTAGTACGAAACAAATTGAGATCCCCTGATATGTGTGCGTTACATAAATCTTCGCTGTTCGCGGGAATCCTTCGAATTATCTTGTTTTTGTTTTATTTACGTTATTGCGTAAATATTGTGTTTTTATTTCGTAGGCTAGTTATTTGTTTAAGTGGGGGATTTTGTTTTGGTTTGTTTTGGGAAAGTTTTGGATTTTGTGAATATCCAGTAAATATTGTAGATTGCTGCACTAGGTGTGCCTTACGATATCGGCCCTTTTTTTAGGGTCGTAGCGTGGTGTTCCATAACCTACCTATCTTTAGAATTAGAGAATAAGCTATAAATTTCATTTTTTTTTATCCTACTGATACTTTCACAGACTCTATATTATTTGCTTGATCGCGCTAGATCAAGCAAATAATATAGAGTATAAAGATATTTAGTAAAGGCACCAGCACCTACTCATAGAAATAATAGCAATTAGTTGTAACACTTTTTGGGAAACATCCGCTACTTTTACATTACTACGGTACTTACATTCTGAAGTGAATTGAACTAATTTCATTCATTTAAAGTACAAGCCAAACATAAAAAATGTATGGCTATTTTTACAAATTAATCATGAATGGAATCGTGTAACATAAAACAAAACATTATGTGTACCTACTAGCGCCACATAAAAAACGGCGAAGTGTCGAAACAAAACTTTGTTTACCACCTCTCGCCGATAGATGTCACTACGTATCGGTTGCTACGAAAGCTCACGAAATAGATGAAAGAAAATGTTTACGGGGCTGTATCCATTCTTGAACGATTTTATTTACTGCTTTCCTTATCTAGAATGTTACCCATTGTTAAGCTGATCCGTAACACGCACTCGACCTGCCGACTTAATGGAAATACATACATCCTATAATTATAAATGCGAATGTAAGTTTGTTTGTTACCATTTCACGCCTAAAGCACTGAACGGATTTGAATAAAATTTGGCAAAGAGATAGATTGCACCCCGGGAAAGGACATAGGCTACTTTTTTTTATCGACAAACCACGCGGGCGAAGCTATTCTTCTAATATCTAAAAATCTCGTGTCGCAATGTTTGTTACCAAACTCATCCGAGACCGATTGTATGAAATTTTGTGTACATATCTGGTAGATCTGAGAATCGGCCATCATCTATATTCATACCCCTAAATGATTAGGGTGACCAACCCCTAAATATTGTTTTTTTTTTATTTTTTGGATTTTTTGGTTTAAAATGGGGGTCAGCTAGTATAATTACAGATATAATTTGGATATGAGGATTATATTTTCGCTGAAAAGGTTGATGGAAAATGTAGTAATTATTTCCAAATCTTTGTTCCATCTTCAGTTACCTTAACTGCCTCGCAAGTCTAGCAGTCGCACTGCTACAGAGCATGAGGTCCTAGATTCAAATCCCGCATCGGGCAAAATATTATTGGGTGTTTTCGTTTGGAATTTTTCAGTAGCAGTTTGGGTTCCTGTTAAGTTGATGGCAATAGGCTTGCCCCCTCTTACATGGGACTTATACATACTTGGTGAAATGTTCATTCATTGACTTCATTGTTTGTCTACTATGTTCGCTAGTGTTTAATCTTTTTGGTTTTTACTTTTTAATGATTTTTAGTTTTTAATTATTATTATTTTTTCTGTTCGTTATGTAATGTAAACCTATTAAAGGTTAGCATGTAAGCGGTAGTCTGGCGTCTGTGTTGACAGTGTTGTGTTTGCCCGTAATTGGCACATATATTAGAATGTAACCCAAGATTAATTGTATTTATGTTTATAGACGACCGATGTGGCGCGGCGGCCGAAGGTCCGCCTGCGACGCAAGAGGTTGCGGGTTCGATTCCCGCCTTGGGACAAATGTTTGTACGATCTACAAATATTTGTTCCGGGTTTTCTGGGTATTTCCTATGTATAATAAAAAATATCTATATATGTAATATATTGTATTAAGTATATCAGTCATCTAGTACCCATAACACAAGCTCTGCTTAGCTTGGGGCTAGATGATGCTGTGTGGATTGTCCAGCAATATTTATTTATTTATTTATTTATATATGTGCTGTGGGTGAACCTTTAAGTAAATAAATAAATAAATGTTGGTGCTGTATAGCTGCACTTCGGCCTTACTGTTCGGGGAACGCAGGCTTGATAATATCTATTAAGTTAGAAGATTAGAAGCTGTAACCATAAAAGGCCTATAACGCAGGTTTTATCAAGGTATGTCGTCCAAACTGCTAGTTACGGTGATACTCAAAACTAAAGTTAAAAGGAGTCGTTAGTAGATGCTTTAACTGCACTTTAACCGCTTAAAACTTGAAGATAAGAATAATGAACTAAAGATTTGGTAACTTTTTAAAACCTCAAGTTTTTCCACAGTTATCTGATGGGTTTTTTACAAGTCTGGAACTGAATTAATGTATTATTCAATGGTAATTACGGTCAATTGATGCGCCCTGTTAAGAAAATGCCTTTTCCTTAATTAAAGGATGAATACTTTTCCTAAAAGACTATTAGATTGATTGGTTGCTGTCTAGGGAATCTGCCTAGCCTTTTCCCAACTGTGTTGGGGTCGGCTTCCAATCTAACCGGATGCAGCTGAATACCAGTATTTTATATGGAGCGACTGCCTATCTGACCTCCACAACACAGTTACTGGGCAACACGATACCCCTGGGTTAGATTGGTTGTCAGACTTTCTGGCAGCCGGGACCAACGGCTTAACGTGCTTTCCGAAGCACGGAGGAGTCTCGATATGTTACGAACGGTCACCCGTCAACAAACTGACCTCGGCAAGCGTAGCTTAACCTTCGATTAACCCGTGCGGCCGTTTTTATTTAGCCACGAGCTCCTTCCCGAGTTGCTGTCTAGGGAATCTATTTAAAAAAATGGATAGCTTATACTAGATTTATTTGACTATCGAATCCTTTTACGCACATAGCTCAACAGGTTTTTATTCAAGATCATCGTAATGTGATCCCCGAAGGGTTATGCTGTGGTGCATCTATAGTGCACCCACATTTCACCAATTATGTTTAAGTACCCTGTAATAGGCCAGCTTATAACCATCAACCCGGCCCAAAGATAAACCACGAGCTGCTACTGGGAAATTTCTGGAAATATCTAACAAAACTTAGCCGTACCCGGGAATCGAACCCAGGTCGTCATGCCCCACAGTAGGGCGACCACTAGACCAACGAAGCGGTTCTACCTGAACCTTTTGACAGATCGACCCCTCCACCTCTTGACCTATCTTCCGCTTCCTTAGCGTCCAATATCAATAATTAATCGTTGTATAATAAGCCATAATATTATATCTTTCACAGTGTTACCTGAAACGTTTGACAGTATCTTAGTATTAGTTCCTTGGCAAGTAAGTTAATAACCCTTTAGGCCCAATTAATCAAAATCTTAAATAGCAATTAGATGTTATTTCAACGTCGAAATATTTGTTAGGGTAGCGAAATAGGGCACTCATCGCTTACGTTGCACTTAGGGCTTGCCACAAGTCATACGCGGAGCGAATTTAAAACCAAAAAACTGTTACTCTCAGTACTTACTAAGAAAAACCGCTGGTTAGAGTTTAATGTGTGCTTTGCCAGTATACACTACCACATGATCAAGAGACAGACAGAATAACTTATTAGGGTCATTTTATCACAAAATATTTTGTTCTAAATTGTAGTCGAATTGTAATAAAAAGTCCTACCCCTTTACTAAGAAACGTGCTGTTACTGATTTTACAGTTTTAGTTTTTTTAAGGGCTAATTGCGGAAACTATATGCTAAGTGTCTATATATATATATAAATCCACTTCTACCACAACGCTTGTCGCTCCATACTTAATCCTGGGTCCCAAAAACCTGATTCTGGCCGTGTGCCACGAAGGCAGGTTATTAACACTACGTGAACACTTGGCACATGCCGGGTGACAAATGAAGCCGACATTATGAACGAACCGCTCATATTTTCAACTAATATATTGTGCACGCGATGGTGGTCGGACGAAAAATTTGATATCTACTATTTCGTGGTATTTTGAGTCGGTTTTAATTAAAAAAACGTGGAAAATCCTAAGATTTGTTGAAAATAAAATAACGACCAGGAACTGTGTACCTAGCAAGAATGCTTCTCGTAAATGTAACGTCAATTCGAACGATTTAAAAATTTAAAATAAAACTATCTTCATTTAGGATTGAATTTATGAGACAAGCATAATAAGGAACCCATAAATATGAATAAAGTCTATTATATTCGAAACGAGTATTTTCAAATTTAAAAACGTTCGAATTGACGTTTACGTTTACGTCAAGCATTTCTGATAGGCATACAGGTTTTATCTATTCTGTAAAGCTCACATCGAACCTGAAGTGAACTCATACTATTTTGAAAGCCGCCACTCTCTGTCACGTAGGAATTCACAGGTCACAGAAAACCGGCCAGTTTTTGTTATTCCTCACGTGTCTTAAAATGTGACGAAGGGATGACTGGGTCAAGAAAACCAACATGTTGTCGTTATTTCAATTTAAAAAAGTCTGACTGTAACCTTTCGTTTGAGGTTTACACGCAGAATCAGAATGCAATTATTCAATCCTACTAAATAAATAAATAAATAAATAATGCTGGACAATCCACACAGCATCATTTAGCCCCGACACAGCATTATTTTATATTTAATACAATACATTACATATATAGATATTTTTTTATTATACATAGCAAATATCCAGAACACCCGGAACGAATCTTTGTAGATCGTACAAACATTTGTCCCAGGGCGGGAATCGAACCCGCAACCTCCTGCGTCGCAGGCGGACCTTCGCCCGCATCAATGTAAAAGTTTGTGCGGATGTATGAATGTTTTTTTTTTCATGCAAAAACTACAAATAGGGGTTTGAGGAACCTTATAGTTTCAGAATAACACACGGGCACATATGCAGTCAAAGTCGCGGATAGTTGTTAGTATATTATAATAAAATGTATGAGGTGCAGGTATGTTACAGCTGTTTATCGTTTTAAAGGAACCCAGGGAAGATAAGATGTCGGACAAAGATACATTTGTCTTTAACCTCCCACCCCTCTGACTTTAAC
This sequence comes from Phlogophora meticulosa, assembly GCA_905147745.2. Lineage (NCBI taxonomy): Eukaryota > Metazoa > Arthropoda > Insecta > Lepidoptera > Noctuidae > Phlogophora > Phlogophora meticulosa. The sequence continues at coordinate 4,481,204 of LR990521.1, forward strand.
AAACAAAACGTAGGTAAACACCATGAAACTGCAATACCAATATACCTACATCAAAACAGTCATAATTTGGCGTCCGAACACATTACCCATCTTAACTGCCGCGCCGCCGGTCCCGGGATTAGAGTTGGGATCAACGAGTGCAATTCCCGGGACTCGCTCGCGCCAGCCATAGGATCCCGTTTATTGACCATTAGTAAGGTCCGCTATGGTGTTTTCTGCTTACACTTTGCTATATGGTAGTGACATAATAATGGGACTATTTTCAAATTATGGTGACTTAGTGATAATCGCAGGTGGTGGATTAGCTTCACCAGTTATTAGGAGAGGAGGCATGGTCATAGATTTTGATGATGTTTTGACATCACATTAAGTTAAACATATATTGGGAAAACCCTATCTATAATGTGCAAATTTAAAAAAAGAATGCTTTGTCAGCTGCAGCCCGAAGTATAGCAGAGCCCGGTTGATGGCAATAGGTACGCTCTCTCTCTATCTATTATGTGGGACTTACATAACTGGCGAAAAGTGGGTATACATTCCAGTATACTTCTGCCTAACCCTACGCGTAATACAGGATTATGATTTTTTTAAAGAGTAGAAACAGCCTATCCCAATACTAAGGAAAAGAGTTTTACTACCAAAAACTAAAAAAAAAACATTAGCAAAACTTTGACAAATAATTTTTTTCATAACTCACGTTAACACAGAACATTATAAGGAATATTAAACCAGTCTAGAATTATAAATCTACATTAATCAGACCTCAAATGAAAGCTCTCATAGCAGTTATGAAACTTTAGAAACTATGTTTCATAGTTGGGCACTATTAAAATGGATATACACCCACTGTTTTCTACACAGACAGCGCTCAGAGGCCGGCAAGTAATCAAAGAGGCGTAAAATTTGTTAGATATCCGGCCAAAACTAACTTTATGGGGCTAAACGATGATTTAGAGAAACTAGATGTGATATGTAAGAAATGTTTTTGACGTCACGGTTGGTACAGTGGCTGAGCGATCTACTGCTGGGCGGCGTGGCGTGGGTTCAATTCCCGCCCGGAACAAATATTTGTATGGCCTACAGGTAGTTGTTCCGGGTCTGGCTGTTTGTGTATGTGACTTTACATGTTTGTAAACGCCCAATACAAGAGAAATTCCTAGTGTGGGGCAACGTTTGAAAAAAAAAAAAACGAGCAAGTATGATAGCCTAGTGGGTAAGTCGTCTCGTTCTCATGAACGAGGTTGCATATATGTTCGCGACTGGGCAGGTACAAATGTGACATATTCATTAAGTACTTTCTTAATTGATCTTAGATGTCACTGATATTGGTGCAGAAAAACTTCCTGAGAAAACATGTAGTTATAAGTCTAGGTTCACTCATAAACATCATCAAGCCTATATTCCCCCAAAGGGTTAAGCAGGGGTGTCCCTGTATAACACCCATATTTAACCGTTTATGTTAAAGTCCCTAAGAGTAGGAGGTGAGCTTGTTGCCATCAATTAGGCACGGATTCAGACTTTGGGTTGTTATCTACTAAGAAAATCCAGTTCAAAAACCCTATAACATTTTGCTTAGCCCGGGAACTGAACCCGGAACCTCGGCAGTAGTAATTGCAACCACAAGACTAACGAGGCAGTCATTGATGATCTTTTCATAAATATACAATGTTGTGAATATTTTTATTTCTTCAACAATGATAAAACTATGAATGATACATGAAAAAATTAAAATATAATAAATAATCAGAGGGCATCGAAGGCCAGCCCTCTGGTAACTTGAAGAGCCGATCAAACTTTACGCGATGTCTCGAAAATCGAAATGGGGACACGTGGCTCCGTGAATAGAATACTCTTCATTGGACTCCATAAAAACTTACAAGTAATAATTAGTTACAAGTATTCAAACATATTAGGTAACTAGATGGGTTCCTCGTTAGCAATATCTTCATCTGTCCTTCCTTTGCACCGAACCTACACGGACGCAAGATAAGACTGCTCCTGCAACCCCATCTAGTCACATCCAATTATAATCCCATACATACAAGTAAAGCAAGATTATTGCAGAACTTGGTTTCTTCCCACTCTATTTGCGGCAATGTTTATGGGCCATTACGTCGGAAAACCAGTCGTTATAGTAATGAAAACAGAGTGGCCGGCCGTCTCATTATCATTGGATAATCTGAGACCAAGGGGATGGAACTTTCATACTTAGTAGTTTAAGATATTAAAGTGTATAGTGCTGTGGATTAGATGTGTGATTAGTTCGTTTTGTTATTGTGGGTCGATGTTTTTGGGTCTATGTGTACGTGTACGTGCGGCGTATAAAAATACTTGGAATGTAGTAAAATAGTATGGTGGACGTTTTACTGATTAATTATCAGCCTAATTTGGGAGATACATTAGTAGGGAATTTTAGGGTAATAATTTCCTTATTTCCTTCCGAGTTTCTACTCAAGAGATTTTCATACAAATTACCCTGAAACTTTATGCATTTTCCGGTATATTTAAAAAAAAAAATCTTACTTATAAACCTTTTCCTGACAATTACGAAGATTGCAATAAAAATAAACCAAATCGGACAAGCCATCCTCAAATTACGTCGTGTTTCATACATGCGGCAATTGTTTTTTATTTAAATACATTTTCATGTCTGCAAACCTATTCATCTGTCTAGCCTTTTCTCAAGTTTAGGCTTGCGGTCAAACCGGATGCAGCTGAATACCAATATTTCACATGGAGCTGCCTATCAGACCTCCAAAGCCCACTTACTACATCATACATCATCCAGTTACTGGGCAACACAATACTCCTTGGTAAGACTGATTTGCAGACGTTCCTGTTTCTGACTACCCGTAACGACTGTCAAAAATCTACAAATGACAGAACCAACAGCTTAACGTGCTTTCCGAGGCACGGAGGAGTCTATATGTTTCGAACGGTCACCCATCCGCAGACTTTCCTCGGTAAGCGTAGCTTAACCTTCGATCAGCCCGTGCGGCTGTTTTTATTTAGCCACGAGCTCACACACACAGCTTTCTGCAAACATATTTACCGAAACCGTGAATAAAACCCAAGAAAAATACGAACTCCTTGCAATGTTTTAACGGACAATAATCAGTAAGTAAAGTCTACGACTAATTCTGCTAAATGTCCATTAAAAGAGGTAGTGGTGCCATTATCCTGGCAGCCTTTTACTTCTGTCTCGGTTACCTCAGCAAACTTCCTGTCTGCAAAAACAAATCAATCTCTTTCAAACCTTTCTCCTTTTCAAACACTTAAAAAAACTCAACGAGGAACGCAAACTTTTCCGTTTAAGATATTATATGTAGTCCAATTACATTAAACTTGAATAAATGGTGAAATAAAACAGTGGAATCCTTATTAAGACCCCCACTTAGGCAACATCTTATCTGCGGTAATCCTAGAAGCGACTAAAACGTTAGGTCTAAAACACAGTGATATATAGCAAGTGGTCTGGGCTTAAACTCAGATTAACTTAGATTCAGTTGGTAAAGTTAATTTGTTTCTAGCTGTATCATAGTTGCGCTGTGAAAGATTTCATTCTGTTATGTAGTTTTTAATGTTTGAGTCTGGAAGCGAAGAAATAGAGTTACGTACAAAAGTGTATTTTTTGCTTTTGCTTTTCGTTTCATTTAACTTAAAGACCGAAAGTTTGAACTTTTGCGATGTCAAGTAGACCTATAAAATTGTGAAAGGCTAGGTCATCTGTTTGATGAGGATTAACAATGCTTCATTTAACGATCAAATCAAACAAGAATATACTTAAGTTAAATCAAAATGGGAGAATGAAAAAGTAAAATGAGAATTCACATTTTACTGACATACAGAAAACTGACGTCATAATTAGTCTTTGCCTTGAACCTAGCCATGTTTTGTATGGAAGTTTTAATTCAACTAAAAATGTCAGCTTATAAAGTTTGGAATGGAATAAAGATTAGTCTTTGCATATATCAAAATATCTGTGATCTAACTGACCTGTGGCCTTACTCTTCAAAGTTATTTTAATTCCGACCTAAAGTCAATACGATTTCAATATTAATTTTGAAGTCACGTCATTAAATTGTTTGGTGTAATACACAGCTGTTAAAATAAACTCGAACTCAAGACTACGAAACGTCTAAATCCCAATGTCGGTTGATCGGAATTAAAATCAAGAGTAAGCACGTTCTTTTGTTCTACTGCATTAAAAATGTATCCAATAAATACCAGAATACCAAATAGTGTGAAAATAGCAAATAGTTAATGTGTTGCACTTAAATTCCTACATGGATCCGTAGTTGAATTTCGAATGGTATTATAAAACTTTCAAGAGTTTTGGTTCAGGAATGCTTTAACTGCAGGCATTTATGTCCGTAATAAAATAGGATGAGAGCAGACTAGTAGAAAATGTAACTGGGGAAACCGCGGTGCCACTGCGGGAATGTGGCGGTGGCGTGCCCGCTCCGCTCGCAGTGTGACGTATGCCTTACACAGGTTAATTAAGATAAACAGTAAACCACACGTCCAATAATCGCAATTATCGACTGAACCGTAGCATGGCACTGATTGATGATGACCTATTAGTATATACCTAATTACGTATACGTCTAGTACACGTAAGTATACAAACCTAACTGTAAAGGTAATCCCTATAATCCTTATCACGGCCAATCAATTTGTCTACACCCTAGAGTCTAACTTTGAACTTAATAAATAGTGAATATCAGAACATTTTCTATCAAAATCATGATAACCTTTGTAAAGAAGGTTATTTACATTAAAAATGAAGTTTACAAACATTTCATTGTATAACCGCTACAATAGACTCCATTTAATATTCGTTAAACCCACCACCGCGACCCAGTTCTTATGATTCCAGATCTCAACAATTCACTCCGCAGTACTTTATGCCAGAAAATCAGCTGACACAGAAAGTAATTGCATTAATAAAACGAAACTTCCTCAGTGGAGAATCGCCTCCGCAGTAAAATCGACGGTAATTTAATTATTATCTTACTATCTTAACCGCTGGATAGTATTACTAATTTAATTTCTCTACTCGACTGCCGCAGTTCAAGTAACTTACTTAAACAAGACTTCTTTTATAAGGAAAGACTTGATAATAAGTAAGATTTGTGAAGATGTTCCATTTTTTGGATTAAGATGGTTCTGTATTGTTTTTACTTTCTTCGACGAAATCACTTCTCTGATACTAGTATCGCCAGGTGATATTAATTAGTTGACCACCTAAAAGAGAGATAGATACATATATGGTGACTATAGATGTGTGAAAGAAGAAGACAATTCTGCTCCAACCCCCAATTAAGTGAAATGAGGGTCGGAGGATTATGATGAGGTACTGGTACTGTTTTAGTAAAAGTCATCGTCTGCCTAGTCTTTTCCCAACTATGTTAGGGTCGGCTTCCAGTCTAATCGGATGCAGCTGAATAATATTTTGCATGGAGCGACTGCCTATCTGACCTCCACACGATAACCCACGGTAACATGATAACGGTATATATGTTTTAGTAAAAGTGACGAACGAATTATGTCACTAGTTGTTTAGTACGAACATTATAAAAGAATTACTATTAGTACCAAAATTATTCAGATTAAATCGTCAATTACAGACGATTAGATTCTAATAAAGGCTTTATTAACTGAAATTGATTCATCCAAATCGCTAAAATGGAATTTCACGACAGTGCCAATACATAACATAAAAATGTTAACTCTTGAATTAGCGTCAGCAGAGAGCTTATTTTTAGAACACTTTTTATTTGTAAAAAAAACCTTTCAGATTTTACTAATAACCAAATCCTAAAGTTACTCTAACACAATTTAATAGCAATTAATTAAACAGCAATAGTTTTCCTAGTTCAAGCACCAATGATGTTATTGTTGTTTGTTATATATGTTTTATATATTGTGATATATCTTGCTCGCTGATCACACGTATGGAACACGGCACCCTGCGCAAACGCCTTACGACGTTTTAGAGCTCTTTCCGTCTATCTAGACTGCTCCTAAAGTATTGAAATCAATTTTATAATTGTATTAAAACGATATCCACATCAGACTATCCGATGCAGATATTTTTAAATACCACAGAAAATAAAAATTTCAAGATACGACTCGTTCTTAAAATTTTATAACTAAACTTTTTTTTTATTTTGCTTATTTTCTCTAACATTCCACCTTTTTCCTTATTTTCTCGAAAGTACCAACAATTTATTTTTCCATACAAGGAGATATCAGTTTTACTCCCAGACACCGGTGTGTTCATTAGCATGAGGGTAGTTTCAGGTTCTACACGTAGTTACCACCGTCTGACCTCCACAGCCCTTGGGAAACGGCTTTCCATAGCATACTTGCATAGATACCTATGCTATTTTTAGTCTGTAGAGGATGTTAGTGTTCATTCACCTATAACTGTCTTTCTACACTTTTTAAATTTAGAATTTATAAAATAACAATATTATTAGTAATGTTGTTGAATACGTCGTTGGTCTAGTGGTTCCAAGTGCTACTGCCGATCATGAGATCCTAGGTTCGGGTTAAGTGTTATTGGGTTTTTATTTTCTTTGGAGCAGACCGCAGTCTGGATATGAGCGGTTGACAGCAATAGGCCCACACCCTATCACATAAGACTTAAACAATACTGGCGAAACGTGGGTGTACTTACACCTGTGCCAAACTCTTCGGGAAATAGGCGCGATGTTAAGCAATAATGAAGTCAAGTCCAAGAATTCTTGATCTCACGCTTCGATTTAACAAGTCTTAGGGTTTAACTCAGAAGGGTTACGTTTCATTTAAATATTGAAAAGTCCTTTAATTTTTTTTTTTACGATGCATTGGCTGTTCAGTGTACTGTGAGAGGGTTTCATGAAAATGTCGTCATCCTTTTATTGTTCTGATATTTCTTAAAAACCACTTTTATCCCTAGTTTATTGTATTGTAACTGTGACTTGCATTATTGTAATTATTTCAATCATTATTTTAATTAAATTTATGTGAAATATAATGTCTATACATGGATGTTTTAAGTATTACTTCGCCGCAACATAAAACAGTATTTGTTTCCGACTATTCAGTTTAATATGGAAATATTTTTCCTCCAGCTTTTACTCGAACTAAACTCAGCTTTCAGTACCAGTTTGACGTTCATATCACAAAGCATACATGTCTAACTTTGACAGTGAAACGGCCGAGAGATTTCAATGCAGCCTTATTATTGGGACTCTGACGTCATTCACCGTGACAAAGCGATGGTTTGACGCAAGCTCGGTAGAACGTCAACGAGTTTATAAAGTGAAAATTCAGTTGAATTTTGGGGATAAAATATTTAAAAACATACTGAAAACTAAAAGGTTGGAATATAAAAACCCAAAGATGTTCAACGAAACTATGAATGAATATTTACGGAAGCACGATATTAATTTTATTTGTCGAAAAACTGTTGACATAAACAGAAAAAGTTAATTAGAAATATCATAATCTTTTGAATGATTGTATCCAATTATTGTACGCCACACGCATATGTAAACTTTTTCTTCTTTCGTCCCTTCGTAAGAAAAAATATGTAGAAACAACATATTGTCTGAATAAGATAAAATATTTATCAATCTGTTACTTGGAACTTCAGAAACTGTTCGTGCGTCTAAATCTCCCACGGTTCCGAGAACCACTTTCATTTGACCTCCTCCGAAAGTAACAATATCGTCAATCCCAGCCAATATTTATCTTCTCATCCGTAATACAGTTCCAGAAATATCTGGAGTTCTGGACATTAGCTATTCCGAACATCCAGATTAAGTTCTTCGGTCCAAAAATTTCACATTCAGTTTATTCAAAGTTTATAGCGGAGGAAATTTAATAATCTCAACAACACTGTACCCAACTTTGCGTGTTTGTCTTTCTTCGCGCCGTTCCCTTGGGGCCCGTTTAATTCGCCACCCGGACCATCTGTCGCACTGCACTGCCTAACTTAGACCTGCCGACTTTATAATTTTACACGCCACGATAGAAACTGTTTCGTTTTTCGGGCCTTGGACCTATTTGAATTTACATTGTTTAGTGTTCGGCAGGAGTTTTAGATTGTCTGCTTACGTTGAGAAGTTCTGGCTGGAAACAAGCGGGCAAACTTAACTTAAGAGACGGCTGTGTAAGGTACAAGTGCTTAAACGAACCTTTCTAGGACTGAGATTTTGTTAGATAATTTCCATTATTCTTCTCATAATATAACACGAGGGCTTTATTCATCGAAGGGTTATTTTTAGCTTGGGACTAGATGATGCTGTGTGGATTGTCCAGAATATAATTATTATTATTTATGTTAATGTCCCGGGCTGCTTATGAGATATTCCAGATGGAAAAACCCCACAAGCCCGACTTGGTAATCGAACACAGGACGTCGTGCTCTGCAGTACCTAGTGCTTGGAACTACTAAACCAACGATTGATATAAAATATTTATTTTATATGTTAATCATTAGAATGTCATATAAAACTGGGTTTTATAATATAGACCTCCGTTTATGAAGCTTAAAACAAGATTTTCACTAAAATCTTCGAATCCCATAGATAAGGACCATCTACCAGTAAATTCACCGTATCGGATAGCAAAATAATCGATACTGTATTTACCAGCTGAAATATTTAACCCAAGTAGAACAATCTGAGGTTTTCACTCAATAAACCCATACTTATTAACTTCAAAGCGGAATGGTAAAGTTAAAGAACTATCTGCCAGTGTATTTAGATCTTTTTGAAGCAGCAGCTGTCGTAGTGCGGAGGTTCAGGTTCTACTGGCTATGTACTGCGTTTTGAGAGAACACGGCGTTGGATGTAGTTGGGGTAGCAACACTAATTACGTTAAAAAACAACACTTCTAGTTGTGGAAGCAGACTAGTGGTGACTCTTGACCCACATTCTAGACATCCAGTGTCGTTCCGTTGCCTAATTAGGTTTTTTTTTTATTATTTTGTTTAACTAACTGGTCGTAATTTTATTGTGACTTGGACTTTATTCGTCTGAATATATTCGGTTGGAATAATTTAGTTGGAGAATTTACTCATGCTGTTTGGAATAACAATGTTTATATAATTCGAATAGACTAGTTTCGTCAGCAAGCTGGCGGCCATTTTAGAATCATTATCTTTGGCTGTAGACACTACGTGAATGTCAAAGGTTAATAAAAATTATTTCAACTAGACCATTACAAAGGTACGTCAAATTTAGAAGAGAAATAAAAAATATCTGGATGCTTTTTTGAACAGGTAATTTTGTGTGGAGAAGAATAGGCAAATATATGTTATGGGTACCCTTCCACGGACTGATCTCGGAAAGCGTAGCTTAACATTCACAAATTAACGTTTACGTGAACGAAATCTTTCTTCTGGAATTTGAAGTTGAGGTCTTGGGTTCTATTTCTAGGTGTAGTAAAGTGTTATTGGATTTTTTCATCTCGATTTTCTTAATGACAGCCCGGAGTATGGGTTTGTACCCGATCGATGGTAATTTATAACCCTATTGTGTAGGACTTAAACATAACTGGCGAAATCTGGATATACTATGGATTCACCGCTGCCTAAGTCTTTTGGGATCACAGGCGTGATAAGGTAAATAATACATTCATATAAATATAGAGTGGTATAAAAAGATAAAAAAAAAAATTGAGAATAGAATGCTATATCGCATATATAGGTATATATATGCGATTCCTGCCTTGGGACAAATGTTTGTACGATCTACAAAGATTTGTTCCGGGTGTTCTGGGTATTTTCTATGTATAATAAAAAAAATATCTATCTATGTAATGTATTGTATTAAGTATATCAGTCATCTAGCACCCATAACACAAGCTCTGCTTAACTTGGGGCTAGATGATGCTGTGTGGATTGTCCAGTATTATTTATTTATTTATTTATTTATAGAAGTTAAAACTTGAATAAATGGAAATTGCTAATATTTATGTATTATGTTTCTTCGTGGGTTACCCGTACTACTATGTGGGTCACATATAATCAACTTTTATCACACTCCCCACGAGTGACTTAAAAATAAAAATCTCCTGGGCGTGTAATTCTGACACGGCCACCTTCAACCCGAAAAAAGTAAGCCATCCACAAGGACATTTTAAAACCGAAGACAGAATGCAAAGTCTACGTCCCGGCATTTTCTTTTTAATCAATCGTAAATGTCAAAGACACGGCGCTTTCCGGCCTGGGGCGCAATTAAAAATTGCTTTGTAAGCGGTGTGCGCGTGTGTCCCCGCCTTTACGAGATTAACGCGCGCAACCGACTGTAGGAGCCGCGCCTTAATTAAATTTTAAATTTTCGAACGTTCACGTTGCCGAAAGGATTGTCGCGAATGGGTAAGCGGGTTTTGTTAGTTCTTTTTTTAAATTTATTTAGGTTCTATTTTGATTAATTATTTGCTGTGTCAATGTTAATCAGCTGAACTGTCCCTTTGCTTGATTTATAATACAACTACGTAACGATACGTGATTTTCAATCGCTAGCTTTCATACAACACGATGCTGTGACGACATAAAAATACCGGCCAATTGGACAGGGATCCGTACCATCGTACAAGATTTGAAAAAAAGAACACGTTTTTTGTATGTCCCGTACAGCAAATGAGGTTTTTTTAATATTTCTTATTATAGCGGCCACAGAAATAGCTACACTTTCTGTGAAAATTACAACAGTAACAATTTTAAATAAACTCACATTTTTTAAGTTTCAGTCAATACTTATTGAGGTCATTACGTACAAAACCTGTAAAATACAACACTGCTGTTATAACCTTCCATTTTAGTGGTGAAAACATAAATAATACACCTTTTTACTGTCACTGTACTCGTAAACGTATGGTTCGTTCATTCAAATCCTGATTGTTTCAGATGACGTCACGACTTTGCAATGTCTCCACCACTGAGCACATCCGAGACGCGTCTGAGTGCCGACTGAGGATTCAAACAAATGTATCCGTTATCCAAAGCAAAGTATGCATATTGTTGGAACTTTAAACAGTTTTCAAGACTTTTTCTGGAAGCAAAAACATAGTTTATTAAACGGATTCTTATGAAAACTCGTAAAATTATTCAATCCCAGTGTGAAAGTACAGCACTGAAAATTATTTTGGAAAAATCGTTTTCCAAAATATTAGTATCATAATAATAATAGTGTTAATAAACAGTGTTTACACATATTTTTTTTTATCACAGTCAATACCACAATTTATGGTAGGTACTACTGATTATGGTTAAAATAAATAAATCAATAAATGACAACGCTTTGTTCGTTTCGTATTTTCTTCCCGTTTCTACCCATAACATAATTATATCGAGAGAGCGAGACAAAAAAACACAAAAATCGCGCTTCGGTCAATTGCGAAAATTTTCGCGCTCATTTATCGCGTGCTTGTTAACTTCAGGGACGCCAACAACTCACTTGGACCGTTGAATATGGCGAAAACAAGTCCAGCATATCACTAAAAAATCTCTGAATAAAGAACCTGGTGGGCTCAATGTCATAATATCCTATTTCTAACCTGTCCTATCCATTTTAGATGAGTGCCTATCGATTTATGTATTTCTAGCTTGCCCGCGAGCTCGCGCAGTCCCGCGTTCTAAGTGACACTTTTTCTTCCAAGGAGTTTGGTAATGTAATAGACAATGCAATCTCTCCGGACCGGTGTTGCTATGATAGCAATTCTGAGCTTTCCAAATATGTCATAAACAGTTACTAGGAAAATTATAAACCCTGGAACAAAAGCAGGCTAAAAAAACTTGTCGTGTCTTATATCGTCACGTCGTGAGGACCCAGTAGTTAATGCCTCACCTTTCATGCATTAGGTTGTAGGTTCAAACCTATGTGAGTTTTTGAACTAACTAACAATCCACCGAGGTGATGCCCTGCAGTGGGTCAGCAACAGGCTGAACTATATCGAATACTTTCCCAGGTATGGGATAGTATAAGTTTATTTTAACATTTTTTTTATTCGCCTCATTTAAAAATGTACTTGTTTAGAACATTTCTCAAGGAAGGAACATGAGTTACCTACCACTGTGAACTATACCACAAAGTATTCGGAGTATATCTCTCATGTTTGAGTACGACACTGAGGCACGTTTGCAGTCGCCATCGCTGCGAAGACGTTTCAAGAGTTGTACAGTCGATTCATTCGAAAAAGACAAACGCATCCATTTTTTTGTACCTTATGATGTTCTTATAGATCGGCTCAGCTTTTATTACATCCAGGTTTTAAAGAAAGTATTAAAAACGATATAAGTGCAGAGTAAAAAGTTCTTATTCCATTTAAGTACACTAATATTTTTCACATCGTAAACGTTCTTAAAGTGTGAAAATTTGCACTAAGCTTGAAAATAAGTAAGTAGCAACAACAAACCCTGTCCAACTCCTCTCTTAAAAGTTTCCGTTAGAACTTACGCAGACTTTCCGTATTTTTTGTTAAACAAAAATAAAATAACACAGTGCCTTCTTCTACATCCTTGACTACCGACTTCGTTAAAAAACAAAAGTAAATCATGACAACATGTTTCGCGCGAAAAAGGAACGCGTTCCAGAATTCCGCATTTGAATAGTCGAAAAAATTTAAAAAACGAACTTGCAACCTAGCGCTAACGTTGGCAGCACTGAATAGATACTCGTGTGCTTACGGCTCTAAAGGCTAGGCTGAAAGGCCTGAGACCCGAGCACGCATAAAAAAATGCAGCATTTTTTGTGCTCGACTACCGTGTAACGAACACTAGACTTTTTATATTTTTACTCTAAACCGTCTGTATAGTTTAGAATTCGTAAAAATGGGATAGGTTTGGTTTAGTTACGTACGCTAGACAGAAACTAAAAACTAAAAATAGGAATACCTCGTGGGCATTGTTATTGTACAAAAGCTTATTTGTACCTTTGGTGAACTATGAAGAAATTGACTTTTATTTCTTTATTTATCTTAGCCTACCTCTATCTGTTTTTGTTTTCATGCTTAACAATAACGTTATAAGTACAAGGTGGGTTATAAGTACAAGGAACGTAGACAGTTTTTTATCGACCGGTTAAGCAGTAAACAGCCTTATAGTGCTGAACTGCGAGTGGCCCTAACTAAAAAAAAAAAGTAGACAGTTTTTCTTCATGTGAATATTATTTAATTTGTTTCCGAAACTACATACCTAATTAACTTGTTACTAGATCTATTTGATGCTAAGATTTTGCCGCTTATTCCACACCGATTATTATATAATTAATTAATTACTAATAGTTACACATAATATAATTATGAAGTTGTAAGATCATTATTTGTAACAATACCAAAACAAAAAATAATAATATTTTTTTTTTTTGGTATTATTTTAAAAAGATATTATATTTAATAATACCTCTGCTTCACCCAAAGGTTGTCTGGTAGATAATGCCGGTGGAATGAAGTTATTTCTTGTTCTATGCAAACAAATATAAAGAGGCGAATACATTTTTTTGTGCGTAGAGTAAGTAAATAAATAAATAAATAATGCTGCAAAATGTTCAATCCACACAGCATCATCTAGCCCCAAGCTAAGCAGAGCTTATGTTATGGGTACTAGATGACTGATATACTTAATACAATACATTACATAGATAGATTTTTTTATTATACATAGCAAATCTTTGTAGATCGTACAAACATTTGTCCCAGGGCGGGAATCGAACCCGCAACCTCCTGCGTCGCAGGCGGACCTTCGCCCGCCGCGCCAAATGGTCGTCAAAGAATTTAATAAATAATTAAGTTGAGAAAACACTGAAAGAAAAAAACAATCCGATCAAAATCAAAATTCATTTATTCAAATTAGGCTGAGAATCAGCACTTTTTGAACGTCAAAACGTTTACATAAGACAGTCCCCCAAAAGGCCCAACCTTCACCACTTCCTAGTGTTTTTGCTGATAGTGTTAACAGCCAGCATATCCCACTGCCTCGGTCCTTCCGACCCCTCACGCCTAGCCGTCAATAGCACATGTCTTCATAACCCGTTCACTGCTCAGCAACACACTCACGTACATAGTAATTCGACGTCGAAAGAATGGACGAACAAATTGCTCGCACGATTGTCTGCGAGTACATACGAAATGAGCCAATGATATGAATTGTTGCTGTTGGACTCAAGGACCACCGGGCTCGTGATTGTCGCTTTTAGGGTTCCGTGATGCAGGTAAGCTTGCAGACATTCTCTACACGCTTTTTGATATAAGCATCAGCGGTTATAACAATCATAACTTCACTACATTTTTTCAAAAAAGAAAAACAAAGCTTTCTTTCTCTCGTAAAAGTATTTTAAGGTTGATAGTTACTGTTATTTTAGAAACAAAAATTAAAAAAAACTTCTTTATTAAAAAAAAATTTTCTAATTTTAATTAAACCATATTGCCGTCATATTTGACTCTAGTCCCCTTATTTATAAACGAAGTAAACTCACAACCAGTATTATATACCTTTAGATGTACAGACGCCAGCCAGCACATCAACCTACCCCAAAGTGTCAAATTTTGCCAATTGAAAATTAACCTTAACCTGTTGTTATAAAGTTGAAAACTTTTCAAAGAAATTTGACACATTGGGGTAGCTTGATGTGCTGGCCTCTTTGAATTTCATTTTTCGTGGTATAGTGTTGGCATAACTTTACTTCACGGTTATTATTTAGAGAGTAGAAAAGATGTGATCAATTTGGAGATTATACTTGCTGTCAGCTTACTCCGCGCTTATTAATAAGGTGTAACCTAGGCATAAGAGTATAGTATTATACTCGTAGTTATGTCAGCAGTAGTATTACTACTGACATAAGTACGTCATAAAATAATAAACCTGTTCCTCTTAACTGTTTAAGTAGTTTAAATTAACTAAAGCTTATCAAATAAACTCTCGATAACGGAGATGAAGTCTGGAGCCCGTAACTTAGACTTTTATAAGATTTAAACAGAAACTATGATAGCTTTCAGGAACATTTTATTTTATTAGTCTAGTCTGACTCGGCACTGAAACTAAGTGTTGACGCTTTTGTAATCTCTTAAGAAAAGTGGTTATTTTTAATTAAAATAACAAAATTCATTACGTTCACTCAGATTAAAAACTTATATATATTGAAAGGTTTTTAACTTTCAACTTTTTACATGTCAAAGTAAAAAATAATATAAATCGTTGATATTAGTAGGTAAAAGGCCGTTGGTTTCTGGTTGTGCGTCAATGTTCCCTTCCATCCTGCATACGGAACCAAGTTATTAAACACGACTCTCTCTCTTGTGGAGTCAACGTTGTATTGTTTCGCATGCGCTATTATTATTTAACCTTTTGATTTGTTGTTGTTTTCGTACCAAGCGCTTGATAAATGCTCTGTAATAATAATGTACGATTAAATCTCTCAATGCAACGCTTGAATCATTTGAGTGAATTAAATTTCCGTTTTGGTTGTCGTTGTTAACACCTGACTGGACAAATTGTGTTGTTGTAAGAGAGAGGTCCGATTCGGGAAGTGCTTCTCATTAAAAATGATATGGGTACATTAAAATCTACATCATCTGCTTAGCCTTTTCCTAACTTCGTTGGGGTCGGCTTTCAGTCTTACTGAATCTGATCACCACAACTCATGACATGTTTCTAGGTAACATGATACTTCTTAGCTAAATGGTTATAAGACTTTCAAGCTTCTGATTGCCCAAACGATTTTCAAAGGTCTACAAATGACAGCTGCGACCAATGTCTTAACAAGCTTTCCAACGGTACAGGCACGGAGGGGTCTTGGTATGTAATGGACGGTCCCCCATCTACGGACCAACCTCGGCAAGCGTCACTTATCAAACATTGACCCATGCGCCTGTTATTATTTAACCACGAGCAGAAGAAAGTACCTCGCAAACTTTTTAGTTTGTGAGGTATGTGTGATGTGTATGCATAATAGATTAAGGAATGATGACATGTGATAAAATAACGTTGTGATTTAAAAGAAGATGTAGTGACATACACTTTTAAGATGCTTAGATGGTTTGGTCATGATGAGAGTGATGATGAATAAAAGGTGACTATCAAAAGGTATTTATAAGGCATATGTTACTGGAATGGTAGACCTAGAAGGACATACACTGGCCTTATTATTCATATTCATATTCATTTATTTTGCGTACCATAATGTGCATAAAAGATGTTACAAAAAGCTTACAGCTAAGGTACAATTATGGACCCTGTTAGGGCACAGCAACATGGTATTAAACTAAAAATAAAAATTTATAAAATTAAAATTAAAAATAACACAATTCTTATAAAATTTTGTAAACTTATGTACCTACTTATTAAAATATATTGTTAGTAGTTACTTATAATTCTATTGAGATCTTTTATTTGTATTAGTATAAATAAAGATATTAAATTGAATAGAAAATAAAATAACAATTCTTATATAAAAAAAAAATATATGTGAGCTTATGTATTTATCTAAGTATTCAAATGTATAGTATAGTTCGAAATTATCATTATATTAATATTGTTATTTAATTATGGTATATCATTTATGTATTAATATTATAATTATATATTTTTAATGTTTGGTGTTTAAGAGATTAGTGATGTTCTTCAAAAAGGTCAGGTTCGTATAACTCTCAACCGGCGTGCGTGTTAGACCAGATCTGTGAACGTAAACGAAGCAAAAGGATGGCGTTCTGTAGTTTCTGCTTACCCCCATTGGAAAAGGCGTGAGTTTATGTATGCAGGTATCCTTTAAAAGTAAACATGTTATATGCATATTCAAAAACAGCCGTCAAAATAATGCATCCAATAGCAATTAATTTCACAAATTGGACCAAACATTACATCATTACGAACCCCTCAGGAAATCATTCCATTCAATCATTTGAAATTGGAACAAAATATTTATTAAACGTCAAATTCTAACTAACAAATCGAAAGCGCGCCGCACCGTCTAACCCGTAAATTTCGCGTTCGGCCCCAAAGACCGGAACTCTTAAAACTCCTTGGAAAACTTTCAACTCACTGAATATATTTTCTTCCACGCCTTATTAATAAAGACCGGGTGATTAGTAACTTTTGATTCCGACTTTCCGGAGCTACGATGAGGAGCAATTATTCGACATATTGATTTATTGTTCTACCCTCGTAAAGTTTGAGACGAATCGTCCTTAGATTGGAAACACACGGTAAAACAAAATGCACGGTACGGTTCATACTAATCACGGTTAATTAGAACTTGTATACTGTTACGGAGAATCACGAGTACCAGTATAAGCCGATGGATGAAGACAGCGCAGGTCGTTGTGGAAATCTTTGGGGGACGCCTATGTCTAGTAGCGGTGATGATAATTGATAAGATATGAAAAATGTAGCTTTAGATCGTCGTTCCTTTTTTGAATTGCAACTATCATATAAACATCATTCACATTGTAACTGTATCGTTTGCGTTGGTCTGATTGTCGTAGTATTGCTAAGCCAAGAACCCAAGGCCTCATCTTAGGTTTGATTCCTGGGTTGAAGTAAGAATTATTGAGTTTTTCCTCCTGTAACAGCCCGGAGTCAGGATATGCGTCCGGTTGATGTACGTGTAGTAGGTACTCCCATATTTTTTCAAATTCAAGTCATTGGTAAAATATGGATGTACTACACGTACACCTCTGCCTAATACTTCGGGAATACAAGCGTTATGTCATGGTTATTAAATGTTTAATCATTAATATTATGTAACGCTACTGGTTTTAGTGTTTTCTCAATTTCGCTACGTTCACGGTCCCACTCTCTCCCCGTAAATTTCATTACTTAGAAACTTTCCCATCGACCCTTAGAGACGGTGATTTCGCTCGTATAAAATATTGGTAGACGCTTTAATAACTTTCCTTGCTGATATGGAGTTTGCTATCAGTTTCCGTGATATGGCACGTTCTGCCCGCGGCTTCAGATACTTTTTTGAGTGTTCCGATATTTTGTCACCCTTACTTATTATCGTTACATTTGTTTTGGCGGGGAAGAACCGAAGTTTAAGCGGTATCTCGATATCTCTCGGGACCAAGTGTAGCAGAAGCACCAAACTTTACAAAATCAGACTTGAAGTCTATGTATTTCATGGAAAAGCCGACTGTGACGGGCCCTAATGAGAGGGTAATGTATTATTCATAGAAGAGTTAGTCTAAAAAGACCTCGTTAGGGACGATCCATCCTAACCAAACCTTCAAACATATCCTTAATAAAATCAACCTTTACACTACAAAAAAGCGAACAATAGGTGCCTAAAACCGTGCCCTGAGACGCATGGAGTAGTGAAGAACAATGCAACATTCATATTATCTATTCAAGACATCACAGGTCAAGTCGACCCACAAAAAGGAGCAAGGAGGTACAAAATATTAATATTTTTCAACTGGGCAACAATGCCAGCCGTGAAATGCTAGCGACTCGTGTACAAATAGAACTTTTTGCTCCTTTTAACTTCTCAACTGGAAAGTTACATTCAATTGTCTGGTTATGTTACGTTTAAATGTATTGACATTTGTAACTATTTTTGATACATGTCACGTCCGATGCTGTTAAAAAGATAAAGATTACTGTTTTATTTACACTTTCCTTACAAATAAAATAAAATAGATAGTACTTTTACTCAGTTCTTACATACATTTCAAAGGTAATGAGCAATGATTTAAATTTTTGTAAATTAGTTTTAACAAACGCTGTTACAAGGCAAACAAGAACCTCATAGATTTGAGTGGATCAGTTCAGCCAGTGCACGCATTTGTTAGTAATTGTGTAACTCAAATCAGAACTAAAGGTGTAAACAAAATAATCCAGAAGAGAAAGCTACTATAAATAGGGAGTAGAGCTGTATATAAAAATGGCTTTTTATGAAAATAAAGTAAACGCGGAAATGAAAAATATTACGGAATTTGTTGCCTCCATCGACGCAAGGTGCAAATGTCAGGTGAAGGAAGTGTTGCTAAATGCTTGTCGGGGACGGAACTAACCTGTCACTGCTGGGGCGTTCGCAATCTTGGTAGAGGGACGATTATAGGATTTTTTTTTCTTCAAAATGTTGTAGTGACATCCCAGTAATAAATTGCAATTAAATCATTAATTGGTGTACCTAAGTGACTTAAGTCAAACTAAAAAATGATCAAACAAAATAGAAAAAATACACAAACGATCGTTCGGGCTAAAAACGAAGGAGTAATGGTCTCAGTCTACTAAATGCCTCGTTTTGTTTTCTAATACAATTTCTGATTATATTAAGCCACGACCTGCTATTTCCGATTTTCAATTTTAAGCCTACATTAGCCCTCTGCCTTATATTTTCCAAATATAAGCACACAATACACAATTTATTACAATTTAACCTCACAATACGGCTATATTTGGTATAAAAATATTAATCTCCGCGTCCCGGCTCCCCAGTGGCGACAACTAAAATATGATTTGAGTCCAAAGCGAATACAAAATGAGAGACAAAATTGGAGTTTTCTCTTCTCGGTTAAGAATGGAATAAAACCGTGCAATAGCAGTTTTACTTTAATATTTCTTCTTGGGTGTGTCAAGCGCTTTTTTAGCTTTAAAGGTGTTATTATTTGATGCTTTATGTATTGCTTCTTTTAAAGGGAAAGTGCTGGTTAGCTATTTGAGGAAAAGTACAGCATGAAAAATATTATGACGATCGGTTTTGCAATATATTGGCATAGTACTTGATAGTTCCTATCTATGATTTACTTTCAGATCACTCATCAGAGTAAAACATCAGATAAAAAGGGAATGTCAAAGCATGTCTGTCATTTCCATGTAATTATCAAGAGCGTCAACAATTCTTTAAACGATACAACATAACATCACGCCTATATTCCCTGAAGGTCTAAGCGGGAGTCTTCCTATAGTACACCCAGGATGCGAGCCTTTGCCATCAACTAGGCTCATTTCCCAACTCCAGGCTGATATTAAGAAATTCCATTGCATGAAATAACCCAATAACACTTTGGCCGACTAGAGAATCGAACCCAGAACATCATTCCCGGTAGTAGAGCGCGCAATACGAAAATCACACAACAGATAACCGCATAACACGTAACTCTCAATATAAAAACAAATAATAGACCTACCAAAATAACAACAGCGGAAAAACAACAAAAAAGACAACACACACATGTACGTATATAGTCGTGACAAATTGTCGCAACCAGTTCACTAATTACCTGTGTCGTTTCGACCCGCCCCGCCAGCTGAAGGGTTAAGCCTACCTATTTTTTATACGGCTTTTTTGCCCATTCTCTTTGATTTTTATTCGGATCGCGATTAAATTTTTAAATCGAACATTTTTTATACGTAATCGTTGATTTTGTTTTTTTTATTTAATATAAACCCACACGTGATTATAAAAATCATCACTCCTACACGGAATGGATTTGTGGACGGTGACGTCATTTGTTTTCTTTCCACCATTTAATTATGTAAAATAAATAATTGTGATTATTATTAACTGACGGCACGGTTGGCGTAGTGGCTGTGCGATTGGCTGCTGCGCTGCGAGTTTGATTCCCGCACGGAACAAATATTTGTATGGCCTACAGGTTTGTTGTTCTGGGTCTGGCAGTTTGTGTATGTGAGTTTAAATGATACAGGACAAATTTCTAGTGTGGGGCAACGTTTGTTTTATAAAATGAAATGAAATTTTAAGATCGTAATGATATTAATAAAACACGTAAATATTTTACAAATGATCAAATCCAAAATAACACTACTTCACACTCTCTTCTTCTCCACGTCTCTTACTACATCAACATCACATCTAATTTATTATAAGAATAATTATTGCGTATAATTAAGATTTATAAACAAAAACTCTAAGCATCACTGAACTGACGCAAAACATCATAACTGTCATCCGACACTAATAATTTAATCTTTTTTAACTCGGCGCACGAGCATTAATTTCTCAACTCTGTAGACATCCGACTGCGCGGACAGTAAATTTAAATTTCGAAAATAATCAACACGGAAATAACGTGATTTGTTATGACCGCCTCATTATAAATGTGTGACAGGTTATAATAACTTCGGCGGGGAAAGAAGAAAAAAACGAGAATTTTAGTGCATTTTCTAAAACAAAAGCAAAATATTGCCATACACACATTTATCTTTAGACGACGTTCGGTGATGAAAATTAAGAAAATTGAGTAGAAAATTGGAGACTTTGAGAAATCTTCGCGACTTCGTTTTCCGAAATCCTCGCGAACGAAGTCTTGGGCACAAAAATTCTATAAAAATGGATAATGAATGGAAGCTTTATATTTTACAGGACAAACGATGATCTGGAAAATCATTGAATACATGCTGCACCGACCTCAAATAAATTGGGATAAGGGCAAGAGGATGATGATGTTGCTTAGAAAAATCAGACGACGAGATTCTTTTCTGTACTTTCTCTATATTATATAACAGAAACCGTTAAAAGAAGGTTTAGTGACAAAAATTGACAAGAGCATTCTTAAATGGTTTGGTGACGTTGAGAGGAAGAATGAATGGCGATTAATAAAAGGTATTTATAAAGTGTTTCTAAGTGGAAACGCCGAGGGGATTCCCTAGAAGGACATACACTGAACTTATTGGTGATATTCTTCATAAAGGTCAGGTCGTAAACGAAGCAAAGGAGTATGTACCCTGGAAAAAGGCGTGAGTTAATGTATATATGTAGAAACAGTTACAAACAGCAACCAATATACTACTTATGAGTGTGTACAGGAAGACATTTACGAACTCGTCTACTTATAATTTACACGTAGATAGAAACTAAAAAGCTCATAAAAACTATCCGTGTACACAATTATGTGAACAAAAAAAGAAAAAAGCATCAACAGTGAGGAGCGTTTTAAAATAGATGAAAAAACTAATGGGTGGTGCTGACGGTCGCGACGGGGCGATCCGTTGAATTATGTCCCATAAGTGATGGGTAATAACTTGCTTGTACCCGTACCGTCCTTGTGATGATCTATACTGTGCCTTATAGTGTGTTGTGGGACGCATGTCTTGTCTATGAATGTATTTATAATGTGCGGCTGTGAGATGTTTAGGAAATTAACGTTTTGAGTAAGGCAATGGGCAATATGGAATAGTCATACAAGTAATTAAAAACCTTTTTCTTATTTAAATATACATTATAGAGTCAAGTGCATTACTCCATACATACATTTTGCGTTTTTTTTGTTAAACGGAACGCAAGCCCCAATCGCGTCGTCGAAAGTGACGTAAAAATCCATGTGACAAACCGCTTCAAACCTCAATAAGATTGTATGCGATTTTCGCTTGAATAAAGCACGAAAATAAGTTTAGTTTATTTGGTTTGGGAATAAAAAATAACTTAAACAAATTTGTGCGTGGAAAATGACGTCACATCATGGCCGCGTCAGTAACCGGGTGTTGAACTGTAGTAGTAAGCTGAGTTTAATCATTTTTTAACCAACAAGCTGTAGCTGAATATTAATTTTAATTGTTTTCTTGGATTTAATGATTAGAGTGAAAAAAAAACAGAAGTATTACTTATTGTTTGTTTTATTTAAAAGCTTGCATTATATACATCTTGTCCTTTAAGGAAAAGATGAGAGGTAATTAGAGAGGTAATTTTTTTTAAGGTTTGTTTGAAGTTTCTCTTTTTGTAATTAATTTGGCCGCAGTTAACACAAATAAATAAATAAATAATGTGAACCTCCTTTTAGAAACGGCTGGACTCTTTTTTTTTAATTTTCCCCACACTAGGAATTTTTCCTGTATTGTGGGTGCGATTACAAACATTTAAACTCACATACACAAACAGCCAGACCCGGAACAACTACCTGTAGGCCATTAAAATATTTGTCCGTGCGGGAATCGAACCCACGACACGCGGCGCAGCAGTCGATCGCTCAGACACCGCGTCAACTGTGTCGCCATAACTTGACCGATGAAAACATAGGAATGTTTCATTTATTTAGGAATAACTTTTAGCTGTTGTTAAGTTGTCCCTTCATACTCTTAGATACTTAATCACAGACGTCTTTTAATGGATATTTCATTGGATAAAGCAAGTTTTTAAACTTTTTCGGTTACACGCACCTGTCCAAACAAAATATAAAATTTCAACGTTAAATATACGAAGTAGTTTCGAAGAAACTAGTAGCTACAACGCCCCAGTTACGAATTGTAATACAAAAGGTCCTGGGGCGAGAAACTATTGTGTGCCCTACTTTACATTATTGAATAACTATATTGTTCGCGTTACGAGTGTTGCATTGTTTGAATAGCCAAACATTCTATTAATTCATACGAGAAATTAAACTTGGCAAATTAAAAATATTTTTCTCTAGGTAAAATGAAAATTGACAGCAGTAAATACAAGAGTATTTTTCAAGAGTTTTTGGTTTAATCAGAGAGTGTGTATTTCCTTAAGAACATGGTTAATAGGAAATATGGACGTACTTTTTCGTTATTTGTTTTTATGTCAAATGAATTTTAGTGTTAGCAGCCAGTGATAAGTTTCAATTAAGGTGAGGTTGCTAAGTTCCAAGTTGAATTAAAAAAAAACCCTTCCCTGCTTAAAAATTAAACCACTATCAACAAACATAAAGTAGTTCTCATATAAAGTTCTGCTCACACTAAGAGAGAAAATAGCGTAAAATTATTCTCCACAAAAACAGAATGTGGCCATAATTTACAGTGACACGTCAAACTGAAGCGTGTAAACAAATTAACACATAATTTTAGCTGCACCGCTCACGCTTGGTGACTCATTAAAATATCAAGTCCGGTATTTTTTTTTGTAGTGTGCATGTCGCACTACAACCTTGCAGATGTCTTCTGCTTAACTGAACATTATTTATTTATTTATTCATAGACAAGGTTTTTACATAAACTTAAAACAAGGCACACAAATAGACCCCTGGGGTCTGTCTTACCATGCCATGGCCTAAGATTTGATCAACGCGCTATTACCAGTTAAGTTACATACATGTTGTTACATTGATGTGGGAGACTTAATAAATTGCTTAGGTCAACTCCAGGCCCTCAGCTTAGAGCGTCGCTGGACGAGGACAGTAATGAAGCATGCTGGAACTGATCGATATTATTTAAGGATGAATTTAAAACTTCAAGCTCAGCGGCGCGAGGTGGTACGAGCGAGAGTTGGTGAGGGCATGAACGGGAGCGTCGTGGCGGGCCTTGGCTTAGTTATAAATTTTATTGAGCAATTCTAGTTTTCTACCCAGCCAGGTGGTCCACTTCGCCCTTCATGTTGAGTAAATGCCTACGTTCAAAAGGTAAATAAAAAATAAATAATTTATTTATTAATTAATTTGGTTTTTCTAAAATTTTGGTTACTGTAACCTAGCAAAGGTTATATATATTATATTTAGTCAACATCAATTTTCACTAAGTTTTAAAAGAAAAATAAATTACAGAATCGGATATTTCAAATTCGCTTCAATTCTTAAACATCGCAAACGTATCCTGTAGTAGCTAGGTGCAGCTTGAAAAAGGTTCTTAGCCTAATCGGTTGAACTTTTTTGTTAACTTACACTGCCTTGGGTCCAAAAATTAACATAATTCGTACCCTTGAGTCCCGTAACCCGACATTATTATTGATTGCCCATAATTTTGTATCAAATAACGATTATTTTTATGATCATAACGATTATATATGAAAATTATATGAAATTAGGTGCCTTTGTTTTGGAAATCCGAGCTAATTTTATTGATGTGGTGCAATTTTTGGAACATGACTGTGGGATTTCAGACTTAAAATTAATGTTAATGTAATCAGAAGGTGTAGTTTTAGCTCATCATTTTAAAGTTATGAGACATAGACATTTTTAATAAGGCTAAGTGACTCAGTGGGTCTCTATTATTGCTAAATGCGAAATATTGTATATGTGCGTGTGTGTTGGTTTGTTACTCCTTCACGCTGAAACAGCAAACGGAATTGGATGAAATTTGTTATAAGTTAGAGGTAATATTCCTGGATAACCACATCTGCTAGTTTAAGACCCAAAAAAGTGTTCCCGTGGGTATTTCGAATCGTCACATACCTATTGACTTTAAAACCTCGGGTGCAGCTAGTATCACTATAATTCTGACCACAGTACGAATGATTTATTTCTTATCTGGATTTCGTGCAGTATTTCAATGATCCAAAGTACTCATAACAAACAACGAGTATCAATCAGTAACTATATTTCAGGCATACATCGCTGGCTCACTTCGCACACGTCAGCTTTTAACGTCAAATGTACGGGCAATACGCATCATGTCGCTCGTAAATCTCGCCGCGACTCGACGAAGATCGATTGTGACAGGAGAGCGTTGCAACAGGCGCATTTTGGATGCTACTGGCGATTCTCGACAGTGAACTCGCATGAATTAATTAATGTGGAAGCTAAGATTTTAGTTTGTAAATGTGGTAGTTGAATCTTTATTAACTTTAATAAACGTTCAACTAACAGAAAGCCAATTCCCATTATTAAAAAGTTTAAAAACTAGTTGCAAGACAGATAATAAGAAAATAAAATTGTGTTTATTTATCTAATATATAAAATTCTCGTGTCGCCAAACTCCTCCAGAATGTATTGTACCTATGAAATATTGTGTGCATATCGGGTAGGTCTGAGAATAGGCCAACATGTATTTTTTATACCCCTAAATGATAAAGGTGACCCACTCCTAAATATTGTTTTTTTTTTGCTTAAATTGTCAAAATATCGTTTGCCCGGTCACTTAGTCTACATATGTAGATGACGGTGACTTGAGTGATTAATTTTTGTCAATTAAATTACTCTGTAAACGTGTATCGGTAAAGGCTACGACTCACATAACATTTTGAAGTTATTACCCTCACTTTAAACCCCATTATGTCAGCAGTCATATTGACTTCACAGTTCCTGTCATCGGCAGAACAGGACGGAAACTAACTAACGATATTTCAAAACAGCACGCTCAACGTATACCCTTTACCTCTTTCGGCGTACTCAATTTTAAACGTAAGATGCATATCACACAACGCCATTGCCATACAAAATATTCTATTTACAATACATACGTTTCCTTCACGGGAATATTTTTAAAATTTCACGCGCGGCGACAATTTGAGAGAGAATCTTGAATCTCGAATTTTGCAGGTCGACCGGTAAATCAGAAATTTATATTCGAATATCAGAAAATGTTGGGGTTTTTTTTGCTTACTGTAAGAGAAATCGTGACAATCGGTTTTTGGTGCGCGGAATTTTAAAACTTAAATCCTTTTGTGTTCTGTACAATAAGAGATCCGAACATGAGCAGGATGAGAATGGTGACTTGTGTTTTGTGTTTAAATATATACCTACCTGGATTCTCGGAAATATCAGGTATTTGTTCTGTGACCTAGGTAACAAGAAATGCCTAGTAATCGTTTCCTCCATTGCATGGTTGTGAATGGCTTTAGTCTGAATACTGAAGACGTCTTTGTTTCAATCTTTCATCAATGGGGTCAAGCCGCCCTGAAATATTCTACAGTAATGAGAGAAATCTATTATTTTTATAAGACTTTTTGTAAAGTCTTGGGCTTAAAATGGTTCAGAAGGACCTTTTGGCATTAAGATCTAGTACCGTAAATACCAGTTTATACATTAAATAAAAACTTAACTAATTTATATAGCAGGGTATTTTATTTTTCTTTTCTATTTAGAAGCTGGCATACTCTGTAAGGCCTACCTTACAGAGTATGCCAACTTCTTCATAACCTATAGTAATTAACTAATAAATAAATATTATTTTAACACATTGTGATGCAGCAACTATGTATTTCGTATAACAATCTCGATTCTCCCGCACTAAACAGAAATAATATGTATATCTTAATGAAAGCCCCAACATCATATCTACTTCTATAATAATTAAAAGGTATTTCAAAATCACAAGAATACGTCCAAACAAAAAGATAAAAACAATACATTAATTTCTTTCATAATTTGGACTCAAAAGCAGTTTAAGAATAATATTAATTCTAAGGTTTAATTTATCGTACGCCCATAAAATTTAATGCTCAAATGGAACCCTTTCTAAGACTGCTTAGCTATGGAATGATAAGAAAGAATTCAATAATAACTTGAGAGCTCAGACCTTGTGACCTTGACCTCTGTGAAATTATGACCTTGGGGATCACAACAGTCAAAATTCATAGACTGTGACGACTTTATGTTCAGTGATACATTTCGTACCGAATGGAAATCGATTTTTGTACTTTGGATAGGTGCGAAAGAAACAAAGTTGTGTGATGGTTAAAATACATTTATTTAGCCACTTTCACATATAATTATTTTGTCTTTCATGCAAGTTAATAAAGCAAATAAGGATTGCGAGAAACATAAAAAAGGGAAAGGAAAAAGAGCTTTTTCTCAAATGTATTTCCAAAAGAACTACATTCACAAACGTACAGCCTCGTTCCATATTACATGCATGGGACTTTAAACATAACTGGTGAAATATGTGTACTATAGTACCTCTGAATTACCCTTCAGGAAATACAGGCTTGTTGTTATGTCATAAATACCAAATGCCAAAACTATTGTATGTACAACCTACCACCTAAGTTCACATTGTGGAATTATTGAGGTGCCCAATAATAGATCTCTCGTCTTCTTTTGCTCAGACCTTCACAAAAACACCTTATGCGTACAACAGTGCATTGTTTTCCAACTGTTAATATTTGTCGAGGTTAGACATGGGTAGAATAGCTCACTGAAGTAAAAAGAATGATCAGCTCTTTCACTCTAGTGAAAAAGTGATCAGCTCTACTTTAGCTCACTAGCTCAGTGACTCAGTCGCTTAAATGCCGGCTGTTAACTCATTTGACTCACGCCTCACGCCCGTCAAAGTTGACGGCTCGGCTCGCATAGTAGTCAATAGCTCTCTGGATGTTTGGGCTCTGGGGCGCATGCATTTTATTTCCTCAAAAGTACCGAAAAATGAGTAAGTACTAAGTACTGTTTCTCTTTATTATGGCTTTACATAACAACGCGAGAATTTTAACAATGCGATTCCTATTGATAATGTGACAAAGTTACTTAATCTCAATGATTATAAAGATTTATAGTGACGTTTGTCGTGCAGTACATATGATTCGAAAAAGACAAGTTGCTACTTGCCCAGGTTCGAACCCATGACCTCAACATCACTCCCAGCGGTGAGGGAAAACATCGTGAGTAAACCTGGACATATAATTAATATAAGTCTGAAATCGCCAACCCATCTTGAGCAAGCGTGGTGATTCATGTTCGTGCCTTCTCTGTGTGAGAAGAGGCCTTTGCCCCGTAGTGGGACAGTAACAGGCTGGTATTATATTATTTTTATTATGTCGTTCGAATGTTGAAAACATCGTAAACTATAACTTACTCAACTTTATTAGGAAACCCTCAGTAATATATCTAGAAGTCAGGTTGCACTTTGGCACTAAAGTGTTAGTAGTCGCGCGGGTCGAACCTACGGCAAATTGAAACTGCCCTCCGGTTTGATTCGCACACCGGTCACGGCCGGACGCCGGGACGGTACGGTCAGCATAAAAATACGGTGCCAGATAGAGTATTAAATTCACAGGTAGTTCCTGCACGGAAAAAATACGCCCTAGATTTCGTTTTCCTTATTTTTAATAGGTTTTAATGTGATTAGGAAAGTTTGTTCTGAAATAAAAAACGCAGTGAATCGAGTGGGTTAATTGTTTTGCTATTTTAATCAACAAAATTCTTTACTTAAATGAGTATATTTTGTAATATAACACTGTTAAATACACCGCGAAACTTGGGTGTTCTAAAGGCGAGCATAGGCCGGATGATGTTATCACTGATATTCTGATAAAGTCTTCTATGAATCCTTTCCTGGACATTTTAGAAATAAAGCTGCCACGCGCTGTTTACGTTTAAATCAGAATCATCACGTACATCTATTAAAACCGAAACTTAGAAATAACAACCAAATAATACCATACATCCTCATCTTCCCCACTCTATCAAATGAGTCTGCTGTCGGTACACCGACGCCGGACTGTGTCCAGCTAGGACGAATTGGCATGCATTGCGCCCGGCCTTTTTACATGCCTATTCCGAAACCGGCTGGTCTACAAGTGTTGAGCTGTGGCGGATAGTAGAAGGACAAAATGTATCATGATTTTCTTTTATCAAATTATTCGAATGGCGACGTTCCAGGAATAGATAGTGAAATTGTTGAAGGAGCTTCCATTACATTTTACAGCTTTTAGTTATTTATGTTCTTAAAAATAACGTTGCCCCACACTAGGAATTTCTCCTGTATCGTGGGTGCGTTTACAAACATTTAAACTCACGTACAAACAGCCAGACTTGAAAGAACTATCTGTAGGTCATACAAATATTTATTTCGTGTGGAAATCGAACCAGCGACACGCAGCGCAGTAGCCAATCGCTCAGCCACCGAATCGTGCTCGAACCGTCTTGACAAACATTAATAAGAGATACAAAGTACCTACTTAATACAATAATCAGAAAATATGGCGATAATGGTTCCGATAATTGCAGTGCAATGGTTGAGCAATTAGCTTCTGCGATGCGTGTCGCTGGTTCGATTTGTTTCAAGTCTGGATATTTGTGTATGTGAGTACAAATGGTTTTAAGCTACCCACGTTAATTAAAACTAAATTAAATATCCATGAGTCGGAAGGGTCTATAGTGGTCTACACTTCCACAACCAACTTCAAACTATTCTTCTTGAACGAATGTTTATTTTTAACTTACTCGTACATATGTCTTTTGTTTCTTTTTTCCAAACATAAAAGTTCGTGCCCCTGCCAGTATGTGTTAACAGTAGATAAATGTCTTGCTGAACTATTGAACTTAATCATTTTAAAATACTTATCTCATTGTAAAATTGCTTTTCCCGCTACAGCCTTCAAATTGCGTCGCACCCTATGAAAACGACCATAACATAATAGGCACGTTCGCCAAAAACGATATCTGTATCTCGTCTATTTGTTTATTGTACTATTTGATATTGCCCCCCACAGTATTATTAGCGTTATTTATTTAAATAGTTACGTTACAAGATTATTTTCATCATCTGCCTAGCCTTTTTCCCAGGTTTTTTGTTGGGGTCGGCTACCAGTGTAACCAGTTGCAGATGATTTACATGAAGCGTCTGATTATCTGACCTCCACAATAGGGTGGAGCGATTTTTTTATTTTTTCATTATTGCTTCAGCATACCTGTTAAAAGTTGCTATTTTAGGTCATCACTAAACACAAGAAAAATCAGTTAGCTCATGCTATGTTTAGAGGTGCCCCCATTATTATGAAGTTTTGAAAAATTTTGGCAAATCTCGTGAAATTACAAACATTTTATAACTACTGAAAGACGTCCTGAGCGATGCCATTATTAGAGTAAAATTATCAAGATTGAAGTTGAAACGTACCTGGTTCAGATCCTTAGGTAACGGGGTGCGGGGGAAGGGTATTTCATATTTCGCTCTCACACACCAGCGGAGTGACAGTTTTGTCATTGATCGTTCAAAGTTGCGCCGTGAAAGAACTAAAGTCTGATCAATTTTGCAAGAAGCTAATTGCAACAAAATGCTTCATGGTTTAAATTTTGATGGAAGAAAGGATAAAACTATGGTTCGTATTGAGAAAAAAGAGAAATTTTACAGAAAACGGGTAATAGAAGATCATTATGTGATTTTATCGGAACCAGGAGGTAACAATCACGGGCACGTCGCATGTGAGTCGGGTACTGCTAAAGGTATTAAAGATACTATAATAAATCACTTGAAATCTAAGACCGTAAAACTGAGTGACATAGCTGTTGTTGGCTGCGATGGAACAGTAGTGAATACAGGTTTCAAAGGGGGTGTTATTCGTTTGATGGAAGAAGAACTGAAAATACCATTACAGTGGTTTATCTGTCAGTTACATTGTAATGAATTACCACTGCGACATTTATTATTACATTTAGATGGAAAAACTACCGGGCCCAAATGCTTTTCGGGTGCCATCGGATCTCAATTACAAAATTGTCAAACAAATAGCTTTTTATTTTTATTAAATTCACCATTATACCCACAATATTGCCTGAAATTACTAAGAAAGAGCTGAGTACCGACCAAAAATATCTTCAAAATATAATGACTGCTATCAGCACTGGTATTTTTGCTTCTGATTTAGCTAATATGGAACCTGGAGCGCTAAACCATTAAAGATGGCTAACAACAGCTAATCGTATTCTTAGATTGTATGCCACTAAAACTGACCCAGAAGAAAATTTAGTGGTATTAGCTACGTACGTGATGAGAGTTTATGGTCCGATGTGGTTTACAATAAAATGTAATTCCTCGTGAATTAATGGAGCCAAGCATCTCTGGAAAACCATTAGTCTTAGTCGCTATTTGAATCCAATATGAAGACAATAATTGACAGGGTAATACAACGAAATGGATATTTCGGTCACCCAGAAAATCTTTTCATTGCCATGCTTGGTGATGACAGAGATGCTATTCGTGATCTTGCATACCGAAGAATTATAAAAGCAAGATCAGAGAATGCTCCAGCACTTCGAACATTTAAGGTGCCTCCGTTAAATTTCGATGCCAAAGATTATACTGACATTATTACGTGGCGAGACTGCGAGATAACAGAGCCACCCCCTTACTTTAAATATGTCTGATGAAACCTTGAAAGACATAGTCAAAAACGGTCTTGGCATATGTCATAATATTATTGTTTTTCCATGCCACACCCAAGCGGTAGAGCGCTGCATCAAGTTGGTGACAGAAGCATCAACGAGACTGCGAGATAACAGAGCCACCCCTTACTTTAAATATGTCTGATGAAACCTGGAAAGACATAGTCAAAAACGGTCTTGGCATAATTATGTCATAATATTATTACGATTGACGACCTATGTGGCGCAGCCGGCGAAGGTCCGCCTGCGACGCAAGAGGTTGCGGGTTCGATTCCCGCCCTGGGACAAATGTTTGTACGATCTACAAATATTTGTTCCGGGTGTTCTGGGTATTTGCTATGTATAATAAAAAATATCTATCTATGTAATGTATCGTATTAAGTATATCAGTCATCTAGTACCCATAACACAAGCTCTGCTTAGCTTGGGGCTAGATAATGCTGTGTGGATTGTCCAGCATTATTTATTTATTTATTTTATTCATTTATTGTTTTTCCATGCTACACCCAAGCGGTAGAGCGCTGCATCAAGTTGGTGACAGAAGCATCAAGTGAAGTTTGTGGGAAAAATCGAGATGGTTTCATTAGGGCAAGACTAGTTTCGCGTCAATGAATGCCTAGTTTTAATACAAAAAAGCAATTCGATATTTAAATTTGTATTTTTAATGTTTCTGGCTAATTTTTATAATATATTTTTTTCAACTGTGCTGGGGCACCTCAAAACATTAAAATAGGTGGGTGAATTTTTGTTCTTTAGTTTTATATTATTATAAGGCAACTTTTAAGCGCTATGCCGTTGAAAAAAAAAGATTTTTTTAAATCTCCATACATTATCGCTCCACCCTACTCCACAATCTAGTTACTGGGTAATATGAAGCGAAGAAGAGTATTAGAGTTAATTTGTAGTTGACTGACTGCGAGATATTATTCTATTTTGTTTCCTCTCGTTTCCTCCATATCCGTAGGTACTGATGTAAAAAAGTTTGTATGTAAATAGAATTAATGTGCGACCTAAAGGAATCGGAAATTTATACTATTTTGAAATGGGAACTACATATGTTTAGCAAACAATGTTTTTTTCTTTTGATTTTTTTTTATGTCAATGGCTGTTTATACCGAAATACAAAAAAGAGTTTGTGCAACTTATTTTTAACTTTAATTAGCCCATTTATTCTATGCCTCAAAATGCTAGTAGTACCCGATCCAGCACTTAAAGTACATACATAGACTTACGCCTTTTTCTCATGGCGGTTACCAGAAACTACAGAACGCATCCTCAAACACACTACGATCCTTACATCTTCCTTACGCTTCGCTCACGTTCATACATCTGGACATACACGCACGCCGGTTGCGAGTACTACGCACCTGACCTCATTGAAGAACATGACCAATAAGGTCAGCGTTTGTCGTTCTAGGGCGTCCCCACCCACAATAAAGAGTATTCTATTCTACTCAAATAGTAGTCACCTATGAATCTATACCTACTTTATTATTTTCCAGTTTGTTTTAACTGCCTTTGCATCAGTTTTCAGTTAACCCATGGCCTGCCCCAACTAACCTGCACATTTGGCATCAAATTAATCGTACATTGATTAAATGTTTATGGGTATTAGCTGGTGTACACACCATCATCATTTATGCATAGCACGACAGCAGACGGACATTACGTGACGTGTCCCCGTAGACTTAATCTCATGCTTATGTATAGCTAGCCTATGCGGAGCCATTTATCTAGTTAGGGAAATGGGGATAGATAGCTGGGTATGGATAGGGTTATAGTTTTCAGATTAAATCTAAACTGTTTAATGGTTTGAATACAGCTGTTTTATTCTGGAATATATTGTGACATTCAGACCCTTTTGAGTTTTAGTATAAAGGATTCGTAGCTTTTTTTTCTTTAGGTAACCTTTTGTACGAGGTTGTCAGAGAATACAGGCCGGATGATGTTATCACCAATATTTTGAAAGAGTCTATTATCTAATTGCATGATAATTTTGTTTAAAAAAATTCCACGTGCCGTTTACATAGGCCAGAAACATCAATTACATTTTTTTAAACGGAATCAAGTGTACATGACATGCGAACGCATGTGACATATATGTGACTAAAATGCGGTAGTCTAGAAGTACTTAGAACACAAAATAAATGTTTAAATCGTTATTTTTGTGTTTCTTTGTTTATATTAAAATTGAAGCTCCCATACGTATTTAAATGCATGAAACAAATTAAAAATACACTAAGGATATTGATAAATTTATGATAAAAAGAAGCAAACAAAGAAGAAACTAAACATTCTTAATAAAAAGGCTTGGCGTGGAGGGCACACGCGTGTCGCGCTTGCTCTTATGCTCTCTCCTTCAAAAGGTTAAAGCGATTCTATAAGACATTTTAACATAAACAGGCAGATAAAAGTATTGTTCAGTCTTACCTACAAGCCAAAATCATACCTAAAACCACGATATACCACCACGTTAACTTCACCTAAAAAATCCGCTTCACCTTCACTCCAACAAAATTTTCACGGGAAGATTTTTACAGAACAACACTGCTGATGAAAATTTAACAATTCCATGTAAGCGTATTCACTTCTAACATTCCTTGACCCATCTTACACCAAACGGTACAACTGTAACCGAGTTCTACGTACCTATTGTGGTATGTATGCACATGTATCGCCCAATAACCTACGATGGCACAGGACAAAGCTCCATTTAGAGCAATCAGGGGATTAATTGCTCAGATTAGACAACGTCACTTGACCGCCTGGAACGTTTGGACCGCTGCGGACGAGGTCGATGCAGTTGGCGTTGTTATTAAATTGCTTCTGGTGATAGCTCGAACTAATTTTCGTTATTGAAATGGTTTTCAAAGTACCAAATGGCAAAATTTACTTAACATCACGGCTGGATTCGAAGGTTTAGGCAGAAGTATGAAGTCTGTAGTGTATAGAACGTGTCCAATGTAATAGAGGCGAGCCTCTTGTCATCAATCGGGCACACACCCAGACCCCTTACTTACTACGACTTATTTTTTTACAGCAGAGCATTGTCCTAATTTCGACAAAAGGTGGAAAGTCACTCACGGCTCTTGCTAAATTGACCCAGGCCCGGCAGAAACGAGACCTGCCCTAGTTTTTTCACTTCACGTTTTAGACACGCCGATCTTATGGCAGGTCCTGTTTACAGCAGATGATATCTAGGGCCTGATAAGGATAGCAGAAAGATGTAAAGTTGAATCCATTGTTGCTTACTAATATACCCATCGTGTTTGAGCTCGTTGTCATCGCTTCGAATATTCATTGCAGTGATAAATAGAGTCTGGGGATGGAGATCAGCAAGGTGAAAAGTGGAATGCTTTGTTGGCCATCAGTGTAAGTATCGTGTGGGTAGAGGGAGCATCATACCCTTTCTCCCTCTCCGCTACCTCCTTTGCATTAATCACCAGAAGATAATGCAAGCTAGGTGGTTTGTAAGCTAAGGAAGAGTGGAGTCCCTTAAGACAGCGATCAATTGCTTACTTCAAAAGAAGACTTCCAGCACTAATTTATGTTTGTACTGCTGAAGCAGAATTAATTGTTTTTATTATAAAAGAGGCAACGGCATTACGGTTATCGCTTCCAACCATGTACTGAATCACGATTTGAGACTATGTACCTAAAGTCGAAACATTTTCTCCGATGGAAGCAATTATTTTCGAGAAAAAAATGGGCTCTCAATTTTATTCGCTTTGCAAAACCTAATAGATGACTAAGGGGTTGTTAGACTACTCAATAGACAAAATACAATAGGTATAATAGGTACACTATTAACAGTACAATGGATAAGTTTAATGTAACAAGCGATTTCGTAAATTTATATCCCTGAGATGGATTATTAGGCATGTTCAGGTCTAGGGCTTATCCAGTATACGTCATGGTTATCTTTAATGCTCCTAAGAGTGTTTTCACTGTATCGTGGTAATATAGCATTTTATAGTAAACTCCAGAACCAGACCAGTATAAGCTGGCCCCACATTCTATTGAAATTCTGTACAAATACAAGTACAAATTCTATATTAATTCTATAGTAGTGTGACGGGTTGATGAGCTCCCTAATAGAGTTGAGCTACACGACGACTGATGCAAGCATGCAGTCTGTCGGGACAGGGCAACACAAAGCTGAAGTGGCTCTTCTATCATAACGCCTTTTCAGACGTTGCCCTAAATTGTTGGACACACATCTTAATATAATCTTCAGAGTTTAAAAGGCACCGTACAATCTGAGTTTTTTTCGGCAATACTTCGGATCAGTCAGATAGGAAATGCCGGCCATCTTGTTTTTAAAATTGACCAAACATTAACAACAGGAAAACATCTACTTACAGAAATAAATACCATTTAATAATTTCAATTCAGTGCTTAAAGTCATCTCTTCAGTTTTTCAGAGGCCCAACAGGACTAAAGTGTTACATATTTAGGTAGGTACGTGAAGAAATTGGTCTAGACAAGACTGGTGAATGTACCGACTATTGCTGTCTATCGGATTGGCCTTTGTTTAGATTCGGTCTAGGACTGAAAGTTCTGAAACGTTGACGTATGTATTTTTTAGGATTTTGCAAAGTAAATGTAAATATACTCAGAAGGGGTGAAACTACAGTTTGTTTTAGCTTGAAAGTATTGAATTCAGACGTAGCGATTGAAATAAATTAATTGTATATTCAAATTTCTTTTCAAGATATTATTGTAAACCTCTTACATACAATTTTCTTTGTGAACAATTCTCTTTTTGAGGAGCTAGTTGCTAAATAAAAACAGCCGCACGGGTTGATTAAAGGTTAAGCTACACTTGCCGAGGCCAGTTTGTGGATGAGTGAATGTTCATAACATATCGAGACTACTCCATGCCTCGGAAAGCATGCTAAGCCGTTGGTCGTGGCAGTCAATCATAGATCTTTGACAGTCTGATCTGCGACAGTTATGGGTAGTCAGAAGCTTGAAAGTCTGACAACCAGTCAACCAAGGGGTACAGTATTGCCCAGTTACTGGGTTGTGGAGGTCGGATAGGCAGTCGCTCCATGTAAAATACTGGTCGTCAGCTGCATCCGGTTAGACTAGAAGCCGACCGCATCATAGTTGAGAAAATAGATGATGAATTAGTTTATTTACACAATTCTGACTGTCTCGTTTATATAGTGGTTGCAAGTGCTACAGCTGAACATGAGGTCCTGGATTAGATTCTCAGGTCGACTAAAGATTTATTGATGTGGTTTATGTATCTAGAATTTCTTAGTAGCAGCCCGAAGTCTGGATCTATTTGTGTCTGGTTGATATCAATGGACTCGCCTGCCATTACATACATGGGACTTAAACGTAGCTAGCGAAATGTGGTTGCACTATAGGTAGGTACTACTCTATCTTACCCTTCGGGGAATGCAGGCGTGATGTTATTTCTTATGGAATACCTACTTAATTTAATTAAAATAATTATAAACAAACGTACAAGTTTTGTTTTGTTTTTTTTTTTTTTTAAATACGTTGCCCCACACTAGGAATTTCTCCTGTATCGTAGGTGCGTTTACAAACATACAAACTCACGTACACAAACAGCCAGACCCGGAACCACTACCTGCAGGCCATACAAATATTTTTTCCGTGCGGGAATCGAACCCACGACACGCGGCGCAGCAGTCAATCGCTCAGTCACTGCGCCATCCGTGCCGTCAAGTAAAGGCTTACCAATCATAACATTTCACTATCAGTCTATTACAAACAAGGTTTTAATTTAACCAAACCGCAGACGAATCAGTCCCAAACGAATTAAAAATACCAATAGAATTATCGAATTTTCTCAAGTAATAATAAACCTTTCTTTGTGCCCGTAAAACGCTAACTAAAGCGAAAAATTCTCTTCAAAAAATGTTGAACATTTAATTGAAAGCGAGTTTGAACCCGCTTCTCAAATTAACGTTGATTGTGATAGATTGCTGACTAATTACCGTCTCATTTTTCAGTCATTTATCACTGTAGTTCCTGTAACTTGAAACACTTTTAACTTATTTCAGGAAAATTGCAGTGAAGGTATTATTATCTCTTTTTATTCTATAAACTTACTTACTAATTATACACATTTTAATATAAAAGAAAAACATAAAACATTTTTTTTTTTTTATGTTTAATTTTATCTTACAATATTTTGTCTCGCCAAACTTGGCAGTTTGATGGCGAGAAGCGCTCGTATGATATTCACAAAAACTAAAATTACACTATACATTACTATCTTAACATTAACATTTTAGATGTAGACTTAAATTAACCAGCCGGTCATCCTAGTTCAAAACTCAATGTTCACTCATTAGTAAACAATGAATTTCGATCCAAGATACCCGCCGACGCATCTCACTCATCTCATCTCGAGATAACGATTTCTTAATTTAGATTTTAACACACCTTTACTTAGCTTAGGATTATTTCTTAAAAAATCAATTTGATTAAATACTTTCGGTACTAAGTATCTGGACGTTCTTTTTCCGTAGTAATTTGTTACTTTAGGTTGGGCTAGTCTTTTCTCTCTTACACTTCTTGTATTATATTTGTTATCAACACCAACTTTGTATTCATCATTATAATAGTGTTTTAAACATATCAGATATTCAACTTTCATATCTATTGGCAAGATTTTACAAATTGAAAATAATTTTTGGTATTCTTTGTTACACTTTCTCTTAATCTGTTTGTTTACTAGAAACTTGATCAATCTTATCTGTAAATTCTTTATATCTTGCAAATATGATTTAAACGTTCGCCCGTACACAATAATTCCGTAACTAATAAGTGAGTCAGCCAAAGCATAATAAACAACTATACTATATATATAAATATAACTATAAATAAATAAATAAATAATGCTGGACAATCCACACAGCATCATCTAGCCCAAGCTAAGCAGAGCTTGTGTTATGGATACTAGATGACTGATATACTTAATACAATACAATACATAGATAGATATTTTTAATTATACATAGTAAATACCCAGAACACCCGAAACAAATATTTGTAGATCGTACAAACATTTGTCCCAAGGCGGGAATCGAACCCGCAACCTCTTGCGTCGCAGGCGGACCTTCGCCCGCCGCGCCACAACGGTCGTCAAAACTACTATAACTATACTATATAAATATATGTGTTTACTCAATACACTGTTCAACTGATAAAACTTGCCCAGTACAGATCTCAATCTATTACAAATTTCAGTTACATGCATTTTCCAATTAAAATGTTTTTCTATAGTGAGACCTAAGTATTTAAATGTTGTTACGTACTCTACTTTTACACAACCGCAGTTCACTTTATTATTATGCAAGCATTCATATGTGTGTCCAACTATGTCAAGATTCTGTCTGTGCACAGCTTTAGCTCGTATATTGTATGGCGAGTGTATATGTATGCATTTTGTTTTTGATAAGTTCAGTATTATTCCATTGTCATGTGCCCACTTGGTGATGCTTTCGAAGTCCTCTTGTATGCACTGCTGCACCTCTACTATATCCTTAGAAGCATAAACCACGCACATGTCATCTGCATACATAAACACTCGACACTTATTTACAACATTCGTCACACTGTTCACGTGCATTATATATCCCACCGGTCCAAAAACTGATCCGGTCCGGATTTAAAAATAGTAGTCCATCGGTATCGGAAACATGGTCCAAGTTAGGGCTCCAGAGAGAGGAATCGCCTAACAATACGAACCGTGTCCCGAAGAAGTGCTTTCTGAATCAAGCCCTTAATCCAGCTGCCTAACGAAAGCCTCCTTAGGTGTTGGTCGAGGTTCTAGGCTATTAAGCCATTGGCTGACACGACTATCGGTACAATGATTGCTGAGTCCACATCCCACATGTCGACAATCTCGCGAGCCAGGTCAAGATACTTCATTTGCTTATCTTTCTCGGCTTTCACGAGGTTCCCGTCATGCGGGACATTTATATCAACAATCGTTGCGCGCCTCTCAATTTGATCTATCACCACTTTATCAAGCTTATTGGCTACTATTGGATACTATTGGCTTATTGGATACTATAGTCAGTGATGATACAGCAGTACAACGTACAGTCCGAATGTAACGTGACACTGCCACTTTCGAGAACTGGGTCGGGCGCATACTAGTAGTACGGCACTTCCGATTCCACAAGACTGTTCCAGCAAGTTGCTGATGGATAATCCTGGCTACTAGGTTGTGCCTATGCAAGTACTCCTTGTTATTGGTTCCCTAGAACCTTCCATAGAGAAGACGCTAGAGTCCCAGCAGTGGGAATTTGGTGCTTTGATGATTAGCTCTTCTCTAACGAGGGGGATACACCTACGTAAGATAAGTTCAAATTCTAATGTGAATTGTAATGTGGGGGCGAAGTTTCGTGGTTTGTTTGACTGTTGTTGTATTTTTGTCATAATTTGACATTTAAATTAATCTTGAATATTTTTTGTTATTCTACTTGTCTGATTTAATTGATGTTTGAATTTTGAAACACTAGGGCCATGGGGTCCGTGTGCCCATTTAGTTTTTCGAGAAATCGCGAAACGTTTGATCGACTCTTCACGTGACCAGAGGGCTGGCCTTTTTTTGGCCAAAGAATCAGCATTGCCATTCAACGTGGCAATGCTGCCAGCCTTCTGGGCACTTTTCCCGTTGACAACGATGCGGATGAATTTTTTGATGCCCTATGATTATTAATTTTATTTTATTTCTTCATATATTAATAATTGTTTGAATTGCTTATGATGTACCTATCTCATCCTCATCCTCTTGCCCTTATCCCAATTTTTCATTTGGGGTCGGCGCAGCATGTCTTCTTCTTCCATACATCTCTATTTCCCGTCATCTCAGAAGTCACCTCCTTCTTAGCCATATCAACTTTCACACAATCCATTCATCGTTTCGTGGGTCTCCCCCTACTCTTGTAACCCTCTACATTCGTACTCAAAACTTTCCTCACAACATGATCCTCATTTCTTTGCATCGCGTGTCCATACCATGACAGCCGATTTCCACACAACTTCTCTGTCACAGGCGCCACTTTCAGACTTCCTCTTATATATACTGCTTATGATGTACCTATATTATATGCAAATGTAATTTATTGTAATCGTTAGCAAATTAATTTTAATAAGTCGATTTTTTTTTTTATAATATGTTTAATAGTCAATAATTAAATTGATCGAATGTTATTATAATACATATTTGTATGCCGTAAAGGTAAAACATGTCTGTGATCTCTTCTGCAATGTACTTAACATCTTCCATACTTTGTGTGTGTATACTCATGTTTCTAACAAATAAATAAACTCTGAACTCTGAACTCAATCATATCGATCATCAATACTAAAGACAAAAAGAAAGAATTGCCAATGATGTGGTCACACAGGAGGAAATACCCCATAAGAAAAATAAAACTAT
Organism: Phlogophora meticulosa; assembly: GCA_905147745.2. Classification (NCBI taxonomy): domain Eukaryota; kingdom Metazoa; phylum Arthropoda; class Insecta; order Lepidoptera; family Noctuidae; genus Phlogophora; species Phlogophora meticulosa. The sequence goes on from LR990521.1 coordinate 4,522,362, forward strand.
CACTCTATCACACTCGTGTAGTAATTTATAAATCTGTGGAGACCTGCCTGTAGCTACCTAAATATAAGAACACCCTATTAAACCTAACAAGACTGACAACTCACAGAACTCACTTAAAAATAAACGTATAACAATCAGATTTCATATGATAATTGTGTGAGACAAACTGAATCGTCACAGACGTTATTAAGCGCTGAGGAAAATTTAGAAATGTAAGCTTAATTAAAATTTCTTCTTAACAATCATGTCTAAGCGAAATACCGAGTAACTGAGGGGGGAGTAAGCCGGATATTTGTGACAAGTCATGAGAAATTCGCGGGTTAAATGGTTTTATGTGACTTTTGTTTTAATTTAAGTTTGTAGTTATAACGAGTTGAGTACAATACATAGAAAAGTTACAGACTATTAATAATTTTGGTATCACATAACACCCCATGACATAAAAAACTAGCCTATATACCATAGTAAGATTACAAAGTTATAAGAGTGATAAGGTTTGTTATGTTGGTATAGGTGCCAACAAGCTATTTCATAGTGAATGCTAATTAACAAGACACCAAAATACTGTGTTACACGTCATGTTGTGACTTTAATTAACGTCCAATCGTTTGCAGCATATTTTTTTTGGTACAAGCATGTCACAGGTCATCCTATAATGTTGTCGGCTACTTTTATTTCTTTTTTTTTATGCCAGATAGGCTTGCAGGCTTGGTTTGATTGATTGATTGAAGACTGTATAGTTCGTGAAGAACATGGATTCTGATGAGGAGTTCCACAGTTTGGCCGTCCGCACTATTAACGTGGAATCGAAAAGCTTGATTTGGGTGCTTAACCAAACTCTCTTTTCAGTCAGGGCATAAAACTTATGAACTAATTGACTACGCGCTGAATATCCTTGATGGGAATATAGTAAAGTGGACATTACGTATTTTTCTAACTCCCTTTTCTGATTAATTTCGTTGCGGGATCCAAGACAGTTGAATCGTTTCTCCGGAACTCGTCGGACTTCATTTTCCCAACGCTTTTCTGGTGATCATCACTGTTGATTCTGGTTTTCAGGAGTTGCAGGGATTTAAGAATAGTGGCGGGCTTGTCCCAATATAAAAAAAAAAACTAGTAAATTATAGGCTGAATCCGATCAAATACTAATAAAAGTCTGAATAATAAAACAATCTGGCCACGTCGCTTTTAACTTGGCCCACATCGCTAAAATTTCGAAGTTTCAGCGGAACAAACAGTAAATTTTGATGATAAGTCGTTTTAAGAATCGAAATAACTGCAACACTCAGGGTGGGGAGGAGTGCAAAAGTTGCTAAGATACTTCGCATCAAATTAATTGATTCATTGAAAATTAAAATCTTAGACGCCCTTTTTTAACTGCAGCCCCTGTTTTTAATTTGGATTTGTATTGTAAACGGATTTATTAATAGTCGTTGAATGAGTCTTTCAGTACCTACTCTTGAGAAGTTCCAAACATTTTAATTTTGAAATAACTGAAGGGGTTGCTGAGATATATTTATTTTTTGAACTCATTATTGAATCTTTCTTGAGAGGCGTGTAGCATTATAATAACAAACGCACGGTCAATGGAAGATTAAATTAGGTTTACCGGGGTCAGTTTCTTGATGGGTAAACATTCATTATATATCAAGCACCCTCCGTGCCTTGGGAAAGCAAGTTAAGCAACTGATCCCAGTTATCATTTGCAGATCTTTGACAGTCGTGACGGGTAATTTGAAACCCAAAAGTCTCACCAAAGGATATTGTGTTACCCAATAACTCGGTTGTTGAGGTCAGATAGACCTTAGTCCCTATATAAATCCCTATAAATTCTACTGCTTCCCATAATTCGGCAAATTCTAGATGGCTGATGATGATGATGAAGACTTAAAGTAATCATTGCCTGATGATTCATTTGATAGTAAAATATGTGTGTGACATATTTTCCCATTTAATCAATCATCAGTCGTAGTGTTAGTTATTTCGTCTTTATAGCCTGGTTACAACTCCTATTAATTTTGATGTGTTCAGGCAATTAGACAGACCGCCACTTAAAGTGATCGTGAATACCGAGCACGACACAGGTGCACGGGCACTCATTCATTTAGGTCATATACGAGTATATACGGAGACTAAACCAAGATTTCTCAACCTGGATTCGGACCCCTGGGGGTTCGAAGGTGAAATCCAGTAACTTTGCAAAGAAAATGAACAATAGCGCCAAATGACATACCATTTTTGATCGTTTTTTGTTTTTATTTCGTTTGAAAAATAACATTATAAATGAAAAGGTTGGGAAAGGATGGTCGAAAACTAAACATGGGTTATGTTTGAGTTATATTAGTTTCAACTAAACTAAACTCGTAAAAAAGACGTAACTTACTGGTGCAATATGCATTGTGTTGTATTTAAGGTAAGTCGTCAAGTTGTGAATTATTATTCCTGATTAAAGTTAGTTATAACTTTATTATTCAGTTTGATATTCTTAGAATAATATTTATAGGGATGATTAGTAAGGCAATCGCATCCAAAAGATTATAATAGAGCCTCTTAGCAACACATTAAAACTAAATTAAGTGTCAAGAAGAATTATCGTAGGTAAAGACAAAAATATCTAGTTATTTTAACAAAATTAACGCTACAAGACGAGACTAAACATTAATTCAGAAATAATTAAAGAAACGATTAGAGTTCTTCAGCCCCTTGTAGAGGAGAGGCCAAAATTGTTAGCGCGAAACAGGGCTGTCTCTAGCAATAAACTTTGCTCAGGAATTTCATTAGTTTCGTTCAATAAATTAAGAGGTTATGCTCGCGTGTGTCGGCCCTGCAATTACCTCGTCTACGCGGAGGTGTAATGAAGAACCTCTCGGTAAGAGGATGGAGGAACTACGAAAATAATTTAGATATGACGTTGTTTAACTTGTTAGGGAAAATATAATACAGAATTGCTGCAGCTTTTCTTGGCTTTTGTTATGATGTTAGTACTATACACAAACAGAAGACTCTCGTTATAATAAAAGCCGCTTAAGCCAATCGAAGGTAGACGACCATTCATAACATAGCGAAACCTCTTCGTGCTTTGAAATGCACGTTAAGGCGTTGGCCTGATCATTCGATCTTTGACAGTTGTCGCGACAGAAGTGCGGAACCTGATAACCAGTCTAACGAAGGAGTATCGTATTACCTAGTAACTGGGTTGTGGTGGGTCAGATAGGCAGTCACTCCATGTAAAGTACTGGTGTTCAGCTGCATCCGGTTGGAATGGAAGACGTCATATTTGAGGAAAGGCTAGGCAGATGATGAAGCTATTGTTAATATGTTTCTACCTAATACCCAATTGAACTCTACAGATATACCACTGGGAGAGATTATCTGTTCTCAGAATTTGGTCCCGATGGCTGCTCACAATAACTACTTAAAAACTTCACAGCAAGCCCTATGAACGGGCTTCGGCTTTATAGAGCCAAGACTGCTACTAGATGCTTTTGTAGATACAAGCAGCCACCCGTGACTTCGTCCGGTCTTTATAAATTTTAGTACATGTGCTATTCTGAAGTATTAGCTATAATACTTTTTATTTTTATGAAACATGACGTTTCATAAAAATCCGCTCAACAGTTTTTACGTGAAAGTGTGAAAAACATCCAAACATCCTCACAACCTTTCCCATTTTTAATATCAATAGGAAGTATTTTACCAGTGTCCTGTAATCTTCACTTATCTACACTCCTGTAAAGAACAGGTTGGTTTGATTTGATAACACGACATAATTTTATATCATATCCATATTAGTGAAACACGTTCTTACTCTCGTCTCCAAGCAACAAAGTTTTTCATAATAGTTGGCTTGTCGCCCTATTACACGAACGAGTTCGATGGACCGCTTCTATTCTCGTAACGTTTTTATAACAAAGTGCCAACCTCATTTTGTTTGGTTACATTTGTAAGCTGTAAAGTATTGTATACTTTTAAATCTTCATTTAAGAAGTCTAAAAAAATGAAAAATTACCTGTTGTGGTGGAAGGTTTTTTTCTGGATTTCCTGATTTAATAGTTTATCCTGAATTTCAGATTTTATGCAATTCTTACTGACATAAAATAATACGAATAAAGGTAGTTTTTTTTTACATATATTGTATGATAAATGCTCGTTACCACTAACGCTAGGCAGTACGCTTTTTGTGCTTAAAATAAAGCGCACTGTTCGATTTTCAACGCTCGGCTATGAAGTGAGAATTGAAAACCCAACGTTCAATTAGGTGTCGCTTAGTGTCCAAAAAACGACCAATACAGTTACGTTTGTAATTCAATTCAAGTATTTAATACTTTAGAAAGGACTTCATAGTTTAGTTCATGGCAAATTTATATCTAAAGTTGGAAGTGTAAACTAACCAAACATTAACTACAGTAGGTTGCGATAGAAAAAGTACTGTCAGTCTGTTTTGTATGTCGTAATGGCCCAGTGTGTAATACCTCGCCACCCATCCACGAGGTTTTAGGTTCGAGTGAAAACGTGACTCTTTCTATTCACTTTATTAATATGTTCTGGGTAGTACTTTATACGCATGTTTTACAAATAAATGATCTTTTATCTTTATATTTTACCTCTGCCCATCCCAACCAGGAAGTAAGGCGTAATTTCATGTTAAGGAGTTCGAAGTATATCAGATATTAACAGTAGATACTCCTCACAGTTATTATCACGAAATTAACGTCATTACTATAGTTAATTATCATTCAATTGATTGTCATACAATATTGGTGTTCAAATTAATCGTATTACTGAATTACAGTACACTAGCTTTTGCCCGCGCCTTCGCTCGCATTAGGAAGGGGGGTTAGAATAAGACAAAAAGTAGCCTATGTCACTCTCCAACTCTTCGAATATATCCACAAAGGCCTCTTCTCACACAAAGAAGGTAAGAGTATTAATCACCGCGCTTTCTTAAGGCAGGTTGTCGATGTCAGACTTATATACATATAGTTATTTTTAAGGCGTTTACATACATTTAAACTCACATACACGAACAGCCAGACCTGGATCAACTACCAGTAGGCCATACAAATATTTGTTCCGCTTGGGAATCGAACCCGAGACCCGTGCCGTTTCCTAAAGATGTTTTTTTCCTCTGCCGATGTCAGTGACGTGCAAGATAAACTAAGAAAGTACAGAGGTTAGCACATCAAGGTGCCCCAATCTGTCAAATTTCTTTGATAGTTTAAGTGCTTTATTAGTTAAGTCTGTACATATGAATTGAAAGCCCATTGCTACTTGCCCTGTATGAACCATGTATATGACAGGCGAGTATCCGCTATTTTAGTAAAAGAGAATGCACTAAAATCCTATGGAAACTATGCCTAGGTAACGGAAAAGATATTTTCAAGGAACGATTTAAATGCAGAGTATTAAAGATTCCACAAAAATCTCATACTGATTTAAAATAATGCGCTATCACACGCTATCAGAGGCATAAATAAATACAAAAAATGCTATGGTTATATTTCTTATTATCTTGAGTTATATGATAATTCTTGTCTCTTGGTCGTGATTTAGTACGGGGTCGCCGTTAGGGGGCGCTGTTGAGCTAAAAAAATACAGACGTCATAATGATAAATTACCCCACAGTTATCTTCGCTGTTGTAATTTTACACCCTGTATTATCAACTAGCCAGCTATCTGTAAGATACTGTGGCTTTGGAGAATGGGGTAGGCAGGACTAACAAAAGGAACTTATTTTTAGATGCCTATCTGGTTTTAGAATATTTTCACAAATTCTTTGTTTGAGGCAATTAAAACAGAATGATGCTATCTTGTAATTATTTATTTTTTATGGAATTCCTGCTGTTTTTGGGTTGTTCGCTTATTTCTTGATTGTGTTAGTAAGTTTGAATGTAATCGAAAGTAAATTAAGGATTCAACCAAAATAAACATATTTAATCAAAAGTATTAAGCTGTAGAAAGGGTGCAAAAACTTACTAGAGAAAGGCAAAAATAATAGTATTTAAACTTTACAGCCGATAATCATTTTGATTGTGTGCGTAGTAATATTTTGAGCTGATATTTATGGAAAAGATTAACTTTTACTCAGTACTCTTGCAACAGCGTTCAAAAGTAAATACTTTTTAACTTACAACTGCTAGAAACAAGATTTTTGGTATGCTTAGCTGCATACCAAAAAGCTTGTTCGACTGTACGTTACTTCCGGTACACCCGTTACACCAGTGCTTATCCCTGTCATCTGTCAAACCTTTCCTCAACAACATTAGGGTCGGTTTGCAGTCTGACCGGATGCAGCAGTTACGTAATACGGTACGCCTTGGTAAGACTGGTTGCCGGACTTTTGGGCCTCTGACTAACCGTAACTGACCGGACTGTCAAAGATCTACAAATAGCAGCCGGGACCAACGGCTGAATGGGTTTTCTGAGATAAGGAGGGTTCCCGGCATGTGATAAATGGTCACTCATCCACGTACTGACTTCAGCAAGCGTTGCTTAACCTTAAAAATCGACCCGTGAGACCGTGAGCCGCTCGGGGCGTCGGGAGTTGGAGGCAGACTCCCGGCCACCGTGAGCGCAGGTCTGCGGACGACGAGCACTGGGTAGCGCGCCGTCCGATCAGAGACCAGGCCCGAGTCAACGGCACGTCGTGTTTCGCGCGCGTCTCAAGGAGTCGTGTCAGCAGAATTGGAGGGGCCCCATAGGTACCTGAAGCCTGCCAGGGTTGCGGCATGTTCGAAAGAGTTACCGTGACCCCAAACGTAAAGGGCAAAGCCGCATCACGGATGGATTTTAATCAGTAAAAGTCTGACACGCCCTCCCGTTCCTCCCAGATCGGGAGAAGTCATTGGATGATTTCCCATCCGTACAAAACAAAATGCTGTTACAACTTAGCACGGGCCCCTCAAAGAGAAAGTTAGTCTCCCAACAACCTAAAACTCACTCCAATATATCGTAAAAACTAAACAGTGTCGATATAAATTTAATAAAACATCGTAATAAACAAGGGTTTTATGTGACGTACGCAACGTGTCCATGTTGCAAGTTCGATGGGGAGCGACACCGAAATATTGTGTCGGAATTTATAGCCGTGCGGTCAGCCCATGAGACGGTGAGGCGGGGCTGGGGTTCAAGCGGTACAAAAGACAGATGAAACATTGTGGAACAGGGGAAAAACATGTTTTTGAGTTATACTCAATAGTACATATTGTATAGACTGCACCATCTGTAGGTACATATAACTGATGTTGATAATGTTATAATACTCAGTTAGTTTGAAAGAAAAAACAACTCGCTTACCCCAACTTTTTTGGTATTTATGGAGTGTGGTAAACACATGTTGAATAATTTATGTCTTCTCCTTCATCATCATCAAAGAAATCATGACATCACGCCTGTTTCACCCGAAGGGTTAGGCAGAGCTCGACACACATTTCGCTTAGTTATATTTCAGTCCCATGTAATAGGGGGCGTGTCTATTACCATCGACGTAATCGAACCCCTGATCTCATGGTCAGCAGCATGGTACTTGTGTCGAGTAGTCCAACGAGGCAGCTAGTTTCAGTTGTCAGACTTGTCACTAGCAAACACCATTGAATTAACGTGAAAATCCGATTAAAATTTTGTTTCAATACACCCCGGCGTTCCTTTTTACCCCCGTTTTACCGATGTACAAAATCTATTCTCACAATTCGCTTGCCGCTAAGACTGACACTGACACAAGACTGACAGCACAGTTTGATATTAACATTACATTATTAAAATTATTATTGTATGTTAAAAACCGAAATAGTGGAATAATTATTTTGTACATACATTATGTATGTTATCACATCGGTTGGTGTTGTTGAGATATTGAATATTTTTCTTTAAACCCACTTTTACACCTAAACAGTTCAAGCGGCGTGTCAAGATATTCAAAACTTTGGCTCTTTTTCAATCAAGTTGTTATTTTATGCGAATATGAATTTTGAACTGTTTAATGTTAATAGGTACTCATATAAACAAATTTGACCTTCGCATACAAAAATATGAACGCTAATTCTTGCTGTAATAAAGTAGATAACCTTAATGACTAGCAAATAATTTTAGAATCGACCTTAACTACAATCATCATGGTATAATTAAAATGTATCCATAGATGATCATCACGAGAATGTCAAGATCCCATGGAGACATCGTTTATGTGTACTTGATGAGATATTTTCTCGTGGTCTGACAAAAAGTACCCTCTAGTAAGTCTCTGCTAACAGTGATTTTCTACAGAACTTTCCGAAAATCTGTCACCCGCTTACCGCTCGAACTGGTGCCCCAGCAGATTGGCAAAGCACTGGATTGGCGGAACAAGTTGTCTACGAAACTCGTCTATAACTGCGGCTGATAATTAAACAGCTGTGCCGGAACACCGACGTTTTGAAGCGACCATGTCAATACAGATATTAAGTACGTTAGTGTTTGTGCGCTTTACATTGCTTAATTAAATTCGTATATACAGTCTGTGTCCATGGGGGGAGACGCGATGGATATATGATGTCATTATTTACATGTTTATCACTTATGGATCCCCATTAAACGTAATGGGGATCCATAAGTGATAAACATGTAAATTACTTAAAGACTAACGAGTCTTGTAAAGGGGAAAAGCTTGAAGACTACTAGGGATGTGGTTGTATACAGGGCGGAAGCGACGCACAAATTGTTATCATGAGTTCAGTACATCTTTCTGGGTCCCCTAGCGCGCAGCGTAGCGATGAAATTTTTCGTAGGCTTTTTCAACATTTTTACGTATTTTACTTAACACGTTGAACGCCAAATGACCGACCAGCTATACATTTTCTATTGTGTCTCGTTGTTTGGCAGTTAAGGTGTTAAAACAGTGAAAAGTCATGAGAATTTCATCAATTTTATAGAACCCATTGAGATTTTTTATTCAAAAGCACTTTTTACTTAAGTAGTACATATATATTATATATCATTACAATACTCATCGGGCTGAATATACATCATGATGTGTTAGTTTATTTTATTTTTAAATCAGAATAAATCGTAGAAATTGGTAAAAACCAACAAGTGATTTCAACGGTAGTGGGTCCAGAATTAGAGACTGAACTCGAGGTATCAGTATGTGCCACCATGTATAACACGCCACACATTCATGAAGAACGCCGTGCAATAAGACGTTATAGTGTACTCTACACTAATCGTTTTGTACTTTTAAGCAACACAAGACGTTGGTCTTGTGTTGCTTAAAAGTACAAAACGATTCGATTAAATAGTTTATAAGCTTCATATCCTCTACAGCGCTCCGTTCACACCGCTCCTGCAGCCTAATATTCTTAGCAAACCGAAGCCTTGAAAGGCCACATTGTCTGAAACATTCGTACCCAATTCTGGCCACAATTGTGCGCACGTGCGTCTTAGCAGAATTTACTATGTCTAATACAATAAGTTGGCACCCCACGGGGGCGGGGGCTTAAATTATGTATTTTATTGTCACTGGATCCAATTTCATAACCCGAAGAACGGGCGGGATGAGTTCGCAGTGTTATAAGCTATCCTATTGAATTTTGCAATACATACAAATGCGCCCGTAGTGTTTTGTGGGTAATGTTCGAACGTGTTGGATTATCGGCTTGCTATATTTATTTTTTTGTGATACATTTGTGACGGTTCTTGTAGCTGTGTAGACTCGTGGCTGTAGCATTTTAATTCAGACTACAATATATATGTTTCAAGAACAGGACTACAATATGTATATCTGTTTCAAGTAGCCATTTATAAACTTCAAATCCCCACCACAACTAAAAGTATAAACATTAAAAAGCAGCTCTGATGTTGAAGTAAAAATCTAGTCCCAAGATAGGAACCTCTTAGTTACAAAAATAGAATATAATAATTTTTTTTCTGTAAAAAAAACAGCGACGGATAAAAAAGTTATAGGCCTACATTATTAAATGAACAGCATTATCCTCGTCACTTTGTCTCTCTTTCAACCTCACACCGTTATTCTTAATTTCATTGTCAATTTAAACCTTTTCCGTAGGTACGGAACTTTTTAAAGTGCAATATTTTAAAATAGCAGAAGCTTATCAAGTGTAAAATTAATTTCACGGCAACCATTCTTCGAGATAGTTCATCAAACTTTCAAGACTCAGATGAGCATAAAATAGGCGGAGAGCGCCATCGGAAAAGTTTCTGTGTAACGGAAATTAGTTCTAACATTTTACTAGTTTTCCTTTTTTAAATACTTCAACGGAAGCAAGGAAGCCGACGGAGAACGGCGAGAGAGAACCAAACGATTACAAGGTCCTTGCAGTGGATGAAGATGTATATTTATTTCTATGAATAGATTTCCGATATGTATTGTTACTCTTGAGACGACGACGTTAAGAAATTTTCTTTAGAATTCAAGATGGGATTACGTACAGGCTACGTATCATTATCCCGGGAATTCTTCGAAACCATTAGGTATTCGTAACAGATACAATAAACCCATAATACTTTTATTTCTACGGATGAATAACGTAATTGTTTATTTTATTACGGTACCTACTACATTAGTTTTAGATGTAGATTTACCTACAAAAAAAGATGATGAGGTCGTAGATGTAGATAAGGTAATCCTACACAGCCTGCCTGCGTGTATTGAATGCCTCTTTGGTCTGGTGGTCGTAAGCGCTACTGTTTGGCATGAAGTACTGGGTTCGATTCCCTGGTCGAGCAAAATGTTATTGGGTTTTTTCATCTGGGGTTTCTCAGTAGCAGTCCGGACTCTGGATTTGTGCACGGCTGATGGAAATAGGCTCGCCTCCTATAACATTAGACTTGAACTAAACTGACAAAATGTAGTTGTACTATATTATGTACACTTCTGCCTAACCCTTCGGGAAAAGTAGGATTGAAAATGTTATGTAACAATAAAAGAAAAAAGATTTACAAAGTAAAAAAATATTAGGAGATAATGTTGCCGAGCTAATTTTACGTACCAAATAAATTTCAAGAGGGATATTCTTATAAATATACACCATTTCCCTTTAAACCCGACTGTGGCAATACCCAAAAAGCGGGTAATATACCGCAAATTATTTTTATGCCTAAAGTCATTATTGTAGCCATCATTATCTACCTGTTCTACTACTAACTAAGTATATTAACAATGTTTATGGAACTCTTACCTTACTATGTTTGGTTGCTAGTCGAATTTTACATGGCGCGCCTGCTTATCTTATCTCTACAACCCAATCACTTCAACTCATGCAATTCATGCGACTGCCTGTGCTATTTAACGATACATTCCCAGCACAGGACCTCTTTAATTGTTTACGGAATAACTTTAAAGTAAAAATTCTCTTCTACACGAATCAAAGAAACGTTCGGTAAGTCGCTTCAGCTGAAAAACTGTACATATAATAAATTGAACAGGCCGATATCTACACATATGGGGTCTTTATTAAAGCAACAGAAGCCAAAATGACAGTTTTTTTATCCGTCTGTTTTGTCTTTCTCGTTTGTACGCATCTCGCAAAAACTTTAATTACGAAATTAAATGCAGTTTACACCGATGTTCACTAGAGGTCTTACTTAAAATATTGGCTCCATTTTTTAGAAACTTAATTTTAAATTCCACGCGTACGTAGTCGAAGGCAAAATCTAGTAAATAATTTAAATAAATAAACTCGACTGTGTGACCTCGTGGTCCTGGCGAACCAGTCATAAAATCAACAAGACTATCTCTACACTATCAGCAAACAAAATATAAAACTTGCCGAAGAAGCGCTTTCTGCGCTATTAATCCAGAGAACTGTTATTTCATAGCAATACCTAAGCAAAAATTGGCCAGCGCTTTAAAAACCTGTTCCGATGAAACGTGAGCTTGTGAGTAGGTCTGAAATTCACCGTTTCCTTGTATTTTTCAGTTTCATATCCTTCTACGAAAATATTCTAAGCCATATTACGTATTATTCTGTGAAAATTTTCTTTTTCCTTGTTTTTTCCGTGGATTCATTGGATTTGTGTACATTTGCTTTGAGTAATATTTTTAATGATATTTTTTTAACGGGTTGTCTGATTTTTCCGGGGATATCTTGAATCACTAAGTCAGTCCTCAAAGTAAGGTACCATAAGGCCGTTTTTAAAAATACTGTTTGGTTATTATTACTATAGAACTTTGTATTACTAACTGGAATAGGCTGTTGCATGAAAGTGCATGATTAAGTTTTTTTCTGTTTTATATATTGCTCCTTCTTTTCGTTGTACAGAGGCCAACACATCAAGCTACCTCAATCTGTCAAATTCCTTTGATAGTTTTTCAACTTTATTACAAAAGAATGTTCATGTTCAATTGGGAAAATTTGACAGTCTTGGGATAGCTTGATGTGTTGCTATTAATGAGTTATAGATTATAGAAATATAACAACTCTAAACATGTCATAAGGTATAACTACATGTGGAGTAAGAAATAACCATCCACGCTTTTACGATTGGGTAGCGCTTAGTTGCCATTTGACTAGTAACCTAGGGACTAGAAATACTCGAAAGATAGCAAAAACTAGAAAAATATGTTGAATAAAGCCAAAACCCTAAATTCGCGTCTCCTCAACTACAACGATTATTGCAGATGCACTTTAGATAAAGCAGTGAAAGCGCTTGCAAGCGCCGCACCGTCGGCAGCCCTAATTAATATTTTCTCTGTGGACTGCTGTATAAACCAATTACGTAGCTAGACCAAAACTGTGGTGTTTTTCGGCGCGCGCCAAATTGCTTTACACGCGAGCTTTGAAGTGTTAAGCGTTTATTAAATTTGGAATCAAAAGCGCAACATTGCTGAATGTAGCTATACGTGTGCCATCACTGCTCCATATTTAATGAGCGTTGAGCATTCACCTCTAAAGTTGGGGTAAGTGAAAATTAAACGGATCGGATAGGCCCGGAAATATCGCTCTATTCATTTGTGTGATGAGATTAAATTAATGGAATAGTATGGAATACTCTTTATGGTACACCATACAAACTTACAAATTTAATATTACCTTTATAAGAAACACACCCATTGTAACACTCTCGTTACAGTAGTGGGCAGTGTAATCGCTAAAACCGATCTCTTGTTGTTAGCGTTTGGATGGACATTTTATACAGTCTTTCTTCCACTAGAAATGTAATGTGCATAGTTTTTTACCGAAAATTGTTATATCAATGCCGATTTACGAGTACCTATATAAATAAAAGGCTCATCATCAGGTTATTCACCCTCAAACCCCTTGGTAACACATCTCCTTTGTAAACGGTGAGTTACCCATCCACTTCAAAAGCGTAATAACCACCTAATAAATTTTTAATTAATTCCCAAAATAACATCAAGGTACCCCCACCCTAGCTTTTATCTAGACACCAAGATTTCCCAATTTGAACGCAACGACTTCTCACACAAAATAGAACAAGATTTATTCCCTAATCAGAGTTTAATCAAGGCGCGGGAGTATCAACGAATTAATTCGAAATTAACGTCGTTAAGGGCCGTAGAACGAGTCGTCGAACAATAAACCGGTGAGAAATTGGGCCCTTGGAAAATTATTTAAGTGGGCGGAACGCCGATAAATTCTCACTCCAGTGTACTGCGAGAATTTCTTTAGCGAGATCATTGAATGCAAAATTATATTTGTGAGAGAATTGCTGGCTGGTTAGAGAATGCCTAGTGTGAAGTTAAAGATTCCCCTCCCTTGTTTGTAGGGAGACGCTGCGAGGGACACCAATGTGAAAGTCTTTGTCGTATATCCCTATAAACGTATGATTCAAAGTACAAGTTCATGACAAAAGAACAAAAAATATGAACGTTGACTATTTTTAACAAAATAATAAGCACAGATAAAATGTTAATGTTAAAGAAACACTGACCTTTATTAGAGGAACCTGGTTTAACAGCAACGATCTGTAAAGAAGAAAATATCTGTGGTTAAAAAAATATAAAAAATAAGTCCATCAATTTTCAGACTGACTTTTTTATTTGCTTAACACCGCAGTGATTTATCCAGCAGTATACATATATCCATTCCTCAAACTTGACCAGTTTGAGCTTCGATGAAGCAGTACGCGGAATTCCAAAGTCAGTACCTACCTACTATCTAAACGTTCAAAGTTCTGCTCTCGAACTGATTTCATCAAAAAACTAGAGTAAAGATAACTTACTTTACCACTAAACTGTCTTCAACAGCACACTTCAACGAATTTAAAAGAGAAATAGAAGTCTACGTCAAACGTCAGGTATACACGAAGGAATCCGAAGTCGGTCTCATTCCGCGCCGCTCCATTCATCGTTCAACTCGGCCCATTCACTTATGCGAGTCTCACTCATTCCGACTGTACCCACGCCAATTCATACCGTCTCAGACCTACGATATTTAAAAAGAAATTTCTTGAAAATGTCGAGACGTATGCTTTGAGTGTGAGCTCATTATGGTTTTCTTTGAATACAGGTGTTCATTAACGGGAATAGTGCTGCAGCAAAAGAATTTTTCATTTGCGAGTCATATTGAGTTCCTATTCCCCATTGAAACTTGAATGTGGATTCAATTATACGTGTTCAAGAAATTTAGTTTATTAAAACCTCCGATGATTTTTAACAGGCGAAATGGAGTATTTATTCAGTTTATTATTGATTAAAAAATGCAGTTGAAATTGAATGTTTTTGCTAAACTACTTATCTAATAATAAGATTATATGAATTTTGTAACTTAGATGTTAGTCAGTAGACTACCGATACAAATATATTTAGGTAACCTAATTTGTAAAGGTTTGTTTAGTTTGCTGCGTATGCCGCGATGATAATCACTAGAGATCATCGACATTATTGTTAAAGATACACTTTTGTCTTTGTCACATCCCCAAATTAATTTTCTTCGAAAAAAGCTAGGCTTATCTAAAGTAATATTATAAAGAGCAAATATTTTATTTATTGCTTGTTTGCAAAGGTTATAAGTACCTACTCAAAAACTACTAAATCCCACTAAAGTTTCCAAAATAGTTTTGAGAATAAAATTTAAACTATGTTACTCGTTCATAATGTACCGATTAAAAAAAAATATTTCACTTATATTGGCAGAGGTGAAAGATTTTAAAAATTGGTAAAATAAAATAACGCTTTACTGGGTGGAGGGAATGTTAAAGTTCGATTCGACAAGTACGATATTAACGCGAACAAAGTCACGGGCGAGGTGCTAGCAACTATGTATATATAAAAAAGCATTGTTAGGTAATAATAAATTATCCGCATTATTTCGAATTTATTAATCAATTCGGAGTAGAGTGAAAACCATTTGACGACCGATGTGGCGCAGCGGGCGAAGGTCCGCCTGCGACGCAGGAGGTTGCGGGTTCGATTCCCGCCTTGGGACAAATGTTTGTACGATCTACAACGATTTGTTCCGGGTGTTCTGGGTGTTTGCTATTTTTTTTCTTTTTTTCTTTTAAAAAAACGTTGCCCCACAGTAGGAATTTCTCCTGTATCGTGGGTGCGTTTACAAACATTTAAACTCACATACACAAACAGCCAGACCCGGAACAACTACCTGCAGGTCATACAAATATTTGTTCCGTGCGGGGATCGAACCCACAACACGCGGCGCAGCAGCCGATGGCTCAACCACTGCGCCAACCGTGTCGTAGTTTGCTATGTTTATAATAAAAAATATCTATCTATGTAATGTATTGTATTAAGTATATCAGTCATCTAGTACCCATAACACAAGCTCTGCTTAGCTTGGGGCTAGATGATGCTGTGTGGATTGTCCAGCATTATTTATTTATTTGTTTATTCATTATCAAGAAACGTCAGACTCACCACACATTTTTCAATATTTTAGCTGGTCATAACTTATGACGAAAACAATAATAAAAACCTGTAAAGGCATTCAATACCTAAACGCTATACGTCTGCGTATAAAGAAACGTGTGTGAAGAAAATAAACGCCGACCACAACATGGGAAAGACAGACATTGTCGGTGTAGCCGCACGAAAAAAAACTCTGCGGTTCGACTCGCGAATTCCCACCAACGATATAAACCAACAACCTTAATTCCCACAGCCGGTATTAGAGAACGTGCATACGTAAATCTAAAAGCGGATATCAGTTAAGAAAACTAAATAAGAAAGGACTTTGAAAGCGCTTCCGCGGCGTCTAGCTCACGAACCACCTCCAACCATTGTTACCTTTGCTAGACACAACTTTTTTTCCGACGCCGCCTGCCTTCGATCCACTTACACTGTGGTCTAAAGCGTGAGCGATTTTAGGGTTTAGTGTATTCCTAGCAAAACACATTTGATAAGCACTATATAGTAACTCTTTACTGCAATATTTATTTTAATGTAAATATTTTTTTAAATATTTTAACAAAAGATAACAATTTTGATTTTATTATTATAATTTTTTATTTTCTTTAAGCAAAACATTGATATTTGTGAAGGATTTCCTCACAATTTGAGAGGAAACCTAGACTTATAATCAATGTAAGTCTGAAATCACCCGTCTCGAGCAAGCGTGGTGATTAATGCTCGTACATTATCTGTGTGAGAAGATACCTTTGCCCTGTAGTGGGATAGTAGCAGTCTGGTATTTTTTAAGCAAAGTATTATTTCATTTCAACAATATTGTTGATATTTCCCAAATAATTGATATATTTACCGAATCTTGTACAAAGCTTCTATTACAAGGTAAGTCTCGTAAGCACAACAAATATAAAAAATACATTGAATTATCGCAACATTTTACGATAAGAAAAGACTCGCATTCAAAAGGCTTGACCTAGTTTTTGCGTAGAATCTTTTGAATATAAACACAATCATGATCAAAGTAATATTTATCCCAATATTAAAATGATCATAAGAAATATTATTTTAAATATGATCAGTATGAACAAAAATTTGAGAACTCACATAACTAACTCTCTGTGTTGCGTGATCATTGGAATCACATCTACAGGATTATTTTTAACCGAATTTATTTGTCTCCTACACATATTTTCTTACCATCCCTTCTCATTCCTACCTACCTTTGTTACATATAACTTAACATCACGCTTGTATTTGTCGACGAATTAGGTAGAGGTGCACCTATAGTAGGCACGCCCTCAGTTATGTCCTCCCCGGGCGGGACACTATTGCCAGGCCAGGACACCAGATTCCGGGCTATTACTGAGAAACTCCAGATGGAAAACCCAATATCTCTTTGTCCGATGCGGGAATCGAACCCAGAACCTCATGCTCAGCAGTAGTGCTTGCGGCCACTAGACCAACGGGGTAATCAAATAATAAAAATATCATCAGCCTCTTATTCAGAAAAGGCTAAAAACCACGCTTGCTCGAGGTGTGTTGGCATTTTCAGACTTATATTAGTTTATTATCTATGTCCCGTAGTTTCGCCTGCTCCCAAGTGTCGAAGCGTGATGTTATGTATGCCTATAACCTTCCACAAGAATTGTGCTTTTTTATTTCAAAATTATTTTATCAAATTTAACTGGTACTTCAAGAGATTACATTTTAAACAAAAACCCAAACCAACTAGCTTTGTTATATTACTTTAGTCCGGATTTCCTCACGATGATTTCCTTCACCGACGTCAGTGATGTCTAAGATAAACTTAGGCTTCTTTGTAAATAATACCAGCCTGTCACTGTCTCACTGCAGGGCAAAGGCCTTTTCTCACACAGAGAAGGCATGAGCATTAATCACCACGTTTGCTCAAGACGGGTTGGCGATTTAAGACTTATTTTAATTAATACCTTAAACGCCAAATAACCGACAAACAATACATTTCCTATTGTGTTTGGTTGTTTGGCAGTTAAGGTAAATTATAAGTACAGGTTTCCTCACGATGTTTTCCTTCGCCGATGTCAGTGATGTCTAAGATACACTTAGAAAGTACATATGAATTGAAAAAGTCACATTGATACTTGTCCCGATTTGAAACCACAACCTCGTGCATGAAAGGTGAGGCCTTAACCACTGGGCCATCCTTTCATCTTTAACTTGTTCATTATCTCAGCAGATATTTTTCAACTGCAAAGAGTTATAACTCGAAATTAGCTCTCCCCGCTTCCGCCTATAGATTACACCACTCAAGTCGGCTGCGAACGTGATCTCTGAATACTGAGATCTCTTTGAATACTCACCCGGGTGCAATTGACGATGGAATCGCTAAAGCAATACGAGTAGGTTTTATGTAAAAAATTTAAACTTAGTTACATTGAGACCCTTTAAAAGAGGATTTTTTGTTTCATTTTGTAGATTTTCTTTTTGCGTGAGGGAATCGTAATAATAGCTGATAAAGTTGTGGTAGAAGTAACTGGCTGAAAATGAACAAAGCATTCTATCTCTTTCATTAAACAATTTTTAAAAGTAGGTAAAGTCGCAAACTGGCTACTCTGAGAAATACCGAATCACAGTCAAAGGTATCTTTTAAAGTCGAGACATCATGTGAGGAACATGCAGGATAGAGTCTGAGATGGTATTTTGAGAAAAAATCTACATAGATATGAGTGGACCTGTCCAGTCGGAACGGCGAATTTATCAGTAATCGTGTACTCTACTAATATTACTGCACTCACTACTACAATCATAAAACCATTCTGGAAGCAGCATAATATATAAATAATGGTTTCCTATAATTAACAGAAACGCAACACACTCAAAGCCGTGTAACAAAAACTTCCCACCAATTTCTCGGACCATAAATTTCCGCTATTTGTGAGTTAAACGGAAAACATTTACGAATAAAATTGCACATTTCGAGTTTATTTTTTCGCCGAAAAAAAAAAGAATGCGCTTGCATTTTCAGTCTTTTGATTTATGACAGCCTAACGTACTGAATTAATTGACTCAATACACAAACGAAACCATATTTATTTTTTTGTGGCCACTTTGATATTTATTTTTGGTTAAAAGTCCGATACGGCTGTCGAAAAAGTAAAGAAAATGTTTGTTTCGGTAAAAAAATATTGAAAGTTTTAGCTGAAGCTGGCGGATGTTGTTCGTTTTTGTGACGTCATGCGTTTGTTGTGGTGTTTTGTATTCAAATATTGGTTCCATCAGTTGGATGCTGGCCGCTCATGTTTAGAGTGACAGGGCACAAACAAAAAAAAGTATCCATAACTTATTTAAACCCGCGTCATGACGAAAACATTAAAGACTGATTAATCTGCGAGTATACTGACTCTATTTAGATTCTACACTTTTATTCAACACTTTCAACGATCCTGAAAAATACAGCACTGATTTATGGCTAAAAAATAAGAATAAATCAAAACAGAATTCCGCTGACCTCTTCTTAAATTTCAATCACCACCATAACTCTGCACCGGACATCATTAGGGGCGTAATGGCTCGAAACGACGACGTCACTCTAACTGACGGCGCAGCGTATTAATCAACAGTGTAGCACCTGAAAGATCACGTGTCGGTAGCGGCCGGACCGACAGTTAGTCGCTGTTAAGTAGCTTGTAAGGTCACAGTGTGAGCGAAAAGCGAATAGCGATATTCAGTACATAAAATTATGAGCAAGGTGTAAGTAAGATCACGTGTCGATAGCGGCCGGACCTACAGTTAGTCGCTGTTAAGTAGCTCGTGAGGTCACAGTGTGAGCGAGAAGCGAATAGCGATATCTGAGATGGAAAATGATGAGCAAGGTGTAAGTAAGATCATGTGTCGGTACCGGCCTTACCAACAGTTAGTCGCTGTTAAGTAGCTTGTGAGGTCACAGTGTGAGCGAGAAGCGAATACCGACATTCAAGATGGAAAATTACGAGCCAAGTGTAGCATCAGATCACTCATTAGAAGCGGCCCGATGAAGAAACCTTCAATTTGTGAAGTTAAAATAGGTATACTTGTAGTTTTCGTGAATTTGCAATTCTTAATTTTCGCATAACCACTGAAAGCGAATGACAATATGGACATACATGCCATTGGCTTCTCGCACTTACTGTGACCGTATTAATATTGACGACA
Source organism: Phlogophora meticulosa (assembly GCA_905147745.2). NCBI lineage: Eukaryota > Metazoa > Arthropoda > Insecta > Lepidoptera > Noctuidae > Phlogophora > Phlogophora meticulosa. Next base: position 4,542,349 of record LR990521.1, read on the forward strand.
CGTTTGGCGCAGTGGCTGAGCGATTGACTGCTGCGCTGCGTGTCGTGGGTTCGATTCCCGCACGGAACAAATATTTGTATGGCCTACAGATAGTTGTTCCGGGTCTGGCTGTTTGTGTATGTGAGTTTGAATGTTTGTAAACGCACCCACGATACAATAAAAAAACAAAAGAATATGATAACATATTAAATTATCAGCTTGTCTCGGCTTTCATATGGTCGCATTGAAAGCGAAAAGCGATAGCGATTTACTCACATTGCTTTTGCGGTTGGACAGTGGACTGTCTTTAATTTAATGGGATATTAAGGTAAACCGTTACGGTAACTAGCGAAACGTGGGTGTGTACTTTGTACACACCCATGTGTTGTGATGTACTTTAGGCACGCAACTTCCTAACCTTAACACCTTAAACGCCAAGTGACCGACAAACAATACATTTCCTATTGACAATCGATGAAGACCGATGTGGCGCGGCGGAAGAAGGTGCGGACCTGCGACGCAGGAGGTTGCGGGTTCGATTCCCGCCTTGGGACAAATGTTTGTACGATCTTCAAAGACCTGTTCCAGGTGTTCTGGGTATTTCCTATGTATAATAAAAAATATCTATCTATGTAATGTATTGTATTAAGTATATCAGTCATCTTGTACCCATAACACAAGCTCTGCTTAGCTTGGGGCTAGGTGATGCTGTGTGGATTGTCCAGCAATATTTATTAATTGTGTCCTATGTCTGGCAGCATTAAGGAAAACTCGTGATGTTATGTAATACCTGAAAACGGTAAAAACCTACATTAGATATCATCAAAAGAACGTAGTACAAGTTGAAGATGAGACGATGACTGAGATAAAAATAGATAAACGTTTTCTCTCCATACACCATAACCGCTATCCGCTCTCACAGAGGCTCCACGTACCGCCCGCCCGCTCCAACAACGCATGTTAATCAGACAGATCACGGCTAATTGCCGACTCGAGTGTGAAATGCGGGCTTAGTGATGAAATTATCTGCAGTTTAGCGTTGATATATGCCTGATTTAAATGCTACTACTTATCGGAAGCCGTCGGTGTGAGCAGTGACTTGTAATCGAGTCTAGATTTGATTTGACTGACATGTGAGCTAGAGGCACCGATTTACCGTAAAGCTTGGTACTTAGGATCTTAGTCTCTATCAATACGAGTTATTGAAACCTTGATCCTTTACATCAAATGGTTGAGTGAATGAGAATGAATGTATGTGGTATTTTATTCACATAATTTTGAACATTACATTCAGTTCATATGGGCGATTATATTTGTTTTTTTTCACACTGGAGTGTCGTTTACTGCCAGGTTGATGGCAATAGGCTCGTCCCCTATTACCTAACATTTAAACATAACTGGCGAAACGAGAATGTACTATAGGTACGAGTCTGCCTAACCCTTTTTGAGGATTACAAGTAATGCTACTAAGCTTTCTTTTTGCAAGACAATCTATTTAATTCTGGAAAGTCAAACATAGCTTTGGCCAACGTTTTATTTATTTTTACTTTAAGAACAGTTTAATTACGCCAATACATCCGTGGACCCACAAAATATAAAATGCAGCAGAGGCATTGTGTTCCCGATATTTTTACGATACAAGAAAATTATTTTTATTTTTATAAAATCCACGATTTCAATATCCTACCGAAACACGGGCGAAAATTTGCAATATGTCAAACGGCAGTTTTCATTTACAAGTAAAGCGCGGTGCACACTGACGCTTCATTCAACATACAGTAGCACATATTACGGCGGGTGTGCACCTGCGACTCATTGCGTCGATGTCGTCACGACCTGACTCGGCAAGTTGGGACGTTTCAGTCTATGTACACCTTTAAGTAGGGGTTGCAGAACAAATGTTAACCATGAAAATTGATGAATAATGATCAGAGATAGAGTATGATAAAAATCTACGCAAGATTATAGATGACAATTAATTATAGAGAAGAATGATAACTAAAATAATTTAAGGAAATAAAAAGTTCTAAAAAGATATGTCATTGAGCTTGTGGCTTGTGGCTAAACCGCAGGGGACGAGCAAAGGTTAAGCTGCGCTTGACGAGGTCAGTCCATGTACGGGTGACCATTAGTTACAAATCAAGACCCTCCGCGCCTCGGAAAACACGTTAAGCCATTCGTCCCAGCTGCCATTTGTAGTTCTTTGACAGTCGTCACGGTTAGTCAGAAGCCCGAAAGTCTGACAACCGGTCTTGCCGAAGGGTATCGTGTTTGATTCCCGCACGAAACTAATATTTGTATGGCCGACAGATAGATAGATTTTCCTATGGCATTAAGTCCGCCTCTGTACATTTGTGTGCTTAAAGTATTAAATAAATAAATAGATGTTCCGGGTATGGATGTTTGTGTATGTGAGTGACAACTAAGCGTTTGGCGACTGGGACTAACACTGAGTGGAACCAATGGCTTAACGTGCTTTCCGAAGCACGTGGCTATCTTGGTAAGCGTTATTTAACCTTGCAGATCAACCCTTTCAGCTGTTATGGCTTAGCCACAAGCCCTTCAAAGCCTAAAAGGCTTAAGGGGCTTTGAAGGATACGAAATCATCCGATGACTTCTCCCGTTCTGGGTGGAACGTTTCAGACTTTTACTGACTAAAACCCATACATTTTCCGTCCTTCCCCTTTACGTTCCAGGGTAAGTCTTTCGAACGTCTAGCAAAAACCTCTTGAGCCTATGTTCAAATTCAATAAAAGTAAAAAAATATCTTAACAACACTTTTCTGCTATCGGTGTCGGCACGTCGGCGTCGCAGCGCGGTGCGGCATTGTCTCGGTCACGACGAGTGCCGGGGCTCTAATTGATTCCGGGACCAATGAGGGTGATTGGACCACCTGCTGTAGATGTGCTCCAATTATTACTAAGACTTTCTCTAGCTACCAATATTTTGATATATTCGTTTATGTTGATTTGTCGATCGGTGATTTGCTTCTTTAGTTTTGTGAGCCGTGTTTATTTAGGTATTTCTGCAGCAGCAAAACCTTTTATGCAAACAAACTCTACAACTACTTAGTAGGCCTTCTATATATTCTATCTCGTAATTGACAGGACAATACACTATGAAAGCTTTTTATTTTAGTTATAAGAACTTTTGTAAAGGTTGGTCTTTCTCTTTTTTATGAGTCTGAATAAATACAGTTCAACAATATATAAATTTGAATTTGAACATAGAAGACGAATTAAAATTATATATTTGGGGGTTAATTTGAGATCAGCCAGAGACATAGTTTTCGATTGAGAAGAAAGACCATTACATGTGAAGAATCCTGAACCCCAGCCGCCTCTTGAGATAATCGACAAGTTACTCTACTGACAAATAGAAAATATAATTGGGAACAAATTCTTTGAGACTTCAAATTTGATGAGGCACTAATACATCTTACCATTATTATTATTTTTCTAGGTCCAGTTTTTTATATGTAAACTTGTTTAGTCTTGGGTTATTTCCTGCGCGTGCCCGAAAAAATGTTTTTCTTTCTTCCTTGGCTTTATTTTGTGTTACTGTTTTATTTTACATAAGTTTTGTTTATCTTTTGCAAAATAATGAGTACTATTTCCTCCCGGAAGAGAGCACTGGCTCTTTCAACAGTTGCGATTCAGGGACTGCACACATTTTGCAACACTATCTTATTTAACAAAAGTTTATGTTTCTTCTTGGTGGGTAACCAAGAACAAACATAAACTTACTTAAAGTGTTTTGAATTAAAAAGACCTTCTTATGTCATTTATATCCATATATTCAAATTATCTGAGACCTAGAAACAAGAATTAATTCAGTAATAATTCAAAAAACATCAAATACAATATGTAAAAATAAAAGGAAAGAATCAAAGGGCATCAAAATATTCATTGGCATCACTGTCAACGGGAAAATTGCCCAAAAGGTTTGCTACATTGAACGGAAATGCTGGTTCTCTGGCAAAAAAAATGGCCAGCTTCTCTGGTCACGTGAAGAGTCGAACGGTTGGTGAAGTGACCAGAGACCGCAAAGCGGTTGATTGGCGATGTCCCGAAAACTAGCTGGACCACGGAACCCATGGCCCTGGTGTTGGCTCTAGTGTATCTACACTGCTTGGGGTTGAAACGCTCGAATATATAACTCCCAATAAAGCTGTTATATTGAAATAAATTAAATCATCTCAATGTAACATAATTTTATCAACTTAATTCATTAAAAAAAACCAAAAGTACTTTCATACAACTTCAAGTCCGCAAAAAGAAAGCAGAGACAACGCTATTATAATAACCGCAGTCACAAGCCAATCTCACTAAATTAAAATAGAAGAAGAACCCTCGACAGTAAAATAAAGACGAGCATTCTTCAAGGCGTCTCCATTCCCTGCGGAGCCGATCTTCCATTGCGCGAAGTAATCGTGGCTATTTGAACAGTACACACTTGCCGTCCCGCTCTCTCTCCGTCTACGTCATAAGACATTAAACCTATTGCGCGGATAATATCGGCAGTATTTTACGAGTGTTTGTATAAGGATCCTACCGTTGGACGGGATGACTCGAATGGAGTTGTCGCAAGAAGTTACGTTTAGCAAAAGAAAGGTTTAAAGGAAAAAGTATGCTTTTAACATATTTCTGTCAGTCGTGAAATACAGAAGTTGCTGTACTCACAGTAAAATAAAGTAAAAAAGCTAGGTAGAAGAGTATCTGTTAGTACACTCATATTTTGCCAATTATGTTCATGTCCCATGAAATATGAGGCGAGCCTATTGCCATCAACGAGACACAAAAGCAGACTCAGGGCTGCTACTCAGACATTCCAGATGGAAAAACAGGAGAACACTTTGCCCGACCCGGGATTCGAACTTAGGATCTCATGTTCAGTAGTAACGATTGCGACCACTAAATTGACGAGGTTCTCAAGAATTTGAAAATAACTGTCAAAGTTTGTGAAAATGTTTGTTACTCTTTCACGAAAAAACTATAGAACAGATTTCATGAAACTTTACAGTATTACAGCTTATACTTCAGTAAAACACACAGGCTATAATTTATAATGATACAAACGCAGACGAAGTCGCGGGTGGCTTTTAGTCAAGAATAAAACACGAACAGAACCATGGTAAGAATCGAGAGGTTCCACATTCAATTCGAAATCCATCTTTCCACTTTATGACTCGCATAGAATTGAATTGTTGATTTTTGGCGAATTTTAAGTAAGCAATAAAACGTTTTATCGTTCCACCGTCTTATGTGTTTTTACAGGTTTTTCCTCGTCCGTATAACATAAAGGATGTGTAGAATAAAGGAGCCAGTCAGTAAAATTATGATTGGCAAAAGAAATTGGTATCAATGAAACGGGCTCCCACTGCTATTTACTTATATAATCCTAAGTAATATACACTATACTACCTAATAAAACTCCTGTAGAGTTTTTTTCGTTGCATAAATAAAATGCATTTCATAGACCAATTTTAGAGGAAGGTTTGACGCTTTTCAAAATTACTCTACGACCCTAAGTATCGTTGGAAATCGTAGGGTACAGCTGGTACGCCAAATATAAGTTAATGTTAGTGTGACTGTTTCAGAACAACGAAACAGTTGCAAGCGCTACGGCTGGGAATGGCCCTGGGTTCGATTTCCTGGTCAAGCATTGTTATTGGGATTTTCCATCTGGAGTTTATCAGTAGCAGCCTGGAGTCTGTTTTTGTGACCGGTGTGGACCCTACACCAACAAGACAGTAATTTTCAGTATCAGACATGTTATAAACAGTATCTCATATCTAAGGTCTGCAGTCAGGGTGCACACCACAATGCCCCCAACTTTTTAAAGCACCATCTACACATGCTTTAAAATTACGTGCATCGTCCTGCGACGACCAAAGCAAAAGGCGGTTAGTTCATAATTTACCGGAGGGCTGGCCCGTTCGATACGCGGCTTACTTTGACATGTGACAGATTTATGAGCTCTCAAACAAAATTCGCTCGGCCGCGCACCCAGTTAAAACCAGCACCGTTTGATATGTATTGTATATAGAGTTTTCTACAGCTTCTAGGCGTTTGGGTTTTTAAAGCTGGAGGGACTGTGCCTGATCGTCACTTGCTTTTGGGACCTATATTATTATGACGTCACACAGCTGGTGGCTAAATAAAAATAGCCGCACGGATCCATCGAAGTTCACGCAATGTTAATGGGTGACCGTTCATCAAGACTCCTCTGTGCCTCGGAAAGCACTTTAAGCCATTGTCCTCGGATGTCATTTGTAGATCCTTAACAGTGTGCTTGGGTAGTCAGAATCCAGGGATTTTGACAACCAGTCTTACCAAGGGGTACCGTCATGCCCTGTAACTGGGTTGTGGAGGTCAGATAGGCATTCGCTCCATGCAAAATACTGGTTTTTAGCTGCATCTGGTTAGACTGGAAACCAAGCCTTTTCCCAACTATGTAGGCATAGTTGGGAAAAGGCTAGGTAGATGATGATACAGACGTCTCGTGTGAGTAAATCTTCCAAAGTTTTTATGTATCTTATAAAAACCTCAAAATCAAACTTTCGACTAAAGAAGGTCATTAATTCTTTTTTTTTTCTCTTTATAAAAAAGTTATAATATTACGACAATTCAATACTAGTTTAATTAAAATGTAAAATGATATCAAGAATATAATTAGGTAATCTCGTGTCCCTACTATGGTTGTGATAATGTATGTCAATGTTTGGCATCAGGTGAGTGTCTCTGACAGCTCATTTTATTGCTCACTTCACCCACTTCATTCACGGGGTTTCTTTTTTTTTAAAGAGTTCAACACAAATTCTTACTTAGTACTTCCACTCCACCCACATTTAAAGCAAGAGCCCAAACCACTAAAACAGGGAACCCATCAGGCAGTCAGCCATTACCCGACTTTGGACATAACACATCGCGACCCTCAATTCACCACACAAGCGGTCACGTGGTACCTACGTGCCCACAATTAATGAGACGCAGGTAAGAAATTACGAGGTATATTGGGCATAGATAAGTAGGGTAAATGCTGACAGTGTGTGGGGGTTTGTGCCTATTTCTGTTGAAGCTCTGGAGGTACGTTTGTCAGACGACATTGCAATAACATACTTAATGAGATGTTTAGTTTTTCACCCAAATAAGGTACGCAGGTAATTAATAACTTTTAAAAACAAAATTGTAAGAAAATTTCAATCAGGACTTTCAAAATTGCATATTTTGTACAATATTCTAGGGTCTTGAAGGTTAAGCTACGCTTGTCGACGTCGGCCTGTGGATGGGTGACCGTTCATTACGTAGCGAGACCCCTCCATGCTTCGGAAGGCACGTTAAGCCAGCAGTCACTTGTCACATCTTTTGCCAATCTTTACGGGTAGTCAAAAGCCCGAAAGTTTGACAACCAGGGTAACTAAGGAGTACCGTATTACTCAGTAACTGGGTTATGGAGGTAAGACAGGCAGTCGCTCTGTGTCCAGTTGGGGAAAGGCTGGTGATGAATTTACGGAATATACTATTCACATTTATCAAAGCCAGTATTCAGAAAACAGGCCGTGATTGAAAAGTTGATTAGTATTTTGTAGGATTTATCAGTAAGTTAATTAACTTTGTCAAAACATAATTACTATCAGAAACATTAGTTCCAATTCCAAATCAAGAGTCTAAACAAAATATTTCAGACGGCTTCAAATGAATTGAGTCAATTTCAAATTTCCTAGTAATTAAATCAGATTAAATAGATTTCATTTAAAAATATTCTTTATTTAACGTAGCGTTTGAATAGCAGTCTAGATTCTGGATTTATGACCGATTGATGGCAATAGGCTCGCCCCCTATTACATGGGTCTTAAACATAACTGGCGAAATGTGTGGGTGTACTACAGGGTGTACTACACCTCTGTCTAACCTCCTTGTTTTGGGTAGCTACCTCCAGCGCAGGAAAAGGCTAGGCAGAAGTTGAGAAGACCAAAACTAATAGTTTACTCCTACCTGCCAGCAACTCTCTCTCCTGCTAGGAAGAAGGTCTCATGAACCCTGGGAACTATATCACAACAGTCGAAACACCTAGGCTTCCCCTCTCTCTTCTCTTCTCTCTCTCTCTTCTCTCTCTCTTTTCTCTTTCTCTTCTCTCTCTCTTCTCTCTCTCTCTTCTCCCTCTCTCTTCCTTGAATCTGATACTAACATCTGCCTTGCCTTTTCTCAACTATATTGCGGTCGGCTTCCAGTCTAACCAGATGCAAGTGAGTACCAGTATTATACATTGAACGACTGCCTATCTGTCCTCTACAACCCAGTCACTGGGTAACAGGATACTCTTTGGTAAGACTGGTTGTCAGACTTAAAGCTTCTGACTACCTGTTACAACTCTCAAATTCCCGAAAGAAAAAAGACAAAAGGACCAACTGCTTAACGTGCTTCCCGACGCACGTAGGGGTCTCGGTATGATCATAATAATCGTTTACAAGTTGTTACAAAATACATATATATATAGGTTCCATACATGAACCCTGCTAGGGCACAGCAAGATGTGATGAATGGTCATCCATCCACGGAGGAACCTCGGCAAACGTGGCTTAACCTTCGACCGACCCGTGCGGCTGGTATTAAGCCACAAGCCGCTCCTTGAATTTGATACTCTATGATACAGAATTAGCTCGGTTGGTGCGCATGTTTGAGCTTCTACTTGTTAGTGGGGCACGTGTGTTACGTTTGGCGTTCGTGTACCTCCATTTTGCTGCATTCCCACCGGCTTGATCTACTGACTGTAGTATCATGTTTTTTCATGCGTGAGCACAAGAAAAATATAGGATAAAATGTTTGTTGAATTGGATTGGGGCAGCAAATTGAGAAGGTGTTGAGTATTTCAGTCTAGGATACGTTCCAGTTCATTTCAGACATCAGGAGGAGTTATTCATTTAGGTGTGATTTTGGCCCAGTGGTTACGGCCTCGCCTCTCAAGCATGAGAAGAGAGGGTTCAAATCCGAGCAACACCATTATGACTTTTTTAATTCAAATATAGTTTAAGTTAGTTTTAGAATTAGAGATTTCTAGGTCCAAGTCCTTTACAGGTTGACGGTTGTTCCCCTTTACGGTTCTTTACAAAGGTAAAGGAACCTAGACTTATAGTTAATATAAGTCTGAAATCTGATAAATGCAAGTGCCCTCTCTGTATGTGCTGAGTTTTTTCCTGCGGTGCCTAACAGTGTTAGAGTCTTAATTTGGTATTTGTTTTGTTTTGAACGAATAAAGCAGTATTTTAATGTCTTAAAAAACTCTTATTCATTTGTAGAGTAATTACATACACTTTTTGTTTTTTGTTACCGGTACCTTTATCGTATTATCCTTTACTGACTTATCTCGCAGATAACCTCTGAGCCTTATCTTTTCATGCTTCAAGCCGAACAAAGGTAACCACAAAATTACATTTGACCCTGTAAAATATACCTTTATACATTATGACCTCGAAGAATTCCAATTACTTTTGATCCAAGATAATTCTATAGAACAAGGCAATTTAATTAAAGCATTAGTCTATTACACAGAAAACGAATTCCCGAAATATCCTGAACAAGTCTTAATTACTTAACGTAAAGTTATTTAACAGTAATCTTTTAAAGGTACCGGCTTCAGTTAAATCGATAAGTAGTGATCTCGTTAGAACTCTTAACGAGTAAATTCAGTCAAGTTAGCAAATGAAAAGTTTGAAATGTTCACAATTATTTTTCCTTTGGGTGCATTGAAATGTAAAATTTTGGGCTCTGGATCCAAAGTTTAAAAAAATAGCACCTATTTTTAATTTATCTAATATTGTAAGCGCACAAATTTACGGAGGCGAGTTAATGCCATAAATATTTTCTACTAGTCGACCTTTAGGTGATGCAGAGACAATCAGTGGTAGATGCAATTCCACAAATATATAAATAGATATTTATAATTAACAAATATTTTAATGACACATATTTTACAATCAATAAGATATAGGTAAGTAATACAGCTACAAAATGTATGCACAAATAAATAAAGTTAAAAATACGAATATACTTAAATAATTATTTCTCGTTCATGTTAACTATAGGAGAACAATTTTTTTTTAAATAAAAATCAAATAAAAACAATGACGTTGCAAACTTAATCTGACAGTAAAATATAATAAGGCGTAGAAAAAATCATACCCATCGCTGTCAACTGGTAAAGTACCCAAAAGCCTGGCGGCATTGCCACATTGTAAATTGGATAAAAAAAGGACCTATGAAGGTTTTCTGTTCATACAAATCAATTTAGGAGAACTAAAATGATTAATCTACATAATACCACTGTAAAAGTCCTGCCTTTGTATTTGAACAATATCTTGGTGGCCTGAGTATTTTAGTAATACCCTAATTGAAAATGACAACCAAGAGATTGAAAATGAGAACCAAGACCGCCACTGAAAACGTCAACCTCTCATAAGAAAACGTGTGTACCCATCTAATTAGCCCCAAGAAACGTTAAGTACATACATCTAGACTATGTAGGGTCCTCGATAAGGTCTCACAAGTCATGGACAGACAGTCTAATTAACTGTAGGTCTATTGACGTGTCTAAGCCACGAAAGTGGTGCTTGAGATTTTCGGAGGCCGAACGTGCTTACTTTGACCCGCGTTCGTAAAGAAAACTTGGACAAAAAGAAATGTTATAAGAACTGCATATACTGACCAGGTTCACTTAGAAGGTTATTTTTGGCTATTTTTCGAATTTAGAATCGCTCGTTTTTGAATAATGTGTTTTATTCTACTACGTTTATAATCTTTTGTAAAACAAAGCCATGAATAAGTCTGCCTAAACAAGTTGATGTGTATGACATAAGCATGCACTGACTGGGCATGTCAACCTAAGTCAGGTGTGGTTTTTACCCAAAAATAACATCTTACGCACATCTGCATCGTTCTCACATGATCTTTCCAAGATAATGTCTGGACTTTAAAAGAGGCTGACCTGAGTTGGATTTGGTGCAATTGGCCAGCCCCTGGATCCAGGAAAGTGTTAACGTGATTGGTAACAAAATTGTTTTGTTCTTTTAAATGTACGTGTTTGTTTAAAACAATTTACAGAAATAAATTGTATAATTTATCATTGAAAACAAATAAGTCTGCTAAACATTTCGTAAGTGCAAAAGTAGCAAAATACTTTTCTTATTTTAGCAAACACGGACGAATTAATGTTTTTCGCAATTGTCTAAGTATCTTTAATGAGTTGGGCGCTAGACGCTCAGAAGGGAAACCCCTGCTGAGCTGGGAGGGGTCCTGTGAAACTGACAGTTTTTCGATAATTTTCCCGAATCGGCATTTTATTAACAAGCCAAGCAGGCGCCTGATTCGGACGGCTCTTGTGAAGATAGTAGATAATTGGATGAAAACGTTGTTTATTTATTCAAAGACCATAATACTTCAATGTCTTCTAATTTGAGAAGGTTTTTGATTGAAGCTTATCTTCGTATCAAAAAGATTCCACTATGGACATTATCATATAAAAAGGTAGTATAGAACAAACTTTTAATTCGTTAATGTTCAAAGTTAATATTTATTGTTTAAAATACAGTACTTTATTTAAAATAAAAGAATAAAAAAAAGAACAGTCATTCGTTCATGTACAAAAAGACTAGGAAGGAATCATTCTTTATTTTTCAAAACATATTTCATACAAACACAATAACACATTAAGGTCAACACATGGAAAAACTGGCATAGAAGTCTCTTGTTCGCTTTCCATCAAAAAGTCCAAAGAGAGAAAAATCCTTAACACGTAAGTAAACACATGCAAAATGTACACAAAACTTGATACACGTATAAACTTTAATAATACCGCCCGTTTCCATAAATCAACAGTTTCCTGCCCAAAAAAGGAGCATTTTGTTTCGAGAGGCAACCGCTACATACACTCTTTCAAACTCAATCTACCCCCATTTACATAGGCGTAGCGTGATGGACTGCAGAACTAACAAAATTATTCAAAGTAGTAGAATTTTTATGGAGAGAGCTCGGAAGGTCCGCCCTGGTACATTTTGGGCACCAAGGTTTAAAAGATTACGGCCCAGTAAGGATTGTCAGAATATCGAGTGTTTTTTCTGCGCTTTCGGCTTTTATCTTTTGTTTTTTTTTGGTGTTTTTTGGAGTAGGTACATTTTCTAAAGTATTGGAATGGATGCTGGAGGGTTTCGTACTAACTGGGAAATCTATGGCAATCACATTTTACATTGTCAATTATGTTTTATTATTATATTATCAACCTTATGCCTTATACTATTTTATTGGTGATGTTCTTCAGAAAGGTCAGGTGTTTGTACTTGCAACCGGCGTGCGTGTATGACTACATTTATGAACATAAACGAAGCAAAAGGAGTATGTGGAGATCGTAGCAGGAGGCGTTTCGTAGGCGTGATTTTATGTAAATACCAGTATTTTACATGGAGCGACTGTCTGTCTGACCTCCAGAACCCAGTTACTGGGCAACACGATACTCCTTAATAAGACTGGTTGTCAGACTTTCGGGCTTCTCACTACCCGTACCGACTGCCAAAGTTCTACAAATGACGGCCGGGACCAACGGTATAACGTGCATACCGAGGCACGGAGGAATCTCGATATGTTATGAACGGTCAATCATGCACAGACTGACCTCGGTAAGCGTAGCTTAACCTTCGATCAACCCGTGCGGCTATTTTAATTTAGCCACGAGCTCTTCCACGAGTATAAATAAGGAACACTGAACCCACAAACAAGTCGGAACACCACAAGAAACTCCATTACACAACACTAGAACAGATCACAACTTGTATAAAGAGATCTAGTTTTCAAAAACATATAAAAGTCCAAGGAGAACGTTTGAAGCTCACCAGTTCACAAATCAAACTATCAGATCTGCTACAAAATAAACAGGTTCTGGAGCAGTTTAAAGTTGGAACTACCAAAGTCTACGATCGAACCCTGGAGTCCCCGAAAGCGTTCCACTCAACTTCGAAGATATATCGGTTTTGTTCCCAACTCCGTTCGATTCGTACCTTCATTTTCACCCGTGGTATAATGAAACTTTGAAAGAAAACTCTGTGAAAATTGTCTTCAAACTCACTTTGCTAAGAAGTCAAAAATGGAGACGCTATGAAGTAGCGTCGTGTGTAAAAAAGTTGTTCAATTTAGAAGATGGGCTTATAAGGAGTGTGTGGCCAGATTTGGAGTGGGCGTTGATTTAAATATCTTCTAAATAATTGCATCGGGTGTGTTCTTATAGAGAATTTAACACACCAATGAAAGAAAAGCCATTTTAAAAAGAAGTTGTTCCTATTTCTAGTTGAAAAGACGTATTACTCGATTGAAGACTTTTTAAATGACAAATTATGACTAAATTAAATTTTCTTTGACATTTTTAATAATTAAATTCAATTACTTTATTGTATGCGGCTCATGACATTTTTCAAGTGCTTCATTTATTTTATCCTAGAATTTATTAATTATGATAGTAAGATAACCAGCCCACTAATATTGTATTTATATTTGTATGCCAATTATTGGCCGAACATACAGATCAGCCAAAATGTATAAATAACACCTTTTTGTACTTATGTTCACAAATAAAGTTTGATTTGATTTGATTTGATTTGAAAAGAAAGGATTTTGGCGCAAAAGGCAAAATTCTACATGCATTCGAAAACTCACGCCGTTTCCCATGTGTAAGGCAGAAACTACAGGGCGAGTACGACTCACTTGATTTTTTTGAATAAAATCACGAATAAGGTCAGTGTATGTCCTTTTAGGTAGTCCCGGCGTTTACACTTACTATCTGCCTTATATGCCTTATATATGTAAATATTTTAGTAGTCGCCTTTTGATCATACTGTCAACATGACCACGTCTAAGCATACTCTTTTAATTATTTTCACTACTTTTTTTTAATCCATAATATTTTTTATCACATATTCGGACGTAAAAAAATACATAATATCCTACGATATCCATAATGTCATAGTAATGAGAAGGTTTTAATAGCATGACGATGAGCCCCAGCATTGGGAAAAGATGCATGGAAGGGGAGAGCCAAAATGCTATCGACACAAGTGTCATTAAAACATTGACAGGTGAACATTTTCGCAGTATTCTAAAAATCATAAAACAAAAGCAGATAAAAGAACCTCAAAAATGCTATTTCAAATTACAAAACTGAAAAAATCAACGAAATATCTGTGCTACTCAATTCAAAAACAAAACAGAGCCATGTATCAACTTTTCCCTCAATAGAAAAGCGTTTAGTAGATTTTTTTACATCATTAGTATTGCAACAAGACATTTGAAGAGTTCTGCCGGTGCCCTTGAGGGTGAGTCGTAATGAAGCGCCGTAACGAACATGAGCTGACGTCACCAGCTTTCACTGTTCAACTGCGGTGCTCAAAGTTTTATTAGGAAATAAATTATGGTCTGAACGAAGTGCATGTTAATTTTAAGATTGGATTTGCGAGGATTGAGTGCATTTCAACATGCCATCATCAGATCTATTTCCAGCAAAAGTTTGAGAAAGTTTTTTGAATGGAATCATTCAAATACCGCTCGAAATATTAATGCCTGTCCATTGCCCTTGACAAAACATACATAACATCACTCCTCGAAAGGGTTATGCAGAGGTTTAAGTTAAATCCCACGTAATAGAAGGTGAGACTTTAACCATCAATTGCGCACAAATTCAAATTCTGTTAAAAATAGGAAAAGCCAATAACACTCTGCTCGACCCGGGGTTCGAACCTACGACCTCAATGCCTGATGACCTCATGCTAAGTAGTAGCACCTGCGTTTACGAGACCAACAAGATAGTTGCCCTTGGCAATGAAGAAATAAAGCCGGGAGTCGAAACAAGTAAAAGAGATTAATGTAAACAAGGTATAACATTTATAATGATATAAAAAACATAATTGGTTCTAACGCTTCTACGATCGGAAACGAAATCGCATTGTCTATGAGCTAAGTACTAACCACAACCCCCTTAATACACACAAAATCACTTCTAGATACTTCTACACGATGTCAAGCGCCCCTTCTGTGTCGCAGAAAAACGAAGTTCTTGTACAAAAATGTAAACCCTGGTTTGTTGCGTCCAACAATAAAATGGTTCCTTTGTGCAAGTTTGAGAGGCACTCGTCCGGTCCAGCAAAGAATCGTTTTGTAACTCAATTTGTGGCGAGAGCGCTGCAATGGGGGGCTATGTGCATAGCGAACTATCACGTGTGCGGGCGAGACCCTGCTCCGAAGAGGTTTATCGATGGGGTAATCAAATATAGGAATGAATAAAATACAGAACAAATTACAGATATCAACAGTATATTGAAGTAACTGGGAATCAATACTGTTTAATTCATTTTCTATAAGCTATTTAATGTTAAATCAGAGGTCATTTTCTGGATCGGGTAGAATTTTCTAGAATAATACAAACTTTCTTTTTTCGTATCAAATCGGTTTATATAAGTTACTGGTCGCCAGGTAGTTGACATTGGACCAATTTAGCTTTTTGCACTCGTTTTCCAAATAAACTTTAGCTATGCCAAATCTCACACGTAAAGTCTTTGACTAACTGAAGTCAAATAACGTCAATATTTCATGGTCAAATCTTTATTAACAAGTTACTGTATCCAGTAAGCCATAAAGCCACGATTCCGCGTATTTTCTTAGCCCTTAGTGGAGAAACCTTTTACAAAAGTCTTATTAAAAGTTACGGTAAAGCTTCCATTAAGACCAGCCAATTATTTTAAGTGGGCCGTAATGTTAGTATTTTGGGTCCAACGCTGACCTACGCTTCCTTCAAGCCTGAAATTACGTACGACGTTGTGTGGGAAAAGGTTTTTGCGTTTTCTGGGTTATTGTAATCAGGTTCTTGTCAGCTTTATCAAATCAAAATCAGTTATGCTTTGGCTTAGAAAATCATATAAGATGGTTCCCTCAAAACGCCCGAACTTTACCAGTGTTTTTCAGGGAAGAAGAAGTGGCACAACCAACTTCCCAGCAACACATCTACGACCGACAACGACCTATGTGGCGCGGCGGGCGAAAGTCCGACTGCGACGCAAGAGGTTGCGGGTTCGATTTCCGCCTCGGGACAAACATTTGTACGTAGTAGTACCTATACACAAGCTCTGCTTAGCTTGGAGCTATACGATGCTGTGTGGATTGTCCAGCATTATTTTTTTTTTTATTCATCTGTTTAATATGTAGCAAGAACTTGATTATTTACAGTCATGCAATGAGTGTATAGATACTAATAGTTACAAAAGAGCTGAAAGTAATAGATACACAAATGCAAGTGTGTGTTTCAACCGTAGTACAATTAACTGCCTTTTTTTTCCGAGGTGGAAATTCCTCATGGATGTGGCGGGGGGGTCTGTCAGACGCATACTGACTAAAAACCACCCCGGTGTTCCCATCCTACACATGAACCGGGGATCATGGGAACTAGACAATTAACTGCCTGAACGAAGAGAAGTCGAGTCAGTCAGCGTATGACAATGGCGGAGACGTTGATGATGATGACATGATGAAACTAAAATAGTCTACAGAACATCCAGGTCCTCGTCAATTTACTTTTATATGACAGCCATACTTAACTGGTCATATGATCCAAACCTAAACACAAAACAAATCAAAACTTTTTGGATTTGGAATGCTTTTTATTTTTATATTCCGTTAGTTCCTATTGGTCGGGGTTACTTTTTTTTTAATTTTGCTTTTTATTATAGTTAGTTTATGAAACAGTTTGCATGTGAGTGATCCATTGAACAGCTGTTTGAAAGGTCCATGAAACAATTGCTTATTGATACTGAAACAAATACTATAGCTGGACAAAATTAATATGCCTAATTACATACAAAGTGGTTTTTAATTTGTTGACAATCTTTCAGAGTAACGAAAGTACGTTTCGGGATTTCAGGGTCGGTCCCATATTTAAAGCTGTTCATGTATTCATGAGAGCTTTCACCCCCAGAAAGGTTGCCAACGAATTAAAAGTCACCCTGTACATTATTTACAGACAAAACAAACCAACAACAGACAAGACACAATTGGCGTTTAGCACGTATCAACCCTCAACTTTACCGTCCCAATAAAAGAACTTTTAATATAACTAACGCTAATTAGAAAGAAACAAAACAAAGCCAGATTTATTATTAAAGACCCGAATCAATCTCGGGGAGGATCGGCCAGCTCCCCGGGACCATGCCATGGCCTACTTCCCGTTTGTAATGAGCGTCGTTTGTCTACTAAATGTTCGTTCAGGATATCATGTAATAATGATACAGCATCTGGCCAATGGGCTCATTATATCAGGCTGTGTGTCTTCATTTCAACTGATCGGGAGATATGAGTGGTTCGCCGAATGAGGTGAAAGAATTATTGTTTGTGTTTTATACTGTCTTTCAGATTTTTGAGGTGTTATTCAGTTTTTGATTCCCAATTCACAACATGGCAGATAATCAATTATGTTGACAGAATAAAAACCTTATTCGAATAGTTAATCGGTGGTAGGGATGTCGGAAGCTTCGAAAAATATTGTCATTTTTTAAAAGTAATGAAAAAAAGAAAGAAAAACATCTATGGACAACAGGTTGAAATACGCTCGGTATATATAAATATTAAATTAAAAAATATCCAATAAAATCGTGTTCATGTCTCATGGCTACTCCAAAAGTAAGTATAGGTATAGCTTTAGATATATTTGGATAAATATATCGATGTCTCAAACCATGTTCTTTTGGACAAGTCGGTTGGTATATACTTTTTACGGATCTGAATTCGAGTGAGAAAAATTTATCAGAAGGTGAAAAATATCGCTTTCGACATGACATATTCGCGTTCGACATGCAATATCGAATGAAAAATAGATATCAAAATTAATTTCGACAGGCCCCGGGCCTTTCTCTTCAAACTAATTTTAATTCCGATCTAAAGCGAATACGATTCCAATGTTAATTTTACGTACGTCACGTGATTATATTATTTCGCGAAATACCCAGCTGTCAAAATAACCTCAAGAGTAGCGTTTACGATCACGATGAAATTTGCTCAAGAGTACGAAACGTTCAAATTCCAATGTTCGAATTAAAATCAAGAGTAAACGCGCTGATCGGTGGTTCAAGAAATTATATTCTCATTATTTTTAGAGTATCAAATTTTACCGTCGCAATTATACTGCTCTTAAGAATCACCACCATCTACATAGCGTTTTTTCACAATTGATTAGATCATATTTGTTGACCTTCACAATCAAGCCTAAAACTCCTTTACCTTCAAATACGCTAAGACCCCTAAATCCACGTTACCTAACCTTAAATCCAGCTGAACCTACCCTAAGTTATTGAGGCAGAAATTGCCGGCACAGTTCTGCACTCGACTACATTCATCAATATGTCTGCCGGTCCAAATATCTAGATCTAAACAGTATTCATTTGGACGTGCTGTGTCGGGATGCTATTAATCAGGTTGGAGTTGGGCTTCTGGTGTGTGTGTACTGTACACCTAGGGATGTGTCAGTCGAGGGAATGGATGCGGCATTATTTGGTATACTTATATGAGTAGTGAAATGCTACAGGGTAAGTTTTATGAAATATTAAAGTGAACGCAAATGCTATCTTTTTATATCCTTAATTTTCCTTATTTCTGTCTTTGTACTGCTCAGTATGTGGTCCTGGGTTTAATTCCCGAGTTGAGCAAAGTGTCATTGGGTTTTTCTATCTGGGATTTCTCAGCAGCAGCCCAGAGTCTGAATTGTGCCCGGTTGTTGTCAATAGGCTCGCCTCGAAGTACGAATTACTCAATTGATATTAAGTTTAAAAATTAAAGGCTCAATAATTATAGCTACGTAGTTGAAAAATATGTAAAAACTCTGAAAATTATGTTACATCAGACAGCAGCATATGCGGAGATAGGAGCCTTTTTGGCCTCACAGGACCTTTTATATCATATTTATTGTTTGTTTAGTTTTTACTTTTTTTGTGTTTTTATCTTTACCTGTATCTAATAAATGTTTCTTCTTTCTTTCTTTCAATATTCTTAAAAGTAATATATAAAACGGGGTGAATAGAAACGCAGGGGCGATAAGAAACAAAACTTTGAAGGGCCATTTTTACGTTAAATTAACTTTATTTGTTACTGAAGGACTCTTATTGTTTTTAAGGAATTGAAATGATAAATTTCAACACCTTGTCAGCAATTACTAATGATGAATCAACGATTAAATCTCATTTAAAGTCTTGTTTCGATTCACCCCGTTTTATTGTATCTTTAAAAATATTTAAACTAATGTTCCACCAAATCAATAATTTACCGTGGACTTTAGCAAAAACACATAGCACAGGTAGCAAGTACTCCTCGATGTAAAACAAATACTCCACTCAACACCTACCATATCCACCTAATTCATAGCCTACGCCTAGCCCATAGCTTTCCCATGTTTGCAATACGCGCCGTGATAAGAGCATAGCAAACAAAGCGCCAGTGACCTGACTGCCAGATAGTCGCCTGAGTGATTACCTAGCAAAGTTATTGACAAGTTGGTGATATAATCGCCGCCATGATTTATAGGCGGACATAAATTGATATTAGTGGCAGTTATTAGACTGTGATTAGCTTGATTTGTCGGTAGGTAATGGCTTGTATTATTACGTCATTTGATAGTGTTAATTTAGATAACGGTTTACACCTGGATGGCCTATGGTTTTTTTAGTTACCGTCGATAATAATACTTGTCCTGTCAAAGGATTCTGCTTATACAGAGAAGGTATGAGCATTCATCGCCACGGTCACTCAATACAGGTTGGCGATTTCAGACTAATATTCATTATAATTACCGGTTTCCTCACGATGTTTTCCTTTACCGATAGTTTCAGTGATGTCTATGATAAACTTAGAAAGTACCTACACATGAATTGAAAAAGTCACATTGATGCTTGTTGGAGAATTACTCGGCATCGAATGAATAAGTACGGTGTGAAAAGGAAAACAGAAAGAAAACAAGCTTATTTACGCCTACTAAGAAGGGATTCACATCCCACATTCGTGCAAAATGGTTATCGCTCAGCATAATGCTGAAACTCAACTGTGCGAGTCAGAGCCACAGTGCTGGTTTTCAGTGACAGTCGATATTGACTGGAGCGCCGTATAAAGTTCTTAAATATCATCATCTGCCTAGCGTTTTCCTAACTATGTTGGGATTGGCTTCCAGTCTAACCGGATGCAGCTAAATACCATTACTTCACATGGACGACGACTGCCTATCTGACCTCCACAACCCAGTTACTGGGCAACATGATACCCCTTGGTAAGACTGGTCGTCATACTTCAAAGTACTTAAATAAAAACAAACTAAAGAATTTCAAAAGTAAATAAGAGTAATAAAATTGTGTGGGGCAATGTTTTTATAAAAAAAAAAAAAAAAAAATATGTAATACGAGTAAAACGCTTAAAATATAAAATTAAAAACGGCGAATTCCGTTGCCATCCAACAAATTGTGGTTTTACAAGCTCGGTGACCAATACTTCGAAGCTTACAGACTTTTTATATTTTCAGCATGATTTTTGGTTCGGAAAGACTTAAAAGATGTTTCATCGAATGTCAATGTTAAAGGCCCGTACTTATTGATTTCACGCCAAGTAATTCTCCAACAAGCACCAATATGACTGTTTCCTTCTCTACTTTATGAAAAAGAATCAGTTCGCCTACTCTTATATACATTACATATCAATAAACTTATGTACAACTCAAGAGTATTCATAATAAAAGGGTATTGTGAATACTCTCCAATCAAAAAACTACTAGAAGCGCTAATCAAGGGCTCTATTTTTTCAGCTCTCAACATTTAATCCACACATTTCTCAAGAACAATAGAGCTCGATGTCAGAGGTAACCAATATCCACAATAGGACCTCATTAGACCTGGAGTGCACAGCAAACACGAGGGGTTTGACCAAATGTTTGTCCAAATTGAGTGGTCACATCCTGGCAAACATTCATCAGGGAGATTAATTGTAATCGTTAATGGATCTCTTTGCAAGTGTTTGGTATACTCGATTATACACAGATTTCAAATGTTTGGTACGTAGATGTGCGAATGGTCTGGATAGGCAAGACGACGAATTGGACTTCCTGCGGCAATTTCAAAGTGAAAGCGACATTGACACACAAACTGATACCGTGACTTCAGGACATGATATTGGACCAATATTCTGGAAAAAGTTACGTTCGGTTCTTTTTTTTCTTAAGCGTTTTTTCCTTTAAAGTGAAAAAATGTCATGTGACAATCATCAATCCTATCTAACCCAATGATGGTTTTAATAAAAAAACTAAACATAAATAAAAGCTAAAATAAATAGTTAGATAAAAATCATGGATTCTTACAGTTTAAATATCAAAAGAACAACAGAGATAATGTTGAAATTAAAGAAACCGATGAAGTATTCCAACGCTGGGGTCTCCCCAGTGTTGAAATTTTTCATCGTAAGTTATGGAAGTTAGTAAGTGGAGTTATCAATTTGCGAGTCGATGTTCTTCCATCCAGTATGTGATAACAGAGTGGTATTGGAAGAAGAAGATGATGAAGTGACTTCCAAAAAATAGTACAACTGTGTCAGAGCTATTAGATTAGCTATTGCTGAGCTGATAGACAAAGAAGTGCAAAGCGTACGTTTACTTTCATAAGTCAATGGTTTTCTTGACTTACTTCCGAAACTGTATTGTATATTTCTAAGTTGATTGTTTGATGAGTAGTATTCTAGTTAATTTCAGTAATATATATTTGATAGAATTCGTTTATCATGATGATTTTATACCAACCACACTACCATTTCTTGATGTTCAAAATAAATATAGTTCATTAACAGCACAGCAGAATAATAAAAAGTTGTACTTAATCCTTTGGCATGGAAAACAATTACCGCTGAAAAGCCATATAAAATAAGTTAAATTGAGAGCGTCCTCTATTTTACAGTTGCTAGAAAAACATAAAACCATGCCTGCTATGTTTTCCACTGAAACTTTATTTATTCCGCTCTCCTATCAACGTACAACAAAAAAACAAACAAAACTAGTGATGCACCATCAAATAATCGATAAATCTAAATGACTCACTCAATGCTCGATTCGTCCCGCACGGGCGCGTACGAATAGACGATACGCTCAAATCTGGATGCAATCCAAACTAATAGACAGTGGACAATACTATCGATCATTTTAACAATGGCCTTTCCCTGCACAATGGAAAAGAAATGATTTTTTGAAAAACGGACGTGTCTTTTTCTGCTTTTGGGGTGTTACTAAAGTTATAACGGAATTGTCTGTTTAGATTTTTTTGTATGGCTCATAAATTCTTTGTCGATCTATTTTGTTGAACACATAATACTCAAAAGTTACAACAAGAGTCCTGATATATTACGATATTTTACATCACTTAAGTTCGCCATAACTTTCCTCTAAGTTTATTAATGGGTGTCAGATGGCTAGCATAGAAATACGGTCAAATAATATATTTTCATCGATAGATTCCACAAATTTAGTTATTTTACAAGAATTTCATATTGTTATAACTTCTGCATTCCGAATCTTGATGAATCCATTCCCACTCTGTTTTTCCCACATTCACTTGAAAAAACATACAACTCACTCTTTCCTTAATCATGATATAGACAGAATTATCGTCATCGGCCAAAATAAATACCGCATTTTCACAACAGCCTGTAGGTACGTATAGAAAGTCTTAAACAAACTTGATGGTGTCATGTCCCCCACAAAACATTATAAGTGGATGGGGCGACACCGTTATTGATAGTATTTCTGATCTTCAACCATCGTTCATTACATTTTTTGCAGCTATCCAACAGAAGCCGTTGCAATGTACGGTTGTGCACAAAAATGTTTACTTTAAAAATAAATAAATTAAAATACTGCCACAGCGGAAAAAATATACACCATGCAAACCTACAAATTATGAGTTTAAGAGGGTGTTACAATGGGTGGCCTTATAGCTAAAAGCGATCATTTACAAACAACCTTTGGATAGACTCCAAACAAATATACAAAATACGGAAACATCCATTCATGAATGAATAATAACTTATTTCAAGTAATTTCTTAATTATTTGTAGTATTTAATTGTAATAAGAATAAGTAATCCTGTATATTCAATAAGGAATAAGGTAAAGGCTTCTTTTATTTGCTTGTGCCTTATCTAACGCCTTCCTCATTTACATCAGCCTGGCAACTAATCGATTACTGACCATGACCTTCCCATGACCTGTTACCAAAATGGTAATAAAGTTTACAATCTCACGAAAATCTCTTACCACAAAACAACAACAATATAACATCACTTCTGTTTTCTCCGAAGGCTTAGGCAAAGGTATACTTATTTTATATTTTTTGGGACAAGCGCGCCTCACTATTTGTGGAAATAGTGAGGCGCGCTTGTCCCAAAAAAAAAAAGTATACCTAAATAAGTATACTACTGCAACTCCTGAAAACCAGACTCAACAGTGGCAACTTTCTTGGATTCCGCAACGAAATTAATCAGAAAAGAACAGTGGAGGAGTTAGAAACATAGAGAGGTATACTTAGAGTACCTACACCCACATATTTTCACCAGCTATATTTATTTCCCTATTGGGGGCGAGCCTATTGCCATCAACCGGGCATAAGTCCAGACTCCGGGCTGCTACTCAGAAATTCCAAATAGAAAAACTCGCATCGATTCCAGGTCCTCACGCTCAGCAGTAGCGCTTCCTATCAATGGACCGATGAGGCAGAAAATCGCTTCCATTTTATATTTTACATCAAACATGGCCACGTTACCACTTCTCCACGCGACTGTACTCTTCAATATTCCCGTCACGGTTCAATCGGAAGGGTTGATAAATAGAAACAATTTTTGAGTGCACATAACTGCGACCTACAGATTTATCTCATTCATTTTGACACGTCATTTTTCCAACTTGTCACCGCCCGTTACGCGTGAAATTCCATATTTCGACAGTATATTTTGTACCGACGTTATTCAAGACGATTTGATTTCGATTTTCAAAGATGTTTTGAATTGAAATCGAAGTGAAAAAGACATATTATAATAATAATATATATTGTGAAGTAGTAGATTTTATTTTTGATTTAGATTAAACGTTGTACGTCCATTGCGTTCTCTCAGTCGAGATCAATTGTAATGTGTGGTCACCCATCCATGGACCGATTTCAGTTAACGTCCCCTAATCTTTGATCGACCCGTATGATTGGCTGTTGAATGGCTGCTATCATGTAGCCACGAGCCCCTCAACAACTAACTGATACAATGAATATATCTTATCACGACACATCAGCACTATTATACTATATAATTCAGTGATTTTCCAACACAGTGTTTCAGTTCACACTACTCAACTTTAGTACTATTTCTTCACACTACTGTATAGCTTATTCAAATCCTCGCTCTGAGACAAACGTAGGATGTTTCCACACTTGGGTTTAAAACCACTACTGATGTCAACATTGAGTGAATGAAATTACGCATATTTATTTTTAATTAGTACTTAAGCTTTTCCTTGGAAAGCATGTTAAGCCGTTGGTAACCGCTGACATTTGTAGATCTTTGACAGTCCTAACGGGTAGTCAGAAACCCAAAATTCTGACCACCAGTATACCAAGTGGTGTCGTGTTGCCACCAACCACCAGTAACTGGGTTGTGGAGGTCAGATAGCTGAATATCAGTACTTCACATGGATCCCTCCATGTAAAGTACTGATATTCAGCTGCATCAGGTTAGACTGTAATCCGACTCCACCATAGTTGGGAAAAGGCTAAGCAGATGATGATAATTGTAATACTTTGAATGTTTTTTAAAGTTGAGGTCATAGGTTTGGTCTAAGGAGAAAGAAATCAGATTTTTGATACATGCAAGAAAAAATCCTGTTTTTATTTAAGCTAGATCAAATCAACCATTCGTTGTTCTAAAATACAAATGCTCTTTTTTCAATGGCTACATTTTATGCAATTAAAATTGTATGGCCAGTATGTAAGTAGCCTTATTTAAATCCGATGTGACACGCGGGGCCGTGAGAAGGGCTAAATAGTGCAGATTACATTGAAACACCATTAGCAGACCCAGAGCGAACCGACTAATCTGAACGTACATATTTTTACATATCAATCTCTGATAGAATCACATAACATCACGCTTATTATCCCCGAAGAGTTTGGCAGAGGTCACCTGTACAGCCACATTTCGCCAGTTATAGTCCCAAGTAATATGGCGATGATATTTCCAATAACCGGATACTCTGAATTTTCCGATGGATAAAACCCAATAACACTTTTCCCAACCTGGGAACCGAACCCAGGACCTCATGCCCAACAGTAGTGCTTGTGACCAATATTCCACTTATTTAAATATTGCGTTTAAAATTTACTTTTTTACAAATTAATGAAACAAATCTACTACTCTACTCTATAATTTTTTATACCTATTAGGGATAACCTCAAAAATGGTGGCGTGAAAATGTATGATGGATTAGAGAGGTGTATGTGAGTATGAATAAATAATGCTGGACAATCCACACAGCATCATCTAGCCCCAAGCTAAGCAGAGCTTGTGTTATGGGTATTAGATGACTGATATACTTAATACAATACATTACATAGATAGATATATTTTTATTATACATAGGAAATACCCAGAACACCCGGAACAAATAAATAAATAAATAAATATTGCTGGACAATCCACACAGCATCATCTAGCCCCAAGCTAAGCAGAGCTTGTGTTATGGGTATTAGATGACTGATATACTTAATACAATACATTACATAGATAGATATATTTTTATTATACATAGGAAATACCCAGAACACCCGGAACAAATCTTTGTAGATCGTACAAACATTTGTCCCAAGGCGGGAATCGAACCCGCAACCTCTTGCGTCGCAGGCGGACCTTCGCTCGCCGCGCCACATCGGTCGTCAAAATACTAATACAGTGTACCTCCTACTCCTCTGTATCTACTTATAAATACCATAACATCACGCCTGTGTATCCCCAAAGGGTTGCGTAATAGTAACACCCACATAAATAACCCACACAAACAACCCCAAGGAACTTATAAATTTTATGCAAATAAACGATTTGATTTGCAAGTTACTGTATGCTAAGGGATAAAATAGTAGTAGTCTTAAATATAAGGTATTTACGCCTCCGACATCCTGTAGGTGCAGCTTCCCTACGAGATTTCATAATTATTGTCGTCTCACAACATACAATTGTTTAAAAAATACTCTTTAAGATAAATAAATGACACAAAAATCAATGAATAGAGACATACCTACAAGCAAAGAGATTAAATTATAATTTAACCCTTCACCAACAATTTTAGCCATTTTGGCCAGTGTGTGCTCATCCAATTGCATGTATTATAAGGACGATACAATATACCTAACCGTTAATTTCTATTCAATTTGCTTGATTGTGGCAAACATTTTTTGTCAGGAAATCAGGAAAAAACATAAATCGGCTCAACGAATTTTGTTACACACGTACACCAGTATCAGTATTTTAAGTTGGTTTCTAAATATTTAATAACTAGCTTTCGCCAGTCGCGTTGTCCGTGTTGTTTGAAAGTCTAATGAAGTCATTAGACTTTCAAACAACACGGACAACGCGACTTATAATATTAAGTAATATGTAGATAGCATACAACAACATACAACATAGTTCGGAAAAGGCTAGGCAGATAATGACAAAAGATCACCGCATTATTTTGTTAATAGCGACTGAGGAAAAGATTTAAAACGTAAACAGTTTTTAGCAAACAAAGCGCAATCAGCTTTAGAATAAAAAAACCGTAAGTCAATCTTAAACAACTTCAAACGTTACTTGAATCATTCTTTGGAATAAATCTCCCCTTATAGGCAAATAAGCACAACGTATACAAATCAATTGTCTTGCTCGCGACTTAACAATAGCGAAAAAAAAAGCATCTTTTGAACGTTGGGTTCAGTAGGTATATTCAAAGAATCAGTCGGCTACAATACTGTAAGAAGAATAAGGTTTAAAACTGTACATTCTGGTGCTTGATGTTCATAAATGAAAACTCGTCCAAACAGTTGAAAACTTCCATCTTGGTAGATTTATGTGTCAGTAGATTTCTACCTATGTATAAACCTGAAGGGACAAGATAGATTCTTCGAACAAAACTAAGAATAACACAAAAGACCGCAATTTAGTGGGTATAAAAAACAAACCGGCTTCATAAAAAGGAAAATAAAAGAAGAAATAAACTCCACGAGTATATTTTTGTCTTTGTTACCTACCTACCTAAGTTACCTTCAATAATATGTTTTTCACTCACTTAATCTATGTAAATTTGTCGATGATGCTGTAATAATGTTAAAAATTTTGTTTGTAAACTTAAGTGAATTCCCTAGGATATAATTATATTATGTGATGAGTATTAGAATATGAGTTGTTTGTATTAGGTTTGCATCACTATTGCATTGGGTTGTATAGAGGCCAGCACATCAAGCTACCCTAATCTGTCATATTTCTTTGATACTTTTCAACTTTATTACAAAACAATAACGTTCATGTTCCATTGGGCAAAATTTGACAGTTGGGGATAGTTTGATGTCTGCACCTGTAATAATGGTTGTAAGTGATGATTCCATAAATATAAAATAAAAATAAATATACTAAATAATAAAAAGCAAAAGGTATTTACAGTACTTACAACAGTATTTAGAACACCTTATTGAGATTCGATGTTTTTTGGCTTCATTAGTCTATTTCTATTGAAGAGAAGATCAAATTCACAAAAAAATAAAGGCGACTAAAAAAAACTGAATTCGTTCACTTCATTTTTTTTAAGATAGGCTTATGAAGCCAAAAAGCTTTTCTATACATCGACAGGCCCCTAAAACCGCGAAGGAAAACGTCAACGGTAACACAAATCCACCCTAATTTGATGTTACCGCACGCATGCCCGCCCGGCCCCAATACGTTATTATTATCATTCAAAATATTTCCCACTCCACCCGCCTTCCAAGGGGAAATTGTCAAGGAAAATGTCGACCTTGTACAGCAACCATATATTGTAATATCTACTATAAGAATATGGATGTGTCCTGTGATTAAGTCTATTTAGTCCGTCAGTAAGATTACCAAATAATATTGGACACGTATTTTTTGCTTACTCAAATCAATAAAAAGTGACACAATGATATATAAAGTTCAGGAGAAGGGGCTTGTGACGTCACTGTTACGTTAAAAGTGTATATATTTCACTATATCGTTGTCATTTTTGGTTCACAAAAATTGGAGACAAAAAAAAAATACGTGTCCAGTATTTTTGAGTAATCCAACTTTCCAACCAATCAGATTTTTTAAGAACACTACCCTATTATGAAAGAGTTTCAAAATCTTTGAAATATGTTTATGCTGTCTTCTATCAGCCGTGATTTCTAGTTAAAACTACTCATTACACTTTTTATTCTAAGACCAGCCATATCATGAATGCAAATGCTAGGAGACTGTTTTACCCTAACATGTTCAAAGAATTGTTCACCATTAACAACTTCAAAGGCTTCCAGTCTAACCAGATGGATGCAGCTGAATACTAGTAGGCTACATGGAATGACTTCCTACCTGATCTTGACAACCCATGTCTCTCAACAACGTGATACCCCTTGGTAAAACTCGTAATCGCATTTTCAAGCTTCTGAATACTTGTAACGGCTGTCAAATACCTACAAATGTCAGTTCGATTCTAAGTAAACTCGACTCAATTGACGTCATTTTTACCTGCCTTTACATTCTGTAAAGAATTATGTTTCTCGTAAAAAGTTAGGTGAGGTTAAGTGAGCGTGAAGGGAACTGTCAATCCCTAGCATTCATATGAGAGCTCACTTCACCTACACTTTCCCAGGAAGATTTTTACAGAACAACACTTCTGATGTGGAAATAGAAAATTATCCTAAAATCATTCTACTAAATATTCCTGAAAAGGCGATCAGAATATTTTAATATCCTCAACCAACGCCGCGCTAAAAGCGAGTTTCAAACTAAATACGACAATCTAATGAATTTCAAGTGTCGATTCTACGAGCTAATATTAACGTAGCTCTCGTGGAGGGATATAAATGTAAATTCAATAGTTGAGGGGCTAATTGCCATCTGACGGTAGTACAGCTAAATATTTACACAACGCCAGCCGTACTTAAGTTTAAAATTCTAATTTTATTGAAATCTGATGTGGTGTGGATTGAAAACGGTTTAATGTTTTTATTGCTTTTTTAATTTGGTTTTAGCGAGTAAATTGCTTTGGTTTTTGATTTTAGAAAAGCGTTTGAAGGTAATGGGACTGATGAGAGCAGCTTTTTTACGAATCAGTCATTTTGAATTGGTAATAAATAAATTGTGTGCTCGTATAATTTTATCGGTAAAGTTATCAGAAGTTCCTTCTCAGTTTTAAACTGCTTACAAGTTTGTAATTAAATATCAATTACACTCACCTCTTAGTGCTCGAAGACACACGGAAACCTGTAACAAACATAATGACAGTATTAGATTTTTACTCTAAAAAGAAGAGTATTTATAAACCAGAAATGCTAACTGCAAGTTTGGCATTTAACTATGTACATGATATTTTTGAGGATACTCATGAATAAATAAAAAAGGTATGGCAATTCAATTAAACAATTTTTTTTAGTTTTTCGAGACATAGTAAAACGTTTGGGCTGACTCTTCACGTGACCAGAGGGCTGGCCTTTTTTTGGCCAAAGAGCAGGGCAGCATTTCCATTCAAAATGGCAATGCCTTCTGGGCACTTTTCCCATTGACAGTGATACGGATGAGGTTATCGATGCCCTGTGATTATTTATTTTATTTTATTAAACAAGACAAGAGTATTAAAAAAGTTCATGTCTAAGAATATCCTCTTTAAGCACTACAGCAACATTTCCAATCAGCATTTACAAAAGCTCTCTCAAACAAGAAAAAAAAACCTTTAACTATTTGCAAACCTACATCCACAAGGATGGCACAAAACTATCCAATATCTTATTTACTTGAAATGTTTGGTATGCAACCTGCCCGGAGTTGGATCTGCTAGGAATCCCGGATTGTCAAAGCTTTGTCGCATAGCTTGGGTGCATTCCGTATCGCCATTTGTTTTCCAACTTCTTACTTACTTCGAAAAATTCAAATTCAAAGAACTTGTTTGGTAGTTGGGTCGCGTGCTGCCCGACTTAGCAATCTTGTCGAAGGCCTGCTTTGATTTGTGTGTGTGCCTGTCTGTGTCGAGCAGTTTTAAGTGTATGGCTACTCATACATTGGAAAGAGGAGGTGTCAATTTGTTTGGGTGGTATAGTTACTTATTTACCCTTTCCTTTTGTAGGCTGGATACTTAACTATCTACCATGACAACATTTGAGAAGAAGAATTCTCTATCCTCCTCGCACAACTCGTGTACCAACGTAAAGTTTTGCTTCGTGTACGTACTAATAATAGAAACTGAAACTTTGAACACCTCACACAAAGCAAGTTCCTTTGAAGCAATTAAAATTTAATCTATTCTAACATCGATAGTTGTATCCAAAACCACATCCCGAACCACTTAAGTATACAGCACAATAGAAGTCTTAAGTTCGCGCTCAAACACTAAGTTAGACAAAAGAGGGATCCTATCAAAAGTAGTTTGGCAAAGTTACCTTCGGCCCAGCACCGTTCGAATTGTACAAACTTTCCTACTTTAGCGATTCCTTTTATCTGTTGGAAAGTGTGTTTTTTCTAAATTATTATTTTTTTCTCTCCCTCGGATAGTTTTGCGTGCTTTATGATGCGTGCGGGGACGACGTGGGAAGTTTTGGCGATCTTCTTTTTTTTTGTGTCTCTGTTTGACACACGATTGTCTTTGTATGTGTGGATAAGTTCGATTCGCGTGGTCTTTGTTAACCTAAGATTTTATTTCTTAGTAGAAATCGTGAGAGTTTTAGTGAGTCAAATATATTATTATGGTATTTTCTACGCCAATAGCGCACTTCTACAAATGTCATGAATATAATATTACTAGGTACATTGAAAAAGTTCAGGGACGTCCGATATGCTGTCACTTCACGTCATTAAATTACATAACATAACGCCTTTATTCCCCAAAGGGTTAATCAGAGGTGTAGGTAACTGGTAGTAGACTGTTTAAGTCGCATGTCATAGGGGATGATAGCCTGTTGCCATTGTGAGAAATTCCTGATAGAATAATCCAATATCACTTTGCCCGTCCCGGGAATTGAACCCAGGACCTCACGCTCAGCAGTAGTATATGCAACCACTAGACATACGAGGCAGATGCAATATCTCCTTTCGAATATAATATAAGAAGGAAAATTTGCCTGAACCAGACCTTCGAGTAAAATCAATAGACCCTGTTAATTGCCTAATTGCCTGTGCCTAAGTACCTGCAAATTGTCAAGTGCCTAAAGTTTTAAGGTCTTTTGTAAGGCCCCATTAATATTCAAATCATCCATACAGAAAATAATATATCATTCACAATTTAAATGCCAAGATATTTACTGCCGAATTTCCATTTATTACTACATATTATTAACACCCATTTATAGATACGCTCTCATTAACAGGAAACATAATGATAACATATAATTATTAAATTATGGATGTTGATTTTAGTTTCCCCCCACCAGTCCAAAGATAATATTCTGAGCCGTACATCAATATTAATTTTGCTCTTCAGTGCAAGCCTAGTGGAGCTCTTGTATTATGTCGAGACATAGTAATTAGTGGCAAGCCAGGCCAACCCCATATATTTTGATGCAGTAAACCGGGTGACGATTATTTAAGCTTGCTTTTTAGTGACGGAATAATTTAGACGAATGAGTGCTGATTAGTGATAAAAATTATTTATAGAATTAAATATTAATAAAAAACGTCACCATTATTCATTACAGCGTATCAAAATTCACTTGGAATGTCATCAAAATATGTAAAACTGGTCGCAGTAGGTAATTCGATTTTGACATCTCGATCGATTGGGAACCATTTCGACCAAATGGAAACCAAAGTGAGCGCCCGGCGAGCGCTACGTAGAAAATGGTCGCAGTATCTAGATTATATAGGTAATTAGATTTTGACAGACCGACCAAATGGGTTAGGTTTGGTTGAAACTGTGACCAGCCACGCTTGAGACGAGCTATATGTGATAGGTGATAATACATTCTGGCTGAACATTATAAACGGCTCTGATTTGTGACACTGATAGCTTTTATGTGGTGCGTGGATTCTAAAATTTGGCTGTGACACCATCAGCCCTTCCAAATCATTAAATAACGCGTTTTTTAAATATGCACATCACTTCGGCCAATCATCAACCCTACATCTATTATCATGGTGCCCCATCCCTTTTTAGCGACTAAAAGGGCTTCGACGAGTGGTTTTGGCACCTTGTACGGCTTCCAAAGGTCTGGGACCCCAGGTTGCCGAGATATGTCAAAGAAAAAAATAACAGTAATATATCATCATGGAAACAAGATAACTATATGATAATACAATATAAATATACATGCTCGTTCCATCAAGCCGTAACCATTGGAGTTAACACGGGTAACGCCTGAAATTTCCACTACAAACACCCGGTGAAAATGTTTACCAACTATAAAAAAACTTCAGCATTTTCGACGCACAATTTCCCTTTTAAGTTAGTGGAAAATTTAAAATTTGTACAACAGGCTAGAATATGGCTTTTTGTTAATGTTGCAGCCATGTGGCCTTAAGCTAAAATTTGGCCGTTTTTTTGTGTGTATGGCTGAAAAGTAACTTTTAAAGGCTTCTATTTTTAAGGTGAGAATGGACTGTATTTTAGTATTTCTGCCATTCATTTTATGATATCTAAACTAAGCAGTGAGTGAATCAGACTGGAGTTTTTTTCAAAAAGTCTTTTCCAGCGAGCATAGATTGGATTGGACTTGTTGGCTGGTAAATTGAAGACTATAATCTTAGAATGATAGTGAATCTGTGAGAAGATAGTTGCGAGGATTTAATTAATTTAGTTTTAATAGCTAAATTTCCTTCAACTAATCATATAATAAAATTGTAATAAGCCGATGTCAGTATATTATAGATATTGAAGAAAAACTAATATGCGTGATCCTTATTAACAACAAAAGCCAAAGAACAGTTTTTTCAAATTATGTCTGTCTGTCTGTCAGTATGTTTGTAGACTCATCACGCAAACACTACTAGGCATGGAAATAATTGAGAATTTTCATCGATGCATTGCTAGAGATCTAACTCAAAGTATAGGCTTATACTTAAAGTTAGATCTCTAAGTTAGATCTTTAAGTTGTGATCTTTAAGTTTTTTGTGATCTTTAAGTGATGCATTGCTAGAGATCTAACTTAAAGTATAGGCTTATACTTTAAGTTAGATCTCTAGCAATGCATCGATGAAAATTCTCAATAAATTCCATGCCTAGTAGTGTTTTTATATTGTTATCCATTATATTGGTATCTAATTAATTTTCAACAGTCCCTGCAAAAATAAAAATATTGATACTTGATTCTAAATTCCACGCTTACGTAGTCGCGGGCAGAAGTTACTTAGATATATTATAATAAATACACAAAATATAGTAATAGTATAAATATAGTACAAGAAACTTTTACTTAAATCCACGATGAAATTCCCAAATTACACAATATAACGCTGGAAACGAAATATCTCTAAATTCACACTCCCATAAATAAGCTGGCACCTCAATTATCAGCGATCACCATCGCTTCCCCATAATACGGTGGAAGTAACAACACAATTAATTAGGACACGGCCCGTTGTCAGATTTATACTAGTGCCTTATCTCCACTGTCCTAGTGGACGCGGCGAATCCAGATAATTACTACGAGGTCGTATCTACTGTTTGAGATATTGAAAAGTGTAGAATAGGTCACTTTTAGTTTTAACTTTTACAGGACACGAACTCCTTTACCAATACTACGTAGATTTTCTTATGACAAACTTTGCCGGTGGTCGCGACTATTTATTAATAGCTCTAAAAGTAACCATGGCACTTCAAGTTACAACGTATATAAAACAGCAATATAGGGCCGTTACGAGAAAACGAATAGTTTGTTTCAAACCTGGCATTTATTAAATTATTAAACACTTCAAGCACATAATGTACAGAGGCGGACTTAATTTCATGACAATAATCCAAATCGTATCTTATTTTATTTTTATTTACGATGGATTTGCTCTTGACTCTAGTCTAGATCAGGCAGGTTAATGAATAAAAAAAAATGAAACTTTTGGAAGAATTTAAACAAGAAAAAATACAAGAAAAGCCTACTCTACAAATAACGAGCCCTGGTGTCCTCTACCGGTTGGGATTCCACGCAGTAACAGACAGAAGTAGTCGCATACGCACGCACCCGCGGCACGCACAAAAGATGGCCGCCGTGACGTATGTAGCAGCCACAACACTGACTGAAAAGGACGGCAGTTGTTTTATAAGGGTTTATACAGCAGTTTATTATCCTCTTTTCACATTTCTTTAAATAGAGTGATTTTTCCAGTTATATATTTTCACAATAATGCATTGGTCCTCTATGGGAAAAAAAACTATGGTCCGCTTTACTGATATCGTCGACGTTTCTACTACTCCAAAGCAAACGTAAAGTGCAATAATCGTCATAAAAACAAATAGGTAGTCCTAATGGATCCAGCAGCCTACCTCCAGCCTCCAGACATAAAAGATCCTAACACCGATAAGACCTCGCTGAGAATCGAACGGGGACCGAATTGCCCCATTCCACGTGAGATCCTCCGATACCGATGCGACTGTAGATATCTCTGCACGGGCCGCTTTATAGGGCCATGGTGTCGTGTCCACGATTATTGAATGGGGGAAAACTATCAATAGACGAAAGTGGATTTAGGTACCGTCGGCTACTAAAGTCGCTGAGCAGATCCAAATTGCCAAAACACTTCAGCACTAAAGCTTTAAACCAGCTGATCTCGTGACTAGAATATTATGTTGGTATTCTATAGATACAGTAGTGTTCAGCTATATCTATTGACTCTATTGTTGACAATATTTTAGCCAAAGATAGTAATTCGATGTTCAACTTAAAATTGAAATCAAACATTCCTTTGATTTGATTTTCGTGGCTAGGAAAACCCAGATTTATGTTTCTGCCCTAATTTTAGATTATATACAACTAGCTAAAATCAGCTATTTGTATATCTATATAGCTATCCAGACCATCATCAAAATCTGCCTAGCCTTTTCCCAACTATGTTGAGGTCGGCTTCCAGTCTAACCGGATGCATCTGAACCTGTTTGACATGGAGCGATTGCCTATCTGACCTCCACAACGCAGTTACTAGGCAACACGGTACCCCTTGATAAGACTGGTTGTCATACTTTCCGGCTTCTAACTACCCGTAACGATTGTCAAAGATCCAGTTATATTTACAAAATAAATAAAATACTCAATTATTCTCCAAAAAATAATACACAACTAAATAATATTGCACAAAGGTACACCTATTTATGACACTGATCCTTTTATATCGTCCAAAGAAAATTTCACAGTTGTCTTTCGCAGACATATAGAGAGAGACATAAGTTTATAATCCAGACGCAATGGACTTATTGAAGTTTCTCCACGCACCGCTGGCAGGGGCGAGAGAGAATTTCATTCACATGGCTTTTGTATTTCCCTGTTTTATTCTTTCTTTTTTATTTCATGCGTGCATTTGCAAAATTTTATTCTATATTTGAAGGTGCCATGTATTCTCGTAAGAGATGATGTGTTGTAATTGTTTTGTCAGTGTTATTCTAACAACGCTTTTCTTACACTCATTCGATTTTTTCTTTTAATATAGTAAAAAGAGAATACTTAAAGTGTTTGAATGCATAGATAAAAGTGGATTTACTGGAGAAGTTTACTGAAGAAAGAATTGAATAAATAAATATATATACATATAATAATAATAATGCTGGAAAATCCACGCAGCATCATCTAGCCCCAAGATAAGCAGAGCTTGTGTTATGGGTACTAGGTGACTGATATGCTTAATACAATACATTACTTAGATAGATATTTTTTATTTTACATAGAAAATACCCAGATCACCCGAAACGAACCTTTGTAGATCGTAAAAACATTTGTCAAAGTAATCATGAAATAGAAAAAATAGACGAAGGCTTGCAATTTCTTATATAAAAGACCAACAGTACTGAGTCATACAAACACCGCATTAAAACTACGGAAACTGTAAAAGACACGAAACTCGCTTTTGATATGGAGAAAAATTTATGACTGGGGTGGACTTCCCTATTGAGCAATCTAATGGCAAATCTATAGAGGCGCCACCGTACACCATAAGACTGTTAAATGAAGCATGAAATTAGGGGGTTTTGCGGTGGCCAGTGGAGTCAATAAAACCATACATCCATGGGACTTCTTTGATGCGACGGCTTATTGAATAAAATGGAGTTCGCTTCGTCAGTGCGCATTAGAAAGGTATATAAAGTTGGGAGATATAAAACAGATATCAAATAGTGAATTGAAGAGGAATTTATGTTTGATTTGACCTCGGTTGGTACGTAGGAAGTTTTGTTATGTTTCCCACGATTTTCTTCCAAATAGTTTTAGTTGAGAGAACCACATTTTATTATTTTGAATATTGGACTGTTTTATTCTTCGTGCTATGTCGGTATCAGTCTTGCTAATATCCCAACTAAAGATACTTTTTTTTCTGCGTGATTTCAGATAAATCATAGGGAAATCCTGTGTGTGTCGTAAAAGGCGACCCATTGAAGAGACCTACGTTGAAAAATGTACGTTTGATATGAAAAGGGCTTGACTTTCAGTGAGTAATTAATCATTTGTTTACTAAGTAGCAAACATGTGTTGTTTCAATAAATATAAAGACGTGTGGTTATTGCAAAAAGTAAGACCCCTGTCCTTCACACTTAAATACTCCTGTGTCAAAGGGCAGGACTTTCAATATCATTATTTGCAAATACTATTGAACCAGTGAAACCCATTTTTGACACTACAGTTGCTTCATAACTACAGTTATGTTGACATCGATAAAATGATTGAATCAGATTGTAATTACTGCATATTCGAACTAGCGTTGATACCAAACTCACCACACAAACGAGTTCCACAGTACCAACATTACCTAATTGGCTCCCTAAAGGTTTTATCACGCAGCCCTCGAACATGGCAAGCAAGCTAGGTTTGCAAGCCAATGCCTCTGAAAGCCTACACCTAATGAAATTCACAGGTAGATGTTGAAGCGATCCTCTTCTGAGTTCACTAGACTATAATAATTAACGCTCTGCTGTTGCTTTCGTGAAAATTCGCCATACTAGGGAAATTTGCCATAGTACCAGCGAACTCAGTGTTAGACGGAATTAAGGTACGCTTTGTACAATCCCAGAATAAGGTGTGCTGTACGCTTTTTAAACGAGTGGGATGTAGGTACTTGCCTCGATTTTAAATTGGTGTGATGAGTGAGATGAAAAATTAAGCCCTACAGAGAACTAGATCTAGAGCTGGCCCATTCAGTGAAAAACCCGGCAAAGAGCGATATGGATTCGGTTACCATGGGTAGACCACCTTGATAGGAAAAATACATCTCCATTTTTTTTTTTCTTTCAATCTCAAAACTAATTTCGTGTGTAATTATGTTGTGATGTGGCTGATTACTTAAAAACCTGTAATAATTAAAGACATCGTGTAATATTTTCTGTAAAATTAACATAGACCTCCATCAACACTAGAATGTTTTCATTTTATTTTTATTTTTTGTTTTCGATCTCAAAACTAATTTTGTGTGTAATTATGTTGTGATTTTGCTGATTACTTAAAAAAACTGTAATAATTAGACACATTGTGTATTTTTTCTGTAAAATGTACATGAAACTCCATCAACTGGAATGTTTCAGATTTTTGGATTGAAAAAGTTTTTCATCGTAGTCAAAAAACTGTGCGTCATCAAAATTTAAAGAATCGAGAGTTCCATACTTAAAAGAAATAAGTTTCTGTTGACCATGGCAATATACGACATCAGCCGTCCAGGTAGTCGCGACAGCGGCTTCGTACGCGTTCAATTAATACTGACACTTTTGAAAACGTTCTAAGTGTCACCAAACACAGGGACAGATATAGGAAGGGGGGGAAACTTTGTTAGCTACGAAACTAAGCCTCTATGTATACATGTTGTAAGATACAAGATACATAGAATAATAGTGACCTTTACGGGCTTCTAAATAAACATAGTCCTACGTCAAAAAATAACTATATATAAGTGCAATTATATATTTCTGTAAAATTAATACTCGTAGGAAACAAAATAATTGACATACTTATGTCTACTATTAACTTTTATTATGTCGTGATGGCTCTGAGGTTAGAACTTCGCCTCTTATGCATGAAGTTGTTGGTTCGAAACCGGGCAAGTAAAAATGTGACTTTTTCATAAGTACTTGCTAAATTTATCTTATATATCACTGATATCGTGGAAGGAAAACAATGTTAGAAAACCTGGATCTATAATAAAATTGATATATGTAAGTATGAAATTGAAAACCTGCCTTAAGCTTGCTTCTCTTTATGAGAAAAAGCCCTACAGAGGTACAGTAACAAGCTGGCATTCTTTTTAGTTATTCATTTATTTATATAAATAAATGAATAACTAAAAAGTTATATAATAATTGTTTTTAGTAATCTGTGGAAAACGTAGTGGGTAGCATATTTATAATAGTTTAGTATGTAATCCTTATTAGAAACCTGTAATATGTTACTGTTTGTTTTTCCTAAATAAATAAATAAATATGGCCGGGGCCGTCCCAGAAAGAGGTGATGATACTTCCTGGACGCGTACTCCGAGAGCTAGCGCGAGGTGGCGCTGGAAAAGAATACTTGGAAGGCCTTGGGGGCGTTTGCCCAGTAGTGGGACAGTATATGCTAATATTAAATATATTAAAACTGAATGCACAAGTAAAGATACCGAACAAAGGCGGAGTTAATGCCTTAGGCATTTTCTACCAGTCTACCTCAGACCAGAAGAGTAGGTATCACTTTTGTTTAAAACGAAATCAGCTCTATTCACCGACTTTAAAAGACATACCAGACACCAGATAATAAAGATTAGGGGTACATCTCTAGATCGATAATAACATCTAATCGCGAAATTCAAGTCACATCGTTCAAAAGAATTTCAATTAAACCAAAGTGAGGGTACCTTGAATTGATTACGAATAAAAAAAAATGATCGTCGTATCACGCACTGCATGAGAATCGGGAGGAACCATTAAATCACTTGACGCCACAGAACCTATTTAAAATGGCGATTTTTTATCCCACCCCATTCTTGAGCTCTTGAAAATGCACGTTAATTCTGCGCCAGGGTGACCAAGAATGTTGGTGAGTAAAAAAAGTTT
Source organism: Phlogophora meticulosa (assembly GCA_905147745.2). Lineage (NCBI taxonomy): Eukaryota > Metazoa > Arthropoda > Insecta > Lepidoptera > Noctuidae > Phlogophora > Phlogophora meticulosa. The sequence goes on from LR990521.1 coordinate 4,581,834, forward strand.
TTATTAAAGCTGAAATTTTCTTTGTTTTTTTTGTGTTTAAACTCGCTAGTGTTAATGTTACTTCAAGTCGTATTTGAAAAAAACCTTTTTCATTTGATAGCCCGATTTGACTGAGCAAATTATAGGTTTGACAACACACTACGCCCTTGACGAGCGGATGAAACCACGGGGCACATGTAGTGAAAAACTTTCATTTTTTGAAAGCTTACCAGCTTGTTCTGCTTGATGGAATAAATCCCATATATTTTTTTCATTTACGTAGATCCAAGAAATTATGTTCAGGTTCCATGATTCGGATTTTAAACGAAAAACCTAATTAATTAAGGGGTTGCGTCAGGGTGCAATTTACTTTTTGCAATTTAATTTCTCTCTAAGTATAATTACCTGAATTAATTCATGAAATCATGCCCTTTGAAAGCAACATTAATTAGTGATTATATTTCGGCAAATACATATTTTTACGGTCGCACAAAACATACCACCTATTACTGATCTCCACATTACAAAAAAGTGAAGATGTTTTGAATGTTGCGGGCTACTCTGGCTGATTTTCATTAAAGAGTAAAAAAAAAGTTGCTATCGAAAAATGTAGAAACGCATAACCCCACAGAAACTGTTATTAAAAACGTTAATATATTAGTTTTGTCCTGGCATAAATCCCAAAACCACGGGCACCGCATTATTTCACCGATCAAAAACTTCCCTGATCCCTACAATTTATTTAAAAAAATGCTGATTTGATCCTTACTTATTGCATGCTCAGACATCTCAGGTATTTTTAATTTAGTGGCATGTACTTACTTTGAATGAAATGTTATTATCTCTTAGTAAGTTGGTAATATATGGTTAACTAGTAGCGACTCCGTCTGTGTATTCATTTTTGTCAAGTATAGCCTGTGTTGTTCTGAAGAATAATTAAATTTTCATCATAATCCGTTCAGTGGTTCTTTCGTGAAAGAATAACAAACATCCATACATACTCACAAACTTTCACATTTATAATCTTAAATAGGATTATATTAGGTCTTTACCTATGAAATTGCCGTTCTGCAGTACTGGCCATTTCAAATCAAAATATTTTTTGTTTGGCTAAGAATTCTAATTTTAAATTAATTTTATTTTAAAAACATGGATTTTTTTTTCCAAAAGTAGTCATTTGTTTATTGATTAGTGTTACATTTTCATCGCATTTAAATCTTTTTCGTCATCATGGATACGTTAAAAATTCGAGTAATTATGGAATATGAGTACCGTCGTGGCAGCAACGCGGCACAAGCGGCACGCAACATCAACGACGTTTACGGAGCTAACACTACAAACCAACGCACTACCTGTTATTGGTTTGCTCGCTTCCGTTCTGGAAATTTCGACCTGAAAAATGAACCTCGCGGTCGTCCGAAGACTTTGGTCGACAATGACGAATTAAAGGCGATTGTGGAAGCTGATGATACACAATCTACGGCTGAATTAGCAGCAGCTTTCGACGTTAGCGTCAAAACAATATTGGTCCATTTGCGTCAAATTGGCAAGGTAAAAAAGCTTGACAAATGGGTGCCCCACGAACTCAATGATCGCCAGCGCGAAGTACGCGTCGAGACGTGCCTTGCACTGCTCAACAGACACACAAATGAAGGAATTTTGAACCGCATTGTTACCTGCGATGAAAAATGGATTCTGTTTGATAACCGCAAGCGCTCAGCAAGTTGGTTGGATCCTGGTTCAGCACCTAAACAATGCCCTAAACGAAAACTTACCCCAAGAAAAGTGATGGTCACTGTTTGGTGGTCTAGCGCCGGTGTGATTCAACACAGCTTCTTACCAAACGGGGTGAGCATTACTGCAGATGTGTACTGTGAAGAATTGAACACAATGATGGAGAAGCTGGCACATCTCCAACCAGCATTGGTCAATCGCTCGTCTCCGCTGCTCCTGCACGACAACGCGCGACCTCATACTGCACAGCAGACGGTCTCCAAGTTGCAAGAACTGGGGTTGGAAGCTCTCCGTCATCCGCCCTACTCACCAGACCTTGCGCCTACAGACTACTACTTTTTCCAGAATTTGGATAACTTCTTGGCGGGAAAAAAATTCAATACCCGAGAGGCAGTACAAAATGCCTTTGAAGAATTTGTTGCCTCCCGTCCAGCTGATTTCTTTAAGAAGGGCATCAATAAACTGCCACTGCGTTGGCAAAGATGCATTGATTGCATGGGTGATTACTTCGATTAATACAAATAAAAAATACATGAAAAAAATTCATTTAAATTTTTTCATACAAAACGGCAATTTCATAGGTAAAGACCTATTATATTAGTAAGATAAGAATGTGGATAAGAATCGAGACAAACTTATTTCTGACAATAATACTTACTGCCTTTTCCTAACAATGGGGTCGGCTTCCAGTCTAACACAAAAATAAGTATTTTAATTAGTTGAAAGATTGTGAAAGTCCGCTAAAGAAACAGAAAACAAAAGCTTTAATACTAAAGCTAGTTCCCCAATATATGGACCCAGCACTTGACATAAACGTAACGTTAATTCAAGTGATTTTAAAATTGGATATGGATAAGTATCACACATAATATTTATAAAGGGTGATAGTGTAGTTGGTGTTTACGCCGTGCGTTCGCACTAGGCTCTTTTAGCATGAACGTTTAATGTACAGAGGCCAGCACATCAAGCTACCCCAATGTGTTAAATTTCTTTGATCGTTTTTCAACTTTATCTCAAAAGAAATAAGGTTCATGTTCAATAGAGAAAATTTGACAGTTGGGGATAGCGTGATGTGCTGGTGTGACATTTACTCGTATGTGTGCAAATTTATGCATATTTAGTATTTTATTATTATTACTTTACTATTATATACACTTAATAAAATACTAAATAAGCTTCTGTGTTGATATATATGTATGACGTAAGTATTTCTTAAATTCTTATTCAAATATACAAGTTATATGAACAATTCTACCATGTTAAGGAGAACACGGAGACACTCAATTTTCCTCAAATTGTGGTGTCTGAGTGTGCTAATAATGTCGACCGCTAAATGTTTATTATTTATACTGACAAAATTTATAACGCCCTGCGTACGCAAATGAGTTTGTTACAGCGTAGTGTTTAATTTGTCGTCTAAATATCTTCTGGAAGTAAATATTTATGTGATCTTATGAAATAACTAGCACTCCGCCAGCGATTTCATCCACGTGGAGTTCGTACTTTTCACCTCGAACTTTGACATCCCCTGTAAAGGGTAGTTTTGAAAAGAAAATATATTCTATGTTATGCGCTGAAAATGTAGATTTCTATTAAAGGAGAGTTTGTTCCGCCACTTCTTCTTCCCAGCAAAAACACTAGGAAGTGGTGAAGGGTGGGCGTTTCGGGGGATTGAAAAAGTGCTGATTCTCAGCCTAATTTGAATAAATGAATTGTGATTTTGATTTTTGATTTCAAAGGTGAAAGATTTTTTTTAATTTTTGTTTTTGGGTTTGTCCATTACAAACACACAAACAAACAAATCAAACCTCTTTATAATATTAATTGTTTAGATAATATTACCCGCCATTCTCACAGAGGAGGCATGAGCATCAATCACCACTTCAATAATTACAAGTCCAGGTTTCCCTACGATGACTTTACCCGACGATGTCAGTGATGTCTAAGATAAACTTAGAAAGCACATATGAATTTAAAAAGTCAGATTTAGTACTTCCCCAGTTTTGAACACAGAACCTCATGCATTAAAGGCGATGCCTTAACCACTGGTCCATCACCTCTTTATGCTTATTCTCGTTATGTATTTTCTCTCATCATGTAATTGTCCATTTTGTTTTTTTGTTTTTATAAATCACTGGCCCACACTAGGAATTCCTCCTGTATCGTGCGTTTAAAAACGTTTAAACTCATACACAAACAGTTATTATTTATGAAATGATATTTATTTCTGTAAGTAGGTTAAAAAATATCACTTTTACACATCATAAAATGGAATAAATAAATAATATTTAGATTACGTCGGTTTACAATTCTAATTAAGTCAAGTTTTTATATTTTCTGTTGTTTCCAAGTTAATACTCGAATAACCTACCTGAGTGTATTTTTTTCATGAGATTTAAGTGCAATTTCCTTGCAGAGTTTTTCTCCATATTAATTTTATCTGTGTAAGGTTTTTATCCGGAAGGCATTTTCTTTGTTACCGTTATTATATGTTTTGCTTAGAAGCTGAAGTAACATTTGCTAATTAGTGTAATTTCCATGTTCATAATATATTGTGTGTCTCATGCACGACTTATGAAAAATATAATTAAACGGGTGTCATCAAAAGAACTAAAATATTTTTGAAAATTCGTAAACAATCCCCCAAAATGACCACGCATCACCACTTCTTAACGTTTTTGCTGGGAAGAAGAAGTGGCACATCCAACTCCCCAGCAACACATTCATGTGATAGGTTAAAAGAATTTGAATCTATATTTGAATGGTACCTAATTAACATTACAAAACAAGGAAAGAGGAAAAGGTACGAACATACATTTTATATAAATCATTAAATTAAATTACTTTCCACGTGTCGGCTAGCACGCTCCAATATATCAAAAAGAAAAATACATTGTATTGGTACGTACCTAAAAGGAGGTTTTAATTAGCTATAATTAAAACCTCCTTTTAGGTACGTACCAATAGTGTTTTCTAAACAGCTATGTTTAGAAAACAGTGAAACGGTAAAGACATCTAATTATTGTGATAAAATAATAATAATAATATCAGTCTACTACTGTCTCTCTGCTGGGCCGAGGCCTTTTCTCAAACTGCGAGGACTCGAGCATTAGTCACCACGCTTGCTCCAGTAGAGTAAGCGATTTAGTACATGACACGGTTGGCGCAGTGGCTGAGCGATCGACTGCTGCGCCGCGTGACGTGGGTTCGATTCCCGCACGGAACAAATATATATATGGCCTACTGGTAGTTGTTCCGGGTCTGGCTGTTCATGAATGTGAATTTAAATGTTTTTAAATGCACCCACGACACAGGAGAAATTCCTGTGAAGTCCTAGTGTGGGGCGTCGTTTATAAAAGAAAAAAAAATACTTTTATTAACTTATAAGTCCAGGTTTCCTCACGATGTATGTCCTTCACCAATGTCAGAGATATCTAAGAATCATTAAGAACGTGCATCATCATCATCCTAGCCTTTTCCCAACTATGTTGGGGTCAGCTTCCAGTCTAACCGGATGCAGCTGAGTACCAGTATTTTACATGTACCGACTGCCTATCTGACCTCAACAACCCAGTATCTGGGCAACATACTGACTACCCATAACTGAAAGCACGTTAAGCCGTAACGGATAGTCAGCCGTAACGGCTTAACGTGCTTTTCGAGGCACGGAGGTGTCTCGATTTGTTACGGACAGTCACCCATCCACAGAATGACAACGGCAAGCGTAGCTTAACCTTCGATCAACCCGTGCGGCTGTTATTTAGCCACGAGCCACTAAGAAAGTACGTGACTAGAAAGAGTCACATTGGTACTTGCCGAATTTGAACCCACACCTCATGCGTGAGAGATGTGGCTTTACCACTGGGCCAACACGACATTAACGACATCATCTATGAACACAAAACTAACATCTCTACAAACTGTGGCAACTCGTTTATCTACGTAACGATGTAGGTACACAAGTAATACCAACAAACAATAACTAAATTCGAGTTCCATTGGATAGCTTTGTACGCCCCGAAAACTGGCACAAGCCAACAAAACTACGATAGGAAAATCTAGATATCCCAGATCGGATCTACGCAAAGACTATAAAGTTATAGACAGGATTTTCAAAAACCAATTACATTTTAGCGAGACGTTTGCTTAGGCAACGCCCGTATTCTGCCGCGGGCGGGCCAGGGTCCACGGATTGAACCGGTCCAATAAAACTAATGGTCCAGAGTCTAACAAAGAGTATTATCGAGATATGCCCGGACTAAAGAGTCGAAATAAGGTACTATTTTCGATCGCGATAGCTGATGATACTCTATTTGATTGATTTCATTTAGTTTTTGTTGATATGTGATGAAAGTAGGAAGTCTCCTTTTTTATTTCTAATTGATTGTATACTTCATAATATAGGGGTTGCTTGTTGTCGAGTTGCATGCGAGTTTTACACAAACCTACTCATTTTACTGTTGTAGAAATATTGTATACCAGCAGCTAGCGCCCCTAGCGGTGAATAGCGTTAACTAAAAATGCATGTTTTAATGTAGGTACGTTAAATTGTTCATTTGAAGTGTGGAGTTTCTTGCCCATTCTTCTCGAACGAAACAATTTTTTGGAAGGGGCAACTAGAATCATTTTAGTATTTTAATTTTAAGGATGACGTTCAAAACAGCCTTTTTAATGGTCTAATTGAAATAAATCATTTGACTTTGACTTTAAAGAATAACATGTAATTTGTTTATCGAGTACTACCTGTGTCTGACGGTTTCCTTCAATAATTTGGCAACATCATGCAAAAATATTTTATCAAATGTTACTAGTAGGTAGTTTCAGAGATTAGTGGTTTAGATATCAGTATAGATAATAGGGATGTGTCCTAGGTAAAAATATATTAAGTCTATTTAGTCCGTCAGGAAGATTACCAAAAAATGTTGGACACATATTTTTTGCTTACTTAATTCAATAAAAAGTGACAATGATATCATATGACACATCAAAGTTCAGGAGAAGGGGCTTGTGACGTCACGCCGTGCTACACTTTTAACGAACAGTGTAGCACGGCGTGACGTCACGCGCAATTCCAACGCACTATACCGTCCTCATTTTGGGTTTACGTGACAAAAGAAAAAATACGTGTCCAGTATTTTTGAGTAATTCAACTTTCGGACCAATCAGATTTTTTAATTACACTATCCTATTAAATAAATTAAGACACGAAGACATCTGAAGTGCTAGTAATGCTAAATTTAACCATCAGTACTTATGATGAATATTCAGAAGACTCCAGATTAAAACCAAAGAACGCATACAGTCAGAAAAATTAAAAAACGATCCCTTTCACAGTACTTTCATAAAGAATTTCTACAAAAGGCATCCTAAAAATTTCTCAAATGCTTTTACATGCAACTCAGCATTTTCACCACCCGTAGCAGGGAGTTTGTCGTTCATAATGAATGAATGAATGAATGAGTGAAGGAACCTCAAGGAGCTTCGTTCTTTCTGCGGTAGTCTGCGTCTTGCGGTGACAAGACATGATAAAACACTTTATGCAACACGTCACGAGGTGTTAGGATTAGATTTTGCTGGGTTTATTGTACTAGACATTTAAATTTTAATTACCACTTCTCACATTATAAGGGGCACTTAGATAAATAAAATACTAAATGTGGTAATAAGTTTGATTCGTGTAAAACCAGAGGGAATTATTTATAACTAGCTGTGCCCCGCGGTTTTACCCGTTAAGGGTCGCAGCCTTGATGTGTTCCCTAAGAATTAAGCTATCAAATGCAAAAAGAATTCTTCAAGTGTTAAAACGAAAAAAAAACAAAACAAATATTTCAGCTAGATATTGATACGGCGCGCTTGCATTTAATTAAAATAGATCAGAGTTGTAATTTAGATGCTTCGTACTCTTGAGTTCGAGTTTATTTTGACAGCTGTTTATTTTACGAAATAATAAAATCACGTGAGTGTAAAATTAACATTGGAATCGTGTTCGGCTACAGATCAAAATTAAAGTTAGTTTAAAGAGTCAGGCCCCTGATTTGCCAAACTTTTGAAACACTTAAGCTCACAGAAATCTTAATAATATTAAGATTTCTGTGTTCGGGCGTATGTCCGCCTGCGACGCAGGAGGTTGCGGGTTCGATTCCCGCCTTGGGACAAATGTTTGTACGATCTACAAAGACTTAAGGTATAATAAAAATATCTATATATGTAATGTATTGTATTAGGTATATCAGTCATCTAGTACCCATAACACAAGCTCTGCTTAGCTTGGGGCTAGATGATGCTGTGTGGATTGTCCAGCATATTTTTTTTATTTATTTGAATCTAGAAATGAATTTTCAATAAGTAGGTGCTATCTATAATATTTCTAGAGGTTCTATAACTCATAAAAGCAACTAACAGTTGATAAAATGTCTGTGATATATCCGTTTTGACCGTTAGAACTGAAACTATTGAAAGGAACGGTGAGCTAGATAGCTCCTCATTTTTATTGAAAACGACGAATATCCGGTAAAGAACTATTTTATAATGTAATGTAAACCTTTATTTTTCAAATATCTATGAATATACTAAACTCAGAATTCATAGAATAACTATTTTTGGTCCATAAACTATAAAAGCTTTATAATCGTAAAATAAAACCAACCTCAATCGTAAAAAAAACTACCTCACCTAGTTTTAAAAATTGTTTGGTTTTTTGAGGTGTAAAAGTGTTTATTAAAACCAATTCACAGAATTCAATATCATCTTTATCATCATCATCCAGTCTGACCGGATGCAGCTGAGTACCAGTATTTTACATGGAGTAATTGCCTAGCTGTCGTCCACAGTCCAGTTACTGAGCATTATGATACCCCTTGGTAAGACTGGTATTATAACATATCAATGTCATCATTATTCAATTATAACACTACAGAAATATTGCTTCAGGACTTACCATTTAATAGCATAAGCCATAAGAAGACCTAATTCTAAATGAAAAGAGGTTCTCAAAGAATTTAACTGCACATTACACGGAAATACGAATTAAACTCGGTTTAAATGCAGTAGTACGAAATAGTTAATGCGGCCACAATTAGTCGGCGTTTACTTTATCACCACTAAAACTATTAAACCAAATGCTTAATTATGGTGCATTAAATACTGTGATCTTGCTGTTTAAATAAGAATTTAAAAACTAGTTGGTAGCTTTGTAACAATCTTTCGTCTATTACTTTTTAGGAGAATACAATTCTCCAAAAATTCAGGGTTTTTAATGCATGAGTCGTATATTAAAGGAATACAATAGAGAACAATACAATTTAACTTGACTACTTACTATATAATAATAAGAGTAGAATAAGAAATCTATGATTTCAAATGTAAATAATTATTGTACATGATGTGTAAGTGGGTCATTTTGTTAAACTTATTCAAAAAAAATGTAGAAATACCATAAAATATTTAGTACCTACTCAAGAATAAAAAAAGAAACAAAGGAAGATGTCAATTATTTAAAATTAAAAAGAATTGAAACAAAAATATAAAAAGAGGTTATATACCTTTTTATTACTCACTCTAACAAACAAAATATATACCAAGTTTCATTTAAAATTTGATAGATCCTATCTGCAAAAATATCCGAAAAAATAACCTCAATTTGCAAAGACAACCCAACATGCAGAAAGCAAGAACGCAGACAGGGAGGCAACATCAATTACCCGAATCCGACATTACTTACAAACATCTAGACCACACAAATTAAAGCCTTCAATTTAATAACCGTCAGAAGAGGTTTTTTCCTCTGGCGCTGCCATTCCACTTTTGTTCCTCTATCTTATAAAAGATGCATTGAGCGGAACAGGAAAATTAATTTCAGACAATGCAACGTACGAAACAAGTCGCTGTGGGCTTCACGGAGATTTTCACAGTAAAGCTTTGATATTTGACTCGACGTTGTGGTAAAGAGCTGTGGAGTCCCTTGCCAAGGTCAATCCTTGGATGGGTAAACATGGCATACCGTGATCCATCCGTGTCTCGGAAAGCACGTTAAGCAGTCGGTCACGGTCGCTGTCATTCGTAGATTTTTGATAGTTAGTAGTTTCAGAAGCCCGAAAGTTTGACAACCAGTCTTACCAAAGGGTATCGTGTTACGTAGTAACTGGGTTGTGGAGGTTTGGCATGCAGTATAATAATAATAATAACTAATTTATTATCAGGGAACCAAGCCTCATAGAAAAAATATATAACATACAAAAAAAAGAAATAGTAATAAATATGAAACAAAATACAATTCGTGTTAGTATATTAAAACGTATGCCTATACAGACACAGCTGAATACTTCAGTCTTCTTATCTGACTCTACTGGATAACATGACACCCCTAGGTAAGTGTTCGTCAGACTTTCGATCTTCCAGCTACCTGTAATGACTGTCAAAAGATCTTCAAATGAGAGCTGGGGCCAGCGACTTCACGTGCTTTCCGTAGCACGAAGGACTCTCCAAATGTAATTGATGGTCACCCATCTCCAAATCCACCTCGACAAGTAAAGCTTAACCTAATCGACCCTTGCGACTGTTATTTCTTTGCTGCAAGCCCCTCAACAACTCAGACATAAACAAGCTACCCACTCCACAAAGAAAAACATCTCAACACTTACCTAGTAGAGCTAAAAATAACAGTAGTATAACAATCAATCTACCTGATAATCTAAGAGACTGTGACATAGGTCACATTGAAAACGAATGGTTCTTAGAAATATTTAAACAGGCAAGTCGTCCCATTGTGCTGGGATTGGATGTCGAAAATTGCCTATTACCAGCCCCTGAGCACGGCAGTATTGCCTCTTTATCCAATTTATCGTTCTACTTTACTATTTCTTCAGACAATTGCGATTTATATTTGCGAGAAAGTCTTTGAATGTGAACGAGAGGAGTATATCGTTCAGTTCAACGCCGAATAAAGTTTAGATATTTCCAATGCTACGTGTAGTCAGTCAACTTTATTTCATGTACTGTTCTTTCACGCGTTAGAGAAAGAAGTTGATAGATATAATGTAGAAATATGTACTAATCATTGAGACAGAACAAATAGCTATAAGAATCCTAATATTATTGTACGGTTGGATTTCCAAATTTCGGCGCAGAGCCGAGTGTTGTAAATCCAATAGCCCTTTTTAAGTTGAGCAATTATTTAGGTCTCGCGTAGTGTTAGTGAAAAGAGGAAATAGAATGATGATTAGTATTTTTTGTTTGTTTTTTTTTTTAAGTTTTGAGTATAAATGTTAAGGGTAATAGTAGACATGATAATGAATGGATTGTGTGAAATGTGGTGATGACTTTAAATAGTATGGAAGAAGAAGACCAGCAAGAAGACGGCAAATACTATGCAATGAAATGGGACAAGTGCAAGAGGATGACGACGACGGTGAATTGATATTTTTTTTGCAGGACCAGAATTAATTCCGCCTATAATTTTTCTCTACTCGTAGATATTGCATTAACATTTACCCCATCTCCCCACATCTCAAACCCCCACCTGATATTCCCACCACTATTATTCTTCATAATTCACATTAGGTGTAAACTGCGTATGCAATAAGACGGTGTGCGCATTTAATTTCGTCCGACCATATATTTTAAAACGTGCCTGGCAACTACATTTTACGTGGGAGGGAGGCATATATTGTGGCGGTTAAATGGCTAGATTGTTTTATTGCACTCATTATGAGAGAATCTGCAAGAAGGTATTAATTTGGGAGGGAAGTTTAAGGTCGAAAATTATATTGTAAGAAACGCTTGATCACATTAAATAATGCCTTCAAATTGGGTTTAATTACTCGTGTAAATAACGGCTCACCTTTCGAGGGGAGAGGTGATTATGGAGCTCGTAAACGATGGGATTGTAACCTGTCACTGCTTGTGTCTAAATTATGGGGTTATTAGCAGGTAGGCTGGCTGTCGTCGTTCTGCGAAGGTGATGTGAGTTTTACTGCGATATTGCTCATCGCAATGGTATACTAAGACTGCAGGTTGATTAACATCAGCCTAGCTAAACGCGATGTCTACAAAATCACAAACAACATTTAATTTTTTGAGGACCAATGTGGCGCGGCGGGTGAAGGTCCGCCTGCAACGCAGGAGGTAGCGGGTTCGATTCTCGCCTTGGGACAAATGTTTGTACGATCTACAAATATTTGTTCCGGGAGATCTAGGTATTTCCTATGTTTAATAAAAAATATCTATCTATGTATTGTATTAGGTATATCAGTCATCTAGTACCCATAACACAAGCTCTGCTTAGCTTGGGGCTAGATGATGCTGTGTGGATTTTACAGCATTATTTATTTATTTATAATTAAATTAAAAAGTATATTGTTATTTATACTATATTGACCACCTGTGTGGCGCAGCGGGCGAAGGTCTGCCTGCGATGCAGGAGGTTGCGGGTTCGATTCCCGCCTTGGGACAAATGTTTGTACGATCTACAAAAATTTGTTTCGGGTGTTCTGAGTATTTGCTATGTATAATAAAAAATATTTATCTATGTTATATATTGTATTAAGTTTATCAGTCATCTAGTACCCATAACACAAGCTCTGCTTAGCTTGGGGCTAGATGATGCTGTGTGGATTGTACAGCATTATTTATTTATTTATAATTAAATTAAAAAGTATATTGTTATTTATAAGCCTGTACTATCTCACTGATGGACAAACAGAACCAGTCAAACAGAGTCCCGCCACCTCTTTCTGGTCCGGCCTCGAGGCACCGTCTTATGGTGCACGCAGTTAATTAAGGGTTATAACACGGGTTTCCTTATTTTATCAAAAAAGGTTACAATAACAATCCACCCCTACTAACCGCCCGTAAAAATATAAGCCGCTCACAAAACTGCCAATTAATACATTCTCAGCAAACTTAGAGTGGAAATCCTCTATAATGAATTCGCAACAGTCGATAATTGACACGTCTACGAAGGTTTAATCTGGCCCCAAGACCCGCCGCTAAGATCTCGACAACTTCTGATATTTCACACACGAATTTCTCCGAGTTAGTTGGATGTGAGCAACGTGGAGTGGCGTAAATTTATTATTTTTGACGTTTTTGAATGAAGGTCCGTTTTATACTGCGGCAAAGAAGTTTTATTAAGTACCTACTTAATCAGGTTTAATAATTAGCAAGGGTAAGATGGTACCCACCATCTTAATTTTTGTCACACTGCTTATGCTTACTTTTTTCACACACAATCACTGAATACAAAAGGCCACACGTCAGTGGCAACACTAAACACTTAAGACTTTGACATGTAGCCATTGCACCCGTTCGTGACAGAGCCACTATCTCATCTTTTATCATATATTAGACAGTAAAAGTTGCGAAAGAAAACATACTATTCGTAACAGTGCTACTAGCATTGCACAAATGAATTTGTGCAACTGTAGTAACACTGGTACGAGTATACGGTTAAGCACTTTAACAGTTGCTTTCATCCGCGTAACTGTAGTCGGATATCATTGACTTTCGTAACAGAAAATCGGATTCAGCCTTTACCATCGCGTAGATTTAACCTACAACATTAAATATATAAGATAGTTAACACATTCTCCTTCGTTTTTTTTTTGTTTATATTAATTTCTTTCATAAATTGTGTGTACTGCCAATCTTGCTACTTCATTTCCAGGCATTGACCGTGGATAATGATGGTATTTTTTTTCTGTGGTCCACCACTGGCTAATTGGGCGTATCAAGGGAATTTATTTTTTCCTGTGGCCTACTAATTTCACCTGGCACCACCTGGTGTAGCAGGGGTATATTTTTCCGGGTATTTCCCACGGTCCACCTACATCGCCGTAAAATATCGAAAAGATTCTCAGTGGCCAACTCACTACGGTGCGACTGTAAGCTCCAATACTATGAAATGTAATTAACTCAGGTAAATCGGATTGGGTGAAAGTTTTCGCACGATAACTGGAGCGGAATTGTACCCCGCCTGCCTCCTCACGGCTTAAAACTGCGTGAGGAGGTCTCAACGTCATTAAAATTTAAATACTTTTTTGATGTTTGCTCACACGGTATGTGTTTGTAAGCAGTTTAGTTTCAAGTTAGTTTAACTAATGATATTCGGTCACTGAGCGTTGAAGTTTTTAGATCTAATTTATGAGCTATGACGTAAATGAAAGAAAATTAAAAGCTTCAAAGAGAAGATGTGCTGACAAATTTTTTAGAGTATGCTTAGATGATTCGGTCCAGTTGCGAGGATTAATAAAAGGTGACTAACAAATGATGTGAAGTGGATATGATGGGTGGGGACGCCCTAGTATACACTGAATTATTTTGATAATGTTCTTCAGAAAGGTCAGGTACGTAGTACTCACAACCGATGATGTACATACGTATGTAAGAAACAGGAGCTTATAGGATCTGTAGTTTCTGTCTACCGTCACAGAAAAAAGGTGTGAAGTTAGGTAAACACTGAGAAACTAATTGAAAACTAAATGCAAAAGGTATTGTCCACAGCGCGATTACGGAAGATCATGCTGCTGTTCACTGCCATTATAATTGTATCCTGGCTTTTCTCACCCCAAAATGTCATTTTAAACATGACAATTCCGTCTACCATTTTGAATCCGTGACAAAGCGATACAATTTACGCGGTTCTATTGTGCTGTTAAATTATAAGGCGGGTCGCCAACCCCCATAGTTGTCACCGCAATAATATAAAAAGCAAGAGATAAAAATAAGGAAAATTGTTATCATAACGTTCCGCGGTGTAAGGTGACTATGGATGGTGTTATGCTGGATGTAGAAACGTATTTTATTTTTTGTATTATTATTTACTACGTGAACAGTTGATGAAGTTTTTCTGATGTCGTAGATCTTTGAGAGTTGTTACGGTTACGAGTAGAGTTCTTACAGTCTGACAGCCAGTTAAGACTGGCTCGTCTTACTCAGTTACTGAGTAAAACGATACTCTATGGTAAGCATAGGGTATCGTGTTACCCATTGACTGGGTTGTGAAGATCAGCTAGACAGATGATGAGCAGTAGAGCCTAGTTTTAAGTCTTAAGATTTTTTGGTATAAACGATTGATCTAATTTATTAAGGATTTAAATAAAATGTAAATACTTATATGTACTTTACAGTAAACTATTATAGCTGGAACTTTGAGCCTCCAACTAAAATGTATTATTTTATTATTGTACTATTTTAAGAAAAAAAAACTGTCGTGCGTAGTTGAACATCATTTCAATTGACCAACATCAACAGCTATAAACTTAGAAAAAGAAAGAAGGGCAAGACAAATTTAACTATTTAATCTGCTTCTAGTACCCACTGATGATACAATGTAACATAACACAACATCACGCCTGTACTCCTCGAGGGGTTGGGCAGAGGTGTACCTACAGTACCCTCATTACAACAGTTATATTTTTAAGTTCCATGCCACATGGGGTGAGCCTATTGCCATCAACTACGCACGTATCTAGACTACGTTCTACTACTGAGAAATTGCTACTGAAAAGTCCCAACAACACACTGCTCAGCCCGGATTTCGAACCCAACTTATGCATGCATAGTAATTATATAATTGAATTCAAAATATCTTCCGCGCAAATATACCCATATCCGTGGTGGCATCTCGCAAACCGCCGTCCACAAAGTTAAGTTGTAGTCTTTGGCTGATAAAATGCAAATTCACAAAGATTCCGCGGAAGTTTTCTTATTACTTGCGCTAATAAACGATCTCCTCGCTACGGTTTATATATCCCAGTGCGATTGTTCCGGACAACTTTTAATGTATAGGTATATCTCGGTTTTGATCTTAGAAAGTGTGGCCGGTGTAAAAAAATACTGTCACTTGTTTTATGTTGAGCTGGCGCCATCTTTTTTGTGTACTTATTTTAAAATAGGACTGTGTTTTTTTATTATTGACTAGCACTTAACCCGCGACTTCGTCCACGTGTATTTCGTGCTTTACCCTTCGAAATTTAACATCCCCTCGACCGTCTTTAAAGCGTAGTGTTGACATTAATAATATAATGTAGCTTTTAAACAGCGAATTTTTTTAGAATTGGACCTTTAGTCCCGGAGATTACCTCTACATACACAGTTTCAAATATATTTTACCTATTTATAATATTAGTATAGAAGTATATTTAGATAGGCATGGCCTTAACCAATATCTCAATTTATGGCAAGCAAATATGTAATCGACGATGGCGCACGCTTGCCTAGGAGAAACCTATTTGCTATCGACTGAATGACTCCCAGGTTATACACAGACTTCGACAGTGAATCGAACTCCTTAGCTGTACTACAATACAGGTTCCCTAAGCGTATTGTGCCCATGGGTGGGATGTCCACCATGTAACAGTGGGTATGCCACAAGATTGGTTGTTTGACGGAGAAGGAAAAATAAATAAATATCTTATTTTCTATAAGACTTGAGACAACCTAATGCTTCTTCATTGAATTTAAATAATATGTACCTATCATAGTTTGTCTTTCTACATATATAGCCGTATTGTCGGTAAAAAGCTCAACAGCATTAGTTCCTAGCTGGCCTACCGTAGCGACATCTATCTCGCCACATACGAACTAAATCTGATGTAACCTACATCGCGATATTAAAGTCATCCGAGCGATTGAACATATTATACGAGAACCCAACAACAACCATCGGGCAGTAGCCCAATAGACACAAAACCCGTCTGGTCAGAGGATCCTCCTTTTTCAATGGTGGTTATACTAGTTTTGTTACCACTGACATTCGACCCACTGCACCGTACCAACCTACAGAATATATCTGCGCTGCTATGATATAGAATAAAAGAAAGAAAAAAACATATTGGCAACAGGTTGAAACACTCACGCAAGGTAAATAAATATTTAAGTAAAAAAGAATATGTCGTCATGGGTACTGGCGATAAAAGTGAAAGTTCAAAATGTTGAATAACTGTATTTTGTTTTGTTTTGGCGGAATACATGACATTAGCATGTCGATAACGCGAACACATATGTTTTGTCCGTACCTAAAATCGCTCAACGAAAGTAAAGAAGTTTTCAATTCAGAAAATGGCGTAGTTGTGCAAAAAGGTTAATTTCAGCGGTACCTAATGCTTCTTTCGACACATAAACTTGTAGGTATGTACCGGTATATTGCTAGTACAATTTTGGTACCCAAGTACGTAGATTGTTTTAACCAAATAGGCTCCGCAAAGTACATGTACCAGGTACCTAAGCTTTTCCGAGGGACCGAGAGTTACGTTCAGTATAAGAGGCTGACTTGTAATAAAGGTTAATAACCCCGAAGCTTTTGTAGGGGTAATTTCATCCCTACCACTACTCCAAGGACGATTGTGGTAAAGTTACTGAACACCTTTTTTCACCACTATCTTGTCTCAAAAATAACCTGAATTTTACAAAGCTGTATACGGTTGCTCAAGGCAGGTGGCCGATTTCAGACTTATATCGATTATTATAAATAGTTGATCAAAGGTTAAGCTACGCTTGCTGGGGTCAGTTTGAGGATGGGTGACCATTCGTAACATATCGAGACTCCTCCGTGCCTCGGAAAGCACGTCAAGCCATCGGTCCCGGCTGTCATTTGTAGATCTTTGTCTGTCGTCAGACAGAAGCCCGAAAGTCTGATAACCAGTCTTACCAAGGGATATTGTGTTGGAGGTCAGATAGACAGTAGGCATTCAGCTGCATCCAGTGAGAATGGAAGCCGACCCCAACATAGTTGGGAAAAGGCTAGGCAGATGATGATCGATCATTGCAAGTCCAGGTTACCTAACGATGTTATCCTTCACCGATGTCAGTGATATCTAAACTTGTACTAAATTAAACCAACCACATGTAACAAGCAACTCATTCTTATTATTTGCAAGTTAATCGTCCCAACAATGTATGTGTTGCTTAGCATTTCCATTGCCCCTTACGCCTCGTAAATGACAGTAAAGAGATTACACCCAAAGGATGTGCGGTTACTTCTAGCTTCTCACGTAACGTCATTCTGTGATGTTTCCGTACTAAGCCGATGATTATAGCGGGAACCCTCCTTGCTTTATGTCGGGGACTTAGACGTAATGTGCTCTTGAATGTAATGGTCGCTCTTACATAGGTACCTTCTTAATACACCAAGAGGATATAAATAGTGATATAATAGTTAGGATAGAAATTAAAACTTTTCCCCAAGGGATTAGGAAAAGGTACACGCAAATTTTGCCAGTTATGTTTAAGTTACATGTAATAGGAGGTGAGCCTGCTCTAGACCGGGCACAAATACGGCCCCGGGCTGTTACTGAGAAATTCCAGATGGAAAAACCCAATATCACTTTATCGACCCGGGAATTAAACTCATGTCAGCAGTAGCGCTTACAACCACTAGACCGACGACATAGGAACTAGATGGTCACCTGTTTTAAAATTATTGATAATTTAGTTCCATTTTCCGAGAAATTGTGTGGAAATCGGTTGTCATGGTATGGGCATGTGACGCGAAGGAATGAGGAGCATGTTGTGAGGAAAGTTTTGAGTATGAATGTGCAGGGTTACAATAGTAGAGAAAGACCAAAGAAAAGGTGGATTAATTGTGTGAAAGATGATATGGCTAGAAAAGAGGTAATTTTTGAGATGACGGCAAATACCGATGTATGGAAGAAGAAAACATGCTGCGCCGACCCAAAATAAATTGGGATAAGGGCAGGAGGATGATGATGAGTTCAATTTTGTGATTACTCCACTGACAGTCGATCGGCAGTTGTTTTAATTTAAAAATGTCACTTTGATAAAAAAAACATTATAAGCTGGCTTTGCATTGTATTGAAACTCCTTACTACGTTTTGACAGTCGTTACAGGTGGTCAGGAAAATCTGACAGCGTGTCTGTTACCAAGTGATATTACAGAAGCCTCAAAATCTGACAGTCTGTCATACCAAGGGGTATTGTAATGTATAACGGGCCGATATCCGATATCTGCGCATATTTTGCATATGCTGCTAAGGGGGATCATGTTGCCCAGTAACCAGGCGAAGGGTGAAGTGAGATTGGCAGTGGTTCCATGTAAAATAAATAAATAAATAATGGATGGACAATCCACACAGCATCATCTAGCCCCAAGCTAAGCAGAGCTTGTGTAATGGGTACTAGATGACTGATATACTTAATACAATACATTACATAGATATATATTTTTTATAATACATAGCAAATACCCAGAACACCCGCAACAAACCTTTGTAGATCGTACAAACATTTGCCCCAAGGCGGGAATCGAACCCGCAACCTCCTGCGTCGTAGGCAAACCTTCGCCCACTGCGCCACATAGGTCGTCAATAAAATACTGGGATGCGTCTTGTTAGTTTGGTGGCCCCAACATTGTTGGGAAAAGGCCAGGTAGATAATGATGACTCCTCAATAGAGGATACTCGATCAAAAGAAACTTGCAAGAATTTTATAGCTGTACAAACAGTCTAACGCAGCTCTAAAACTTAATTAGTTCGATCGTTAACCATCGCTGACGTTGAAGAGCTCTGATATCTGATTCTATTACGATAGTTTTAGTTACCAAATAGTTTAACATAACTTCACGGTCATATTTCTCGAAGGGTTAAGCAAAGGTGGTGCGTCTATAAATAAATAATTATGCTGGACAATCCACACAGCATCATCTAGCCCCAAGCTAAGCAGAGCTTGTGTTATGGGTACTAGATGACTGATATACTTAATACAATACATTACATAGATAGATATTTTTTTTATACTATCTATGGTACACCCCCATTTCGGTAAATATGTATGTCGTCGTCTCATGTAATAGGGGCAAACCTTATTGGTTCATTTCTACACATTATTAATAATAATAATAAATAATAATATAATAAATATTGCTGGACAATCCACACAGCATCATCTAGCCCCAAGCTAAGCAGAGCTTGTGTTATGGGTACTAGGTGACTGATATACTTAATACAATACATTACATAGATAGATATTTTTTATTATACATAGGAAATACCCAGAACACCCGGAACAAATCTTTGTACATCGTACAAACATTTGAACCAAGGCGGGAATCGAACCCGCAACCTCTTGCGTCGCAGGCGGACCTTCGCCCACCGCGCCACATCGGTCGTCAAATTACCTTACAACTATGACAAAATTACTGCATATGTTATTATCTCGTGGGTCTGGTGTGTGTAAGCTGCGAGCTAGTTGGGCATGAGGTGCTGAGATCGAGTCCAGGTTCGGATATTGTTGTCTACTCGTGTGTTGTTATTTTTTTCAACTGCACATGTGAAGTCAAACCAATTCACACTCTCTCATTAGGAACTTATCAGCAGCAGCGTATATAAGCGGGAATAAGGGTGTGTACCCGGTTGATAGCAATAGGCTCCCGGGCCCGCTTTTACATAGGAAGAAACATAACTGGTGAAATGTGGGTATACTGTAGGTAAACGTCTGACTAACCCTTCGATGACGGCACTGTTGGCGCAGTAGCTGAGCGATTGGTTGCTGCGCTGGGTGTCGCGGGTTCGATCTCTGCACGGAACAAATATCTGTATGACCTGCTGGTAGTTTTTCCGGGTCTGGCTGTTTGTGTGATACCCACGAAACAGGAGAAATACCTCGTGTGAAAAAAGATTTGTTAGTCAAACCTCTTTTACAGTCGTATAAGCTATCCATCATCCCTGTACCCACCAACAGTACCGCCACAATAAAACTCAAATGAAACGCTCAGTATGCACAAACGGCACTTACTTAATAGTAGATAATACTTCATAATGAACAAGACTACTGAAAATGCTGACGTTACACTTCCATTGAGTATCTAGGTCGGGCAAACGAGCCCACATTCAACCCTCCACGTAATGAGGATCGGCAGACACTGAATGGCAAAGGCTGAAACAGGAAAATTAACTCTTTTAAAAGGAGCATTTAATAGTATTTCGCTGAATGAAAATTGGGTCAGCTTTTTTAAGATAACAAGGTAAGTAGTGAAATGAGGATTTCTTTTTTAGTTTTTGTACGTCCGTTTGGAAAGTAAGTGGTAATGTGGTCTACCGTGTAACACACTTGCCTCTTAAAATGCTCTTAACGGTCTGATATTAAATTTCAATTGTCTTAAAAAGTTGGTAGTTCCAAGTTCGACTGAAGTTGTACTTATGTGTTTTTTTTGTATATAAAATCTTGATATTTGGAGATTTTGTTTAAATAAACCACTTACAAGTATCCCTTTTAACGAGAGGAAACCTTTCTTATTTAAATTTCGAGATTATTATTTTAATTTATTTCTGTTATACTTATTATTTATTTAATTAAAAAAATACATATATACAGTTATAATATAAAACTAACTATTTACATACATACAAAAAATCTTCTTTAAATGCATCTTTTTTTTCTTTTCTTTCAATTATTTTACTTTTTCTACCATACTCTACCATAAATAATCCGAGTCGATAGTCATAAACAAGCTTTATTAAATTACATCATATTTGGCTACTTGTTATAAATCGTTATTAACATAATTAAACCAGAACGTACCGGTATAATAGTATGAATTTCTTTTAATTGCTCATATAATTAAATTAAAATGAATGCATAAAATGAAAGGTCCATGTTGAACAAAGCTAACATGCAGGGAATGTGTAAATGTTGATTTTACTGCTAAATACATTAAATCAATCACTCATTTATGAATTCATTCGATCTTTGTTGGCTTAACGAAGTAACCAAAGTGATTACTAATTTTGGATAATGAAGGCAATAAATACGAATTTAGCAGATTACAACTTTGGTTACTTTTCGTTCTAATAATTGTAATTAGTTCTTAGATCTTGATTGGGGTGGCGCTTATTTTGATACAGTGGTGGCTAAGTAATTCTGTGGAGTCTAAGCTAACTTATACTGTTAGTAGTAAATCTTATAATGCAAGCTATCAGGATTTTTGTAAAATAAGTTGATCTGTTCAGGACGATTGGAAACTTGAATGCTAGATTTACCCATCACTTGAGCCAATCAGGGCTCATATTCATCGTCATTGATCGTGGTTACTACGACTACCCCGTTAGTCTTGCTAGCAGGCGCAACTGCTAATCATGGGGTCCCGGGTTCGATTCCCGAGTCGTTCAAAGTGTTCGATCAGGAATTTATCAGTAATGATAAATTCCTGATCAAACACTTTGAACGACTCGACGTTATAACTCCCAATAACCCGCAGTTTGTGCTCGGTTGAAATAAGCTCACCCCCTATTCCATGGGACTTAAACATAACTGACAAAGTACGAGTATGGGTGTACTGTAGGTATTACACCTCTGTCTTACGCTTGTTGCGTGTGGCGTGATGTAATGTTATACTATGCTATGTAGCCAAAGATAAGCTATTTTTTTTCATTTTATAATTACGGATTTTTCTAATATCCTGGAACATGTATGTAGGTACATGCTTCATCTGATTAATATGATGAAGTGTAGGTGAAAGAAAATGTTTGGCATATATTATCCTGTTATAGATATTGGAAGACAGTGACTTCGCCACCAGCAGCTCTGTGTACCGTGTATGATACGGGTCTCATTCTAGATCTTAATACCCTTGGAGACTGCAAAACGGAGAGTATAACGAATCGTGAAAGTAAAAATAAACACTTCTAAACCTCAACATCGTTAAACAGTGCATTCTGTTCTCCAGTTTTCAAGTAACAAACACACAGTAAACAGCACACAAATGATCCCAGGATACCTGAACAAACCAACACAACAGTATCGCATAAACGGCGACATTTTAAAAGTAAATACGTAAAAATATGAACCGCAAAGATTTGTGTCGGCTCGAATGCCCGACTATAAAGTGCATGCACTTCTCAAAAATATATCGCCAATAAACAACTACGACAAAAATTAGCACACGACTGAAAATATACCTTATAACTTTGGTGGTAAAGTTGGAAATTCAGTGGGGGGGGGGTGTTAACGAAATGATGCCACTTGGCGAATATGTTTGGCGATAGATAAATTTTAGTTCTCCATCGTCAGTGCAAACAGCTTGACGTGCATACATTTGGTCTCACCTCGGATGCTATATTTCTGTGGAGGTAGTCACCTCCACAGTCGTACGTTTATTTGCTTGGAACTCTGTTTATTGCTGCAAAGAGTTGTGTTGAGGGATGAGAATGGTTTTATCAGCTCTTTTTCTTTTAAAAATAACTCTTAGATTAACTTGCTCGCTTGCGTTTTTAGAAAATCGTAGATGGCGCTGGTAGTCCATTCTTTAACTAAATCTGACATCAAAAAGGGTTAAAAGGCAGATGAATCCAGCCAAGGTTACAAGGGGGTAATTGTTGCTTTTTGGCTAATTCCAATTTCATCGGTGAAGGAAAACATCGTGAAGAAATCTGGAGTTACAGTTACTTTAATTCTCAAATCACCAATCCACGTTGAGCTAGCGTGGTGATTATGTGCGTGCTTTCTCTGTATGAGGAGAGGTATTTTGCCTGCAGTGAGACAGTAATAGGCCGTTTTTTTTTCTTTTTTTTTAAAGCTTTTTCAAAAAGCGTTGTTATTCTATTAACTACGTCATCTAAAATCACTTTTCAAATGAAAAAAAACCTCTTCACATTAATTTAACCCTAAAAAAACGGTCTCATTTAACAAAACAAAATAGCAGTACGAAGTTCACTGGTAAAGTTGGTAACCGGCGGGCCGTGGGTTCGAGTCTGCAATTTTACGGCGGAGTGGCCGCGAGCAGCGTTGCCGCGCGCAATTTTAAACTTTAAAAAAAGTTGTTCCTTATATAGATGAATACGCGTATTACGAGTACCTGTTAGTTTGTGTGATTAGCGAACTCTGATATGTATGAAAGGTTAAGATATGTGACATGGCTGGATGATGTGCAATTTTGTACTTTGGAAAAGTTAGATTTTAATCAAACAAACAACACACCTACATATTGCACTAAGGGTTAGGCAGAGTTGTACCTATAGTACACCTACATTTCGAATGTTGTTTGTTAAGTTTAAGTCCCATATTGAAATTAGTAGCTCTTCCTACGCATTGCTTACCTACTGCCTATCATGGACTCGTTGCATCGATCCTTAGATATGGCATTATTTTCTGGGGAAGCTCTACAAATAAAGATGTTATATTTATAATTCAAAACATAGCTAAACATAGCTCTAATGCACCGTGCATTAGAACTATGTTGGGTCTTAAAAATACAGACAGTTGCAAACCACACTTTATGAAACATAAAGTTCTTTCACTTCCTTCTTTGTTTATATTATAAATGGTATTATTTGTTAAAAAGAATCCCCAACTATTTCCGAAGTCTTCACATCTGAATACTTTGGGAGCCATCGCTTGAAGAAGAAGTCAACGTGATAATCGGAGACTTCGTGTACCCACTGCTAAAACGGCTCTCATGCGTAAGAGTGTATTCTGCATGGCCCCAAAACTATACAACAAGTTACCAAAGGCATACAAAGATTTGAATATTAACAGTTTTAATAAAAGCATGAAGAAATTTTTAATAAATAAATGCTACTATAATGTTAACGAATATTTAAATGATGTTATTTAGACAATTGTATTATTATTTTGATTTCTGTACCTTTAATTTAATAGTATCTAATTATGTATTTGTACGCCTTTCTAGGCAAAACATGATGAAACATTTTTTTTTGTAATCGTTCCAACTGATTCTCAACCTACACATGTTTTTGACAAATAAAATTATCTTATCTTATCTTATATGCTGGGGCCTTTTCCGATTGACCGGACAGTTAATCCAGACACCAGGCTGCTACTGAGAAATTCACACAAATACAGCACCTCAAGCTCAGAAGGTAGCGCTAGCAAGTACAAGAACAACACGGCAGTCATATAAATAAATCTTACAAAAGAATAGAAGACTCTTTATACACAATAAAAACCGTGGTTTTAAAAAAGTCAGCGACGTTGCTAGAACAGCTGACCGGCCCAGACTGTGTTTTTTCTTACAATTTTTTAGATTTCAATTCAGAAAGCTTCAAACATTGAGATAAGTGACACTGTTATGTGAGATTAAATTGGCTAAAGATTCGACATCTGAACGACGAGCCAACTAAACCCATATTCATATGATTCTGTAACAAAACTGTGCCAAACTGAAACTTTTCATTCTACAAGTCGGCGAAAACATTGCTGATTCCAAAGTTCTGATGGATAGTGACTTTTAAAACTTTAACATTTCTATTACTTACATTTGATACTGGAATACATTATAGGATATTGGAGAAGTATTAGGAAGTAGGTAGTTGGCTTGAATCAATGTTAAACCCTTTCAGTGGAATGTAAACATGTTTTAGACTGCCCAAATCCGTTGTTTCCAAATGCGTGAGCTCCTGGGTTCAATCCCCGAATCGGGCAAAGTGTTATTGATTTTTTCCAATACGATTTTATTTATTAGCAACCTGGATTTGTGTCCGGTTGTTGGCAATAGACTCGCCCCCAATTACATTGTGCATGTCTGCCCAACTCTTCGGGGAAAAAGACGTGATATTATGTTATGCTTATGTGAACAGATTCGAAAATAACCTTAGTTTGTTCTACACTGTCCCACTGTTGGGCAAAAGCCTCCCTCAAGTCGTACTAAGTAGACTTTTATACACTGCACATGCCAATAGTTAATGCAAAAAATAGAAAACTGAATACATTATACACATTAACAGTCCCACTGCATTGCAAAGGCATCTTCTCATACAGAAAAGGCACGAGCATTAATCAACACGCTTGCCCAAGGCGGGTTGATGATTCCAGGCTTATATTAAATATAAGTTCAGGTTTCCTCACAATGTTTTACTTAACCTACCTACCACTTACTGCCGATATCAGTGATCTAAAAACATAATCTTGAGAAAGTACATATGAATTGAAAAAGTCAGATCACTGCTAATCCAGATTTGAAACCACAACCTCGTTCATGAAAGGCGAAGTCCAAATCACGATACACACGAATACGTAATACAAATCAATATTCCCAGACAATCGACACGTCCATCTTTCTACTACATTTGTCAAGACTATCACCGAAACAAAGCTCATTCAATAAACCCTATACTTTATCAGCGCGCATACGTTCTAAGAGATTTATTCTATCGCTGAGCGGCCATCTTGGATACAGCAGTTTGTTGGCCCACTGAGCAACGGTAACTCGCACGGAATCGAACCCACACTGCTGATAGCACGATAAACAATTATGGATGTTCAAACAGGAATGTACTTTTATTTTTGTACTGAGGGAAGAGGCAGACAAAACGTTCGACAAGATTATTTTTTTGGGAAGACCACCTTGCAGGTCAACATAGGAGGTAGTCGGCTGCTAACTGGACTTCTAGGTTGGCAGGAGATTTTTAGCTGCTTAACCGGTTTTTCAAGTAGTGTAAGATAGTGTAGATAAAGGTCTAAAGGCAGGACATGATCAACAAGAGAAGAATGAGGACTCAAAATTGGTCGGCTGCGACATTATTTTGAGTTGAAGTGATCTATTCAGATACAAGCTAGAGCTAGCCACACATCCCTGGACTTACTCTAGTGGCTGAGATCTGTCACCCAAAGCATGGTAACGCAGTGTTTGCTGCTCCCGGCGTAAGCATAGTTTCTATGAATTGGTAAAATTAAAATTCATTTATTTTAATTAGGCAGAGGTTCAGCTTTTTTTTAACGTTAAAAATGACAAAAGACAGTCCCCCATAACAATCGCCCTTCCCTACTTCCTAGCGCAGACGTAAGGCACATACTTAATAATATATATATACATATACTAGCTGACCCGGCAAACGTTGTTTTGCCATTTTAAGCCAGTAAAATTAAAAAAATATAATCAACAATTTAGGGGTTGTCCGACACGCACACAAAATTTCACGAAAATCGATAGAGCCATTTCGGAGGAGTTTAATAACAAACATCGTGACACGAGAATTTTATACATTAGATATATTTTTAATGTATTTCTTGTTGCCCCTGTTTCATGCATTTTTTTATGTTTAGTATTGTGTCGTTCTGTGCCTGAGCCTGTGCTGAATAAATAGCTCTTCTTTCTTTCTTCTTTCTTTCTTCTTTCTTTCTTCTTTCTTTCTTCTTTCTTTCTTCTTTCTTTCTTCTTTCTTTCTTCTTTCTTTCTTCTTTCTTTCTTCTTTTTTTCTTCTTTCTTTCTTCTTTCTTTCTTCTTTCTTTCTTCTTTCTTTCTTCTTTCTTTCTTCTTTCTTTCTTCTTTCTTTCTTCTTCTCTTTTAGTGTTTTTGCTGGGAAGAAGTGGCTTAACAAAACTACCTACAAATAAAATGAGAAGGGCATATAAATCCTCACTTTGGATGTTGGTTACTGCACCATCACTTTCGTTTAAAGCTAGTATTGTATAACTACAAGAAATGTAGAACAGAATCCGGTTGATAATTTTCATATTAAGCTAGAAAGAATCCTATTCATTCGGGGTAGACAAAACTGGCAAACATAATTCGTTACATAAAACATAGCAACCGCCGAAAAACAAATCCGTCATATAAACTACTTAATAAATTGTACACAAGACGACGGTGAGGGAAGGTTGACGAAACAAGGAATTATGCTTTTTAACCTGTAAAACTCCCCATTAACATTCATAGGCATCAAATACCAGCAAGCCAAGGGTATGTCTCGACAGGCCCGCAATATTAATGTGCCGGTAGTTAACCCCCAAACTCTGCAAAATGTTAGTCGTTTGTCAAACAACGCGGCAATTATGTCGTTATTTATGCACTGGAGGGTTATACAGCGCTAAGATGTATTCGCTGTGTCTGCTTTACAACAAAAATGTGAATTATTGTGTTATTCGTAAAATTAAGTTCTTCTTAAGTTAAATGCTACAAGCTCATCCGCCAAAAATGAATTCATGAGTTTAATTTAATGATAAGAGCATTTGAGTATTGCACAAACAATATTGTAGTAGGTAGGCCAAACTTTATCACAATCCCCGCCGAGTGTAGAAAACCTATAGGTACCAACAGCTCGCTCAAAAATTAAAGGAAATCCTTACCCTAACTTGAACCAAAATCAACTAGAACACTCTCAAAGTCAACTTAAAATACATAGTAAACCAAGCTGTTCTATTACCGCCCACCATAATTAGTTAATTAGTAACCAAACACGCATTCGCGTACGCAACAAACAACTTCCCATCTGCCTAGCCTTTTCCAACTATGTTAGAGTCGCCTTCCAGACTAATCAAATGCAGCTGAGATACGCAGGCGCTCCATGTAAAATACTACCAGTATTTTAAATAAAGCAACTGCCTAACAGACCTCCATCAACCCAGTTCCTGAGTAACAAGTTATGCTACTCTTGGAAAGACTGACTGTCAGAGTTTTGGGCTTCTGACCAGCTGTCACTACTGTCAAAGATCTTCAAATGTCATCCGGAATCAATGGTTTACCTTGCTTACCGTGGCACGGGGAAGTCTCGGTATTTAATAAATGGTCATCCATCCACGTACCGGCTTTGGCAAGTGTAGCCACAAACCCCACCCCCCAATACTCTTCAACACTACATCCAGACGACTGTCAAAGGACCAACCCGTGTGGCAGTTATTATTACAGCTACGAGTATATACAGGGACAGAAAATAGGTGCGCATTTTCCCCATAAGCATGAATAAAATTAAAGCATCAATTTGAATATAATCACTTCACTACACATACATTAGCATAGCGAATGATTAATTCCCGTTGATAACATGCTTTGCGTCACCGGCCCAGGAATTTTGATACAAATTTTCATTACCTTAGTCGAGGGAGTTTTTGCACCTCGTGATAAATTGGAAGGCGAGGGAATATTTTGTAAGGAGTAATGTGTTAATGTTTTGCGTGGCACGCACCACTGTGACATATGTCTTGTCACGGTGCGTGCTAGACTGGAATGTTTTTAGTGCCCGTAAGTGTCAATGTAGCTTGCAACGTAGACGCTTAAGTGCAGAACAAAATACCTTATGAAGTATTGCCTTATAATAAACTTAACTTAATCTCAGTCTGAAACTTAAGCGACCTTTAACAAAGTTTCTATGGTAGTCTCCAAACTATTAGGAGTCAATATCTAGGGGACCATAAAGATACAGATGAAAATATACTTGAGTCGAACATGAATTGATCAAATATGACCTTTGTCGTGGAGTCACTTGAATTACCAATTCGTATGACGTCATGGATACTTTTGGTATACCTCAACTTATTCATCAGACAGATTTTTTCCGAATGAAATGGATAATTGACGGCACGGTTGGCGCAGTGGCTGAGCGATTGACTGCTGCGCCGCGTGTCGTAGGTTCGATTCCCGCACGGAAGAAATATTTGTATGGCCTACAGGTGGTTGAAAAAAAAAAACGCATTTACGATCCGAAATAATCACGTCTATACACGGTACTTAAATCCATTACGGCAAAATATAACAACTACGAGTACTATATCTAACATTAAAATCAGCAAACAGTTTTGGACATTTTGAACATTGCAACTATGCATCGCTGATAACGAATTAGCTTGGCTAAATGTTCCAGGTCATTGACCTTCTACTGATTGCAGTAGAACTCTAACCCCTTTCCTTGACGTATCTTAATACGCCATAGGTACTTCCAAAAATGTATAGCTATTCTGAAGTATGTACTGGATGTCACCTTACTCCATGTTCATTAATAAGGGGATACAATATTAACCCTTCATTGTCACACATCCCAATCTGTCCTCCCACAAACCCCGCACAAACGTGCAAATATTCTTATTTAAAAGCGTTTCTCTTAACAAAACAAAACTAGTGGCGTCGCAGACTATATCCAACACCTGGTGGCTATAATTCGGCTCCAACCTCTATAAATTTGAACGTAAGAAAACAGTTAAATCGAACGGCCCCAGTGATATATGTCGAGGAGAGAAAAAATCGTAATTCTGAATAGTTCCAGGATTTGTATACTGGATGGTTATTGTGGTGGTGTGCGATATGTTATCTATTGCTTCGAGAATATTGCGATCGCATGTAGATTATATAAATGGGAAATTGGACTAGGATTTGCGAGTGCTTATTGGTAGATAGGTAAGTGTTTTACGGTTATCTTGTTTCAGTTTGGCAATCACACTGACAGTTGTTTGTTTTAATTGTGTTAGCCTTTGGCTAAGGCAATGGTTGAATTTTGAGATCTATGGCTGCCTAAAATCTTTTTCACGTCTATATCACCTAACTTAAAATGAAACCTACTACGACTCATCATCATCATCATCCTCCTGCCGTTATCCTAATTTGTATGGGGTCGGTGTGGCATGTCTTCTTCTTCCATACATTTCTATTTGCCCTCCATAGCCATCTCCTTTCTAGCCATATCTTCTTTCACACAATCCATTCGTTTCTTTGGTCTTCCTCTACTCTTGTAACTCCCACAACATGTTCCTCATTCCTCATACCTATGAAAACTACGATGAGTACCAGGCCGATGACACCAAATAATAAACTATAGTTAAGTAACACGCGCCTTGCGTTCCTGGACACAATTTATGGCGGGCGGGCGAACCCTTCGGTTTGAATTAGTTTTTGCGACACGCTGCTAACTGTCGTCCGCGGTGCGCGGTGTCTTCCGCCGACCGCGGGCTGGCGCACATGGACAAATGTGTTGGGCCATGACAAAAGCGGGAATATTTGAAAGGGTTAGGAGAATATTATTAGAAAAATACGCCAGTAGCTTTGAATTCAGCTGAAGTGAGTAATAATGAATCGAAGTAGGTAACTGTATTGTTAGAAGAGCTTAAGTTTCTCTAACATTCAGATTCTCAGAATCACATCGTGTAGCTTACGAAGAAGCATACTAATAAGAAGGATAGTTGTTAATGGAACCTTGCCTCAGTTTCCGTGGAACTTCCCCAAGAAATCATAATGAGGTAGAGATGTTATCTCACATATGTGGTAAAGTTTCAAGGATTTGTCTCCATCGCCGCCAGGTTAAATACCTTCTAAGTGGACAACTATTTAGTGGAGCAGGTTTTTTTTTTTTTTTTTTTTTTTTTTTTTTAAACATTGCCCCACACTAAATACAAATAACTAACTAACTAAAATAAAAATAACAAAATACAAATAACTAAAGGTTTAATATAGGAACCATTAAGAATTTGTCTACAAGGCGGCAAAGACGCAAAACGGATTTTATATCCTTCTAAATTTTGATTACCAATAACATACCACAATCATAATAACCCTTAAATAAACCTTCGGGAAATATAGGCGTGCGCCTATATAAGGTTTGGTCAGGTGTACCCTTAGTACACCCATATTCCACCAGTGACGATTTAAGTATAGTTAGGGGGTGAGCCTAGGTCGATCATATGCTTTATAAATGTTTAATTAATCTCATTTTTCTTCACTTTTCCTACTCAACCGCCACTTTTCCTAATCATAGTGGACATCACAGTGGCCATCATATTGAACATCAACGCTATGTTACTTTGTAGCATGGGCTAAACAAAAGTAACATAGCGTTGATGTTCCTATCAGAAGCCGTACGTTATTGTTTTTTAAGGATGAGAAATCATCCAATGACTTCTCCCATTCTGGGTAGAAAGGGAGGGCGTTTCAGACTTTTACTGACTAAAACCCATCCGCGTTCTGTCCTGCCCTTTACGTTCCAGGGTCGTGACCCTGGAACGTAAAGGGCATGTGGGCATGTGGTATTTTCGAAAGACTTACCGTGGTAAGTCTTTCGAAAATACCACAACCCTGGCAGGGCTTTACACCCTAGGCTATTGACAAGTAGCAGCACAATCAATGATCAGCGACCACAATTCGCCTTCCCAGTTAAAACTGCCACCAACTCCTAAGACTGGAACCTAAAACATTAATTCCTATACTGAACCCACTTGTTGTCCCTAATTACACAAATAAATTCCATCCAACTATTCACCTCTAATTTCATTGCCGCACATTAGCGACATAGAGCGTTAGTTTATAAAGGTGCCCGCCATAGTTGCCGACCTCTGCATTGCTAATACCGACCTGTGTCGTGACATATTCATTGCTACCCACTTGGCGTATTTAATTTATTGTTTTAATTAACATTCGCAGATGGCCTTCGGTTTTGCTGTACGTTTTGTTGTTTATGATGTATTTGGGGGGTATCGGAGGATAGGAATGTTATATGTCTGGTGTATTTACTTGGTCTTTGAATGCCTCCCCTGGTCCTCGCTCTTCCCTTTTAACCGACTTCAAAAAAGGAGGAGGTTCTATGTTTTTTTTTTAATATTGTACTAAGGGCAATAACCACGAAAATTGGTTAAGTTTAGTAGTTCTATATTTGTAAAGAAGTTAATTATCTGTTCTTGTAGGTATATAAAAAATAGTAGTCTACTATTTATGAATTTAATCATGACTACGAGTACAATCATTAGTTAAAACGGGCGACACTGCAATTTTCACCATAGTTCGCGATGAAGAATATATGTCTGGAGTATTTACTTGGTTTAATGCTCTTCCTTTTTGGTCCTACATAGGGCAATAACCACAAGGTCCAGTTTAATAGGTATATATTTAGAAAGAAGTTAATTATATGTTCATGTCGGTGTATATTAAACCATTAAAAACGTATGCATTTAATCATGACTACAATCAGTAGTTACGGGTTACAATGCACTTTACACCGTAGTTCGCGATGTAAAACAAAATGAAAAGGGGTTGAAGAAACCTTTTGTTATCTTGACCAAAGATGTCGTTAACAGGGTTCATCACCATATCAACCGGATGGCACACAGTTACACATAGGCCTATGTGTAACTGTCTCAATAAATTTGCATAAGAAAACGGTTACTTTGTAAGGAAAATGTATTTCTCTAACTGTCTACTATTATTGTTCCTGTATTGTAATTTTTATATTTTATATGCCTACGTACCTACTGAAAATGAATAAAGGGTTGAATGGGCATCGACGCACAAACTGCAACTATGAGGTCAGTACTTGATTCTGCACCCCACAGTTTTTAAATTTCTCGTTGAATTTTACCCTCCTTTTTACGTTTTTCTTTCAGATGTATTTTTACTCAAAACAGTAAATAGTCATGAGAAAATCATCATTTTTATCTAATCCAATGAGATATTTTATTATAAAGTTGGTACTTTACGTCTGTCATAAAAAATATAATTGGGTAGAACTCGTGATTTTTTACAGTTTGAATTAAAATAAAAAAGAAACGTAAAAAATTAGAAATTATGAATTACTGTCGAAAAACTTCAACGCTACGGAGTCCAGAGACATTACAACTTATATTCTAAACTCATGCTATCTTTGCGTTTTTACGTCGATATTACTTTCACCGTTTATATGTAAATAGTACATCACGTACTGCCTGCATATTATCTTTTCTCCTTCTTCATCAAGTCTACCCAAAGGTTGTCCGTAAGAGATCACTTTTAGCGATAAGGCCACCCATTGTAGGTAGGTTTTATAGTAATTTTTTTTAGTTTTTGGAGTACCAGAAAGAGTATTCCATTCTATTCCATCGTGGGTTGCGTAAATAAAAAAAACAAAAAAGTGACCCCACAAGTACGTTAAGCTAAAACGTTCCCCTCATTAGATATTGCGCCAGACGATGATAAGTCACTTTCTTTCACAGCGAAGCGAGCGAAATGCATACAGAAATAAAAATTTACGCCTGTTTTTTACGTCGGGGTAGTTAAAAGTGTCGGTCTAATTGCGTCATCAGCCACGCCGTATTGTCAGTCGCCACTCCTGACATCATGCTGCAGCGAAATGGACCGAATGACGGACGCATAATGGCGGATAAAATCGGAACGCGATTATTTATAATCGCGAAGGTGTTAGTTTCGTTCGTTTTTAACAGTTTTATTTTTAAATTTGAAATAGACGGTATTTTTATGTGCATTAGTTATCTAGGTTATTAGTTTTTTTTCTGCCTGGTTTGGTGTAAATGTTTAAATGTTTTTTTATATTAAAAAATTAGTTATGTTTTACCGAATACCGAGGGACACTGTCAAAGTGGAATTAAGCGTCTTCAATTGAAATAAATATTCAGGGTAACAATCTAATGAT
Source organism: Phlogophora meticulosa (assembly GCA_905147745.2). Classification (NCBI taxonomy): domain Eukaryota; kingdom Metazoa; phylum Arthropoda; class Insecta; order Lepidoptera; family Noctuidae; genus Phlogophora; species Phlogophora meticulosa. The sequence continues at coordinate 4,615,613 of LR990521.1, forward strand.
GATTGCTTTTCATTATGTGATGGTAATACATTATTATTAAATTATAAGATTTATACAACTCTTTCAACCAACTCCGTTACGTTCAAACCAAGCTCGTGACGGAACCTTGCCTCCGCAAGGAGTTAGCGGAGTAGTAACGGTGTTGCATGTGACGCCACGCGATATTTGCAATGTGACTTTTATAAAGAATCCCTTACCAATTCATGACTATGACTCATCATCTGCCTAGCCTTTTCAGGAGGGCTAGCTTCCAGTCTAACCTGATCTAATTGAAGCAGTGTTTAACACGGAGCGACTGCCTACCTGACCTACCCAACCCAGTTTTAAGTAACTAGCTTTTGCCCGCGGCACTTAGGAAGTGGGGGGTTAGAAAGAGACAAAAATTAGCCTATGTCACACTCCATCCCTTCAACTATCTCTACTTAAAAAATCACGTCAATTCGTCACACACTTTCCCATTTATAATATTAGTATGGATTGAATAACACGATACCTCTTAGGTTGTCAGACTTCAGGCTTCTATATATGTTCCATCCACAGTCCCACCCCTAGTCCAAACATACCGAAGCCCATGAAAATTGACTTAAAAAATAAAATAAAACAATTTGAAAGTGTAGCAAATTGATTCATAAGTGAACAGAGAGATTGCGAGTCGGCGCACGACCTCAGTAAGTTGCTGTAATGTATTTCAAGTGAGGTGGCTCGTTGCCGGATTAATAGAGTATTGCGGGCCAAGTTGCGATTCTGACTACAGAAGTCTGTTTGACCACCACAGCGGCGGTGTTAGGGTCAATACTTTCTATTCCAAGTGCTCGTAGAAGTTATAAATAGCGCGCATCAATGTTATGTGGCTTGTAAGTTGTATTAAATGTATTGGATACAGTACAGTTGGTTAAGTTGATCTCTGAAAACGCGCGCTGTGCTGATGGTCCCCCATGACACGGAATCATGCTGCATACTGAGGGCTGAATACTGTGTATCTTTTTTTGCCAAATAAAAAACAGTAGCACGGGTTGATAGAAGGTTAAGCTGCGCCTGCCGAAGTCAGTCTGTGGATGGGTAACCGTTCGTAACATATCGAGACTCTTCCGTGGCTCGGAAAGCACGTTAGGCCGTTAGTCCCGGTTGTCATTTGTAGATCTTTGACAGTAGTTACGGGTACTCAGAGACCCGAAAGTCTGACAGCCAGTCTTACCAAGGGGTATCGTGTTGCCCAGTAACTGAGTTGTAGAGGTCAGATAGGCAGTCGCTCCATGTAAAACACTGGTATTCAGCTGCATCTGGTTAGACTGGAAGCCGACCCCAACATTTTTGGGAAAAGGCTAGGCAGATGATGATACTTTTAGTTGGTGTTTTGTCTTCATAAATTAAGCAAAATATTTACTATCACTCTCATTAAAAATACCTTTTTGATTGTTAGTTTCTTATAATATGCCGTGTAATGCGTCCTGTGTGCCAAATATCAATATTTTCTATATCTCTTTTAATATACTTTTGAAATGATGGTAATATATTGGTGGCTTTACGTTGTATTTCAAATAATAATTTATATTCTAATGAACGGTCAAAGGTGAAATTGACTCGCTCATCACGCTTGATTGATATAAACTAGGAATCGCTCTTTAGTGTTCTATTAGTAATTTCGGTTACAGAATTGTTTCATTTTATTTGACGACCGATGTGGCACGGCGTGCGAAGGTCCGCCTGTGACGGAGGAGGTTGCAGGCTCGATTCCCGCCTTGGGACAAAAGTTTGTACGATCTACAAAAATTTGTTCCGGGTGTTGTGGGTATTTGCTATATTTCAAAAAATATATCTATCTATGTAATGTATAGTATTAAGTATATCACCCATAACACAATCTCTGCTAAGCTTGGGGCTAGATGATGTTGTGTGGATAGTCCAGTATTATTTATTATTATTATTTTATTTGCGGACACCATGTCCGTGACACGTCGTACGTCACTGTGTGTTGGATCAGTGTAATTAAGCTAGATAAAAAGAAATGAATGAAAATATCGACCAGATAAAGTATCTCACTCCTATCTACAACAGTTTTCTTCTTTTTTTCAATTAACATATCACAACAGAAACTATAATCACGCCTGTTTTTCCCCTGGGGTAAAGCAGAATTGAACCTAAATTACCACCTATGTTCCAGTCCCATGTAATAGAGGGCGTGACGGTTCCCATTAACCGGCCACAAATCCTCGTCATGGGAAAACCCAATAGCACTTTGTCCGATCTGGGAATCGACTCCAGGACCTCATGCTCAGCAGCGGCGTATGCGAACACCAGACCAACGATTCAGTCATTAACATAACCGTAGCATTTATTCCACTAGTATTATCTATTCACATCTGACGTAAATCCTACAATACGCTAGAGTAAACCGCACTTCCCAAATCCGACGCACCGACACCGCAAGGTAGTCTGAAACGGCATCACGAATGATGTAATTACTTTAAAAGCTTAGCAAATATTTTTATACGGAATAAGTGTGTACTAGACCGTAATAATATGAACATGGGTGCCTTGTTTGTGGATCTGTTGGACTTGGGGTAAGTTCTGTACTTTGTGTTCTTTAATTTTATTGTGTAAATGCTGTGGTTGTGAGTTTCTGTGAAATTTAAGTGCAGAAATTGAAATACAAAACACTTTAAAAATCTGTTGTGTGAAATTTGAATGCAGAAATTAAAAATAAAATACTATAAAATTTAGTGTGTGAAATTTAAGTGCCGAAATAAATAACATGAAATCTATTGTGCTGTGGTTGTCAGTTTGTGTGAAATTGAAGTGCATAATTTAACAAATATTATACTTTGAAAATCTAGGTGTAATAGTTTGGCAGGTACGTATAGGTTGCTGCGCTAATGGTTTAACATCCACAAGTATTTTTGGCGTTTTGGAGTCTAATAAAGTAATACCAATTTTCTACTATTTGAAGTGCTGTGAAATTGGCTTTCGATTATTCACGATTCATGTTGAATTAATGCTCCAATTCATTAACATTGTTTCTGTGTTAAAATATCGCAGCATATGCTGAGATAAAAGCCTTTTTGGCCTCGCACAAGTCCTTTTAGTTCATATTTTTTATTTTAGTGTTTAGTTTTTAGTTCCTTTTTTCTTTTGTGTTTTTTTATTATCTGTGCGTGTCCCAAATAAATGTTTTTCTTTACTTTCTTTCTTAATTACTTTTTTTTTAATAAATAATCGAAACAAAAGGAGCATGTGAGAAGATTAGCCACAGCGTTCTGTCGTTTTTACCCACCGCCATGGGAAAGAGGCATGTATGTACACAGGTAAGTATGTAGATAAAAAAAATACCGGAGCCTTATAGAATGACATTAAGTTCGGTGTGGTTTAGTATATAGCAGTTATTTTAAGGGCCTAGTTTTAGTAGTAAAAGTCAAATTTCTGGCACGTAGAACTTCCCGGCTAAAACTAATATCGCAAAATAACATAACATCACGCCTGTATTGCCTACGAGTAATACAGGCGTAATGTTACGGCTGTACCTATAGTACACCCAAATGTTTCTAGCTATGTTTAAGTCCCATGTAAAAGGGGGTGAGTCTATTGACATCAATCGGACATAATTCCAGACTACGGGATGCTACTGAGAACTTCGTGATGGAATAACCCAATATCAATTTGCCCATCCCGGGACCCGGAATCGAAACCATAACCTTGCGCTCAGCAGCAGCGCTTGCTACCACTAGACCAACGAGGCATATTCCTAATTCAAAACCCATTGGGAATACAATCCATCTTTCGATCCGTCATATAATTAATTTAAAGGACTCATTAAGAAATGGATGCAGCCAGATTTACATTCCAATCAAAGTCAATATTCGTTAAGAGAGAGTAAACAGCCTCCGCCCCCCGGTGGAAGTTTGTATGGGGTCCGCAATTTATGTAATTGTATGGTTATGAGGTTATTACTTTTGATTATTAAGCTTTTGTATAACTGATAATTTGTTTTTTGAATATGGAAAAAGTTATCAAAGTCAAAGAATTTGTTTCACGTAGACTATCTAAAAATACACTTATGACGTACTTTTTTTTTGCAAATTTAATGTTCGTTAGTGCTTTTTTCTAGATTCGTTTTTGTATTATTTTTTACTAATTTTCAAAATTATTTATTCAATAAAGTTTGCCACGTTGAACGTTGGCCAAAAAAAAAGACCAGCAATCTGGTCACGTGAAGACTCGATCAAAAGCATCGCGATGTCCGGAAAAACTAAAGTAAGGTAAAATGTGCTACGGAGTCTTTGTGCCCACACGGACTCCGTAGCACATTTTACTTGTATAAAATACAAGTGCCTGGATAACCGAGCTTTGCTCGGACAAAACGACGTTTTCTAAAAATAAAACCTAGCTAGATCGATTTATCGCCCTCGAAACCCCCTGCATACTAAATTTCATGAAAATTGTTGGAGCCGTTTCCGAGATTCAGATTATATATATATACATATATGTACATTTATACAAGAATTGCTCGTTTAAAGCTATAAAAATGATTCTAGTTACCCCTTCCGAAATGTAGTATGGGAAGTCTGGGCAAGAACCATTTGTCATAAATATATGAAGACAATGTACCTAGAATAAAAACTATTATACTAAAATCAGTATCCACTTACCTAACCTAATTTAAGACTATCATTAGAATTCCCTTTTTGCTTATTTTTGTCTAAATGATGCATGTCTTTGGCTAATAAACATTATTTCTTTCTTTCTTTACTTTGATTGTCCACAGAGCATCCACTTAGATGTTGTATCATCGATTCGAAAAAAGAAGAAGAACATGAATCACCTAACTGTAAACGCCAAACTTGTAAATATCCATGAAGGTTTCAACGTAATGAAACCTTCATGGATATTTACAAGTTTATGGCACGTAAATAAAAACTTGTTTATATTTAGAATATAAAGAAAAAGGAAAGACAGACAGAACCGTTAGCTCACAGACGATTTGCGTGTAATACAAAAGTTTTCTTATCGGAATAATTTCCATTATAATACATAAATACGTACTTCAGAAACAGTTAGATTATTACAATACTATACAAGTATTAAGTAGTATCATGTAAAAGTCTTAATGATTACATCGAATGCGAAATCAGAAAAGCATTCATTTACGTTACATTTTCCGAAAATAAAGTGTTTTTTTATGCATCTATTTTCCTAGACACACTAAAACTCATCACTTTTTTTTTCATCTTAGTGTATTATATGTATGTCCCTAAAGTTTTATTAACGTTTTACGTGTCCTGTTCAGTCACCCAATACTATTTTAGAAATGTACATTTTCTAATTTACATTTTTTAAATATAAAACAAAAAAATAATCTTCGTAGCTGAATGTATATTTAAATGGTAATGAAATAAACAAGTGAACGCACGATATCGTTGTGGCTACGGCGTAGTGAGACTAATACGTCTACGCCGTAGCCACGTGTAGCCGGCGTAGCTACCAAAGTTTGTACGTAAGTAGAAAAAAAAAGTTTATAAAAAATAGTTTGTCAAGGTTTAGAATACGTTAATCATATTTTATTTATTCATAGTAACTTAAGAATACTTTGAATATCATTCGTTAATTAATTGTATTCAAACAGTATGATTATTGAGTGTTAATAAAAATACTGATTTCACACGGATAAATGTGTTTTAAGTCATTAACAACAAACAATCACGATTTCACAACGCAATAAATATAGTTTCCAATACTTTGGAAACAGTTTTACGAACTATCAAATAATCGGATCTAAACTTACCGCAATGAAGATACCACAGATGGCGATAACTCGAAACAGTCAGTTCATACAAAGTTCAAGTAACTTTACGAAACTACAGTAAATCGTATACAAAGAGCCTACTCTAACACTTACTACCACGACCTAACATGCAACTACGACAACTTCACAACCAGTGAGTAGCTTCTTAATGATTAAAACTATCCTAAACACTTCTTAATTAATTTTAAAAATACTTTTCATTACTTTTATAACACCTATGGAATAAATACTATTAGAAAAATCGAGAAGTTCTCTACGAAAATTTGAGTTTACATTCGAACGTGACTGTTCAGCCGGATATTACTGGCGAGTTTTAAATTGTTTAAAAACTTTTTGTTAGTTTTTGTAACTTTTTTTTAAATAGTGATGTGAAGCGCGTGCTACGGCGGGCGCCGACGGTGTAGCACTGAGCTCGGCGGCTATCACACAGAGTAACGACTGATATCGTAGGTCTAGGATAGGTGTAGGCACAGCAGCCCTAACTAGTGTTGCCTAGTGCACGCGACGCGAGTCGGGCACGAGTTGGGGACGAGTTGGGCACGAGTAGCGACGGTACACAGACTGATTCAACGTTTTAGTTGTAGTACTGTTTGCATTTAGTTTCACTGTTTTGATGGTGCAGTGTTCCTGATTGTGTTGTCAAATATTTTGAATGCAAATTGTTCTTCACTTACTAATTTATTCATGGCTTGTCGATTAAATGTTAGATTAGTGATGTATTTTAGAAAATAAGGACAACAATCGTATATAGTTTAAAGTATACGAATTTGTATAAAAAATAGTACCGAATTTGGTCATGTTGAAAACGAAAGAAAGGCAACTTACAAAAGTTATTTATAAGACAAATGAGAGTTGGAACACCGGATGGAGATGCCCTAGAAGAACCTAATTCTAACATGATTGGTGATTTCTTCTATTTCGTTCAGGTGCGTAGTACTCGCAACTGGTGTGCATGTTTAACCAGACGTATGAACGTAAACAAATCAATAAGAAGTATGTAAGGGTCGTAGCAAGTGGCGTTCTGTAGTATCTGCCTACCTTCATGGGAAAAAAGCGTGCGTTTATGTATAGTATGTGTGTATGTACCAATATCTATGTTACAATTTGCAAGACAATAATACACTTTGTTTTTACAACCCTTGTTAACCAACACACTTATAAAATAAAATTGTAAAATTAAGGTAGATCAGTTTTAATAATACCTAAAAAACAGTGCAACAAAGAAAACAAACCGTAAATTCGTCTGTTAAAAAACTTTTTCGCAGCCAAACGTAACAAAACTCAATAACCGATTCCAATACAACTTCAAACGCTGGAAACCTAAACCAATTGAATCGCAGAGGTGATCGACGACCACGTTCCACGTAATCGGCTCTCATTCGAACGCGCCGAATGTAGGCCTCCGCATTCCGGACTAGTTGGAATCAAACTTCAGCCATTATTGCCTTCTGCGTCGACGCCCAAAACATACTTACGATATCACGTGCAAGAGGCCAAGGCACAAAGCGATCGCTGTGATTTCAACCCGAAATAAAGGCCGGAAGAACGGCCCTGGGAGCATTTTCGTATTTTCAGCACAATGGCTGGTCAAAGGCGTGATTGCGCTCAGATAGGAACCATCGAATATAACGCAGCGCCATCTATGAGCGGAAATAGGAACCGCTTAGTCGCGCCTTGATTGAAGCATCGTATTCCGGCTGCAGCCGAATTGCAGTTTTAGTGTTTGATTATTTTTCTACAGCATTCGTTGGATGTGCTATTGTGTAGTTTTATATTTTGGTCGATACTTTCTTTGTACTTTCTTTAGACAATTTCCAAACGGTTGAATGCATCGTCGCACGATGTCTGTGTCTACTTCCACACAGAATGTCGGTAGTGAGGCAAGTAATCGAAATCACAGTGGTGTAGTAGTCGTGGCTTCGATTCCCATGTCATTAAGATATGTGTTGAATTAGCAAACTATAATGCCAATGTAAGTATTCTTACAAACAACGTTTAGCTGTAATCTTTATAAATTGGCAACCTAAAAAAACACACCATACAGCTTAAACAACTCAATTTAAACGATGCTATTTTACTCTATCCAATGATCACATACAGTCAAGACCTTGGTTGTCAACTTATAGCAACACTCCTCCAATACTGTGAGAATGAAAATAGAACCCATTTGCTGAACGCGGTTAGCGTTTCTAAGAGCCTAAAATACGAGTCCAGGTCTTTTTCATTTTTCTTTATCTTAGTCATATGACCAAGTCGATGTCTTGACTTCATAAGAGACATCTGAGTTTTTTTCGGTGTTCCTGCTCAGAGTAGTTAGAAAGCAAACAGTTGCCTATTCTAAGTAGTTTTGAAATTTTATTCAAAATCAAAATTCATTTATTCAAAATAGGCTGAGAATGAGCACTTTTAAATTTCAAAATTTACATAAGACACACCCCCAAAACGCCTACCCTTGACCACTTGAATTATTTGACATATCAAAATGTTTTTCAAAACCAATTTAAGTACAGCAAACAAATTTCATTTATTTAAAAATAAATAAGTACTATACAATACATAGCAAAGGAGCTCGTGGCTTAATAAAAACAGCCGCACGGGTTGGTCGAATGTTAAGCTACATTTGCCGAGGTCAGTCTGTCGATGGGTGACCGTTCGTAACATATAGAGACTCCTCCGTGCCTCGGAAAGCACGGAGGAGTCTACTAAGCCATTGGTTCCGGTTGTCATTTGTAGATCTTTGACAGTCGTTACGGGTAGTCAGAATGCCGAAAGTCTGAAAACCAGTCTTACCTAGGGATATCGTTGCCCAGTAACTGGGTTGTTGTGGAGGTCAGATAGGCATTCGCTCCACGTGAAACACCGGTAATCAGCTGCATCCGGTTAGACTACAATACATAGCAGCTTTCTTATTTAAAATTTTCCTCAATTCTGATTGGCAAAGCATTCGCGAAAAGTTCTCAGGCCGACCATAAAGACGTCGCCGCGTCGCAACTACATGACGATTGTGCTCCAAACATTTACATTACAAATTGTATGAGTCCGTAGGACACTCCCCAGTGATTTTAACAGCACAAACAGTCACTATTTTACTATGTACACGACTTTACATATTTACTTAAAACATTTAGACGAGAAATCAGTGGGCTGGTTTCCTTACGAGATGTAACTGACCATGTGGGTAGTTAAGCTTAATATTATATGATAAAATTCGTGGAAACGTTTAAAAACTTTGTCAATTTACAAACTTTACTTGTATGGGAAACCATGACTGAGGTAATTGCCGAGAGATGGCGTGATAGTCGCTTTACTTACAAACTAAATGCAACAGACTCGTTGCGAGAATTAGAGTCACTAAATTGGTTCTTTGTGGTTTGAACTGGATTGGTATCAAGCACAATGCATTCGAAATACTTCCCTTGTTGGGCATACTATTTAACTATAAACCCCTGAATCTTATGCAAGACTAAAAAGAAATGTTCTCAAAGAGTATTGATAAAAATTAAATAGTGTGATGTAATATTATGATTTATAATATACATATAATTATGATGTCGAAATAGGTATATCCTCAAACTAGCATTTTCGAAAAAATCGCTTTTAAATTTTGAGTAGGTGGTATTTATGCTTAGGTAATAATGCCCGTGCTTGTACTACAACATACATATGCTGTACACAAGCTTATTCCTCAGTTCTTACCGAATTATTATGTATTAACAGCAAACTAAGGCCAAATAAGTAAGGGTGCACACGACAACTTTAAATTTAATATTTTAAATAGCAACATGTTATCAGCTTACTGCGAATTTAAATAACGTTTCTCAATCTACGATCTTGAACTGCTGCATCTGGTGTACCCGCTCTTCTTTACAGATTGCAAACTGAGCCGTTGATTGGTTAAAAACAAAGATCGTTCCCTAGATTTGGATTGAGATAACATTTTGAAATTGGCAGTTTACATCTCAAGCTACAGTTGAACATAACTTTATTTTCCCAATTTTTTTTTTAAATGTAAGTTGTACACCAACGCAATCTTTACAGTATATATGTGGAAATACAGTTGTTAGGCTATGTGGCGTAATGTAGCGGCGGCGCGAGGCTTGCCGCTTGTTACTCAAGATGCCTAGGGAGACGTTGTAAAGTGACTCGCCCTGTAGTCTCTGCGCACACGAGATATATGTTGGTCTTATGATCGCGTGGAGTCGCATAATTTTACTTGGATGCGTAGTTTGGGCTGTAAGAATTAGGTGTTAGTTGGGAGTTGTATTTCTTTTTATTTCCGGTTTTGTATTTCTTTTGAAGCGGTTAAATACTTGAAAAGTCACCTATTGAGCTTTAGTTATTATAGACGTTGTGCTGAACTGTGATTGTATTGAGTTAAGCATTGATTCAAGACATGCAAATATTTATGAGATTAATTTTCTTTATGAAATAATGCTTGTACTCAAAGTATGTAAAATACTCTTCTTTCCATTATATTAAACGTCTACAAATCGCGTGAAATGAGACAAAAAACGAGTCAAATCTACCTAATGAAGTACTAAATTAAAATATATTATTTTGTTTTAGTTTGCTCTATTACATAATAATATATAGGTAGGTAATTTCAATTTGAAGCAATTAGGTACTGAACCCAACCTCATTGAATTTGTAAGCTTACGGTTACTTAGAAAATCGCTCATTTATAATTTAAAAGAGATCTGACATTCGTTGGCTGGCTGGCGTTTTACATGGAATATAAAAGACCAAAATAAATCCTATAAATTATAACAAATTTGCATTTTAATAATAACTTGGTACCTCTGGAATCAGCAGTTACTATTCTATTAAAATCTCTCCGTGAAAATTTAGGTGGAGTGAAGGCGAAGCTTGCTGTCATCCCATACTAATGCTACGGATTGACAGCTCACTTCACCCATCTTTTCGCGGGGACATTTTTACAAAAATACGTATAGACTGGCAGTTCGGTTTTACGTATAAGGAGCACCGTGCAGAACATGTTGTTCCTATACTAACCCCAACAAATACCTGAACATCAAGAACCCTCCACTTGTCTACAAACTAACAAGTCCAAAAACAATTTACATGGCGCCCGCGCCGCCGCGCCGCCGCGCCGCCCGCCTCCAAACGGCCACGCGGCCGGCTCGATTTCCATAACTAATTAAATTGTGGGACAAAGTTGGCTCGCAGGTGTGCCGCGGTCTGCTACTTCAAGTCCTCACGACCTGTTTATTTGAGCATATAATGCTGTGATGTGTTTTCTATTGTGGCTATGTGTTTTAGGAAACTGGCTTTGGCAAACGTTATCGTTCAGTTGAAAGAGTTTTTATCTTACCGTCCTAAAATGAAAACTATTCCAGTTCTAATGAATTTTCCATAAAAAACATAACATTTTATTATTATCACGAAGGTGTAAAACATAGGTATGCAGATAAATTGAAAAATCTCACCTTACTCTAACTTTCTTAGCCATAAGCTAAAAAAAAAATTAATTTTGAAAAACACTAACTATTTTTGGAGCTTGCACAATACTTGGTCCATTGTTGGTTACACTTATGACTATATTATGTAGATATTTATATATGTATAATATTGAATGGAACTTGAACTGCTCCGGACCAGTAAATCACAGCATAGGATTGGTACCCTGACACAGAGTCAAGGGGTTTCGACAGATCACGAAGAAGATGGAGCGATGACCGCCAGTAATAATAACCAGCCAGTAATAATAACCAGTTGAAACTCGACCGTTTTAGCTTGCTGCACTCCTCTTCCATTTAAATTTCAATTATGCTCCTCAGTGCGCGAAAATATCTTGAAAAGGGATCTGAAGTATTCGCTTCACGTATATATACTCGTAATTATAGATGTTTTTTTCAGTCGCAAAGTTTAAATGCATTTTAATCACACAGTAACAGCATAATGATCAGGAGCTTCTATAGGCTTTATCACCTGGAAATAGGCAAACAATTATCCGGACTACTTCGAACGACTCAAACAATGATCACCAAACTAAATACATTAATAGTTCAGTAACCGTATGGAGTCATTACTTTTTATTCGGCCTATCGCATCGAATCCGTGCCGGCATTGCATCCGATACCGGCGCTCATTACCGGAACGATTCAATTTCAACCGGATAACCGGAGGCGTTACCGTAATGATAATGAGTTTAATGGATCGTTTTGAACGTAAAATCAATTAAATTACAAGGTAGGCTTGAAATATACCTGTTTGTATGTGTGGTGATAGCTTATCAGCTTTTTTAAGTTTTAATTTTCAGCGGCTTTGCTTAAATATAGGCTGCAATCGGTTGCTCGTTTACTGGCTGTACGTAATTAAATTCTGAATGGTCTCATAACAGCACGTTAACTTTTTGAAGCCGCTTGATTGTTCACGAGCGAAATCAAGTATCTGTCTGTCTAGGTTGGTCAGGATAAAATAATATAAGTACGGACTTACTTACAGGTGACCCCTGGGACCCCTGGACCCCTAAATAGTTTAGAAAAAGAAGCATCATTATTATTATCGTCATCCTGCTGCTCGAATCCCAATATATAATTGGGGTCGGCGCAGCATGTCTTCTTTTACATTTCTATTTGCCGACGTCCCAATTGTTACCTCCGTTTTGTTGCGTGATGTTCGGAAAAGTTACAGTGGCCCCTGAACGTAAAGATTAAGGATGGAACAGGGATGGGTTTTAGTCAGTAAAAGTCTGACACGCCCTCTCGTTCCACCCAGATCGGGAGAAGTCATTGGATGATTTCCCATCCTCAAAAAAAATCCTCCTTTTAAGCCACATCGAGATTAACCAACGAGTTTGTGTGGCTACCGAAGAGGAATAATGAATAGATATTATTTTCAAACTGTATAATCTTTTTTCCCATTCCCCTTATACCAAGTGTCGCCAAAATCACATATTTACAAACCTCAGTGGTTTTAGTCGGATAAGTGTTTTTTTATAAATATTATATGGCATACAGATTCCTACACGCCATGACCGAGGATTACGGACATTTGTTAAGAGGGTTCTCTTATTAATGGTTAGTTCGCGTCCATTAAAATTCAGATAAAACAGAGGGGAGGATAATGTGTAAGCGATATTTTGTAATGTATCATTTTACAGGCGAAGCGGAACAACAGATTGAGTCATTTTTGGTGATTATTTATAATAATCTTTTCATAAATTTCGGAAAATATAAAAATTTTGGGCGTTCTCGTGAAAATTGGAAAATATTATGGACTCGCATGGTATTGAAAACTGTAGGCATGCTGTAGGTACTTTTGAGGGTTAAAGTACGAGCTATTCTTTGGTAAAACCTGACATTTTGACAGAGCTTACGTACGTAAAATGGGGTTGAAAGAAACGCAAGGGTGATTCGAAACAAAACTTCGTAAAGGATTTTCACGTTAGTTAACACCTTAACTGCCAGATTGAGACACAATTGGGAAATCTATGGTTTGTCGGTCATCTGGCATTTAACGTGTTAAACATTGTTTTTACCATACAAAAACTCTATTATTTTTACTGAATTGAAATTAACGATTTAATTACCGTTTTAGTTAAAAATATAATTGAAAGCGAAAATCCCGTTAAAAGCTCTGTTTGGATTCACCCTGTTTTACCCGGTACCCGACTCATATCTTATTCCATTTCCTAATGATCAGTCGAGGCTACATACAAAAAAGAAATAATTCTAACCTATAAAACTAAGCGTATAACAAGAACTCTTCATAAAAACTCTTTTCTATTTATAAACGTAAAAATCTATAGAGCGGAAAGAGAAGCCATTGGGCTAATGAAACACCACGAGCGGTGTTAATGAGGCATGGAGAGCGCATTCCATATGTTATGCCAGGTTATGGTGTAAGCAGAACTTAACGGGTAGGTCGGGGTAATACGTACACTGTGGTTCTGTTTTATTAGACGAAAATAATTTTTCAACTAGATTTAATAGAAACAATTTATATGGTCGTTGGAGTAAATATCGTATTACGGTTTTGTCGTCAACTTTTACAGTCTGTCCACAGCCTAATTTAAAGACTCTTAGTACTAAATTAAGTTATTATCTGCGCATAATGTAGTGCATGCTGCGCTTTTCTGTAAGTGATGAGGCGCTTAGACTTAAGTTTGCAATGTAAAAAGTACAAAGTTATAGTGTACTCATTGATGAGAAGCCCAATAATAAAATAAAAAGATACGAAAATAAAAATAAATAAAAATCTATTACTTGATATGTCAAATTACAGATTTTTGTATTAAAAGTGATTGTGTGAGCGAGATATGATTAAAAGTGTTAAGGCAAGCAGTAGTATCCCGTCCCACCTGCCAGCTTATTGTTTTTGAATATGTGGAAAAAATCAGGACAGTAGTACGAAGTTAAAAGGGAAACTATTACAGCTAAGCAAGCTTACAAGTTAACGAATAATGATCGACCAACTTATAAAATGTACAAATACAACTACGGAAACCTACACGGCGCGTGGCCCGACACACACTTGACCCGTATTTATTTAAAACTAGCTGTGCCCGCAACGAAACTAACACGAATTTAGCAAAATATCAAGTTTTCAGTTCTTTGCGCGGTATCCTTATTATTTTTATAAAGTTAAAGTAGCCTAAGTTACTCCTAGTAACATTCGCTATCTGTCAGTGAATCTATCAAAATTGGTCCAGCTGTTTCTGAGATTACCTCAAACAAACAAACAGGCACACAAATTTGAAAGTTGTTTTTTTAGCATCACTCTCTATACTTACTTCTTTCACATGCAGCCACTTATATAGTTTTGCATGTATAAATTGACTTAAACTGATTGACAAAAGAACGATGCTGCATAGCGATTCAAGTCCACTTTTCAAAGTAGAAGTAATACTACCACACTATATTGTTAAGGTTCTAGAGTGGTAGGTAACTATATCGTAAGCTATCTAGTATTGTAACACAACGATATATATGAACACAAACGTTGCTGTAAGCATCGTAGCTCAGAGAGTATGTAGCGGCGCGTGGCGTAGCGGCGTAGCGGCGTAGCACATTCGTGGCCCTTCAATTTGTTATGTAAATGCATCTTTTGTCCGTCCATCCGTCCGGAGCGGGCACCACTCTATAAATTTGTTCGAATACCGCTGGGCGTGGGGATTTCGAGCAATTTTGTACAATTGCTGTTCTCCGCTGGACAACTGCTTTAGCCGTTGTCAAGGTTACGGCGCCGGGGCGGAAAGCTTTGATCCTACTGGTGAGCTATTGTTAGAGAATAAGATAAAACATAGGCTAAGTAATTGTGTCGCATAGTCTGTGGTCACTTCATCTTAACTATGTCCTGAAGTTATCTTTAGAATTTACGACGTAAAAGGGGACAGAGTCTACTTACTGTGTTTGGGTTTATTGATAACTTCTAAATACATACATATAAAATATCATCTTTACCATTATAATAAATCTGTAACATGATTTGCTTGTTTGAACGCGTCAATCTTTGGAACCACCTGAACTGGAAGTACCAATCGGATTTGAAATAATCTTTTTGCATTTGAGAGTCCATTTTTGACGAAGGTTATAGGCTATTTATTGTCACGCTACGATCTTTAAGAGCAGATGAAGCTGCTTGGCACAGCTAGTGTTACAATAAAAACTTTACAATCATATTGTTTCTGTTATTATTTTTAACTAATTGCCATCCATAGCATCTTCATCTTCAACGTAGAGTACGCAACCCCACCTCACACCACCGTACCCCATGTAACTTACCTTAAGTTACCTTGCCCCCGGAATGTTAAGAGCAATGATAGAACACGGATGGGTTTGAGTCAGTAAAAGTCTGATACGCCCTCCCGCTTCACCCAGAACGAGAGAAGTTATTGGACGATTTCCCATTCTTAAAAGGTTAGTCAAATGTAGCTCTTAAAGTCATTATTCATAAGTTTTTTAATGTACAATAAAAAGTATTCTATTCTATTATATACATTTAGATTTTTCTCGACTCTCATCCATAATTCTCGCGATTTTACGGCCATATATTATCATAATATAACCTACTCTGCGTACAAAACTAGCTGCAAATATGACCAATAATTCCCACCACAGCATTACGTGCGTATAACGTTGATAACACTGAAATGGTATAACAGAGCCCATGAGAGCAATTGCCTTATCTACGGGCGTACGGGAATCAGCCAAGCTAACGCATAGTTCCATCTGATATATTTGTGGTAGATAATTTTGGTAGTGATTTGTATCAATTTTGATTATCAAATGATAATAATTAAACATTACTGGTGAAGTGTGGGTGTACTGTATATAGATACGCCTCTGACTAACCCTGCTGATAAAACATGCGTGATGTTATGCTATGATAGTAATTAACAGGAATACTTCCGTTTAAACCCGAAAGATCAGAAAAAAAATCAGTTGTATTCATCAAGTTTGAAAATACATCAGTCAAATTTTGACATTCGGTTAGTTTTTGTGCTAAGAACAACATAGAAATTAGGAAAAATTAATGCTGGGTGGTCCAAAATCATGTACTGAACTCACGGTATCAGTTTGTGCGCCGATATCCATTCCACCCTTAATATAAATAAACCTAACAACATTAAAACAATAAATTATCAATCATCACCCACCCCTATCAATCAATCAATCAGTATTCACTTGTAACAAACGCATTGAATACGTTAATAGGTTACCAATCATCAAATCATCGACTCGGTCATCGAATCATCGGCCATTGTGTGCACGGAGGGGGCGCCACTGAGCCTCTCAATATGCAAATTGCTCGGCCACCGAAAGCCTAACTGGCTATTGTAGGAACGACCTGGATCGGTATAAACGGCTTTAGGTAGCATCTGAGAGTATGTGCCAGCTATGTATAGGCATTTTGGCGACTGTGTGCTATGTTCGTATGTCGAAATATTAATTAGTTAAGCCTACTTTTAAACCCACTACTGAGTGTACAGCTAAAAGTAAGTAAACTTTAATTGATGACGTCGCAAATCTCTCTTAATGTTACTAAATTAACACGTCATCATCACGACTGTATTCCCTGAAGAATCAGGCAGAGATGTGCCTGTAATATGGGGCGAGCATATTATCATATATCAGGTACGAATGCAACTTGCCAACTTTTAGAATGCACAGCCTTAAGTTCAAAGAACAGGACATTGATTGGTCAGAGACCTTATTTTGTCAGTGAAAGCTATACCTTAGAATTTACAGTTAAAATTCCTAGTGTGGGGAAAAACTTAAAAAAAAAGAATGAGGTCCTGTGTTCTGTAAAAACGAAGGATAAAATGGACTAGTTTGTGTAAGAACCTATTTTGGTTTGTTACATTTTCAGTGCAAAATTGTAGGCAATAGAAAAATAAAGTTAAATTTATCCGACCTGGGCCGACTAAAATGATGAATTAAAATTGAAATCGAATTATGGATGTCTTTGTGTCCATACACAATATAAGACAAAAATCCAAAAAAAAAAACAGATATAATGAAATGCTTTAGGGCTGCGCCAGAAAGGCCCAGTTCAGTAAAACTTTTCTTTTACTACTACTATTACTTTTGAAAGCTATTCACAACCGTAAACCGATACGTTTAACTAGATATTTCCTTAAATAACTACGTGTAACACAGCCAGCTGGACGCGTGTACCGGTGTACCGGATATTGACATTGCCGCTATTTCCGGCCCACGCGAGGTATCAACAGAATAAATACTGCACGGAATTAGGGCGCCACTCCGAAATATGGGCGTTGATAGTGCGTTTGTATGTGTTGTGAATACCATCAAGTAAGTTTTGTTGTTTTATGAAGAAAGTTTCGTCTCCATATTGCGATAACGAGTAGTTGATGGTGTTTTTCACATCCTGCTGGAGTGTGTCCGGATGAGGCATCAGGACCATGTCGTGAGGAAATTTTAATGTATGAATGTACAGGTTTACAAGAGTAAAGGGAGACCAACGAAAAGATGAATGAATTGTGTGAAAGATGATATGGCTAGAAAGGAGGTGAATTTTCTAGATGACGGCAAATAGAGATGTATGGAAGAAGAAGACATGCTGCGCCGACCCCAAATAAATTGAGATAAGGGCAGGAGTATGGTGATGGAGTGTATCCGGCATGAAAATACGAGGACTGATGTCTTTGGCCGTCGTAAAGTCTATGATTTTGGCATTTGTAAAACAATTCTCGCTTTTCCAGTGTCTGATTAAGCCAAGGAACTGTATGAGTTAGTTGTAAGATAGATTATAAATGTCTTTTTTTGTATTTTCCTGTATTGGGCGACGTAGTCGCTAAGCATAAAAGGCCTTTAAGCAAAATAAAAATGTGTTGTGAATAAAACTCAATTTAATAGAAACAAAAATCCTTAGTTTTGGTAGTGAGAAGTAGGTAAAGAATTGAAGTCGTCGTCGGGTCGTTGCGCTGCTAAACTTTTAAGTTACACGAATAACACATGCGTGTACTGACTTGACAGGTCCAATATCTGTGTGTTTCCAGTGACGTGCACAGGATTTCTGACAGGGTATGCTCATGAAACTTCTTATCTAAACTAAAACTTTTTATCTTCAATAAAAATTGTAAATAAATTGGAATTCAAATCAAAACGTGTTTTGCTTACAGTTCTAATTTATCTAACATTTTAATACTTTTCTTATTTATTTATTTTTTAAATTTTTTTATATAAAAATAAAAATAAAATCCTGTTTAGATTTTCTTTTTACACAAATTAATAATTTTCTTTCTTTCCTCGTGTCTTTCGTACTACCAGTAAGACAAACGATACTGCATATACACATAATTGAGTATGGTATAGATGTGCCCATATTCCATCCAATTAAAAAGCCCGCCTTACCATTTCACAATAAGAAACTCAAAACTTATAAAAAGCATTCAGATGTCAAAACAAATAAAGCCGCAGACAATAAAAATAATACCCGAAGCGACACTCAAAATTAAAACTGAAGGCGAAAATCTCAAGAAGTTTTAAAAGCGTTTCCCGGTTTATTTGCGCGTAATGATTAACATTCATCATGTAAATTTTGATAACTTGTTAAATCGAAATGTAAGCTCGAATCGAGAATTCCCAAGAAGAGCAAAAAAAAAACTTATTTTCTTGAATATTTCCCGTTTTATACTTCATAAACTTCGCGATTAAGATTTCCACTCTGGTTTAGGAAAATTTACTTTTCCATTTATCTTTTCAATTTCTTTTTTACATATTAAACAGGATACTTTTGCTTAATAAGTATTAATATTTATAAGACTGCCGCGAATTTGTGAATTTTGTTCCACTGTTTAATTACAAAGGCGGGAAGATTAAAATGATAAATTTTGTAGGTATATCGTAGACCGGGGTGTCTGACCTTGCCCATAGCCAAACCCAAGTAATTCCTAATTCTGGACACCAATGTACCTTATTCTGAATACAGAAATGGTAATTGATGGGCAATAATTATGGTCACCCACAGTAAATCAAGTACACTAAATATATTATTCTCAATGGTATGGATAAGGTTAAAAGTAGGCCTCTATAATAATCTCTCACAAAATCACACCAAGTTTGCGATTTAAAATGGCTTTTAATATCCAATTTCTGCTGGCATTATCGGTTACTAATTAATCGATTCATCATTAAAACAAACAAAATTACCTCTATAACTCTAAAGAACGCACTCATGCCTACATTATTACTGTTTTATTAACCGAACCACCAAATTAACTTAACTAATGGGCGGCTATAACAATAATTCATGGAATGCACCTCCACATTATAATATATTATCACAGAAATATGATTCGATTCACAATCCAAATGATTTTATTAAAAAGATTGGTGACCTCTTAAGATGAAAAGTCTTTCAATTGCATTGAATAATCTTTTCAATCTGGAATGAAAAAAAGATTTGATCTCATACCACGGGGTATTACGCATTAATTTGTGGAGCTCGTGAAAAACGAGCAGATGTATTATGGGGTTATTACATTTCCTGTAGAGAGTAGATACGTATTTCTGTCTCACTCATATTTCTTATAATATTACTTTTAAAGATTTTTTTTTATTCTCATATCTTTATCTGCATTCTATAGTGTTTGAGGATCTTACAATGGGCTTAAAGCTCAGTTACAATTGCGGACTCAAATGGCAAAGCAAAAAGTATAAAATTAATATTGAAATAAAATTTCATTTAATAACGAATGTTCGAAAGTGTCCTCAATATTAAGTAACTAAATGATAACAACTATCTTTATTGAGATCAGTCATAACATATTCATTATTAGATAAGATTAAAATAAAACTTATTTTATAATAATAATATACAATTGTCACTACTATTCTTCAAGAACAATAGTGATAATTGTATTTAAGAAAATACACAACATATTTTTAATTTCAGCCACCATCTAGATTGTAAACTAATTAAACCTTATGTGATACACTAAGTACGTATTGCTATATAATAAACATGTGAAAAATTAATCTTAATTGTAGTTCGTAATCGTGCTCAATAAAGACTATTCTTCCTATCTATCTATAGTCCGTCACAGCTTTGTTATTCTGAAAATATTATTCGTAGGGTAAGCAAAATACAAAAAGCAGAGCCTCTGTATAGATTTTACAACGACACATAAATATTGTCAGGAACACAATGACGCATTTCCCTCGACTCACAACATGCACGCGCCGTCTGCGAACAAAATGTACGTATAACTACTTAACTATAGGTCTTTCTTTCACCCCAGCTTAGGGCGGATTAATTAATTCATTGAATACGCTCAAAAAAAAAACCAATAGGTACTAATGTTTCCCGTTTTACTGATGCACAGACACACAGACATCTTTTCATCAACCCCGATTGCGGAAAATAAAATGTTTCTCCTCCCCCGTCAGTTTTAGTTAAAGAACCATTTGTATATGAAACGACCATTACCATTAGCCAACGTTTCACTTTGCCATTGATGGCCAGCCCCTCGGCCATTCAGTGTCTGATGCACGCGTATTATGCTGAGTTCATTACATTGTGCTGTCCGTGTCGGTGTGTGCTCGTAATGGGGAATCGACTGCGCAATAGTTTATACACACGGGAAATAATGTATTGATGTTATTATAAAAGGAGGAATAGGGACTTCTTATCTGGAAATGACGGGGAATGATGGGCTGCGTTTGTCAGTTACAGTTTTTTTTATGTTCTTATATGTACAGACACCAGCACATCAAGCTACAGTCAATATTTCCCAATTGAACATGAACCTTAGTCTTTTGTAGTGACGTTGAAAAACTATAAAAGAAATTTGATAGATTACTGTTATAGCTTGATGTGCTGAGTTCCTTACCAAAGAAATCACTGTTGTTACTTTACTTGGCGCCCTACATCTAAGAAGGATCTCACCATTTGCAGCTTTTGCTTTCAGCTAGATGACGCTGCCATCTTGACATCAATTTGTATCTCGACTTGTTCCATTGGTATTCATTTTTGGAACCAAAAGCCAGCATGAGCAGCAATGAATCTTGAATACAAACCATTTTTTTTAAAGACTGCATTCCTTCCCCTAAGTTAAAGAAGTAGCTCTCAGCGAAATCAAACAAACGGAACCACTCATACCTAACACATGTTTATTTTATGCACAAAATTCCAAACACGAGAGCAAATCTGAAATCCTCTTACTTGAATACTTCTCTCTCATTGATATACTGTAGCAATAGCCTCTGTGGACTTTGCATTATCACCGTCCATGTTCAAGACGATTTGAATTTCAATACACGCCGAACTGTCCCGACGAGGCGCGTGGATCATGTAGCCAACATAATAATACTGGAGTTAAGCATCATAATATTGTTATTAAGGCTTTGCATAGCAATTTGAGAGTTGATTGTGTTTCTTGTAGTCTTTTAGTGATAGTTTTGATGGTTGTTTTTGATAAATGGGGCTATGGGATACGTTTGTTTGATTTACCAACATTTAAAAAATATTTTTTTGATGTGCAGTCGCGGTTATAAATTATACTTAATAAAAATTATAATTACATTCACACAAAATACTTACTTAACGTAATAATATCGACATCACATTATTATGAAATAGGTCTTTTCTTGAATTTGCAATTATTGTTATTCCATTAATTTCCTGTGACTGTGAGGTATAACTGCACGTGACTGTATTTCCTACTACTACTAGATATTGTACGTATATATACAGAAAAATCACTGTAAAAATCTATATAGGAACAAACGTTACTGTATACATTGAATAGCAACATGAAACCAACCTGATCTCTGAATCGAACTTTTGCATTGCGATTATTGAAAATCGTATTTGAATTTTCCGTAGGTATTTTCGCTCGTGACTGTACAAGATCATAGAAAAAAAATCATCTTATCCACGATAATTATGTTACGTTTCCTCAAATTGCTAACAGCTAATTGCCCAACTCACCTTCGTCCCACAGAGGATAAGAGTAAAGTAGTCTCCCGTCAGCTTACCGCGCATAAAAATAAACATCATATAAAAATATCTCCTTTTAAAACCTTCGCTCGTGACATCGCGGGCCGACGCGTATCGTCTCAGTATATAATACACAGTTGTCCAGTCGCTGATCTTAAACAATAAATCTATTGGCGTCCGAAAGGGGCTTAGCCGGTCCCCTTGGCTTCTCTTTGTAAATTCCCCGTTCGTATCTTTTCGCTCGAATGGCGACTTTATCTTCGGGACTGTATTGGTTTCGATGGAAAATGTATGGCGTGGAATTAAGACCGTCTCTAGTTTGGTAGGTACGTGTTTATTTTTTTGGGAAACACTGGTTGGTTATAATCTCTTTACGAGAGTGTGGGGTTTGCCGGAACGCTGTTAAGGAATTATTGTCTAGGTAAAAAAAAAACCTGTAGATTTGCAGAACATAACATCACGCCTATATTCCATGAAGGGTTAGGCAGAAGTATATCTGTGAAGTATATACATATTTCGCTAATTATGTTTTAATACTATGTAATAGTGGGGGACCCTATTGCCATGGACCGGCAAAATCCGTACTCCGGGTTGCAACTGAGAATTTCCAGATGGAAAATCTGTCCGACCCGGGAACCTAACGACCACTAGCCCTATAAGGCAATTTGAAAAACATTGCTATCGAAATAAGAAAAACTTCAAATAACAGATACATGTGCTTTAGAAAGAAAGAAAGAAAGAAAAATCATTTATGTGGGATCTTTCATATCCGGAATTTAACGAAGAAAAATAATCAAGAATCTAATAAAAGAGCATAAGAGCAGTTTAAAACCAAAACCGAATCTTTTAAACACCGAAAAAAAATACCCCATGATACTGAAAAACGAAAAAAAAACAAATACAAATGCGAGTCTGACTAGCACACCGAGGGTTTTGTACATAATCGTATGGTCGATCATTACGGGAATCGCGTGCCGATTTTTACCGACAAACTTAACTTAGTAGTTAAAAAATATGTTCTACCATACATCGATATACGTCACGGTAAATTCTCCAACTGCAAATAATTATAATTCATTAATCGCAGAGAAAAAATACTTTTTCCTTTACTTGTGCTGTAAAAATTTTCTTCTTTCCAAATAAAATAAATAAATAAATAAATATTGCTGGACAATCCACACAGCATCATCTAGCCCCAAGCTAAGCAGAGCTTGTGTTATGGGTACTAGATGACTGATATACTTAATACAATACATTACATAGATAGATATTTTTATTATACATAGCAAATACCCAGAACACCCGGAACAAATATTTGTAGATCGTACAAACATTTGTCCCAAGGCGGGAATCGAACCCGCAACCTCTTGCGTCGCAGGCGGACCTTCGCCCGCCGCGCCACATCGGTCGTCATTATTCAAGATCAAAGGGTACCCTATAGATTTTCAAATTTGTCGCGAACACGGGTGTATTTTTTTATTGCGTTGACTTAGAAACTTGATTTTTTTTAGACCTTCCAGGGTACGTAGACCTACGTATTTGATATAAATTTCACTTCAACTTAGAACCCCCACCCGTATTTGAGAAAAAGGGTCTTGACAGACAGACAGACAGACGACTGACAACGAAATGATCCTTAAGGGTTTCGTTTTTTCCTGTTGCGGTACGGAGCCCTAGAAAAGCGAAAAAAAACATCTCTCACGATCGACCAATTGCGAATTTTAAAAGGGAATTGCTCCAATTTCGTTCTGCTATGGAAGAGTGCGCAAACTTATTAGCAAGCGACCGTTGGGTTATCGGCGATCTTCCTTTACTTTTTGCAGGTGATCGGACGCCAGGAGATTGATTGGACGATCCCGATTGGACGCTGCCCTCGTGACTCATTTTAGACGTCACCAACTGAATTCTGGGATGTTTTTCAACGATTGCCGATTGCGTTTTTAATGAATATGGGGCTTGTTATCGTTTACGTGAAGGCGTCAAACTGTTTCGTAGGCTTTTGTCTTTATGTTTCTTTGACAATGATTTTGAGATGAGAATGACGTGCACACGTCTCCGCCAACAACATTAGAATAATTGATTAACTAAACGCAAAGAGAAATAATCGCGATTCAGCGTTTTATCAACCAAGGATTGTTGGACGGGTGCGACTGAACTGGTTGCTCCCTGCGACGTTATGTCACTGTAAGTAGGCTAAAATGTTTGTACCAAGTTTTTGCAAGATTGAAGAAATTATAAAAATGCATCTGATATAGAAATGTGTATGTAACTTACTTATACTTTATTAAAACTGTATGCACATGCAAAAATAACCGTAGGTACTAAGGCGGACTTAATGCCATGTCGTTTTTTGTTGTTGAGATTATTTCTAAGATAATAATTAAACCCGTTACCTGTTTTATTATACTAATACATAAGCTATTGCTGTACCGTTTAAAAAATAAAATGAAAAAAACATAGCTCATTTATTGTCTTTTGACTTCATTAGAAATCCGGATAAACAATGACGTCATAAGACAAAACACTCAAGATAAAATCTAAACCATGCAGCCAGCCTAAATCTCTTCCGTGCCAGGAAAAATGATTTATAAAAGCTCGCTCCGCTATGCACGTCCCTTTTTCTCCTTCCCGTATCGCATACATCTGTCCTTGTCTATACTAGTCCAATTTCACAGGCGGCTGGTTGCTTCCGTAGGACCTCGGTAGTAATGCCTCTATTGATTAAGAAACGTGAATATTCATTCAATTATATGGTAGCGCGGCTCCCAGAGGAAACCTCGTGGGTTATGGTTTTAAAAGGTATTTACCTACTTTATTCTGAAGGAAAATATTTGAGCTGTTCTATTGACGTTGTCGGTCCTCACTTAGTGGTTTGTCTTTGTAAGTATTAGATGGTAAGCTGGAGCTCATCTAGATAAAAGGTAGGTTATAAAAAAGTTAGTTTTCTTTGAGTCCCTGATTGCAAAATAATTGTGAGCCGTCACGGGACGCCTGGCACATGTGAAACATCGAAATTATTTGATGCAAGTTATATGCATAAAAGAACAGATTACTACAGGAACTAAATATGGTTACATGAAAAAAAAAAAAAAAACTGTAAATGATGCCTGTTTATTTAATAACCAATTATTTTGATTGAGTACCTACTAAAATTCAAAATTCATAAAAATATTTCCAATTGCGCCAACTCAATTGATTTAATCAGTGACTTCAGTAATAGATCGATGTTGCCTCTGACAATGGCGACGCGTCGCCAAGGCATGCGTCGCCACACCAGCAATTGGTTTTAAAAATCAAAATTCATTTATTCAAATTAGGCTGAGAATCAGCACTTTTTGAACGTCAAAAACGTTTACAAAAATTAGTCCCCTAAAACGCCCACCCTTCACCACTTCCTTACCCGCGGCTATAGAAGTTTTACATAAAAAAATGCAAAAAAATTCAAAGACAACTATGTAAAAGGTGCTTTATAGGTTCTACATTTACAATTCCGGTTTCCGATTCCGGTTTTCAGGTTTTTTTATTTTCGATTTTTTCATTTTCATGTCCGTCTGAGGAAGTAATATCATGGCCATCTTAGGTCAGACTTACTCATGAAACTTTTTAACGTCTAAATAAACTTTGCAATGCATTGGCAGTGTCCTTGGCGTTGCAAACACTCAGAATGCCTCCCTTTTGTACACAGTAAGTTGTAATACAGACAGTCTGTAAACAGAGCCATCAAACTTTGCTTAACAAACCCATCCAATACTTGAACGACAAATACGTCTTCATTATTCATTTCCCCAATACGCGGTATGTGAACAAACAAAAATATTCATCGAGCATGTGGAAAAAGATTTCTTTCGTCTCAATATGTAGGGAGGCGGCGGCAGAGCCGAAGGTTTCTGCACAATCTATCGTCGGTATAATGGAGCTGTTAAAGACAATATGCTAGGAAACATATTGGATGCAGCCCGACGAATGTGTAAGCGAGCGAGCGGAGACGACCTGGGAAGACAGAGGC
Organism: Phlogophora meticulosa; assembly: GCA_905147745.2. Classification (NCBI taxonomy): domain Eukaryota; kingdom Metazoa; phylum Arthropoda; class Insecta; order Lepidoptera; family Noctuidae; genus Phlogophora; species Phlogophora meticulosa. Next base: position 4,641,847 of record LR990521.1, read on the forward strand.
ACACTGGGCGGAAGGAATTGAAAGATGGTTGGTTTTTTTTTTTAGAAAAAACGTTGCCCCACACTAAGAATTTCTCCTGTATCGTGGGTGCGTTTACAAACATTTAAACTCACATACACAAACAACCAGATCCGGAACAACTATGTATCTGTAGGCCATACAAATATTTGTTCCGTGCGGGGATCGAACCCGCGACACGCAGCGCAACAGCCAATCGCTTAACTACTGCGCATCGCTTCACGCGTACGTGACTGTATTCTAAGTGAATGTTACTGTAAAAGGCCCATCTTTACAAACCATGACGTAACTCACGTCATACCATGTATGCCCTGGCAGCTGTAATCACAGCACATAGCTTATGAAATATTGTTATCATTTTTCACCTTGGGCCCACGACACTAACACGAACACATAAAAGCTGCTGTTTTAATGTTTTTTTTTTCTCCAGGGTAAAAATTGTTCTTAGTTTTGAGTTATGTGTTCTGTTAAAGTCAGTGTAGTGTTAAATAAAAGCTACTAATAAATCCAGGTGGAAAAACCCAAAAACACTTTGCTCGACCCAAGAATTGAACTCAGGGCCTCATGCTCAGCAGTAGTGCTTGCGACCACTAAATCAACAAGGAAAGAATATTAAAAAAAAACTGGTTGCAACCAGTGTGTCTCAAAGTTTAGCAGGCGATAAATCCATAGCTACATCTGGGCAGGCGCTCCGTTCAATTTTATTACTATTCTCTCTGCCGACGACTTATTCGATTCACCCGTCAAAGCGGCCCGTCCTACGGGAACCTCGGTTACATTATCTCCTCGCTTTAGATTCTCACCAGCTTATCTACGCCTCACTCTTTGAGAACCAGATTCTGCATAGACTTACCTAGATGGATCATCCAAATTGTTTTATGAAAAAGCTACTGATTTTGGTTTTGCGTGTAGGAGGGAATTGTGGCTCGAAGGTGAAGCCACGCTTGTTGAGGCCGGTCCATGGATGGGTGACCCCACTCAACGTACCCAGACCCCACCGTGCCTCGGAAAGCACGATATACCGTTGGATCTGGCTGTCATCTGTAGAAATTTGGCAGTCCTTACGGGTGGTCAGAAGTCTTAAAGTCTGAAACCAGGGTGTTGGGTTACTAATTTGCTGGGTTGTGGAGGTTAGATAGGCAGTCGCTCCATGTAAAATACTGGTATTCAGCTGCATTCGGTTAGACTGAAAGCCAACAAGCCCAACATAGTTTAGAAAAGGCTAATAGATGAAGACTTTTATTGATATACAGTCGTAGTGGCCCAGTGGTTTAGGGTCTCGCCTCACATGCACGAAGTTGTAGGTTCAAATCCGGACGAGTACCAATTTGACTTTTTCAATTCACATGTGTTTCTAAACTTTATTTTAGACACTATTGAAATCGGTGAAGGAAAATATCGCCAGGAAACAAGCGTGGTGATTAATGCTCGTGCCTTCTCTGTATGAGAAGAGGCCTTTGCCCTGCGGTGGAACACTAACAGGCTTGTATTATTATAACTAAACTGTGTAGAATATTCATTTATTTGCTCATAATGTGGGTATTTACAAATAAGGTGGTTGCAATAATATTAAGAATCCTTGAACATTCTACCATTTTGGCATGCAAACGTTGATGCAATCTAGCATCAAACATACAAACATTGATACACAACACAACTAAAAATATCAGCTAGTTTTTCACCGTTTGCCTAAATCAACCACACAAAAACTAGCCAAGTTAATGAGATATTTAATGACTTCATTAAATGCGTTGCTTAATTAGCTGCATTTAATGTCAAACAAAATCTACGCAGTTTGTTTTCGTATTTTCGTAAATGCAATCCGATTCACTATGTATCAGCATAATTGTCTGAAATTTTTAATATTTACCGTTTTTTTGTTAAAAGTGTATGGTGATATAGAATTCAATAGTTTAAGTAAGGAACTAGTTATGGTAATATTTTTTTTTAATTGTTTTGTGTTCATCTGATATTATTTTAATAGTTAAGAGATTTTTCTAAGATTAGATAATATATTCAAAATAGATATTATTTTAAAGATATTTAAAGGATATTAAACAATACATTCGAAAGAAATATAGGTAAACATGAGGAAAAAGCCGTTAAAAAATTTCAAAGATGGCGAAATTCAAAAAAGAAAAACAATTTTCAGAATGGTATCATAACTCATGGTATCATTTTGTGCGTTGATGATTTTTTTAAAGGTTCATCTCGTAGTTCCATCTTGCAGTTTTCTATTGCTTAACCGGAATTCATGTGGGTTACTAAATAAATTAAGGCCTCCAGCCAGGACATAAACCACCTCCTGCTGCTGCTGAGAAATTCCAAATGAAAAAAACCCAATTACCCTTTACCAAACCTGGGAATCGAAACCTGAACCTCGTGCTTAGCAGTAGCCCTTACAACCACTGGACCAACGAGGCATTTTTTTTTATAGAATCTAGTAAAATTAACACCGATGCAAAACGTAGTAGCTTCCGAGCATCTGGTGCGCGTCTCGCTTTGCAAGTTAGCGTCCATAGCCACGGGTGAAACCAAACTAGAGTTAATGCTACTCCTTGGATACAAGAACGACGTCGATGTAAGTCAACTATGTTTCCTTCTTTTATGCATCTGTAAAATGATTCATCTAAGTCAACGTCAAATCTCTTTATTGGATGAGAGAATTTTTATTTCCTTATTTACTGTAAGGTTTTTTAGGATAGTTAATTGCTTTTTTTTAATTCAATTTATGTAATGTGTATGTAGAATAATTTAACTTTAATGTAATTAGACCATTTAAAAGGCACTTTTGATCGTCAAAAATACAATTAAAATAAAATACTAAAATGATTCAAGTTGCCCCTTCCAAAAGGTAGTTCGTGTGGAGAAGAATGGACACATGGTTTTAAATCCAAAAAAGAGTGATGTTCTGTCGAAGAAGAGTCGATACTTCATGGAACTCACGATCTTTTACTAACCAGCCCGAGGCTGGCAAGTAAGAGATCTTGAGTTCAATACCATCCCTTGCACAAGCATACGTACAGAGTTTACCTACTAGTAATGTCAAACCCAATTATTGCTGTTTATCATTTAAAGAAAAAAAAATGATAACGATCAACAAACTGAGAACCTCCTCTTTTTTTGACAGGAATTGTTGAATTACTGTTCTTACATGCATCTAATGTTCCCTGTTTGACCTCTTGGTCATGAGAAAGTAATATCACTGATTGACTAAAATGTCTAGTACATCAATCCCCAGTGTGTCGTACTTTGAAGATGCTCAACGCCCCTCTGACTGCCAACCCTAAATTTGATGTGTTTGCGGATGAATGGAGTGAAATTAAGCGTCTTGTGTATGAGAAAGTATACAAGGATGTCCACTATTTCATGTTATTTTTTATTCAAATTGTTTAATAAGTCTCTTTGTTAATTAATGTAATTTGGAGCTCGTGGCTAAACAAAAACAGCCGCACGGGTTGATCGTAGGTTAAGCTACGCTTGCCGAGGTCAGTCTGTGGATGGGTGACCGTTCATAACATATCGAGACTCCTCCGTGCCTCGGAAATCACGCTAAGCCGTTGGTCCCTGTTGTCATTTGTAGATCTTTGACAGTCGTTACGGGTAGTCAGAAGGCCGAAAGTCTGACGACCAGTCTTACCAAGGGGTATCGTGTTGCTCAGTAACTGGGTTGTGGAGGTCAGATAGGCACTCGCTCCATGTAAAACACTGGTATTCAGCGGCATCCGGTTAGACTGGAAGCCGACCCCAACATAGTTGGGAAAAGGCTAGGCAGATGATGATGTTAATTAATGTAATTGGTATTGTAATTATTGTTTGTGTATTGTAGTGTATTTAGATTGTAGTGTATATGTATTGTAAATAAATAAATAAAGACATATTTATTTTACAGCTAAGCAAGTGCTACTCAAAGGTTGCAACATGTATAAGGATGATGCAAGTGATAGATTTAACGGTTACCAACAGAATTTACCTGAATTACACAGACGATATAGACCCTAAGTTTATAGCCAATTCCTCTGAGAATGATGGAGTGCAAGTGGAAAAAGTCGGTTTCAATTATCCTAAATCAGCTATAACACACATCAACAATTTAGTAAGTATAGTATAAAAGAATTAGAGAAGCTCGTGGCTAAATAAAAACAGCCGAACGGGTTGATCGAAGGTTAAGCTACGCTAGCCGAGGTCAGGCTGTAGATGGGAGACCATTTGTAACGTATCGAAACTCCTCCGTGCCTTGGAAATCACGGTAAGCTGTTGGTCCCGGCTGTCATTTGTAGATCTTTGACAGTCGTTAGGGGTAGTCAGAAGCCTGCAAGTCTGACAACCAGTCTTACCAAGGGGTATCGTGTTGCCCAGTAAACTGGGTTGTGGAGGTCAGATAGGCAGTCGCTCCATGTAAAATACTGGTATTCAACTGCATCCGGTTAGACTGGAAGCCAACCCCAAGATAGTTGGGAAAAGGCTCGGCAGATGATGAGTATAATAGAATTAATATATCTTCCAATGAACCCGATGAAAAGTTACACCAGTATAACCAAACATATTTCCTGGCTTAAGTTTGCCATAGCTTATCACCTAAAAAACGACTTAAAATTATCTACAGTAAATTGACAGATGTAATAAAAATCAAAGCCAAAATTCATTCATTCAAATTAGGCTGAGAATCAGCACTTTTCGAACGTCAAAACGTGTACATAAGACAGTCCGCCAAAACGCCCACCCTACACCACTTATTAGTATCACAAACTACACTGCAAAATGCACTGTGTATACATAAAATAACCAGCAAGGTACTGTACTAAAGTGTACTAGAATCTGCTTTGAAGGTTATTTTATTTCCTGCACACGAGCTTTTTTTTGGTCACATTAAATCATGTCAAATTACATCTAAATAACACCTTAACTGCTAGAAAACGAGACACAATAGAAAATGTATTGTTTGCGTATCACTTGGTGTTTAACGTCTTAAAAGTCGTACTGTAGTAGTAAAGTAAAATATTTATTTGTTGTTCTACACAAACAAAAATAAATCCAGAAACATTATAATAACACAATTTGTACCCGGTTGCTGGCAATAGCCTCGCCTATAACATGGGACTTGCTAAATGTGCATATACCATAGGCGCACCTCTGTTTAACCCTGTGGGGAATACAGCCGCGATGTTATATTATATGCACAAAATTATAGCTGGTGTACCCGTAAAAAGTCAAAGCGCGCAAAAAACAGCTGTAAACATTGCTTGAACGAGGATAAAAAATGTTAAAATATAAATAATAACTAGCGTCTGAATGTTACAGATTAGTTCCATGACATATAAAAGAATAAGAGATATAGTGGATAGTAATGACATTAATAAAAGTACGAAGATGATTCTCGTTTCGGGTGCTCACTACAAAGTAAGTAGCGTTCGTTTTATTAATCAATTCTTTGATTATCGTTATCATCATTATCACCGTCATTTATACAATAACATGTTCAGCTTCGTAGAGAATAATTGATTATTTAACTGAATATAGATTGTATTGCTTTTCTGTTTTTGAGCCAGTTATTCACAAAAATATAAGCGTCTGCTTAGGGTCAGTTCACACAGAGACGCAACGCGACGCGACTATGCTTGTGAGAGGCCAGTGTTTTCGAACTGTGCAGCGCACTACCGCAGTTCATATTCGAATTATCTCAATATAAACTGGACCTTTTTGTATAGTACAGAAAGTTACATTTGGTATAACTATCTTAAAAAGTGCGCGCCACGTCACGTCGCGTATCAGTGTGAACTGACCTTTAACCATACTTTTCTTGACTTCTAAACGTATATAAATAAAAGGGTATGTTTATACATCAACCGTCATTGTAATAAATTAACGTATTTTTATACTAGGGTACATGGGAGTTTAACTTTGATTACCGATTGACCAGGCTAGCGAAGTTCCATCACTTAAACGGGAACACTTCAAAAATACCAATGATGAACAAATTAGATGAATTCATGTACAACCGTCAAGGTAACTGTGAGGTAACCGTTTTAACCTAATAAATGTAGTTCCCAATATCATCCTTCTGCATTTATCCCAATCTATTTGGGGTCGGCGCAGTATGCCTTCATCTTGTATACTATCTTCCAATTACATGTTTCCCGTCATCGTACTAGTCACCTCCTTTCTAAGCCATATCATTGTTCACACAATCCATCCATCCTTTTATGGTCCACCTCGACTCTTATAACCACTCATATTTATATTCTGAACTTTTCTCATGGCATATTCCTGATTCCGCATCACATGATATACCATGGCAGTCGAATTCTACACAACAACTGCTCGAATACCGGCGCCACTTTCTGACTTTTTCTTACTCTTGCCGTACATAGTTCATGATTATCCTGTTCTTAATCCATCGTCGACGTGAATGATAGAGTATTTCTCTCTGTTTGACCCTTGAATAGTTTCATGAGAAAAAAGATGAGAAGAAGGTACTTAGTAAGTGGTTCGAAACGCAGTTTAGATAGTTTTTAGCATATTATCAATAACCTGTATGTATACAGCTTACATCACACAAATAACAAATGAAGAACGGCAAACACGTTTCGTTTGAGTGTTCTTTCATGTACAGTTTACGTACTCTATCCTGTTCCAGCCTGTCCAATTTTTGCAGATCCATTTCTTGAGCGAAAGCCTATTTATTTCTTTTAGATTTTCAAATTTACTTTTAAATTTTTCATAGGTCCTGACCATCAGGTTCATGACTTATAGGTCATCCATTACAATTGTTCTACCAAACACTCCGAAAGACTTGGAAAGTGTGCTTCAGACGATTTATGAAGAAAAAGATTTTGTTACCAGCCTCGTTAAGGGATCGGAATTAAAATTAATGAAAGTGAGAATACCAAGATTTAAAATCAAAACTTTTGTAGATTGGACCGGATTCCTTCAAGGGGTAAATTTTATTTTATTTTTTCATAGCTTTTATTTTAGAAGGCATACATGCGTTTTGTTTTCGGGTACATACAAGATGTCCCGCTAGTTCTGTCTTTCCGATCCTGTTTTGACGATCCCACCCAAACGGTAAGTTTAGTTTATGTTAAACACATGTACGTACTCGTATCTATACCTGAGTAATCTTGACCGGGTTTTTATTTAGTATTCCTCTATTTTTATTTCATTTTGTTCATGTATATAAATGTACATATGTAGTTAGTTCTATATTGTAATTAGTGTACCTAAGTAATTACGTATCTATTGTGTAATAATATGAATATTTTTCAGTTGGGGCTTTACTCGGTTTTCAATACAAATTTTTCTGATCTAGCGGGAATTTACAAGAAAGAAAGGCGTAACCAAACCATTTCAATAAGTAAAATTAAACAAAAAGTTTTTCTCCAAATCGATGAAATGGGTGTGCCCAGAGCTACGCCAGGTGAGAATATTTTAGTCAAGACACATCCAAAGACTTAGAGTAACCGACAAAAATCATAATTATATTAAACAAGTTTTATTACATTTAGATGTGATGCTATATTAGAATATAACATACAATTTAAATGTATGAGGACATAAATATTACAGTCAGACTTTGTACAAAATTTGTATCAGGATTTCTTGACGCTATTTTTGCTGTCATTTGACTTAGTGTTACTTCGAAGCGCTTGAAATTATACTTGGAAGGTTTTATCTTAAGCGCCACTAAACTATAATATTAAGGTTTTTAAACGAATAGAACAAACGATTTAGTCTACAACCGTCTACTGCTGGATTTAGAGATCTCCTAAGGTGCCCACATCTATACCGTATACGGACTATGCCATACATAAGTATACAAGACCTGACGTCACAAAAATCTTACATCGTCCAAGCAGAGTTATTCCCGTGATTACAATAATCACCGGGTAGAAGCCCACAACATTTTTCTGGTCAGAGGATCCTCCCCTTTCAATGACGGAAGAGGAACTTTCCACCCTGTTCCTAATAGCTCTGAAGACCTAATCACATTAAGGACGAATGAAATATGCAAATTTTGACGACACGGTTGGCGCAGTGGCTGAGCGATCGACTGCTTCGCCGCGTGTCGCGGGTTCGATTCCTGCTCGGAGCAAGTATGTGTGGCCTACAGGTGGTTGTTCCGGGTCTGGCTGTTTGTGTATGTGACTTTAAGTGTTTGTAAACGCACCCACGACACAGGTGAAATTCCTGGTGTGGGGCAATGTTTAAAAATAAAAAATAGTCTTTTCATTCACACGTATAATAATAATGTGAAAAATAACTTTGATGTCCACAGATCCAAACGAGCCGGATCCTCAACCTCAAATTCTATCTTACCATTTACCAGAATTCATTGCGGATAGACCCTTCTACTTTGAAGTCGCTTGGGACGTTGATGGTGGTCGCTACAATATGTTTGCTGGTGTTTATCATGGCCCAGAACCTGATATTATGAGTTTCTAGTTCATTGATACTCGTAGGCAGCAAAAGGAAAACGATCTCGATTTTTCACTGCAATTTGTAATGGAAGCCGTAGTTCATACTAAAATTTGAATATTTAATACCGTATATGTAAATAAGTATATGGTAATTTTTGCGACAAATACCTCTACTCTATCTAACTTTATTTACAATAGACAGTATGGGTTCCGTTCTCTTTTACACATTATCAGCTACGGCCTACCTGATCACTGCAACATAAACTAATATAGACCAAAAATTAGCCTATTTTTTGATCTCAGGAAAGCTTTCGACACCGTTGGTCACTCAATACTACTGCAAAAGCTCAGTACTGTAAGTGTTTCAAGGGTAGCATTAAAAATAATTGAATTATACCTAAAGATTATTTATAAAATACATAAAATCGGGGAATACCTAAGTAAACCACACAGCGAAAGCTCATTTTGTGTGCCTCAGGGATCGGTCAATGGGTCAATATTCTTTCTTCTTTATACTCATTCCGTACATGAATTGATATAAATATAATATCTTATCTCTTTGGTTTTAACAAAAGACAAGTAGACTGTCAGTTAAACTGGAAACTGCAAATTAATCACATCCTTCGTAAGTGAAACCATATCTAATATACCACAAAATATCCCTAAAGATCTACAGATTGTACAAAATAAAATAATCACTCTGGTGTTCAGCTATGATAACTTAACACCTATCTACAATCAAAACATAAGGTACTAGCATACTGATATAAAAAATTCTAAGTAAGTCAATTCACACCCAAATACACTTCACTAAGGAACATCAAGTTCCTACATTATTATTATTAGGGGTCATAGAAAGGATCACATTTTAATACTACGCGGTGCGAACGGTCAATGGCAAGAGGACAATTATTTTTACAGCAGTAAATCAATATAATAAGTTACCCAAAGAGGAGAAAAATTGTGAGCTCGTATAGTATTTTCAAAACATAATTAAAAAATGTCATTTTTAACTATCGATAATCTACAAAAAAATATACTGGGCCTACTGTATATTGCTTTTGTTGCAGCATCAAGCTTGCATTCTTTATCTATGAGCCCACACTAATTATTATATAAGTATTAATAAGTATAAATTTATATTGCCAGGTGGATTCATAACTTTTAGTTTTTGTCTTTTCATAAATGTTGGTTACCAGGTACTTAGCTAAACGTACTGTTATACCTAAGTGACGAGAGGAAACAATTTGTTTCTAATTTGCACTTGGTCGTATGTCAAAATTTCATAATAAGATTAAGATTAAAAAATCTTGTTAAGTAAGTATTATCTTTGTAATTTCTGATTGAAAAATAAAATTCTTAAAACCTAATTTATTCAATGTGTAATTTAAATAACTAAATACCTGAAAAGGCGTTCATCATTATAAATATCTTTTGCTATGCAATCAAACCTGAAACCGCGTTAAAGTAATCTGCTCCTGGATACGTGTAAAGACAATGTGTCAAATTTAACCAATTGAACATGAACCTTATCCTCTTGTAATGAAGTTGAAAATCTATCGAAGGAATTTTACACATTGGGGTATCTTAAAGTGCTGACCTCTGCACGTTCGCAAAACTTAACAAAATGTAGATCAGAGCTGTTTTATTTTGCTATTTTAGGTTTTGTCCCAGTGTGATGTTTAAGTGAATAATTTACATTTTTTTAATGTCGATGGGATAGATAGTATAATTGATGAACTCGGGGGGGTCTGAATCATGTAATGAACTCAAAATATCACTTTGTCCGTCGATATCCTTTATACCCTGTACATATTCTTTAAAACTAATATACGTACCGCTATGTGCAAAATTGTGAGTAACACAATTGCTGCAATTTGATGCAAGCAATTTTTTTATAACAACCCCTTCTCAATTTGCTCTATTAGTTTGTAATTAGGGGTCCATTTGCAGGACAACGCGTGTGTGGCACGTGGCATGCTAGTTGGCAATGATTGTGTATTACGTTTTGTAATTTGAGAACTTTAGTTTAAATAATTGAACAAAGACCTTTTTCTGCTGCAATGCAAATTACATCATGTGACATATAATATCGCATAATAATCGCAACAAAACGCACTTTATTTTATGTGGAAAGGTATTTAAAAACAAAACCACAGCTTAGACAAGAATTATAGATAGTATCTGAAGAAGTCTTGATACTAAACGTAGGCTTTATAAGCGTAATTATGTAAAACCAACATATTATAAATTAGAAGGCAAAGTTCGCTATAGATTATTTACTATTCTTAACTTCACAGTATAAGACATTTAGTGCATTTCTTTAGATTCAGTTAAGGACATTATCTAAAATGTTCTATGTCTCGTTTGGTTATCAGAATAACATTTTAATAAACACAATTGTAACTCCATATATCACACACAACCATTAAGTTCAGGTCAAACAATAAATTGCCTTAGATCGGAGTTCCCATTTGAATATTGCTAAGTGTTTTGCCATGCATACAAAATGGCGGCGAATAAGCAAGGGTTATTTATAACATTGTTACGCGAAGTAGTTTGATAGGTTTAAGGGTTCATTATTTATTCATTAGATGTTAGTCTTCCATTAGGTTTTAATTAGAGACTTCAATTTCCGCATATAAACTTTTAAATTTATTTATATTATTTATTTAATAAAACTTGGAAGACTTACAGCTAAAAAACAAAATAGAAAGGTAGACATAGTCGACAGAAAGCCAATTACAAGTCCTCACGTGTAGAAATAGACTGGATATTCTAAAGTGAACATTTAACATCGTTTGTTCGATTGTCGTTTTACATAATAAGATAATAAGATTCTAAACAGCATGACAGGAAGTTGTTCGTCAAAACAAACATAAAATTGAAGGACTTATTCCCAAATATATCTCAAGGTACGAGTATATCTCTCTCATTCAAGGCTAGCGGAGCTGTTAATCCTTCTATACCCAACAAAATAAAAACTCTTTACCTTCTTCTACTTCAACTTCTTTAGCTCGTGTGTACTACTCAACTTTAGTATCTCCCTTGCATAGATCTCTAACCATCAAATCATCATCCTCCTGTCTTTATGCCAATTTATGTGGGATCGGCATGCATGTCTTCTTCTTCCAAACATTTCTATTTGCCGTCATCTCAGAAGTCACCTCCTTCCTAGTCATATCATCTTTCACACAATCCATCGTTTCTTCTCTCACCACTCTTGTAACTGCACATTCATTTTCAAAATTTTCCTCCCAACATGATCCACATCCCTGGCAATCAAATCTCAAGCCAAAATGAATACCAGCTGATCATAAAACCATTGTCTATAAATCAGTAATAGGTTTCGACCAAAGCTCTTCGGGCATAATCCGACAGGGAAAGCTCGAAGTACTGCGACTCAACTGGAATCCAACCAGTGGGAAATCGGCTTTGTCTGGATCGAAAAACGGAATAAACTTCAGGTGTCAACTGTTAAATATTAGCTGGAAGATTTGTTAGGTTTACTCCGTCCAGGTGGCTGATAAAATGAAGTTAGTTAGTGAACACTGAACTGTTTTTAGATTCCGATATAAATATAGGTAGTTTTAAATGCTTATTATTGAAATATTTCTAGGTGTATGTGATTTTTCTTACCACACCTGATATCTAATGTTTATTTAGGCTTACTCTTGATTTTAATTCCGATCGATCGACATTGGAGTTTAAGCATTTCGAGTTTGCCGCTAGCGCAAATTTTGGGAAAGGGCTTGGCGTGCATTTCTCTTGAGTTTTATTTTGACAGCTGTGTATCACCCCAACTATTATAATCACGTGTCTGCAAAATATCGGAATTAAAATTAGTTTGAAGAGTAAAGCCTGAGCCATACATTATAATTGACAGCCCGACCGAATGGGTGAGGCTAGGCAGAACTGTGACGGTGTGACCAAACACGCGCAAGCCGTGCAAGTGAAGGAGTGGTGCTGCTGCATTGGCCTCTGAGCAATTTTGATACCATTATTATACCCTTATTTAAACGGATTATGTTAAACTGTGACCAGCAGAAATTTACGTTAACGACACTATGTATTGCAATGTTATTACCTGTGGAAAGAACGGAGCGTGTCGTCTCTCATACAAATTGGAAGTCAAGTGATGTTTTAGACAAACGCAAACGTAAATGTGGGTGTTTATTAGCTAAGAGGTTTGGACCCTGCCACTAAGGTGTTGTTGAGTGTTCGAATTAAGAAAAAAGTTTTAATTTTTAATTTAAAGACATTGCCTGTGGCTGTTAGATGTGGGCGGCAAATGATGGAGAAGCGTGGATTAGACGTCAAATTTGACATATCGAACAAGATAGGACTCATAAGAATAAGATCATGATTCCTGCTTAGCTAAGTAATCAATTCATTGACGGCACGGTAGGCGCAGTGGCGGAGTATTCGGCTGCTGCGCTGCGTCTCGTGGGTGCGATTCCCATGCACGGAACAAATATTTGTATGACCTACAGGTAGTTGTTCCGAGTGGTTAACGATTTCTAAACGCACCCACAGTACAGGAGAAATTGTGAAACATACCAGTATGGGCGTTTAACATAAAAACGATATTCGCTGTTTTAGAAAAAGCACTTATGATAAATATAATAAATTAATGTACTTTTTCACGTAATTTTTACTTACCTCTCCATAGAATCACTTACAAAAATTCTATTTTCTCTATTTTTAATTTACTTAAAATTATAATATGGGTAAAGAGATTTTTATTAATCTCTGATTCAAAATGAAACACTTCTTAATTCGAAATTCAATATTAACACAAATAATTATTTCATTCAATCATAAATATATCTGGTAAACAGAAACAGTTAACACTCAAAAATAATACAGTGCAGAACTTTTCGAAATAGTGTCCAATGGCCTTTGACATTGGACATCACTTTGACATTGACGTTTGGGTTTATTTTTTTGTTCTCACGATAACTTCCATAGAAAATCTATTCTTTTTCTTTCCGTCGCTACGGAAATAGTCTGGCGTGAGCTTGCTGTTGGGTCTATTAATTTACTAACGCTAAAGTTCAGTCTGTTGCGTATGAGGAAAAACGTTCGTATGTATTTTGTCAAGGCCTGAAGAACCGCTATGTACATAATTAGGTGTTATTGTTATTCATCCATAAATGTTGTTATTGTTGTTATTCAACCTACACACACTAACTCAATTATTAATTCAACCAACGACCCAAAATTCATGGTTTCTCGCCAAATATTTAGAAAGCTGTCAAACTAACATATTTTCTACGAGAGTCTTCTGAATCGTCTTAGTGATTTCCTCTCTAATTACAACTATAGTATCAATCATAACAATCCTTACCAGACTCCGTATACACCATAAACCCAACATTAATTCGGCGGTACCAACAGCAGCAACGTGAACGTAACAGTACCGCCAACCGCACCTACATCAAGCCGTTAGGTACGGTGCGCAGAAAAATTGTGCGCCGCGCGTACAATGACAGCGGGTCATTTGTTAATTCGCTGAAATATGGTGGCAGGCGACGGCTATTCATTATAAGGCCGGCTCGTTTGCGCCACACGTGTGGGCCGGTACAGACAGCAGGGCAGGGTGCATCGTGCTTGACTTTTTGGAGTAAATACTGCAGTTTGTATCTTACAATACCTCTGGGTCATGATTACCTTACCCGACGATATCAAACGTTAAGTTTCTATAAATCCCGTTCAGAATAATAGGAACAATGTTTGGTTATTGGCTAACTACTATCTGGTAGTTATTTTGTTAAGGAGCAAGTAACTTTTTTACTAATATTTTATTTTATCCACATGGTATTATTACGAATAAAGACATAAAACGTAAAATAACCAAATGTTCTAAAAACCGCACAGGTTTATTTCAGCATCCAACTCCACAAAAGAGAACTGTTTACTCTGACATTTATATTGCACTAGTTTATCTGTTAACCGTACACAGCCGGTGCATTCGCTCGTGCAATGGAGACGGATTGCGTTCTCTATGTGCATCTCTTTCTATCGTCCCATAAATGCATCAACCTGTCCCTGTCTGCCACACGTTAACCATGTTGTGTTTCAGTAGGCCTATGCTGAAGAAGACTTTAAAAAATGAAAAACGCAGGTACCCTTACCTAGTACAGATTAAAATAAAATTCAGCGAATTGTATAAAATAACCTTTTGAAAGTTTTAGAATTTGATGGATTGCGTTTTGTGCGTGTTGCTTTTAGGAGATACGAACCTTTGGCAACATATTTGATTCAAAACATTTCCTCACTATTCCAGTTCAGTTTATTTTACGTGCTAATTTCATGTAATTTAATGGGATTTTGTTTTACAACTTTTGTTTTTTTTAAAGAAAATATTGTTTTTTTTTCTGTTCGGGTAGTTTTATTTTGTTTTATCTGTGCCCTTATTTGTTTACATTACAAATTCTACCCTATTGTTGAACCTTATTGTTATTGGCTTACAGTTGATTATGTTTTTGTATGTTCAGTTCATTTTAACTGTAAGTTGTCCTAAAAGAGCTGATCTAAGTTAGCTCTAAAAATACGTGACTAAATTAAAAAAAAATGACACAAAGGTCATAAGCCAGTAGAGCAGTGGAGAAGTAAACCTCTTTAAAATAATCATATTGCTTCATTAAACCGTACCTAAATTATTAATTAAATACGGATAATAGACATGATTAAGTAACAAGTCATCAGAAAGTTCGTTCATTTTCGCTTACCCTGTACATTTCTTCAAGGCTACCCACTTCCATTGGGTAATTAATCATCTCATCTCAAATCTGGTCCATTTATCTTGTCAATGTTTCTCCCCATTTCTCATCATGGCACTATCCCCACGAAATCATTTTATATACTTACGAGTACACTGAGTTTTTGTAGTGCACTTTTGGAAATACCTTTTAGATCACTCGATAGAATACGTCCACAAACTTTATATGAAATTGTCTTTCTTTTTCCATTTAAGTATATCTCTATAATTATGTAACACAATTACATATGAAAAATAAAAATCTGTATAAATGTTATCAGATAACCAGATACACATTTTTGATGCTTTAGTCCAAATATGTACAGATACCCTAATGTTTCAAATTTCTTTGATAGTTTCTAATTTTATCTCAATGGAAATAAAGTTCATGTTTAATTATAACAATATTTGACAGTTTGGGGTAGCTTGATGTACATCAAGCTACCCCACAATAGTATAGACGCCAGTACTGGCGTCTGTACTATTGTGTAAAATGTAGTATCATATTTACCTACGTCATTCACATTTTAAATTTACTAACAGACGACTTTCAACCCAAATGACTGGGTCTAGAAGCATGGAATATTCAGAAAACTTTAACTCTACAGTGAAATACGGAATATTTGAAAATCCATCACCTTAAGGGCTTAACAAGGGGATGTAAGTTTTTGCTGAAACCCGTCATTTTTACCGATGGCAAATCTAATTGGCTGGTGGCAACATAATGCATGAAAATAAACTAGAAATATGATTATTTGGTACTTATTGTGTATTGAACACTTACCTACGACACTAGAAAATAGTTTTCAAACCCTAGTCTAACGAATCTAAGATTTCAGAAGTTGCAAAAACAGTTATTTTAAAATAAAAATCTTTTGTTCCGTCGGTCTAACTGTACCTAATTGTATAGTGCAATTTGTTTTTATAAACACATAGATCAAAAATAAATTTTTAGTGTAAAAAAAAACCGTGTACGTTTAAAACCCTTCAAAAACCAACACATTGTATTTGAACGCGTTATACCATGTATTTGGAAGAGATTTGAATGTGTAGAGGTGCACCAAATAAGGATTACCATGCACTGAGCTATTGAATATGTATAGGAAAATTAACAGGTGAGTTTATACCTAAAATCTACACGGATGAAACCATAGCCAACTCCTATAGTTTAGTTAAAAAATAACACATAATATTCTATCAGATCTGAGGCGCGAATATGGGGCGGATGACCCATAGGTACTCCTCAGCCACACGCGAATTAATTTGTAAATGACGGTTGGTTTCAATACGCTGTGAGGAATAATTTAATGACATTTTCCTGACATGGATTAATAGAATAAGTTGAATAATTTAATGCGTTTGGAGAATCCCTATCAGGAACGTCCATGGTGAGTTCATCTGTTTGTTTGTTGCACTGTCATGACTAATAGCAGGGTTTTGGTAACATTCTGCAGCGTGGAAGCACAATACCTGTCTATTACCAAACGATATTTATTTATTTAGGATCGGGTACATAATGACACATACATGTTACATATTTTATTACTAGACCGAACTGTCCCACAGCTGGGCAAAGGCCCCTCCAATTCTACGCCACCTCTTTCCAATTCTTAAGGAAGACATTCTGGTAATCAGCAGACCAGCACATCCAGCCACCCAATCTGTCCAATTTCTTTGATAGTTTTTCAACTTTATTACAAAAGGATAAGGTTCATACTCATTCAATTGGGAAAATTTGACAGCTTGTTGCTCCATCTAGAGAAATGAAGGGTTATGTTGGACTCTTATCGACTAAGACCCCACGTTTCTTCCCAGATCTCGACTCAGAGTTCTAGGAGATACTCGTACTCGAATGGAGGTATCTTACCTTGGCGTCTGGTTAGGTACCTAAGCTATTATTTTTGACAAATAAACAAAAAGTTTGTATTTTACACAGGCTTGGGCAGATGTGCATCTATAGTAGGTAACATCCACATCTCACCAGTTATGTTAAAGTCATATCTAATAGGAGGCGAGCCTATTGCCAACAAACGGGTATAAATCCAAACTCCGGGCTTTACTGAGAAATTCCAGACGGAAATCCCAATAACTCTTTGCCTGACCCGGGAATCAATCCTTAGACCACATTCTCAGCAGTGGCATAGTCAGACTCTTCATTGGTCTTATGTTAAACTTTATTTCATTAAAATGATACAATTATTAATATATGAAGAAATAAAATAAAATAAATAATCATAGGGCAATGATTAAATGTTATGATAAATTATCTTATGTTCAATTATTAATGTCTAACTTCACAGAGAAACAAAACTGGTATGTCAAAATCCTTTATACCAAAAGCATAACCAATTTTCATTTAATTCCGTAATTTTTTTGAGCTGCGATGGGAAACTTTTAAAAACACTAATTATTATCAACGAACCATTTAGAACCAAGTGCTGAAAGGCATTTATGTAACCCGGCCGTCTTTCCGCTGGTCATCCGAGCACATCGACTTTATTAGATTACCACGAGCAAGTCGATAAACTATGAGGCTTCGCACACACTAGAGTGTAACATTACACACACCTTGTTTTTAAGGCAATAAATAAAATGACATTGAAAAATTGTTTGGAATAATTGAGTTAGAGATTTTGTTACATGATGATGATGTTACAGATATTTGCGAAAACTACCACTCAATTCTTACTGCGTACTTTTAACAAGTTAACAATTGTTTTTCAGTTAAAAAACAGTGTCAGTGAAAAAAAGTCCTAAATTCTCATAACATATTTTTAACTACAAATACAATGAGGAATTCAGGCCTTTCCTGCGTTGTGTGTATGTAGCCTCGCTTAATGCGTCCACCGGTCCAGTTCGCGGCAACCCTACACATTCGCTTAACAACTGCTAACTAGTAAATCGGCATTAATTAAATGGAGTGCATCTAGACGGGACCGTCTGCATAGTTGAGTGTTTGTGTTCAGATCCAACCACTCATGAAGCGGGTATCTTTTGTGAATTGGAGGAATACCTTCCGACAGGTACCGACAGGAGAATTTGTGAACTATGGTTTTGCGGGAGTAACTTTTCTATCGATAATGTGTGTTGATTTTGGGTACAGCTATGGTTGTATAAAGCTGTAGTATTCGCAGGTTAAGCTGGGCTTGAGATCGGTCCGTGGATGTGTGACCATCTATTACGTACCGAGAGCATTAAACAATTGGAATTCATTCCTTTGTTACGGATTACAACTAGTCTTACCGAAGTATGTCATGATGCTTAGTAACTGGGTTGTCACAACACAACCCAGTTACTAAGCAGGTCAAGCAAGAGGTCAGATAGGCAGTCACTTCATGTGAAATACTGGTATTCAGCTGGATGGAGAAAAGGCTACCTTGACTAAAATTGACACCAAAAAGCTCGTCGATAAAATTTGTGCCCAAGAGATTTCAAATTTATTTTGTATGTTTATAATAAAATAACCAGTTCCCAACTGTACTAAACGTGTCTTCAAATGCTCTAGTCTTACATCGCTAAAACAATCACAAAAATATCCCTTAATAAAAATATATGTATAAATCAACTTACACACTAAAGCTTAGTATCCCACTCACCCCGTGACAGTTTAACAGCTTGAACATAATTCAAACAATAAACCGTTGACAATAACACATCGGCTCATTCGATTTCAGTTCATTTATATGGGTTCGTTCGCTCGCAGTAGTTCTGCTGAATAACTGAGTAACAAGTTAATGATGTTAACTTTTGCGCAGTGCCGACCATGGCTTTTGTTTTACGTTTTCAGTTCCCCCCTTGTTTGATTGTGTGTCTTGATTTTTGTATGTGATGAATGTACGAACTGCTTTGTTGGTCTAGTTAATACAAGGGCTATTGTATAGCTTACAACTATCAAAACGTTATCCCAAAGAAATGAAACAGACACGTCCCATTTTGTGATTATTAAGTAAGAAATTTTTGCAAGCGCGAAAGATCATCAAGTGGCGTAAAACCTGAACTGAGAGTTCTAGGAAATCCCCTGAATATATAACACCATCTAGGTAGCAACACGGAACTAAGTCATTTAAACAACTAACTAATATAATTATCACAATATCGTTACATATGCAGTATAGATTGAACACTTATCATGAAGTCCTGGAATGGATCCCCGGGTTCGCCAAACGCAAAATTGTTATGTTAACTGGATTGTGGACACCCAAACAATAGCGAAATTTATCGAAGTGCTCCGAACATCTGAAGTGGATGTTCTTTTCCGTGTCTCATTTATGATATCTCACTTATACCGCTGATATCACGATATTTATCTAATGGGACAAGCCCACCACACTATTCCCGACCACTTCAACTCCTGTAAGCAAGACCACCAAAAGAGCATGGAGTCAATGAAGCTAGACGACTCGCAAATTTATGAGTAAAGAACAGCGGAGGATATAGAATTAGGATATTTATCTATAGGTCTCATTGCAGGACTGATTTCCACTTGTGGACTAATTCCATCTGTAGACGCCAGCTCATTCTGCCATCTTCCCCTGTGTCTGCCATGATATCCACGTACGTTTTAGAAAAAGAATTAGGGTTCCGCCCAAAAGAAATGAAAACCCATGTTTTGCTGGAGCTACTCATATATTAATTTATAAACACATAACGAGCAGTTTTACACGGATCGTAACAATGATAGTGATTATTTAACTGGCAATATTGGCCGTGGTGTTAACGAGATGTGTTGCAAATCAAACAAAATGTAGCTGATTGCGTCCTGGCGATTCATATTCTGTTTGCGGTCGTTAACTATGGTGGGGTGGTACCGCTACATTCATTATACCACTTTATGTGCTCAATTATAGCTGCCGTTGATCACGGTAATGTCAATCATCAGGCCATTCAGGTTTTACGTCAAGTGGCGCTGATGTTCGACATTTCATGTTAGAAATGGACGAAGTAAGAATCCCCCACAAGAGAGATGGACCCCTCACAAAGTGTACTGGTACTAGATGATCTGGTGGAAAATGCAGGAAGCCAATGGATGAGGGGAGCACTACCGATCGTCGTAGAAATCTTTGGGAGGGCCTCTGTCTAGTAGTGGCCGTCTTTTGGCTGAAATGACGATCATGAAAATGGACAGCGAAAGAATTTTTTTTAAATGCAGAATGACAATTGACAAAAATGAAACAAAAAAGGTGTTCCTACTTTTTTCTGCTTACCTAGTCTATTTAAACTCAATTGTAAACATAGAACTCCAGTATGCACATTAAAAGATCACCATCTATCCTGTGTTTGCAATTTAGTTTCTTGAAATGTAAGAAATATGTGTTTTCCGAAAATAACTTTAACTTCCCATACACAAAGCACAAAGTTCAGTTTGATCTTGAACTAGAATTATATAATGACTTTCCAATAGTACCTACTTGTCACTGTTAAATCAACTTAATAACTCTAACATAAACTTAATATTAGTTTAAGTAAATACAAAGTGCTCCGTACAAATAGAACGTTCAGTACGATGACCGCGTGTGGCCTGTTCTATAGACGTTGCGCAACCAATATGCTTGATGGGCCTTCTCACTAAATACATTGTCGTACTGTTGCAGTTCGCTTTTCTATAAAAGTAAATAACATCAATTGGAAATAAAGATAATAATGACAATGGAATAGTATCTATTTCTGATCAAACTTACAAAAACAATGACACGAAACAGGCCGATTCATTATTACTAGTTGTCGCTCAGTGATGCAAATTCTTCTGTTTAAAAATAAGGTTAACCATCTTCCATCCACTCCTTCTCCATATAAAATTTAACCATGGGTAACAGTAATGGGTTAGTGCAATATTCTTAGAAAAGGATCCGAAGTTTAGTTTTAGTTTATTACGGCGCGGTTGGCGCAGTGGCTGAGCGATTGCTGCGCTGCGTGTCGTGGGTTCGATTCCCGCACGGAACAAATATGCGTATGGCCTACAGGTAGGTCTGGCTGTTTGTGTATGTGTATGAGTGTGAATGGATATCAACGCACCCACGATTCAGGAGAAATTCCTAGTATGGGGTTACGTTTATTTTTATAAAAAAAATGCTTTATTTAGACACTATTATGTGAATGAAATAGTTGTATGATAACCATACAACTATTTAGTTTCCCATGAACTGGTCAAATGAAACTAAAAATCAATTATTAGTGAATTACGATAAAATAAGATTACATTAAAAAATCAGCGCGCTGATGGCCGTCTGTTTCTCACGCGGCTCTATCCCCCTCGTTAAAGATTAACAAAACTAGTTATATAATAACATTGCACTCTATTGTATTCGTTACGCTTTTTAAACTGCAAGATAAATAAAAACACAAGTTAGAACTGATACTTTTATTTTTTTGATGTTGGGATACTGCTAACCTAACCAAAACAAAACACCGACCTTATTGGTGATGTCCTTTAGAAAGAAGTGCGTAGTATTTGCTACCGGCGCTGGCGTTCGTGTATGAACTGGTATAAAAATAAACGAAGCAAAAGGAGTATATAAGGATCGTAGTTGCAAAAGGCGTGCATTTTTATGTATACACAAAATTAATTGAAATCCAAACTCAATAACCAACCAATGAGATTGCAAGTCAGCTAAACAAAGGCTCTCCTAAACTCATAATGTAAAAGCACCATCAACAGTTTCAATCTGATCAAACGTAGGAACCATCTAACTTCAACTTAAGCTGTGACCCGCAACTTGCAACTTAGATTGCGTGCGAGTAATGGAAACGGTCTTACTTGCGTACTCGTATCAATCAAATGTAATGTTTAATTCAGTTAAAGCTCCATGGAGTTTCCATGTTTGCCGTGTAAGGAGGTTCGGGTAAGTGCTTAGGAATGTTACCGAGGAGAAATTTGTATAAAGTGTAAAACTGCGTGGTTACAATAGGGTCCTAGGGTCCTTAAAAAATCTGATTGGTCCGAAAGTTGGATTACTCAAAAATACTGGACACGTATTTTTTCTTTTGTCACGTAAACCAAAAATGACGACGGTATAGTGCGTTGAAATTGCGCGTGACGTCACGCCGCCGTGCGCCGTGCGCACAAGCCCCTGCTCCTGAACTTTGATGTGCTATATCATTGTCACTTTTTATTGAATAAAGTAAGCAAAAAATACGTGTCCAATATTTTTTTGGTAATCTTACTGACTTAATATATTTTTACGTAGGACACATCCCTATTCTGTAATTGAAGTAACTAACAAGCTATCATTTTTGTAATTTACTCCTTGACAATCGATTTTCTTATAAGGCCCCCGGTAAGGAAATTTTATGAGGAGTGATATTAATTCAAGCGTAAGCTCAAAAGCGTAATGTATTGCGCTAATATTGGCAAAGTCAATGTTGGTCGCCAATGTCAGCGCCAACAGACGATCGCATTGAAACTGACACCCACATTTTTGCTAACACGAAGTAAGGAACTGATAATCTATTAAATTCTTCTGTAGTTTCTGCCTACTACCATGGGAAAAGGCGTGAGTTTATGTGTGGGATGTATAGACGTATACATTTTTTAGGTACCAAGTACTTTAAATCATAAGTGAGGTTATATTTGGACAAGTGTAAGTATAGATAGTTCTATCCTTATGTAAAACACAACTAAAAAAAATATACGTATAATTATACACAACAATACTTACACCTGTCCATGAAACAATTACCTTAAACCGACATTAATAGTCTTCTTTTAACGTTGGTTTGATTTAATAGTTTTACTACGTACAACTTCACTAGTTATAACGTGATTAGGTGGATCATGTTAATCAATAATAAACTAGTAATAAATAAATAAATATTGCTGGACAATCCACACAGCATCATCTAGCCCCAAGCTAAGCAGAGCTTGTGTTATGGGTACTAGATGACTGATATACTTAATACAATACATTACATATATAGATATTTTTTTATTATACATAGGAAATACCCAGAACACCCGGAACAAATATTTGTAGATCGTACAAACATTTGTCCCAAGGCGGGAATCGAACCCGCAACCTCTTGTAAATAAGTATTATCATGGAGAACCATAAGTCATAATTCCATTTTAAGGTAGTCGTTCAGAAATGGTGCAAAAGACCTCTCTGAAGACGGGAGATCTTTGATTTTGTATAATATCCCATTTTATAAACCTCAGCCGAAGATTAAATCTTTTTAGATTCTGGTTTTTAGACACATCAACATGCGAGCAGAGTTTTAATTCTAACTTAACACAACGTTTCTGTTGTTTGCTACATTACTTCTACGTATAGCGTCTCTAAACGTCCCTCAAAAGTATAAATCCGTTTGAACCTTCCCCGCTGCACGCTGGCTAACTGTCCGAGGACGTGTCTTGTCCAATTACACGCGAATGAAGATAATAAAGGGTGGACGCCCCGCCTGTTTCTTTCACGTGCACACTGGACGATTATTACGGCCAAATGACCGGCTTAAGACTGGCTGTGGTCTAAGTTGAATAAAAATTGTGAATAAAAAAATATTAGTTTCAATATTAGTAGTGACTGCCTGGTTAGTCTAGTGGTCCCAAGCGCGACTGCTGAGTGTGAGGTCCTGGGTTCGATTCCCAGGCAAGCAAAGTTTTACTGAATTTTTCCAGTAGGAATTATCTTATTATTAGCAGCCCGTCTGGATTCGTACTCAGTTGAAGGCAATAGCTTCGCCCCCTATTATATGGGACTTAAACATAACTGGCGAAACGTGGGTGTTACTATAGGAGCACCTTTGCCTAACCTTTTGGGGAATACAGGCGTAATGTCATGTTATGTAGTATCAAAGAAACTAACTACAAAAATAAGCTAAAAGTTTCCATACTAGATCACTTTTTAAGCAGTCTGGTGATTTTGGTGGCTTGTAATCTAAGATTGACTAACTTGAATGAAATAACTAATTCAAAAAATTCACTCGAACAACAGTATATTCCTATGCGGGAGTTGAGTAAAAAGCTAGACGAAAAGCCTAACTGGTGATAAGCATAATTTGAAATTTAAGCTACGAAACACAAAGACCCTTTTTAATAATATTTATGTTCAACAGAACAGTATGTCTCAAAGACAATATTGACAGCATTATCTACTCAGTCTGCCAACGGGATACGACACCGGCTACGTCGTTATTTGCATATATCTTTCTATGTTTCTTTATTTTTTTTTGTACAAACGTGGGCAACGTTTGTACAAAAACTACACACTACACACTAAGAGTTTCTTCTGTGTCGTGGGTTCCTTTCGTATCAAAAATGTTTTAATTTTTTAATCTCTTAAAAATAATTATCCATCTATTAATATCAATATATAGGTTTTTAATGCCAAAAGGGTACGAATTATTGTGTATGGTAAGGGTGATTTTTAGAATAGCAAAATACGGTTTAAAAACTTCATCAATTTTCACTTGTAACATTCTCCACAACTTTATTTTAGCTCTCTTTAATGAGAGACTAACTCCCTTCATCTTATGACTCGGACCACCACACAAGCGGAGATACACGGTGAGCTCCCTATTGCCATCATTATGGAAACTCATCTCTCGATATAGGGAATTGATAACTGAGTCGTTCCACTCGATTGAACGAACGATAGTTATAGAAACGATAAAAAAAAACGCTTTTTGTACCTACTTGTTACAAAGTTTTATTTTCTTTATTAAGAGATTCACCCAACAATTCTAAAATAAAGTTTGTTTAGAAAAAGGGTTCGCAGGGCCTTTTGGGCACCCTTATTGAGAAAGTCTCCGATTAATAAATAAAACATGGATTCATAATTTATAAGGTTGCCAAAGCCGATCATCTAAGTATAAAGCTTTTTAAACACCGTCATCATTATACCGTTTTAACAAACCTATAAATAGCACACATTTTATCTCCTTTTTCATTTAGTAAAGTAGTTTCTAGTAGATCCTGGTAGATCTATTAATAGACTTATTTTCATAGAATCCTCAAACCGATATCGGCTTAAATGTGAAAGAGCTAACCGGAACTAAGTATTTTCTAAGACCTACACAAAAAATATTATGGTCTGTCCTACCATAATGTATGTTACCCAAAAACCAGACGAATTACCAGCACAAAATCCCACAAAATTGCCAAAAATCAACGTTAATTTAACACCCCAAAAAGGGAACCAAGCGACAAAGATCAGAAAGCATGACGAGATCAACCGAACAAAAGTTAATAACTAAATAAAATAACGAAGGTCTAGAGAAACGTCGCCAATCAGCAACCCTTGTAATGCGTGAAGTGACGCGTATAACTACCAGTGATGGGGTGACTCCGGGGTGACGGGGTGACCATAGAGCCGGACCCTAAGGATAGCGCCCCTCGCACGGGTCAACGGCGGACCCATGTGAAAAAATTAAAGGGTCACCAAATAAGTTTATATTTTTTTTTTTTAATGTCTTTAGTTACGGTACGGGTTATTTTTTAGATTGGTTTAAAATGCTAAGTCACTGTTTGAATTACGATGGCAAGAGTGATGGTAGGAAATTGATGGTTAAAGTGCAGTGGTCCATAACGTCATTAAAAAATGGGTGTGACGGTACGAGTATGTTCTTGCTTCTAACCTCCCCAATTTAATTATTCAATGAGGAAGATACCGTTTCTCCCATTGAAACATCACTTTGCTAAGAATTCCGTATATCTTAAGCAATGTAAACACCCGATACCCAACAATATTCTAAAGAGTAAACCGACAGGTACGAATCTCACGAATTCTGAGAGCCGAATCCAGACACCCCCAGATAGGATTTGAATGGTAAAGTAGCTTAAAATTAACATAATCCCGTATTTTGTATCTTTAAGTTCTCACTGCATTATTTGCAGCTAAGATCTTTTGAGACATCGATCTGTGTATATTAACAATTTTGAAGAGGGTGGCAGGTTCACGTAGACACGTAGGGTCGTTCTTTGCGTTCCTTACCCAATATCGGTTTTAAGTCTATCTTAAACATTAGTGACAACACACACAACTGTGACAGAAAACATCGTTAGGAAACCTGGTCTTAGAATTAATATTAGCATTAAATCGACATTTCTCCTTGAGCAAGCCTGTGATGAATGCTCTTACCTTCTCTGTTTGAGAAGAGACCTACGTTCTGCAGTGAGACAATGACAGACTTCTTATCTGGTGGCATTCTTTGATGATATTCTGGTGGTTGTTGACAACCAAGCCAATTCTTTTCTGCGTGGGCCGTTTTTAAACATATTGCAACGGTTGCAATAGGAGGCTGAGTCATTATTGGCCGCCTACATGACACTAGTCAGCGAAACACGACGCCGACACTTCGTGTGCACTAGTTTTAGTTATTATGTAATATATATTTATAGTATTTTTAAGTTTTATATTGTTAATATAGTATTGTATATGTTTATATGGGCCTTGATGCCTGAAATAAATGGATAAATAAATAAAAAATAATTTATTACCAAAATAAGACCATTTTTTTACCCTGTCTATCACTGTCTGGTTGTACAATAAACGTTTCGTCTTTGACTAATGCATTCATTTGCTTTAGTGGATTTGCTAGATTCTACATTAAAAAGTTTGAGTTCATGTTTTTGTGGGCAAGTCACCTTCCAAAAAGACGATACTAAGAATCCTAACTAGACGATGCTCGTGACTAACTAAAAATAGCCGTACGGTTCGATCTACATAGATTAAGCCACGCATGGCGAGGTCAGTCAGGGAGTGACTCTAAAAATACTGGTACTCATCTGCATCCGATTAGATTGGAAGCCGTTTAGATGAGAAGAGGCTATGAATATGAAGATAGTTACCTACTTATATTATAAAATATGAACCTTTCTGTGGATAACAATCTTCTTTTACTATAACCATATTTAACTATGCCATATTTTAGCAGGTGGGATGACGATCTGCGAAAGACTGCAGGCAGATGCTGGATGCGGCAAGCTGAAGACAGGGCGCTATGGCGCTCATTAGGAGAGGGCTATGTCCAGCAGTGGACTAGTATAGCCTGATGATGATGATGATGATGATATTTTAGCAAAATGGTTACTATACCCACATATAACACTGTCATTAGGATTTCTTTTTCTACGTTTTATTTTACACTTAATATGCACGTCATCTGTGGCAAATAAACCTGTCTATTTTTTACTTTTCTTATCTGAGTTCGAAGTTTACACTTCCACACACCAAAAAAATCACCAAGTCTGAGAAGCACACATGACTTGTAAATGAAAGTAGTTAAGTGCAAACTATCTGCGTCGCCCCGACTCCCGCGGGCTGTATGCAAATATTCGTAGCGGCTGACGATTGTGACGAACAAGTATACTTACTAACTTTGATCATTACACACTGTTTTGCTTTGTCTACGTACTAGATTGCGCTGTGAAAATCTAAATTATGCATATTCTGTGATTTTGGGCCGCAAGGATTGTACGAATAATTTGCGTTCTGGGAATTGGGCGGGTGATAAGATTATTGTTGGGTGTTGGTTGGGGTCGTTGTAAGACGTAGCGACGTCAATCATAATGTGACTACATCTACATCGGTAATAATTTGGAGAGATAGCGACATTGTTGAATCCAGAATTTGAAATTATACAGTCTTTGAGATGGACTTTTTTCAGACTTTGAAACTATGAAGTTAGGAAAAGAGGTCAAAGTAACCAAAAGATTAAAATATATTTTCAGCTTTTGATCTTTTGGGCCCTTGTAGTGTTTTTGTATTTTGGACCTTCAGCCAGCCTTTAGAGCGTAAAGTGTCCGAAGTATTAGTACCTTCAGGATAAGAGCTCACTTCGCCTTCACCTCACTTATATTTACACGCGGAGTTTTATACAATTATAATTGATATATGTCCAATTATAAACTATTTGTAGTTTCATCAAATAATAAACCTATGTAGGTAGGTATGTTAAAACTTTTCACGTTTGATTCTTCATCCGACATCATCCACTAATTCGTCGGCCCACGTGTAAATGATTAAACAATTAAACTAGACGAGACAATAGACACATATTTGACAATCAGTGTTTATGAATTCAAGGCGAGGCCGGTTGGCACCGAACGCTTGCAAATTAATAACGATTTAATTTGTCAATACCAAACGCGAATAAATTTTTAAGTTTTGTGGCGTTTCAAGCGAGGGATGTATTTTATTTAAATTGCAACCATTACGGTTCTGGATTTAATGCAGAAATAAAATGGCGTCTTTTTGTATCGTCGCTTCGTTCTTAATTTAGTTTGCAGCTAAAAAACCTGTAGGCTAGGTTGTGTTTTCAACGTTCCAATAGAAATCGTAACAGTTATAACATGTACGTCTATATTAAGTATTTTTACTGCCAATCCAACAGCGTCATTGATTTTCAAAACCACTGCATCATCATCATCTTCAAAATCAAAATTCATTTCTTCAAATTTCCCTGAGAATCAGCAATTTTATAACTTCAAAATCAAACTTCATCATCGTCGATCATCATCATCATCATCACAAAAACCATAATTCATTTATTCAAATTAGGCCAAGAATCAGCAAGTTCTAAACTTCAAAATCAAATTTCATTATCGTCATCATCATTATCTGCTCAAAGAATCCTTTCCCAACTATGTTGGTATCGGTGCTCTCTGTAATCTTTAGATTGTAACGAATGTTAAACATCCCAGACACTCCACCTGTTTAACGTGCTAAGTGTATGGATGGTCACCTGTCCAAGGATCAACCTCGGCAATCTTAGCTTAACCTTAGTTTGACCCACGCAAAAGCTTTTATTATATAGATGTAAAACATCGAAATCGACGATCGCGATTGGCAGCAAGACGTCATAAAAGAGCATCATGCCGTTAGGCTTCATGGAATAAGAGTCGGTGTTACCCCCAAAGCGTGCCAATAGATGATTGACATCATAAACAATACTAACCAACGGACATCACATTAAAACTCTATTCATCCCTTAAGCCGTCGCCTTACCATTCCTAAAATTACGTCATTATCATTTAGGTAAGTTCCAAAGTGACGTCACGCTAATTCGCCGCCATTCGCGGCGTATCGCACGGTGTCGCGTCGAGTAATTTATTGCCGAACGAAAGTAGCTTGTAATCTTTAACGCGGATTTGATACTTTGCCGACTTATTGAGGTCACGTTTATTTTTGGACAGTCTGCGCTTAGCTTGGGCTTTGGTGAGAAGTGATAATTTTGTTTATGTTTCCTTTGAGTTATTTTTGAGGAACTTTCTAGCAAGATCACATGGCCGGTAATATAGTAAATTCGGTCCACCAACCTACTCATCACGTGCCTAGCTTTTTCCCAATTTTGTCGGCATCGGCTTCCATTCCAACTGAATGCAGCCGAACATCAGCAGATATTTTACGTGGACCATCTGCATATATGACCTCCATAACACAGCTACTGACAGGATACATGGTTGTCAGACTTTTGGACGCCTGACTACTTATAACGACTGTCAAAGATCTACAAATGACAGCCGGGACCAAGTGCTACAAGTGCTTTCTGAGCCACGGAGTTGTCTCAACATGTAATGTATGGTCACCCATCCAAAGACCGAACACGGTCAGCGTAGCTTTGACCCTCGATAGACATGGGTCTATCGAGGGTCAAAGCTACGCTGACCGTGCAGCATGGGCTGCTGTTATTATTTAGGCCAGAAAGCCCTCAAAAACTTGTCCCATCATTAATAGAAAATAACGTGGGAAGTGACCAAAAAGAAAAAAAGGAAAGATAATTATAAAATAAACAGCTACCAGTATCATTGATGAGGAAACTAAACACTGTACAAATTCAGAAAGACTTCATCCCATAATCCTCCAGGAAATGTTTTCGCCTAGAAATCAAAATGTAAATAAGAAATATTAAAGGAAGCTGACGGTGCCATCGGTTCGTTGGTCCACCATTTTTTTGGGAACCCCACCCCGCTCGGACCGGCTTCGCACAATTCAATTTGTTACGTTTGATTGAATATAACATTTCAGTTTAAACTGGTGAATTCTCTCAATATGCGTTATTATTTGGGAATAAAAATATGACTTGTGGAAAACCCGTTTAGAATTTTGCAATGATCATCACTTCATTTTTTGAGGCTATTTTATTTACCCCAAGCCCAATTTTACAGAGCGCTTTTAATCGAATCGACGTGGATAACTTAAAAATACAAAATTTGGCTTTCGTCATTTACCTTTTACTACTACAACCTACTAATTGTCATATCATCGTCTTCACCATTTTGTTTAACTTGTCGTTGAAACTTGTCCTGATACTCTTAAAAATGAAAACCTTGTCGAGGCCCACATTTTATGTTTTACCGAACTCACCCCTGTTACTTTTTGAGTCCCGTACAAAAGAAATGTCATCCTTAAACTCCTCACCGCTGCACTATAAAAACCTTCTAACATTTTTCAATATTGTTACGTCTAAAAGTGAAAATACGCGAGTATCGCCATTATTGGCCAGTTGGCGACAAACAAAGGGTGCGCGTACAAAAAGTTTGACAGCTCGTTAGGACAGGAGGCACACTAATTGGCTACCTAGGGGACATTTTGACTATCAGTGCTTGTGTACCTGCCTTTGTTTGTGTGTTTAAGGTAATTCGAGCATGAAAATTCTTGACATTTACGTGAATAGACAGGGTACACAGGTACACTGTTGATCTTTTGTGGGACTTTTTGGAAGATTTTTCTGGTTGAGATGGTGGCTTTTCTTGCATAGGTACTTGTAAAGAAGCATCTGAAACGAGTCAGTGTGTAACCAAGTTATTCTACATTCTTTTTACTTAACCAATAAATAACATGACCAAACAAAAGACCCACTTCAGCAAGTCTCAATAGAACTCAAAAACCTCACTATAACATTAAAACGTACAGCGTTTACATTAAGAAAGCCCTTACGGCAGCTACCTATTTAATCTTGGTAATTGCCCCGAAAGCTTATCAAACTTGTTCCGAAGTTTGCTTATTACGATTCAGCGTACGAGGCTTGGTAGGCCACTCATGAAATTAAATTACATCGAACCGCGCCGCCGCCGCCGGTGCTTCGTACAAAACTCGCCATTTTAAAAAGGTTGATTTTTTTTGCAAAGACTTGGTGTTTTTATGCCTGTAGGTTGATTGCATCTAGGAAGGAAAACGTTTGTGGAGCAATTTAAAAATGTATTGAAATGCATTGCTCAAACATTATCATCTTATCTCGAACTGTTGAATATCACAAGCATAGCACTACTCTTAGAGTTAAAATAAAACGTTATTTTAGTAAGCTAAAAAACTGTGCTAGAATTAATGATAAATAAAAAAAAATCGTAAATTATATTGAGTACTTAGTCATTTCTGAAATTATTTTAAACTCTTTGACGTATAGGTAATACATAGTACGATATTGCCAAGAAAGGCAAAGTTTTGCATGCACCGCGCTGCTTTCAAAAGAGTGAGTCAGCGCGGTTTTTTTAGCAAATATATACGCAATTTTGAAGGGCAGACATTAAAAGTTACGCAGTTACCCATGGGTAATAAAATATCAAGTTCCGTTACATAAATTAAAGGTACAGAACTGACGAAAATTGGTTGACGTCCGATTTTAATTACGCCAATTTTCCACTAATTGGAACAATAAATAAAGTTTATACGAACGAGAGACTTTACGATGGCCATAAAGATATTGTAAAGGTAAAAACTATTATTTTAACTGCTCAGCTTTTCTGATTGATTTAATATTGAGATGAAAATTGGGTCATAGTTTATTGTTATCGTTCGGTCCTTGTAGTCCTTTTTTAACTTGTAAACGTGCACAGGCACTCACAGAAGAAAAGATAATTAAGTCGTCAAAAAAAGAGTATCTAGTGCCCAGCAGTTTTAAGTTATTCTTTCAGCGTAATTATGTCTTGCATTTATAAGTAACAAAGTTACCTTAAAACAAAATAATGCGACAATAGTTTCATGTAAACTTTTCTCACTGACTGAACGCATCCGTTTCCAGCCGAAAACGCGCGTTCAATAACAGTCGCCAATCATGCGGCATTCGAAATTTAAAAAAGCAAAATGGCCGATCACAACCGTCACTAATTTGACAAGCGACATCACATTTTGTTCTGCGGCTGTGGTCAGCCAGTCGTGTTGAAACTGAAAAATTAATTGGCCATATAAAAACTATGTTCACACTCTATTGAAGGGGACATTAGAATTCTCTGTTTTGCAGTTTTGTTATCTTCCACTCTGACAGACATGTTTGTGTTTCAGTTTCGAATATAAAAAGGGTAAGCAAATATCTTGCTATTATTAGACTATGCAACAATAAAAGAAGGTCTCGTTCTAAAACAAAGCTACAAAAAGCTTCTTCTACTTACAGTAATGATCGATTCGTTTTAAAGCCTAGAACAGATAAAACAAATGGTAGTAACAACCATCGATTAGGCCATTAAGGCTAAAATGGTTATCACATAGTCTAAGTAACGTGAGCGCCACCAATATGAAAAGTCAATAGGGTTACACCAATTATTACCAGTTCGATTCAAAGTGCCTAATGGAATTTTAAATGCTTGCTTCCGTAGCGTACAATGGGACGGTGGGAACAACCCTAATTGTTACTTTTTTTTAAGTTTTTCATTGTCACTTAAAATGTCAAATTGGCTATTGTCGAGGTGCATTCATGTGGATGTAGGGCTGGTGATTCTCCTTCTTTCTTTTTCATGCACAAAGCGAGGCAGTGCGTGTAGCGAGCATTCTTGCTTTGTTGCAATTTTGTATTGATTAAGTGAGTCACAAAAAATTGAATGAAAACGGCGTGCCAGCGTTTTAGAATACTATCGATAGCTTTTGTCGACTGTTTTCGTCTGACTTTTATATTCTCATGGGACTTTTGGTAAAATAGTAACTCAGTACTTCTATTAAAACAGACAATAATTTTACTATCATAGCCTAGGATATAATCCACACGAGACTGTAGTAAAGCTAATCAATAATCCTCTCATCGATAATTTTTCTCATTAATCTCACATTGAATACAAAGGATATTTCTATACGTGATTGGCAGGTCCATTAAAACTAATATCAGATTATCCAAGTATCTAAAATAGAATCTAAGCGCAACAGGGGAAAACAACAAGAGATGAAAAGAGATTATATTTATCATTGATTGATATTGTTAGAAGGGTTCTTTATATTTTTGATGTTTTTTTTATTCATTTAAAAAATGGGGGACTGATACATTTGATTGGAACGTTAAGGAATTGTTTTCTGTCTCGAAAAAACACAAAGTTAATCAGGCGTTTCTACTGCTGGCCACTATGCTATATGCTATATGCATTAGCGTCCTTTACAATTTCATTACCCAGACTACTCTCTGAGTATAGGCCCGGAGCGGGATGGTGAGCGTCACAAACCATTCAATTATGTATTGTAGGATATTTACCTTCACCGTTTTAAACCACACAATGCCGCAAAATACTACAAATAGCCTGAAAAACAATTAACAAACAGTTTTCAAGTCAACAGCAGAACGTGACACTGCAACACACGAGTTAGTGCAGCGTCAAACGAAGGCAGCGCAAACAGACGTCTGAGCTTTGAGGTCTGATAATACAATTTGTGGGCGCGCCGCGACGGCGTTCGTTACTATTAGCACGTGTGAAAAAACTTTTAATTTCATTATGAGTCTATGCTAATGTGGGGAAACATAAATATTGAGTTGATTGCGGATAAGGAAACACCGTTTTTATTACGAGTTACATTGTTTTTATCGTCCAAGCAATCCCTTTGAAACACTCCGGCCATGGGGTCTTCATTTTGTTTTTGGAGACATAGCGAATCATTTGGTCGACTCATCACGTGCTTAGATGGCTGACCTTATTATAGCCTAAGAATTAGCATTGCCATTCAACAGTCAGATGATACTACATGAGTCTTATTCACCTGATGACTGAATGACATGAAGCCGCAAAAACGAACGTCGTAAACATGATTTTCCAAGATGCACAATTTTATTTCTTGAGGGCACAAACTAATTTTCATCCTTATAGCGAAGTAGATTGCAATATCTAAGTAAAGGAACAGTAAAAAACAAAATTGTTTTCCATACGTTGAAAATTATGATGGTAAAACGCAACAACAAAAGGCTACAGAAAAATTAAGCCATTACGATAATAATGTGATTAAACCAAACATGGAATTATTATTCACGTCAGAGCGAACGATTTGTCGTGTTTTTCGTCGAGCGCAATGGGCACGTAGGTGGCTGCCAATTATCAGCCACCTCCTCTTACCACGTAACCGTTTGCATTACAATTAGTCCACATTATGTGTAAATGCACATTTCATATCGGACGCCATCTGAATGCGTAATGATCGGTATGAACGCGCGCAGTTGCTCAATAGTCAGAATACTGCTTTAGAATTGATAGTTCTATGGACATTTCTGATTGGCAATTTAGATTTTCCTTGAATTTACTCATGTTCAGTACAAATATCATAGACAATAAAAATGAGCTTATGAAATCTAATATGGCCGAATATAAAGAGATGAGATATTACTACTATTTTTGCCAACTTTGCATTACCCTTTTATCGCTGATCGAATATTGTAAGCGGATTTGGCATGAAAGATTGTATCAACGTCCCTTGAAAATAGATAAAAATTATTCTTGTAATAAGATCTCAGGCTGCTGAGAAAATTAAATCATATCTTCATCTCAAGCACTGGTCATCTCATTTCTAAAGTCGCCAAGATAAAAATGTATGAGGAAGACGCACTTATCGGGCGGAGGTCACGGATTTCATTAACAGTATCAATAGGACCTCTTGGGGACAGACCCTCGCTTTATGCTCGGTATCTACCGCCAGTGTATGCTGGCCTTTTGAGGATTTATCATGCGAAAATATTAAATAAGTTTCTTGATATTACTGTATAAATATAGCATTTTTGTATGTAGGTTTGTTGGGTTTGGACGTGGTTAGCGTGTTACAAGCTAAAGACTATATTTTTAGGGTTTCTTTGGCTTTCGTTTATGATATTGTAAGAGTGTATAGACCCTATATTTGCACAAAGTAGCACGTGTAACATGACCCCTTTGCTAAACATTTCAGCAGTCACAGTCCTGATGAATTAATGAGTTTTCCAAACAAAAAGACCGATGAGAATAATCAAATAATAAACAAACTAAAGCTCAAAATTACGTTTCGATTTCTAAATAAAACAGGTCCAATTACACCGGTTGATCCGTCCAACCGTCACCATTGTCAACTGTCCAAGGGTTTATCAATACGTAAATAAATTGACCCTTCCTCTGCTCCCGTGTTGTTGGCGGACATTTTGCTCTTTTTCGCCTTTCATTTTACCCCGTTTAAATAAAATTGGATTTAGTATACTCACTTTGTGATAACTTAATCGAACGAAGTATTTGCTTACGAGAATAGTTAAGCCATTTGGACATCATTTTATGGTTCGATAAACAATGTGGTCTGAATTGGAAAATGGTTGTCTGGGGAGCAATTTCTTTATACAAAGCTGGGTACTGTGATTTGCCTCTTCATGTTAGGTCAAATGTTTCCCTAACAAAATGTGTAACCATTCAATGGAACCTGAAATTCAGCAAGTTATATTGTATTCTGTATTGACATCGATATTAATACATTGATGTTTTATTCATATAACAACCTGACAACCAGTCTCACCAAAGGGTAACGTAATACCCAGTTACTGGGTTGTGGAGGACAGATAGGCAGTCGCTCCATGTGAAAAACTGGTATTCAGCTACATCTGGTTAGACTGGAAGTCGACTCCAAAATAATTAGGAAAAGGCTAAGAAGATGATGATGTTTTATTCATACTTAATTTTTTTGGGATAATAATAAACCAATTTAGGGATATATTTTGAGAATGAAAGAGCTTAATAGGTTTTTCGGCCTTTGAGTTTCGTCCGATCTCGTCGAAGCAGGAACTTTATTATTATTAATATTTTTGAGTGGTGTTTCGGACTATACTTTTTTTAAGCAAATATTGTACAAGCAGAATGACTCCAAAACCCAGATTTATCTTTTCACCGTTTTATAAATAAAAACAAATACCTCCCCGTCTCACACATCAGTCACTTGTTACCAAGTAAAGTAGCAGAAATTCGACACATAGCGAAATCAGCTTATCCCTTATTGCATATAATTGGCACGCGGCCCCAGCACCCGGGGGTGCGATGTGACCAATCAGCACACAGCGACACGTGTCATTTCGCACCCCTTTTCCACATTTTCCTTTGATTTATTAGGTGTAGACGAGCGTTTTAAGGTGGCGTTTTTTGATAAGTAGTTCAAAAAACGCCACCTCAAAACGCTCGTCTTATTTAATTTTCTTTAAATAAAAATTCGTAGTATTTATCTAATTATATTATTATTGACGACCGATGTGGCGCAGCGGGCAAAGGTCCACCTGTGACGCAGGAGGATGCGGGTTCGATTCCCGCCTTGTGACAAATGTTTATACGATCTACAAAGATTTGTTCCAGGTGTTCTGGGTGTTTGCTATGTATAATCAAAATATATATCTATGTAATGTATTGTATTAAGTATATCAGTCATCTAGTACCCATAACTCAAGCTCTGCTTAGCTTGGGGCTAGATGATGCTGTGTGGATTGTCCAGCATTTTTTATTTATTTATTATTATTTTATTTATATTTTACAAGGATTCTAATACAGTTATCGGCAGTTATTTTAATTTAATCTTAGACTCGATGTAACCGATGTAACTTGTTTAGAACTCTGTAATTTACTGTGTATACTATTTATTCTTAAGAAAAATGTACAAAATGAAGGTATTGAGCACTGCTATGGATTGATAGAGATAAGAACCTATTGCAATTTGTAGATTCTTCAAATATTAATGATAAACGCCCTGTTACCTGTTCATGTAATTATTAGGTAGAAAATTTAGGTACCTTACCAATAATAAAATTAATGCAATCAAAGAAATATATCAGTATATTTTTAAATGGAAAAAAATACTCCAGCTTTATTTTGGAAACACATTTCTTTTAACGTTCGTAGCAGTTTTAATTAGGCATTTCACAGCGTTTACCCCGCCCGTGTGCTCGCCCCAATAAATCCCGTGGGACGCGACACCGACACATTGCATGTGACGGATTAACATTATCATTTGACACTGCATTTATTTAACTGTAGTTATACAACACCTACGTTTGTTGTTGTTTATATGTGTATGCTAAGGATTATTTGTTTGGGAACCTTAGTTAACTCTTAGAGGGACTCGTAATAGTACTTTTATCTACAGCCAAGTTGATGGGTATCTTTAAGATCTTATTTAATTTTAAAGTTTATTTCAAACCGGAAATCATCCGAAAAGGAAATTATTGTTAGTTGTACAGTGTCGAGCATAAATACCTTACGCAAAATTAAAAAACCAAGAAAAAAAATACGAATACTTACTTAGAAAACTTACTTACTTTTTATAGTACCTGCTACGGTTTCTAGAATACTATGTTTGTAACATGTAATCCATCGTTCATCATTCATCATCATCGTTCGTTTAGTTCTTCGTTAATTTCTATCAAAACCTAAGGGAAAGGTTGCTTTTGGATCGTTGCGTAAATGTAATGTATTTACGCTCGTGACTGCACCTACGTTTTTTGGCCATTCTTTTAAGGGGGAACTTTTTATCTGAAGGTGAATTAATTTTTAATTTGTTAGTTTATCATGTGATTTCATAACCATTTCGCTAAATAAATACGTCGAATTGCAAGTCTAATGCCAGAATGATTATATATTATGATGTTAGCTATACTTTCATATTTTTGGCTGATGAGATTGAAGATTGCAGCAGATGATTGTAAGCAAAGAAAATCCTGCCCAATGCAGTTTTTTCGCTTGCATATTGTGAATGTTTCCCGAACATACATTTAGTATCATGCATGTGTGCGGTCACTCACATAACAACATGATGTTAGCTGGCTACACTAATTGCATTTTCAGAGCACAAAGCTACGGCCCACAGCTTTGAGTGCAAAGGCAGCAATAAGGGACATGCATTGATAACTTAGGTATAGCTATTGTATTAGTACGTAAAACTCATGATAGAACAGAAATTGGTGGTGTCTTTTGGCAAAAATTTGGACTGCAAGAGAGGTGCTGTTCCACCAAACGACGACACGGTTGGCACAGTGGCTGAGCGATTGACTGCTGCGCTGCGTGTCGTGGTGGTATTCCCGCACGGAACAAATATTTGTATGGCCTACAGATAGTTGTTCCGGGTCTGGCTGTTTTGTGTATGTGAGTTTGAATGTTTGTAAACGCACCCACGATACAGGAGAAATTCCTAGTGTGGGGCAACGTTTAAAAAAAAAAAAAAAAAAAAAACGATGGGATATCTGATATCGTGTACGTACACGCTGCAGGATTTGATGAACGCTTCTGATGGCACCAAATAGCCAAGTTCTGTGCCGACGACACGCTAGGAAGAAAATAAACTTTTGTCCTTTACGATGCCAAAACCCTGTTCACATATTCCCAAAATTAATACATTTCTTTATATGTAATCCTATTAAAAACCATATAATTAACAACTACGAACAATGGCGGACGTAAAATGAATGAAAACCATAAAATGCACAACTCAATTCAGAGTTGACGAATAGAATATTGTATTAAATGTGGCACGGACGCAACTGGACGCCGCCTCCTGGAAAAACCTCAAAATTACTCATAGAGTTGTTACGGATTTTGGTGAAATTATTACGGCTTACAGCGAACTGGCTGGAACTAAAGGGGATGCTTTCATTGTTTCATATGAGAGGACGTTAATTATTTCGTACATTGTTGAATTTTCTATGATAGCTAAACGATAAATGATAAATAATGTTTTTTTCTGCTAATAGGTTTTTACAAACACTTTTACACGTCAATATATAGCTGACTTTTCGATATAATGATTTGTGCCTTAGGATAACAGTCCTCGACACTTAACTTGAATAGACTTCATATATTTCTGCTCGATGCGGAATCACCAACCGAGAGAAATTTTGAATGCAAAATGCTCTGAAACTTATTAATTCACTGTGATGTGAGTGGATGGTCCTTGTTTATAACTGTTCTTAATTTTTAAGTCGATAGCATTAGTGGTTCCTGCATTGCAACTGTGAGAGACAGACAGGCTGACGAGCGTTCCTCTATTACCATTTTGGTATGGATCCCCAAAAAGTAGTAAAAGATAAAATAAATCCAAAACATAGAAGTTATAAAAGCATCAGAGGTGTTAGACAAGAAAATGAAATCATTCAGCCCGAATAAGCAACTTTGGTAACAATCCACTTTTTTTGTGAATAAACCACAGATCTTCAAACAAAACAAAATCGCTTCTTTATTTCGGTTATTTCGATTGGACAGCCGCCCCTAAATATAAATCATATCGGGAGCGAAGCACTGCATGCTGTTTAGATCACGAGTCCTGACTCACGTACAATGCGAGCGATTTCACACGCCGTTGCGCACGAGTTGACGAACACAAATCATTCATGAAATATTGAACTTCGCTGAACTTTATATATTTTCCAGCAAATGTTTGGGCTGTGCTTTGAATAATTTCTTAAGTATTATTATGGTAAGGCTTGGTTTTATAAGTGGGATCACTAGTTTCAGAATGTTGTGTATGGGAAACTAAACAATTGGTTTTATGTAGTTTCATCCCATAGCATGACACAGTCCTTGGCAGGGCTGACACGACACAGAAACACAGCCGGCTGTGTTGTGTCAGCCCTGTGTTGATTTTTGTAAGGGCAGTTCGTACCGGCTACGTCGGTACGTAGCCGGTACGAACTGCCCTTAAATCAATGCAAATCATATAAATTAAAGAAAGTCAGTGAGCATTACGATCTTACCTGAAACCAGCGATCTTACCTGAAACCAGTCTAACTGAATCCCATTATTTTACATGGAGCAACTGCCTATTTGACCTCTACAACCCAGTTACTGGTAACACTACACCACTTGGTAAGACTGGTTGTCAGACTTTCGGACTTCTGCCAATTCGTAACGACTAAATTTAGAATAGCCGGGACCAACGGCTTAACATGCTTTCTGAAGCAAGGAGGCGTCTCCGTATGTAATAGACCGTCATCCATACACGAACTGACCTCGAGAAGCGTTGCTTAACCTGACAGTTCGACCGGTACGGATATTATTACTAAAACATCTCCTCTGAGAAAGGTACGGCATCAAAAATCTAAACACCATTATAGTCTGGCGAGACATTGACAGGTTGCTGCCCCAACCTCCCATCTACGAATCTCTAGCCTAAAACTTAATTTAATTGTCTAAATCAGGGTACCCAAGTCAGAGAATCAGCGAAGAGTGAAAACGAAGACACCCGGGTGGGCCGGTTCCCATCGCATCACGTTGGAATCCGTTGGATCCACCCGGCCGGGTAATTGGGGCCCGGCAGAGCGGATAAAAATTAACGGGCATTATCATATTCAAACCGAAAGGCTTAATTTAATAGAATGTATAGAACTTTCGGGACTGTTTATTTTGGTGATTAAAATGCGTGTGTATGAAATTATGGCGCTGAATTTACGGTCTGAGGTGTGCCGTAACTTTTGTTGGGTTACACGTATGTCCAGCAGTGAAATGGGGCTTTTTCTGGAAAGATGAAGTATGATTTTAGCATAACAATTGTTCATGTATGTACAGAGGCCAGCACATCAAGCTACTAGGGTAGCTTGATGTGCTGGCGTCTGTACAACTGATTTCACCTTACAATCTCAGGTCGTTGAAAACTGGCGCCAGGCACTAGTTGTTTGGCATTTTTACAGAACTGGATCTATTTGGCGCAGCCGTAAAACACGAATAAACTAATATTGTAAAGATTTGTATGTTTGTTTGTAATGGATAAACTTGAGTTTATCCATTACAAAATGGATAAATTCAAAAACTGCTAAACCGATATAAAAGAATCCCCTACAGAATTTAGATATTTAAATTATCAGCGAGTAACATACTCGTAGGCTATATTTAATATTGAAAACTACGCTTTAAATTGGGTATTGGAGTGGAGGCGCTTTGGAGGGAATGTTAAAGTTCAGAGGGAATAGTACAAACTTGAGTTGCTAGTAACATTTGTAATTTATTCACTTTTACTTTTTTAATTATTTATTATTGTGTGTCCGAGCAAGTGATAAATGCTTTTTCTACCCATAATCACACTTGTCATCAGTTCCTATAAATGCATATTTAGGTGACTATTGAAAAGCAGCGTTATGCAGTTGGACCCCCTGGCAGATCACCATGCTGAGTGGTACCCTTCTTGTCACAGACACCTAACCAACCTACGAAACCAACAGTGGGCAACTGCCCACTGTTGGTTTCGTGCTTCTACCTATAGTTTTTGTTTTATCTTTACCAACATAATTTAAGTATAATATTTTACTGACGGCCGATGTGGCGCAGCGGACGCAGGAGGTTGCGGATTCGATTCCCGTCTTGGCAAAAATGTTTGTGCGATCTACAAAAATTTGCTCTGTATAATAAAAAATATCTATCTATGTAAAGTATTGTATTAAGTCATCTAGTACCCATAACACAAGCTCTGCTTAGCTTGGGGCTAGATGATGCTGTGTGGATTGACCAGCATTATTTATTTATTATAACCATATTCATTAAAGATCTCTAGAACTAAATATGGTTTTTGTTTTTTTCTTTTTCGTCTCCATACCTGGGCTGAGATGACATAGTTAATGTAGTAATGGCAATCAAACTTTTATTCAAAAACATATATTCTGAAATCTCATATAGCAATTCCACATTTATGTCGTCTTTTTATGTTGCAATTGTATGTCTATTGTCAGCCACGCAGTAGCTGACTGGAGCAAAATGGCCTTCCTCGTTGCATTTTGTCATGATATTGTTTCTGGCTCCAATTACCACCTGCCTATCGCCTTTTCCCAACTATGTTGGGGGGTCGTATGGGGTTGGCTTACAGTTTAACCGGATGCAGCTAAATGTTTCTAGCTTAAATTAGAACGCATAAAATCTTTGCGGTACAATTATCCTATGTATACGGGATAGTGACGTCACACGCTTGCTCTCGGGCGGTTGCGTGCGCGCTGACGCTGCAAATTTGATCGCGCGGTTTTGGCTTAACGGATACGTTTAGTTATTGTTCTATAGGGTGCTCTGCAAATTAGCGGGGAGTTTTATTCATTATCTCTTTTCGGACGTGACTTGACTTTTTTGTTTATAAAATTTTAGTTGGTTGGTTGACAATTCTGATTTCAATTCGAAGTTGGCATTAGTAGTGTTTGTATAGATATTGGACATGCATCGATACTTTTACCTATACGTGTGTTTTTCAATTGTTTTTTCATGGTCTTTTTTCCCCTTCATAATAAAAGATAATCCACTGTTTTACTACAAATGGGAGAAACAAAGGAAGTTTTTACCTACTAACATTGAACACATACTCGTTCACGGATATAGCATAACTTTTTTTTTATTGTCCCTGTAGATTTCGAGTTTAATATAATTAACATCGAAATAACAGTTTTTTTTTCGTCCTTGTTTAAGAAAGATATGTACTACCGTAACAATAAGGTACCATTAAAAAAAATAAAAACTTTCGACAAACAATTCTTTATTTTTCCCACATTAAAAATAAAGACAAAAATGTGGCAAATGTTTAAACATTACGAGGGTGCTAAACATTGCACCCTCGTAAGAAGTTCATTAAGATGACTTAGACATTGTTGCTCCTTCTATTTCATGCGATATTTTTACATGACTAGTATATTTTCGCAACACTAACAAAACACTATCACCTAAGTAATTCAAAAAAAGAACACAAGCATCTGGCCACTTGCCGGCCAAGGTATTCCAACACCCGCTGTATAAGCCGCGGCGGTTCGCTGCGATTCGCGACCAAAGAACCGTGAAATTGCTTTATTCGCTCGATCCGATGAATAATTAATATTGTAACGTACGTCTAGCCTACGCGGCCCTAGATTGAACGGGATCGCATCTGCATATATAAACCCTGTGGGAAACCCAACATGCTATTGTAGATAATAAAAGGCGGAATCAACGATTTTAAAAACAAACTTATCATGGAATATTCGAAAAAGCAACTCTCTGCAATATCGTTACAAAAGCTTTCCCATACACACGATGCAAGCATAAAATATCATCTTGACACTTCTTAGAACCACGGTTACATGGATCAGTCAATAGATTTTGATTTTGCATCGTTCTCCGATTCAGTCTTGCACTTTACCCATAGTGAACATCAAGCCTGTATTTCCCGAAGGATTAGACAGAGGTTGCACACCCACATTTAGATTGTTATCTTTAAGTCCCAGGTAATAGGGGCGAGCTTATTGCCATCAACAGATCACAAATCCAGTTGTCGTGCTGCTACTGACAAAACTCCAGATGGAAAACCCAATAACACTTTGTCTGGTTTGGGAATTGAACTGACACTCATGTTCTGCAGTATCGCATGCAACCACTAGACCATCGATAACGCAACTATCCCAGATACCGTTAACGTTACGAAAGCCTTCAGATTCTTGAATTTCTTGAAACTACGGCTGCACAGTTCAGTCAATAGATTTTGGTTTTGCGTCGAAAGGCCATTTCGCACACAGATTACAAATATTGGAATTTCACCCAACTGTAAACCGTTTGCCGTCAGTCTTGCAATTTACCCATTAAAGTGGTAAAATAGGTAATTGATAATACTTTTGCTACATACTAATTTCAAGAAACGCCGCCGGGACGACCCAGAAGTACATACACTGACTTTATTGATGATGTTCTTCAGAATGTTCTGATGCGTAGTACTAGCAACCGGCGGTGTATGACCAGATGTATGAAAGTAAACAAACCAAAACGAGTATGTAAGAATCGTTGCAAGTACGTTCTGTAGTTTCAGCCTACAAGGTACCTAAAAGGCATAAATGTATTTATCCAATAAATGCAAGAAATAATAATGACTATATAGGCAAGCCCATTATTAGCTTCAGTCAATCATTGCCTTCAAGATCACACTGATCGGTTT
Source organism: Phlogophora meticulosa (assembly GCA_905147745.2). Classification (NCBI taxonomy): domain Eukaryota; kingdom Metazoa; phylum Arthropoda; class Insecta; order Lepidoptera; family Noctuidae; genus Phlogophora; species Phlogophora meticulosa. The sequence goes on from LR990521.1 coordinate 4,686,066, forward strand.
CCTCCCCTCTCGTTCCAATTTCAGTATACAATAGTGCAACCCATAATAATATAGGTACTTCCATGTAAGCCAGGTGATACTGGCCAGCGCCTCGGCACAGATTAATGACACAATATGTCACCGACTCCCGCGTATTATGGAGTTAATCTACCTTCGGCATGGATTGATGCGTCATTCGCTGCGAAATTAGTGTCGTCGTAATTGTTAATAATATCGATAAAAAAAATAATCGAGTACATCGATTTCATGGTCCGTTAATCGAGTGAGTCGGTGATTTATTCATGAGGTAAGGTTTGTGTAGTGTAATAATGTTTGGTGAACTTCCATAATAAATCAAATCAAATGATATATTATGGTTGATTCACAATTTCACAATTTTCACATTGGCTGTTTAGTACATTTTGATCAAGTGAGGCAAGCACATCAAGCTACCCCAATCTGTCAAACTGCTTTGATAATTTTACAACTTTATTACAAAAAAACAAGGTTAATTTTCAATTGAGAAAATTAACCAGTTTTGGGGTAGCTCTTAAAATATTAAGTGTGTGAATATAAAATATAAAATTATATACTACGACTATATGAGACTGATAATTAATTATATGTAAGTTATAATATGTTTTATGAAAATATGTGTAACCAATAAAAAAAAATATTAAAAAGAACTGTTTATAAAAATCTTCAATAAAATAAATAAATAAAAAATATGTTTGCAACAAACCACAGAAAATATATTAAGTAATAGATTTTAATATATTTTCTTGAGTTTTGGAAACATTACATAACATTGCCATTTATTTCTTCTGTATGATCAGAACTGGATATTGCCAAATGATCAACAGAAACAGCAATTAAAAACGATTCTAAAACATTCAAATTTTCTAATACAGTAATCAACAAAGGGTTATAGACGAATAAAATCCCGCAACAAATTAATAAGTCGTCGAGTGATACTGGCAGTGTACCGCCAAGTTCTCCCATTTGGCGCCTCTGATTGGCTCACTCTATATTTTAATTAATTCGTAGAAAACTCTTGTTTTGACTTGGTAACTGTTATGGGCGGCAGTGTTGTGGTTGGATTGATTAAATTGTATTGATTTTTTGGAATCTCGTAAGGATTACGTTGAACTAGAGGATACGTTCATGCGATTGTCACCGTTTTTATTCATTTAAATTTACAATTCATGGTTAACTCCCCAGGATACATTTCGTGAGGTAATGATTACAATTTCATTAAATGTTTGATCTTGGTGAAATCGCAATTTAATAAAAAGCATATGACGTCATCATCATCATCATCACCATCATCGTTTAAATCAAAAGACGTCCAAAGCTGGGCATAGACCTCCCCTAAAGAATTCCACAACCATCGGTCCTGTTTTGCCTTCATCCATCAGCTTCCTGCAATCTTAACCAGATTGACATCATGATCCTGATTATTTATGTCACCAAGGTGCAGGTCCTCTTCTGCAATCCTTACAAAGTTACAGTCGGTCGGTAAAAAAATCGAGTCCAAACAGTTGACTCCGATGCTAAAAGCCGCGATAACTCACAGAAGCCAATCTTTTTCAGGACACGTCTATTCAAATGGCATTTTTCCCGATTCAAAAATCTTCAAAGAGCCTATGAAAGTCAACTACCCTCTCTACTAATACTGTGGGCCGGGCGTGGCAAGGTGACAATATTATTCGAGCTAAAATTGGGGATTCGCCGCATTTATTAAAGAGAAAACCAGCAACAAAGGGATGATATTGAATTGTAAGGAACGGTGCGGGGATTAAAGATGTGGTGGATGAGGTATTTTTGGAAATAAGTCTCCCAAAAATAAAAGGAAAGGAAAGCAAAATTTGTTTCCGCCCGGGATCGAACCGGGGACCTTGTGCGTGTGAAGCACACGTGATAACCGCTACACTACGGAAACTGTAGAATGAATGACAAAATTTTCGATTAGTCTTTAATTAAGACTCATTTAAGTACGTACTTATTTATTATAATTTGAGTCTTAAATTAAAGGAAACTGGACAGAAAATTAAAAGCTTTGTAGTTGTTCTGACTATTTACGTATTGTTTGGTTACGCTTCTACTATGTAATCAAAGCTAAACCTACCTTACCGTTAGCGTTACGGTGACTCTTTCTTTTTGTCAGTGGTAATCTCCACAGTTATCCTTCACCCAGTGAGGGATCGAGTAGTGTGTCCAACTCTACCTGAGTGAAACCACACAGTGCTTTTCAATTACGTCTGGCCAGGGCGCTAGAAGACTGGTGCAGTTCGTCACGGTCCTCCGGTATCATCCCGTATGACTTCCATGCGGATCCCGTCACCCTATACGACCGTATACAACCTTAGTTCCTCTGGAGAGACGAGCATTGCACGACGGGCTGTCGTCAACAGGCCTGTGCATTTGTGAAGGACTCCTTAATTCTGTCACCCGCAGGCATACAGGACACCTTATGGCGAGTAATCATTAGCAGGTAAAACGGGTGTTGGCTTCCGGCCTATACGGCACTGGTACTTGCCGCACCTATGTCAGCTGAAACGTTAGGGCACCATGCCGTTTCTTCAGCCACTCTAACAAATGTTTTGCAAATTTATGTATCGAAATCTGGCTGTGATATCTGCTCAAAAACCACACAGTGAATAAACTTTCTTGTGAGGTACCATTTTAGCTACAAACCTTAAAACGTAAATACATTGTGTATTTAGTATACCTCATATCTACTCAAAACATAAAGATTACTTCTTCGCTTCGTGTGTGACCACGCCAGTTTCAAGGAAAAGGGCTAATAACCTCTTATTTCACCTACAAAGCCTTACAAATTTAACATTTTCTAGATTCGGTACACCTGATATCTCCTCATAAGCCACAGAGTATACTTCCACGCTCCATGTGTCAGATCACGCCAACTCCGAGGGTCGGGGCGGGTGACACGCACAAAGAACCGCCAACTTCTTTCATTGTAGATTAAATTCTTTGATTCCCCGCTCACCTAGTGAGCGTCCAGGGGGAGCGTGGCGAACGCGATGTGTAGCTGGAAACAAATGCATAGAAAAATAGCTTTTTAACTTTATTTAAAATTGTTGGTGATAGTCTCACCTAGAACTGCATGTTAAATATCTTGGAGACATCAGTAAGGCTTTGTACTTTACAGAAAAACCAGCACCTAATTACAGCGAGCATAATAAGTACTAGAGCGTTTTGTTTATACTTTTGTGCCATTAATTGTGATGTTTAATTACCGATACCTCGCAAATATTCCTTGGTTCTAAAACAGGCAGATTAGGGCAAAAATAATCACGAACTCACGATCCCAACTAAAATCATAATTACACCTTTTCCGCCATCTTGAAATCTCCCGTTTCCCGCTTCGCTCAGGCTGGGTGTTCGCCCTCATTAATATCTGATCTCCCGTCAGCAGCTTAATCTCAGTGGCCCTGGATTTAATACATATTTCATTTCGGTATTTCACGAAGCATTACCTTCATTCGTGCCAGTTGTTTGTTTGACAAATACCTGTTTATTACCTGAGGTCCTTTGCAAGAATGGATATTGTTTAAGTTTTATGTATTGTCTCTGATGAAATGTCAAGGTTCTTGTTTTGGCGAAGAAGAATTATTTGCTAGAATGCTTTCAAGGTTTAGGGCATGCATTTGTTGACAAGAAAGTTTCCAGGTGCTATTATTAGTAGTGTTATTATTTCATTCCTTAGAATTTTGTATAGGTACAGTAAGCCGAGAGAGATGGTTAAATCCTCAGCTGGCACGTCGTTGTATGAAATTTCAATAGAATGCGAGGTCAGCTTATACTGATTTGTTACCACTGACGTGAGGCGAAGGGATCATAGACAAAAAGTAGTGAAATATTGACTTTAAAAAAAAGTTTTTTTCTTTCCAATCCAATCTAGCAATGTTATCATGCCATATACACACCGATTTAAAAACAAAAAATAAAATAAACTTAATTTCGGATAAGCAACATCCATATGGATTAGTAAACAAAAAGATAACTTATACCTATGTTAGTAAAACGAATTATCTATTTACAAACAATGATATAGTTCGAAATAAATCTTCGATTTAAACCGATCCCTGAAGCCTTCAGTGAATCCTCGATTAGCGCATACAATATCATTCGAAAACAGCACCGGTTCCAAACACCGTCCATTTAACAAAACTTGTGTAGCTTTATCATCGGTAGTGTTAATTCGGGGGGCAGGGGCTGGTCGGGGGGAGGCAGGGGTGTCCTACGTAAGCTCGTAAACACAATTGTTGCGACTTTAAATCAAACAGTTCGCGGAGTCATTACGTACACGTGCTACTGGTACCTCGCTGGTGGTAGCAGCTCCATTGTGTCACGATACTTCACGATACGTTATCAGACAGGAGATTGGGTAACAAGGGAAGATGGGAGCCTATAATAGGCTTGTAATAAATTTTCGAGTATCAAGGTATTTTCGTCTACTACCCCCTAGAAAATTAATTAAATGTGAGTATTTCGGACCCGAGAGTCTTAAGTTCACAGTTCTCTTATCTTGGAACCCTCCATATTGATACTCAAAACTTTCCTTACCACGCGATTTTTTATTAAACCCCAAATTCATATAAAGTAGGTACATGTTGACCAAAAGGCACCTAAGATGATTACCTGCCATAGTTTACTCGATGCCAATGATTGCCAATACATAACACGGTGTACAATTCTGTAATTAAAAACTTCTGCACCTTCTAAGCACAACAAGAGCGCCTCGACTCAACATTGAAAACGCGCCCCAAGAATAATGAAAGTACAAGTGAATGGACACGCAAGTGTAGTAATTATCCGCGCCAACTTTGTTGTTCCTCTTAATTTATCGCCAGTGTATCATACTCCCTCCGATGGCGGCAACTTCTGCAGAGATGCTAAACAGATACACGGACAACTTTCGCTTTGTTTTGTCTCAAATTATATGTAACAAACGTATTGTTGAAGTTTTTGAATGAAGTGTGTAGCGTTTCGAGTGGATGAAATGCGAAGTGTCATGATGGCTGTAAGGAGGATTTATATGTTTGTAGTTAGCATGCTGTTATTGTTTATGGAGATGTAAAATGCGATCAGTGTTAGTTTAGGTCTAAAAGTCTAATAAAACCTGTTTTGAGACTGGTTTATTTTGAAAGAGGGAAAGATAAACATTTACTTAAACACGAACGAATGAAGTAAAAAAAGTAAAAGACTTGCGTGAGCCTAAAGAGATTCCCATCACAGTATATCCATGAAAAGAAAAAATATTACCAGCCTGGTACTTTTCCCCTGCAGGGCAGAGGCCATCATACAAAGAAGGCATGAGCATAAATCACCACGCTTGTTCAAGTTGGGTTGGCGATTTCAGACATTCAGGTTTCCTCACGATGTTCTCAAAGATAAATATAAAAAGAAACCAGCAGCCAATAATGATGGTATTATAAACATAGTGATTGAAAAACAAAAGCCCTTTGTCATTGTATTCTTAAATAGTTCTTTATTTATTTATTCTTCAACAAATTTACATTACTGTCGAGCAGTGGTTTTAACAATAAATGCAGGACAACATTAAATAATCATATTAAAGTTTTACAAGTACACATTGGTCATTATTAGTCATAAATAATATTGAAATAAAAACTTAATGTCAATGTCATAAAATGTAGAAGAAACCATAGCTATTTTCCCAAACTGAGCACCACGCTCCAGTGACTCCAGTATCAAATCGCGCCAGTGTATTCGGCTCACCAAGAAAATCATAACACAGAAACGACAAACCTGGTGCAAAAATATCTCTGAAAATTTTCCTTGGCTCCTAACTCGAGCAGGCGAGCATAGCCGAGCGCGCCCGAGCGGCCGCTCGCAAATCGTGCTCAATGTAGCATCACAAACGCGTCGCCGTCACGCCTCCTAACTATTTGATGTCGCCCGCAATGGATAGTGCCCTACGGCTAATTACGAGTATGTTGTCTATGTTGCGGAGTGTGTGAGTTAAACATTTTGTTGTTATGAAAGTTTGTACATCGAGTTTGTTGAAAAAAGTTTCTAATTTTTCTTTATGATAATTTTCTCTTCTTCTATTCTTATTTTAGGTTCAGCTAGTAAGAGCGAAAAAGAAAACCGGATAAGGAAAAACTCGGAACACATTCTTAGGTCTTATTTTACAGTATTCTCAGATTTATTATAACTCTTTTATAAGTTTTCAGTATGCAGTCCCTTTCGTTGTAGAATAAAATAAGGTCCATCATTCTTTTATTTCGTTGTTGATCCATCAAACAAATAATATTCTTGAAAATAATATATTTCTACTATTTGCGTTAAAGTCGACATGGAGCGGAGACAAACAAGCCCTCACTATGATCGGAAACATGACACAATCGCAAATTGTTTATACCGACAATTCAACCTTTAAATCGGTGATATAAAGGTCATTTTTCATTGATCCAACTTCAAAAAATGTATTGCATTTGGCGTGACATACACAGATAACTTTTCAGGACGTGAAGACGTTATGCCATTGTGATAAGGGTGGGTTTCAGTTGTTTACACCGCTGTTGTGTTGGTAGAGAAAGCAGCGGGGTTCCGCATAAGCTGCACTGGACACCAATGGATTTATCGTTGGAGGTTTAGACAAGAAAAGCAGCTTTGTCTTTGAGACAAACGGACGCCAGCTACTGGTGTCACGGAGGGGGCGATAAGAAATAAATAAAGATATTGATTCTCACAAATAGTAAAGGGATGTCATAAATCGGAGAATCTTTTGTTCATTCAAAGGGAGTTTTCCTCTCGAAACTAGGAGGAAAATGACGAATTTAAGTACGTATCTAAGTACTTATTAATGGTCATTGGCAACTGTCGTATTAAATAATAAAATTATATCAGAACAAGGATATTCGCGGCCATCCACCAACCTTTACATTTCCGTACAATTAACCTTTACGAATTCACAAAACAAACGAGGAACAACTCTCGGGTCATGGAAATAACAAAATCGAAAGGTCAATACGTCCCTTGACAGCTAAAGCGTGTTATTTAATAACAAAAATCAATATAACATAGTTTGGACAGACACAAACACGATTACCAGGGGCCGGCAATCAAAGGGAGATGGACAATGTCGAGTTGGCAATAATAAAATTATTATGAATTACCAATGCAAATAAATGGACTGAAGGTTTGGTGGCAAAGATTTGAATAGTTCCGCAGTGGTGGCAGAAGTTTCAAGAGGTAAGGCGCTAGGTTTTCTATTTTCCCTCTTTTTTTTGCCAAAGAATCAGCATTGCCATTCAACGTGGCAATGCTGCCAGCCTTCTGGGCACTTTTTCCGTTGACAACGATGCGGATGAGTTTTTTGATGCCCTATGATTATTTATTTTATTTTATTTCTTCATATATTAATAATTGTATAATTTTAATGAAATAAAAGGCAATTTTTCCCTCTTATTTTTATAAGCCTGGGTTAGAAACATGCTACAGAGCCATCCTATGCATCGGAGCCAAGTGTCAATTTACTTCTTAAAACCATAGTGAACTTGGTTGGTTCGCGTACCCGATGAGCACAGAATAGGAAGAAAGGAAAAATATTCTATTGTCACAGACGACGTGCATATTATAAGACGTAAAAAGGTAATTAATGCCGATAATTTTATTTATTTATTTATTTATCCATTTATTTCAGGCATCAAGGATAATGATAGCATTAGTAAATATTTTATTTCTGAAATTATGTTAGTAAAGACAAAGCATAAACTAAGAGTAAATAAAAATAAATAAAGCATAGGTTCGGTACTATCTAGTTGAAAATGAATATTATTCTTGTTGACATGTTAAAGTGTTTGTCAAAACCTATTTACAGAAATAAATATCATTTATTATTTATAACTTATTCAAGTGGGGTATCCTATACATGGGGTGTGGCTGGGGTGGGATAGGATCTTTTCACATTAAAATCATGAAAAAACTGGAATATCTCGTAAATGAAAATATTACAGGTAAAATAAAACGATTTCTTTAACGCAGGCACACTTTTATAATCCGTGAAAGCCCTCTACGGACCAACTTTGTTTTGCGATCGTTAAAAAATATAAGTCTAATTTGAAAATGGAAATATATTTTTCCTATCCAGGTCCGGATGCCTCGGTCGGGGAGTCCGACTCTGTTTTTCCCGGGTTTTTTTCAAGTAATGAAGGTTCTATAAGTCAGAAATACTTTCAAATTGTCGCATCTACAACTTATTCTAGCCAGTTATACGTCACAGGAGCGAAACGAGCAGTTGGGCGGCCGTGTCCGGCCGTGATTGCCTGTGTGCTCATCCAATAAGACTGGGCCCTTCACGGCTTATCACTCCCGCACTCCACCAGACACCCTCCCGTCAATATTTGACTTGCTTGCTGTATTCAAGATTAAGTTAGTAATGAATGGCTTAAGTTGTAACGATTTTGATAGTTACTTACCAAGTTGGCCCTTTTTATGGAGATGTATTTGGGACTCATAAATAGTAATTAAAGGTTCAAATTTGCACCCACACGCAGTTAGTGCAGGACGTTTTGGGGGTGTTGTTATAAGTTTGTTACTTAGTACTTCGTTCTAGCTATAATTTTCATATGGTTACAAAAGTTTGGAAACATTTGGAATTTGTTACACATGTGTATGCCACAAAACATTGGCCCTGAAACATATGGGAGCTATTTCTGTTTTTGGTGAGTAATTCCTAGAGGACCATCAGCATGCGTTAGCCCCATGCCTTAACTACTAAACTTTGAAAATTTTCTTAATAAATCATAATTATATTTTTTTGTTTTTTTTTTTTTTTTTAACTTTGCCCCTCTAGGAACTGATGCTGTGTCGTGGGTGCGTTTGCAAACATTTAAACTTACATACACAAACACCCAGACCCGGAACAACTACCTGTAGGCCATATGAATATTTGCTTCATGCGGGAATCGAACGCACGACCCGCGCCGCAGCAGCCAATCGCTCAGCCACTGCGCCAACCTTACCGTCATTATTTATTATTACTGATATGAGCTGAACGCAGGTCAGGCCACGCTTGCCGAAGTCGGTAGACCATCCATTACATGCCGAGAACTCCGTACCTCGGAAGGTACGTTCAACATTTTTTTATGGCTGTCATTAGAGCTGTAGATCTTTGACAGTCGTAGTGGGTAGTCAGAAGTCCAAAAGTCTGATACCCTGCAGTGCTATTCTGTAAACTCCCCATGCAAATGAAGGTCTGGTGAAGGTAAAGTGACCTGTAATACTAAGACTAGGGATGGGATCAACACGCTCACTTCACCTAACTTTTCACGGAGAGATTTTTACAAAACAACCGGCTGTCTCACTATCGTATTACCCAGTAACTGTGCAATCGTTCCATGTAAAATACTGGTACTCAGTTGCATTCGGTTACACTCGACACAGACCCAAAAATAGTTGGGAAAAAGCTAGGCAGCTGCTGATGAGATATGGAAAGGATACAAGTACACTAAATCCCAGAAAACCTCCCAGCAACTACCGACAGTATCAACCAAAATTAACAGCCCCAAGTCCCATCTAGTTAGGATATTTTAGACCAAATCACAAACAGACACCAGTCCTGTTTGCCTTGGCTCCTGAGCACAACCGACAGAAAGTTGACAACACAAGTTTTTCCTAATGAAGTCACTTGGCAAGACTGTTTCGGCATTGCTGCAATTTTTGGTTTCCGCGGCGTACGACAACGTTCGTGACTTGAATAGCTGATGGATTAACGCCGCTTGAACAAGTCTCTTTGTGTTGGTTGGTCTTTATTGTTGTCGTAAGATGTCGCTTAACATCGTAGATCATGTCAACTCATCACACGATTCCCAGCGTTCTCAAATATTGTTTTTTATATTATATAAGACTAGCTGACCCAGCAAACGTTGTTTTGCAATATAGAGGTTGGTGATAGAAGGGTGAAAATTAGAAGTTGTATGTAATTTTATATGTTGTATCATAAAAAATTAAAAACAATAAAAACGTCTAAAACATAAAAATTAGGGGTGGACCATCCTTAACATTTAAGGGGATGAAAAATAGATGTTGTCTGATTCGCAGACCTAACCGATATGCACACAAAATTTCACGAAAATCGGTAAGCCATTTCAGAGGAGTTTAATTACAAACACCGTGACACGAGAATTTTTATATATTAGATTTGAATTCCATATAGTCGCTTGATGTAAAATACGGGTATTCAATAGCATCCGGTTAGACTGGAAGCCGACCTCAACATAGTTGGGAAAAGGCTAGGCAGATGATAGTCGGCTGACACATGACAGAACCTAGTAACTAGCTTTGTATCGAAATTTTCCAGTGGACCGCAAAAAATGGGATAAGAATCAAGTAATCCAAGAAAAATAATAGAAAGAGTACTAAAAAATAAGAATCAATATTGTTCAACATAAAAATAGACGTTACAGAATGTAATTTATAATAGCACAAATATGGTAAATATCTTTGTCATGACTATCATATTTTAAGATAATGTATTACTGACATAATGTTGAAGATACAAGAATTTAATTAATATACTATTAATATTTTTACGTGTTCCATCAAAGATAATTTGGTCCTACTTTTACTGTCACAATTAGGCACGTGTAATGTACAACATCTCATTATGAAATATTAAACAATCATGTCAGGAAGATACTAGATTGTGTAAAAAGTTATTATGCTCTTCTCCAAAGACCAATAAATGAGAACGTGAAAAGGACCAAATTCAAAAAATCACACGATGAAATTAAAATGTTTGTGCTCGTCTCAAAAGACCAATAAATGGGAACATGCATAAAGGACCAAATTCAAACACACGATTAAATTAAAACCCTTAAGAAACCAATATCACCTATCATCTTCCGTGTTCGATTGTTCTCGAACAATCTAGACGGGATCAAGTAGCGTTGACATGTAAACACAAAAGTTTTGAAACGATTCTCATCTATCGTCGCGCCCGGGGCCTCATTGAGTTCCTTCGCAACTTTCTCCAAGTGTAATCAAAGGATAAAACCTTCTGTAGCCAGAGTCAAGTGGCTGCATAAAGGGGAAAATTCACTTACTCCTATAGCGGACGCGGCTCCAAACATTGGGATGGTGATACAGTCTCGGTACAGACGGGGAGTTTGATGCTGGTTTGGTAAGAAAGAAAATGTAGCTAGTCAACTGGGACCTGATAGACAGATGTAATTTACAGTTATATAGTTTGTATATTATTATAAGCCACCAACAAAAAAATTTAATAATATCTAATTGCTAATCTAGACAGTTAACCAACTGGTCACTCGTTAGTTTTTAAGACTACATTTTAATAATACATAAATACTTCGTTGACTTGAAGCTGATTAAAAATGTATTTTTTTAAGAGTCTGTACCAAAAACATAAACAGCAGTTATTCTGATAAAAAACTCCCCGTGACAACTTCGGTGAAGTTTTCCTGGGAAGATTTTCACAGAATTGGCTTGCGAACAGTTAACCAAAATAATGGAACACTAAAACGCAAACACAATCAGTGCCAATTTTCAAGAAGTAGCAAGAATAACTGAAATATATAATAAGCTAATTCGGGACATCGCCAAGCTATTGGTCGACTTCACACGATCAGAGTGCTGGCCTTTTTTGGCCAAAGAATCAGCATTGCCATTCAACGAGGTAATCCTGCCAGCCTTTTGGGCAATTTTCCCGTTGACAGAACATGCGGCTGAATTTTTCAATGCCCTGTGATTTTTTTTTTTTCTTTTCATGTACATAATAGTTTATAAACAGCTAATTTTGGTGGTAATCTCCACATGTATAGATGAATAATTTATTTGTAACACTCGAATCAAACACACGACAGTAAACGCGAATACAGCCCTTTATATAAAGCCATAGTTGGTTCAGCGAGCGAATTTGCATCGGAATGGCTGATTACAGAGTCATACCATAGGCAGTAGCTTGGACCTAGCTTTAGCCAGGTACCACCGAATGGGTTTCAGACAACTAGATTTTAAACTTGCCGTGAATGTCCTGCTTTATATACGGAATTATGTGTTTGGTTTGCGGTTGTAAATATATGGGAAGTTTCTTGCTCGTTTGCTTCGAAAAAGGATAACCGACCTTAAGGAATAGTGTTATTTATGTACAATAGTTTTTTCTAGAATACAGCAGAATAGAATGTAAATATTTGTTGTTACAGGTGGTTATAAATTATGATCAAAATTATAAAAAAGACTGTAATATACCTTAAAGGTGTAATAATAAGATTGAATTAAAAATAATAAAATGTGTACAAGAAAGAAGGACCAGTGGTCGGAAACGCTACTGCTGTGCAATGCGGTCCTGAAGTCGATTCCCGGGAATTTCTCAGCAGCAGTCCCCGAGTCTGTATTTGTGCCCTTAAACGTAACTAGTTTAAAAGACGTTTAGAAATAAACTATCTAGATACGAGAAAGTATGATCAGTAATACAAGGCTGAAGATAGTAAAATAAAATATATTATTTATTTATGGCTCAAATAGTTAACAAAGTAACTGAGTGACCATATTAACTAAACTCTTTTTATTATTCTTTTATGAATTTTCAAGGATCTCTTTAACCTTCGTTTTCACTAACCCTAAGAGACACCTATTGCCTTAATATTATTGGATGGTTAGATTTCAATAGTTGGCACTGAGCCGAGCGTTTAAAAACCAAGAGTCTTTCATTTAAGTGTCGCCTAGCCTATTGCTATTGATAACGGGCATAAGACTCATAATGATTAATACAAGCGATCCTGTAGGCATTAATACATTCAAAGGTTACTGAGGTTCCCCTAAAATTATTGAATGATGAATTGGTTTTCTATCACTTTTTAGATAGTATTGCCAATAATAATTTATCCCAAGAAAAAACTTGACATTGAAGTAAAAAAAACACGTTATCCCAGATATTCTATCTTCTATATATATTTATTTATAACCTGAAAATATAAAAAAAATACATTCGAGACCATAACAACCCCTTTTATTGGTTGTATGTCTAACGGTACAGCTCAGAAAACTTATTTTTACTATATTCTAATTTTGCTCAGAAAATTTTAAATAAATTTTGAATATGGGTGTCACCATTTTCAAAATTCATTTTTTTACATAGTCCGTGTTTGAAACACACAAAAGTGTATAATTCATAAGTAGTGTGTACATCAACTTAATTGGCCCATGAGATTTGGCAGTGACAGACGGACAGACAAACACACGAGTGATCCTATAAGGACTCCGCTCTTTTATTCGGACGTACGAAAGCCTACAACAATAATAGAACCAGACCATACTCTGAAACTTACTTACAATGTAGCGATTAAACTCACGCCACTAGTAACAAAAGGAATTTAAATACTATTTCTTAACAAAAACAGAAACCACAATACTAAAGATAAGATCAAAGAAATAACTTGCTTAATTATTTCTAAGTAATAACTAAACTTGTACCGGAAGGTAAAGCTGGTCTCCGTAAGGTAAATGCGTTCATTTGCATCGGGAAAAGTTTTTCACGGTAACTTGAACTTTAATTAAAAACAGAATTAAGTGTATAGGATCAAGCGGATATTTACAATCAGGGACAAAAGTATTGGCACAGTTAAACTTGGTACTACTTATCCTTTGTTTCAAGGTTTTCCGGTCCTCGACCACACGGTTCGGTCCTACCGCTGTTCTGTCTGATTACACTCGGAGCTTCTAAAAACTGCGAAAAGTCCAGCAATTTTTTATGACAGAGTCCTGACAAAAAAACAGACAGTTATAGACTACAGCCTACGATTGTCGGTTCATGGTGAACCATGATACCGTTACGTTACGTCATAGTTATAATAATCAGACGGCTACAAAATATGGGCAAGTCTTTTTGGAAGTAAAATTAACTCACAAAACTCAAAAGAAAAATTCAAATTCTAGATTTTTTCTTGTCGTTTATTATTTGTCCAAATACTAATGTCCGCCAGTGTACATTCGCGTGTGAGTGTACCGGTATCCTTGGAGGCGCATTTTATCAGCCGCAACCAGCCGTTGTACTCCCCAAGGAATGAAGTCAAAGCAAGAACGAACTGATCATTTATGTTGCTTCATTTAGTTGGTAATTATTTTGTAACTTAGTGTAAGGGTATTAAAAAATATACCTCACCAAAAAATTTAATAGGATAAGTATTTTGGGAATTTAAGAATAGGCTGAAAAAAGAAAGCTTTTCGCACATTAACTAACTAGATAAAGTATTTAATTACTGTTTAAGGATCCAATAAAAAAAACCACTGCGTTGCCCCACTCTCTTATTATTATTTTTGCTCCCAAGTCCATTTCTAAAGGTTCAATATAATATATGTACTTATAAACTATTCACTGCCTATAAAAATAGCGATAAAGGTACCTTTTACAGCCGTTTTTTCTGTAAATTACATTTTCTATTATATCCTTAGGCTAACCTTTTATGCCCCTTAGCTTGCACGGCCGTTGGGTCATCCGTCTTTGTTAGTGTGCTACCTAAGATAGATGACGCTATTGGCTAGGCATATCAAAGGCTACACACACGTATATTGACATAGAAGCATGGACCCAAAGTTTAGTATCTGTATGGGACATTTATGGTCATTCAGAGACCTGAATCTGAGGATAGTTGAGAAGCTCGTGGCTCAATAATGACAGCCACACAGGTGGATCTAAAGTTAAGCTTATAGGTGGCCCATTAAAATCCTCCGTTCCACGAAAAGCACGTTAAGCAGTTGGTCCCAGCTGTCATTTCTAGATCTTCATAGTCTTTACGGATAGTCAGAAGTCTGAGTCTTATAACTATTCTAACCAAAGGGTTTGGGTGGAAGGCAGATAGTTGTTAGCTTCATATAAAATACTGGTATTCAGATGAATTCTGCTAAACTTGAACTCGACTGCAGTTTAGTTGGGAAAACGTGATTCTCAAGCTGATAATTAATTACTTTATCTGCAAAATAGTAGTAGATTATAACTACGCCTAATGAAACTATGCTTAGTAATCGTCTACTGCGCAACAGTAACTGACTGCTCATCAACATAAAACAATCTATCACTTCGTCAAGTAACTGAGACGGTACTCCAGTTTGCGTCCCACAACAAACTTAGCAGGGTTACCTGATAACACTGAACTTTAATGGCCGCCGTGTTTATCACTGGCCCGGGCTAACGGCAGCTAAACCGCCCTTCAAACATTTTATGGCGTCCTCACGTCCACGAAAAAAAACTCCCATCAGCTCCTGGCAAAATTACATCTCACTTCAAATAGTGCTCGTAAAATTTACGCCAATTTAGATTCCCTTTACTCGGAGAAAGTCGTTTTTACAAAACGTTGTCGTATAATAAGTCGGTAAAACGTGTGTTTTACGAGGCTAGACAGACCCTCTGTTGTCTGCGTGTCTGTCACTAGATTGTCTGCCGAGAGCTGCAGATGAGATGGCAGATGGAATGTGGGGGTAGTTTCTATTATGTGGAGCTTACGTGTAACTGGGCTATTTGGAGGAATTGAGTTTGTTCGAATGCACGAACGTGATTGCATGGTTTTTTGAGTAGAAGATGCGGAAAGCTTAAAAACGCATAAGCAGTGGTATTTTATTTAGGTTAACAACATTGTGCCATAATACTTAGAGTAAATGTATCATAAAAAACTCGAAGACAAACTAACTAAAATCCTTACCTAGGGTTGAGTTTATAGGGGATTTATAGTTCGAACCCAAAGTTCAGGCGCAGAAATGTCCCAGACAACTCCCCGCCACTCAATATTCCATCAGCTTGGAACGACAACAAGCAACTGATACTGCTATCTCATTCCGAACGGAACTAGCGCCACTCCCACCGAAGCGACGCACGCCACACGCGTCGTCAATCAGAAACATCGTAATCCGGCAATAGAACGAAAACAATTGCCACACACACACCTACCCGCCAAATTACATTTCCAATTCATGAAGGCTGTTATCCAACTTTTTCCCTTTCTTCATCCCTTACCCAAACCCACCCCACAGTTTTCACCTCGCGATCTTTTTCTATGAATAATTTTTCGGAGGAGCTTGTTGACTTAATTTTATATCGGTATCCTTCTTTTTTAATGTGGGCCTAAACCGATAAAAGTGTTTAGTACCGCGAATTGGTCGCGGATTAAACGGTGTTATTACATCTTGCTTGTAACTTATCTTTTTTTAGGGTTATGGTGGTGCTCTGCAAATTGGGTTGGGTTACCCGTTATCGTAACAGCCCGTTCCTTTACTTTAATTGGCGAACATGGGCCACCTAATAGAACTGTCACGAGAGAATATTGCTATTGTGATCATACTTGTTTACCGGGTTGATTTTTGCAGTAGTAGTACAAGATCTTTTCTGCCTAAAGACACAGTCACTTCAACTTCTGCTTAGTTTTCACTCAACTATGTAGAATGCAGCAGGAGTAATCGCTATTTGTCCTCCAAAATCTAGATACTGGGTAGTATGTACTTTCTGGTCAGACTTTCGGGCTCTTGACTAACCGCAACGACTGTCAGAAATCTACAAATGACAGCCGGAATAACCAAGCAACCCTTATGAGACGACTAAAAAGTAATCATATACTTATGAGGACGAAGTATCGTAGCCACAGACAATTACCACTCTACTGCGATTTCTCATTCGACAAACGATCTCAGTTTTAATTTAAATAATCAATATTATTAATATGATGTTTTCTGTATACTAAAATATATTTTTGTTCGTAATTTTCGTTAGTGGAAGTCGAGGGTTTGGCAACCCTCGAGGGGACCCAAGCATAAAGCTGACGCGTGGATGTTTTGCTTTCAATATTATAGTTCTGTGTTTGTACTACTACTAGCTGCAATACTGAAGACACCACCTCTATTCTACATCAATTAAAGACGAGCCCGCAATTAACTAATACAAAACCTAATCACAAACAATAGTAAATTAATTAATTAATCCAAAATATGCCAGAAGCAAGTTAAGCGCATCAATTATGATCCCGCACGTTAAGTAGGAGTTAAGCTGAAGCCGATAGGTTCGGTTAATAGCCAAACTTTTGGACGCAAGAGCCTTGACAAACGACGCCGCGCCGTAGATAACTAACTTTTAGTTGTATATTGTTTTATTCTCGTTTCATAGTAATTTTAGCTAATTATGGTAGGTATTAGTTTTAAGGGCTTTTGGAGCTTTTAAGGGATCTGAAGTTAAATGGATGTAGGTGTTTGTCACTCAGTAGCTTACATTATTTTATAGTCTAAAAGTCACTTATTTTGAACTCTGTGTAACATACAAAAATAGCTTTTTGACTTGTAATAAAGAAGAATAACTGACTTCAAAAAACGAAGATACACTTTAGTTTGGGAAGTCTTTGTTTTTAGCTTTGGTTCATTTGTTTTATTTTACTTTTTTTAATAAAAATAATTTTTCTTATTTCATTCAACCCTAAAAGCATTCCTAACTTAATTTTTAGGCAACAAAAATGAGTGTTATGTTTTCAGGGTTCCTATTATACATGTGTAGGTAGGTCCTTTTTTTAAGATGGTACAAACGAAAGATACAATTTTTTTTTTAAGATATTTTTGTAACTCTGCTAAGATAGCTAAAAAGTTACTACCTAAGCAGGCATAGAGTTTACGATCCATTTTCTCATTCTCTATCTTATAATATGGTAACTTAGTAGAGAGAAAAAACTAGAGTATATTACGTCTTTTAGGAGACTCTAGAAGGACATACACTGACCTTATCGGTGATGTTCTTCAGAACGGTCAGGTGCACATCACTCGCAACTGGCGTGCGTATCTGACCAGATTTATGGACGTAAGCGAAGCAAAAATAGTACGTAAGCATCAGTGAAATTCTGTCATTTCTGCCTTCCCCCATTAAAAAATTCAAGACTTTTTGTATGGATGTACAAAAATTTTGCTACGCATAATTAAGGTTTCAGTTGTTGAGCCATAGGATCCATGTATATGTACCTTACATAAACATATTTTCGGGAAAATCTATTCCGTATTTTAGGCAGTTTCTCAAAAGATTTTTCCTAGCAATTTCCACTAATAGTATCAGAAAAGCGTGTAGGCAAAATATTTCCACAGCACAAGCATGTCGATACAGGCCGGCCAACCGGGTAAGCCTTCTGAATTTTCCAACCAATTACGTAGGAGCCTCGTTTGCTACGTAACCGGTACACTTGAGATTTGCTCTCTGTGCACACAGCGCGGCTTATGGAATAACTCTTAGAGTTATTTAAGAAAATGTTTTAGTTCATTCCTGCATACAATATACCTACGTAATATTCTGCTTTTTTGCCTAAATTGCAGTAAACGGTTCACATAACAGATATAACATCACGCTTGTATACCCCAAAGGGTTAGGCAGAGACTTACCAAGCAATAGTACCTACATTTTGCCAATTATGTTTAAGTCTTATTGACGGCACGGTTGGCGCAGTGGCTAAGCGATCGGCTACTGCGCCGCGTGTCGTGGGTTCGATTCCCGCACGGAACAAATATTTGTATGGCCTACAGTTAGTTGTTCCGGGTCTGGCTGTTTGTGTATGTGACTATCAATGTTTGTAAACGCACCCACGACACAGGAGAAATTCCTAGTGTGGGGCACCGTTTTTTTTAAAGAAAAAAAAAAAAAATATTAAAGAAATAGGGAGCGAGTCCATTGCCATCAACTGGGCACAAATCCAGAGTCCGGACTGCTACTGAAATTCCAGATGGAAAAACCCAATGGACAATCCGGTCAAAATGTTATTAGGCAAGAAATGTGGCTGTAATCCTGCGGGGATAACAGGCGTGATGTTATGATATATCTAATACCTTTAAACGAGCAATTCTTGTATATATATATAATATGTATTTACATAATCTAAATCTCGGAAAGGGCTCCAACGATTTTCATGAAATTTTGTATGCAGGGTGTATCATTTTTAGAAACGTCGTTTTGTAGCAAAGCTCGTACGTCCAGGTACTTATCACAAAGTTAGGAAGTTACTGATTCAATGTCGAATTTAACAAGACTCATTCGTCCATATCTTAATGATGCAGCACTAAAGCACTTTCCAAACTACTCTTTACAGAAGTTCGTTTCATATGTACAGTCTGACATGAATCCTGACTATATTTTCTACACTCCCGGTCAGAAACTCCAATTGTCCAACCAGCACAGAATAAAATGTGACAATGTTGGTAAAATAAACAAGTGACAAGCCGCTATGTTTGAACAGGCCGAACAAACAGCTAGAGTCACTCTTGACATGTTGCGAGCTGCGCAAGGTACGCTATTTTATCCATATATCAGTTACGTCTCATATTTTTAACCGGATTTCCTAAAAAAAATCTAGAGTTTTAGAACGTACCTAATAAAGTAAAGTATTTCTGAAGGCATATTATATGTATGTTCTAAGAGTCACATAGACGAGACCTTAGTATAGTATGGTTTGAGGGACAAGACAAAGTGACACACAATATCAGCGATAACTAATATCTAACTATACTCGATATGGCCCAAAGAATTAATATTGCCTTCCAACGTGGCAATGTTGCCAGTTGTTTCCAGATGACAGCGATGCGGAGGAGTACTTTGACGCCTGAGGGTCTTGGTCAGCTTTTTATTTTAATTTGTTTTTGTAGATATATATATATTGTAAATAGTTAGCTTTTGCATTAAAATCGTATATATGTTCATTTTAAATTTGATATAACTAAGTAACTATACTCAAAAACTTCAGGGCTGGCATACATAGTGCTACCGAAATGTCACGTGGTATTTTGAACATCGCACCATTGGTTGACAGACCTCACATCGTAGATAATGTCCCAGGCTGGATCAGCTGAGATTTCCGTAATAAGACATTTTTCACGAGTCTAAAGAACAATATCCAGCTAGGTTTGTTATGTAATTTAACGGACCGAACCGATGAGATGGAGAGGATTTTGTGGTGTCGTGATGTCACTTCAGTCGGTGCAAAAATTTTGGGACAAGCCCGCCACACAATTCCCAAACCACTGCAACTCCTGAAAACCAGAATCAACAATGGCGACCAACAGAAAAGCGTCGAGACAATGAAACCCGACGAGTCCCGGAGAAATGATTCAACTGTCTCGGATCCCGCAACGAAATTAATCAAGGAAAAGAACAGCTATGACAAGGGCATCAGATGACACCGTACGTGTTTAATTGTTAGATTAATATACAGAGGCTAGCTCATCAAGCTACCTCAATGTGTCAAATTTCTTTGATAGGTTTTCAACTTTATAACAAAAAAATAAGGTTCATGTTCAATTGGGAAAATCTGACAATTTCAGGTAACTAAACTGCCGCATGCCGTATCCTATACGAACTAAATTGTCCTTGCGAAAAACGACCCGACGACGATTGCTGACGGCTTACTGTAAAACTGGATACTGCTCGACGGCAGTATCTTCACAACCAGTTTCTCATACCTCTAACACGATACGAATTCATTACTTGGCCTTCACAAGTCTTTCTACACAACAGTCGATGCTCTTCACAAATACACGTTACGTGGAATCTAGAATCTGTGGGAATACCATAGAATATCGATGTTCGCTGTAAATAGAACCTTCGTCGGCCTGACCCCTGTGAACCAAAGTTCAGCGTGTAGGTACTTGTAGATCAGGATACCTTTCTTAGAAATTGGTGGGATGTACACGTCAAGGGTGGCTATCGTACTATAATATATAGTATCGTACTGTGTTTTACTCGATAGTAGTATTTAATGTTGATATTGATAACCTGCGTCATCCGTCGACTCCTGGGCAAAGGCCTCTCTTCATGACTTCCAGTTGCTTTGATCTAAGGCTAACGTGGTTGTTTCTGATTTATGGTTTTAATAATGTAAACTATAGAAAAAAATATAGTACGGAAAATATTATTGTACCTATGTATCCATCGCTCATTTAACTGTCGCGCTTTTTAAACACTACACGTAATTATAAAAAAACGTTAATTTATCTCTAAACTGCTTAGATTCTTATAATTATTTGTAAAATAATAGCAGTTAGGTGGCCAAAGCGACGAGTAATAATGAATATTTACACATGGTTTTTTTTATTAAAAAACGTGCACTAGCTTTTTCCTGAATTTCTCAAAAGTTGGCAACCCTATAGACATCCCACATACGTATAGGGACGTATTAGGTACAGGGAGTCTTATGTACAAGCTCTAAAATTTAATGTTAAACTGTTTCAATTTACATCTTTGTGTGAAACAGAATGGAGATATTATCTAAAAATTATGGTCAGTTTATTCACCATGTAAATCATTAGTAGGTATTTTTATGTTACTATTTTCAGTCGCCAAAAGTGTGTCGTCAGTGCCGTCAGACTTACGCGAAGCTTAAACGGTGCCAAACACCAAAGAATCTATGACCCATTTCTGTTTTCTCATCAAACCTTTTCCACGAGTATACGACCTCCTTCACTCATAACAAAAAAAAACAAAGGCACAATGAACATAACAAAAAACAACAACAAAAAAAAAGTGTAATTATTAAAACAACTCACTATAGCAATCCGAAACACGAAACAATTGAACATTAATTAGCTGAATTAAAATAAGCTTTCACGGTGTTACTGAGGCAGCTGTTAAATGAACTGTGGACTTTTAATCCGGCAATCGTATTTACCGGTCGACGTTTAATCGCCATACTGGATTACAAATTAAAATCGCCGAGTTGGTCACAATTGTCGTTCAGTGTTTGTGTACTGGACACTGGGCATTTTGTACATACTTGTTTATTATTTCAAATTGATTGCAATTACTTTTTTTTACGAGGTTATGGGTTCAAACCTGGGCAAGTACCAATGTGAGTTTTTCAATTCAAATGTACTTTCTAAGTTTATCTTGGACATCACTGACATCGGTGAAGGAAAACATCGTGAAGAAACATGGACTTATATAATTAATATAAGTCTGGAAACGCCAACCTGTCTTGAGCAAGCGTGGTGATTAATGCTCGTGCCTTCTCTGTATGAGAAAAGGCCTTTGCCCTGCAGTGGGACAGTAATAGGCTGGTACTGGTTCTGGAACTTTTTTTATATGGTTTCGGTTTAAAGCAATTTATTTCTCATAAGAACATACAGTCCGGTTATAATGAGATACAAAGTAATGAAACACGATATTTGAGTACAATACAACTTTCCTCCAGAGTATTAGCAGTTATAATGCACAGACATGTTTCAATAGTTTCTGTTTAAATGTATTCGCGTTATCACACTCTGTAATATCGTCCGGCAATCCATTGGAAAGATATACTCCTTCAAATAATATGGTCTTTCTACCGCAATTAGTGCGTACGCTAATGACTTCAAGTTTTTTTTTATATCTATTTCTCAGGTTATGTGACACTGTTTTTTTTCTTTAGTTGTTTGTTAGTTTGTATTGAGTTTGAAGTTATGTTTTTGATAAGAATGCAGGCTTTCAGGTTGAAAACCCAGTTTTACTGGTACTCCAGTAATAAAAAAGTCTATTTCTCTTGAAGGCAGATGCAGCGTTTTTTAAGTTGATTTTCTTTAGCGACACGTAGTACATACAACGCTAGACTATGCGGTATTTTTACGCCTACCTACTATTTTAATACTGTCGTCACTTGGCATCATAAGGGCTTGTTTAATCCCGGATGATGTCGCGTAATCAGCTGTTTTCTCAGCTTCGACGAGCCACTTTTTGTTCCAAAATTTTGTTTGCCGAAGCAAACAAAATTTTAACAAAATATTATTTATTTATTGGTTACATCAATACAGCTACCATTACATTTTCCCAATTCAATAGTGTAGTAAATAATGAATAGAATTGAAATACAAAACAATCTACAACATAAAGGTTTACAAATAACATAAAATATGCTATGTTGTAAACATGTATTGTTGTTATCATTATTGACAATATTGACATCGGACTTTATTTTATACAATTCGCGTTCCGTATAGGCTAATTTTGTTTCGTTACACAATGATTTTATGCTTCTCCAAAAAAAAGATGGCCGTTACTCGCTCGCTGTCCATGATTGCAAATTTATTTGCAACCTTATTGACAAAATCTGAGCAATAGTTCGCATAAGTCACGTTTAACATTGGCAAAGACTTTTCAATAGATTTGGATATTTGAAGCCGCTTGGACCTGTCATCGTTGTTAGTCATCATCTTATTGCAAAGTACTAACACACAAATAAATTAAAGAAAACAAACTAGAAAGTAGCAATAAACGAACGATACAATTATTTACATCAGGCTTATACCACCAGTACCAGAAAGTTGTAACTACTTACTATGATTTGGTAAATAAATAAATAAGACAGGAAAACTTTTCTAAACAACTACCTGCTTAATTATGTATCCTGTTTAATGTTTTTTGGGTATTAACTCCAACCAATAACAAGTTTAAAATAATACTTAGTAATACGGAGTAATACCCAATAACACGAAAATAAATCAACGTAAACACGTAATAGACTCGCAAAAAAGCAAAAAAGGCAGCAAAAAACACGCTGTAAATACCTTAAAATCCTAAAAACACTTAAGTACTTCAGCCGATGAACATTTAGCACTGAACAAAAGACGATCCATCTCAATTCTAAATTAGGTATTCAACGCAAAAACGTGATCTGTTCGCGTTAATTCCGAAATCCTCTTAGCAATTAGCGGGTTAGAAATAAGGCCGGGATATCACAGGTGCGTCGAACAAGACGGCAAGGTATCGCCGCCGTTCGGAATAAAACCATTACATGGCTGGCTGGGCCCCGTACATTATCTGTACTTTGTTGCGTTTTCACGGGACTTAAACCCCGGGGATGGACGAATAAAAAAATGTGAGCTTTGATGCAGTCGAGAAGTTTTATATTTGCAATTTAAATAAGTATGATGCAGATATCTCTTTACATTAAGGCACGTAATAAGAAAATTATGTAGTATACTACAACTATAGTAACGGTACTACAGTTATTATTCCTACCTTTATTCTGCTTAAGTGTGCATTGACAACTTTTGTATTTTGAAACTCTATCATGCTGCTATTTTCTGCAGGTAACAACTTAACAATGGCTGCAGGGTCTGGCAGGCACTGGTCTATCTTATAATACATGCATATAATAAATAACAAATAATAATACCAGCCTGTTACTGTCCCACTGTAGGGCAATTGTCTATTCTCATACAGAGAAGGCGCAAGGGTTTATATATATTTAATACATGCTCAAGGCGGGTTGGTATATACATATTATGCCGCAGGATAATTGGTGAAATCGTTATTATTGTTCAAAAATCTTGATATTAGCTCCCATAATTATGAAAATATTTTTTCTTTAATGACGAAACCATTAATTCTGCACAGACTTGCAGAGTTGCATTGGTTTAATAACCAATAATAAATACTCATGATAAATAACTTATTAATTATGAAAAATATTTAATCAAGAATATAATAAAATGGAATAGACTCTTTATTGTACACCACAAAAACTTACAAATAATGACTTTAAGAGCTACATAGGAAGATTTAAGGAGATTTCTTGCCGATTGGTCACACTTCGCGTGATCAGAGGGCAGGCTCCTTCATTGGCCAAATAATAATTGCCATCCAACGTAGCAGTGTTGCCAGTCTTCCGGGCACGTTTCCGAATAACAGCGACGCCTAAGAGTTCTTGGTTTTATTTAGTAGTTTTACGCCTCGGTTGACTTTTATTTTTTTTTTCGTTTTCGTATATAAGTTTAAAGTTAGTGTATAGTCCTCCCTTTTTTATTTAATTATGGTTCTCTGTACATTTTTTATTTTATTACTTCTAAATATTTAATCACATATGTATATGTTTTTAATTAGTCTCAGTATAATTAGTTTGTTGTAAATGTATTAGGTAATGTGATGTATATTTATATGTAAAATAAAAAATAAAATAAAATATTTGATAGTTTTCGAAAATCTGGTCCAAATTTCATTTGTTTATAACCTAAATAAACATATAACACCTATATATCGCCGTACACACAAGAATGCCTCACAAAACTTCTTCCTTAAACACAGATAGGTAACTCAACAAAAAAAGCTGACCAAAACTTCCTAACACATAATAAATTCGCAAACTTAAAACATATTCAAATGAAACCCGCTGAAACACACATAAAACGTGTCGAAATCTTTAGGGTCACATCCGTGAGGATACCGCTGGGATCGAAAATATCGTCGTTGACATTAGCATATGAATTCTGAGAGAGTAATAAAGGAATAATATGCAAATAAAGCTGAGTGTAGAATGCCGGCGGGCAATAAAACGCGTGTTGTGTTCCGCTTATGATTATCGTGTGTTCACATAAATCTAGACCTCACTTTTATTGGCGCGTGGGGTGCAATGACGAAGCTCAATGTGTAACTTCATTGTTACTGTTTTACATTTGCTGGTTTCAATGGCTGGGATGAAAGAATTAGCTTCTGCCATTAACTGAATGTTTTATTTGCTCATTATTGTTGGAGTTTCAAGAGTCGAGCTTAACATAAAGATATATGATGACGTAGCACTGTTGTTTAGTCAAAGAAATGGGTTACTCATTCTCTTTTTGCGGCAGTTTCTTGAGATTCGATTTCTAAAGATTTTTTTGAATAGCTTAGTTTACTGAACCCTACACTACGCTCGATCCTGCACTACCAATCTGGTACTTCCGATTTCGTTCGTGTTGCTTAATCCTTACTAGCAAATTTCGCTTCAGCAAGACGATATGCCATGGCGTCAGCAAGGTTTTCGCAGTCAAAAAAATAATTTGAAAACAGCGGATCCAGAACAGCCACCACCTTCTGTTATGCATTGTCAAGAGCAGTAAGCACAGCCTATGTTCGGGCGGCACGAAGCTATATTCCCGATTTACATCTTCCGAAGCACTCCTCAATTCCTAATTATACGGAGTACTTATTTTTGCAACCAATACATCACTCTCCGCGTAAGCGTGACTCTAATTATGTATGGAATTGAAATGTGGGTGCTCCACAGTCTGCGACTGAGGAACGAAGACGCGATCACTCAGCATTAGATAGAAATGATGATTTTCTCATAACATTTTACTGTTTTAAGTAAAAACAACATCAATAAAAATGAGTAAAATTTTGACACTCGAGTGTACAGAATCACGTATTGAGCAGGTAACAGTTTGTTCATCAATGGCCTTTCTATCTTGTATAGAATACAAAAATCACTCATTCCAAAATGAAAATGTTACCACCAATTAAAAATCACCCTATCCATTCCGATAAAGTTACACTCCATTCTAACACAGCCACCTACCGTTTAACTTCGTCCGCTTATTTAAAAGTACTCGTACTGGTGCTAGTATTAGGTCTTTACCTATGAAATTGCCGTTCTGCAGTACTGGCCATTTCAAATCAAAATATTTTTTGTTTGGCTAAGAATTCTAATTTCAAATTAATTTTATTTTAAAAACATGGATTTTTTTTTCCAAAAGTAGTCATTTGTTTATTGATTAGTGTTACATTTTCATCGCATTTAAATCTTTTTCGTCATCATGGATACGTTAAAAATTCGAGTAATTATGGAATATGAGTACCGTCGTGGCAGCAACGCGGCACAAGCGGCACGCAACATCAACGACGTTTACGGAGCTAACACTACAAACCAACGCACTACCTGTTATTGGTTTGCTCGCTTCCGTTCTGGAAATTTCGACCTGAAAAATGAACCTCGCGGTCGTCCGAAGACTTTGGTCGACAATGACGAATTAAAGGCGATTGTGGAAGTTGATGATACACAATCTACGGCTGAATTAGCAGCAGCTTTCGACGTTAGCGTCAAAACAATATTGGTCCATTTGCGTCAAATTGGCAAGGTAAAAAAGCTTGACAAATGGGTGCCCCACGAACTCAATGATCGCCAGCGCGAAGTACGCGTCGAGACGTGCCTTGCACTGCTCAACAGACACACAAATGAAGGAATTTTGAACCGCATTGTTACCTGCGATGAAAAATGGATTCTGTTTGATAACCGCAAGCGCTCAGCAAGTTGGTTGGATCCTGGTTCAGCACCTAAACAATGCCCTAAACGAAAACTTACCCCAAGAAAAGTGATGGTCACTGTTTGGTGGTCTAGCGCCGGTGTGATTCAACACAGCTTCTTACCAAACGGGGTGAGCATTACTGCAGATGTGTACTGTGAAGAATTGAACACAATGATGGAGAAGCTGGCACATCTCCAACCAGCATTGGTCAATCGCTCGTCTCCGCTGCTCCTGCACGACAACGCGCGACCTCATACTGCACAGCAGACGGTCTCCAAGTTGCAAGAACTGGGGTTGGAAGCTCTCCGTCATCCGCCCTACTCACCAGACCTTGCGCCTACAGACTACTACTTTTTCCAGAATTTGGATAACTTCTTGGCGGGAAAAAAATTCAATACCCGAGAGGCAGTACAAAATGCCTTTGAAGAATTTGTTGCCTCCCGTCCAGCTGATTTCTTTAAGAAGGGCATCAATAAACTGCCACTGCGTTGGCAAAGATGCATTGATTGCATGGGTGATTACTTCGATTAATACAAATAAAAAATACATGAAAAAAAATCATTTAAATTTTTTCATACAAAACGGCAATTTCATAGGTAAAGACCTATTATATAGCGGGTGTTGGTGCGTGAAATTGGGCAGCGCCGGGCGAAGCCGCCTCATAACACATAGCTGACACGTAATGATGAATCACATAATAACTACATACTGTATTGATGGGCATAAACACTACCAAGTAGAGCCTGCAATGTCAGTGTATCTTTATTACGATGTTTGGTGTACGCCCGTACACAGGATCAGGCAGTTGTGACGGAAGCCACAGGAAGAAAGAGAAGTTTTTTTTTTTTAAAGAATAACATTATAATTATTTGAGACACGCCCGTACAGGAAATATAAACTACACAAACTTAAACTAACAAATATCAAAGTACAATATAAGTATAATAATACCAGCCTGTTACTGTCCCACTGCAGGGCAAAGGCGTCTTCCATACAGAGAAGGGGGACATAAA
The DNA here is from genome assembly GCA_905147745.2 of Phlogophora meticulosa. Taxonomy (NCBI): domain Eukaryota; kingdom Metazoa; phylum Arthropoda; class Insecta; order Lepidoptera; family Noctuidae; genus Phlogophora; species Phlogophora meticulosa. Next base: position 4,714,100 of record LR990521.1, read on the forward strand.
AAAAAACAAATTAAAACAATAATACAAAAAGACCTGTGGAAGACCAAAATACTCCAATCTCAGCATAATGCTGCGATTTTTATAAAAAATACCCCAGAGCTGTTATTCTGATAGAGGCCGATTTGATGCCATGGAAATAGCCCTCTAGGCCCTTTTTATAAGGAACAGCTTAAACGAGGCTGTTTGAAGTTATATTATAACTCTGGTTGAAACAAACTGTCCTTATAATTGTATTAACGAAACCAACTTAAGTTTAAAGAACTTAATTCTCAAAAGACAAAGAAAAAAAAACTTAAGTTACGTTGGCTCAAATATTTCCGTAAGACATCGTTAAAAACACGTAGCTTATAAAAAAGGGTTTAACATGAACGAAAATTTTCTCGCCAATCGTCTCAGTTGGGAACTTGGTTCGTTTGCATATTTATTACTTTTTTAATTTTTATCGCCGATGACAGATATCAAGTTTCGTGCTAACTAATTAAAATAAGTTCCTATTGCTAGTCAGTTCAGGGAATAAACGTAAGGATTGTAAAGGTACCTCAATTTAATTTCCGTCTCTACATACGATACAGGTCACCATAGTTTGAGAGGCAGGGTTCCTAATAAACCAGCTGTATATACCACCATGATGTACCAACTACATATCAGGCCTCCGCTCAAATAGTGTTACAACTCAAAAAAAAAAAAATCGTACTATTCGTTTCAGATAACTTCAAAATCTTATCTATCTCAGACAAAATAATTTAATCTCCCGAAATAAAAAAGTTCATCATCATCTACCTAGCCTTTTCCCGATAATGATTGAGTCGACTTCCATAGAGTTTCACATAGAGCGACTGCCTATCTGACCTCCACAACGCAGATATTTGGCCACACGGTATCCCTTGGTAAGACTGGTTGTCAGACTTTTGGGTTTCTGACTACCTGTAACGACTGTCAAAGATCTACAAATGTCAGCCGGGACCAACGGCTTAACGTGCTTTTCAAGGCACGGAGGAGTCTCTATATATAATGAACGGTCACCCATCCACTGAGCTCGGCAAGCGTAGCTTAACCATAATTCGACCCGTGCGGCTGTTTTTATTGGGTCTACCCTTTATAGCAGAACTTTTTATGTCATAATATTAATTAGCATAACAGTGCATAGCATAAACTTCATTTCGCAGAAAATCGTTCGGCATACACTCATTTATAATACATTAAAAACGCATAATTTTGTAAGTCAGAATCATCTTTAGGCATAAATTTCATATCCATAAAAATTAAACAGTAGAACCATCATATTGCAGAAAGTTCACTGTCAGAATCGTCTTTTGGCATAATTTTGTAAGTCAGAATCATCTTTAGGCATAAATTTCATATCCATAATAATTAAAAAGTAGAACCATCATATAAGCTTGTTTGTTCCGTGCGGGGATCGAACCCACAACACGCGGCGCAGCAGCCGATGGCTCAACCACTGCGCCAACCGTGTCGTCAAATAATATTAAAATATATTTTGCTTGCATGCTTGCTTGCAAGCAAGCATGCAGCATGTAAGCAAGCATGCAGCATGCAAGCAAGCATGCAGCATGCAGGCAAGCATGCAACATGCAAGCAAGCAAGCAAGCAGCATGCAGCAGGCAGGGTTTCTGTGAGGGAACCCGTTTTTATTAGATCACGAACTCCTCAAAAAAAAATCCTAATACAAAGCAAGCTTATACTACACATTTTAATACTGTGCCAATAAAGCATTTATTTATTAATTGCATTTTTTTGTAGATTATTAGTACATTTCCGTACGTCACAGTATTTAGGTGACCACTTAAAATCAGCGCTGTGCTGTTACTGCTGAGTGCTGAGTGGTATCCTTCTTGCCACAGTCACGACGTACAACTGCCACAACATCTTCTTTTAACTTCACTAACATAATTTAACCGGTTCCTGACCACTTGTCATCCCGTTATGACACCATCAACGTCAAACTGACATAAGTGTACGTACTGTATTAAACTTCCCCTCTTTTTCGGCGGGGGTCAAAAATATTTACCAAAATTAATAAATTAAAAAATCATTGCTTTATGCTTTTCTTTCTTACAATACGCAGGTATGTCCTCTGTGGCAAATTATCATTATTTCTTTCTTTCTTTTATATATAAGAACTAAAATTTAACTGAAACAAATACAAATCCTACTGCCATTGTTTACTTAGGACCTTAGTAGCAATCATTCACGTCCTTATCTCCTCGAACTAATTCCCTAACAAGGTAATCTTCATCAAAGTCTTAAAGAGTTCCGCCCTGAACTCCTGACTTACCCTTTTAAATTGCAAGCGTGAGCATATTAGTCTTGATTTCGTGCCGTGCGGATAAGGTGCTTCATTTGTCTTTTGGCTCTTAACTGGTATTTACAGTTTACGAGCCACTGATACGAGCTGGGAATTTGCAGACTATGTATGTGTATTGGGATTTGGGTTTTGAACGAAATAAGTAAAACTTTAGTTGGATTGAATATATTGGAATTAAAATAAAGTTATCATCGTTATTGTTGCTGTGGAGAGGGGAACTGGGAATTATGTTTGTTCCAACTCCTGCGCTGTTCCTTTTTGATTAATTTCGTTGCGGGATCCAAAACAAGTGAATCGTTTCTTGAGGACTCATAACGGTTTTTTCTGGCTTTTCTGTTGTAGCATGGTGTGCTTGTAAATAGGCACGTAAGTTTGCCGCTCTGAAGTACATATGATCAAATGACTGCGCCTGTTTATAGTAAAACAGTAGCATGGAAATTCGCATCAGAAAACCTGGTTTCAAAGCGGCAAAATTACGTGACGCGAAATATAAACGATAATTAAGTGTAGAAGTCCGGAGATCATTGATTATAGAATTTAAAAAAAATGGGAAACACCAGTAAAAAATACGACAAAAACTAACAAATATGTAAGTAAAAGGAGGAGGAGGATAATGCTGCGACATTCAAAAAAAGAACACAAAAAAGAGGGCCTCTCATTGTTTAACTCCGTGGCAGCTCATCATCAAAATCTTATCACAAACGGCGTGTGATAACAAGGCATGGTACAAAAATATCCTACCGGCATCAATTTGAAATAAGAAAACAGATAACCAAAATAGATCTCAAGCCATTCCTCACAGTATATTGAGGCAGTATATAGAATCACTTGAGACGGTACGTCGGTTCGATTACCGAGTAGGTTTGCATACGGTCAGCCGAGGAGTGCGGGCCTCCGGGTGACTCCGGCACTCGTGGACTAATGCATTTGTGATTGCATAGCCATTGTCGGGTAATATGCCAATTTTCAACTATCAACTTAAACTTCGCACTTGCTCGGTAGTCTATGTAATAGGAGAATGGTAGATGTGTGTTTTATTGGTAGTACATTTTGCTAGAGAGTGGAAACGCTGAGTGGGGACGCCTTGGAAAGATATGCACTGTCTTTATTCAAGATGTTCTTCAGCAGGGTCACATGAGTAGTACTTGCAACCGGCGTGCGCGTATGGCCTGATCTAGACGCCAGCACATCTAGTTATCCCAAACTGTTAAATTTTCCCTATTGGACATGAATCTTATTCTTTTGTTATAAAGTTGAAAAACTAGCAAAGAAATTTCACAGATTGGGGTAGTTTGATGTGCTAGCCTGTGTGCGTAAGTGTTGACGCAGGTGGTGTTTTGTAGTTTCCTGCCTACCCCCATGGAAAAGGGGGGGTTATGTATGGATGTATGTATGTAGGTACATTTATTATTAGGTATTATAAATTATTCTATGGTTTTTGCTAAAACTGAAAGTAAACTGAGTAAGTTGTTGATTTAGCTACATATTGTTTCTGGCAAATTCCGGCTTTGTATGTGTGTCAAATGGGAAACTAGTGGGGACTCGTTGAAACGTGTAAGATACCCGTGAACTCCCGCCTAACCACATTCAAGCGTGACAAACACACTTCATACGAAACCAACTTACAAGTCTGCTCACCCTATCGCTTTAAAAACCCGTACACTCAAACACAAGCAATTCCAAGCAACAGTCTGTTAATACGGTATAAATTGTCAATTTGTTCCCCCAGACGCCGCGCCCCCCGCCCCCGCCCCGCGCCCCCGCCTCGCGGCATTATTTCCTGATATACAGCTAATTCGCGAAGACATTTCTTTAAAAAGTTGCAGAACCCATAAACGAGATAATCAGAAGTTTTGGCTTGTAAGCCCGGCTTGTTATCGCATTGTGGGCTCTCTAATCAAGTTCTAACGAGGTGGTTTACAGAGTGGGAGGCTTACAGACTGTCTGTTTGATTCAATAGTTGGATCAAACGGAGAGATAAATATTAAGTTGTGAATTTGTGATGTTATAGTTAATTTTATGATAGGAGCTACAATTCTACAGTTTACCTACATTAACTCGTTGTTCTAATAGTCGGAAGCACTACCGCTGAGCAACACGTCCTGAGCTTCATCCCCGGGTCGGGAAAAGTGTTTTTGGGTTTTTCCATCTGGGATTTATCAGTAGCAGCCGAGGTGTGGGCGCACTAACGGTACTCTTTAGCCCTTGAGGAATGTAGACACAATTTTAGTATGTACCGATATTTGAGAAACAGGTATGGTAATGTTATACTTACCCACACGGATTTAAAGCGCTGAACTTCAAGCGCATATGCGCAAACTTATCCCCACTACTGCGGCCAGCGCTCAAGATCCGCACCGGAACTTATACCAATGTTTCTGCGCCTTTTTGGCTGAAATGCACGCATTACTTTATAAATACCACACTCTTTTTTTTCTCTATTCATCTCTTACCACTTTACCACCTTCAACTTAATAGTGAAATACGTCACTATTAAGTTGTCAAAGAAACAATAGGACCTACATACAAATACCTACAAACATGGTAGGTACTCGTACCTTTTCCTTCAGTGTAGCTTTTCATTTCTCGCCCATTGCGTTCTCAAAACTTCCTTGTCATTATTTCCTAGGGGAGCTGTCGGGTTCCTTATTATGCAAATAAGACGTGTTTTCATTTAACACGTCATTTCGTGATAACAGCGCCACTTGAGTTTTTCATATATGCACCCTTCTTTTCTGTATAAAGCCCTATTCTTAATTGCAGCTCTTTGAATCTGTATGTAATTGGCTTTTATATCTACTACATATTGTTGTGTTGTATGTAGCTAGCATTTTTTACTAAGTTCAATCAAACTAATAACAGCAATCATAATCATATCTGCCAAGCGTTTCTCCAACTATGATGGTATCGGTCCCCAGTCTAGCCAGGTGCAGGCGTCTACCAGCATTTTACATGGATGCCAGCCTGAGCCGACATAGTAAGTAACACAATACGTTACCCTTAGTAAGACTGGCTGTCAGATTTACGGTCTTTTGACAGCCAAAGATCTACGAATTGCACCCAGGACCGACTAACGTTTTTTCTGAGGCACAAAGGGGTTTTTGGCTAGTGGTGGATGGTCACCCATCAATAGACCGAGCTCGGCAAGAGTAGCGTATCATTCGATAGATACGTGCCGCTGTTTTTATATAATGATAATAATAATAAATCATTTTATTGTCAGGCAACTGAGGCCCATAGATAAAATACATAAAATAAAGTTATACATTAATAAACTAATACATATCAAAAACATAATTAAAAACTAATTGACACGTAAAGTCGGCCACCCGGCCACGGTATATAACCACAGGTGCTTCAAAACCCCCTAGAAACCTATCAAAACCTATCTACACATATTGAACGTTTATTCGTATAAAAATACACAAACACTTTACATAGTGTTACATTCAAGTCCCTCAATTCATCCCAAGAATATATACACCGACATCTACTTACCAAAATTAACTGGTACAATATAGCCGTCTGCCTCGTGTGCTCGCTCCCTTACAATATCGCTGGCGTAATCAAGTCTTGAAGGAGAATAATATGAATCATCTACCGTAAGGGCGGTTTGATATCTTGGCACGGAATGTACCACGGTTTAAATTGTCCCCGCGTCACTCAGACGTAGGATAAAGTTAGAACCTTAGTTTAGAATTTATTTATGTACTTTATTTGTCAGTCTTTATTACTTTGCTTGATACAGATTAAGATATACGGTTTATTTGAGGTTGAAACATAAATATGTTAGACTTGTTTTATACTTTTTTAATCAAAATTTCGGTTGCCATTTTGAATCACAATCAATTCAAACTAATAAACAAACAAAATGATTTGAGGTCGTGGTAAAATAACAAGGGTTCGATCGAAGGTTAAGCTACGCTTGCCGAGATCAGTCCGTGGATGGGTGACCGTTCGTAACATATCGACACTTGTCAGTGCCTCGGAAAGCACGTTAAGTTGTGGTAAAAGCTGCCATTTGTAGATATTTGACAGGTGTAGCAAGAAGCTCGAAAGTCGGACAACCAGTCTTACTAAGGGGTATCATGTTGCCCAGTAACTGGGTTCTGGAGGTCAGATAGGTAGTCGCTCGATGTAAAATATTGGTTCATTAATTCAGCTGCAGCATCCGGTTAGATTGAAAACCAACCCCAACATAGTTGGGAAAAGTCTAGGCTGAAAAGAAAAGAAAACCACGTCGTCTGATAGTTTCTTGAATGTAGTGTGTGGTGAGACTGTTTTGTGAACGGTAGAGTGACCTCAATGTTGAATACTATAAAACATTATAAAATACCAGTCGTTTCATCATGGTACCACACAAATACAGCACAACCCCTTACACTAACAAACAATAAAGACCTTAGAACCCTCTCAATGGAAAGCACTCTAATAGCAAAGACACCGGATAGATTCACCGATAAAAATGCTAAATCCTCTTGCAATGAAATTGCGTATTGGGGCTCAGACAGGGTGTAATCTGCCTACGGTACCCGAATGCTCCCAAGGGTACCGTGGAGCTGCACTCGCCACCATAGATTAGATGCACCTTTCTGTAAAGTTTGCCAATCTTGAATATTTTTTGGATTATATGTCTGTGCTTTACCCAATCTTTTTTTTTATTAACACTCTTATATCTGGAACTGCTAGTGGGATCTGAAAAAGTAGTTTTGCATTTCACAGCCCAATTCTTGACGAAGGTTTGAGGCTATTGAACATCACGCTACGAACCTTTAGAGTTGGTGAAACGTCGTGGAGTCGTGTATATAATATGCCATGTCGAATTTAAGATAGGATTTGGGTTTGAAGAGCTTTATCGTATCGTTGACGTTGTGTTATTGTACGTCTAGACGCCAGCACATCAACCTTCCCCAAAATGTCAAATTTTTCCAGTTGAAAAAGAACCTTATAATTTTAGTGATATAGTTGAAAACCTATCAAAGAAATTTGACATATTGGGGTAGCTTGACGTGCTGGCGTCTGTACTTACAAACGAGCAATGCCTGGTGTGAATGCTCATGTCGCGCAAAAATGTTAACCAACCAGTAACCTCTCTGACTACCCAATCTGTGGTATTGTCATACCACACACCTGTTTAGAGTTCGGTTCTAACTGCAGAGAATATCGTACTGATATACTGGTATTTTGCTTCCAAGAATGTTTTAAGAAACCAATTTCACTATAATGATTTCAGATAAGTTCATGCTCATTTTGTTAGTTTCAATTTAAAATAGCAAACCACCTAAAACTAAAATGATTTATACAATCAAGAGAGTAACTACCCACAGCATAATATTGCGGGTGAGTAAAAATCCGGTCTGCCTGCACAGGCGTACCATACTCTCTGGTCGGCACATGGAATCGCGCCAGAACTAAATGAAATTGAAATTAGCTTTCTCTCCCTAGAGCCACTCGCGGAATTTTCCAAAATAAAAGCGTATTATATTTTAAAATACGATTCTAGTCGCTCTCGTAAATGGAAAAGTCACGAGAACTTAGAGCTTAGTTTTTCGATACGGTATAAAGTTGCAACGTTTTATGTTAAAGTTTTTTTTTCATTTTACAAGTGCAGTCTATGTGCCTATCAAGAATGCTTGACGTTACAACTGCTTGCATTACAACAATCCGAAAGGTTTCATATCCATATCTTGATAGCAAGATATATGAAACCTGTTTGTAATTGCAAAATTAAGTGTTTTATTTTATTTATTTAAATTAAATTGTTTTTCTTTTTTTTTCTAGTTAATTTTAAGTAGGATTTGTGTTTCGAACTCAAAGAGATATCGAACATCAAAAAGTGATTCGCATTTCAAAATCGAGTTGGTCGATTATTTTCCACGCTCATTTAATTTAATACCGAAACACAGAAACGATAGTGAACAAATAATGTGGATACAGTGAACAAACAGAAAAAAAATAGTCTGTCACTAGCTCAAACATCAATCACAGTACACAATATTCAATTAATGAATATTTTATTTATTAAATGATATCCCCAATTTTATTTATTCAAGTTAGGGCTGCACCAACCAATAGTTTGGTCACGTCGCTAATATTACTTTTTCCTAATAATTTTAATTAGTTTTACAAAATGGAAGTACGCTAGATTTGCTTGTTTCTAGCTATCCCTAACCACTCTCTGTAAATCAATTATTAGAGGAATATCGTGTGAAGCGTTAATAAAATACGTATTGTAGAGGCTTACGGGGACATGTTTGAATACGCCGCTCAAAATTCAGAGGCGCATATTTGATGAGCCTGTGTGGGAACAATGACAAGCCGCGCGTACTGCAAGTACTACGCCACTACGCCACTACGCCCGGTGTATAGTGTGAAATATATTAAATTGTTACGTTCCAAATAATTTACCTGGGTGTCGGTAAATCGAAAGCGCTTTTCAATTTATTGGTGAAATAAAGAAATAAAAAGCGATACTTCTAACACACAGATCAAAAGTTGCCTATCTCCTAACTAAAGTAATAAAGTCATATAAAAGAAAAACAAAAATTTACCCATGTAGTGTTCTTTATTAAATAGTTGCTAATTCATAAAAAAATTAATAAATCACTGCCATCGGTGAAGGAAAACATCGTGAGGAAACCTGGACTTAATATAAGCCTGACATCGCTAACCCGTCTTGAGCTTCAGCAAGCGTGGTGATTAATGCTCGTGCCATCTCTGTATGAGAAGAGGCCTTTGCCCTGCAGTGAGACAGTAACAGGTTAGTATTATTATTATATACATATTATATATTATTATTTATTTATTTATTGAATTATCTTTATTAAAACCACTGCTTAACTCTGTCTTAATGCAATTTCTTTTATGAACTAAGATAACGCCTAAGGGGTGATGCCTAAACAAAACAAAGACATACATAGTACAAACCTTTAAATATCGATCCTTTTAAAAGATATTGATATATTGATACATGATTTACACTTTCTTGAAAATTTAGATCAAGAATTCAGTTACACTGCGAAGTCTTCAGTAGACACTTCAGCTGGTATTTGTAAAGGTAGACCATACGGAGGTGTCGCTATACTATGGCGAAAAAGTGCTTTTAATAACGTGTCGGTAGTAAAAAGTGACAATAATAGGATCTGTGCAATAAAAGTAGTGGTTGATAATTGATGTTTTATGGTTATAAACCTGTATATGCCAACGGACTGTAGTGAGAACTTGTTAAACTTTACGGAGTGTCTCAGTGAAATGTACTCAATGATACAAAGTAATATTATTGAATCAGCGTTTGTATTAGGGGACTTCAACGCGCATCGAGGTGAGTCATTCTGTAATGAATTACTTAGTTTTTGCAACGAACAACAATTAGTGTGCGCGGACATCGATTATCTCGGCGTGTTGTCGCCTACTTATACATTTATTGGTGACTCACATGGGTGCAAGCGTTGGTTAGACCACTGTCTTGTTACACAGTCGGCGGCGAAATCTGTAGTTAACATTGAGGTGATTTATGATTATTTTTGGTCAGATCACTTTCCATTGAAACTGGAGTGTGACATTAATATTATTAGGGTAAAAACATTTGCTAAAAATTTATATAATGGTATACGTTGGGGCGAAAGAAGCCTTGAAGAAATAAATAAATACTTGTTGCTGTGTAACAATAAACTAAAGAACTTAGACTTTCCTATGAATTTTAGACTTTGTGCGGATAAATATTGTGATAAGCCTGACCATAAAGTTTTGTTGGATGATATGTATAGCAAAATTGTATGTATATTAAGTGAAGCTGCTAGTAGCAGTAGGACCTCAAGGGGCATTATAGAAAAAAATAAAGGAATTAAGGGCTGGAACAAACATGTGAAAGAAGCGCACACTCAGGCAAAGCTGAAGTTTAACTTGTGGATGTGGTAAAATAGTAGCGGGCCTGTATTTGATGAAATGAAATTAACGCGTAAAATATTTAAATCAAAATTAAAATGGTGTATTAGGAACCAGGACAAAATTGAAATGGACATTCTAGCCTCATTACTTTCAAAAAAATGTTTCACGTCGTTTTGGAAGGGTACCTACTAAGAAACTAAATAATAATACCCCAAGTCTTTCAGCTAACGTGGAGGGCGAGAGTGACTGCACAGAGATAGCAAATATCTTTAAAGAACATTTTAAAGTGAGTTGAACGATGCTGAGCCCTGCCGTTCAGAATCTCCCCTTCGATTTGCATGTAAAGAAATAAAAGAAGTTATTGCATCTATGAAGAGGGGGAAATCTCCTGGTCATGATGGGCTCAGCATCGAAGATCTTCAAAAAGCTGGTATACATCTGCCGAGAGTATTGACTATGTTCTTCAATCTGTGCTTGGGGCATTCTCACTTCCCGGAAGAGTTATTAGACACATTAGTCATACCTATTGTGAAGGACAGGACAGGGGACATAGCCGATAAAGGTAACTACAGGCCTATCTCACTGGCAACGGTGATAGCCAAAGTACTTGACAGTGTGCTTGATGCCCACCTCAGTGGATATACCAAGTTACACGACTCGCAGTTTGGTTTTCGTGCTGGGTTGTCTACCGAGAGTGCTATTTTCGCGTTGAAGCATACTGTCAAGTACTATACAGATAGAAAAACGCCAGTGTATGCATGATTTCTAGACCTGTCAAAAGCATTTGACCTGGTTTCCTATAATGCCCTATGGGGAAAGCTTCGAGAAGCGGGTGTGCCTGAGTCGTTAGCGTCAACGTTATCTATGTGGTATGATAAGCAGAGAAACTTTGTATAGTGGGCAAATGCGCTGTCTGACCCGTATAAACTGGATTGTGGTGTTAGACAGGGAGGTCTTACTTCCCCAAGACTTTTTAACATTTATGTTAATAAATTACTGATTGAGCTCAGCAAAACTTATGTCGGATGCCACATAGATGGAGTAAGTGTGAATAATTTAAGCTATGCAGATGACATGGTGTTGCTGAGCCCATTCATCTGTGGTTTAAGAAAGCTGCTGTCCATTTGTGAGGGGTATGCTGAACAATATGGACCAAAGTATAACCCTAAGAAAAGTGAGCTGCTGGTGTTCAGAGGTAGGAATAAAAGTCCGTCTTATGTCCCTCCGATAATGCTCTGCGGCTCGCTTTTACAGAGAGTTACCCAGTTTAAATATTTGGGTCAAATTGTTACCGAAGACCTAAAGGACGACACCGATATGGAAAGGGAACGTAGGGCGCTGGCTGTGAGGGGAAGTATGGTGGCTCGAAGGTTTGCTGATTGCTTGGTACCAGTAAAAATTACACTGTTCAAGGCTTTCTGCCAAACATTCTACACCAGCAGTCTTTGGACTAATCATACCCAAAAAGCAGACAACGCCCTGCGAATTCAATACAACAATACCTTCAGGGTGTTGTTGAGGCTTCCACCCTATTGTAGTGCTTCAGGTATGTTCGCCGATGCGCACACTGATGACTACTTTGCAGTAATGCGTAAAAAGGTGGCATCAATGATGCGCAGAGTGAGAGGGAGCGCCAACGGCATCCTGAGGATGTTTGCTGAAAGGCTGGATGGGCCTACCACGGGTAGATTTATCAAGCTACATGTCCTGCATGATGCTTGATGGAGCTATCTGTGGATGATATATATTTAATGTCTGGCTGATTATACTAACATAGTTTTTTAAGATAATGTTATGCACTAACACATTGTGGGCCTATGTTGTCTGGAAATAAAAGATTTATTTATTTATTTATATTTATAATTTTTTAATAATTCATAATATAGAAGATGCTGAAATCGGTAAATATAAAGTCATCATGATGGTCTTAAATGAGTCTGCAATATAAATAATTTGATGGACTTCAGCAGTCAAGTTGGCATCGAATACAGGTGGTCATCTTATAGTATTTGAAAGAATATAGCAAGTTCTCGTTGGTGGTTTGCAAGCTCTACTATAAGTTAAAAAGTTCCTTTGCACTTTTGAAAGAAGTACATAAATTATATTTTTGATACGCTATAAGTTATTGTTATTAACTATTGTTGCTGTTTCGAGTTCCCACAAGGTGACAACTACGTGGTTAGTTTTCTTCTCCTATAAATAATTTCACTCCAAGCAATTTTCTATTTCCCAAAAGATCTAGTTAGACGTAGCAAAAAAAAAGCAAAAAAAAGCCAAGCTTGAGTTCAAAGTGTATTTTGACATTATTTTAGATTGTATACGTTGTCATACATTTGTTTATATACCAATTGATAAGTGTAGAGAAGACGTTAGTTATACCAGACATGATGAAGACGGTAAACTTTACATTTTTGAACTGCGAATATTTTCCCATAATATGAATCATTTGTAAAATACGATTTAAATCAACATGCTTTTCATTAGTACTCTCAGTTTCAGACTTATAAAATCGCCTTACAGGTTCGATTACAATTATTAGGAACACTGTTTACTTCAAATAAAAAATAAGAAGCACGATCCACATTAATATGAAATTTTAATTACACCATTACTTTAAAATAATAATACTATAGACCAAGAAATCAGCCATATTGTTCGTATTGCATTTCAGATGCTACTTACAGTCGCGTATTTATTTCTTTAGATTTGCTGATTTATATCGACTGCATATCTAGCTTTGTCAAGTTTTCCTTCAGAAGCCTATCCTATCTTAGGTTTTAAAAGCTATAAACCTAATTGCTGTAAGCGGAACTATAGCTACACAGCACTAGTCAACCTTTATCAAACAGTTTGTATTTTTTGTGCAATACATATTCATTGTCTTTTGCATCGTATCTAATTAAAAACACATAATTTCAGCCCGCATTTATATTGCATATATAGATTTAAATACAAGGATAATATCATTAAAACATGATAGAAAGGCTCAGAACTCTTCCTTGTCTGACATAATATCATAAAATTTGTAAGGGACCCTTAGGACGAAACATCCACTTTCACTTAGAACTATGTAGTTAGACAATATAAACCACACCATCATCATCTGCCTAGCCTTTAGTAAACTATGTTGGGGGCCTCTTCCAGTCTAGCAGAAAGCAGCTTAATACCAGCATTTAACTGCCTATCTGACATCCACACCCCCGTAACTGGGTAACAAGATACTCCTTGCTTAGACTAGACACCACATATGCTAACGTATCCTTCTCCATACATGCACAGCTACAGTAATAAACACGCGCAATTACTCATACATTGCAACAAAAGCGAATTCACTGCCACAATTTCATTGTCGCGCGGCTCTTGACGCGTGCAACATTGACGCCGGCAGACGTTCCGCAACGATGCCTCACGTCGACTTGTCGTGTTGCTGCATAATTCTGTTGATTCTAATTCAGTGGAAACTTACACACACTGGGTTGAGTTTTACAAGGGATGTAAGCGGGACTAATACATAATTATTAGCGCTGTAGAACTCGCCCTTTTCTTATTCTGTGCTTGTCACTGTGGTTTAACGGTGAGTCGATGATGATTCTAATATCAGCATCTGGTCACCCTTTTTCTGACTATATTGGGATCGGCTTCCAGTCTAACTAAATGCAGCTGAATCATCATCCTCTTACATTTATCCCAAGAGGATGCCAGAAGAACGCCAGCAATTTTACATGGACTGCCTATCTGATTTTCACAACTCAATATTCTTGCTAAAACTGGTATTCAGACTTTCGGACTTCTGAATACTAGTAACGACTACAAAAAAATCTACAAATGACTGTCGGGAAAAACAGCTTAACGTACTTTTTGAGTCACGGAGGGGTCTAGATATATAATGGACGGTCATCCATCTAAGGACTAACCTCTGTAAGCGTAACTTAACCTTAATTCGGCCAGTGCGGCTGCTTTTATATATAGCCACGAGCTACTACTAACCGATGATTCTATTTTCAAACTTTAACGTTGTCGCCATCTAGGCATTACATCCAAGGAGCACAGCAGAGCACAGCATAATTATTTACTGTGTTTGACATAATATCACCATTTGACAGCATATCTTTGTAGGAGTTTGCAATACTTTAGCCAAGATTGGGAATTAGAGCAATACCGGGTTTGTTTTTTCTTTCCATTGACTTTTCGTTCCAGTGGACCCCATGTCAGTATCCCGTATGTTCGCCTGTAAAGCAGTTAGCCCCGGCAGTCAGTTGAAGATTTATCATTCGGGTGGTCAGAATCCTGAAACTCTGTATAACCAATCTTACCAAAGGGTAATTGTTACCCAGCCACAGATTTCAGGAGGTCAGATGTGCAGTCACTCCATTAAAAAAGCTGGTATTCAGCTGCATCCGGTTAGACTGGAAGCCGACCCAAATATTATAATAAAGAAAAGCCTAGACAAACGATGATTTTTAGAGATAAGCTAAATTGAATTTAGGGTGCTTGATTTTGACTGACTCAATAATGCATAGTATTTTGATACAGAGAAACATCAGAATAAACTTCCATAGTATTTAATAGCTACAGTACATTGTGTGGATCTGAGCCACATAGTCCCCAGCACTACTAAGAATATAGACAGTGTTTTGTTCTTTGCCCTAAACAGAGAGTAGGTACCGTGAGACGCACGGACGGACAAAAAGCCAGCCCCGAAGCAAACACACGCCGTTTACTGACCATACGTGCATCAATTGTATGGAGGTGCTAAGCAAACCGGCTGTGGATGTGGTACTGAGCACACTTGGATTTCACTTGCTCTCGGTACATATAGTAATGTTCAAGTCTGTGTCTCCTGCGTTGAGGAAATAACAAATAACATCACGGCTGTATTCCCCAAAGGGTGATGCAGAGGGATGCCTATAGTATACCCACACATTACTTACCAGTTATGTTTTATTCGAGTGTAATGTCCTATATAATAGAGGGCGAACTGATTGCCACCAACCGGCCTGAAATTCCAGATGACAAACACAATAACACTGCCCGACCCAATAATCGAACGTAAGACTTCATGCTTAGCACTTTCAACCTCTTTTAGACCAACAAAGCAGTTGCAATAATAATTAAAAATGGCAATCATGGCATCCAACGTGGCAATGCTGCCAGTCTATTGTTCTCGTTTCCAGATAACAGCACAACATAGTTAGTTTTATGTCATGATTGTATACGAGTATATGTATTTGTACAAAGGAACAATAAAGCAAGACACTTAGAAATAATTATATTTAATAAATCTATATTGAGGAAGACAACTCACAAAATAAAAATCACACAAAGTCTTTCTTTTACATAGGTATTAGCTTGACAAACCAAGTAATTTATTCTGACACTATACAAACTCTTTTTGCATCATTGTATGATTTCCCGTGAAATCTAAGGCGATCAAGAAAATATATGATGGTAATTAGATAAATAGTAATCGGAGACACCATAAAAACCAATAGTATTATTGCTGGAACCATGTGTGAGAATCAACATCAGGCTATACTAGTCCACTGCTGGACGTAGCCCTCTCCTAATGAGCGCCATAGCGCCCTGTCTTCAGCTTGCCGCATCCAGCATCTGCCTGCAGTCTTTCGCAGATCGTCATCCCACCTGGTCAGAGTGTGTGAGAATGACAAAATACTATTTTGAGTGTCTTTTATTTATTTTAAATAGAACGGCCGTAGCCAATTACATATATGCCGCGTCCAAATCTCCGGTACACCTCTTCTCCCTTCGATACAAGTCAGGAGTTAAATTAGTTACATTTTTAGTATTCAGTGCGCGTGGTGTTGGTTTTTTCGCTCCTAATGCGAACCACTCGTGTGTACTGCCCCTGTATCGGGCGTGTTGGTAATATGTGGCGGTACATGATAGCTTTAGCCCAGGTTTGGTTTTAGGTAGCCATGTAGGAATGATAAAAAGCACTTCATCAAGAGTGTTTTCAAGTATACGCGTCTTTCTTCAAAGATAATATCTCAGAATAACGAGAATTCTATAGTCTAAAACTCTCGGCGCTGATGTGAGAGGTGACAATCTAATAAAGCGCTTTTGTTTGTAACACTGCACTTACATATATATATATATGGCTTAATGTTAGTGAAACCGAGCATAAAAGATAACATAGACATTTCCCATGGACGTAAAGAACGACGTAATGACTTATCAACATAGTGCCCTGAGTAAAATTTTAGGTTTTGATAACCGGTCCCAGTTATTTGTGGATCTTTGACAGTCGTTACAGGTAGCCCGAAAGTCTGCCAACCAGTCTTACCAAGGGGTATCGTGTTGCCCAGTAACTGAGTTGTGGAGGTCAGATATGCAGTCGCTCCATGTAAAATACTGGTATTCAGCTGCACCCGGTTAGACTGGAAGCCAACCTCTAGTTGGAAAAAGGTTACGCAGATGATGCCTGTATGTATGTATGTATAATAGTGCCGTGACTAAATGAGTTAAGTCATAAATAGCTACATTATTACACAACATACAAATTTGTACTTCATCAACAGTTACAACAGTGTTGTAGTCAACAGTTCGTAATATTAGTATGGATTAACGTAAACCCATACTAATATCATGGTATTAAAAATATGGTGTTGCTACATAACTACCACTTTGTAAAAACGTCAAAATTCTGATAGTCATTAAGATTTTACAGTGAACATTTCGATAGTAACCTTTCAAACACGTTCCTACAATGCTGCTGACGTTTAGGTTGTATATCAGCGGCCATTTCTCTTTTATCAAACATTCAATGATTACAATGTCCAGATCCATCCATCCGAAACCATTTCCATATGCTATAATTATCGTCTTTTGTTATTTCAAGAATTTGTGTTGTTTCTTTACTTATATAACTAATAATTATTTTAAACTTTTTAAAGTTTCAAATAAACTTAGTTAGCCATCAAAAGTCTACAAGCAATTTTATGCAGGTGTACTTTGTGATTCACCTTATCAAAAGCCTCTGTGAAATCAGTCTTTGCAACAGCAAAGTTGAAATGTTGATCGCATAATAATAACAGCGTGTTACTGTCCCACTGTAGGTTAGTCTCTACTTATACAAATCTTGCTCAAAGCGGGTTGGCCATTTAAGACTATAAGTACAAGTCATGGTATGGGCATGTGATGCGAAGGAATAAATAAATAAAAAAAATATTGCTGGACAATCCACACAGGATCATCTAGCCCCAAACTAAGCAGAGCATGAATGAGGACCATGTTGTGAGGAAAATTTGAGTATGAATGTGCAGGGTTACATTAGTAGAGGAAGACCAAAGAAAAGATGGATGGATTGTGTGAAAGATGATATGGCTAGAAAAGAGGTGACCCTAGAGATGACGGCAAATAGAGATGTATGGAAGAAGAAAACATGTTGCGCCGACCCCAAATAAATTGGGACAAGGGCAGGAGGATGAAGTACAAGTCCAGATTCCCTCGGGCTATCTTTCTTCACCGATGGCAGATTGAGTATATTTGAAAAAAATACACTCCAACTAGTTAACATGTTGAAATATCGTATTATAACATTTTGTCCCAAATCAAGATCTATTCAGTGTTTCAGTATATCTACGAATACCTGCCTTCGTCAATCGATCACGATTCTATAACACAAATTTTCTTAATCACATTTGACCATAGTGTAGCGAAATAAAATACACCCACTTTTCTTCGTAATAACGCATAATTTTGATTTATCGCATTATAAACCATAATTCAACATAAATATAAAAAATAAACAGAGAAATAGGTAATTTCAGAAAGTTAGCTATATTTATAACAAATTCGAGACGATTTTTGGGAAAATAATCTAAATTTAGTAACGTAGCTGCTTTGAAGAACGATGAACGATGTGGAGTCATGCTTTCAGAATGTCAATTTCAGCTACGTGTTTCTTTAAAACAATACCGTAAGGATCTACTGCAGCAGATAAAGTCGTTATTCGCTTAAGTCTACTTTACCATACTACGGTTTCTTAACAAACCAGATCAACAAATTATTATGCAGTCCTTAGTCAAAAAATATAAACCTGTTTCTTGTGTAGTGACGATTTACGAACTAAAGCTGACGGATCCTACATCGCGATATTAAAGTTATCCGTGCGATTATATATGCAAGAACCCGACAACAACCTTAAGGCCACCAGACACAACACCCGCCTGGTCGGAGGAACATCCCTTTTCAACAACAACAACCTCTTCAGGATTCGGGTGGATGAGGAACTTTGCATCCTGTTCCTCATACCCCGCAACTTGAACGAAGCACTCAGCTCGACGACATTTCATGGGAGCCGCCTCCCATGAAATGTCGTTGAGCTGAGTGCTCACGAACGATTCGGAGCGCCTTAGGATGCTCTACGGGAGTCCTCTATGGCATGAACATGCGTAGGTATGCTTGAACAGTGTGTTTGTTCCTTGTATTACTCAGTTACGTAAACTCAGCCAACGCTGAAAATTTCAGATTAGGTAGGAACTTTTAACTTTGTATTAATAAATATAAACTATCGTTAACAGTGTGCCCATTCGCTAGTTTATTATGGGAGAAGAATTTATAAAAAGTAGAAATACTTATAATAAATACACAATACTCACAAATACAAAAAGTCACATGGATGTGCAGACGTGTAGTGCACTACAAGAATACAATTTCAAATCTTCCACGAAAAGTTAAGGACCTGGTACAAAGCTTTCCAATCCAATATGATGCTATTTGAAATTTCTATTTATTACCCACTGTGATAAGTACAAATAATACATAGCATCATATATCATACAAGAAATATCCTAGGTCTTTAAATCGAGTAGAAATCTTCAAGGAGTCTGGACAAAGCAGATTCCTTCTGACACTTACTTGTTGGCGGACCCTAGGTAGGAGATCCGAAGTGTTCTGGGAATTGAATTAATAGATGTATATTCTGTGCTACGACGTTGCCTACACATACATACATAAACTCACGCCTTTTTCTCATGGGGTAGGCAGAAACTACAGAATTCCACCTGCTACGATCATTGCCTAAATCCGGAATTAAAATTAATTGTATCTTTATTCACCATCTACAACCAAAACCCCAGAACTGAAAAGTATAAACATATTCTATACCTACACCTATCTTATCTTGTAAATAAATATAACTATATTATGTAAATATGTAATATAATTTTTTTTTTCGGTAGCTATACCAGAAAGACGTCTTTGTGTCCTACTTTTCGTCCATCTAATCTCCGAAACTGCCGATACGATTTTGACGACTGGCAGATAGCTAATATAAGGAGTAACTTAGACTTATATTTGACAAAAACAATTAGGGACCCTCTAAAAAAAAGCGTATTATATCCAACACGAACTAAGTCGCGGGTAACAGTATTATAATAAAAATATAATATACTTATTTATACCAAAATCATGTATTAACAAGTGTAACAAATTACATGGTAAAATCAACAAAATACATTTATTATTGTGCAAGCGACCGAACGAATCAATTTAAGTCACAATGGAAATAACGAAGTCTCTATATAATAGAGCAGTCTTTATAAAAGTAAAGATTCGTCAAATTGTCACCACCTTGCAGTCACAGTGCGATGGGCTCTCAAACGATACTTCTTATATGTTTCGGACTCTCGGCTATACAAATAGTGTACGGTCAGCAATGGGAATTCGGTACGGATAATATAGCACAGGCTGTAATTATCTCCCAGTATAAAGGTCGATTTAAATTGTTTCAGAAAGAACAAAATATACAACTTACTGTAAGTAGAATTCTGTAAATATCTGTTTCACATTTCATGATTACACGTCTCACGAAATACTTGAGCATTTAATGATCATTTGTAAAAATAAATATTGACTTATTTAAGTCATTATTAAAATCCATAAACAACAACATAACATTCTCAAGTCGGCTCTTCCCGATAACCGATGATGTCACGAATATGAAGAGTGTGCTATACCTCATTATTATTTAATTCTCTCGTGATTTTCATCCCCACCACCCGTTTAAAGCGTAGTATTAGAAAAACAAATCATTAAGATCCCTATTGTTCACCTAGATAAGTATTTGTGCCACAAAAATGGCGCAGCGTGTAAGGATACGAGCGCTGTATTTTTCACATGGCGTTTTTTAAGTTACAATAATTTAAATATAATTAAAATTAAAAAACTAATATTCAATTGTCCCTAGTTTACAAAAAAAAAATGTGTACTATCTAAAAGACTAAGCGTAGAATAGAATAAAATAGAATCGGTCTTTATTTGCTTAGTATGTAGGTACAAAAAATAAGTAGGCTAGTCTTTAATTTGGTCAGGTATTTTATTAAAGATTACAGTAGCCATTCAGATCATTTTTTTTATAAGTCAGTTTGAGTAGAGCTATACTACCCATGTTACTCACTAATTATGAAGCTAGAGGAGGTTTTTTTTTTTAATTTTTAAGAAGTTTTTAAGTTTATCCAATACAAACAAACATAAAAACAATCAAATATATTCCTTCTTTTAACTTAATTAGTTATAAAATTATTCATTCTTTAGTCTAATATTTGCATAAGTTGTTTAAAAATTTTGTTACTGCTGTGTAGAATGATGCGAACTCCACTCAAAATAAAAATAAAAACATTGATGTTACGACGTTACGAGTAATATTTAATTCCAAGAATATGAGACAAAAAGCAATGATTGATTCGGACATCGATAGGATTTTGGAATCCCTATTTCTTGTAGGTATTGGCGCTGAACTTGTAGCTTGGCGTGGACGGCACGCCGCCGCGCCGTTACGACACTCTGGCGTTCAAAAGGTTAAACACAGTGTAAGATTCAAGAGGAAGGGATCTGTATTACGATATTAATTATGTTGTGTTAAAGAACATTAAAATAGTTTATTTTTTCAGGTCCCAAAATGCCATGTAGTTACATATGTAAATGTAAAAGTGGAGAGTTCTATTTCAAGTCCAACCGTATATTACAACTACCAGACGAATATAATAGCGATACGTTACAGCTTTTGGCAAATTATTCCATCAAACTATACAATAATAGCAAAGGCCGTACGGCAGCAGGGTTGTTTACCGGGTGTGCGGAATCCACCCTTGTACTATCCCCAACTTGGCAATCAATATCGACTGGGCTCAAATCCACAGATCAAACTCACCCCAAAGGCCCAGTAACTCCAAAAAACAAGTAACGATGGTCTAGGATGGTGAAACTAAAGTTAATAAATAATATCAATATAATGATTTTGTTGAACAAATTGCATTTTTTATTGCATAACCTTCTCGTCTAGTCCTGCGATCAACATATTTTAGGCAAACATATGATTGAGTGGAACATATACAAAACTTGCTTTTAATTAATGCTATGTATGTAGTGGATGAACAAAGTAGTAAGGAGTGAGATGATGATGTTCTGGACTGAATGGAGTAAGAAATACCTGGGGACAAACATGAGAGCAGGATGACAGAATGTGGGAAATGGAATGTAGGTGTGAGCGAAATGTATGAATATATGAAATAGACAATGACAATGAGAAAATGGCTATCAGGTGTAAGACTAAGGTGTGTTGTCTGTGCAATAGAGTTAAAAAAATATGTTTCCTGGGAACACCAAAGTGTTTTACTCTGAGATAATTCCCATACACCTTACTTAAGGTGAGCAAACCATGTGCCTTATAGGATGCCCCATCGGCAGAAATTGCGAACTTTCATAGTGAAGCTGAAATCACATTAAAGTATGATTCAAATTTCCCTAGCACTCACCTTTGTGTTATAAGGTATTGTAGTGCCAAAAACGCTAGCAGATAACGCACAGTCGTTGTCTGTCTGTGAATTGATTTATTTAAGATTTTTATTACCTAGACTTATTGATTTATGACAAACTTAATTTTGTATCATCTAAACTGAATCCAATTATTTTTTTAAATATAAACCTTAGAAAGCTACGTTATCAGCAATCGGTAGTAACATAGGCTATTTGTATTACATTTTCAACACTACGCTTTAAAGGGAGTGGACAGGATGTTTATTTTCAAAGACAAAAGAACGAAATCCACGCAAAAAAAGTCGCGAACGAAGTGCTAGCTGATCATAATTTACTCTATAATAATTTAATTTTATGTATTTATGAATTTTGTATGCCTCAATGGCGGAAAATAGCAATTACCTGTTAACAGTAACATAACATCTTATGAGCCTATAATCCACAATGAATGATCTTGAATTTGATTTTATTTGAGAACATCGAAGAACTTCATGTCACAATAAAAAAATATATAAAAGGTTTCGAGATTCTCTAGGTTCATGGTTGGGACTCCGTTCGGATTTATTGTAAAAAATCTTAAATCCTCGTGAAAATGTGTAGCTTGACTTTGTGCAGACATTTGAAACCGTTTTTCTAAGTGTGTCCCTAATTTATTGCTCAGAGACCGTTTTATAACAGAATATGCTCAGCTAATTCAAAGTGATTAAATGGTAATTTATTTTAAGTAAATTTCTAAACATCCGAAGGGATAACTTTCCTGTTTTACATGGATTCTACAAGGTAGCGCTTTAGGACCAACATTGATTAGTAAGTCAAAAAAGACTATCTCTGCTGAAACACATGGTCTATAATCATCATTATACCAACTATGTTGGGGTCGACATCCAGTCTAGCCGGTTGTAGCTGAATACCAGTGTTTTACATGGAGCGACTGCCTATCTGACCTCCACAACCCAGTTAGTGGGCAGCAGGATACCCCTTGGTAAGACTGGTTGTCAGACTTTCGGGCTTCTGACTACCCGTAACGACTTTCAAAGATCTACAAATGACAACCGTGACCAAAGGCTTAGCGTGCTTTCCGAAGCACGGAGGAGTCTCGATATGTTACGAACGGTCACCCATCCACAGAATGACCTCGGCAAGCTTAGCTTAACCTTCGATCAACCCGTGCGGCTGTTTTTATTTATCCACGATTTCCTCCACACACGCGTATAACGGTATTTAACATATCTTTGAAAAATGATACATTTCTAATATACAATTTTTAACAATACGTATATTATGTTGAAACATACACATAAATCACACATAAATAGTAAACTCACTTGTCAAAGGAGAAGAGTTTTTTGTTACAATTAAACATTTTTCAAGAGTGTTACAACTTTGAAGCAAAATGACACAGTTTTTTTCTTATTTTTAATTAAAAACGAATGTATAACTTACCTAAATAATTAGTTATTTAAAATGCTATAAGCGTAGATCAACACCACTACTTCCAGTAAAATACAATAATATTTATATATGATTATTATATATATTATAATAACTGTTTATTGTAATTTAATATTTTGAAAAGCGTACCGTGTTCGTGCAATTTTTATAAGGAATAACAATTAACTTATAAATATACAAGCTTTTTAAGGCATAACAAATTCAACAATAACAAATTGCACAAAAAGTACAAGAAACAAAAAAAAAAGTGCTAATCAATTTTACTGAGAACCGTACTTGCTTACTAACATCGTGTAGTGCTATGTATGATTAAATGAAATGAATGTATAACATAGGGATTACAAACTTAAATATTAACATAGAAGTTATAAGAAGTGTGGACTCGTTGCAAGGGGTTCACTTATATATATAGTCGTTATATTGTAGTGCAATGGGGTCCCACTCGATATATGTACTTTGTTTAGTCCTGACAGCCGCACAGGTTGTATTTGGCGAAGTCTGGGAATACGGAAGAGCTAGAACTCCAGGAAGTGTGAGGATCATTCATAAGGAAGGTCATATGGGACTATTCGAACATAATAAGAAAATTTTACTAGATGTAAGTAATATGGTGCACAATTCTTTCCTCGCGTATTTTGCAGACCTGTGAATCAAGAAATGGTATGGGAAGTAATCGTTTATTTCGGCGTACTCGTACTAACAATATAACTTAACTGTACGAAATATTTTCAACCGCATTTAAAGCTCAAAGCCACCTACACCAAATTCAAATTTAAATTAATTTATTTCGTGAAGACAGGAACACCAGAATTTGTGGTGATCTTAATTCTCTTATTCCGATACTAAATATTTAATAAAACTCATAGTACCATTACTGTCCCACTAGGGCAAAGGCCTCTTCTCATACAGAGAAGGCACGAGCATTAATCACCACGCTTGCTCAAGACGGGTTGGCGATTTCAGACTTATATTAATTATATAAGTCTAGGTTTCTTCACGATGTTTTTCCTCCACCGATGTCAGTGATATCCAAGATAAACTTAGAAAGTACATACCGGTCGACTCTTCACGTGACTAGAGGGCTGGCCTTTTTTTTGGCCTAAGAATCAGCATTGCCATTCAACGTGTCAATGCTGCCAGCCTTCAAAAATTCATCCGCATCGTTGTCAACGGGAAAAGTGCCCACTTTTCCCGTTGACAACGATGCGGATGAATTTTTTGATGCCCTATGATTATTTATTTTATTTTATTTCTTCATATATTAATAATGAAAGTACATATGAATTGAAAAA
The DNA here is from genome assembly GCA_905147745.2 of Phlogophora meticulosa. Taxonomy (NCBI): domain Eukaryota; kingdom Metazoa; phylum Arthropoda; class Insecta; order Lepidoptera; family Noctuidae; genus Phlogophora; species Phlogophora meticulosa. The sequence goes on from LR990521.1 coordinate 4,738,835, forward strand.
ATCACATCGATACTTGCCCAGGTTTGAACCCACAACCTCGTGCACCAGAAACGAGGCCTAAACCACTGGGCCACCATGACATAAAACTCAAACTATACGACCGATGTGGCGCGGCGGGCGAATGTCCGCCTGCGACGCAAGAGGTTGCGAGTTCGATTCCCGCCTTGGGACAAATGTTTGTACGATCTACAAATATTTGTTCCGGGTGTTCTGGGTATTTGCTATATATAATAAAAATATCTACCTATGTATTGTATTAAGTATATCAGTCATCTAGTACCCATAACACAAGCTCTGCTTAGCTTGGGGCTAGATGATGCTGTGTGGATTGTCCAGCAATATTTATTTATTATTTATTTATTTTATAAGTGAAAATCTTGACTCTTTTCAAAATAATCATTAACAAGCGAGAAAAAAAATATATTAATAAGATTTAATAACCTCAGTTATTTTATAGGAGTTTCACACTACAACAGTAATCTTATTTATAAGAAGACAACACTACCCCTTTGGATAGTCCTTTTTAAGATATATGGAAAAGATAACTGAATTGTATCAAAATTTAAAACTATCACAAAACTTAACAGCTAATATTAATAGGTAACTTCAGTGACTTCTCGAAGATACATTGAAATGGAGGATTATAAGTACTTATCAAATTAGAGCCCCGTAACTATCTGTCAACACATCACTAACTAGGAAAACATTTATTACAGGTACCGCGCTGTTATGTACTGACGTACGTGAAAGTAGAAGTCAGAAACTTCATTTCAACCCCGGACGTGGAATTTAATGTCAGGACCAATGTAGTCAGCATCCACTACGCCGCGTTGTCAAGCAGCCTCTCGACATTTAATATCATTGGGAAGGGTGTGTGGATCCCGGGCTGTACCATCTCTCCTAATCGGGCACCTTATGGATGATTAACGAATCATGGATGAAAAAACAAAGTAGAGTCGCCAGTGGACTTAAAAAAAACTAAATATATTTGAAAACATTTCAAAATATAGAGTGATAAATAAATTAAAATCTTTTATTTTAACAACATCTTGTAGATTTAATTAAGTTCATCGTTAGCCTATAGCTGGCTCTTGCTGGACATAGGCCTTCCAATCGCATGCTGTCACCTCCACTTTTACCCGCTGTCACCCACCCGACACCAGGCACTGGTCTCTCCACATAACCTGATGGCCCACAAAGACACTCAAGCAGAGGGACTAAGTCTCTTTGAAAGATTGTATCTTGAATGAGATACGAATAAAGAACCTCAGGTAGCAATGCACCGGCCATAATTATTATATATTGTCTATTTCTGATTGTTAAGCTGCCTTTATTAAGCTATGAGCAGGATTGTTTTGCTAATCAATATTTTGCTTTAGGCTTCACAAAACGAATCGATTTTTCTAGCAATCCAAGAGTGTAACACACAAGAACATTTATTACATACAGCCAAAATTAATTTATGTACAACACCATTGCGAGTTAAGTCAAATGTCAATGTAGCGGGTTTTAAAAAGTATTAGTAATTCGAATCGTTATTACTGATGTAAGTGATCGGTTGTTTGTAGTGCGATGGGATCCCACACGTCACTTGTGCTCGGCATCATTCTGTTGATGTCGGTTACACAGATCGTACAGGGCGAATATTGGGAATTTGGCGTTTCTAGTACACCAGGCAGTATAGTATTCGCTCATTATGAAGGACGTATGGGTTTACTTGAGCGTACTAAGAAAATTACCTTTGAGGTAAGTGATATATACAGTTCGTTGGAGTTCTTAACCTTTATGGCTTTGACACAATGTACCTAAGCATTATATATGGTGCCATAAAGCATGCTGGCTTCCGGATCTATTTCACCTACATGTTATTATAGTCTAGCATTAGTTACGAACTAACACGGAACCTCAGTGTAACAAGGTATCTGTTATTTGGCTTAAGCCAACACGAATCAAGGTAGAGACACTTCGCGGCACTGCAGTATTCTGTTGCAAAATTACTCACAATTCGTCAATCCTAACTAACTTTAATATTATAAATGTGAATGTGAGTTTACGCCTTCATTTTGCCTACACATTGTTAGGAGTACTAGGGGGGTTAAATTCAGTAAAAAAGTACTGCTCCTGAAGGATCGACAAAATCTACACTTACACAGGCAAACCTGACGGCAATAGCTAGTTAATAATAAAAAGTGCCATGCTGATCACTAACAAATAAACTGTTTTAACAGGTTCCAGAGTGTTACGTAATATCATTTATAAGGGTGCAAATCGATAACTTAATATCAACTCCGAAAGTCGATTTCAATGCACAGATGAGTGTAATTACTATTGCCTACAAGCTATGGCAACACAGCCGCTCGACTTATGACATAGTGGCGAAAGCGGTGTGGAAACAAGGCTGCCTCATAACGCCAACGGCGCAACAACGCAGCAAGCTTAATTAGTAAGAATTTTTGTGTGACGCGAATAAGGATAGATTGTCACAAAAGTAAACACAACGTGTTTTTTACTATGTAACACCTTAACTGCCAAACAACGAGACACAATAGAAAAGGTATTGTTTGTCGGTCATTTGGCGTTCAACGCGTTAAAACAATATTAAACAAATCTTACTTAACACTGGTTTTCTTTCCCGTAGTATCTAAGTCCCTTGGCTACAAGATTCAAATTTATAAAAAAACCACCACCAACACTAATTTGTTTCGTTGTAATAATTAAACATTTTAATTTATAATATCACAAAATTTACTAACAAATCATAATTTCACAGTTTAAGCTGTGACGTCGGTTTTATGGTTTCGCTAATCTTACATCAATTGCATCATTAATAAAAAACGTCTAATTAAAACATACAATTTCTATGGGCATCAACTAATTTATTTATTAGAATCTGCTTCTCAAAAGTGCTCTAAAATATCAAGAAAATATCGCAAATGAAGAGTTGTGCTGGTTGTTTCTTTCTTTTGCAGATGGAGCATGCCACCAACATAACCAACTGCCATGAAAAGAAACCCAAGCATAGTTATTCCCAAGCATAGTTATTAATAAGGATTGTTATTACCATGCTTGGTTACAATGCAATCGTATAGCTGTCAAACCTGTACAGTTATCCAAGCAAAAACTCAACTAATGAACTCTAACGTGTTAACATGGACAGCAATGTAAATATAATTTAGCCATCGATCAAGTGTGACAGAAAATACTTTTGTCTCAATCAATGAAACATAACTGATTACACAATGCATTTCCGAATTACACTGATATTAACTATTAGGATACTCATATGTTACCAAAAGAGCATATCATTAAGCCTTATCGCATTTAAGGTAGGTGTACTTCAGGGACATGATATTGGCCTCATCGTTTGTAATATGACAAACGAATCTGTCTAGTTTACTGTAATTTACCAGACTACGAAATATTTTAAATCAAAGAGGGGATAACTTGTTTTTTTTAAGAATTATACAAATGACCTCCCTGCTCAGCTGTCGCATCGGGTAACATAAGCTCAACAAGACGATTAAACATTAACTGTATGCTTACTTTTATCAGTGATTGTCGCAAATCGCATTTCAAATAGAGAGTGTACGTTTTATAATATACATGCATGGCGTTTGTAATGGATAATAGGCAAACATTTTTGATTGTATTGTGCTGACGAAATGGCAAACATTTATTTCGATAAACAAACAAACTGTAAGTTTGTATTGTCTGCGTACGGATAGAATATTTCTTTCACAAATTTAATTTAGTAACACAGTTTAGTAATTAGCACTACTACTTACAGTGTAAAAATGTAAGTAATTATATGGAGCAAACAATAAGAACGAATCAATTCATCATTTGCTCTGCATTACAGTGGGTATAATATAGTACATGAATCTCTAAAAATTGAATGTACCTACTACAGCTGCAAAGTTAAAACATTATTTTATTATATCGTATGCTAGTACATTTTTAACATTAAAAACTTGTCGAATAGTCGTCATTTAAGCAGCATTTAATAGTAATGCAATGACACTTCTGGCAACACTTATTCTTTGTACCACGATAATTACACAGTTTGTGTTTGCTGAAGTGTGGGAATTTGGTGAAAATACTCCGAGTAGTAGAGTCGTATGTCACAATCAAGGTGATATTTCGCTACTAGAGAAAACAAAGTCTATTCTCTTAACAGTAAGTACAATAACTAAATAAATATATGGGATAGTCAATAGTTTTCCCGAAATACAATCATCAGTTTTTTTTATGTTTCTTGATGCGAACACTTTTAGTATTCTTTCCATATTTTTAACAGATTAATTTGAATTTAATCTAGAATTTTAAGTTCCGTCTAATGTTATCCTTGTAAATACCAAAGCTCTTAACGTAATAATTAAGTTCGAAGCTACCTCAACCAAGTTTGAAGTACTGAAGTACAAATGTCTTTTGTTAACCATTCGTTTGCAGGTGCCAGAATGTCACGAAATAGATTACGTCAGGGTAGAAGTGAACAACGTGTTATCAAATCCTGCTGTATATTTCGACAAATTGACACAAACTGTGACCATCACCTATAAACCGCTACAGATCAGTATGTCTACGTACAATGTAGTAACAAAAGCTAAGCTGAAAGACACGTGCGCAGGTGCAAACGTGCCCGCCGGAAAAACAGACACATTACAGTTAGTGTATGGAAAATAAAGCATCTCTTCATTCTCTCAAGCTCTTCGATAAAGAAAGAAAGAAGAATAAAACAGATCATTTTGTAGCAAATGTCTTTAATTACCCTATCAATAATATTATATCCATTCCATTAGATTCACAAACTACTCGTAGCTTTCTAGTGAGATGCTTCCAAAAATGCTTCTACGAGATAGTAGAATTTAAATAAACGAATATAGTCAAAGTAGATCCTATTTAACACAAGCCATAGAACGAATAAAGTCTGTTCTGAAGACTTATCTGTCACGAAAATAATAAAAAGAAATCATTTATGACAATGACAACTTCTTTAATCACCTAACGCATGAGCTGGCGTGAATGCTAACTAAAAACAAATTATGAAAAGTGAATTATAGACATAAATACACACTTAATTGAATGTAGTTTACGTGCAGAAAAGTGGCTTGATATCCATGTTGATATAGAAGGCAAATTCCAAACACAACACGGAGGATTTTGAGGACCGATACTGCATACCGAATCCAAATAGTTCATGTTGATTTTTTTATTTGCTCTCTCGCAAGAAGGATTATAATAACATTTTTATAGCAAGGAAACATGCATCCCCTACGCGAAAGGTTATGTGACGAGCTGCTGGAGAACCCACTCTTGAAGACTCCACCACCTGAACCTGAGAAACCCAGGCCACCGCGCGTGCGCAAGCCACGCGTTTTTAAACTCGTAACCACATCATTATAAATAATTATTCAAATATAATTATTACCAGTATCTCAATTCTCTCAGACTAAGTCTTAATCATGTTACTTCACAGCCACCAAGATTTCCGTTGATACCCATAGAGACTTATAATTGCTGGTGCAATCATCTGAAAGAGGTAATTTGTATGATCTTGTAAATATAGTGAGAAAGAGAGAAAGTAAATTCTGCGCTCCCAGCGTTGTAATTTTTTTTCGGTTTTCCAATTTCTACGCTGTTTGTTTTGACGAAACATTTAAATGCTGTTTAGTCCAGTATCATGTACTAAACTCACGATATCAGATTGTGCCTCGATTTCCTTTTCACCCCGTATTTATCGTGCATTATTACGAAACATTTTAAGCTTGAGGATCCAGAGTTGTAGGCTGCGCGTTGTCCGTCAGTGAATTTAATATTTTAATAAAGTAAGTTACTTAATCATACCTTGCATCAACAATTGCTCCATATAACCTTTCAGAATAATTTCCGTTCACAATTAAACCTGATTGCACTTGACGAGTTTCATTCTGACCTAGTTACAAATGGTGAGGCACAAAGTGGACGACCACCCTCCAGAGCTTTTCCCGGAGCTGTACTTGAAGCCTCGAAGGCTGGATTACTACGCACGCCAGCTCGAAGAGAATATGAATGTTAACAAGGATCTGCTGAAGAGGATTAATCATATACAGAGGACAGGAGTATGTTTTTCAGATATTTGTTTTAAATACGATATGTTAATAAATATTTTGTTTTATGACTGCCCCGTTGGTCTAATAGTTGCAAACGGTTCTGCTGAACGTGAGGTCCAGGGTTCGATGCCCAACTCGGGTAAAGAGTCATCGAGTTTTGTCCATTTCGAATTTTCTCAGTAGCAGCCCAGTTGCTCTCCCCCTTTTTCACGGGAATTGGCGAAATATGGATGTAGTTTAGATACAACTGTGCCTAACCCTTCGGAGCAAGCGTGATGTGATTTAATGTGTCGTGATTAAATATCTCTTAAAGAAATAACAATCACAACATAAAGTCTATTGCTACAAAGTTACAGTCTATGCGATTTAAAAATATCCTATGTCAGGAAGCGGTTCTCTAATAAAATCTAATATTAGACTAGTATCGTAAGGCCTCGCATCTCATGCATGAAGTTGTGGGTTCAAATCCGGGCAAATACCGATGTGATTCTTTTAAATTTAGGTATACGTACACGAAAGTAGACCGTGGAACTTTAAATTAAAAAAATCGCATTCCTCGCCTTAGAATGCAAACCTCGTATATGCGAAAGAGATGACTTTATAAGATTAAGATCAAACTGCGCATTAGACTGACACTCGCGAATTTTCACGAAGTTCTCATTAACCGTCTTAGATGGCTTTACAGGTTACTAAACTCATTTGTGTGAAACTAGGGCGTGCCTCCCCAGGTTTTCTTTCCATAAATGTGATCAGATAAAAATCACCAAAATTACATTTCCGAGATTTTCACTGTAAGGCTAAGCACTGGTATTTGAATAAGTTTATCTTAGATATCACTGATGTCAGTGAAAGAAAACATCGTGAGGAAACCTCGACTTATTATGTAAGTCTGATATGATCGCACACCAGTTTTGAGCAAGGGTAGCTATTAATTATCCCCTTCTCTGTGTGAGAAAAGGCTTTTACCTTTACGGGGTCAGGAACAAGCTGGTATTATTTACATCCATTCACTATATGGAAGCTTACCTTGAATGAAGTAATAGTAGTACCCCACCAGAAAGATGTAAGAATTTAAGACCCAGTGTATATTCCCAGGGGTACGTGGACTGCTGGTCACCTGAACCGAACAATAAGTATAATAGGCTGCTCTGTAAACAGCGTCAACGAGAGCTGAACACAATTCAGAAGGCCAATCTATATTTCTACTCCAGACTGCTGATTGCGGTTAGTGTTTTCTTTAATAATTATTTAGCTCTTGTGCGTGGGGACCGTTCCCATAGCTGCACAGGTCACAGGCGCCCTTCGTGCCTCAGAACACAAGTTAAGCAGTTGGTCCTTGCTGTCATTTGTAGATCTTTGACAGTCGTAATAGGTAGTTGAAAGCCGTAAAGTCTAACAACCTGTCTTTGCCAGAGTATTGCCTTGTAACTGATTTGTGGAGGTCTGATAGTCAGTCGCACCATTCCTCGATCATCGTTTTTTTCTGTATGCACTATGCAAGTACACCAAGGAAAATCCCCTGTTAGTGCAGGTCTATTGCAGGACATAGAAACAAGATATATAGAGCCTATAGGCTTTGGTGGCTATAGTGACTATGAAAATATTGTAGCCATGTCTAACCAAAGTCATTGTCATACACGGATTACATTTCATATGTGTATGATAATGATATTGGATGTGATTAATAATGAGCCCCCGAAAACGATAAATTCTCGATTGACTAGGGGGGCTCCTCAAGCACCTCTGGATACGTATTTCATGGTGCCTGAAGAGTGGACAGATATTCCACGGCTATCAGGAAATTCCTGGAAATACCTTTCTGAAATCAAATAATATTATTACTACAAATGTTTCAACAGAGATCGGAGCAGCTACTTACCAAAGAATTGGATAAAGAATGGAAGGAAACAAAACACAAACTTATTTTAGGCGCCTCGTGAGTAACAAATCTAGCGCATTGTTATAAAAACAGTTCGAATTTGATTATACTTTCTTCTGAATGTTAATGCTGATTTTCAGATTGCCATTTATTTTATTCAAGACTGGTAAACTTGATCGTGATATAAAAGACCCAGCGTTTGATAAACCTATGAACGTTTTCAGAACTAAGTAAGTCAGTCCTGGTATATGTATATTGTAGTATTTAGTTTCACACAAATTCTACTTATTGTAATTAGTTTTCACACAAATTCCTGATACTATACTGGCAGGGCACCGTCTAAGTTAAACGATGGGATTATAGTATATAAGAATAGTACTGGCCCTAAACTAGTCTTATGCCCGTTTTCACTAACATTAAGCTTATTTAAACAAATGCCTGAATTAAACCGCACTGTTAGATTGTCAACCCAGCGCAGATGTTGAAAATAAAACAATACAATATATAGGTGCTATTTTGGCAACCCTTTAGGTGTCGCTTTGTGTAAGTGAAAACGGGTATTTGTAGGCTTTGATTGGTAACATTCTTCAACAGAGGTTCATCACAGGCTACTGTTAGTGTGTCTTAGTTTATGTTAATTTATAATCTAATATAGAATCTATGCGTCCTGTTTTTGTTATGGAAGAGCGGACTCCCCTAACACAGGCTTTGTTTGCCTAAAAGGAGGGTCCAATCAGAAAATGTGTTGATGACTGTACTGTATAAACCAATAAACTATTATTTATTTATTATTATTACTAAAACAATAGAAACTTTACTTAGAAAACCTCTCGTCAGAATATCTTTATGGCATGTGACGTCAGACGTTTAATTTTTACTTCCTTTTGTAAATACTTATCGTTACAGGGTAGCAATGGACATCTGGGTTCGAGGTGGATCCAAGATCGGTAAAGTAATGATCGAGCTCTTCACTGATATCGTGCCAGAAACTTGCAAATTGTTCTTGAACCTTGTCAAAGGAACCCCAACTGGTCATGCTTATGCTGGCACCAGATTCTTTAGGTTAGTGTTCTTTAAACTCGTTCCCAGAAGATGCCTATAAGACAGACAGAGCAGCAAGACTGTCGAGCTGTTTCCATTAACTAACTGATATTGATTCTTATTGCATCTAAAACAATTGTTGATAATAGCATGCAAAATATAAATCCGCGAGATTACTGGATCCACTCGCGTGTAGGGGCAAGCCTGCCAAGCTATTTCCAACCGCAAATCTTGAAAACCAGAATCAGAAGTGGCCACCACGAGAAAAGACGAGGTAATGAAATTCCACAAGTCCTGTGTAAACGATTCAACTGTCTTGGATCCCACAACAGAATCGATCAGAAAGAACATCGTAGGAGATGGATACATTCTCAAAACTGACAGCCATTCACAAAAGTCAAAGACTAGTCTAGTAATGCCTGTCACTTACTACGAAGAGTAGGTATGTCCAGCGCATACTGTGCAGTCTGTCTTGTTGTCAAAAAATTTCACAATATTACAGATAGAAGTAGTTCTCGTTACTATTATCATCAGCTACGAGATTTTCATTCTGTTTCGTCTTAACTGACTAACTTTCCAGTTTTGCTATCCATCTTGAGATATAACACTAGGTACAAAAAAAAATATAGACACGAAAAATAATCTTTGACTTTATTTTATTGGACTTGACAGTCCACTCAGTTTCTTCGTTAGGACAACTGAGGAACCTTTTAATTACTTAATTTTGTATGGTTGCTTAAGTAATGATGTTTATGTCATAAAACTTTTTGTTTAGAATAGTACCTGATCTGTTCTGCACCGGTGGTGATGTTATGAAGGACAATGGTTTCGGGTTTTACATGCCGCCGACAAAGGAAGAAGAATACGTTCAAGCTCCCATGGCTGAAAGTCTCACGTTAAACCATACTGTACCAGGTGAAGAGCTGGCGATTCCATAAATCACACTTGACGTAGGTCGGGAGTAGTATTACGAAGTGTTAAAACCATCATTGTGCTGTTGCGAAAAAGGGATAGAGCTATTTGAGACATATATAGGTCCATTGCTCTATCAGACCGGAGCAAAGATGGTTCTAAAACGTCATAACGCAACTCTAGAATGAGTATTCCAAAGAAGATCTAAACTCTGAGGCTTGTCGCGCCGTGGTTATCTTAGCCGTTTGTAACCCCTTCGTTTGCTAAACCTCATATGATGTTTTTCTCTTCGTGCCTCGTTCACATTGTTATGCAGAAGCGATTTGCGTGTAGCCACAGCAAGCAGAGCGCGCCCAATATGCGCTTTTAAAATGGTTTTCAAGATATATCTATAGTGATAAGCGCGCCTGCCTGCTTTGTATTCTCATACGAAGAAGGTAGGCGCAATTATCACTACACTGCAGGGCTAAGGCGTATGAGAAGACGCCTTTGCCCTGCAGTGCTTGACACTAACAGACTGGTATTACCATTATGAGATGGTGTGCTATTGATTCAAGTTTTAAATCATTTTGGCATGAGTTCTTCCCAGCGCAAATAGACTGTGGTATTGCAAGGAACGATTTTTTATTACAGAAAAACATCATCATCCTTTGCGCCCATTTACATATTGGTTCAGAACTTGTCTAAATAAATTTAAATAAAAAAGTTAAATGTTTCACTTTCAGGTGTTTTGTCTATGGCGGTTACTGCTAACAATGAGGTTAGCGGACAGTTCAATATTATATTCAAGCCATTGCCGCAGTTCGATAATAAGCACGTGGTGTTTGGTAGGGTAAGTTATTATTATACTTTTTATGGTCATACTTTGACGCATTTCAATGCTTGCCAGTATACTATTTGACTTACATGGTACTTATAGGTACACCTCTGTCTAACCCGTTGGAGAATAGAGGTGTAATATTGCATCATCCCATAAAACAGCTTAAACTTTTAGGCAGTGAAATCTTTCCATCCAGTTATATGGAGATGGCTTAGATCCATACTAATTCTTTTTGCCGAAGTAATGCTGCCTGCCAAGTTTAGTTACATTAAAAAAAATATGTTGGAGATAGCTGGTTCTCTGTGGGCGGAAGACATAGGCATAATGTTTATATATATTTTAATCTGTATAACAAAAAAATATATAAACTTCAAACTTGTATTTAGAACGTTACAATCTGAATTGTAACGACGGTTTTGACCACAGATAGTAGCAGGGCCGCCACCTACATTGGAACGAATCAGCGCGCTAGGGCTGCCCCTTGGCAACACCACATCGGACTGTATCATCCGCTCTTGTGGCTGGTTCACCCGCACTGGCCAGTACCGTGAGGGCAACACAACCACCATCAGATTTCCACCGGGACGAAAACCGAAGAAATAAAGCAGTAAATCTGAGTATTTTTATTTTTATAAATATTTATGGTTTTTCCTTTATTATATTTTACTAACAAATATTTTTATTTTTTTGTATTTTTGTATGTTTGTTTGTAATGGATAAACTCAAATCAACTTAACCGATTTTGAAAAATCTTTCACCTGTAGAAAGTTGCATTACCATCGAGTAACATGAGCTGTGTTTCATTTTCACAAAAAATTAGAGATCCCTACGAAAATGTGCAAGAAAATAACATCAAGTTATCAAAACATTGCCAAAGTCATTATTAGGCGTGCGCTGCCAACACGATTGTTGATACATAGAATATTTTATACCATGTTGGAGGCTTTTTGTAGATCGATAATTTTGACACAAAAAAGTCCACGAGGCCATAATAATATGGCTAACTAATATAACTCCGATTTCGATTCCGAGTTTCCGAATTTGGATGTTTGTTCAAATAAGTCAGTCAAAACAGTGGTAGAATCGAGAGATCATCATCATGTTTTCTGACCTATGAGTTCATAAGTTCAACTTTTGTTTTGAGAGTGGTTCTACGAAGGAATCTAGGTCTGTAAGTTTATCACTGCTGGAAATTCTAACGGAATTCCCTTAACCAGACAAGCAAATTATAAAATAGGAATATGTAAGGCATTCTAGCTCGCAAGATGATCAAAATTCAATTTCATCAAATCACATAACAAAAAAACCAACAAAATTTGAGTGCAATCACAATTTTATTGCAAAAAATATTTTTATAAATAAATAAAAAAGTCTGAAGGTACACGACACGAATCAAACTAATCACAAGTACACATTCATAATCGTACAATTAATACCTGATTTACTATACAAGTCCTGAACTCCTGGTCTTGTCAATGTGTAGTCATCATTCTATCTTCACGAATAATCCGCATGATAATATCAAAGCCAGCAACTGAAATATAGGAATTAATATTTTTTTTATTCATGTATGGCAACTAGGTCCAATTTTAAGTAAAATATGTAGTTATATAAACAAAACACAGACACAAAAAACAAAAGAAAATTATAAGGTTAGCTGTGCGGCCTTCTGAGTCTGATCATCACCTCCACAGTGTGTTACACAGTGTAACACACCCAGCTAATCTTCTAAATCGAGGTGCGTCGTACTTTTCCAGTAACGGAATTAGAAAATGCATGCATTTATTCATCAGAACTAGTTATTTATTCAAAAATGGAATAGTTCAGTTGGTACTTCATTTTATTAAAAACGTCAAATCATCGGCTTCGGAGTTGACTTGGCCCTTCGTATGCTTTTAAAGGTCCGGGACCCAAGGTTCCGAAAGATGTCAAAAAGAATCATAAAAAAAGGAAAAAAATAATCATCCGCATCGCCGGCAAAGGGAAAAGTGCCCAAAATACTGGCAGCAATGCCACGTTGAATGGTTATGGTGGTTCGTGGGCAAAAAAAGTCAGCCCTCTCAGGTCACAAGAATAGTCGATTTTAATAAAAAATTAGTTAATGAATACTCAAAGCGTATTGCGTACACAAAGGAGTGTAAGTTTTGGCATAGTTAAAGTTCAAATGGAAAAAGGAGCGCAGAAAGCTCAAGCGTTTACAATATTATGTAATAAGTGAGCATAACAATGAGAATATGTATTATGATGTTTTAACATTATTTTGGTTTTAAGTCACGAACGCTACGTGTAGGAATGTGTTGTGTAACCGTACCTTTATTTGAACAAAATATATCAATACAAGGTTGGGTTACCAGTGTAGTATAAAGAAATCCTACTTTGGTATAATAATAACCACACTATATTATTGCCTCACTGTAGGGGAAAGGACTCTCCTCATACAGAGAAAGAACGAGCATTAATCACCACGCTTGCTGAACGCGTGTTGGTGAAATCAGACTTATATTAATTTTAAGTCCAGATTTCCTCACAAAGTTTTCCTTCACCGATGTCAGTGATGTCCAAGATAAACTCAAAATGTAGATATGCATTAAAACATTCAAATTATTGTTGGCTCGAATTTGAACCCTCGTAGATGAGAGGCAAGGCCAAAACTTACGTATGAATAAAAAGAATCGGATAGAATCATACTGGGAAGTAGGAAATACTTTGGACGTTGTAAATCATTAACCAATGGCTTGCCATGGACTGCCAAGATAACAGTATTACATAAAACAATCCCGGTGACGACAACGCTGTCGGTGGTCAAATCTTGTGAATTTTCATAGTAATTTCGTTAGTTCCAGCTATGCCACTGGGTTAGGGGCTTGTGGCACTACACTTATACCCCGTAATACGTGGATTAAAGCTACAACCAGTATACCCTTCAGACATGGGTGTCATTCTGTTATCGACAATTAAATTAGACACAACTTTACGATAAAGATCCACGAGTGCGCCTAAAATGTATTGTTGCACTGTTAACGGAATTAAATTTTCCATCAATTTGCATGCACTTGCTGTCTCCGATAGGTACTCACCATTATCAGAGCAATGATGACAGCCGCAGTGCCGACGTACACGGCGTCTTCTCGTAAGAAGTCTATCACCTTATTGAGGCATCCTTCCACGTACATCGTGGTAGGATTCGGTGACGCCTTGCAATCCATCCTCTGAAACATTTGGAATGTTTATGTTAGTACTAAAATCAGAATCGAAAAGACACGCGTGTATCCCACGAAGGGTTAGGCAGAGGCGAATCTATATCTATATATAGTGCACACATATTTCACCAGTTATATTTAAGTACCATGCTGGCGAGCCTACTGCCACAAACCGGGCACAAAGATTAGCAAATGGCATAAAGTCCACCTCTAGTGAAATAGTTACATTTATATGTAACTATTTCACTAGCAATAATTAAAAAGGAGATGCCGTTAACTGCAATCCACGTGTTGGCTGCTACACTAGAGGGCAAAGACGATTCAAATAGATTTTCAAATGAGACTGCAGTCTACTGTCTATTCAATAAGCCATGCCTATTCAGATAAAAAAAATAGGCAATCATGGGGGCTGCCTACAGAAGTGAAAAAATTAAAACATTATAATAACTGTCAGTCTGACGCAACACGGGCCATTAGCATGTCTGTGACGGGAACCCATAAGTTTTGCCTACTAAAAATAACACAAAAGTGCTAAAGAAAAACTTAATGGCAGCTTAAATTATTTTGAGTCACATATGGCCAGTGATTGTCACTTACCAGTAAATTTAGAACAAAAGAGGTTGAATTGAGAAAATTGAGCACTGTATTCATGGGTAGCAAAGTGCACAGCATTGTTTCAAGCATAGATACAGGGTTTCAATCATAGATTTCAACAACCTTTGATGTTTCGTCAAACATAGTAAAACAAAAATATCTATAAAACCTCACCTTCCCAGGATAAACTTCCCGACAGCAGCTTTCGGGCACATTATCATTCCAATCCTTGTATCCTTTGACGCCACAACACTTCAGGTACGTCTGAGTATCATCCCAGGACTTGGTATACTCATGCCTGACCCCATAGTACGGGATGGAGGCATACAACTCCCGGTCTAAGGTCGAGACGACTTTCTCTCTGAAGACGAACTGGAGGATCCCGCCAACCAGCATCACCACGAAGATTATGAATACCAAGATGTAGTACTGGAAGGTTATAAAATAATGATTAGCATTGTTGTATGTTTGAAGATAACAGATAGGTCTAAGACGATGGATGGATTGTGTGAAAGATGATATGGGTGGAAAGGAGGTGACTATTGAGATAACGGCAAATAGACATGTATAGGAGGCGAAGATATTCTGCGCCGAGTCGATTAAATTGGGATAGGGGCAGGAGGATAATGAGATTTGATAGCTCAAAATATCAAAACTCCTTGATATATAGGTTTTCCTGTTAGTAAATTTTCGTAAATCTCTAATTCATTAGATTCTATGCTCGTCATGATTAATGACAGAATACACATTGATTTTCCTGCTGTTAATTGTATCCTGTTTATCTCATTCAGAATTAGTAATGGAAATAATGTCGAGCATAATTTCCTAAAATGTCACTAAGAAGCATTCCAACATCGTGAGCGCTGCATGGTGCATGGTACAGTCAACTACGAAATTAACTGCAACTATTGAAGTGTGATGGACTGCAAGTAATACAACTAACTCACCGTAAGCAGCATACATTTGACCTCCTTAGCGGCACCGCAACATCCAAGCAGGGAGAGCAGCATGAGGGCAGCCCCCATAGCCACCACCACTCCCACCGATGCTATGAACATGTTGTTGCTCATCAATGTGCTGGAGAAGGCACGGGACATCCATACCCACAAGCCTATGGCCAGTGCAATCGCACCACCAATCTGAAATACGAAAATGGCATGGGTTAGATTATTGTCCTCAGTTTAACAGCATGGTCTTATGGTTGAACAGCTCTTGAAATGTGTGCTTTACTAACTCAAAGTTTAAAATATGGACGAAAATACTCTTGTGTACTGAAATATTTTCAACTGAGAGGGGCAAGGATTTGATTCTTGAGTTTCAAATTGTTAATAAACGTTTCAATAGAATACAATCGTATTATTGTTTACTTATGGCTATAACAAAGCCATTACATGAAATAAAAAACATAAAATGAAAATCTTATGGCATCTGACAAAATGTTTTGAAGGCAGATGGCCAGTGATGGTCACATCAAACAAATAGGTAAGTGGAAAAAAGTACCAGGGCCTTGAACCAACTAGAAAGAATACAACAAGAAGAAAAACACCAAACAACTTTACAAACCATCACCCATGCATTCATGTATGCATGAGAGTTTGGTTGAATTAGAATTTATAGACATTTCAAAAGCCGTAACAGTAGTTATAAAAATTGTACTCAAATGTCTAATCATTATACTTGCGTGATGAGCAGTAATCTACCGGTTGTACTTGATACATGTAAGTGGCATCGTATACCTATACTACTAAATAATCCCATAGCATCAGACATAATGACTATGAAAGGTAACTTCAATGACGAAAGGTCACTCATGCACTCCCATGTGACATTGACAACACGCAACGGATGCATAGCACCTCCTACATCGTAATAGCTTCTACGTACAAAACCCACACTACTTTATCTTATATTATTGTCTAACAAAACCATAACTCTTGTAAAGACCCCATCAATAAACTAGATACCAAGTTTTTTCATTGTGTGGTCGACCATTTTTTCCACTGATGTATGTAGGTGGACGTTCGTCTAATATTAAAAGATACGATCTAAATTGCTTCACGTTGTTGTCTTAATGCGTTCGTCTTGAAATATTGCTTCATTTAATCGCCAGGATGTTCCATGATGTTTGAAGTTGAAAGGAGTAATCTAAGATAACATCTAAGGTTGCCCATTTAGACGTTGATGCCAGTTTTGTTTACGTATACAGGATGGTATATAGAACGATGGACATACCTCAAGGGAGTGTAGTCCAGTCATGAGAATGAACCACTTTGATCATGGGGTAAACCCTAAAGTCGCGAAAAAGAATCAACTACTGAATACTGTGTGTGTGCATTACTTAACAAAGTGTAGGGAACAGTTATTCCGGGCATGGGCGCTGACCTTGAGTTGCGCAGTAGTCAATTTTAGAATAAAGTGCCTATGCGAGAACGTCCCTCCACTAAGTACTGCGTCAAGCGCTGATGGCCTCAAGATCTGTGGTGGTTATAATAGTTATTCATTTTCTTGAGAAGGTACTACACTCCCTTAAACTGTGTCCATCGTTCAATGTACCATCCTGTATAAGAACCTTTACCTAAGAATCTATTCACATATCTCGTCTCCTTTTACATATTTCTGCCATGCATAGACACGATTGCTGATCGGAAATTGTCAAGATTTTTAAACCATATATGAGATGTATAAGTAGTTGGTACTTACGAAGGTGACTACATTGATGCATATTAATGAGAACTTCATACATCTGCCGCAACTGTCCATTGCTCCACCCATTCCCATGGCGAATCTGTGGACACGGAAACAAGAAAAATCAAACAAATGAAAAACAAACAAAAATCTTATTGAAGTATAAGTAAGTTATGCAGAAGATTGAGTGAGACACTTCACAATACTGGCCACCGACCTTAAAAAAGAAAGGGGCCTACCTTTCAAGAGATATCCATTTTTTTTTAACCCATGTCTTGGGTTTTCGAATTGGCGATGCGCTAAGGCACACATTATTAACTATATCAACCATGCGTGCAGGTGAAATGTTGACTGAACTATGATGACAGATGGATCCAATTTGCGTCGGGTGGGTATATTTTTTGTCGTAGGTATACTGTTACGACTCCCACGTTTCGGATGGGTTGGTTCTCACATCTTGTTTATTTTTTTGTAAAAACAAAATGGGTACCACTGCCTCGACAACTAACAACTTGCCTGACTTGTTTCGAACTTCGGCAGTTACGCCTACAGGCATTGACTTGAAATCATTGCCTGCAGGGCACAGGCGACTTACCCTTCAGATCTTTATACAATTTGTAGATGGTTAGATTAACGCCCCGTCACAGGTGCAAGTGTTTTAAGTAGATACATACATAGATATTAATGTTAACCTTGAGTACTAAACAGTGAAAGTTGATTACAATAAATCCAGTTGTTTTATTTGTAAGCTATTCACGTGCATAGGACGGTACTCATACTTACTCATACGGACTTACGGCACGCTTTGGCATGTCTTAATGAGAATAAAAGTTAAAATGCGTGTGGTCCTCGCAATTAGATACTAGACCACCTCATCACTTAATCCTGGGACCCTGGGTCCGCTCAAGAGTAGGTATGTACTCGTAGATAGCATTATATACTAAGATCGTGGTGATACTTACTATGACCTATTCTCTTTTTACAATACACAAGTCTAAGAGTTACGGGAATACCTAATATACTTATACTGTACCTACAAAACAAAATGATCAGTAAGGTGCGCAAGGAGTTGAGGACTACTTAATCCCTCATATCTTTTTGTAAATTGAAAAGGACATCGTGGTTATTTTTAAAATATGGTTTTTTTCATAACGATGATCAGAGATATCTAACCTACTTGAAATAGGATGCAGTAATCCAGTCCAGATCCAAATCCGGATATACCTAATGAGATCTTACATTATGGGCTTGACGTTGAGTAGATCATCCCACGTGACAATTATGAGGTCATGTAATTAGGTGTATACCTACACCTACCTAACTTCGTAAATCTTCATTACACGGGCTAGGAGTAATGAATACATAGCGTAATCCACACAGATCAAAATGACAAATGAAGCTATTATATCATGAGACTATTCAGATGATACACACAATCTAGGCAATCAAAGCTTTGTACAAAAACTTGAATCTAATTAATTAAGTCACAGTAGGTACCTGTTTCTACGTACTTACAATTAATCGCTCTGTATCCAATTGCTCATGTCAGTAGGATGTGGTCGACATTGTACACTAGTTATATGATCTAGTAAGCCACGGTACAATACAAATAAATAAATCGCAAATAGTTCTTACCTCCAATAAGTTGATTTATTTTTTCTTCGCAATTTAAAAGGGTTTTTAAGACGATTTTTCATGTTGATCATGTTACTGATGTGTGTGTTTCATTGGGCCCGGAATGACATTAATTTGATTTGATTGCTATGGGTTCAGTTTTCCTTGTACCCACTAAGTACCTATCTCATTTAATAGTTCAGTAGGTACATAGGTACCGTATGATACGTGATCTCACATGGCTCAGGAAAACAAATAGTTCGGTACTGAAGAACTTACGGTAGATTGGTTGTTTGAAATGTCTTAATTCTTTGAAATTTATTTTGTTATCTTTAGATTTCACAAGCTACGAGACGATTCAAGATCAGGTAGCTAAGTAGCTACCCAATTTTGTATTGGCTTTTGGTAAATCACACGCTGTCTTATAGGAAAAAACGAATGATCAAGGTAAACAAAACACCAGGTACCAGCGAACTTAGGTGAATAGTTGTGGTGTCGCTACTTGAGAGACGGTTTTGGAGACTTTCCTATTGATCTGCCAAAAACATCATGCTCATTGGTGTCTTATATTAGGCATTTCTCTGCATATTCAGTAAATAATCAGACATAACTTAATCAAAGCAATTAAATAAGTATCTACATAGGAAAATATGTAGGCTGCTTAGATACCGTTTAAAGCAATTTTGTTGATTACAGTGTAGGTATGTTATGTATTACATGTTATGTATAATGCTATGTATGTATGTCATGCGTGCATAAAGTATTACGACCACTTGCAGAGAGGAGCTACGCGACTTGCGCGGACGCAAACACTCAAGGTGATACCCCGGTTAACACAAGGTCCATCTAATCCAATCTCTTTACGATGTTTATAAGTGAAAGTAGCATTGTATGACGCTTCATTAAAACGAGCACGTAAAACAATAACATAGGAAGCGGCCATCACGTGCGAACATTAGTTTAAAAACTCCCGATTGATGTCAACATCAACATAAGTTCTGCGTCGGGCACTTCGTGGCGCTTACTCACATTTTGTCACGAAATCCAATATCGTCTTGTACAGAACCGTTATCCGAGACAGTTTCACTTTACCATCACTCTTACTTCTACACTACAGTTACTACGCTAATTTGAACAGTTCATTGACAAGTTGTTTGTTTTGGAAGACGACGAGTGCGTCGTGGCCGGTAGTACAGAGTCAACTGGTTTGTGGAGTCAAGCACGCGACGCGGCCGACGCCCCACCAACCAAGCTGTAGGAAGAATGGGACAGCCTTCGAAGGGTCCTACTAGCGTGGTAATGTGTTCGCAACTAGGTCAGGTATATAGCGTGTAACTTAGCGATTATTTACAATGAAAGATCGGAGAGAACAGATTACGACTTACTAGTTATGTTCCCAAATGATAACCATCAAACTTAAACAAAGTAGACGTCACGCAGCGTTTGAAATCAACGAACTTTTGAGATTCACTTTTGTTACGAACGATGCTATATTCATTATGCACGAGGTGTAATATTTACAGTGTTACGAATACTAAGTTTGCATAGAGATCTAAGCTGTGTTCAATGAACAAATGGAAAGGTGGTTACAGGCACGTCTATTGATCGTTAAGAGGTCTTGGGTAGAGGTTCGATTTCCATAATCTATAAAATAATGAAGTTGTGGAGATAAAACAACAGCTTCATTAGTTTATTGCTATGTACCAATATATTTTTTTGCTTGAATGCGCTAAGTCCTGGATCACAGATTACCTACTATACTCTCCGGATAAACCAGTGGGATAGCAGAAAATTTCAAAAAACCTTTTGCATGTGATAGCCCAATTCTTGAGGAAGGTTATTGGCTATTAACATCACGCTACGACCCTTAGGAGCAGGTGAAACCGCGGGGTTGGCTAGTAGTATATATTTGGGTTGCCAGCTTGTGACAGCACATTGCCAGTTTACGTTTTAGGTGCCGTATAACGGGGGATTTTCGGCTTAGTTTAACATTAGTTTGTTAGACAAGGACACTTATTTTTTTAAAGAATTGGAATATACAATTTCAACACCTTTTCAGTATCGAATAAATAATATTGAATCAAAGTTAAAATCTCATTTAAAGTTTTGTTTCGATTCACCCCGTTTTACCGGTACAGCAAACAAAGTTAAGCTACGCTGTTGAAATAAAAAGACAGTTTGTCACAGTTTTTTTTATTAGCATTTTGTTAATAAACGTTCACCTCAACTCAACATAATTATAAACTGGTGGTACAAATGTAATCAACGCGGTTTTACATCAATATGAGCATTACTGCGTCTACTACCAACTAAGATGTCATTGAGCTTTGGTTTACATCAAATCATACTCTGATATAGCAATCAGTTTAGTAAATAAGTTTTAGATTAACTCAAGAAAATGTATGACCTGCGCGCGCTCAAGCAAAGATCCAACGAACAAAACTGGTTACAAATTGGTTAAATTCTACTTAATTGTTAAAGTGATAAACATCTAAAAAGATAGGAACATAAGGCCGTTCGTAAAGATTACATATTTAGGCAGACCACAACAGATATCACTGCTTCTACGTGGATAAATCTTCATTGTAACTTCTCCAGCGAGTATTTAGATGATCTTTATCTACACTTATTAAAACTATATAATATGACCAAAAATACCCGTTTTATACAAATCTTTGAATAACTCTAAACAAAACCTAAGGCTTAAAGTCTCAAGTAATCCATCCCGGTCGTGCGCAGGTCATAATAAAGTGAAACTATGCAAATAGACAACCCAGTGCTTCGAACTTGTGAAATATTACATGATATCGAATAGAAATGGATAGTACCTTGGAATGCCTCTCGCAGCATCATAGGTCCTATGTGATTTCACAATATATCCTCACCTGCTACTGGCTCAGACATGGTTATCACTAATGAGTTAGAAAATGTTCGTTATCAAACAAGTAGCAAGTGCGGAATATTAGTGATCGCGTAAAAATCAATGATAGAAAAAATTATAGATACATCTCATTGTTTGTAAACTTAATTTAAACATGAAGCAGTAAACGGTAGGTGATTTCGTAGGTACAATTATTTATATCTATTCAGACACGGCTATAAAATAAAACAAATATATTTCAAATTATATTTTAACTGAAATTAAAATCATATATTACATATTTTGCGCTAATAATACAACGAAATACACTTATACAAGCAACTCGCTACTGTTGGTTACATACGGACTGACAATAAATTAACGCATGAAAGTTACATCTTTTTAACATTACATTACCTATATTTAAACATTAAGAACGTTTTAATTAGACCTAGAAACACAACACGACCTGCGTAGCTTCTCTTATAAATTAATTGACAAAGATAAAATTATACCAGCTGTATATTTTATACTAAGTAAAATTAAATGAGGACTCAATTCTGGACTAAAACAATACAAAGGTACCCTAATCAGACATCCAGACCTTAACCAATATACGAATACAAAAAACTAGTCAACTTATAGAAGCCTGATTAGGATTCACGCAGGGTGCTGTTTTGGGCCCATAACGACATATAAAAACTCCTCGATCAAAACTCCTTCACGTTAAAATATACATCTTGCATAAAGGAAAAACTTCAACACAATAAATAACATATAATTTCAAACATGGCCTAATAGCGATAAATAATATTTTAATTTTTTTCCGATACCTACTAACTAAGAAGACAGAAAAACTTAAAAGAGACAAGATCCATTATGTACTTGGCACATACCTCTTGTAGTCTAAAACTGTATTATGCGATACGACTGACAACCAAATCTGTTAGAATGGATTGATACAAAATTATTCACGTCTGTGTAGGCAAAAAGTGTTCTGACGTAACCACGTATTACGCAACCTGTTTGTTTATGAACATAATTTCGGTCTATTACTATTACTAATAACACATTTTTATTTAGTTAATAGACATTAAAACATGCAATTTTAGAAGAATCATGTCCACACATTAGCCTAGTGATTTCAATGTATTCGATGCTTTTACGTCTTCATACAGAGCGTTTATAAAATACCTGCATTTCTTTAAATCAAATCAAACAACAAAAAAAATCAATAGTAAATAACAAATAAATGCAAGATTTTCCATAATTTTATATCAACATCCAAACGCAAAACCTTTGTACACAAATATTACAAGTGTCAAACAAGAAGCTACGCAGCGGCGCGTGAGCCCTTTCATTTCCCTTTATACATGAAGTGAAGAAAGTTGAAAACTCACAAACGTCCGCGTGTATTACGGAATTGAATGTGGAACTTTTAACACGTACTTATTAATATTACATATATCGTAAGGAGGTATTTTGAAATGTTGACTGTCGTAAGTGAGAACCTTCTGTGGGGCTATCACAAAACGCTTCGATCGCAAGTATACTTCAACTTCATTCACTCATCACTAGAAATTTAGCTGAACATTGGACCGAAACATCTCGGGCCACTGGAGAGAGCATGGCAGGCTCAAGCCACTCTTATCAATACCGATACGCAAGTAGCTGAACGTTACGCGTTACTACGCGTATCGCGTGTCCAACGCAATGATTGCATGTGAGTAGAATAAGCGAACCAAAACGTACTATGTATGCAACCGAATGTATAGCAGTAAGCAGTGAAAAATCTATCATAATTCAGTCAGTCTTCTCAGTTTATCTTGAAGAAAGTTTCAGCGGGTGTATCGAGATAAGAAAGCGTTCGCACGAGTATAATCTTTCTACACATACATTACAACAACGAAGAACCAATACCTGCAAAGTACCTTTTTTTCGATTTTTAGTTCTTAATGCCAATCGTTGTAAAATGCTATTTCGCACATACTGGCAAAACCTCCTAACACGATATTTAAATATTTATCCTATAATACCTTTAAACGACCAATTCTTCTATATTTATAATCTGAATCTCGGAAAGGGCTCCAACGATTTTCATGAAATTAATATACAGGGGGTTTTGGGGGGCGATAAATCGATCTATCTAGGTTTCATTTTTAGAAAACGTCGTTTTATACGAGCAAAGCTCGGTCATCTAGGTACTAAACACTAATACGGTACGGTATACTTCCAACTGCCAAATGAAAAAAATGAGACGCTTTTTTCGTCTCCTGTACATACAATATTTTAGATAGATGATATTGGTAATTCGTCGTCGAATAGCAGATCGATACTGATAAGTGCAATTGATGCCTCAACATGGGAAGGCATTTATTCGCAACTCGTGTTGTATGAAGCCTGGCGTGGAGTACATCGCACAGATAAAATACATCCAAATAGCGTACGACGCGGACAATCTTAACGCAGGAACATTGACTTGAGGCTGATTTTTTAATAGCCAGATAACATTTAAACGAAGAATAAAAGTAGCAGTTTGTCATATTTTTTCTACAAAAGCTGACAGACCACCATATTACCATACAAAATATGACAAACCGCTAGTTTTATTCTTCCTTCAAAAGTTATCTGGCTATTAAAACCTTAGGTCAAAGTTATCTGAAGATTGAAAAATCAGCGTTTAGTGTGCCTCTAACTGTTGCCGTGTATAAGTACTCGTCGTATCGCAATTACAAGCTTCCTTATAACGCAGCGCGCGTTGCGTGCGCGAGATCAGTCTGTGTATACCAGAAGTTGTGGCACTATATAGATTAGGTAGGTGCATACCTGTTCTATACAACGTCACACGGTCACATAAACATTGCTACAAACTTTAAAAAATGCTCATAAATTCGTACCATGCATCCAATTGAGGAGTTGACTGCCCAAAAACTAATAAATTCACATTTTCAAAATGTAAAATTTCACCGCCAAAACCTGTTTGAAATAGAAAATGACTGATTCAGACCAAAACACTTACCCCCTTATTAATAAACGAGGAGTAAAGTTATAAACACATCTTCAGATAAGCTATAGTACAGCTTTACAGGATTAAGCTTGTCGCAACTTTATTCCACGTTTAAATTTTTTTTTTTTAATTGATTGTCATGGAAATTCTAAATTCAAAAAATGTGTTACAGTTTTGATCAGAAACTCTTCAATTCATGTATCAAGTCCCGTATTTCTGGGAAGCAAAAGTTGAGAAACAGTAACTAAACAATGTTGCACAACTTTAGTATCCCATTCATACGAGACTAACACACTGTCAGCAACGTGTTTTACATAGAAGCGTATTGCTAAAACAATGTTGTGCAACTTTGCAACGGGGGTTCATTGTAGCTGCCTGTATCGGATGTGTCGGAGGTGTCGGATGTGTCAGGTGAGTCGGGTTGTGTCGGACTGTATGTTCAGCTGTAGTGTGTTAGTTTAGGTCGCGGTGCGGTCAGCTGACGGGCCGCGCGGGCGTGTCGAGCGGGCCTTGCGAGCCTAGCGGGCCTAGCGGGCCTAGCGGGCCGAGCAGGCCTGGCGGGCCGAGCGGGCCGAGCGGGCCGAGCGGGCCTGCCGGGCCGGGCGGCACCGCGGCGCAGTACTACGGCCGCCGCGCTGCGAACACGCCGCGCTGCGCTAGGTAGGCAGCGTTGTCTGGGTGAGACCCTGCGGTACACAAATACATCACGTCAATTTCCACAAGCTCTCCATATTTATACATTTTGACGACCGATGTGGCGCGGCGGGCGAAGGTTCGCCTGCGACGCAGCAGGTTGCGGTTTCGATTCCCGCCCTGGGACAAATGTTTGTTAGATCTACAAAGATTTGTTCCGGGTGTTCTGGGTATTTGCTATGTATAATAAAAGATATATATCTATGTAATGTATTGTATTAAGTGTATCAGTCATCTAGTACCCATAACACAAGCTCTGCTTAGCTTGGGGCTAAATAATGCTGTGTGGATTGTCCAGCATTATTTATTTATTATTATTTACAATATATATTGAAATTCCTCCGTCAAATACTCACTACTAGAACAAAACTCACGCACCTTGGTTAGGGAAAGGCAGGCAATTTGTCTTGAGTATCTCCTCATGATTACCATAGGCACAGAACTTGACAACTACAGTGTTGGCTGATATGCCCGTGATCTCGGCCTCGTAGAACTGAAATTTTAAGATTGGAATGTGAGCAAACTTTGTTTTAAATGTGTCATTAAAAACTTTTTTGTACTAGAGATGTACCGACTAGTTTGTATAACAAGCTAAAAACACCTAAGACAGTAAAACCTTTAACAGCACAGACGAGTTGGCCAATCCCTTTTAACATATTTTATAAAATAAACTGCCGACACTGGAGATGACGGAATAAACAACGTTACAGTAGTCCTTCTATCTGTGACTAGTAAGTCAGGAATCGATCATTTGATGAATTACATGTTAATTACAGAACCTAACTTCGTAGTTAGGTTTTTATTTAATATGATTGGTCATGCTAGTAGTATTTTCTTTTTTCGCCTGGCCACCTCGAGAAAAACTATTTACGGGAACCATCCTCCAATTTGTCGAAGAAAGTACGATAATCTGTCTTAGCTATGTAATTCACTAACTTATGTTTTATTATTCTAGAAACACCTAGTAAGTATGCCTGTTCGTAAACAATACTAAAACGAAATGTAAAGCATCACTGAATTACCGAAACGATACCATGCGGAAATCGCCGAAAGCAATGATCGGCCATTTTGCCATCAACTAGTCGGCCAAACTCATAGTCTATGTCCTGTTTTACCTACACTGGTGAAAAAGTTGTTCAATTCTTACATTATTGTCCTCCCAGTAGAGCGCGAGGCAGCGGTCGCCCACCTTCCAGTTGATGTCGGCCACGCCGAGCATGGCCCGCGCCTGCTCGTTGACGGCGGCGTTCTGGAAGCCCAGCAGCGAGTTGGCCAGGAAGGGCGCGCCGCGCACGCCGGCGTAGTCCTGCGGCCGCGCGCCGTAGCCGTACGCGCGGCCCGCGTAGCCGCCGCCCGCCGCGCCGCCCGCGTAGCCCGCCGCGCCGCCGTACACGCCGCTCTGCCGCGGCTCCACGTAGCCGTTGGGCTGCTGCCGCCGCTGGTAGGGCTGCTCCTGGTACTTCTGCAGGTCGCTGCCCCTGCGGAAGGGCGGGACGTCGGGTATGCCCTGCGCGGCCAGGTAGGCCTGCTTGGCGTACACCTGCTCCAGCGGCGGGTAGTTCCGCGGCTGCTGCAACTCCTCCACGGCCCGCTGAGTTGCCAACAGGTTCATGTTCGCCGTAGCGTCCACTAAACTTTCCATCCCGCTGGTAGCATTGCGGTAGTTCTGCTGCTGGTGCTGCTGCATTTTACTGTCATTGTTATAATTCCTGTCGCTCCTCATGTTCTTATCATTATAATGGCTCTGTGTCTGCGGCGGCGGTGGCAGAGTGTGATATGAATTGTTGTAGTGCATGTTCAGGTTAATGCTGTTGGCTTGGAACTGATTCTGGTTCTGGTGTTGCTGTTGGAACTGCTGCTGTTGCTTATTCTTCTCTTCTAACTTCCTCTGAAACCTTGGTGGCTTTTCACTCTGTGCTTGATATTTTCTATCATCTCTATGTGAATGATTATCATGAGAGTAATGTCCTCTAGTGTCAGATCTTTGTCTATTGGCACCATCAAATCTAGATCCTTGATTACGAGGGTTATTTCTCCCACTATTTCTCTCCCTATAATTATAATTATTACGATCATTCCTGTCCTCTTGTGAGGAGCTGTTCTGGCGATTGCTTTTATCCTTATCAGATACATTAGGCAGCTTATCTTCTAAGAAGTCAAATAAGGACACTTTTCCTGATGGCTTTACTTGAATGTCCTCATCATTAATTTCCTTGTTCCGTCCCTTACGCTTAGGTGGTTCTGGTTCTTTTTGTTGCTTCTCTTTACTTCTATTCTCTGAGTTGTCCCTCTTCTGCAGCATTTTAAGAGCCCTATCAACATTATTCTTAGTATATTTGAGAGCATTTTCAGCTTGCTCTTCTGAGAAACCAGCATCAACTATTTTCTGTACATTTGCATCTAAAAGAGGTTTGGTGCCACCGCCAAAGACCTGAAATATAAAATAGAAGTAGACATTAGAAACTGTATTCATTTGATAAGGATATTTTCAACAGTAGCTTAATTATTGTAAATCTGTAACTGGTGTCACTTTCAAACTTCCTATAATATATTCATTTCTTATACTTCATTCATCCTTGTCATCTCTGCTACATGCAATCTTTTTGATGAAAACATGTAATAAATAAACATCATAAATGTTTCAAAACTTAACATTCAACAACTAGATCAAGTACTAATTAAGTTGTTTATATGAAACCATATGTAACATGTTACACAATTAGGCTGCAGGCTTTACTATGTAATAAGTAAAACCAGAATTGCACTGTAATTTACCAGTTAATATGATTGTTTTAGCTATTATCATCTGCCTAGCCATTTTCCCAACTATGTTGGGGTGGGCTTCCAGTCTAACCGGATGCAGCTGAATACCAGTATTTTGGATGAAGCGACTACCTATCTGACCTCCACAGACCAGTTATTGGGCAACCAAACACCCCTTGTTAAGACTTGTCTAGAAAATATAAAAAAACACAATTACTTTTTTAACACCAGAAGACAATTTCTGTGCTTCAGCGATTGCACCTTTCCTCTGAGCTTCAAACTCCGCATTATCTTGCTTGGCAGCATCTGATAAACTCTTGAACTGATTGTCTGATGTCAGAGCTTCTAGTCTCTGTCCGAATGGTATCCATGGAGGAGGACCGCCGTCCAAACCAATGCCCCCTAAAAAATAATGTAAATGTACCTTTACTTGTGAAACTTTTAACCTTCAATACATGTAGTTTTACAACCTTTTTGGAGTAAAAGATGTTTTAATTTAATGTACAGAGGCCAGCACATCAAGCTATCCCAAAACGTCAGATTTTCCCAATGGAACATGTACCTTATTATTTTGTCATAAAGTTGTAAACCTATCAAAGAAATTTAACGGATAGGGTTAGCTTGAAGTGCTGGCCTCTGTACATCCAATTGAAACATCTTTATGCCTCTGTACATTCTTGGTTAATCCTTTTACTGCAGAACAAAGATACACCACACCTTAATCACACAATGTATTTTACAAATGTCCTAGTTAATAAATGAAGTGATACTCCAACAAAATGATGAAATCAACTCTGTTCAGATGGCTACATTAAAATATGAAGGGATGTCCATACAGCATAATATTCTCTATGTATTTATGTTGCTCAGCTTTAACCCGAACCTCCATCCATGTGGATTTGAATGGGATCTTGTTCGCAGTTTCATGGGTTTTGTTTTTTGGGGCGCAAGCCTAAGTCTTTTTCTCAAATAAAAGTAGCCTAAGTTACTCCATAGGACATCAGCTATCTGCCAGTGAAAGGCCATCAAAATAAGTTCAGATGATTCAGAGCCAAACACAAAGACAATATTACAGAACAATACAAACAGAAAGAAAGACAATATTTTTTAACTAGAACTAGAAAGAGAAGAAACTTTTAAATAGATTTTAGTATAACTAGCGGTAATACTTATAATTATGCTTTATTAAAAACCTGTTATTTGATATTACACACAGACACTATTTTTTTAATTATTTGTGTACTAAACTAAATGAGATCAATTGCAAAATATTTTAAAGTAAAATGCCAGAATTATCATAGTAATGCAGTCAAATATAATACCCATATGATACTACATCACATTATTTGTACACATTCAAACACACCACATATGTTTAATTAAATACTACAATTTTGTCAAATTTGAATAGTCAATATTAAATAAAATTAAATCTTTCTCATTAGGAATTACTCCGAAATTAGCAGAACCAACTCACCTCTAGTGTGCTTCGCAAGACTCCTGTTCAGCTCCCATTTTTCAATCATATGAGTGACTTTTCCACCTAGCACTGTTATGACATCAGGAACTAACCACACCACACCATGACAGACCTCGAGGCCTTCATTGTTCAACATCACCTTGGTACCTGGTGGAGTGTTAATACTTAAACTGGAGATAGGACTAGTTTCTAGGCCTGTACATGTTGATTTACCATCATGTAACGTCAACTTAAGCATTCGAGGAGCCGAGGTAGACTCCTCATTCGCCTTTGGAGCTGACACATTTCTAATCTTCTGTATTTGAAGTATAACAGGCTTCTCCAACTTAGATGGTTCTTTAATAAAGTCTTCAGGAAGCGCCGCATCTCCTATATCTCTTAAATCATACTGGAAAACAATAAGAATTGCACATTAACACAACCAGAACCAAGTGACCAGTAGACCTTGACAGTCATAAAATGTAGATACGCCAACAACTCACATCTAATGCCTTCTTTGTAAGGATATCTATATCCTCTATTTGACCATTTTCACTAACAATATCAAGACCCTCTTCACTTAGGTGCCTGAAAAAATCAGATATTATTTAACTGTGAACATTCGAATATTTCCCATCAAAACAACGACTTATACAAAAATATAATTACCAGCCTAGTTCACATAAATTTTCCCTGAGTGACATGTTTTCATTAGTGGTTAAATTAACATGACTTCAAGAAAAATAATTAAAAATAAAACTCGGAGACATACGGCACCACCATCTATGAATTGACAGCCACGATAATTGTGTACAACAGATTCATTATACGCAATCATTACACATTTTGATTTTAATCTATGAAATCTGGTAAAGGGGAACATTACGTTTTCAGCATTTTTCATAAGGCCAAACTAAAACGCAAATCATATTTTAAATTACACAATATGAAACTAATTAATTACACAATATTTTTTCGTGGACATTACGCTAAAAATTGAACAAAAAGGCTCACAGTATTTTAAAGTCGTTGTTTAGTACAAAGATGCACCGTTCATTTGTAGGTACCTACAATAATATTTCACACTCTATTGCACGAAACCGTCCATACCACGAACAGGACTTGCGTATTTCTACTACACCCCTAATATTAGGCTGTGATTGCACCTGGACATTCCAAGGACCGTACGTGGCAAGCTTAATCGGTTCCTTGAAGTTTTATCCTAACAAAAAGCGGGGCGTGAGTGGGGGCAAGGGTGGGCAATGCCCACCCTAGAAAGCCGACAGTATTGAAGGGTTACTCACTGTTTAGTCGCTTTTATTATGATCCCTCGTTAAATGACTGTAGTTTGTTCACTTGGACGGTGAATACGCGATGCGATAATTTCGTCTCTCATTTTAAGATTATTGCGCAAACTGAGTGAGATTTAGTTATATACTTAGTTTATATGGAAAAAGGGTGCAGAAACTTAAAACGGTTAAGTTTGGACCACTGAGCGACCACTACTAACAAAGTAGGTAATAAGGAGGTAAAACTAGTGTCCAACAAGTGTCCAAAAATTGATTTTCAGCTGAAAACGAAAAAGAAGCTTCGGCTGTAGTGTTATTTTTGACCGAAACGAAAATGAAAATGATTAAGACATTTAAAAATATGTATAACATTTCCGCTGTACATCTGGTTTGAATTTTTACACCTACGGAGAGAAAAGCAAATATAGGCTTTAAAAGAAATAAAACACGATAATTCCAGAATGTGTATTTCTAACACCGAGGCGAGCTTTACAAAGTAGGCTGAATGATGCGACACAATTTACGAATTACTGATCGTCGGCTTGGCTAAAGGTTGGGCTGATTTATGGCCGAAAACGTAAATATGGAATTATATGCAAGGCCTTCATTTTCGAAGTAACAATAACTAAATTTATTATATTAGGATTATGCTTCGAAATCAGCCCTTACGAGGCTGAAATATTGTATTTAAGTTCAATAAACTTTGTTTTCAAATTGCGCTTGAGCCACCACTGCTTCCTGCCTATCCCTCTGTCTGCCACACAAATATGAACCCCTACGTATCGCAGGCAGGCGCGTTGGAAACTATCCTAGGCCGTGCGTTCCACAAGGTTGCAACGCGGACAACAGCGACGCGAATAGAGAAAAAATTTGGAAAATCCAAAAGTGCACGTCTCAACGCTCATTTTATGACAAAAATGACTTGATTGAATTAGACGGTAATTTTCAATAGGCTATTACTCAGAATGATACTGAAGCGGATGAAAAAAAAAATGACTCAAAAAGTGAAGTTTTTTGGGCGATATCGTAACCACATACATCATCCGAACATACAGACAACCCGACGTCCACTGAAATAGTTTTTCAAAACGGTTTTTTATTTACTATCTAGCAAAAATAGTGTTTTTTAAAAGTATCTACTGTCATAAAAAAGTGTTATTGTTGATATTTGTCAACTCATTTAATACTCAAAGTCCAAAAGGATCGGATAAAAGCAATTTAAGCCGAGATAATTGCTTGACCTTGAGAGAGTGAGATAAAGCACAACTCAACGCTTCGCGTTGAGACGTGCAATAATGAATACTCTACGCCAGGGGTGGGCAAACTTTTATCATCAATGGTAAGAAAAACATAGAAAATTTCCACCATTCGAAAAAATCTGAAAACAAAGTGATAACTGCTGACGAGAGAACAGAAGATTTAGCATCATGGACCTTCAACATCATAGTCTGTTGGAACAATGACAATAAGATCTCGAAAACCGTTCAAAGATCTGGGAAACAAACAGAAAAAATAAATTTCTTCACTACCACTATACATCATGATGATGGTAGTAAAGATATTTCTTTTTTTCTGTTTACTTTACTGCCAGAAGTATGGAAATATTTATGTACAAAAAAGCTTAAAATCTGATTTTTTATCTTTACCACACAAGTGAAGTTTATCTTCAATAATAATTAATCAGCAGTAACCGTTATGTGGAGTGTGCCAAAATGATATAATGACAAATAAATAGTACTAAGACCACCTGTAAGGCAAAGCGTGCTTGGGAGCAGTTGGGACATCTCACGAGAACATGCGATGTGGCAGGTTGGCTGGTACAATTTCCGTGGTCGCTACTGTCGGTACATACCTATTATAAAATAAAAACACTTAACTAACGTACCTATACAACAAAACTAATAATACCCGTAAGTTGTTTTCCTTAGGGTTCCCGAGATAAATGATTTTTTCACTATCACATCTTACAAATTTTTCGTAACAATTAAATCATCCCATTTTATGCAAAACTAATATAGTTGACATATTTGGGCATAGTAATGGGAAACATAATTATCCAGCAGAAATATTATCGTCAAAAATAATGAAGATCGATTTTCAGCCCACAGTGCGGCGGCAGACAACAAATAGGTCAAAATATCGTTTCTTTTTCTCTATAGTTACACTGAGCATTCTGTCTTGTCTTGCTTGTCACAGGTGACAGGTAATGAGATGACAGCAGCTCATCCGTCAGAGAAAATATAAACATTTATGTTCTTGAAGTAAAAATGAATCATATTGTGTTACAATATGTGTTAGATTTGAACGAAATACCGGTGCGGACACAGTACATTCAACTTTCTTGAATAATTTTGACAACGTCACTGAGCTGCATAGCCCGAGCTGCTTGCTTACTGATAAGCGTAAATCTACAATCATTCGTATCTTGGACTTTTTCTACTTGTAATCAATTTAGAAATCACACGTATACTAAAGAACATATTAAGAGTAATAATGTCATCGGTGAGTGAACCCTACTATCTAGTACATAGTCTTCTTTTGGTGATAAATATTGTGTTCAAACTAAATTCACAGATTTGTATTTACAGACACACGTTTTCAACGTTGAAATGACTTGCGAGGGGTGCTCAGGTGCTGTAGAAAGAGTACTCAACAGGCTAAAGGGTCAAGGTGTGGATAATGTTGCAATAAGTATGCCAGAGCAGAAGGTTTCAGTCACATCCACACTCAGTGCTGACCAATTACTGGAAATAATTAAAAAAACTGGCAAGAAAACTACATTTGTGTCCACACAATAGTATGTTATTTCATGAGAACTTTAAAATAGTAATAGAAGACCAGACCAGCATAATCTATACTATCTTTTATGTGTAATCTTACATATTGTATGTGTGGTATAAATAAAGTCTCTCCAAAATTAGGCTGAGAATGCCTTGAGCCAAAAGTTGACATTATATTGAATTTAAAAAAGATAAATTCTATTGATATTATGGTTGTATCATATTATTTTTAAATTGATGTTATTTTGCTAAGTTTATAGAATGTAACTATACCAGTATTTTAATAAATCATTTTTGCTATAAAAAGTCTATCAATAATATTTCAGACTTCAAAATAAATTATTTATCATTTATTAGTCACAATTACAATCGACCACACCTACTTCCTTCTTTTTTCTTGCTCAAAACTTCTTCCAGAGTGTTAAGTCTCAAGTCAACAAGATCTACAGCCTCATGGAGAGCATTCAGATGGTCAACCATAGCATTAACAGTGGGCAATACATCAGGACAATTACAGTCGGTATCTTTGTGTATGTCACAGGTATAAGTAGTGTTGACTCTTTTAATTTTCTTCGCCTGTGTATCAAATTGCTCATTTATTAATTTAAATCCACTGTTTATGGGGAAGCTTCTCTTTCTACCCACCCACTCGATAGTGCCACTAGTGTAGCAAACATCATTTTCCTTCAGTTTGATCATACCAAACAAGTCATCACCTTGTCCTTGTTCACATCCACTTTCACACATAGTCCTCAAGGACCCCACAGACTTGTCCAAAACAGAGGGTAGCGTGTATGTAGTAGGGCTGGGTGGGATTCGTGGAATATGACTCACATGCCCAACACCGTGTAGTGAACAATCAGCTGATGAACATTCAGAGAGAACAGGTGTGATTCTTGGTACACATACACAACTCTTTGGTGCATTTATATGCACTGGAGTTACAACTGTATATGAATTTTGGTCTCGTAAACAAGGGTCAGTCTGGCTGCACAATCTTGGTTTAACCATTGTACTGTTAGCATTTGGTTCTTCAGTACAATTCAGTCTTGCAGATTGGTTACCTTGGCTGACATCATCCAGGTGGACAAATGTAGTTACGGGAATCTTATGAGTGTGATAGCATTGATACCAAGCTTTTGAGCCCTATTTTATGGATGATGAAAACTGTATTAATACTTCGTCTCATATTGCAAACTTAGTATGAAGAGGAACGTTTTAATGCATAGTAATTATTGCAGTTTTCTCTGAATTCAATTTTTTGAAAAGCTACCGTATACTTGTTGGAAATTGACCTCAATGTATAGTCCTGAATGGGGAAAGAATGAGTTTTAGAATTTAAGCATTAATTTAGAATATAATGTATTTCTTTATACCATATAAAATTAAATAATTAGTATGTACAAATTAATTACAATATTAGCTATTAACTATGTATACTACTGGTTGTACTACAAGTAGAATCTTTTTTGAGCAACCTGATTCCTATCCTTAGACATGGATGCAGATGTTAGTTTGGAAGATTGAGAGGTGCACTTAGGTAGGATAGATCCATTCTCTGCAACATTTTCCTTTAAATCACCTGCTAGTTCTGTGAAGTTTGTTTTCCATATAAAAACCTGTGGACATGAATAAAATATTATGCAAAACATGTGTGCAAATAGCATTCATACAAACATCTTTGTTCTATCTTGTGTAAATCAAATTGTTCTATATCAATGTACACTACCCACACACTTACGCAACTCATTCAAAAACATCTGTTTCAGGCACTACTTATCTTATTTACATTATGTATTTACCAGTTTGTCTTCCCCTGCTGAGGCAAAAGTTTCACCCCCAGCTGAAAAGTTCACAGCATTGATGGGTCCACTATGTCCACTTAGGGTAAATATTGGATGACCCTCTAAAAGATCCAGTATCTGAAAAGTAATTCATAATTTAAGTGTTTATTTGTTTATGAAACAGTTGCTTGAATTCTGTGTGCGGGAAGTTGAGTATACCTTCATTTTCCCATCTTTGCTTGAAGTGAGGATGTAACTGCCACTAGGATGAAATGCCAGTGAAGTGATGGCATCATTGTGAATACTGAAATCGTACACAAGTGATTCATTAGAAAATTCCCATAATTAAAAAGTCAATCAAATTTTCTTTAAAGATAACATAACATCATGCCTGTATTAGGGTTAGGAAGATGTACCTATAGTCGACCCATATTTCACCAGTTAGGTTAAGTCCCTTGTAATAGGCAGCAAGCCTATTGCTATAAGCAAAAACTCCATAATAATAAAATATGTTAAAACATGTAACAGTATGTTTCATAAATTACCTATAATATTGGACAAGATTGTGTGTCCTCACATCATACAACTTCACATTCCCATGTGAAGTACCAACTGCAATATAACACCCTGATGGGTGCCAAGCTAGGCATAATCCATGGCCTTTCTGGTCCTTGTAAGTGTGGACACATTCTCCATTATCCACATTCCAGAGCTTAGTGGACTTGTCATCTGAACAAGAGGCTATAACTGAACCATCACTGGACATGCGGGCACATCTCACCCAGTTTGTGTGACCAACAAATGAAGCTAGGAACCTGTGTTTATCAGTTGACCAGAGCTTCACTATTTTGTCATCAGAGGCAGTAATAATCTGAAAAGTGAAACTTTTCTTTGTTAGTATTGTTAGAGACAATTTTATTGGAAAGTTTAGCAAACTTCTATTTACATTACCTTTGTCCCGTCAGGGCTGAACTGCACTGAACGCACAGTCTGTGAATGAGCCTTGAACATGCCAGTGCTGCCTGTCACTGTGGGCACCCACAGCCTAACGGTTTTGTCGCGCGACGCGGAGGCCATATACTTGCCGGAAGGTGAAAACGTTACGTCCATAACCGCTTCATCGTGGCCTTGAAACCTGTAGCTTCTCATAGTACCACGTAGATCCCATAACTAGAGCATAATTACAGAAAACGTAAGTCAATGCACAAAACATGCCATTGTTATAAATTATTCGAGGTATGATAGATGTATAATACAAAAATATTACCAAAACACTGTTATCCAGTGAGCTGCTAGCAATTTGTTGTTCATTGGGACTGAAATATAACGCAGTAATCCCATTCCGGTGGCCCTTAAGTTGTTTTTCTAAAGATGGCTCAAGGTAAGTAAATTTGTTTTCCATGGCGGAAATATTTTTTTAATGTTGAAATGGCGCAAAACAATAGTTTCTAGTTTCCAACATAAACAGAATTCAAATCAAACTGCTGTCAAGTTTAGTCAAGTTTCTGTGACGTAGGAAAAGTCAAAAACTGTGTCAAGAACCTTGACAAACTTGTCTTGATCTTTGCCCAAAATTGTAAGAAAGACATTCTCAGCAACAGTAATAACACAAAATGCTTGACTTTTGGTCTATATTTAATTCAATAGTAACTTAGATTAAATTACTAGATTTATTTCTGAGTTCTATGAATGAATCAAGTCAGCTGTAGAACAGTACCTACGAAACGTAGCCTATGTCATCTCATATCTTCAGCTCTTTCTACTTGTCTCCTTACTTTAGTTAGTCTGTGGCCGATATTCGATTCCTTTTCAGTGGACACGAGGTGTTTCCAATGTTTTGAATTTGATTTCTGAAATTTAAATAATTTCCATACTTAAAATTCGGTAAAATAATTACTAGTATAGTTCCTAATCATAAAATGTAATAAGAATTGGATTTACCATACCGACTAATTTATTTTTGTTAGTTTATGAACATGCCCTGCCGGTTGCATTCGTATATTGTTTTACGGAACAAAATTAAAATATTTAAAAATTCAATAAATTGTACTAGCATTATTAAAATTTTCATCAATTTACAGACTCGTGAAAGGAAATATGAAGTGAAAAATATTCTATGGGGATTATTTTCTTGACTACTGTTGGTAAGTTTCATTGAAGTTTTTTCATGTTGCATCAGTTCTGCAATTAAATTCCATTATGATATTACTTTTTGACACGACTATAGATCATTTTTTACAACAAATTTACTTGGACAAAAATGCCATGAAAGTTCAAGCTGTTAGGTGTAAAAAATGAAATAATTTTCTTTGTCATTCCTGAATCAACAAAGGCGAATGTGTCAGAGTCAAGAGGTTACCAACAAAAACGTAAACAAGCTGCCTCCAATTCTGCACATTTATGATATCTTACCAAGAAAATGTGCTCTTATAAATTTAAAAGAATGCAGTTTCAAGCAGTTATTCTTCTTTTGTTTATTTTTTTTTGTATTTAGCAGTAAAAAGAGTAAAAATATTTTCTGTTGTTTTAGGTGTAGAATTGAGCTGCAATGAATGTAGTGGGTGTAGGTAGCGAGGCTACCGGAGAGGTGGCTCTCCTAGTTGACGAACTCAGTCGGGCTGTTGAGCTCACTTTGATCCCCACTGTTTCTCATGAGGAACGTAGCCGGGCCTATAATGCATGTGAAAGGTAAAATTATTAAAATTGTAACCTTAAATACAATCCAATAATTCTCAACAAGTTTTTACTGTATAACCTTGACTCTCTTGAGCAGGGACTTGAGGTATACCTAGCTAAAGTAACTGAAAAATAGACAGCAAAATATTGAAAATCTGTATTCAAATTATGTTTATCTTCAACTGGTAATGGTTTTGTTGGATCCTATTTGTGTCCTCAAAGTTCACTTGTTCATAGTTTTAAAGAGAATTCACCATGGTGTGCCCAGGCTGGCCTATTGCTGGCCAGTGGCAATCAATACTCACCTGGAGTCAAACACTTTGGACTCCAGCTGATGGAACACACTGTGAAGTATAGATGGACTCAGATTACTCAAGCTGAGAAGATTTTTATTAAGGTAAATTAGTGTCTTTTCACTATCTTGTCTGTAGTTAGAAAATAGCACTTAGCATCACCAACTAATGCACCATTTTGCTTCTCTGGTCATGAATTAGTTACAAATTTTAATGTAATTGAATACTTATAATGCCAATGCTATTTATTGTTATATTTGTATTGAGATTATACTTACAATATGCCCCTAAACACAATCTCAAAGTTATTTTAAATCTAAATATAAGTTCAGATCAGTACTTCTAGAGATTACCTCCTAGAAACATACTAGCTGTATCCTGTGTTTTCACCTGCTCTAAGGGTTGTAACAGGATACCT
Organism: Phlogophora meticulosa; assembly: GCA_905147745.2. Taxonomy (NCBI): domain Eukaryota; kingdom Metazoa; phylum Arthropoda; class Insecta; order Lepidoptera; family Noctuidae; genus Phlogophora; species Phlogophora meticulosa. Next base: position 4,777,691 of record LR990521.1, read on the forward strand.
CGCTCAAGATTTGGGCTATAAAATGCAATGCACTTTGCACATTCAAACAAAACATTCTTCAGCTTTATTATGTCTATATATGTATAGTCACAAAAATTAAATAAAAATATTCAAATATTAATATATTTATAAAATGGAAGGCTGGTTCAAGGTGCTGCATGAAAAGAGATCTAGTAAAGATATGTGGGATTCTAGACTAAGAAAATAATAAAAAACCTACATGTGTTGTTTTAGTCTTGAAGCATTTTCCTCATATCCTCATTATTATTGCTCAATGATTGTCAATGAAAGACATGATAAGGTAACTGATGGCTTCCAATGAGAGTACTATCAAAACAAAACCTTTTTCTAAAATCCATCCTTGAATAGATTGTTCAATTTGTGCAATTGGTTTAGGCCTTTCCTGTTGATAAGAAACATTGCTCCAAATTATTACAAACATTTTATTTATAACTAAGCTGCATAACTTTATATGTAATGTGTGTTGTGTTTTTAATTGTATTATGCTAAGATAACATCTGTTTCTATAATAATGTTAATTCTTAAAACATTTTATTGAATTAATTAGTGCAAAATTCCTAATGCCAAGTAAATTTTAAGTCAATAATAATAAGCTGCAATTGTTTATTGTACTGGAAATTATGACTTGAAAATCTCTACGTAATATGAATTAAAAATAGAATGAAAAATTAAAACCATCATGATCAAAAGAACACAGTACATTACTTCTATTGCAGACTATTCACTAACTAAATTGTTTCCTATAGGAAAATGCAATGAAACTCCTCTATTTGGGTGGTTGGGAGACCAGCCACTTGAATGACGCCTTGGCTCGGGTCATCGTGGAGATGGTTAAGCGGGAATGGCCTCAACAGTGGCCAACTTTGCTGGCGGAGCTGAGTGACGCGTGTTCTAGAGGACACATGCATACACAAATAGTGCTGCATGTGTTCTTGAGGCTGGCTGAAGATGTGGCTATATTACAAGTGAGTAGTGCATTTATTTATAGGCTTTCTCAGTTGGATAAGCTCATAATCAATGGGCACAATTGATTTAATTTATAACTGACGCATTGGTCTAGAGGTCGTAAACGCAGCTGCTAAGCAAGAGGTCCTGAGTTCGAATACCGGGAGGAATAATGTGTTATTGGGATTTTTATTAGGAATTTCTCAGTAGCAGCCCGGACTCTAGATGTGTCTCTGGTTGGCAATGGCAATAGGCTTACCCCCTATTATATTACATGGCACTTTAAAATATAACTGGTGATATGTGGTTGTACATAGTGTAGGTAAATTCTGCCCAAACCTTTGGGGAAAACAGTTGTGACGTTATGTTATGTTAAGAAGACTGAATTAGTCTAAATTTTACTTAGATTGTCAACAATGGAATCTTAATTCAGCTTAATAGCATGGAATTCAGCAAGACAGCCCTAGTCTTTCTCCGTGACAATGTCCAGCAGTCCATATGACTTTCAACTAATATATATTATAGAGGATTATGCTGATATTCTCGTCTAAGACACTCTTGTCGTGTCTTGTCAAGTAGATGTTTAAACACAATTTGAGGATAATTTATGCAATTCACCTTATGCTAGTAAGTAGTAAAATAGGTCAATGATATTTGTTCTTTTCCAAGTGTTTTGTGAGGTGAAACAATACTTCTTAGTTAGGTTTGAAACTTATTCATTCATCTTTAGCAATAAATTTAATATTACTAGCCTGTTACTGTCTCACAGCAGGGCAAAATCTTATTCTCATACTAAGAAAGCACGATTATTAATCTCTTAATAATTCAGCTTTATGGAAGAAACAAAAACAAAAAACAAATGTTACGTGCGGGAATCGAACCCGCGACACACAACGCAGCAGCCACTCGTTGGGCCCACTGCACCAACCGTGCCGTCAAATGATTGATTATATCAGTAATGATAAGAAAATATATTTAATTTTCACAGGATATGGATATAAAAAAAATATTCAAGTATCCAGACAGTTAATGATATTATATGAGGAAGTCCAAATTTTAGTTAGATAACAGCCACTTATCAGTCCACATTGCTAATGAATACCTAACGTCACTGGTCATGAGTAGTCACGACCAACCTTCTAATACTTACATGTAGAAGTTCAAAAAAATCTGACATAATATTTGCCTTGCTTTTTTTCGATTTCATTTTTCTAACATTTTATTTTTAACACCTTATTTGCCATACAACGGGACACAATAGAAAATACAGTTTGTCGGTCATCTGGCGTTTACTATATTCATTTAACTTTTTTATTCTTACAAAAAATGTCTTTAAGCTAAAAACCCGGACAAAGTCTGACCGGACTGTCAAAAATCCAGTCAAAGTCTGTCCGGGGTGACAAAAATCCTGACAATTCTGGACGGACGGTCGCCCTAAATACATGTGAATATTTGATTTACTCTCGATAACTAAAGCCACGTAATGTTTGTATACAAACTGCATCGATGATGTCACGCTGTGTCGTGTTTCAACGAGAATAGATTTGTATCCTGGAGTGAGAAAATACATACATTGTTTATTTAAGGCGGCATCCTGTTGAAATGTTTTCATGCAGCTTGGAAATCCTTGATTATTATTGCCTAGAAGCTTTTATATAGTACAGTTACGAGCATAAATACGTTACCGTTAAGCAAGATTCAAAATGCGATTTTCTCCAAAAAACATAAATATAAATGTTATACTGTTACGTACATAGTATTTTGGAAACATTACTATTATGAAATAGATCTTTTTATTAAAGTTGCGATCGTTATTTAACGAGAAAATCGTTTTGTGTAAGTGCAAAGTATTTATGCTCGTGATTGTATAGTATTGTAGATTTAACTTTTTTTTTTTTCTTTAAAAAAAAACGTTGCCCCACACTAGGAATTTCTCCTGTATCGTGGGTGCGTTTACAAACATTTAAACTCACATACACAAACAGCCAGACCCGGAACAACTACCTGTAGGCCATACAAATATTTGTTCCGTGTGGGGATCGAGCCACAACACGCGGCGCAGCAGCCGATGGCTCAACCACCGCGCCAACCGTGTCGTCAAAAACTGATCATAAAGTTCTATCAGGAAAGCACAGCCCACATACAGTGGCCAAGTAGTATTAGCAGGAGGTTGCGCGTACAATTCCCGCCTTGGGACAAATGTTTGTACGATCCACAAACATTTGTTCTGGGTACTTGCTATGTATAGTAAAAAATATGTATCTATGTAATGTATTGTATTAAGTATATCAGTCATCTTGCACCCATAACATAAGCTCTGCTTAGCTTGGGCCTAGATGATGCTTTGTGGATTGACTAGAATTATTTATTTATTTATTGCTGTTCCCTTTGTACACTGTGGCAGTGATGGAGGTGAATTTCCCTAGTAACAACCATCTTAGGCTCTTAAGATTCTCTGTTCTGGTCTTGGAAGTGATGAAATGTGGCGGTAAACTAATGTTGGCCCCTTTAAGAAAGGACTTGAAGAAATAGTCCAATATGACTTGAAATTCCAAAGCAAAATTATTTAAAAGACCTCAACCATTTCAAATTACCTGTGATTACTCACATGTAATTGTTTAACGGCTTATCGTTACGCGCAGTTGGCAGCGTGTGTGTATGGATTGAAAATACTTCAAATTGTAGACATGTCATTTATGACCAAACGACTTGAACGTTCTACAATAAGGCAATATAATGTTAGATGGCCAGTTGTACTCCAGTCCATCACGAATAGATGGCGCCTTAAAAATATACGTATGCGTTATTATTTATATAAACATATCACACATCATCAGGCTATATTAGTCCACTGCTGGACATAGCCCTCTCCTAATGAGCGCCATAACGCCCTGTCTTCAGAAATTCCTGCCTCAATCATTGATGATTTTAATTATGTCTTACTCATAATGAATTGGCATAAAAAGCGCAGGAGGATGAGGATATAAACCAGCCTGTTACTGTCACTCTGCAGGGCAAAGGCCTCTTGTCATACAAAGGTCCGCCTGCGACAGGAGGTTGCGGGTCCGATTCCCGCCTTGGGACAAATGTTTGTACGATCTACAAATATTAGTTTCGGGTGTTCTGGGTATTTGCTATGTATAATTAAAAATATCTATCTATGTAATGTATTGTATTAAGTATATCAGTCATCTAGTACCCATAACACAAGCTCTGCTTAGCTTGGGGCTAGATGATGCTGTGTGGATTGTCCAGCATTATTATTTATTTATTTATACTTCCATTTTAAAACTTACTAGGTATACAAATATTGTCATTTTAAAGCATGAACTCCTTCTTACAGACTTTAGAAAACAACCAACGACGGAAGGATATTAACCAAGGCCTAACTAGCAATATGTCGGAGATATTCGCGTTCTTCATGCGTCTCATCGAGATGCATGTTCAGGAGTTTAGAGAGATGACTGCCGCTGGGGACTATGCTTCTGCCGCTAGCCACGGGCAGGTGGTTCGGGTAAATAAGAGCACACTTCCAACTAAGTACAGACTCCAGCGCATCAGGCTACCCCCAGGGTTGGACAGTATTTAAATTACTTGTAATTAAAATACGTAATTGAAATACAAATACGTATTTGGTATTTGTATTTCAATCACAGGCTTAAAATGTAATTCTTAATTCGTATTTCAAATACCTGACGCCAAGGTATTTTGTAGTTAGTATTTCAATTACTTTTAGCTTCAAAATACATTTTAACAAAGATACATTTAACCTTTATTTAGCGATTTTATTAATTATATATTAGCAAATTTTATTAATTCTCCAACAAGAGGCTGTTTGCCTGGCGGTACATTTAAAAATCTAGTATTCATGAAAAGAAACTCTGGTTTTACTAATTAATCTTCTTTAACACTGGTTTTTAGCCCATGCTGGTCTGGATTACTTTTTATTGTTAACAGTATTTTGTAATTTGTATTTTGTATATCAAATAAAAATAGCTAAAATACTGCATTTTGTATTTAGTATTTTAAATATTTGCGAGATAGTATTTTGTAAATTGTATTCCAATTAAAGCAAAGCATGTATTTTGCCCAGCCCTGGCTACCCCAAACTATCAGATTTTCCCAATTGAACATGAATTTTATTCCTTTGTAATAAAGTTGAAAACCTATCAAAGGAATGTGTCAGATTGGGGTAGCTTGATGTCCTGGCCTCTGTACTTTGAACAAATAGCAGCTTGAGCTTACATTTCGCTTTTGTCTATTGACAAATCGCTCTTAATTGGACCTTCAATTGAATATTCAAGACTCGATTATATATATTAAAGCTATCAGTCCTAGTGAAAATAAGTAGGTGTACACAGCGTTTTGTGGCGCGTGTTCTAATTACACAGTAAAAATGACACAATTAAATTGCTAGTTACAAGCCTCCACAGATAGATACAAAACTAATTAATAGATAGCAAAACAGCTTTAGTAATTTGAAGGTTTATTACATGATATCCTGTAAAAAATAGCTTCTTTACTAGCTTTCTAGCTGTTCAAGCCTTGAGTTAAGTTCGGGTATATTTGTGTTCTAAAAATAAACATAATATATCATTCCAGGTTGTGTTACTGACTCTGACGGGTTACGTGGAATGGGTGTCCATAAACCACGTGGTGATGAACAACGGGCGTTTGCTACAAATTCTTTGCATTTTAATGCAGGACGAAGTGTTCAAGCTATCCGCCGCTGAATGTTTATTACAAATAGTTAATAGAAAGGGATCTGTAAGTAACATTGTACCAACGCCAGCCCATCAAGCTATCCCAATATGTCAGATTTCTTTGATAGTTTTTCAACTTTATTAGAAAATAATAAGGTTCACGTTCAATTTGACAGTTTGGGATAGCTTGATGTGCTGGCCTCGGTATTATACTCGGCTGTTAACACTTTTAGTGCCGAGCACCCTGCTCCCGGGTCGAAAAATAGTTTGTTTATGTACCCAGAACTCGCTTCCCGAGTCGTACATGTAAAAAGCTACAGATGAGATGTGAACATGCCCATCACCCCCTACCATATACCTACGCATTATGTAATTTGCCATTCAAGTTAAATCGTATTTTTGAACTGGGCAGCGAATGTGTTAATAAAATATGGCACATTGAGTTTTAGAAAAAGTCTGTCACACTGGTAAATGATAAATGAAATTTCTTTCTGTAAATTGTTTTTTACAAATACCACAAACAAGCTAAAATAATCAAAACAAGTGCCGGTGCGGTGCTTCCTGTCTGACTCTGTACTGTGAGAAGTAATATCAAAACAAACTTAGAGGTCAGTCTTTTTTAAATCAAGACATTATCTTGGTCAGATTATGTGAGAACCATGCAGATTAGTGTCCATGGTCTTTTGAGGAAAGAATCACACGTAAATGAGTGGTTCTGTCGCACGTATTTATTCAGTAATCTTGTAGTGTAGCTTATGTCAGAACCTAAGGACATCCGAACCGGTAGGTACGGTAGTGATAAACACGACGCTCTTCCAAACTTAAATTGTTTCTATATCTAACTAAAGATGTATATATATGACGGGTACATTGTAAGATAATTGTGAAAATATAGTCGAAAATTTAAAATAACATTTTTTTTTCAGACGAAAGAAAAGAAACCCCTTGCGATATTGTTTAGTAAAGATGCGGTTACGTGCATTCACCGCGCTGCAATCGCTAGCATCAATTCTATTGGTGAAGCTCATTATTTGTTCCTAAAGAAATTCTCACAGGTAACTATGAATACATTAATTATTATGTCACCGCAATCACGCGTTGCCACTCAGAAGGCGAAATACGAGGAAACAAGTCACCAGATCCCCTTTTTCATAATAATTAGAATTTTATAAAGGTAGTGTCCTCAAAAAAAAAACTTTGTAAAAGCAAAACTGTGAGAATCATACGCGTGGCTTATAGCACGATTGAATTTCCAAAATTGGAGTTTTGAGCATTTCTATTGTATGCTAAAAGTCGATTTTTTAATATCAGTCCTGTTTCCCCATTTCTAATTGCTATATCACTTAATAATGTATTCTCCACCCAGGTCGTAGCAGGGTTAGCTCAACAACTCACTTCTCTCTGGACCTACGCGACAGACGTAGAGTCATGGCTGCCGATACTCCTAGAGACAATGTTGTTACTGATGTCACATCCGTCTCTGACTCTTGCGCATGCCGCTAACTCTGTTTGGCTAGGGTTTCTGAAGCATGACCACATTTCGAAGCTGCCTTTTGTGCTGGCAATCGTACCGAGGTGGTTGCATTCGGCTGCTCCGAAAGTACTCAAGGTAAGTCCTAATGTCACATCTTTGAAAGAAAAATAGACTATCTGACACGAGGTTCTAACAGTTAAAAACGATTTCATAGCAAAGAGAGAGTGTACTTTTGTTTGAAAACCGTCTCAAACAGTATTGTATGTTTAAATAAAGTATTATATAAATGTTACTTTTATAATTTTTAATAAATAAATACAAATTACTATAGTAATTCGTAAAACAGTCCTTGTGGGTCACATGGCGTCGCTTTACGTCACAAGGTAATAAACAAGCTGTAAAAGTCATTGAATCGTGTTTTGTTTACTGCTTTGTGAAGTCATTTGAGATTCGAAATACTATTATTGATAAAATGATTCGACATTTTGCAGCCACGTGCGCATATACATGCTTTTTATTGGTTTTTGCGTACTGTAAGCTCGTTCTTTGTAGCAAATAAAGATTTTTCTTTCTTTCTATATGGCGCTTTTTAATAATGAAATCAAATTATTACATTAGAATGTAGGATTATATCATCAGGATCATCCATGTTGTAATACAGTTAAATATTCGATTGCCCCATCGAATAATAATATTATTTTAGGATCGTCTCGAATGTGGAAAAGAGATGAAACACTAAATTTACTGCTCATAGAGAAGTTCGTGTCTCGTCGAATGGGCAGTCAGGGCATTCTCATCATTTTAAAACAAAGGAACGTAGAAGTATAATATAAGTTTGATTAATATTAATTGATTACTCCGCCAGGTGTCATACCCTTCGTCTCGTGTGAGCAACGCCAATGACGCTGTAACGTACGCCTGTGTGGACTACGACAGTGAACAAGAATTTATGATATTCTTCTCGCGGTGTCGCACCGAGATATTAGAAAGTTTTAAGTAAGTGCGACATCATTATTTGTCATTATTATTTCTTTCCTTTCTTTTTAGAGAAACGTTTCCGCACACTAGGAATTTCTCCTGTACTGTGAATGCGTTTACAAACATTTAAACTCACATACACAAACAAGCCAGACCGGGAACAACTACGTGTAGGCCATACAAATATTTGTTGCGTGCAGGAATCGAACCCACGACACGCAGCAGCCAATCGCTCAGCCACTGCGTCAACCGTGCCGTATTCTTTAAATAAGATTCAGATTTTGCTTTTAGCTAAGACAAGCTATGATTCTTGCATTTCTATATCTATTGGTTTTTATGACGCTTACGTAAGGTTCAGAATCGAACTATTTGTAATAATCTATAACTTCAGGTTTTGCATGACAGCAGCACCGCTGGTGACGTGGAGTTACGTGGAACAATGGACGCGCGCGGCGCTAGACAAAGTGGACACTTGTCCGCAGCAGATGGACACTTATCATCCTATGTATATCGAATGGGAGGCTCTATCTCAAGTAAGTTATTCTACAGTTTCAAGACCAAAACCTAAGTTTTATCTGTGTGATTCCTTATAGTATAAATATTTCATAACATAATCAATTACTTCTGAAAAGTAACATAAAAGTACATATGACATTGTTTGTCTAGTACTACAAATCATTCTGAATTATACGACCACCACTCTATATACCCCCCCCCCCCCCCCCCCCGCCCCCTCAGTAATTCACGGCGTAGTCAATACAAAAGTTATGAGCCTTTGAAATACGATTTGAATATGAACGAAATTTTTATAACACTTGATCACGTGCACATTTTATACCTTATTCGTTATCTGCATCTAATTAAGCTTTTTCCGTTATCAGGTACTAGATATGGTACTATCGCGACTGCTGCAAGCAGAGCCTCGTCCGTCAGTAGTAGAAGGCCTGCAGCTGCTGCAGCGCTGCGTAGTGTGTACTCCGATCGCGGCGCTCATACATTCGCTATTACTGTCCTTCATATCCGCACTCTTTGTGTTCCTGAGCTGTGCCTATAGCCAACTGGCAGGTGAGTTGAGTAATACGGGTTTTAGATGAATACCAATTTGATGTAATTATCTAATCGATTCAAAATAAATCTATTAAAATATGACGTAAATTTTGTAAATCATACAAATACATATTATGTGGGTCCATACCAAGATTTAGGTACACATACCAACCTACAGTTTATTTAAAATAGGTTCTTAATGTTTATAAAGGCGATAATAGCCTGTGTAACACAATTCATTGAAATTTGCTTGCAAATAGACTAAGATCATTTGCAAGCAGAAATGTAAAACAGATGATTATATGAAGACACTGAAAAATCAATCAATCTATGTAATATCGTAGCCGCACTTATCCCTATTTATATATACACATGAGCTAGTATCAAATAACCACTCTTGTAAAGCCTGCTATGCTCAAAGTCAATTCAACCACAGTCTAAAGTTCTAAACTCTCCTCACACTATATGTTCCCACTATGCTCCAGGTCCAGGCGTGGGTAATGCCGGTGCGGACCTTCTCCCGCGTGTTTTGGACAAGATCTTCGCCGCGTTAGTTTACGAAGGTACACCGCCCGACGACCGACGCTCGCGATCTGTGAAGAACGTGCGACGACATGCTGCTGGACTACTCGTTAAGTTAGGCTCAAAGGTTGGTGTATTTGGGATAACATTCATAGACACTGAGAGACAGTCAGACATAATTATGTTTTTTGATTTTCACTTTTAACTTTCCGATGAAATAATAAAGGTTTTGCTGTAGTATCTCTTTCTAATTTTGCGTGGGTATTACGGCACATCGCTAGCTTGGCTCTGCATGTGTTCAGGGAATGGACTCCCTTACCCGACTGATGTGTCCTGAGCCCTACTTTATACCCGTGAATACGTTTTACCTTTGATTTTGCTTAATTTATTCGGATTTTGATCTTAGACGAACACCCGTTTTCTGGGAAGGCGTTGTCGACGCGTAACCCATTGAAAGCATGTCATTTGATTGGCTCTCGTAAGCTCTCGCTCACGTTGTCACATATATATTGGTACAGGAACTGGCCCCAAGTGTGTTGAACAGATGTTCACTATCGGATTTGTGCTTTAATTGGCAGTACCCGCTGCTGTTGCTGCCCGTGTTCGGGCGCCTGCACGAGCTGAGCCGCGCGGCGCTGGCCCGCCCCGACCTCAGCGCGGTGGAGAGCGTCACTCTGCAGGAGGCCTTGCTGCTGGTCTCTAACCACTTCTGCTGCTATGAGAGGCAGAGCGCGCTGGTGGCTCAGGTATCTGTCCATACTTCCTATACGCATAGCGCTCAAATGAGTAGGTTCCTGCGGTAGTGGCGTGGTGAGGGTGAGGGTGTATTTTCGTTACGTCAAATGAAGCCTGACTTTAGTCGTGCAACTGCTGTCGTCAAACCTTGCACCTGCTTAAAAAGCCTATCCTATGTTAATCTTAGTTTTCAACCTAGATCGTAGTCTACATGTGTACCGATTTTCATTTAACGTTATAATATACGTTCAGCCATTAAACCGTGACGTAAGTAAAAAACATTAAAAAAAATCCACTTAGAAAAAACATTGCAGAGTGAAAAATAATTTCTAATTTCGGAAGTCAATGGCTAAAAAAGAATAACAAAACAACCAAAGACTCCTTAGTTAAAGTTATATTATGAAATGTTTTCTTTTTAAAGTCTTTGGATTTTTTGTTAACAATCACACCTCATTTCTCTAACTTTAAAAATACCTTATTATGTCCTATAATAAAAGAATGATCGAAATTAGTTGACGTGGTAGAAAATTATACATGATATAATATATTGTTTATTTTCCCTAGTTAGCCAAAAGGTAATGTTGTCTGATGAGTGATTGTCTCAATGTTAAACTAAGCGTTATTGGGTTTTTCCATCTGGAATTTAATTTCTCAGCCCGGAGTCTGGATTCCTGCCCCATTGATAGCAATAGGCTCGCCACGCCGAAATGTGGGTGAAAATCAAAATCAAAATTAATTTGTTCAAATTATTGAGAATCAGCACTTTTTGAACTTCAAAACGTTTACAAAAGACAGTCCCCCAAAACGCCCACCCTTCACCACTCCCTAGTGTTGCTAGGAAGAAGTGGCGGAACAAACTCCCCAACAACACGTCTGTCTGATAGTTTGAAGAACTTGAAGCTATACAACATTTATCAAAAAAAAAAATGACAATTTGCTGGGGTGTACAATAGCCTAACCCTTCGGAATCCCCGAAGGGTTGGAGAACAGGCAGTTAAACTCTATCCACAATTTATAGCACGCTATCTGTATATATAGATCACTTTTCAGGTCGTAACATATTTAATAATAAAACTATCATTGCCATCAGGTTCTTGGTGACTGCAGCGAGCGTTGGGCAAGTCTAAGCCCGCACTTAACCAGCGCGGAAGGGCTAGCGCGATTAATAGGTCTGGATGCACCACCAACAGAAGAAGAGGATGAATGTGGACAAGCTCGACGCACACTGTTACATGCACTTACGTTATTATTGGGTAAGAAATTGTTTTTTGATGTGTAACATCCTTCCTCTCGCTTCCCTGCAATCTGTGGCAGTGTGTGACAGGAAGCCTGATTACGTAAAATCATTTCAATCGACACCTGAGTATTTTTTTAGGGTATAGTATTAATGTTGCTTTTAACTAAGGCGAGATGTCAGATGTTACACATCATATGCGACTACTGCTAGGCTCGCTCGTTTTTTTTTTAATAATTTTAGTAGTAGATGCTTCGTATGTAGAGTGCTCTTTGTGCTGTTTTTTGTAATTATGTTTCTTTTTTTTTTTTAATAAACACCGTCACGGGACGCCCGTTCGAAATTGATGGTTATTGAAAGAATTTTCAATCTATACTAATATTATGAAGAGGTAAGGTTTGTATGTTGGGGTAATCTCCGAAAAAAGTTTTGATTATTTGGAATTGGATCAGTAGGATCCAAAACTTTTTTCACTATTAGAAAGCCATGTTATTCCTGAGCGCTATAGGCTATAATAATTTATACAATACATCTAAAAACAGAATTATTTGCATGCGCCGCCTTAATACTCGTAGTTGTTTAAAATGGAAAACAATGTGTGACAATCTGGTCCGTCTTAAATAGTTCTTAGTAGACAAAGAAGTCCGCGACATAGCTATCTTTTATATTTTATCTTTTACATAGCTTTTAATGTTTAAGAAAAAGTATTTTTTCGACATACTTACTTTTGGATAATTATTTAAACAACAAAGTATCAACCCTTATCAAAATAAATCATATTATTATTACAAGAACATCATAAAGATAAGATTTGCTCTTTTTTTGTCACATCATCAATTGTGTCGGTACGGAAGCCGAATCGTAAAATAGACTTTTAAAAACTTACGAGTCAACAAAGATTCGTTTTTCTTGCTATTTAAAAAATAAAATGCGTAAATAACTAATAAAATGTGTGCAAAATCTCTTAAAACAAGCCCGTACCGACACAGATCAACTATAGATGAGTCCAATAAACTTTATTTGGAATTGATTGATGCCCTGGCTTTTCCATAAAACCCTTCCTACCAAAGGATTTTTGAGCGCTAGTTTTACAATTAATTATCGTGCATTTCACAATAAATTGCTCCCCCCGGCGCGGTGCGGAGGTAAGACACTGACGCACACATGCACAATATAATGTCTCACATTGCATTTGCATTTTGGTCTTTCTTGTTAGTTTCTAGTTTTTTGAAACTGAACACTCGCCTGGACCTACCGACCAACTGACCTAATGACTCACCGACCGAATGACCGACCGGCCGGCCAACCGACCGTCCGACCGAACGACCCATCCACCCACTGATCGACTAACCGACCGACGGACCGAACTATTTACTGACCCCGACCAGCCGATTCATCATGAGTATTTACATGGTTTTTAGGGTCGTTAATAAAAATTATGGGGTCACAGTCGAAATCCAAGATGGCGCCGACGAAATTTCCTTACTTTTCGTCATGGGTGTCGTTTCGTGGTATCTGCGGTCGCTAATAACGATTATGGGGTAAAAATCGAAATCCAAAATGACGCCGACTAAGTTTACTAACATTTTATCATGGATGTCATTTTTGTAGTTTTCGGGGTCGCTAATAACGATTATGGGGTTACAATCTAATTGCAAGATGGCGCCGACGAAATTTTCTTACATTTCGTCATGGGTGTCATTTTTGTGGTTTCCGGGGTCGCTAATAATGATTACATTGAAATCCAAGATGGCGCCGGTAATATTTAACAACTATTTTGCTACTAGTGTTGTTAGTGTCCTACCCAATAGAATGGTTTTACATAACCAACATTATTTTGTTTTTATTTGTGGAATAAAATAAATCAAATAAAAATGATATTTGCTTAACACCTTAACTGCCCAACAACGAGACACAATAGAAAATGTATTGTTTGTCGGTCATTTGGCGTTCAACGTGTTAATATTTATTGAATTAATAACATAGATATTGACACTGTTTTTTTTTTGAAATCACTCCGAAAACCAAAACCACATTTATAAGTCTGTGGTTTGTACCTACCGCCACTACAGCTCAAAATAAGCAATTTATGAATTTAATTATTGGGCTATCTACGAGCTACGTAAGAAAATAAATAATTAAACAATTTAGATTACAATAACAATAAAGGTTAATTTACGTGTGGTCCTTCAATCATAGGAGACCACTGCAGACACACATAACTAGGTGTATACAGAATAAAATAAACGGATGACTTCCAAATAAAATAAATGAAATTAGCATGTCATGAATCAGAATCATTTATTCGTAAACATAGGTGACAATTATATACAAGATGTTCAAAGATCATGATCAAATATTAATATATAAAATACTCTTAAATTAAAATATAAATTCGTCATAATATAATTATACAAGCAAGTGAAATTTCGACAAGATTTAAAATTTATAATCAATTCAAAAGATTAATTTAAAAATAAATTAAGTAAGAAATACATTAAAAATGTCAAGTATAAGTAAAAATGTCAATATTATAAAATTACAGAGATTCGTCATTAAGAAATTCACCTAGAGTATAATAAAAAATTTCAAGTAGTAACCCATTAAGCGTTTTTTTTTAACTTTTGCACTGGCATACATTTTATTTCATCGGGTATTTTATTATATATTTGCGGTGCAATACCAAAGAAGCTTTTCATGAACATGAATGAGCATTCCTAATACAATTGTAAATAATATAAATACATTATTATAATATGTACTACTAACTACAAGTATGCGCAAGGCCCAGTTCTTGAAAATGGCAATATCGCATTATATTGGGATCGATCTATGATCACCGACAGGACTATTGTTGCCAATAAGCCATAGTGGTGATAGACCGATCAGAGCGTCGCACAATGATTGTTGATATAACGGTTCCACATGACGAGAACCTCGTGAAGGCTGAGAAAGAGAAACAGATTAGATCTGGCCAGCGAGGTTGTCGACTTGTGGGATGTGAATACAGCAGTTATTGTACCGAAAGTCGTGACGGCCAGTGGCATACTAGCCAAGAGCCTCAATCAACACCTAAAGGGGCTCTCGTTGGGCAGTTGTATCAAGGGTTTGATCCAGAAAGCACTGGATGACTACTCTTGGACACGTCGCGCATAGTTAGGAGGTTCCTCTCTCAAGAGCCCTGACCACCGGAACTTTGGACCCTGTTCCTGATGCTGGTTTTTAAATGTTTTTTTTTTTTATATTAGCTAACTATTTGAGGGAAGTTGAAAGTTTTACAGAAATAAAGGAAATTTATACTAAAAGTTAGTAAGCTTAGTCGGGGCTATCTTGGATTTCATTTTGACTCCGTAATCGTTATTGGCGACCCCGGAAACCACGAAAATGAGACCCATGACGGAAAGTAAAAAAATTTCGTCGGCGCCATCTTGCAATTAGATTTTGACCCCATAATCGTATTTAGTGAACCCGAAAACCACAAAATTGATATCCATGACGAAAAGTTATGAAACTTAGTCGGCGCCATCTTGGATTTCTATTTTGACCCCGTAATCGTTACTAGTTACAAGGTTTTGGCGTAGTGGGGGTAAGTTCGCGCATCGTGCACTTAGTGGAACAAAAATGTGGTGACTTTTATTGATCGTCATTATTTTATGGTTATTGCCATCATTTATATTTAATAATATCTGATTAGAAGAAAGTTGAAGAAGGGAGTGGAATTCGTGAAGTTTATTGGGAGTTATAATGCATACGAGGAAAGTATGCGAAAAAGGCATACCTTTTTTTGCCTTAATTTTTTAATTTAAAACAACAACAATAATATCAACTCGTAACAAAAACTAAATTTAAAAACAATAACAATAACTCTTTAAGATAAACACAACAAAAACAAAGGGTACAATTTTCGTGCACGCAAGTGTAATCGGGAGTTCGGGAGGCAACTGTCGACTGTTGCACCAATCGCGCGCTCGGATTGACGCTACCTCATACCCCGCGTCCCGATTGACTACCAAAGAGACCTAAAAAACGACTTGTGCGCATCTAACGACTCTTGCCAAGTTACATGCCGATAATTATACCACGAAAATGACACCCATGACGAAATGTAAGAAAATTTCCTCGACGCCATCTTGGATTTCCAATTTGATCCCTAATCGTTATTAGCGACTCCGAAAACCATAATAATAATACTCATTACGAAAAAAGATGAGATCGGTCGGTCGGTCTGGGTTGGTAGCCCATACAGAGAAGCAACGGAGTGTATAGTTTGGCCGTGCACACACACAACGCAGTCGAGAGTGGTGGCGTGGGCGTGACTGCCGATCAATCAGATTTTTTTCAGAAGCACCCTGTATTTATACTCGGGTTGGCACTCGAGTTTCTTTATCATAGCTTACCGTGGTAGTGTAACGTTGCAGGCGTAGTGAAGCGCACGTGCGTGCCCAGCGACCCGGACAAGGCCAGCCGCGGCGGGTTCGGCGGCGGCGTGACGGCGGGCGGCAACCCGCTGTGGCGCAACCCGTGCGGGCCGCACGTGCTGCCGCTGTTCCCGGCCGCGCTGGCGCTGCACCGCGCGCTGCACGCGCTGCACGCGCCGCCCGCCGCGCGCCTGCGCCACGCCGGCCACGCGCGCGCGCTGGCGCCCCCTGCCGCCGAGCGCCGCAACCTGCTGGGCCAGCGGGAGTACGATGTGCCGCTCGCCACCCGCCCTCAGGTATGTACCTCGCTGCACGTATGGGACGTGACTTAAGCGCGTGCAGGGCACGGTCAAAATCGAAATTCAAGATGGTGCATGACGAAAAGTTAGTAAAGTAACTTCATTGAACGACCAAACAATTCCGATGTTTCACACCTGCCGGGTGTCCCGTGACGGCCATTCTTTTTTTTTTGCTTTTTTTATTTGAAGTTATTTTGTTTTTATTTCTTTAGTATTTTGTTCCTGAGTCTTCTGCTAAAGAAATGCTATTTGTTTATTTCTCAGTTTATCATGTACAAGTAAATTTGTATCCTCCCACAGGAGCGCATGCAGAGCTTCCTGCACACGCTCCACGAGAACGTGTGCCACCTGGTGGGCGCGGCGGCCAGCACGCTGGGCCGCGAGCTGTACGCCGTGCCCGGCCTGGCCGGCTTCCTGGCCGACTCGCTGCTGTACGGCCTGGAGTACCTGCCCGACCACTGGCTGCGCCCCATCGTGAGGAATGCTCTGAAACCGCTGCTGCACCACTGTCCGCCGGCGCACTATGCGGATGTGGCGCTGCCTTTGTTGGAGCATTTCGCGCCTTTCAGTAAGTGTCTATACACTATTACTTACAAATAGGAGGAGCTCGTCCGACTTTTTTTTAATACGTTGCCATTCACAATACGTAGCTCATTCCATCCAATGCCTGCTAATTAGTAACTGCCGTACGGGCAGAATGAAGGTTAACTTACGCTTGCCGAGGTAGGTCCTTTGATGGCTGACCATCCATTGCATATCGAGAGAAGGTATCAAGACCACTCGTTCTCAGCTGTGATTCTTATACCTTAAACAGTCGTGACTAACCAATCGGAAGCTGCAGGCTTCCGATTGGTTAGTCACGACTGTTTAAGGTCAGGAGTTTTACCAAGGGTTATGGCATAACACAATAACTGGAGACATCTGATAAGCAGTGTCTTACTCTATTTAAAATACTACTATTTAGCTGCATCCCTGATTTTTTTTTAGTTTTTAGGTTAGAATGAAAGCCGATCACAACATAGTTGGGAAAGCATAAGCTGATAGTAATAAACTCTCATTCTTACAGTGTTGACCCATCTCACATTACGTTGGGACTACATCTCGTCTCTCTATGAATCCGGTAAACTTGAGGAAGAAGGGGGCAGTGAATCGCAGGAAGTTCTCGAAGATATACTCGTTAGGAACCTGACCAGGGAACACCTTGAAGTTTTGAAGGTCAGTATACAAAAACATCAACCGAATGCGTGACAGATTCTTCCAATTTTATGTAGGTTTAATTCCGGTGCGACTTATGCGCTGTTTGTGGCCGCGCATAAATATTAATTACATTACAGCGTCCATTTTTAAATATACCTACGTTATGTAATAAGTTTGAAAACCTTTCATATTTTTTTTATGCGGCATAATTACTCATTCCCATTTGAGTCGTGCAGGTGATTTAATCGAACATGTTGGATTTTGACATTGAAGTGTAAAATAGCTGGCATCAGCGCCACTATCCCAAACATGATAACTCATTTGAAATTTGATTTATTATATAAAATGGTAGTAACCTTTTGTTACAATTTCTATGTCTTATAGCAATGATGCAACTATATAAAACGTAGCACTAATGTCAGTTTGCAAGTCTTGTAGGTATAACTTATTTTTTACTTATTTCCCCTTAATCATCATCATCATCATTTCAGCCAAAATACGTCTTTTGGTGGACATGGCCTCCCCCAAAGATTTCCACAACGATCGGTCCTACGCTGCCCTCATCCATCGGCTCCCTGCGGTCGTCACCAGATCGTCGATCTACCTAAGCCCTTAGCATTTATTTTTTTGTATATAATTTCCAGATATCACTAGTGGACGGCGGTATGAGCGCCGAGAACAACGTGGATGACATGGAGGACGACACTACGACCGGCAGCGCTCAGCGCAACCCTGACACTGTGTCCGAGCTGGGCGCGCTGGTACTGGCGCAGCCGGAAGCCGGCCCGGCCGCGCTGTACACGGTGAGCGAGACAATATACACTACCTGAGCGTAACCCAAGTTGTACACGTTTATCTCTAAAAATAATGGCCAATTTATAGCCGGGCATTCCGGAAACTGTCATATAAAGTTTCTCAACGTCTTGCCAATGCCCTTTCTGCAGCTTCAGCGACTAGATAGGATTTTCCAGCAAATAACGGTTTGCGTAATGGTGGAAAGTGTGACGGGTTTGTTCCAAAAATAGGTTTTGTCGCGCACAAAGTGGTTTTGTGACTGCATAAAAGATTTATTTGTACATTACAGAATGCAACTTGCCACTAGGCCATCAAGGAAAGTCTAATGAAAACTTCTTTATATAAATATTGTCATCCCAGGTGATACGAGCACTAACGTGGAACGACTCGCCGTCGTCCCTGCGCGCCACCGCGCTGGCCACGCCCGCGCTGCGCGCCGCGCTGGCGGCCGGCCGCGTGGGCGCCGGCATGGCCAACGGCGCGCTCACCGCCGTGCTGCAGGCGCTGCGCGTGCACGGCCAGCACGACGCCAACCAGGCGGCCTTGCTGGCGCTGGCGGTGCAGGTAACGTTACATGCCGACCGTATCTCCATAACATACAACATTCTCTATATCACGATCGAACTAGAAAATGGTTCAGTCAAAATTGTCAAACATGTCATTGAAATAAAAAAAATATTTTACGTGTTTGCGCGCTGTAATTATTGTGTTAAAATAGCACACATCATTGCTCTATCTACAACTTCTGGTAGCCAACATCTACAAATCGATCCATTTCCTTCCCAGACATACGAGGTCCTGCGCCCCCTATTCCCGGGCATAGTGGTGGTGCTACGCTCTATCCCCGACGTGGACGCGCACGACCTGCACCGACTGGATGAGAAGCTCACCGCGCAAAACACCAAGCCTTCCAAAATAGACAAAAGTAAACGGGACTTGTTCAAGAAGATTACTTCTAGGGTATGTTATATTGATACATTTGTAAAGAGAGCGATTTTTTATCCTCTATTTTTCTTTCTGTATTATTATTTCAACAACTTGAGCCTTATCACTAACAACTACATTACGGCAAAGTACATACAGAGCTATTATTTTGCAATCAAAAGGGAACTGGTGCGGTTGCTGTCCATGTGGCTAAACCAAGCTTTGTATAAAATCTTAGAGAGCAGTTGTAACCTTTTTTTGATCCAGCTCTTGTTTGTTTTAGGCACTGTATTTCTCATATTATTATATCACTTTTTTGCCGAGAAATCCCATTTAAAAACCTCATGAGGTTTTCTTAAAATGATCTTAGGATGAATACTACGATAATAAGATCATTTTATCCTAATTTGTCATAGACATCTGACACCAAAAACTAAGACCTTCTTATTTTACAGTTAATTGGCCGCAACGTGGGCCAGTTATTCAAGAAGGAAGTGTACATACTGGACCTGCCCACAATGCACGTGGCGAAGGACAAGCCGCGCAGTGCCATCGACGCTCCCGAGGGCGCCGGCCTCGAGCGACTGTTCACGCCCAGTGCAGCACCTACTTAGCTAGCTATCCTTGTTGACTATTTTACTATGTCATTAATTATACATAATTATTATGAATTAAATCTATTTATACCGAAATATAAGATTGATTTTGTTTTTCCAGAACAATGCAGTGTCTTATTTCTCATGGCCCTCTTGAAGTCCCTGACAGCAAGACGAGTAGCCAAAACAGTAATGTGCTCTCTATGTCTTTCCAAATGGTGTCTCGACAGTCCCTTTGCTACTCACTACTACTTAGCTTTTTTTTTTTTAATGGGACGAACCCCCAAACCACTGCAACTCCTGAAAACCAAAATCAACAGTGGCAACCACCAGAAAAGCGTCGAGACAATGAAGTCCGACAAGTCCCGGAAAAACGATTCAACTGTCTTGGATCCCGCAACGATAATATCAGAAAACAGCGGAGGAGTTAGAAAGAATACATCATTTCCATTTCTTTTTCTACTTAGCTTGCTAAGAGCCGGCACAGACCTGGTTAAGCGCAGTGCGGTTATCGCTATCAAACATTATAGGTCTTGCAGGACTTGACAATAAAGTTCCTTTAGCTCGAAAGTGCGGAGAGGTGCGTCTCTCTCTTAGGTAGGAGTTAGGTTTTTTTTTTTTAAGAAACGCTGTCTATATTTGTAGGCAGAGCTCGGTTGTCACTGTCAAGTGACAACCGAGCTCTGCCTCACCAGATATGTGCCGGCCCTATCAGATCGGGCAGTACAGTATTACAGTCGAATGAAAAAAAACAATAAAATAACAATAAATAATTTATTTATGTAAAAAGTAGAATTACTTCTCATATGTATAAATCATTTGTGTGCCCACTGGCAGGTTTTTTCCATTGGAGACTAGTTCCACAGTGGCTGAAGGTAAGTCCACTTTTAATACCGATGCATTGTCTAAAACCACACATTTATTCTCGTGGTCACCAGGAACGGGAATCATTCGAGGTCCTAAGATAGGATCTTTGTACCTCCACAGTTTTAAGCTGCTCAAGTCTGAAAAGAAGATAATATTTATTAGCTTTCTTATCGTAGCTCATGGTTGATCAAGGTCAAGTAACACTTTAAAAGGTTGGTACTTAGATGGTTGAAATCAAGTTTATAGCAAGACCCGTCTGTGGCTCAGAAAGCACTTGAAAGCCGCTGGTCTAGGTTGTCATTCGTGGATCATTGACAGTCATTACGGGCATTTAGAAAGTCTTAAAGGGTTATTCCATCGGTAATTTGTCAGCAGCAGTCTTGAGTCTGGATTTGTTCCCGGCAATAGGGTCGCACTATGAGAACACCTCTGCCTAACACTTCGGGGAATACAGGCGTGATGTCATGCTTACTTGAGTGATTTATTACAACACCAATACCAATATATTCTCACCTTTAATTGCCTTAACTTCCCTAGCGATCTTGACTTTCACTCTCTCGACGGTATCACCATCGGATAGAGTAGCTGACACCGTAAACAGTCCATTCATAGCCGTCGGGTTGATGAACGTAGCGTCTACGCCCGACTCTACGATGAATGAGATGTGGGGCTGACCCGGCGCGCAGTCTTCTTTTGTTTTCTCAGGGGCTTCGGCGTCATCCGTGAATTTTACTTCTATTGCGTCCAGCTGATAAAGAGGTTATTGTTGGTGTTATTTAGTTCATAAGGACAGCAGTATCACGAGCGTGCGTAATCTGATTTTATGAACATTAACATGAGGTTTAAGTTGAAATGATTGAGCAGCTCACGAAATGGTTACACTATTGACAGATTAAATGACCCCAATTTATTAATGTTCTTTTGTTTTAGACCGAACTAAGCAATAGCAAGTGGAATTAGTTTTATCTGATCACCTCTGAATGAGGGTAATATGGCTATAGAAACTTAGGACTAAGGGCTAAAAGACTAACAAAATACACATTTCTGACGTCTTCTGACACACCGAAATGAGCAACACGCTTTAAAAGCGCAGCTATCAAAAAACGGTAGACGCTGAGAAAAATTGCAGAATTGCGTTATAAACTGCACTGATTATGCGTGGCAACCGGAGCGTCATATATTCAAGGCCAGACTTCCGTGTTTTACGTCAGTTGCTGACTCAATATGAACAGTGCATTGCGCTGGCCTACAAGCCCCGATTTTATTGATGTCTAAGCATATTAGTCGCTCGCTGCAAAAGTTGAATAAGCATAAACCTATCTTTAGTCCCGAGCGTGATTTATGCGACATTGACTATAACTTCCTTTACTACTGACGTAAAAAAAAATTGTTGAAAAATATGCAAATAAAAATCAATCTATTTTAGGTTAATAGGTTTTTAAGTTGTGTACGATGTTGATTTCCTACAATAACCGTACTGCAATGAGCTCTTGCCGCCTGTGTTACATTACAGGCTTATCCGACCTAGTACAAGCATATGACAATCCAACCTTTGTAAATGCTAAATAAGATTTGACCTATTTTCATTTTGAATATATATTTTAATATTATTATCTCACTCGGGACGAAAAATACAATTCAGTTGTAGAAAATAAACATAAAATTGTACTCACATCTAAAGTATTAACTAAATACATTTTATTCTCCAGCAGTATGGCGGCCTCGTCGAAGGGCAGACCCACAGACAGCGCCTCATTACCGATGCGCTCCATATTCTCTCTGGTGGCTTGCACAAATGGCATCACTCGCTTCATGTATTTCTTAAGTTCGGGAATAGCACCCAACTTAGTTGATATCACTTTGTTGTCGGGCAGGCCTGCTGGCTGCAAATAATAAGGTGCTGTTTACACATGTTACAATCGGAAAACCCTTCCGTGGATCCCTAGGTAACGACCACGCAGACGAACTGGTGATGAGAGGTTTCGAATTGATAGTCTTAGGCCTGTGCCCACTTCTTTCCTTACCATTCTCACAGTTTCGTACATGAAATCGCAGGAGATCAATACACAACGACAAATGGACGCGAGCAACAGACTTTAGGCTAGCCAAAAATGGCGATCCCAAAGGTATCCAAAGGTACCCGCGTTAAACTAAGCGGCTTCTCAGCATAAATAGGAACAACTTCCGAATAATGATAGCGATAATGACGGGTCATTGGACAATGGAGTCGACATACAATACAAAACAAATCATACAATCATACTAAAGAAATAGTAGAACAGAATATGCCAGACACTCCTTGGATGCCATATCCTTCTTGCCTGTAACTGCAAGGCAAACCCTGCTGCGAAAATTATACAAAAAAAATATATTTACGAGGACTACTAAAACATGATAGCTTCAAGTATGGACAATCATGTGGAAAAAGAAAAATGCAGATAAGAAAATTCTTTAAACAGAGAAGTCAGTTACATAGTTAATGAAAAGATTGGCTTACCCCATTAACCTCCTTCAAAGTAGTCAAAATTATATGCTGCCACTTAGGATACTCCTTAGCGACCCAAATAATAGCCTTGTTCGGCTTTTTCTCAGGTTTCGGTGCCTCTCCCTTCTTTGGTTTCTTCACCAAACCATGGTTCTTCAAGTAGATACGGAAGGAGTGCGCTGCGTCCATCAAGTAGTTGCTGGCTTTGATTGAAACCTCGTCGATTTCACCTGCTACTGGCCAGAGCTCGTGGAGAATGCTTGTTTTCTATTGAAAATAATACAATGATTACTTTATCAATTCGAAGCCAAAAAAAGGGTAATGCATTTCACGTTTGTAAATGGCCATTGGAGCTGACAAGTCTGAAGAATTCACTGAAAAAGATAATAAACCAAGGTTTGCAACATTGAGCAGCAGTAGACTGTTATTTGGCGAAACAAAAGAACAATAAGTACACTTCATCTCTCAGATCTTTTATATTTAATTGTTCCATATTCAAACTGTTTATTCAACTCACATTGCCTAGCAGCTCCCACACATGCTCGGCCACATGCGGACAGATCGGCGACATAAGCTTCGCTTGCGTCTCAATGTACCGTGTCACCAGCTCGGCATGCATGCCCCCCTCAGAGCACAGTTCCCTGTACTTGTCCCGGGCCGCTTGCAGCTCGAAGAAGCCAGACTTCAACCCCTCTTTGAACAACATCTTGCTGTAGTTATCGTCAGTCTGATTTATTTTAGTGTTCATCTCGCTTACGAATACTTTGTCGTGGAAATTGTGTTCTCCTGAAAAAGAAACTATTATTACACCACTTGATTGGTACTTTAAAATTATATGCCATGCAAACCTAACCCAATAGTGTAGCTGGACAATAATATTAAATTATAACCCTCTAGTCGATAGTGTGTTTTGAATTTGGAATATCAACTAAGTATGGATAAAACCTTTTTGGTCCGAAAGTAATCTAATATTTTAAACGGTTGTCTTAGTATTCGCGTACATCGATTTGTTGGTGTATAAAAGTAAAATTGCCATATTGCACTAATACCAGCAACGATTTATTTCGTCGTCTCAAAAGCCCGCCAGATAGTATAGAGCAAAACTTAAATAATTTACCTGTACGCAGACTAGACTTTGTCGCGATCATTTCCTTGACCCATTCAATGAAAGTATACAGCCTCAAGATTGCAGCATCAGCAGTGTTCTCAACAAAGTTAGCATCTTCCACTGAATCGCCCGCATCTGCTAAAGTGAGACGCATTCCATCTGCGCTAAACTTGTCTATTGATTCCGTCAATGTTAAGAAGTTTCCGTCAGACTTTGACATCTTCGAAGAGTTTAGCATGAGATGACCATTAGCCCTGATGCCTTTAGGCCATTTGTCCTCTTCTTTCGGCCATAAAGCGCAGTGATTGTAAATGTAGAATGTTAAATGGTTTTGGATTAGATCTTTGCCTGACACTCTGAGATCAACTGGATACCTTTACAAAGATATATAAAGTTACAAGAGATGATAGATGGAAGGGTGTATACACTTTACATCATCACAAAAAATAAATGATCAAAATCATCATCCTCTTGCCCTTTTCCCAATTTATTTAGGGTCCAGGATGTCTTCGTCTTCCATACATATCTATTTAGTTATTTAAGTCATTTGCCGTCATATTAATAGTAATAATAATAGTAGTCCTTTCTAGTAATATCATGTTTCACACAATCCTGGATGGATTGTCTGGAATAGGCAAATTATCGAAATGTAAATTTAAAAATCGGCCGTATCATCCGGCAGATGGAGTGGTCAGACCGAAATAATAAAGGTATAGAACCTTTATTATTTTGCCGTTTAGCTATGGATCCCTAAATGACGTATTCCGCCAAATCCAAGACTTCATGATCATCTTTCTCAATTTATTTGGGGTCCGTGAATATCTATTCACCAACTCCAAATAAATTGGATTAAGTGCAGAACGATATTAAAATTGCATGCGTTACACTCATTTGATATGGAGTTATGATACGGATAATGACTATTAGCGTATTTATAGGGTTCTGTAGCTAAATAGCAAAAACGGAACCCTTATAATTTCGGTCTATTCGCTTGATCGTTTTATTTTTTAATTTCATAATAGCAATTGTTGGTGATATACGCACTTCTATTGCACAACTGCAAGAATAACTTTTTTGTCACTACGAAATACAAACTTTTTTATCTCATTGGTAAAATCAAACATTTGCGAGCGAAAATATTCATCCATACTATGGAACCCTTCACTGTTTTATTATAATTCCTTATCAGGTGCGGTATATGTTGTTACCGATAGCCGTAAAATCAAATATTAAAGCGCTAAGTGCCCTTGATACACGGCACTTGATCAAATCATTAGTGATAGAACTGTATGTATTGAAGAAAATTATAAAGTTTGAAGACCACTTACCAAAACTGGAATGACTTCTTCATACGATCTAAAGACGCTTTGGGCACTTTCGTATGCTTCGGGAAAGGTGCATCTTTGAAGAATATATAATCCCAAACTGCCATGGTCATGTCTTCTGGTTTAATTTTGAGAGCATTTTCCTTATTCCCCCTAAATGTGTCGCCTTGCAGGAAGTGCGCAATTGTGTAGTACGCATTGTAAATAGTTGAGTCAGACAGAGATTCAATTAGCCATTGCTGATCCCAGGGTAGTTTTGTTCCTATGGAAAAAATGCTATTAAAAATGATGCCTCAAATAAAATGCTAAAATTTTGACAAAGTTTTAGAAACTACGTACCTAAACCATAAGTCCTAGAGCACGCATACTCATGCAGCCACTTCAGGGTGGCTTGGAAGTTCTTCCTTACCTCATCATGATAAGTATTCATGGCAAAGAGTGCCTTCTCTACCTGACTCTTCCACTCTTCATTACCATAGTCCAAATACCACTGGTTACAAAGAGCAACCACACATTCATCCCCTGACCTTGACATAATAGTCTTTTCTGGTTCATAATATATCACGGCACCATTCTCTTCTATCAGTTTAGCTTGTAAATTCTTTTTCACATCTTGAATTTTCTTTCCCTTGTATTCTCCAACTA
This sequence comes from Phlogophora meticulosa, assembly GCA_905147745.2. Taxonomy (NCBI): domain Eukaryota; kingdom Metazoa; phylum Arthropoda; class Insecta; order Lepidoptera; family Noctuidae; genus Phlogophora; species Phlogophora meticulosa. The sequence continues at coordinate 4,804,009 of LR990521.1, forward strand.
GTAATATGCCATCATAGAAACCCTTCAGGTAAACCATCTCTTTGGCTTGTGTTAGCTTCTCCTTATCGTTTTGGCTTTGAATTTTAAGCTTATCATACAAATGCACAGCAGACATGGTGCCAAACTCGGGAATTTCAAGTATAGACACAGGTTTGAATGGGAGAACCATATCATCTTGGATTCCATACTTTTCCCTAAATGCTGGTTTCTTTTGTAAGTCCACAAGTGCCGCATAGTCATCAGGGGAGTCAGAAGGAACACTGGTTACAATACCAGTGCCCTTATCCTCCTTGATGGTTAACATAGGCAGAGCATATATCTTAGGATAACAAGTGAATGGTGATTTTAAAACAGTCCCCATTAAGTTTTGTCCAACAACTTCTAGTAATACTGTAAACTCCCCATCCTTTTCTGTGAAACCTTGGTAAGCCATATTTCTGGCTGCTCGTCTTGTACAAATAAATATTCCATCATTGACTGTTTCAAAGGCAATGTACTTGATATCAGGATGCACCCAGCAGTTTGTTTGTCCATACATTGTTTCTGGTCTTAATGTTGCTGCAACTAAACTTACCTTTTTGCTTTTAAAAGCCCTGAAAGCAGAGAAGATTTAGAGTTAAACCAATTTGAAAGAGATTAAAGGATTGATTGTTTGTAGTTACAAAACTATGAGAGTATTATGTAAGTTTTGAAAGTGATATATTTAAAAACTAATATATTTTGTAAATACATTGTTATAACACTGTTACTTGAATTAAATAAATTAACATACTTGAGAACTTCTGGGAAAGGTTCAACCACTGCCATTTTGAGAAGTGTATACTCCTGTGGACCAGCCCCCTCTCCAGTGCTTCTGTCATGGTCCATACACGGTTGTTTGTCCAGAGGAGAGAATATAGTAAAGCGTTTCCCATACATGATCTTATTGCGTTCTTTAAGATGGTAGAATTGCCACCTTATGAATGAATCATAGAATGGATTTGCATCTGTAGTAATGAATTTCCGACGCCAATCTACCTGCAAAAGAACAATGTACAGACTATTATCAATTTACTTTTTATAGTCATTGACAGAGTTCTTGACTTTTATGTGAGCTTATACCGAATTTAAAATATGGACCTTACATATTATAGTTATCTCTATGGGATACCTACATGAATACCCATTCTTTTTAAATCAGCTACAGCTAGTGGAGGAAAATATTCAAGCCAGTGGCTCTCATCAGCAAACAGTTTGATATCCTCTTCAGGCACTTCAAGACTTTGCATGATCTGCCACTGGTACTTCGCTGCTCCTGTCTTGGCCACTGCTTTACTTTTCTTCCCTTTACTTTTGTCTTTGGGCACAATATCACCTTCCTCTTTGACTGCAACCTCTTCTTCATCAGGGAATACTGGAGGACAGCCATAGAGAGCCATTTCTCTTTTCAACTTGTCAGCACAAGCCTTGATTGGCATGCCAGTACAATGAAATCCAAAAGGGAAGAGCACCTTTCTACCTTTCAGTCTATAGTATCTTGAGGCAAACTAAAAAAAATATAATATGAGTTAGACATGTATGTAGTTAGTTAGTTAGTATGACCTATGTAGTTAGTTGCAGATTGTAGAAAGGAAAATAAATTCAATTTTAAATCACATGTTGAATTTTTTTCAATATTATTGCATCATGCATGTTGAGTTGGTCAGTTATCACCATGTTTATTTTGATAGCAGATATTGTAGACATTGATATATATACATAAAGTGGCTTGAACTCACCTCGCATTTTGATAGTGAGAATGTATGACCAAGATGTAAGCGCCCGTTCATATATGGATAGGGAAACGTACACATGAACTTTTCATGGGACTTCCCATCGTCCGGCGCGTCCATTTCGAATATTTTCTCATTGTCCCATTTCGCCTGGACTTTCTTCTCGATATCTTGCAGATATTCCACCTTAAAGGTGCCTTTACGATCTAATGTAGCCTGAAATTTCAATTAGTATTTTATACAACATATGCTATCTTACTCATAGTATCCTTTTTACTCCCGGCTTGAGGAAAATTGGACATGGTTGAGTGAAGCAGTTTACGAGACCGTACGTTACAAATACATTAGAGGGGGTCTTAATATATGGTTAAGTCCCAGAAATCTTACCATTACACCGAGGTTTTATTCAGCAATTCTAATCATGCACAAATTCTTCTCCCAGGAAACGAAGGATTTGCACGTTGCCACGACACTGACAGCTGCCGTCAACGGAATCAACAGCTGCCTGCGTCCGTCAATGTCAAATAGATAACCCCAGTACACAATGTAAAACTTTTTTAAACTATTGCAATGGCCATAAAACCTGCTCGGTTATACCACCTTGGTCCGATCCAGCCTGACCATTGCTGCCCTCCCAGGAACATCTTAAGCCAAGGTTTGTACACTACAGGGCGTGCCCTTACCGTATACTCACTAAATTTATATTTTTTTATGAACCCTGCCCTGGCTGAAGGGTTTAATTTATTAAGGACACGGGATAGTCTAGTTAAGCCGTTTACAACCCCATAATTTGACCTGTGGAATGCCATCAAAATAAAAAAGGTGATACTTCTGTTGATAGAAAAATCAACATTTGAAAAAAACATTGGAAATTGAATAACAATGCATTCCGTAACGAACTTACCATTATAGTGAAATTGATATCTTCGTGCTCTCACACGCTGTAAAGTCAACATTTCTTCTTTGGATGATCTGATCCAAAATAAAATTAGCAGTTTAGCTGTACCTTTTTTTTAATGAATTAATTTCAAGATAAAGGATATTTTATCTTGGAATTTATTCATAAACAGTTGATAAAACTTTCGTCAGTTTTGAAATTCTTTCTTGTATCAAGTCAAGGCATATTGTAATTCTTTTGTTGCTATAAGACTGAGTCGACAACTGCATTGAATCATTTGAAAACAGAAGTTAGAATAGCATAAAACTTTGACCAATTTCTATCGTAATCCACCACGTGAAATAGACAATTTTAATTTAACTCATTATTGGTAGCTACCGTTACTAAATAATACTAAAGTATTGACGGGCGAAATATTATAATCATTATAATTAACAATGCAACTATCCCAATTCAATTATGTACTAATATTTCATGAAAACATTACGATTGAGGCCAATCCCAACTAATCATATTATTATGCCACTCTTCTTATCATGAAGAATAAAGATTTAACTTTGAAAGAACCAAGAAGGAAGAAGAGGTCTAAGACCTCTGTTAAGTATTGTGGTCAAGATTTGTTGGGACCAAGATTTGGAAGACAGATGGGTTTACTAGCCCGCGCCAACCCAAACGCACGCAACAGTCTTCGGTCGGCTTTGTATGAATACGAATAGCACTGCATCCGTACCGCAAACACTCTTCGCCGGCGCCAGCCGAACAAGAAATACGTTGCGTACCGGTGATGTCACATGGATTATTTCGTCTCGTGTATTGTCCTATGTTTAGTTTTATGTTCTTCTTCAAAGTCAAATCTTTTATTTGAATTAGACCATAAAAAGGCACTTTTTAACATCAAATTGAAAATTAAAATTACCTAGTCCTTCTTTTTCATTTTCCAACTAACATCTGATAATAATAATAATATGTTCAACAGTATTTATAGTAGCAGAATTGAAGTCAAGTAGTAAGAGTAAGAATGTAGATACACGGACCATTATTTATTTGCTGCACTTGAAAACAACGAAAATAAAATCCCTCTCTCAATCAATCAATCTCTCTCTATCCCACATGAACGGTACATTCTTCAATGAAATCCCTCCCATTTTATCTCATTTATCAAAAAGATAAATGAGATAAAGCACCGAACTACACAAAAAAATAAATAACTTGGGATACTATTTATCGATAAGGCATTTTAAATTTGAAATTTAAGGAAATTGGGATACTTTTTAATTAATTTAAGCTTCTTTGACATCTAGCTCATTCGATTTTGCTTCGTCTCACTTTGAATGATCAACTGAGTGCACCCATTTTATTGACACTATGACTAATTGTCTGAGTCTATAAATCAACAAAAATAAACTGTAAAGAACGTATTTTCATTGTGACCATACTTGTAACTCTATGTTTTTGTTGTTGTGGTAAATTAAATTGTAACTAAACAAATTGTCGATGTTGAGGCCAGTTAACAAGATATAAAAGTGATCTGTTTGGATAGCTAACATTTGAATTAGTTATCCATAGACAATAGTTTTTAAGTGTGCTCAAACCTTAAAGAATCCGCCATTTTAAAAAGTACGTTAGAGCAAAAATTTGGCGGCAGTGCCGGTACGCAATATCTGTCATTTTGCCGGAAACTTCGCCCGCTACCCCTGCTCTCAACAACGCGTTTTCAGTCGGGTGAAGCAAAGATTTGCTAGAATTTATTGTGAAATCGGTGGTATTTCCTGATACATTTGCCTCGTGACAATGGCGCCTAGGTCTGCTAAAGCTAAGGTATGATATATTTGCTGTTAACCACTAGTAATCTCGAGTATTTGCATTGAATTTACAAACGGGTTTAGCATTGTTATCGATGGGGCACTTAACAGAGCTAGTGTCAGACGTTTATTCAACTTCAATTTATGGGAAACCATTGCGATTTTTTTTGTGGTTTTTTTCTAATTATTACGTGAATATATTCGTCTTTTTCCCGTTAGCACTACATCGCGGTTTTGCATACACATGTTTAGGCAATATGTAAGTCATTGGCGGCAATTGGCGCCACTTTTGTCGTTGAATCGTATGCCGCACTGCTTGCCTGCCTTGGCCGTTACTTCTTATTTAAACTACAATGCAGCTATTCAAAGCAAATTAACGTAAATTATACTCACTTGCTATATCACTATGCCCGAGTTTCTTGCTCATTGTTATTTGGTGCTGTTGGAATAAAATTAGGTAGCATCATAATTTAAGCATGTTTTTGAAGTTGTTTGGTTAAAGCATAGTTGTAATATGGTTAACCTATACTATGGGTACAATAATGCTTTTAATCCAAACCTAAACCTATGGTTTGGCATTAGAATTGTCTTGTATATGAATATAACATGTATAGCAAATTTTTGCAGAAAGCTGCTGATGTTAAAGTAACAGAGAATGACGCCCCCAAAAAAGGGAGAGGGAAAGGCAAAATTGCGCCAGAGCCAGATCTTATTGCAGACATAGAACTAAATGAAGCCCCTGTTGTTGACAAGAAGCCAAAACGTGGAAAGAAAGCTGCCAGTGATTCAGGTGAACCACAGGTAAATGACAAAATTGAGGAAGCAGGACCTCCTGCCAAGAAGGGCCGTAAGAAGAATGTAGATGATTCAAATTCTCAACCATCAAATGGTGATCAATCAGGGGAAGATGAGTTATCTGTTCAAACAGAGGAGAATGAACCTAGTGACGATAATTCAGAAGCCAATGGTGACACAGAGGAAGCACCACCTTCTGGTAGAGGTCGGAAGAAGCCGGCTAAGAAAGAACCTGCAGCTAAGAAAGCAGAACCAAAATCTGGCAGAGGCAGGAAAGCAAAACAAGATGCTCTAGAAAGTGAAGATACACCAAAAGATGATGTAGAAGAAAAACCCAAGCCAGCTGCTAAGGGCAGGGGAAGGAAAGCAGCTAAAGTTGAGGTTGACCCTGAACCTGAAGCAGATAAGTCTGATGAGGAGGAGGTCAAAGAAAAGCCGGCACCTAAGGGCAGGAAAAGAGCTCCTGTTAAGATTATAGAAAAAGTAATTGAAATAGATGATGATGACGATGATGAAAACGAAGAAGACAAACCTGAGCCTAAGAAGAAAGAACCGAGAGGCAGGAAGAACCAAGGAAAGAAAGCTCAACTTAAAGAGGATGTTGACGATGAAGTTGATGATGATGAAACATCATCCTTTAAGAAGAGGAAGGTGACCAAAAAAGGTAAATTTTTAACCTGATTATGTAAATGCATGTGTAAATGTTACTTCTAATCATAGTGAATTCAATTTAACCAAGAAATATTTATGGGGTTATGAGTTTATGGGTCCTTGGGAGTTTATGACTTCCGAGGTTATGGGTTCAAACCTGGGCAAGTACCAATGTGTCTTTTTCAATTCATGTGTACTTTCTAAGTTTATCTTGGATATCACTGAAGTCGGTGAAGGAAAACATTGTGAGGAAACCTGGACTTAATAATTAATATGAGTCTGAAATCGCCAACCCGTCTTGAGCAAGTGTGGTGATTAAATGAGCATTAATCATCACGCTTTCTATGTATGAGAAGAGGCCTTTGTCCTGCAGTGGGACAGTAACAGACTGGTATTAATAAATATTTTACTCATTCCAGCTGAGGCAAAAATTGATGATGAAGACGAAGACGCTCCCATAGAGAAGCCACAAGAAAGTGAGCCCACATCAAAACGTCGGCGCAAGGGTGCCGCGGAGAAGGGTAACTAGTACTATTGATTATAATTAAACATTTGACAAATATTGTTTTGAGTTACTATTAAGTGTGTTTTATCATTAAATATTATTCATAATAAAACTTTTCCAAATGTATATGTTGAATGCTTTATTATTTTTACTACCTTTCTGTACTACTAAGTATATAAAATAATATTATACATAGGAACTTACACAATATTTAAAAAAAATGCTCCACTTGATTTGCTTTGGTAATTATTTGGATAAGTAAGGGACAGGTTAACAATTATGTATGCAATGAGCTGTGTAGTATCAACATTAAACTGTAGTTCATTAGTATCAAACATATTACTAAATAATATTGGGTTTCCAATGTGGTGACTAATTAATAGTAATTAAGACAGGTGTAAATTACGCATGATAATTTTTAGGTATGGTTATTTAGAGGTTCTTATTTATAAGTCATTGCAGTGCATACCTAGACTGTTTGTTTTTCTGTCTCGAAATTCAGTAATACCGAGGTATGCTATCCATTCAATGGAAATTATTATAAGTATGTATTTTATTTATTACAAAATATTAACTTGTGCCAACAGGCAATATACATGTGCATGTTACATTGGGCTTCCGTTAACGTAGTATAAAAGGCTGGCTATAATGCACGCAATCTTTACTCCATGAGACAACATACGACAAAAAATATAAACAACTTGTAAAATTGTCGTATGTTCAGTTTTGTATTGTAATGTATTTCAGCACCGGCAGAAGAACTGAAAAAGAAAGCACCCGCTAAAAATAAATCAGTAACAGATTTTGAATCTATTGACTTCTCGAATTCTTCCAGCAATAGTCAGGGCAAAGAATGGAATTTTAAAATATCAAGCTGGAATGTGGATGGTATAAGGGCGTGGGCGACTAAGGGTTGTCTTGATTATTTCAAACATGAGAAACCTGACATATTGTGTATACAAGAAACAAAGTGTTCACAAGATAAACTGCCAACCGAAGTAGCAAACATACCTGGCTATCATGCATATTGGGTAGCCGGTGAGAAAGATGGCTACGCAGGCGTAGGCATATATACAACAAAACTTGCGATGAACGTTGTTTATGGGTTACAAAACGAGGAGTTGGACAGCGAAGGTCGTATCATAACAGCAGAGTATGAGCAATTTTATTTAGTATGTACATATGTGCCAAACTCGGGACGGAAACTAGTCACACTTCCTAAAAGACTGCAATGGAACGAAGAGTTTCGTAGACATGTTAAGGAATTAGATAAGAAGAAGCCTGTGATAATTTGTGGTGACATGAATGTTTCGCACAAAGAAATAGGTAAACTTTTTATTCATTTAAATAACATTAATTTGTAAGGTAGAGTTCTGGGTGTAACAAGTTATTGTAATTTTGAGTTTTGCTTAAAAGTAAGGTAAGCTTTAGTGTTGTCAATTTGCAGGGTGGAAGGCGACGCACAAACTGAAACTATTAGTTTTCAGTACCTACATGATTCTGGGGCCTTTTGATCTGGAGTTTTTTATCGGCATTTCCTAATTTCTGTTTTTTTTTTTTTAAACATGATTTCTAAGTTAAACAATGTGATTTTTAATGATAATCGTGAATTATTTACTTTTTAATTAGAAATCTCATTCGGCTAAATCGAAATTATGTATTTTTTCATGACTTTACAGTTTAAAGTAAAAAATACACTTAAAAAGAAAAAGCCGACGAAATTATTTAATTTTAGCTTGTTCAGAATCATGTACTGAACTGATGGTATAAGTTTGTGCGTTGAAAATCATGAAGATTGTATATGGTACCTACTCCATTTTTTCTAAAATGAAAATCTGAGTAACGTAATGACTTGCAGATTTAACCAACCCTAAAACAAATAAAAAGAACGCTGGCTTTACTGAAGAGGAGCGTGCCGGGTTAACAGAGTTGCTCGGGGACGGTTTCGTCGACACATACCGACACTTGTACCCAGACAAGACAGGCGCGTATACCTTCTGGACTTACATGATGAACAGCCGAGCGAAAAACGTAGGATGGTAAGACTAGCTGTTTTATTTAGGGCTGAGTTTTCAATCGTCAGGTAACTTGTACCTTATCTGAAGATCAAAAATGAGAGAAGAGATTTGACAGCTTTTGTATTGAAAATATGTCTAAGCCATTTTTTGTTTCAGTTAATAGTTATCTGACTATTGAAAATTCAGCCTTAGTTCTATAAAATTAGGTAGTGGATGTGGTACGATTGCAGTTCTGCAGGAAGGACATTCACTTAAACCACAATCAATGTTTCAACCTTTTGTATTCAATAACGTGGCTCCATTACTTACTAGAGTCCATACCTATTTTTAGCTAACAACCTTAATTCTACATGGACTAGTTACCACTAGTCCATATATAAGTAGGTATAACATTATGTTGTCACCATAATACATGCCTCAGTCTTCCCGCGCGCAAGTCGACCAAGCTGTAGCAGACAGGCAAATACTCGTAGCTAGTATGTATATTCTTGGCTGCCTTGAGATCTTACGTATCAGATTGGTTGTCGTAGCCGAGCTACATAATACTTGCCTGCCCTAATATTTTATTTTAAATTGTTTCAGGCGTTTGGATTACTTTATAATATCAGAAAGACTGTTACCAGCTTTGTGTGATAATGTTATAAGAGATGGTGTGTATGGTAGCGACCATTGTCCTTTATCTTTATTTCTACATTTGAGCACTGCTGATAAACCTAAGGAATAAACTCATGGATCTGACTTCAATTTATTTAATAATATGGTTTTTAAACCGCACTCTTTTTGCGATAATCTCATTTTTTTCTGAATATTTTGTATTGTTTGTGAAGGACACTTTAAAATAAAGACGTTACTCTATTTATGTCTGTTTAATTTATTTATAAAATTAAAAAAAGTAAGCGTTTCATACGAATATTACATTTAGAACCATTTCTTTAAGAGTTGCAGCTAATCTAGAGTGACCATTAAGTTCCATAAAAACATCATCTAACTACAATAATTTTGGCAAAAATAACTTATAATTTGAATTATCAAAGGCACTAAATGTAACAAACCCCTGGAGTACAGTTAGTTTTATTTTTACCAATAAATAAAGTCATCAATTTAAAATAAAAAGGCTTCGGCTTAAAAACAAATTATTCCATTGTCATCTTATATTTATTTCAACTTTTGGTTTCTGAATGTCTCGAGGGTTTGGGGTTCCGTGAATGTGGCCCGTGAAACTGCAATTTTTACGTGTTTTCATTTGCAGCTTTATTTAATTATTATCTTTGCAAAAAGCCCACCCTGATCTGAATTTGTATATTTGTGCAAATCGAGATGAGATTCACATCATACTGTGATGCTACAAAAATATCATAAACAGGTTATTGCTCAACATTTGGTAAAAATTGAAAGGTATCACTTTTGACAAGCAGTTGAGATATTATTTCATCGTAGCTCCGAGTTCGCAGTCCCAATGGTGGATTTTGATATTCACGGTGCTTGTTACCGTGGGATTTGTGATGGTATGCTGATTTTGGTCGATGCCGTATGTGCACACGGAGCTCGTCCGATTCCTCGCTGAACACTTTTCCAATAACTATTGGAATTGCAAGTAGCAAGACTATCTTAAACATGACAATGGTCTAATTATTATTTTTTCATAGAAACTGAACTTGTTTTTTTTTTATAAATGAATAAGTATGCAACGACAATCACTATTCTCGCATACAACACTGCAGGCTTGATGAATAATCTTTAGGTACGCAATATGTTCGTTAAAATATAAGCCTTCGCATAATTGATTTTCACGCTGTTTCCTCCATTATCGCAAATATCAATTAATGTTCAATCTCCTAACATTATATTAACATATTATTACTTATTTATTAACAAGATATAACACATAGGTTATCAACAACACTTTAATCTAGGACTTCAGAGTAGAGCCTGGCACGCACAGTGCACACAAGCACGACGATCTATAATAGGTAGATCGGCATTAGCGGTCAAAAGCATGATCAAAAACGATTTGTCGTTCGTAAATTTTAATGTAGTAGATAGTTTGTGTGGGTGATAAATAGGGCAGCATCAAATGTACAGTGCACTTGATTTTTGCTGTATATACCACTTGATGGCGCAAACAAAGAAATCTTTTTCTACTTATAAGCACGACTATACGAATTCTAAGCATGAGGTCGGACAGTGTTTTACCTCCTAGAATTTCTCAGGAGTTGTGCCCGATTCATGGCAATTGGCTCGCCTCTTATAGATAACTTATAATTTATAACTAACGGGCAAAATAATAGGTATAGAGGCCAGTACATCAATCTACCCCAATGTGTCAAATTTCTGTAATGGGTTTTCAATTTTATCACAAAAGAAGTTTCATGTTCAATTAGGAAAACCTGACAGTTTGGAGTAGCTTGATGTGCTGGCGTCTGTACCACCTCTGTCTTACTCATATCCTTTGTAGCCTGTTAATTAAAAAGGTAAAAAACAACATTTATTTCAAATTTACATGCCAACATTTATTTAAAGAATTAACAGATATTGCGTTGTACGGTTAAATGATTAAGCACATAGGTAATAATTATAAAAAAGCCGGTCAAGTGCGAGTTAAACTCGTGCGCCGAGGGTTCCAAACATACCCATAACTTTAAAAAGTAAATAAATTAAATAAGAAGAGGTCGTGTCTAAGTAAAAGCCAAATGAGTTTCAACGCTTAGCGAAGTTGTTCCGTCGGGATCATCATTTATTTTATACCTCCATGCCTAAAGAAAGCACTTGAAAAAGTATCTGCTGTCAGTCGTTACGGGTAATCAGAAACCTCGAACCAAGGAGAATCGTGTTACCCAGTTACTGCACAGAGTACTACTTAGTCTGCACTGTTGGGTGGCGCCGTGTAGCAGCTTCTTATTTTTGCAAGAAGTATAATTGTATTGCCTACAGGGCTACAGATATATATTTTAAAGCGAGACAGTTATAATATTCCCTCTTTAATTATTATTTGTAAATTGTAGGATAGCTATGAAAAATACATTTCGTGTTCCTCTTACATTAAAAGCACTGCTCAGGCACCCTATAACATTATTGAAATATCATATATGTGTATTATATTATACAAAAAGCTGTACGTCAATCTCCCAAAAACTCGAAAATGGCTCGACCTAAATGAATGAATTTTTTGCGAGTTTTAAGTGGGTCACTGGATGGTTTAGATTCACAATTGGACTCGGTAGGTGGCTCTCTTCGGCCAGGCCAACGTCTGTCCGGTCTGCTAGTCTACACTGATATCATAAAGAGGAAATCTTTGTGTTGAATAAACTCAGAATCTACTGGTCTGATTTCGAAAATTGTTTCACCACTAAAATGCTAAATTATCCTTGAGTAACATAAGCATATTTTATTTACTAGACTACGTTCTTAATGGGGGTATAAGGTAAAGTGTGCAATCTACGCGGACGAAGTTGCAGACAAAATGCTAGTAAATGATAAAAAGAAAAACTAATTATGTTAAAGCCTTATTAATAAATAACTATTGTCACTCACTCTGCCGATCTCATAAAGATCTATAAGTGCGGGGTGTAGGCCAGAGGTCTTAGGCCTCATTTACGGAGACGCGGGGCGTCTCGCGTCGCGTGTGGCGTGGCGTCTCGCGGCGCGTCGGACGTTTTTTCTGTTTACGGTGGGGCGGCGCGTGAAGCGGCACGCATCATCGCACGCGTAAACACAAACTTATAGCAATATACGACCATGTTCATAGAGAAGCGAGACGGGAAGCGTGGCGGTGCCCGCCGCGGCGCCCGCGGCGAATCCTCTAGCGTGTAGTAATAATAATAATAATCCTGTATCGTGCCACTTCTTATATTAAATAATTCACTTTTTAACATTGAATTTTCTTCTAAAAAAAAGTCGATCATATCATACTCCATTGCGACGGTGACTACGTCTGTGTTGCGCGATTTATAAATAAATAAGACTGACAGAAGATTCCGTCTCGGACATAGCTTCATCGAGAATTGCCGCCGCGATAAACGCCGCGTAGGACGCGTCGGTGCCATCCGCGGGCTCGGCCGCAAAAAACGCCCTAATTCAAACAAACGTGTCTAAAATCGCTTCTCCGTACAACGCCATATATTTGAATTCAGTGCGGGCCGCGCCGCTCAACGCAACGCGCGGCGCCCCGCGTCTCCGTAAATGAGGCCTTAGGCCCGGACTCCACCAAAGCGGAGTCGAGATGAGATAAGAGATGTGTAATAAAGCACCAATAGAATTTTATTATTTACACTAAGCGGCGACGGGAATTGTAAATAACGACATTCTATTGGTGGTTTCCTCTCTTCCCGTCTCGTCTCCGTTTGGTGGGATCCGGGCCTTAAACACGGGGCACTCGGATGCTTCTTTTGTAGCAGGCGCGGACGGTCCAGCGGTTATTTAACTTTTAAATATTTTATCTATAAAATTATGTAACAATATTAAAATTACTATTTTGAGATTTGGCAAATACATGATAAGGTGCACATTTGATAATAGATTGTTATTTGTAATTTAATTATATGTCACTGTTATCGTTCTGTATATGGGTTTAGCTTGCCTATTTTTTATTTTTGTAGAATACAATCAAAAATTATTACTTGTTTATGATAAATGTTCAATAACATAATTTTTAACAACTCAGTATGTACATTTGGCTATATAACAAAGAATATAATTAATAATACATTGAATTAAATTCAATATACATGGTCAATATAGACAGACATACAATTTTATTGCTTTTATTTATTGGTACAGTGAGCCGCACGTCATTGGTATCACTTTGACCTTGAGCTGGCGTACTACAAAGTTTCAATATAACGTGAGGCCAGCTTATACTGGTCGTGTTACCACTGACGTGCTGTCTACAGCACTTATAATTATTAAGGCACTATTTGTTTTGTATAAGTTCCAACAACGCATTATTATGGACTTGTTTTATAAGTAAAATAGATGGTCCAAAATTCAACTAAATTCAGTGTAAAAATAATGTCTGTTATGTTACCAGGCCGCAATATGCCAGTAGGTCTCATTCCAACTAATATTATAAATGCAAATGTTTTTTTTTATTTGCTACACTTTCACGCCTTTATAGCTTTGGATAGAAATTTGGCACACCATAGACCATGACATAGGATACTTTTTTATCACCAACTTCTACGCGGATGAAATATAGGATGACCATAATTTTAGGCTAGAATACTCTTTATTGTAAACCATGAAAACTTACAATAACTTTAAGAGCTAAATAGGGTGTGTCATCTTTATTTTAAAATAGAGGCACGCGACCCGAGATTGTCATCATTCAGTATATCAGAAGCCAGTTTATAGTTCCACCAAACTCATCATCAATATAGCCTAAGTCAGCAATTTATAATGGCATTGCCCAATGCCAGCATTTTTTCTTATCTACTCTTGTTACAGGCTTGTTTTGTGTCTACTGACCTAACCATGCAGAAGCAACTTTGGCAAAGCTGAGGCGAAATCCGAGCGGAAAGCGACTGCGCACTTCGGTTGTTTTAATTATTAGGAAGCAACGGGACCATTCGCTTTGAACCCTTCCATAAAAGTTAGTTGACACAATCGGCGCTACCGAATTTCATCCCGCATCTCGCGCGGTGTTCGCCTTAGTTAGACCAGATCTTTATAGTTGTGGGGTTCTAATGCCACTCAGTTCGTTCTTTTATACTAAGGCTAAAAATAAAATATTACTTCATCAACTTTCAATACAAGTATCCACTGAAACTATTTTAGGTGTAGCAGAGAAACATTTGGACCTTTGCGACGGTACTTCATATGTTCCTGAAAAAAGAAAGAAAGAATCATGTAATCAAATATTTTCAAAACTTTAACACCTTAAACGCTTGGTAACCGACAAACAATACATTTTCTATTGTGTCTAGTTGCCTGGCAGTTAAGGTGTTCAAAATTTAGCATAACTTTGATATAGACCTATATAGGTACCTTTATAATCTCGCCAAACGATGATCTGTTCAATACAGAGTATGCAGCTATCAGGCTGTTCATTGCACTGGGTTCTAACTCCTTGAGTCCAGAACAAAAAAGTGCTATGCCAACCTCTAGGCCAGTTCCAAAATCACATTCGTCCACAGCTATACTAGCATAAGTTATCACTGGCTGAAGGTCTGAGAGTAATTTGGTTTTCTCATTTTGACTTGTGGCTTTTTCCAGACTGGCAAACAGTTTTTTCAAGTTGGCTGTTGAAATAAAGAAAGTTGTTAGTTTTTTTCACCTCTATCTAATGGTAGGTGGGCAAGGTTTCCAGGTATGACGCCACAGAAAGGACAGCGACATCGAGTCGCCGCGGAGAAGGCATTGTGGCCGATTGCTTAAGTGGCAGAATTGGTCAGAAATAGCAAAGAATAGAGAGATTTGGAAGGAAAAAGGGTCGGGTTTTGCTCATCTGTGGACAAGTATAAGTTAAAAACAAAAAAGGTTTTGTGCTGTGATTTTATTTAACACTGGTAAATGAAGCCCCTAGTTCAACACTGGTGTACTACCACCATTATTGAAGAATTCAATAGTGAAGAATTAAAATCTAATTTAAAAGTGGTGATTTAACACTTCTAATTCAAAACAGGGAAATTTGCACATCTATTTCAAGACCTTTAATTAGTTCAACACTCGTAAAATAAAATTAATGATAGATCTTACCATCAGTTTCCACTAAATGTCTGTATCCTAATTGAGTCTTTTTGTTATAAGGCACCACAATGCCCGCCCCATGGAATGATCTTGTTACCATGTGAGGAGCTCTTTGCTTCATACTGAATTCTTCCAAAGAAATGTTGTTCTTCTCAGCAAAAGCTTTGATCTTATCCATTAACTTTTGACAGGGCATTGCAGTAAAAGGTGAGCGTTTCTTCTCATTTTGCAAATACACACTGAAAGAAGAATTTTTAATATTAATACACGGTCTACAGTTAATGTGGCCCCTGGGTTTTATTTGCAAGTTGAGCAATTTGTTATCGGGAATTTTCATTAGGAATTTGTTGATGGCAATAGGCTCATCTTCTATTACATAGGACTTAAAAACATAACTGGTGAAATGTGGGTGTATTTAAGTACATCTCTGCCCATCCCTTCAGGGAAATACAGATGTGATGTTATGTTATGTTGTTGTTTTTTTTACAGCAAAACTTCAGAATTTATGGGAATTTGAATTTGTCATTAGAGAAAAAAATGGTGCAATGTGGCATGATCATTAAAAAAAAAGATTTACATCTAGAATTCATAATGTGGATATAAAAATGAAAAGAAAAAAGAAAGAATGTAAGGCAAGTTTAAATTTAATTCCTGGGGAACTTTAAAAACAGCTTCAACACAAATTCTAACTAACATCAATTTTAAACTAGCCTAATGTGATACTATTCACTCAAACTAACTAATGAAGCTACTTGGACCTATTTCAAATAATAAAATCCAAAGATTAAGTTTAGTTTCTTCACAAATTGACTATTACTCTGTGAGTGTAATACACAGCTTCTAGGCAAGAACCACACAAGGTTTAAGGTCTCATAAGAAATTGTTCTAGAAACTTAATGACTTCTTTAAATCAGAATGATTCAGGTAGTTTTTTCCCTTTTAGAGAATACTAAACTTACTAAACAGCTCCAAATATGTTCTGAGCCATAGGAGTAATGTGGTAACCTTTTTCACTGTCATTGTTGGCTACAAATACTGGTTTCTGATCAGGATCATCTCGAAAGTATCCAATGTGGTACTCACTATTCTTTTTCTTCTTAAGAACAGCCTGTAAATGATACAATTAAGAGGCAGCAGGTGAAAATAGTAAAACACTATGGTTTAAGTTATAAATCATTGTAACAAACCCAGCTTACCTAAGCTAGGCCTAGAGAAAGGCACACTGTTATATGCTATAAGAATGGAGAATTAAAATAATTAAATAAATAAATAAATATTGCTGGACAATCCACACAGCATCATCTAGCCCCAAGCTAAGCAGAGCTTGTGTTATGGGTACTAGATGACTGATATACTTAATACAATACATTACATAGATAGATATTTTTATTATATATAGCAAATACCCAGAATTATAACGTACCTGAAATTCTGGGGGATCATAGAAAAATCTCCAGTGAGTTAAGTACAATTCCTTATTGTCCAACTTAGGCAGTTTTCCTAACAGTAACTCATAAGGACCAATTGGCATCAAATTCACACTTCCCAACGTATCTTCCACAGATTTGCCATTTTCACTAATGCATTCAAAAAATTTGAAGAAGTCTTGAGGCATTTCTACTAAAAATAGTTCCTTTAGGATACTGTTATCCGTACTTTTATCATAAAATATTATATTCTCTGGAAGTTCTACAGTTTTAAGTTTATCACATTCAGGTTTGGATACTTCAGGTTCTTCTGCATTAATATCGCTGTCATCGTTTATCGGCTTTACTTTACAATCAGCACTATCGTCATTTGCCGCCTTTTCTATGTTATTAGTGCTCGGTGATTCATCCTTGCTACTACTGTTAGCTGAGAAGCGTGGAGAGTCTCTAGTATAAGGAGAGAACCGCCTTTTGTGGCGATGAACATCTTTTCTAGTATTTTGAGGTGGGTGTTTGAAATTTTGGTGATGTTCCGGATTCTTTTGATAACATTTAGATCCGTATTTACAAACAAGTCTGGAGTCGTTCACATACTCTTTCCATTCATCTGCCATTTTTAAAACAATTTTTCATTAGATTGCACACAGTTTATCACACTCGTTTTACCGAAATCACAGATTTTACTTCACTACTTCTGTATTTCTTTAATTTAATTTGTCAGATGGTGTCATGTGGGAAACCAGGAATATGTCATAATGCAACATGTCAAATATGAAAATCAACAGCGCTCGTCATTGTCAGTTGTCCTGTGTCCTGACAGTTGTCAAATAAGATTCTTGGTCTTGTTTTTGATCGCAACTCGGTTGTGCTCGGTTGTGTTCGGTGTTCCCGTTCACAAGTCTTATTTCAAGAAAAGTACTTGTTTATTGGTTGTTGTAATTTCTTCATTTTGGGTATAGATGTTTAAAAAACAAATAATTGTGGGTTGCTTTTACAATAACTGCTTCGAACTTGGTCTAGATTGCTTTAAGGTTTTGTTTTGTGGCTGAGTGAGGCTGGTTCTCTACTTCTGTTGCTACAGTGCTGATAGTGTAAAATTGCTGCTCTGAAGTAAATACAATCAGTAGTGCGCCATGCCATCAGCTGTGCGCATCAGAAAGCCTGGTTTTAGAGTTACAAACTAAAGTGACTTATTTAAGCCTGGAACAGACTTCTTACTCAAAGTTTTTAACACGCAGTTCATATTTACAGATTTTACCTAGTCAATTATAGTATATTTTCAATATTCTGTAACATTAGCAACACTATTTTATCTTACGAAACTCATTTTGTGAAGTAAATGTAATTTTCCGAGTTTACCTGAAAGGTGTGGCCAGTGTGGCCCATTCACTTAAGTTATAATTTAGAAATGCCGAGCGGCGAATTGGCGACACTAACATCGTGAACCGTAAAATGAACAGTCCTGAAAAATTGAGATTTTCTAACATTTTTTCATTAATTTTTTTGTGTCATTCGTATGATTGAAGGAGATAGAGTGAATAACCATTTTATTTATAAAATTACTAAATAATCAAAAGGATTCGTTAATATCCGTTAAAAACCAACCAGAAGATGACAATTGGTGTTTTATCTATTATAATTGAAATAATGTCAGGAACGTGATTTACATTGTGTAGTGCTAATTTTCAAATCCATTGGTGCGATAAATTTCTTAAATGTTAGCGTTTGTAAATCAGTGCACAATGTAGTTATTATTAATTTAAGTGTTTTCAATGAATGGGTGTATAGAATTTTTCAATAATTTACCAAGGACATGTACATAATAAATCATCGTTACTCACGACGTTCTTCAATTTCTGCGGGCGACGAATCAGCTGGTAAATAAATCTATTTTCAAATTCTGTACTTCCTGTGATCTGTACAATGTTTAAATATGATCTCTTAAATTTTTATTAGTATTTTTCTTATTTCTCTCTAGATCTTTAAAATAAGGTGTGGGTCTAGCTGTAGCTAAATTAATATTTAGCGTAAGTATTTATTTAATCATTCGGATCCGAATAATTATTTTAATAATTTGAAAGGAATGAAAGAGAATGACTTATAACATTTCTGTACATCAGGATGTCTATTTGGATCTTTGCTACATTCTGGGTTTTATTGTTTAAATATGTATTTTTAATTGCCCTCCCATCAGTTTGATCAAGAACCATTAACATTGGTGTCATCACTTGCCATTCCCTTTGTTACATAAGGATTTACTAGTCAATAGGTATGCATAATATAAATTAAGTCATATCTGATGTTGTCCCGGTAGCCCCCCTGGAGCTGTGCCCGGTCAAAGGCCCACATACACTTGCCCACTATTACATGGGCCTTAAATATAACTTGGGAAAAGTGGGTGTACCATAGACATACACAGCTGCCTTATCCATTAGGGTGGTGTTAATGTTATCTTATATACTTGCTGGGTCACCTATCAAGGAATATTAGGAATATTTTCTGAAGACTGTGACAGAAAAAATTGTGCACTAAAGTGTGGAGTTATCAATAAAATGTTTATTTTTTGTTGTTCTGGTCAGTATGATGTTACTTCCTTACAAGTCAGATTTTGATCATACTCTAATCTGACACCCTCAATACGTTCAATATTATTATAAAAATTGATTTCACTGTTAATAGAAGATAATAACTATAGCAAATTTTGAAGTTATACTTTTTTTCATTTAGTGTAACATCTAATCCAATCTAGCTTTATTATTTATGCTTTTGAGTTTCCTATGTGGTTCAAGATAGGTGAGTATCAAACAATATTTAGAATCTGTGCTTAAACAAAAGAAAAAAGACCTCTCTATCTTTGCTGTCAAGTAAAAGTTCTCCCAAGAAACATGATGTTTATTAGAACCTTAAACATTGTAAGGGCCATTTTGATTACCTATTGATTGCATAATCATTGGCTTGCATTTTCTGTTGTTTGGTGCGTAAATGTACTCCTATGTCCCATGGGTTCAATTAATACTGAGGAGCTCTTAATGGTGAATTGGTGATAGAGCAATAGAACTGATATTTCAGCTCTGAAATATTAAAAGGGCTTGAACATTGAAATTACATGTATGTCATACTCTGATTTGAGCCTCATTCTAACTGACTAGCTTATCTTTCAGAAAACATTAAGCTTTTGAAGCATAGCTCATGAAGTTAAATCAAACAGTCCATTTCATTTGTTCTTTTCATAAGCAGAAGATGTACTCATAAACTTGTCTCAAAAGCCTGAATAAACTTATTGTGATCTAAGAACAGAGTTGAAATTATGAAACATATTTATCTCTGTTTTCTCTAAAGACAAAGTTTCTACCTACTTATCACTTTTATATTTTTTTTTTCTGTAAGTAAATAAACATAACACAGTTTGCATGATATTATATTTATATGTAATATAATTAAGTTAAGGACACTCGGTAATTGCACAAACACTTGAATGCACTCAGTGTAGGTGGCTATCTAAAGTATAATACATTAGCGTTGCACATGGCTGTAGCTTCTATCAGGCTGACTGGATCGGCGCACTTTGCTGTAGATACTCAAGGTCGAAGTTAAAAATCGTAAACGATTTCGAAACAAAAAGCCCTTTCCGATTTTTTAATCAAAAATTACAATGTACAAACAAAATTGTTTAAAATAATGTTTTCTACAATTTAGTTTCCATAAAATCATCCATTAAAGTCTACTTCTCTGACCCAGGGTGTCCCCCAGGGAACCTGCAAGTAATAAATCTAGAGTTCCTACTTGTCTACCGCTTGACACGTAACGTAGACCGCCCAACGCGTGCAAGTGTCTAGGGAACTACGTCTAGTTCGACTCTAACCGGATAATATATCGTTTTCAAACGATCTAGCAATTTTCGTAGGTATTTTTTAATAAGCGTGTTCATAGTAAGTCTGCTAACATAGTCGAATTAATAAGTTCTTAAACAATAATGATCGGTAACGCCCTTACCTGTTTCCATCTACGCATGTCTTAACAATGCGCGTCTCGAAAGCTGCTTGAATCCCCTTCAGTCATTACGGTTTGTTTGTAAGTTCATAAAAGGCGCGTGAGCATTGGGTTAACGCCTCGTGACAAACGATCGCTAAAACGAAACGGATGGCTAACATTATCCAATAACTGTGACAAAAGAGGCGCCTCTCGCAAAAACGTAATATGGCACTGCAGCTCATGTCTTAGAATTCCGTTTATTTTTGTGTCGTCTCGAGCTAGGTACGGGTCATGTCATGACTTCTACTATTCTCGTGTCGTCTCGAGTTATTTGGCTCATTATTATTAGTTGCCTGGATTTTCTCGTCTTTCCATTATCTCTGTCTAGGACTATTAAAGATGACTCTTTACCGAAGGAGTCCAGATCGCCATGCTAGGGTAAAAATATCGTCAGATTTTTTAAGACTGCCCAGGGTGCGCTAAATAAAACGCTTAGAAGCTACCACATAACATATAAGAGGTTCTCTTTTATCAGCTCTGTGGTACCTACCGTCACTCATGGAGGGCTTTTGATTTATGAGACAAATCCGACAACAACCTGGAACCTGACCTCCTTATAAATAAACGCAGAGTACTTAAAGTGACCAGTAATATTCTCCAGATTTACCATACATTTTGTCGAGGTTTAACTTTGGCATAACTTTAAAATTCGTGTATTAGTATAAGGGGGGTTTACGAATAAGCATAAGAGTGGGAATATAAAATATAATTTCAGATCAAAAAATCAATTGTTACAGATTCCTGAAGGATTTAATGACAAAACCAGGCCTTAGACCTTATGACTCACGTTCGTAATTTCTTGCCATGCGCTTGGTATGCACTATGTTAATATTTTCTTGTACGCTTGCCAAGTCTCACTGAATGTTACTATTGTGCCACCAACAAAACGATATGATTACCAAAATTCAAGTAAACGGGTAAACTTACTCGTAATTTTATAAATATGGTTTTTTACGAGGTTAAATTTAGCTACTTTTTGCTCTTTCATCAATCCCCACGTACAGTTGGCCGCAAGTCAGTGGTACCAAAACCAGAAAAAGCTGCCCTCTTATTCTATTGAAACTCTACGCTACGCCAGCTCAAGGGTAAGGTGTTACCACCGTCGCGTCGCCGTCGTGCTATCTACTGTACACAGTGGGTCCACACGACGTGCGCTTTTTTGACGCGACGATTTTGGCTCATTGGCCCTGGTAAATATTGTTGCTTCCAATCGATTATTATGTTGAAGTGAGTCCTGTACTCCTATCGATTTGGAAATATCTCAGCCGTAAGTAACTTGCTCCATTTACATAAAATAGGTGGGCTATTAGTAGTAGGTATAGTATATAGTGGGCATAGTATACCTAAATTTTTTGTTATGAGCCTAGAAATTATCCTAGCTTTTGATTTAAGGAAAATCTTTGCATGAAATCAACGTTTAATCTAAAGCTTTTCTAATTGTATTTCCCATTTCGCCGAAGCTATTGTTCTTTGTGTTCAAAGAAACATACATTATTTCACATACAGTTTCTTATTAAATCGTATAGGTAGTCTCAATATAAAAGCACAGCCGCGCTCTCCATTTTTATAAAATTCCATATTACGTAAAACATAATTCACGTTTCTGTTCATATTCTCTGGAGCTTTCGTCCGTAAAATGTATATTTAGGTCCAGCAGTTTTGCGTTATAAAATAAAATTGTGGACTTCCTTTGTTACGTGGATTCATAATAAGCTTCGATCTTAACGAAACAAACATCGTCCATATTGTAGGTAATGATTTGAGCTGTTACTCCTTCATGAGTGACCGAGTGCTCCACCTGCTTGGCTATATTTAGTTTCATTGTGTGTTGGGTGTAATACATCGATCTGCCGTGCAATTTAGAACTGTGTTGTGTACCTATATCTACGTTAATAGCGTTACTCTGTAGGTACGCAGGCAGGATCGCTTGTAATACGCTTATTGGTTTCATTTCATGAAACTTGATTGGACGAAGATATATTTTAATCGTTGCTAGTATTTGATCACTATCTTTTTACTTCTCAATACCTCAAAATACGTTCAATAATGTTATACGTTCTATCTACTCTTTCTAAAAATATTGTAAATTCAATAACCGATACGATTTACGTTACTTTCTCAGCTATTTTCCAAGCTAGGAATCTGGATTGAGTAAGTAGTCTTTCGTGAATATCCGTTCATTGTTTTAGACAGCCGATATTATGAGAGCTAAATACTTGTCCTACATAACAACTTACAGGTGCGTGCTTTTAGATTTTTATCTTTCACGCTCATAAATACCATCGTCATCATACATAATATGGCATAAATATTACAGTTAGTGTGCTTTTCTGATTTCTCAGATTAATGGGGTAAACCTGTAACTTTATTTATATCGAACTATGCACAATAGCTTGCTATTTATACATATAACAAGTACTTATACATCAATACTATAAAAACTATTATTATTTGTTCATCGTAATTACTTTTACTCATTTGACAGAAATACCCTGTAAATTGAAGCTCCACCAAGGTTGAAACCATCCAACTGCTGACTATATACAAATTACAAAATTAAATAGTCCTTGTCGTTCTGGAACGTGCAAGTGACATTCAATCTTAGAGCACCTGCTGTGCGTCTTTCCGAATAGCAACTTGATTGAAGGATCAAACGGTATTCGATATTGAATTTTGTGTTATCTGTGCCATGCCTGGAACGTGAACAACATCTATTCCTTCCAAGTTCTTCATATTCAAATCGTAGCGTATTTTCGTAGGAGACTGATGTTGTTGGCTCAAACCGGACAATGGTGGATGTTTATTCGACGAAACGTTTGAAAATGACATGACATGACACGTATTTTGCTATATATTTGTACTATGTATTTTGTGTGTGCGGAAGGTCAGTAAAGTTCGCCTTTACACATCCCGTTTGGTTCGCGTTACAATCTTTTTCCTTCAACAAGTCGCGAGTACGATTGTAATGCTAATATTGCTCTTAATATGTATGTAGATATCTGTTGTGGCTATTTATCCTGTCCGGAAGGTACTCTTAGATTTTTTGTGACTTAAACACGTTTCATAATTTCGTTCTAACCCCTGGAAGGACCGACTATTAGGAGATATATTATTCCCACACCCGTGCGCCTTCATGCTGAAACTTTGTCTAGCTAGATTTATAGTATCGTTGGATAATATGTTGAAAACTAAATATTTAAATGAAAATTTGAAATGTAGGAACTATTACACAATATGCACGCCGTGTCCCAGATATGTCGGGAGTGTAGTCCGATGCAACTGGCGAACGGAAATCGCCTAGCGACAACATTGTTGTGCGGTCTCTCTTGTTCGACTTATGAAGTAGGTTCACTACCGACATAAACCTCATCCACATGATCGATTTGTTGCAAAATATCTATCTTGTAGTTTCCTACGCGGTAAATATTTTTAAAGCTTCTTCCTTCATCGTTTTTTCACGGCAGTTGGCATCTTTACATGAACCTCCAATGTAACCGTAAGCCGAGACTTAGTTCTTTGTCAATTTCGTATCATGTTCTTCTTTCTGTTTCTTACTCATTTGGAAAATATACGTTGGTTTGGAAGGATAGAAATGAGGAATACCGTAGGAATATACTGCCCTGATAAGCCGAAAAGCGCTAACTCAATCAGAGTAAGTTTGAGAAAAACGACTTTTTGTGAATGGGTTTTTCCCACCTTCAAACGGGGGTTAAAACTAATATTTTAAACCTTATATAAACGTATTTTTGACCCTAGATATAACTGACATACCTAAATTTTCCATAAATGGCACCATTATACCTATTTTGTGAGATACCGCTATTTTGATTAAAAATAAAGGCTTCAAAAATTGAGATAGATAGTGCTTTTAGTCTTATTCTGCTCATAGAAAGTTCCATACAAAATGATGTTTTTTTCATTTTTGATGAAAATACCGAATAAATTTGTAATAAAACTTCATTTAATATTTTTTTAACAACTTTATTAAATGTAGCAGCAAATTACAAAAAAAAGTTAAAGCAATTTATTTGCTTTCTATGAAATAAAATTAATCAAAAGTTGGTAGTACCCGCCAAAAAGACATTCTATTAGCAGGTATTAAACTGGAAAGAGATTTTAAAATATTGTTTTTTTTTGTTTGAGATATTCCTGCTGGTACTGTTTTTTTAGTTGGTGATGGAAGCTTGTCTAATTTTAAGAACTTTGTACCTACATGCTACCATGCTAGCCGTAATGGGTTCATTATCGAAACCAGTTCTGTACCTAATGTCAAAACTGCCTCTGTTAACTTCCACTTCAACAATGTCACTAATGTAAGGTCGTGGTGACAACCGGGAAAGTTTGTATTGGGTCGTATAGTTTTGCCACTCATAAAAATCATCTATTGTAATTTTTTTGATATTTACATTTTTTTCAGCACTGTTTACAGCTTCGCAAAAGTCATCAAAGTCATATATTTTATTTTTTATGTTTATCTTCATGTCACGACACGGTCTATTGTGAAATGTAAGTGAGTGTAATCCTTATTGCTAAAGATATTAAAGTCAATTTTAATTACCTATTATACTTAAGTATAGTCGTATCTCAAACCTTAGCGAACTAATAATACCCACATTTACGTAGCGTAAAAGCGCTAACTCCGGAACTTTTTCGAAACATGAACTTACCGCTTATTGGCTTAAAAATTTACTTAGGTTTTTGATTAACATTTTTTAAGCGTTTCTAGCCTATGTCGGTATAAGGCTATTTGGCTTCATAAAAATGCCGTGCCGCCAAATCTCTTCGGAATTTATGGAAAAATTGAGATATAAAAAAGATTCTTAGTGGTTTATTTTAATGTTTTAAATTAGATATCGCTATTTGGCTTATACCATTAGATGCGAAATTATTCTAGCTATTGAATGGTATAAAAAAAACTAAAAGGGCGTATCTCAGAGATAGCGCCTTTCGGCTTAGCAGGGCAGTATAGTATACGTTTTGGTGACATATTCTACATGGGAACTACTGCTATCGATAGGTGCATCTATCTGATAAGCACTTATCCGGTTACTTAGTCCACCCACGGAGATAAATTGATCCAGACTAAATAATATTTTTACTTTTATTTGATAAGCCACTTTCATTCATGAATCCCTCATTTTACGGGATTAAAAAAGATTACATAGAAAAAGGTTTCTAAATAATTATGTGTAAAAGTACACGTCATCTCAAAATCAGACGAGTTTAGTAATAGATTGTTTCATTGTTCACAGGCGATGAACGTTTGACCGCGCGATGGATCACCGAGATGGATGGACTGGCATCGAGCCGGTGGCGACCGAGAACTCTACTGATAGTAAATCCCGAGCCGCCGAACGTGACCGGGTGCGAATCGAGTTCTATGCCACATATGACGTCATGACGGGCGTACGAATAGCCGCCACTCTTGGTGGCTTCTTTGCATTAATGGTTTTTCTGATCGTCTATAAAAGCCGCAGCAAATCCGTGAAGGCTTTAAACGATCCAAAGCTAGTGGAAATGGCTGAAGCTGTTGTCGCCGAAGAGCAGGCAGTCGAAGAGGAGAGGCAACTCACGGCAGCGCTCGAGGAAGCGCTATCAGAGCGTGCGCGTTCTCGTCCGTCAATAGGTGAGGAGCCGCCTTGGCCTCGAACAGCGCGTTTTGCGTCGTATGGAGGTGGATATGGGAGCTTATTAACGCCGCCTCGTCGGCTGTCGACCGTACGCGGTGATTCGCTTCCTGGTTCAGCCTTACGTTTCGCAGAGCGTCGAGCATCAGCTGGTCCTCGCGACCGACGTTTGAGCTCTGCGACTTGTTCCAGCTCAGGAAGCTCCTATTTAGAGAGACGCGGTTCATCAGTAGTGTGTGCTTTGCCAGAACGTCGCTTGTCGCCTTGCCCTAGTGAGCGACTTGCCCCTCTCGCGTCGGTGGGTAGCGTAGGCCCGTCCTATGCTGTAGAGTGTGAATTAGCGTCAGTGGGTGCGGATTCAGTATTTGCAGAGGACGATGCGGACTCCACTGATGATGAAGTGGAGCAGTTTTCGACGGATAGTGGAGGTGGTGAGGCCACTTTGGTAGGCGAGTGCACGGAGCTTTCTAGTCGTCCCACAACGCTGGCACTGCAGTTGGACCGTGCTTCACATTCACGAGAAACGTTGTTCTAGTCTATGCCGCACGGTAGTGTATAACCGGTGGCTAATTTAATGTTAGTTAACACATTAAAATATCGACATTCTCCATTTCCAAAACTATTAATTTGTATTTTAACATATCATAAAATTCGACATATCATTTGGTATTAAAACTACCAAATTGAAATTTTATTCTTGCTCTCTTTAACTAACGCTCTGTAAAATAATAAAAAAAACTGCCGTTGCTTCTTGACAACCATGATTTTATTTATTTTATCGCTTGTACTTGCGCTTATTATTTTTGACTAAAAATTGGATTGGAAGGAGTCGATATTTTAATATCATTTATGTAAATAGATTGTTTTTGTTGATAAATAATTGATGTTTCATAATGTTGATGTTCCCAGCCCAAGGAAAAATTGTAAACAATGTAATACTAAATACTTATATATGTTGCGTATGTGTATACATAGGTAGCAAATTAGTTAAATTTTGCTCATGTGTATTTATTTTGCTAACGGCTGATCAGTACATACAATAAACATAATTACCCACGCATACTTATCAAATTCCGCTGGTATTCACCATAGTGTTCGATTCGATGTAAAAGTAATATGTAAAGATTTGCCGAATTAGTCATTTGTAGTTACATTAAATTAATGTAATTATTTAATATAATAGTTTTCGACGAATTTTTAACTTCTGTAAATCGCCACTCTATTTACAAAGTTTTCAACTCTACCGGGCTAACTGCCAACCCCACTGTAAGTGCGGTTGATGACACGATGATCTAACCAAAGCATTGCCGACTCACATGGTGTTTGTACAATGTAGATATAACTTGTTAGGGTAGATAATCGTCAGTCAAGTCAATTGAGAATGTGTATTTGTATTATACTTGTAATTAGTTTTGTAAACTACAGTTTTACTTAGAAATCAAGGGCACAGAAGACCAATACGTCCTTTGAACAATAAAATTTGAAGTTGGAAGCGGCCTAAGATGTTGCTCGTACCAATGTCATTTTCCAAGTAAACTGCCACTGTAAGTTCTTGTTAGTAACGATGTTACGCGGACACCGGGGTTCTATTGATTCTGGGTGTTACGATACCGCCACAGCCACACGCGGGCCCAGTAGATTGATTACGCATAAGTCGTTTTTATTACGATTTAGATTTACGTGTTAGTTTATGTAATGTTCGTTGCTCGAATTAAAAAGAGCTCCCTGTAGTCTGTAAAATGTTGAAATGTATGTAAAAAATTGTAAATATAAAACACAACTCATTTATTGTTTCATTTTCATGATTCAAAAAGTCGTTTTCATTTATTCATTTGTACTCCAAGTAATACTGAGTACTGGTACAGTAAGCCGCACGGCACTGGTACAAAAACCTATTATTCTGAACTCGTTTTCTATTAGAACTCCGTAGCGTAGTATAACGATAACCGCATATGGTTTTATAACAGTAATGTTAAAACCAATATTAAACAGCATAAGGACCTTAGAAAGATCTGCGTGCCTACTGCCTACCTTGCATCCATGCAAACAATCTTAAAAAAAAAACGACGAGTTGCACTCCGGGAGTGCCGGCAGATGTGAAAACTTGAATATTAACGTTGTGCAGTTTTGATATTTTGGAATGGTTAGGGAATAATTTTGAACGAATTGTTTTAATTATCCGTATAAAAGTAGTATCATTTATGTGGTAGAATACAATATTTATTCGTTGCGCTATCGTACACAAACATGACAATTTATATTACTTACATTAAAAAGTTTATCTCTCAGAAAATTACAGAATAAGAAAAAAGTAAAGAAGATAGAAAGAGAGGCAGATAATTCCTCTCCTACGCGCCGGCTGTCTACTCTCCATGCGTCTTACGAATTTTCGATCAGGTCACGTGTCCTGGCGCGAGTTTATCATTTTTTACCCATTAGAAAAAAAAGTGTACAACGCCGCAAAAGAAGTTTTCACTTCAAAAACAACTGAAGTATCTGTTTGTACTGTCAAAATAACAACTTTTGACTAAATCATGCATGAGAGTATAATATACGGTAGTTAGTAGTAAAAAGTATTAGGTAGGGCAAAAGAACCCCCTTTTTCAATTCTGTCTGTCTGTTTGTTTTGCCTAATCTCCGAAACGGGCGGCCTGATCTTGATGGGATTTTCACCGGCAGATAGCTGATTTTAAGTAAGGGTAAGGGGCAAAAAATACTCCATGAAATGCCACGCGAAGGAAGACGCAGCCAACAGCTAGTTTATGCATAATAATTATTCATAATATAGGTTTAAATTCTTTATTCTCAAAAAGACAACAAAGCCACTTACATGATCATATAGGATAACATCATAGTAAACTTATTCGACGGTCGGCCGAAGCAATACAATTACAAACTATTCATACTCGTAGAGATACAAAAAATAAAACTACAAGTGTTGTTGTTTTCATATTAGTTGGGTTACACGTTCAACGGTTTTATTCCCAACTACATAGGCTAGTAACATTGTTAGTGAATGGTTTAAATTATGTAGTTGTATAGTCGCGATTTAAAGCGCTCAAAGAGTTTACATTTTTTACGGTTGATATTACAAAATTGTGCTCCTTCCATGTCCTTTTTAGCATAATTAGTACGTGTCTTTGGCAGGACAAGTAAGCTGAGTCGACGAAGACTGCGATTGCTTATTTGGCATGTTTTTGGTAAATGTTACGTTTGTGTGAATGGTTCCATACATATTTTTTCTTATCAAAATACAAGTGCTATACAAATAAAGTTGTTTATTATTCATCAGTTTTATTTCCTTAAAAATATTGTATGTTGGTGTCCAGTATAGCTATAACGAAACAGACATATAATCAGATGATCTATGTTCATAATAGCAAAGTAATAAGTGCTTTGTGCGGATAGCAGCGGACTTTTGGGGCAGTTAGGCACTGCCCCAAAAGTCCGCTGCTTGGTTGCAAGGGTGGTATTTTTTAGGCTAAGAACTCTAGAAGTATTTAAAGGAAATATTCCGAATTTTATTAAGACACCTCGTACCAAAAAGGTTCAGACGCCAGCACATCAAGCTATCCCAAACTGTTAAATGTTCCCAATTGAAAATGAACCTTATTCTTTGTAATGAAGTTAAAAAAACTATCAAAGAAATTTCACAGATTGGGGTAGTTTGATTTATTGGCCCATGTACAAGTGATTTGGATAGGCAGGTTAGCCTTTAACTTACCCTGGGGGGGAGTATGGGGGGTTAAAAAGTAACTGAAGAAACACGTGATTATTTGGTGACCCCTATCGAAAAAAGATCCCTTATGCGATGGCTTTAAACAAAAAAAACAACAATCGCAATGCGGCTACGTATCCGCACAAACAACCGGCCTCGTGACTCGTGAGTTTACAAATAAAGCTGCGGACCCACAACCGAGGCGGGCACGGGTGGAAATTGCTCCGTGAGTTCAGAGTTCCGTGAGTTGCTTCGTGAGACTTAGGCTCCACTTATGGCATGTATTTTGAGGTTTTTTGAATATATAATAAAATTACAAATCTGTACCGAGGCCTAGTACCTACTTTCTTACATAATTATCTGAATGGATACGTATAACGCGTAGCTTCAATAGGGGGATAAAAGAGAAAAATCAAATCCTTTGTTTTTTTTTTCACTTATGCCTTCTTTTGTCTGCGGTGTCTAGTATTAAGTCATTCAAACTCAAAGTCGTTAAATTTTACGACCAACATTCAGGTGTGAATCAAACAAATCCTCAAATGGCTGAAGAAATATGATTCGTAAAAAGAATCGGCAAAGAGCTTGTCGGACCCTACCATCGAGGATTCCGTTCCATTGTCAATATTAAATTCTACTATACTGCCATTGCAAAACTAAATTGGTTTTCGCTTATTAATTGGGTACCTACTAAAACTGCTAGTCGATAGCATTAGTACCTAGTGCTGCATAAGATAAACAGCTGTGGCAGACAGACAGACGGAGTAGGACCAAGGTCCCCAAGCAAGAGGAACCCCAAGGGGTTCCCCTTTCTCTAATTTGGTACGCGACGGTAAACATTACCCATGGATTATATACCTATTATAGCGTTGCGTAATCTGAGCAGTTTTTGGGCAACAATAGTGGATAGAACTCGGAAGTCACCTTCATGAAATCTACGCACACAAAGAGCATTGTAAATCTAGTTGCGCATGTCATAAAATCAAAAGTTCCCGCGTAAACTCTCGAAAACCGGACGGGCAGGTCAGGTTCGTATTGGCAATTTTGACATAACAAAAACATTGATTGCAGAATATTTTGTGATCGGATATATTCTGTCCCTATTCTATCTTAGATTTATGATTTTTACGATTGTCTGTTTGGTGGAGTACCTAATGCATTTAAAAGTAACAGCATGAGATTGCTAAAGGTTATGGACCGATGTGATGCAGTTAGGAGGAGTTCACAATATATCACTTTAGAAAAAATCTACAGGGATTTGAGTAAGCTGATGCTATAATAATTACTTTAGTTTCACCGGTACCTATGAAATCAACTGATAGATTTGTCCATAGGTCTATCAGCTCAGACACCACTCCCACTCATATCTTTCGGGGCAAGTTTTCGAACGCAAATGCTTGGTTGTCAAACGTCATCGTTCCGTTTGACAGTCACTGTCAAAGTGTCAAGTGGCAAATCTTGAGAAGTGAGATTGTTCAATTTTGTAATTGTTAATTTCATAACTTTTCATTTTTGTGGATAGAAATTAAGCAGAAATCATGGACGACGATTTACCGACCGATTTCCAGGTTATCGTTGTGGGGACAGGTATGCTATATTATCCTTGTAATACTGCACCGGTCATGATGGCGATAGCAGCCTACTTATCGATCCTTTTTTTTTCATAGCTGTCTAGTCATCAATTTTACTTTTGAAAATGCAATATTTCGGCCTATTTTCAGAAAGAATTGGCTTGTATGCTGCCTTTACGTAATTTTAAGTAATAATAGTTGCAGTAAAACGTAAAGTGCCGCCCTAATACTGCAGCTAGCTTAGTCATTAATTAAATATTTGCAGACAGTCGAGCTGCTGTCATTGTCTGCCTACATAGGATTTATGAATACTTTCAACTGTTTCAGAATGTAAGCTATGAAATATTTATAAATTCATTATGGGTTGAAAATTATTTCAAATAATTGCTTTTTTTTTACTAGGGGTGCCAATTAGTGGTTTAATCATAATGATTATTTTCTAATATAGATAAGATTAGAATATAGATTCTAGTACTTGGTAGACAGCTTGGTAGGAATGGCTGCTGTAAAATAAATGAATATCTGGTAGTCTTAAATACCGAAACCAACTTAACAAATTATGAAGTAATATATTATAATAGTATTTTATCTAAGGAATTATTAGATACTCACAGGCACACCTACACCTACTTAATTTTATCAAGATAACGACGAGTTCTGCTTTTCATGATTGCAGTCATAACTAGGCGAGGCCTTTGTAATTAGCAGCCGACAGTTAGTTATGCACATATGACATCTTACTTCATCTTAATTTTTTGTGTGTACAGTCACAAGCCTTAATACTTTACACTTTCGCAAGATGCCTTAACAGTTTTACCCCATAGTATTGATGGTCATTATAATTTTGACTATATTTTTCTCAAAATTGCAATTGTTAGTTCACAAGATAATTGCATTTCAATTTTGTATCTGTACCATCCCATATTGCGGGAAATTCTTAAACAGGAATCTTTATGGCATTTCCAATGTACCAGTAGTCATAGAATTCCCTTCTATATGTTTTGTTATTACAGCTACATTCCCCGGAAAAACATGAAATTGTTCCAGACAGGATAAATATACATAAAACACTAATTTTCTCTATGTCCTTAAAATTTAATTTGTTACATGATTTTTGTATTTTGGAGGTTATTTGTATCCATAAAGATGTCATTACCTTTGTCTAGGTATGGTGGAGTCTATAGTGGCTGCTGCCTGTAGCAGAATAGGAAAAAATGTCTTACATCTGGACTCCAGTGACCATTATGGAGGCCTATGGGCTTCCTACAATTTTGATGGTCTGCAGAAATTTATCAAAGAGGTCAACTCTGACCCAAAGAGACAACTACAGGTCTACAATTTAGCTGAAAAATGGTATATAGAAAAGTAAGTAAAATTGAATGTTTTGTGCATTCTTTTTTTGATTTAAAACTTTTGCTGCCC
The DNA here is from genome assembly GCA_905147745.2 of Phlogophora meticulosa. Taxonomy (NCBI): domain Eukaryota; kingdom Metazoa; phylum Arthropoda; class Insecta; order Lepidoptera; family Noctuidae; genus Phlogophora; species Phlogophora meticulosa. The sequence continues at coordinate 4,836,907 of LR990521.1, forward strand.
AGTTAAAAATACATTCTTATTTGTATGCCATAATGTTTGGCAAATTTACATAATGCTTATGATTATTAATGAATATTACATTAGGTATACTGGCACTAGTAAATCACTCACTGGTGTTCATAGATAAGATTTGTGTCCTGTTAACTTTTACCAATTAATGTAATGAAAAACCTGTTGGTTCCTATTCAAATAAAAAAGCAGAATTGTTATTTTGGAAGGTCTGGCTAAAAGGATTTAGTTTCTTCTTTGTCACTGTTTTTCTGCATATTTTAAAAGTAACAGACCATCTGTATCATATGTAATTGATATCAATAGGGAATCGGCACAAGATGAGAAAAAAGAAGAAGGAGATGAAAAGCCTGAAGATGTCAAACCAGAGCCAGGAAAGAAAGTATGGACCCAGGCCAACTTCACGTCAGAATACAGGAAGTTCAACATTGACATGACACCTAAGGTATGGTACTTGTAGCTTGTGCTGTTCTTAGGGAGCAGTTTGTACTTCTTACATTACATCAGTGAGACAATGAAAAAACATTTATCAAAAAACCTCCAAGATGTCTTTTAAAACAATCTGCTGCAGCCTTCCAGCCTGTTTGGCCAGTGGAAGATATTTTATTTCATTCTCAATTTGAGACCACACAAAACGAATCTAATGATGCCTCATTTGTTGTTAAGCAAATAGACATATATACATACATACACTTAAACATTACCCTTCTTCTAGTGCAGTGCAGTAAAAAGCCAAAATGTAGCAAAAGGCTAAGTCATATTTCATTAGACAAGCAAATCCAGCAATGTCATCCTATTGATATAACCTCAGATAATGTTCTTCAACTTACAACTCCCTATCAATCACATAGCTGCTGTTCTCCCGCGGCCCTCTGGTCGAGCTCCTGATCTCCTCGAACATCGCTCGTTACGCGGAGTTCCGCTGCGTCACGCGGGTTCTGACCTGGCTTAACGACCGACTGATGCCCGTGCCCTGCTCCCGCGCCGATGTCTTCGCGACAGAGGCTGTTGGCATCGTCGAGAAACGTCAACTCATGAAGATGTTGACCTCCATCGTTGGATACAATGAGGAGGAGATGAATAATGAATTCAAAGGTAAAGATTTATAAATAGCCATTACATAATACAGTTCGGGTAAATCCAGGATCATTTAATTTTTTACCCTGATATTTTTTTCCTTTAGATTGGAATGACAAGACCTTCAAAGAGTACCTAGCGCACAAGGGTCTGACTCCCAACCTCGTTCACTACGTGCTGTACGCGATCGCCGGCGGGACCAACACCATGCCTTGCCTCGAGGGCGTGAAGGAGTGCAAGAAGTTCCTCATGAGCCTCGGGCGCTATGGCAATACGCCATTCCTCTGGCCGATGTACGGCAGTGGCGAATTACCACAGTGCTTCTGCAGGTGCGTACGACAAACCAAATAGATCGGATGAATGAGTGATCGTTTGTTTATCACGAGGTTCGATGCTACTAGGCTTTTATCGCATTTCAACCAACACCTGTGTGTATAATTTGTTGTAGAACAGTCTTCAAAACAGAATTCGACACGATTAATGTTTTATTTTGTTTTTATGAGATTAATACACATTAGTAAACTAATTCATGTCAATTGGAATGATTATTTTAAAATGTAAAACCGTCTTAGTCTAGGAGAGATTGATGTTACATTATCAATTGTTATTGCAAAAAAAGTGCACCATGAAAGTGCCGGCTGGATGGTCGCCGGTACAATGACCCAAATGTGCACAACTCGACTACGCAAACAAAAATGAAGCAACTTTCTAATGTTGCATGCAGCACGATTTAAGATATCGTAATTTTTAAAACTGACTTTTCATTTATGACTGTTATTTAATTTTATGGTATAAGAATTCCGAATCTAGGTATCAGTTTTGTAACATATGTAGACGATCAATGAGTTTGAGGTGTTTTAATTGTTAACATATTTTCGCGTCGTTAGCGCTACTTATATCTACACAAATCGTCGCTGAATCATCGATGGTCACAATCGTATCAACTGTGAGAATTTTGAGGGTTTGGCTCACGTTTTCCCCATTAACTAATAACAGGTCTCAATATTTATGCGAACATTCCTCGGGATGACAGAGTATACATTCTATATTTGGAAATAAGAAATAGTAATAAAGCATTATAATTACTTCCGTCTATTCTGAAAGTAAACGTTTCGGTTTCATGGGTAATTTCTTGTTATTTCAGGAGTTTAGGTCGTAGGAAGAGAAACAAAGACAACAAAACATGTGGGTCGGGTCGAAAATAAACAGACTTTTATAGACACGCTGAAATTTTTATGTTCATAGAACTATTGAACCGGTTTATTTGCGTTCTTTGCAAGGTTATTCACTGAGGAAGTTTATAATTAAAATTTGGCAATTGCTTGCTCGATTTAATAATTATAATTAAATGAAATATCCCAGATTGATGTTCTTTGAATGTATCTTGTGGGCTATAAAGATTGAATAGCGGAAACTTACGTTACTTCGGCGAACGTCTATATTTTATTATGAACGTGATCCGAAACGGGTGCTTCAAAATCTTCCACTAGTTCAAAAGTTTAGCATTCTTCAATAAATTGTATGCTTTATTTTTAGATTGTGCGCTGTTTTCGGAGGCGTGTATTGTTTGAACCGGCCGATCGACAAGGTGCAAACAAAGACTGTGGACGAAGGAAAGACGGTGGTGACTATCGATAGCAAGTCGAAGACTTTGAACTGCGACCACTTGGTGATTGGCATCAACGAATGTCCTAAGGACTTGACCTCGCCGGAGCCAACGGAGAGCAGTGACATATCTAAGGCCGTGTTCATAACGAATGGCTCTATAATGAAGAATGATAAGGAGCCACTGACCCTGCTTCGCTTCCCCCCCATCAATGACGGGGAGCACTCGGTGACGGTGCTGGAGGTGGGCCCGGCCACAGGCTCCTGCCCCAAAGGACTGTGTAAGTATATGAAGCACATTGTGTGTGGTTAGTCAACGCAAAACCGTCATTATTTTGAACATTCTCTGTTGACCTTAATTTGTGAAAAATTCCAACAAAGACGGCTAGACGCGATGTAACAAATTAGGATGCAAGACGCCGTCTGAAACGTTTTCTATTTTAACTCTTTATATCCACATTGTGGATCCGGCAGTAAACATCAGTAGATTCATTATAAATTTAGGTACGGCTAATTGGGCAGCTTTTGTTGTGGGACCAGTTTTTAGACGAAATTGGAAACAATTATAGAGTTATAGACATCACTTATCTATTGAACATCCCTTCTCTTAGCGCCCATAGAACCGTATCATTTGAATGGTACAATTACGCATACCTACGTTACGGTATTGGAACGCACTTTTTTTTTTGAACGCGCTACCGTCTTCTTCAAAGCGATCCAAAAAACATCTGCTAATTGGCCACGCATGAATCATCGGTGGTACTTTTCTTTACGACCAGATAAATCATGACCGCGCCACTGGCGATATTTAAACTCGCTCGAAACTTCCAACCAGCCACCGAAGTAGGTACTTTAACAAAAATTCGTCCATGGTCACAGGCTCATTTAACTTTTTACTGCAGTTTTTTGTATAGTTGCGGCGCACGGCAACACGTAGTACTTCAGCCTTATTGTTGACTAATGTGTGAGTCACTGTGAAACACCGACACGATCCAAATATTGAAATGGGTTTTTAATTAGCGTCAGGTATCCCTACGCTGTATGTGGCCGCGGCTAATTGAACTGTCGTCAATATTGACTGATATCTAAGTAAAATAAGGTAAATTGATCGAGGTAAATGATTATTATAATTGATTGTATGCATAGATTATTGAAAGTTGATAAATATCACAAAAATAGAGCGATTTCACGCTTCTTTTGAGAATTATCTAACGTTATTATAATTTTAAATAGTGCGTACTGATACCATTATTGTTTCGTGCAAAAATATATAATTAACGCACTATAACAAATAGCTTAATGCTTATCAAATTGCACAAACTCAGCCATTGATTGCTCACAAAAGAAGATCGATCTTTAGATTTGGATTGAGGTACGTTATCGAAATCGGCCGTTAAGGATTATGGCCCAATACCAAAGTTTAATCACGTAAACTCAGGGAGGAAGTGTAAAAATCTTACATAAACAATTTAAATTTAAAAAGATACACGTTTAATAAATAACAATCAATGTTTTTTCTTGGTTTTCTTTGGATTTACATTATGAAAACAAAGACAATCTTATGGCTACTGAGCGTTATAGCATAAAATTATATATCTGTCGTAAGGGAGAGGGGGAGGGTGTCCCACAAGTTCTCACCAAGTGGGGGGGGCAGTGGTCCAAATTAGAAGAAAAACATCTCACGTATAATGGCTGTCCCCTAAAATGCTCTTTTCTGATTAATTTCGTTGCGGGATCCAAGACAGTTGAATAGTTTCTCCGGGACTCGTCGGGCTTCATTGTGTCGACGCTTAACTGGTGGTCGCCACTGTTGATTCTGGCGAGCTTGTCCCAGTAAAGTTACAGAAATTAAATTATAACATGTATATTGCAGTTGTGGTGTACTTCATAACCAACAAAGTGAAGGATGCCGAGTCCGACCTCATGGGCATCGCTGAGAAGATCTTCGACATGTCCGGCGGCGATCAAACTGTGGAAGCCGAGAAACCTAAGGTACTTACTGTTCAATGTCGAATTTAAATATAATACAAGTCGCTAAGGATAAAATGCCAGTGTTGTTAGATGTTCGAAAGAGTGACCGTGGAACGTCAAGGGCAAGGACGGAACACGGATGGGTTTTAATCAGCAAGTCTGACACATCCTCCCGTTTCACCCAAAACGGAAGAAGTCGATAAAGAGATAAAGAGATCTAAGGATAAAGCCTGGCCATGCAATTATTACTGAAGGTGTCTCACAGCGAGTTTTACCCATTACCAGTCTGCCTTATCTTCCTTCCCTTGAATGCAGCCTAAGGGAAAGCTCTTTATTCAGCAATTCTTCAAATATATTGATAATTATCATTAAAGCTTGCTAGCCCTATCTATGGAGGCTTGTAATTAGGTATTTGACTGTATTAAAATATGGATCTTGCCGATATAATTTTTGAAGATAATGAATTAATTTTGAGAATAGAATCCAAACCAAAAAGTACGGAAATAATGACGGTTTCTTGGGTTTTGAATAACAATGACGTCACAAGGGAGTAAGCAAACAACATTTGAGTCTGTTTGGCAAATATTTTTATTACCTTGTGACGTATTGACGTAACATGGCCAACAAGGACTGTAAGACGCGGTGCTTTAGTCTTTTGATTATGAAAAATAAGAATATTAATTTAAAATAGATCTGTATCATAACATCAACAGACTCGAGACTTATAAGTATTTGGGATGATTTCCTAAAAATACTCAAATATCCAAAAAAAAAAAGTTAAAGATAATTTAACTGGTTATCTAGCTTTTTATTATAAAATAAAAAGCTAGATAGCCAGTTAAATTATCTAGTTCTGCATCCATCAGGATAACCTCACAGAGTTCCCTAAGACAATCTATTACCCATTTTGCAAACGACTTACGACCTTACTACTTTTACTGGACCTTTTTAGCGCAGCCGTAAGGCACATACTTAATAATATATAAATACTTACTCGTATATATATTTTTAATGTATTTTTTGTTATTCATTTTTTTTTCTACGTTTAGTATTGTCTTTGTGTGCCTGAGCCTGTGCTGAATAAATGATTTTTTTCTTCTTTCTTTCTTTCTTACTATACTAATGTATATCTATTGTTCCAGTGTTTGTGGTCGCTGTTCTACAACGTGAAAGACACGAGCGCTCCAGTGACGAGCGTCGTGGACAGCGTGCACGTGTGCTCGGGACCTGACGCCGGCCTAGACTTCGACCGCGCCGTAGAACAGGTACAACCACCATACCAGACTGGTACTGTTCGAGTGCAGGGCTAAGGGCACTGCCCTTTCTGAGGCACGAGCTTCCTAATCACCACGCTTGTTTAATGCGGGTTTTTTTTTAAAATAACGTTTCCCCACAATAGGAATTTATCCTGTATCGTGGGTGCGGTCACAAACATTTAAACTCACGTACACAACCAGCCAGACCCGGAACAACTGTTAAATATTTGTTCCGTGTGGGCATCGAACCCACGACACACAGCGCAGCAATCAATCGCTCAGCCACTGCGCCAACCGTGCCGTCGTGGTTAGCGTTGACTCATATGTTTAACTGTTTGTGCCCCAACCATTTTACGCGCTCCTAAGGCTCGTAGCGTGATGTTGAATAGCTTATAACCTACCCCAAGAATAGGGCTATAAAATGAAAAAAGAATTTTTCAAATTCGACTGGATTCTAGTTCCAGAAATAAGCGCGTTCAATCAAAACAAATCTTCAGCTTTATTAGATTAGTGTAAATATGGTCCAGGTTTCCCCACGTTTAAGATAATCTTAGATTGTACATATTGAGTAAAAAGCCATGCTGGTACTTGCCCGGATTTGATCTCACAACCTCGTGCATCATCACATCTCACTTGGTACTACAACTGGTGTGGAAGTACCCACCTTAAGCTAGGTGGTCAGCTGTGTGATACATTGGTCCAAATGTAGAAAGTATTTAGCTACCCACAAAATCAGACGTTTACGAATTAAAATAAACAACAAAGTTAACACAGCAAAGTTTTTAAAAGAAATGTTGTGATAGTCTTACTGAAGTGAAACCGTAAAATTTTCCGAGTCGACGCGCGACGCCAGTCTAGTTGTAAGTTTTGAAATGAGCCTTTCTAGAGGAATATTGAATTAGAAAAACCATTTCTTTATTTTAGATCGACCCAAATTGTCTGTATTTATTTTTATTTTTTATTTATTTGAGGAAAAACAAACGTAGCACAATAAGATACAGCCATATTATCTTAAATATACATTTTGAACAATTATTATGCTACCCACCACATTCTCCACAGATTACAATTAATGTATTAAGTGAGACCTGACACATAAGCAGTGAAATGTGGGTACTGCTATAAAACTCCTCCCCGTCTGAAAATATAGGTGAAATGTTATTATTATGTTACCGATTAGTTTACACATTCTTTAGTGTCTCGGAATGAAACATTTTACTTAGCATTTCTAGCCCTTGGTGAATTGAATAATATTCTATCTATGTGTGTTACTTTGACGACCGATGTGGCGCGGCGGGCGAAGGTCCGCCTGCGACGCAGGAGGTTGAGGGTTCGATTCCCGCCTTGGGACAAATGTTTGTATGATCTACAAATATTTGTTCCGGGTGTTCTGGGTATTTGTTATGTATAATAAAATGTATCTATTTAAGTAATGTACTGTATTAAGTATATCAGTCATCTCGTACCCATAACACAAGCTCTGCTTAGCTTGGGGCTAGATGATGCTGTGTGGATTGTCCAGCATTATTTATTTATTTTAAGACGGTGTATTAAGATATAATAAAAGTTTTACATTTTATCGTAATACACATCTCATCAGAAAAATCTAAACACCTTGCAAGTTTATGTTTTGTTAGGATTATCAGAAAAATATGTTTATTTAGGAATATATGTCAAATGTCGTGTAATAGTGAATAATATGAGGTTTTCAAATCCTAATGTTCGAAAAAACGTGACGACTTAAATGCGTTTGCAAAAAATTGGCCAGAGAAAACTGCACAGAGAGAGAGGACTGGAAGGCAATGGGGGAGGCCTTTGCCCAGCAGTGGGACAATATAGGCTAAGGAAAAAAAAAGTAAATGTTCTAAATTCAAATTTCTAAATTTTCATAGATTTACCTACGACGCTTGTGGTGTCCTAGCCCTAGCATTGTCGTGCATGAAACCGTTGCCAGTTAAATGTGCATAGGGCATCCCATGAGATACCGATACCTGTTTAGTGCAGGCAGACGTGGCCCAGACACAAAGACAAGCTCTGTTTTACCGTCGGCGCTGATTCCTCCCCAAACCGTCCACGAACCGATACCATAGCTGTCCTTTTCTTCAATGCAGCATTGTGCAAAGCGTTCTCCATCTTTTCTGTAGTCCTTGTTCCTTCCGTCGTTACCTACCATACATCATAATTTTACACTCATCAGAAAAGAGGACTTTGTTCCACTGGAGGTATGATCAATTTAGGTGCTCACGTGCAAACTTAACGCGCGCTCTTTGATGGTCTGCAGTTAATTTCGACCCATTTGCTGGCTTGTGCGGTACCAGTCCACGTTCCTTCAACCTTCTTCTAATTGAAGAGTCACTTACAGCCTACATAATCTGCTGCTGCAGTTGAAAAGCATTAAGCATTAAGCAATTAAGGCGTCGATTTCGTAAAGAAGTTGTTACAATAAATCTATCATCTCGCTCTAAAGCGACTCGATTCCTGCCAGATCCTGAACGGCGCGTGAACAAAGCAGTCTCCCGTTAGCGTTTGTAGACTCTATGAACAGATGACAGGCTTAGGTGCAATCTTTCAGCCACAACACGCTGACTAAGTCCAGAATCCAGCAATGCCAGCACTTGGGCGGGTTCTGCGGGTGAAGTATCCATATGTTTTAGAAAAAAAAAACTTTTTCAGACGTCCCAAAGTGTATTAAAAATCCGGCCGGGCCGGTCAACAGCCATCACTACTGTACATCTATTTAGATTATACCATTCTATTGCCACAATTAGCTGCCACGCTATTGGCATTAACATTTACTGTTGATGGACACGAAACAATTCAATTACTTATAGTGATGGGACCGTGACCTCCAAGTTTTTTAGCAACGCAGTCACGTTGTGAAACATGTTTCGTGATAACATGCGGATGTCAACTTTATTAGGTAAATAACTTGATAACAATTAAACTATTGCGAAATATACTAGAGAGATTGTCGTTGCCTAGTGATCTTGAGGTGAGACTATCATAGTTAGTTGTTAAAAATCTGATGATATTAATTTAGAGTAACTCGCTATTACCCAGAAAATACAACCTCGTTTGTCTGCTTGTCTGTGACTGCTCCTTATTTCCGTAACCATGAATACTATTAACTTGAAATTTAGATCATTCATAAACAATGCCTGCCCACTTAGACCGCCAGGGCCTCGTGAACAATCGCAAGCACGCGATGTCTCTGAAAGTCCCAATTTCTTGGTCAATTTTTCTGAGAGACAAATGACGCCATGGAATAATTGAGTGAACAAAGGATTTTATTATCATACTCATAACTTAACAGAAATAAATAATGTTACCACGTTACAACTGATAGTTAAGGAAAGCATGTTGACATTTTTGAATTTGATTAAATGTCAATAAAATATGTTTGTTCTATTGAAATATTGCAAATTACAGACATAACATCACGCCTTTATTCCTCGAAGGGTTGGGCACAGGTGTACCTAAGTAACATCCACATTTCGCCAGTTATGTTTTTTTTTATGCTTTACTCCCATGTAATAGATGGCGAGCCTATTGCCATCAACTGGGCACAAATCTAGACTCCGGGCTGTAAGAAAATTCCTAATGGAAAAGCTCCATAACACTTTGCTGAGCGTGAGGTGAGGAGAACAGGTGGGCTGTTCATCGAAACCAGGACCTCACGCTCGGCAGTCGCGCATGTAACCACTAGACCAACGAGGCAGTCAATTATTATTTTTCAAATCGCTTAACCTTGTAATACGACATAACGACGCTTTGGTTTCGAACTGTAGATGGCCAAGAGTGAAATTAATAATTGCTCATTGACTTTTCAAAGACGTGAAATCGGTCTGTCATAGATTAACTTCACACACTAATCCTACTATATAATATTATATATGTGAATGTAAGTTTGTTTGTTACGCTTTCACGCGAAAACTACTTAACCGATCATCGTGAAAGTACACATATTCTTGGAGGTATTAGAAGTAACATAGGATATATTTTATTGAAAAAAAAATCATAGACGTTTGCCGGGTCAGCTAGTATTATAATAAAAAGAATAAAGATTTGTATTTTTGTATGTTTATTACGAATAAAATCAAAAAGTAAAGGTCCGATTTAAAAAATTAGCACACATTAACATAGGCTATATTTTATTTTCAAAACTACGCTTTAAAGGGGTTGCAAGGGATATTAAAGTTCGAAGGGAATAGTACAAAACCCACGCGGATGAAGACGCGTGTCAAGTGCTAGTTATTAAATAATTAAGTGAACAAAGGATTTTTAATCGTAATCAGTAACTTAACAGAAACTAATATATGCTACAAATGATAGTCAAAGAATGTATGTTGGACTTGGAATGGTTGAATTTGAATAAATCACGAAAAATATGTTTGTTATATTGGAATATTGGAAACTAGGTCTCGCTCGCGGCTTCGCTTGCGATAGAAAGTGGGGGTTACAAAGAGACAAAAAGTAGCCTATGTCACTCTCCATCCCTTCAACTATCTGCACTTAAAAAAAAAAACACGTCAACTCTTTGCTCCGTTTTGCCGTGAAAGACGGACAAACAGACACACACTTTCCCATTTATAACATTAGTATGGATTATTATTTTCCAATCGCTTAACCTTGTAATACGACATAACAACGCTTTGGTTAATAACTATACACGGGCAAGACTGAAATTATTATCAGTCCATTGTCTTTTCAAAGACGTGAAATCGGTCTTAAGTCATTGTTTAAGTTATTTATAATAAAAACGAATACACATTATAATTAAAACTATGCATTTAACTACAAGTAATATCTCATGATGGCCCAGTGGTTTAGGCCTCGCCTCTTGTGTACGAGGTTGTGGGTTCAAACCTGGGCAAGTACCAATGTGAGTTTTTCTATTCATATGTACTTTCTAAGTTTATCTTGAACATCACTGACATGGGTGAAGGAAAACATCGTGAGGAAACCTGGACTTATATAATTAATATAAGTCTGAAATCGCCAACCCGTCTTGAGCAAGCGTGGTGATTAATTCTCATGCTTTCTCTGTATGAGAAGAGGCCTTTGCCCTGCAGTGGGACAGTAATAGGCTGGTACTTTACTTTTATTTTACTACTATTATGTAAGGTTGGTTCAAAACTTTAAAAAGTCCAGATAAAGAAACCTCATTTCAATGTGTTGCGTTAGTTGGAAAGAACTTTGATAAGAACATTATTTGTGACCCAAAACATAATAAACAATTATTTATTTCCGTCACTCATCGATCAGATTGTTGATGTTTTTCATTACTCAATACTGATTGTACGATTGTACAATCTCTAGGGTTCAGTAGTCAATAAGTTTATCTAATCGATTGTTACAAAGTACTTTAGTATCGGAGTTCATAACGCGCGATAGCCTAAGTTCTCACGAAACTAGTGACGCGCCCAGTCTGGTACAGTCACCGTCACTAAATAACGTCTAAAATACTTTTCTTTTAACTATTTATTATTCATAGATTTAGATTACCTCCATTACCTCACACGATATTTATTTCTGTAAATTGGTTTTTACAAACACATCACTCGTCAAACATTTAAAATAAAATTTCTTAGTCAGGTATTTTGCAATCCTATAAAAATAAACTTGAATTTACTACAGAACCCACACACGGTTGTCAAAGCAGTTTGCTCGTAGGTATAGGTATCTACTTGTGCCGTTATCTTTAGGTATGTGTTATCTCCCGCGTGTTTCTAATAAATATTTAAAACTGTTAACAATTAACAAATATAAACATAATTATAATTGGAAAACTAAACACATGGTGGGTTCAATGAAATTGTTGTGCAATTTATAGTCGTGGTTGAAATATAGAACGAAGATTTTTGTATGGGTGTTGCTATAAAGAAATTAATCGATCACAATTTATTTCACTCCACTCTCAGTTCCCGTACCTGTTTGTATGTAGTCTAGACATTCCTTGACGTAGATGTTTTACATAGGTATAGTAAAACGAGTACTATTTTAACCGACAAATGCAATACAAAAGCTAATTTAAAGAGTACACACACGATTAAAAATATACAATGACCTGCATTAAAATAAATGACTTATTATTTTAATGAGAAATATCCCTAATTAAACGTGTACACTACACTGCACACACCGAGAATTATGAGTAGAATGGTAGTTATTTTTTTCTTTTATTTCACAGGCTGAGCAGATCTTTAAGAAGATCTGTCCAGGCGAGGAATTCCTGCCGCGTGCTCCCGACCCGGAAGAGATCGTCTTTGAGGATGACGTCACGCACGGGCCCGAGTTCCAGCGCGAGCACGACGATGATGGCGACGCAGAAGCACCCAAGGAGTAGGCGCACGCGCATCGTGCAGCGATACAATCCTATCAGCACGTTTGAGCGAGTTGCCGTGCTTCCATGGCCCTAGAAGATGTGGATGGACCCAATTTATACCAACACAAACATAACTCGCCTCTGCAGACACAATTAAAACCGCTATCGCAAACAGCACCATTATAAATATAGCTTTGTACCAAAGGCGCCTCCACTCTTTCCTAGGTCCACGAGTTTTTTGCTCTAGTTGTAAGTAAATATCAAGAATTCGATGATTTTAATTATATAGACACGCTTAAACGTGCTGAATTCAGCTAAGATGTAATCTCAGTAAGATTTATACGCTTTGGTCGCTTGACTTCGTGCATTCCGACTGGTGCGTTAGGTTTGAGAATGTGATACCTGGACGTCGTTAAAGCATGTCCTCGGGTTTTACGAGTGTGCATATCGAAATTTGAGACCTGCTAAGTCTGCTTCTGCCTTGAATTCATTATAACTCATAAAGGAACTTATCGCTTTGATAGTTTGAACTTATTAAGAAATGAGTAGTTTTGATAGGTTTTGTAACCGTGTTATCAACTGAGGCTTAGCTGGTCGCTTCATACGTGTATCTGTGGTTTGTCAGGGTGGACTACCAGCTGGGTTGTCTTGATGTAGTCAGCAAGATCAACTTTTAGCATTTTGAGGCTAACAATTATTGTGAACGATACTAATAGTTTATTCAGCCGACATGACACCAAGATCTTGTTGATGACCAGTGTAATACTAACTTGATATCATTAGTAGGTATTTAAGATATATTTGTATTACCACATGGTTGCTGTGCTCTCTAGAGATGTAGGTACTATGTTTTATTTGGCAGTATTGACGACTAATGAGTTTGGTAATAGAACGAAGGAGTATTATTATTCAACTGACGGTAATATTACGTGCAAGCGGTAGTAATGCTCGCTAGGATGCAGTTTTTAAAATGTTAAGCATAACATTTTTGGACGCACCAGTCTAAATCATAGATTGTAGCACATATAATTTTTATTAAGTTATTTAGCACTTTTATGATATTTATTGTCAAATTAAAATAATCATGCCTGCGCAGCTTGTGCATTTATAATTCCATTAAATTGTGATTATTAGAACAATGTTGTTTTCTTTATCGATCACTCTTCAACTACACAACTGTCTTACTTAACATTGTACATGACATGAATTATCATCCTTATAGAAAATTTTAATACGAAGGGGTTCGTGGCCAAATAAAAACAGCTCCACGGGGCTACCGAAGGTTAAGATACGCTTGCCGATGTCGATCCGTACATGGGTGAACGTCACATATCGAAACGGAAAACACGTTAAACCGTTGCGCGTTGCACTCGGATGTCATTTTTATATATTTCACTGTCGTGACCAAGGAGTATCGTGTTACACATCTACTGGCTTTTGGAGATCAGATTGGCAGTCGCTTCATGTAAAATACTAGTATTCAGCTGCATCCGGTTTGACTGGAGGCAGACTCAATATAGTTGGAAAAGTCTAGGCAGATGATGATAATAATTATGAACATCGACATTGCTCCACTGCAGCGCAGGGTCTACTCAGATAGGTACAAAGAATGCATGAGCAACTGAGCATTGAGCACCATGCTTGCTCAGAGCGGATTGGCGATTTCTAGGTTTTTTTACGAACATCGTAAGGAAATAACACTGCCCAGTTGCAACTTAATTACTTAATTTTTACTTGTATGCCATAATGTTAGGAAAATTTGGACAACGCGTATATGGTAGGGGGTGGTGGGTAATGTGGGTATGGTCACATGTCATCTGATCTATAGCTACGACTTGTGTGTGGGTACACGAACTATTTTTCGACAAGCGAGCCGGGTGGTGGGCACTAAAAGTGGTCATGCCCAGATAAACTTATCATGGTGGACCCGTGGTTAGGGCTTCCACTTGTAGTGTAGTGTGTCAAGTACGAGGATACAGGTTAAAAATAGGACGACTACCACTGTGACTCTTTTTTCGAATTATCAGCCTGACAGCAAAAAAAAACCTTTTACATTAAACCTTTAAATAAGCTGTTGATAAACCCATTCAGTTTCCTAAGCAGCAGGAAGCCCTGCTGGGTTGTCTTGGCTCGCTACTAACAAGATAAATGAGTAATCTTATTAACACCTAAGTAGCTGTTATGTTAGAAGCCCGAAAGTCTGAAAATTACTATAAGCAAGTATAGGTATTGTGTTACCCAGTAACTGTGTTGTGGAGGTCACATAGACCATGAAAATACTGGCACATAATTGAGACTGGAAGCCAACTCCAAAAGGCTAGGCAGATTAATGTTTGTGTATTATTTATGTATGATGTTCTATTGGTTTGTGTGTAGATAAAATAACAAAGATATTTTAATTCACACTTTATTTTAAAACTTGATTTTTATCACAAAGCAAAATTGCTTATATCTTAAAACATCAAGAAAAAAACATGATAAAATATTAAAATGGAATACTCTGTTGCAATGGATAACATACACTTATATAATAATATTTACTTTTAACACCTAATTACATTCAAACTCATAGTCTTACCAAATACATTGATTGCTCTTCAAAAATTAACTTGATCTTTTCTTACATTCAGATATACATATATTATATTAGTTTAGTTTTTATGTCTTTGAGACATTTGACACTTTCAGAATAATCGTTTCTCATAAGAGAACAAGCTGTGCACATTGCCTTCCAATTGAGCAGAGTAAGTCCTCTTCATGAATCTCAGATCTCCAGAGTAGCTCATTTCACGTAATATGCCAACTGACCGGGCTCCAATGTCCTGGCAGCTGTGTTGCATACCCGCCTGTAAGTATGGCAGGAACCGCAGGACTGAGCCCTTGTCCACAATGCTTCCACTCACTCCTTGTGCCACTCGGTGCTTGTCAGACTCCTTGTGGAAGTATCTACTCATTGCAGCTCCTTTTCCATCCTTGTTTTCCATAGCTTCTAAACTGCCCATTCCTCTGTACTTCTTCAACCTCACTCCATCAGAAAAGAAGTAGTCTCCAGGTGCTTCTGATGTTCCGGCAAGTAGAGAGCCCATCATGACAGTTGAGGCTCCCAGTGCTAATGACTTGACAATATGACCCACAGATTGTATTCCACCATCTGCAATAACTGGCACATTGAACTGTCTAGCATAAGATGAAACTTGATACACTGCAGTGGCTTGGGGGCAGCCACAGGCCATTACTTCTTGGGTTATGCAGATAGAGCCACTGCCCATGCCAACTCTCAAGGCATCAGCACCAGCATCAATAAGATTCTTGGCTTGGATTCTGGTCACAACATTACCTCCAATAACTTGAATGTCGGGGTAAGTCAATTTAATATATTTTATCATTTCAATTTGATATATTGAATTTCCTTGAGATGAATCCAAAATAATCACATCTACTCCATTATTGACTAGTAACTTGAGGCGTTCTCTGTCTGTTACACGAGTTCCAATCGCAGCTCCCACCAGAAGCTGCTTGTTAGAATCTTTGGATGCATTAGGGTAGCTTCGGGCCTTCTTTAAGTCAGTTCTTGCAATAAGGGCAACCAGCTCACCATCTCCGTTAATAATAGGTAATTTACCTTTCTTGCTCTTTTCCAGTATGTAATTGGCATCCTGTAATGTGACACCAGACTGAGCAGTTATCATATCATGAATGGGAGTCATAACTTCCTTCAGACTCAATTGAGGATCACCCTCCCTGAAGTCAATATCTCTAGAAGTGACTATACCAATTAGGCGCCCTCCCAGCTTGCCATTTTCTGTGATGGGATATCCAGTAAAACCATTTTTTTTCTTAGCTTCTATAACATCAGCTACAGTATTCTCAGGGCCCATGCATACAGGATCTCTGATGAAGCCATGCTTATACTTCTTCACTTTGTGTACTTCGTTGGCCTGGTACTCTGGTGTGCAGTTGTGGTGGATGATGCCAATACCGCCACACAGCGCCATCGCTATTGCCATGTCGGCTTCAGTTACGGTGTCCATAGGAGCGGACACAAGCGGTGATTTCAGGTTAATTTTTTTAGTAAGAGGCGACGTCAGGTCTACTTCCTCAGCGGTGAAGTCTATGTAGCCGGGTAGTAACAGAAAATCATTGTAGGTCAACCCCTCACGGTTTTCGAAGATCTGTGCTGCGGAGAGGCCGTCGCGAAGATCTACTTCGGCCTTGGTAGTCATTTTAGTGGCACGTGGACGTTAGGATGCTATCTGTAGCGTCTGTAGTATACAGTTATCACGAATTATACACTGTACCTACGTATATCGTTCACATAAAATGAAACTGGAAGCTTGATGGGATCCTATGTCATGTGTTGTAGAACAAAATCGCACACGTGGTGTTTGTATTAGCTTGAAACTTCTCTTAAACAGTACCCTTATTGGGACTGAATTTATAATTTCTGCTCTTTGTAAACTTGGCGTGGTAAAGGGTAAATTCTCAAAAATAGATTTTCGAAAAAATAGTAAATCTATTACAAAAAGAGTAATGCCGGCTACTCCACGTTCTATTGAAATGACACTGACATTATTCTCAACTGGTGTTACCAGTTTAATAGAAACATTTAGGGTTGTCCGCTCTTTTTTCAAACCAACAATGTGCGCCACTAATAAAATACACTTACGTATTTCAGTTTTAGTTATTGTGTGTAGTTTTAGTCTATTGAAATATTTCTTTTTTCTATTTATTTAATTATTTTTGTTGCCTTATTATTTGTATGCCAATTTATTGTGAAATGTGTTGAACTTGCAAATTATGCACCTTCTATCTGAATCTGAAATGACTTTGACTTTGATATTGACAAATATTTACGAAAATAAGAGTGGAATTTAAGAAGTTTGTGACAAGAAATTATTATGCTACGGTTACATCTCCTAGAATATGTGACTCAATCCATGTTACATTAGCCGGGCTCACCCCGCAGTTCAAAATCCACACAAGAACAAGAATAATAAATATTTAAAAAATAAAAATAATAAAGAATAAATATTTTAATTTGATAGTTTTTACTCATATTTAGGGAAATTTGTGTATTGGCAAGTTAGTGAAGTGTAAACATAACACACTCACACAAATGAGAATACAATCCGTCACACGCATTTAATTTTGTTAAAGCGCCTTACCGCTTACGCCCACGGTTTACTTCACACTCTATCGATCAACATGTTGATTGAGGTTAAATCTTGTCAGTGGGTTCAACGGTATTTATAGTATTTATTCATGGTATACTAGTGATGCATTTATATTTCATTTTCTTTTCGATACTTACCAGTTTTAATTCATAATATTTATGCACACAATCGTCATCATCCTGGGCTTATGTTCATATCATTAAATACTAAAACTTACTGTTACAAATCAAAGTTTGTTTCTAAATTTCTAAGTAAACCGCCACAAAAACCGAGGAAGAGTTTGTTTATGACCATATTTTTTTAGGTAGGTACATTGTTACTGCTCGAACTGAATGTGCCAATTACATCTAACTAGGTATGACTGTAAATATACAACAGTAGTAGTAATCATCAATTGCCATGCAATTAAAGTCGTTGACGTATTTAAGGTAATTCCATCTAAGTAGTATAAGTATATACCTAATAATAACATAGGTAAAGGAGAGACCAAACTATGGAATGAGCATTTGATGCGAATG
Source organism: Phlogophora meticulosa (assembly GCA_905147745.2). Lineage (NCBI taxonomy): Eukaryota > Metazoa > Arthropoda > Insecta > Lepidoptera > Noctuidae > Phlogophora > Phlogophora meticulosa. The sequence continues at coordinate 4,854,842 of LR990521.1, forward strand.
AATGGTGGTATGAATGTGCAGGGTTATAAGAATAGCAGAGACAAAAGAAAAGATGAATGTTTTGAAAGAAAAGTGAAAGATGATATGGCTAGAAAGGAGGTAACTTTTGAAATGACGACAAATAAAGATGTATGGAAGAAGAAGACATGCTGCGCCGATCCCAAATAAATAGGGATAAGACTAAAACGCTGTGACAAGAAAATATTTCCCTACCCAACCCATCCAAACCTGCCTTCCACCTTCTGAAAATCTCCCTCCAGGACATGAGTTGCTTTGGCTTACCCTGGAAGTCTATAAATAGAATCCGGACGCAGGTCGGTCGAAACCAGAAAAATCTGATCGGGTAGAGATTCATAGATCAGTGGTGTGGAGTTCCTGGAGTGTAAATGTGGTACTGTTTTACATTGTACATTTAGGCCCATATTACAACCCTCACTCAGGACTCAACCATTTCTTTAAACTAGTTTAAAGCCATTCCATTGCTTGAAACTAGTTTTAATGCCAAAGCAAACAAGTAAGTGCAAGTTGAGCTTCTGTAAAACGGGCTTCAATATCGTATCCTGTTGCCTCATGCACAGGAACTGATGGACGCTACAGATGGCGCTAAATTCTGTGCCGACTTCTTCTACATTGCCATCAACTCGCCAAAAAGAAGAGATGAAAAATTAGGCGCTAAATGCACGTACACGAAGTAGATTATCAAGCAATGTCACAATCAAAACGTTAAAGTAACGCCATGTCTTTTGTCTTGATGAGCTATAAAGGTCCCGGGAACCCACTGAATGCGAGAAGCACAGGATCGGGCCATGTGGCGACACTTGTAACGGCTGCGGTCTAAAAGTGGGAGTATTAAGGCTGAAATAATTATAGCTTACTTATAGCTTATTCGTGGTTACCTGCAGCCGATTTTTTTTTTAGAACCCTCATGTATAATTCAATAGGTTCATTAGTTCAAGTATGAACCTCCGTATTTCATTTTAGATTTTAATCGTCTTAGAGGGTCAGTCGTCAGTCAGGTTTGCCGAAGCAATGAAAACCTGTTCAGGTGGAGATTCATAGATGACTCTGCCCTGGAGTGTAAATATGGTGGTGCCCCAAAAACGATGGGATACCTTGTTATCATACCCTGCCTGTCCTGTTGCTCACACTTCATAGGAGCTGATGGACGGTACTGAAAACGCCAAACTCGTTGCCAAAGTTTGGGCTGACCTAATTTAAATTGTCATAGAGACGCTAAGAAGAAGAAGAGTCATCAGTGAGACGTTTGTGTACCTGCCTGATTATACCCATGCACTACGGTTGTATTGTACCTACCTACATTTATTTTATAATTTGTTTCAGTGTGAAAATAGCGTTGTACCTATTTACTGTAACTGACTGTAAGTATCGTCACGCTTGGTTTCTGCTAGCGTCAAAATAAATTCTTGATGAGTCAGGGGTTTTTTTTTCCAATATAGAAAGTTAATTTACGGTACCTTAAAACGAGGTTAGATTGATTAATTTGAAGTAAAACCCATGTTTCTTTTAAATTTTTCTTGTAAAATATTTATTTTTTCAAGTAACTTAGAGTTGACTCTTTAAAAATAAATGATTACTAAATGACGATATTGAAATAAAAAAATAGGCATTCACTCTCTTATTTGAGTATTCTTTTGAGCAGTTATCTAAGTCGCCCTAGTTCTTGTTTTACCAGTACCTACTCAACACAAATGATTTCACTTCGGGTATTTCCAATCCTCTTTTTTGTGAATGTACAGTGGACAGTGTTTTGTTGGAAATGCGGAGTAACTAAGGAAAGTTTTAAACTTAAAATAAAAACGGCGTCTTCATGTGCCTAATCTGTAATCTGCATATTATGACAATAGTAGATTATGCATCAAGGAGATTTAAAGCAGTGTCTTGTGTCACGAGCGCCATATTGAATCCCGAGCGTAATCAAGTATTCTAATGAGTTAACTCACGGGCGAAGCGAGGGAGTAAAGACATGAATCCTGAATGCAACAAGGGGTTCAAGATAGCTCATGGCAAAGATACTTTAATCCCCGAGATTACTTTACTTTTTACACAAATGTGACACAGTAAAAAATCAAAATTAAGGGAAGACTTTTTTTAACGTTAACGTTCCTACAGTACCTAATTCCTATTTACACTAAATAAGGTAACATTTGATAAATTAATCCAGCTGTGGGAAGATAAACTTAATAAATGTTGAGACATGTTGTTGAAATAGTTTGAAGTAACTATGCATAAATAGCATTTTTTTTAATATGTGCGCTTTTGTTTCTATTTGCAGTTTGCCATGGTTGTATCGTACGTCATGTATTTCCCGCACCCAATAAGGGGGTAAAATACTTTACTAACTTTTACTGGTGTGACAAATTCGGTTTCTATGATTCTTTTGTATTTTTTTTATAACTGACTAACGAAATTTACCAATATACAATTAAATACTAATAATAAAATGTAATTGTGGTAATGTGGTTCCTTCCAACACTATTACAGTGCAAGGTTGTAGTTATAGAAGTAGATACGATATTGACTTCACAACAACAGTTCAGATTAAAAATGCTTTCATTCTAAATACTTGATCCATTAATATCATTTAACAAAATAAAGAAGTAATTTTTCCTTTAAAATTTAGATTTTACGATTACCGAATTATTGGTTGAGTGCGTCGCCGACACGGTTTTGAATTTGAGGTTCCAAAATTCAAATCACACCGGGGTCGTAAAGAAATATGTAGTAGTATACCTACTTAAATATACTTACCCAGGCCCTACAATGACTTACGGTAAGTTACGGTTGTGGCATGACATATAATTTGTCATTGTCGTCCAGGTGGTGTTATAAAGAATTTTATTTTAAGATTAAAATGAACCACTTTTTATTCATACAATTACTTCAAGATTAAATAATTTATCGTTTTACCTAGGAACAAACTGTGTGCCTGATGGCGATTACATACATGCAAAATTTCAACCCTAATTAACCCTTTTAGGGGGTTAAGATTTTTAACAAGTTATAACTTTAAGTCATACTTAACTACCAAAATTTAAACGCAATATTTATAATAACCCTTGGGTATTTAAAGTTACCTATTATTCGTAGTAGATTTATTCCTTCACACATCGTATATAATTAATTTAGTTAATCTATATGTCTCTTTTCACTCATTTGTATTAAGTTAACGGTTCTGTTTATGCACTAGGTTGTTTTTCAGGGTCACTTGGAAACCATAAACAACTTTTGTAAGTGTATTACCTACGTGGCAGCAAGTTTTATTCACTGGTCTGCCTTGACGCACTTTTCGTTTACTTTGGCGAACCCTGTGGGACACGGGTCACCATTAAAGGACGACCGCTCTTCCAGGCTGATTTCTGGAACGGTTCCATTATTCGGAGTGTTTTTATTCACAAACGCTGGTTTCACTGTTGTCACATTTTCACTTTTCACATTTACGTTTTTCTGCTTTGTAACTGGGTTTGCGACGTATCCTGGAGTTCGGTTAGTCACAAAAGTAACGTCTTCATACACATCGTTGCTATAGTATTCGAAGTTATTCACCGGATCACTATTGTTCAGAGGTCGATTCATCTTAGCTGGAATCTTAGATGAAAGAAATAGTTTCCGCTTCGGTTGGTCTCTCAGGGTCGACGGCAGAAGGTTAAGGTTGCCACTTCCATTGGCTTTTTGCGGCAGGTCACGTTCAGCTGGTCGGGGCGGATTTGTATACAGCCGCAGAGGAGGTTGCGAAGTTCGCAGCTCGATGTATTCCTGTTGTTGATATGGAACCGGTCTTCGATCAAATATAGGCACGTTCATAGGTCGGGTGTTTGGAAACTGCGACACGTCTGCCTCTTGGCCGTGTATTTTTCCTACTGCTAATGACGCGAACACGATGAGTAATTCCCTCATGACAGGGTTATTTTACTAAGAAGGGATTTTTGTTATAATTTAACACAGCGGAATATTTTTTTAAATGGAGGTAGAAATATACAGTCAACAATGTGTTAGTTGGTAAACAGCTGGACGCGTAATAAGGAATCAGTTTGTTGTTCATTGGGCTTCACGCTTTTTGCACTTAAGGCCAAGACACAAAGTTAATTATGGTTAATCGAACACAGTAGTGGAAACACAGCAAATGCAGTTCGCTGGCTCATCTACCTACAATAATGCTATGATGCTACTAATTGGTGACGGACAGGTGAAGGGTGGGCGTTTTGGGGGACTGTCTTATGTAAACGTCTTTGACGTTCAAAAAGTGCTGATTCTCAGCCTAATTTGAATAAATGAATTTTGATTTTGATTTTGAATTAATATTTAATTAGTATTTATGTAGCTACTAAAATTAGTAGCCACATAGCTGCTCTACTCTTCATGTTACTTAGGTATTTAGATGTGTAATCTTTACATTAGGTGAGTAAGTATATTGTTTCCTCAATCTTATAAATGCGAATTTGAGTTTGTTTTATAAATTTTCCGCTTGCTGTCAGAGATGGATATAATAATACGTATACCTACTTACCTTTCTTTAAAAAAAAGAACAGTTGCGCTCTAACATTAACGTGAGCGAAGTCTCGGGCTAGTAGCATATAAATGAGGAAAACATGACATGAAATAAAACTATGAACTTCCTACCTAATCCCATGATTAGACAAATGATATAGCATAGGTATGTTTACAGAACGATTACCTATACTTACTAGTCTATACTCTATTCAAGATCTATTATTAAGGAGGTCGTTCTACTAAGGTCATCTATAGGTAGCCAGAAAACTCTGATTTAGGTATAATAGGCAGTAAAGTTTGTATGGGCAAAACAAATGAAATAGTATTCGGAAGAGACTACTTTTAAAAATTATGAATAAACCAACGCGGCAACGTTCGTATTCTCCTTAAATGTTATTTATAGATATTTGATTATATACGAGATATACAGTACCTTTAGTGATTGTCTTTATAATAAGTAGGCATTTTTAAGATATGTAAGGAAGGGAAGGTACCAATTGTGTAGTAGAAAAGCTAATATCAAGTTGAAAAGGCTTTTTAAATTAATTATAAGAAGAAATTGATATGTTAATGCTTCAACGAATAATAATTATAAAAACGAAACAAGAACATTACCTACTGTGGTTTGACCAGACATACAAGTTATCTCAGTAGGTGTCTAATGGGTAAAAAAAAACATGATACCTATTTAGGTTTATATTTTTACATTGGATCAATGGGTGTGGGGAGTTTTTGTGTGGTCTGCGGAGTGAACTAAACAGATTTATAAATCTCAATTAAAATTTTATTAACATAGTCACATTGCTTACTGCTTATATTAAGTTTATTGATCTTGTATCCTTATGTCTAGTGGTAAGTCCTCGTCTTCATCGCCTGGTTTTACTTTACTGTTATCTGTCTCTCTCTTGGGGGCGTTGACCTCGATTTTGTCTCCGCCGTAGATATAATCGTTGGGTCCAAGTGGTACGAATAGAGGATATTCATCTTCAGGTTTTATGGGTTTTTTCGTAGTCTGATATCCGTAACTTGGTTTCGTGAAAGTGCCAAAAATTGGTGGATTTACCACTACGGGCTTGTTGGTTACGATTTCAGTTGTTTGATCTTGATATCCACCTTGGTTTGGCTTCTCAGCAGGCTGATTATTATAATCATTGTTATTTTGATTAGGTTTTCCGAATGGGTTGTTGTTCTGGTTGTTGGAATTTCCTTCCTGGCCGTTGTAATTTTCGTTTTTGTTGTTGTTATTCCCCTCCTGGCCGTTGTAGTTTCCGTTCTGGTTGTTGGTATTCCCTTCCTGGCCGTTGTAGTTTCCGTTCTGATTGTTGGGGTTCTGTTCCTGATTGTTAGGGTTTCCATTCTGGTTGTTAGGATACCCGTTCTGATTGTTATTGCCGCCATATTGGTTGTTGGGGTTACCGTTTTGGTTGTTGTAACTTCCACCCTGATTGGGTCTTCCATTCTGGTTGTTGTTATTTCCACCCTGGTTCGGTCTTCCATTCTGGTTGTTGTAATTTCCATCCTGGTTGGGTCTTCCATTTTGGTTGTTATAATTCCCGTTCTGGTTGTTAGGGGTTCCATATTGGTTATTATTATTCCCATATTGATTATTTTGGTTTCCATTTGGTCTGTTCGGATTACCATATTGGTTGTTGTTATTCCCGTTTTGGTTGTTCGGCTTATTGTATGGATTATTATTAGGGTTTCCGTTTCCATACTGGTTAGGGTTACCGTACTGGTTATTAGGGTTCCCATATTGATTGTTAGGATTCCAATTTCCGTTGCCGTTTTGGTTCCCGTTATGTCCTTGATGATGATGATGGTGGTTGTGTCCGTTGGTAGGTGATGGGCGGTTGTTGTTACCTTGAGGACCGTTTTGGTTCGGCGGTCTGTAGCCCCCTCCTTGAGGATCTCTGGGTGGTTCGTTATCCACAACGACCTCCACGACGATAGTCTCAGACGGCGGTTTTCCTGGCCTGTGTCCTGGTTGGCGATGATGGTTCAGGGCTTGCGACACACCTCCCAAAAACGCACCGGCGACATCATGGGCCGCATCATGCACTTGCAAGAAGCCGTCTAACAAACCAGCGTTACACTGAGAACTCACAATAATAACAAACACTAAGATATACGACTTCATTTTTAATTGACTTATTAAATATAAGAGATGCGCTCGTCCTTGTCTGACTAAGTGCGATGTTCGTTTGCGCTGTGTGCACAACTAAGGCGTCATCTTCACAATACGATTCCTATTCTCTTATAAACCTGTTATGACCGACAAGTTTATTCGAAAAAATACAAAGTTATTCAAAAACTGGACATCCCCTTCAAAATGTTTGTTTCCACTACACAACGATAACATATTAGATATGTGATTTACTTAGATGTGACGGTATTTATCAACCAATATTTATGATTTTGATGAGGGTAGAATAAAATAAAATAAACCTTAGTTTGATGATAACAGATATTATTATCATTTATAACAAAACAGGTTTACTAACTTTGTGTTTGAATCCACTGCGGTATCAATTTCAATTTGTGTCGACTCTCGAGACTTATCAAACTATGCTTATTTAACATATCATATCCGTGGTGTTAACAAAACAAATCATATTACAATTCAATTAGCGTTGATATGGCTATTTTGCATTATCTTTTCGAGCATCAAAATCGTAGTCGTAGTCGTTATTGTTTTTATGAATATCCTGTTTAGCTTTCGGTCGGTTTATAGTTCCGTGAACCATTGACGCGATGCCTTGCTCATAAATACGCTTAATATTCGCAGGTCTCTCCGACAAACTCGTTCCACCGTGGACAGTCGGTTCACCTTGATTTTGTATGTGAGGTCGCTTCTTGGTCAACGTAGCGAGAGGTTGAAACGGTCGTGAGTTTACTTCATTGGGACTTGATGTCAGGAAATTATTTCGTTCTTTTGTTTTTAAGCCGATGTTTGATGGAAATAAACTTGATTTGATGAACTTGTTCATGTCGTCCATTATCTTGTTAAACAGGGAGTTTCTATCGTGGTTGAAGATGTCGAAATTATTTGTTGTATGCACGAAAGGAAAGCCTGTTTGTTCCATCCGCGCTCTCACATGTGGTACGGGTGCCTGTATCCTCTGCTCGGGTGCTTTTGTAGACGTCCTATCTATGATATCCAGTACATCGTCTATAGAACCGAGGTCCGGATTGATTAGTTTATCAGATGCCACACATGTTAAAACTGCATACAAAAATGTCACACGAACTAACATTTTTACAAAATATAAATGCGCCCAGCCGTACGGAATGTGAAATGGTTACTGATTGCATTTCGTTATATTTAATTAAAGAGTAATTAATCAGTCATTACTTGATCATTTAACATAATGGAGTAGGTATTAGATATCTAATTAAGATGGCCCATTAAAGTCCATTTGCTTCTTCATATTGGTATTTGGTTCGTAAATAAAATGTTCTCGGGGATTTCCAATAGCAAAAAGGTCAAGATGAAGCTTTATTGAAATCATTTAAATATTCTATTAATATAACGTTTTTGCGTAGAACACACACCATATGAATAAAATATCAGTTATGTTAAAAACAAACAAAACTGGTTTTTTATTTCCTAATGTTTAAGTATGTGGTATAAATAAAAGCAATTATTTGCAGTTATAATATGTGGCTTATGTCCACTTGTAGAATACTTTTTGTCGATTAGAAGATACAGCCGTTGGTGTCAATGTCAGTAAGTTATTTAAAAAAAGAATGTTTTAAACAATTTATAAAAACAAGGTTTTGTTTTAATACCTGCAGGCTGCAGCCAGTCTTATTTTTGTAATTAAGGTAAATAATAAAACAACATCAGTTTTAGTTGAACTGTATTAATTAACAAGAATTTTAAAACGTGAAGACAAAGTTAACAGGGGGCGCCCATTGTAATCAATAAAATCTCGCTAAGTAGACTTCAAGAGATTTGGAATCAAATTTTATTAGTTGTAAACGTATTTTGTTACCAGCTAAAATTATTGATAACATTTAATGTTTAATTATTTAGTAATAGAAATCAGTATGGCAGTGTGTTGTCTTGAGATTTTAACAATTACAACAGACGCACATAATGATGTTTAATAGAATATAAGTAAGTATAATAAATGTGTAAAATATGTTAGTAAATAAAATGGAAACGTTAATAGACACAGTAACAGCAATTAAGTACCCGTACAAAACAATGACTTATTATAACATTTGGCTTAAACACTTTCTTCTAGAATTAACATAAACGTCAACATGACGGTTTTAAGTGGCTGGTGGCCCATTAGTCAATTATCCCACTCTTTTACCACAAGACGAGACGATTTTAAGAGAAGAGGGCGATTTGTACTTCTTCAGCATGTCGGTCAGCACGCGTAGCATGAATAATTCTATATCTATTCTACCAAGGTATTCCTTTCCAACTTGACATCTCTTCTTCCCGAGCACGGGGCGGCCCGTAGACTGTAGAGAATTGTTTTTTTTTCTCTCTTTAATTTTAACATCGCCATGCTTAGGACGGTAGAAATCTTTCAACGATCTGTCATGTTGTCTATAGTTCCATCTACAAACCCGTTTCTATTGTGGTCATGCTACATGCTGATCTCATCATATGGTTCGCTTATATCGACATACAACTGTATAGTCATGTGTGCATCTCAAGTATTCATTTAATTCATTTCACAAAACAACTAACATAACAGGTTATCCCAAATCGGTAGTGTAGTCATAACAATATTATGCACAACATTATTAATAACATACTTTATGCAATGTAATTGTGGTAAGTTTTTTCCAAAGAACATGATACTAAATTCTGTTTGATAGCTTTGTTTTCATAAAATTATATGACCTGAGATGTAGAAAAAAGGTTACACATATCTTTTTAGTCTTAACCCTTTCCCTGCCCAGTTCAAAATTACGATTTAACTTGTATGTCATAATGTTTGGCAAATTACATAATGCGTTGGTATATGGTAGGGGGTGATGGGCATGTTCACATCTCATCTATAGCTTTATACATGTAAACAAATCTTTTCGACCCGGGAGTCGGGTGCTGAGCACTAAAAGTGTTAACTCTGGAGGGGCTAAGAGGGACTCTCTGTGTAAAAGAGTAGAGATATCAGAGAACAGAAGCAGTTCCCTTCCGATACACAATATTTTGATAGGAATAGTCTGTAGTAATCTTCACAACCTTATCTATTACATACATCTTAGTGATTTGCTCATATTTATGTGGTTGCTTGTCAGTGTTACCATGAACTGTTTGTTGCCATTACCAAAATTGAAGAGTGAGCCACCAGCCCAAAATTTTGTTTATCAATTAAAACTTTGGATATAATCTTTTGTAACTCATTTTTAAAATATGAACGAATAATTTAACTATAGTTTAACTGTTGTTTAAATTACATTCATTACATTATTTTTTATATACAATCTTATAACATAGTAAGGCACATATTTTTTAAGTGTAATTGATTAAACACGTGTCTGTGATTTAAATAAAGAAGTCAGCTCATCAACCAACCCCAAAGTGACAAATTTTGCCAATTGAAAATTCAGCTTATTCTTTTGAAATAAAGTCGAAAAACTATCAAAGAAATTTGACAGATTGGGGTAGATTGATGTACTGGCATCTGTACATTGTAACAATAGACTACAATTTGAAGTCGGTAGGTATACAATTGATGGATTCAAAAAAACAACAGGACTAGTTATGAAGCCAAGTCACGGATTTCCATCTTGTATTGCATTGTAATTCTTCGTAATTTAATGACTAGGTTTAAACAGTATGTATAATAATTACAGAACGGTACGTCAACGATTAGATCAGTATGCTGTTCGATGAGTCCGATCTACACAACAAATAAACTCATTGGCTATATTTTCTCATCTTGTTTACTGAAGGAATTGATAAAGTAGCCGAGTCGATGCACGTACTACCGCGGTACATCGTGTGCTCTGAATGGTAAATGTCGTCATCGTACCAGTAACAATTACACTGGGTTCGCTCTCAGAAATAATAGCATTATAAGCAATTATAAATGAGTAAAGGTTATTTATGAAGGTGTATCAATTGTAAGATTATGTGAAACATTTTTTTATTTATTTATTATATTTAGTAGCGCTTTTGCATTGTGCTGAGACTCGGTGATAAGTAATTTTAATAAAATCATTTGAGATTTATTAATTTCTCCATATTTGGTAGTTACATTTAATTACACAATTACTACATATACTTGCAATTCCAAATGGCTCATTAATTAAATAATAAGATACTCCCTCCCCATTAGGTGCGCTAGCTACCCGCGATTCTATAACAAAATAGTATAGCACCATCTTACAATATTAGTCACTATCGAGCTCCGGCTCGGATACACTCTGATATAAATTCGGTCACAGTTTCTACTTCACTATAATTAGACACGAACATTAACTCTGTATAATAATCGATTAACATCCGATGAACACATGAACTAAGTCTACATCGAGATTGCACTTGTCACTATTCCAACGAGTTTATATGCTGACGTTGTCGCTGATGGTGGATATGGGGGCCCGCTTGGCTTGCGAGGGGTGCACGGGGCACGGCGCGGCGCCGGCGGGCCGCGCGGAGGCCCGGGGCCCGGGCGCCCGGGGCCCGGGGGCCCGCGGGGGCCGGCCCGGGGGCCCGCGCAGGCCCCCACCCGGGCCCCCGCCGCGCGCCGACTTGTCGAACACTTTGCGGTTCTTAGCGTTGGCCGGCGCGGCCCGCCGTCAGTCTATCACGTGCTTGATTCTCACGTACAGCACGCACGAGAACAGGAAGCCGAATATAGGGATGACTGCCATCCCCACCCCTACTGCTGCTAGTATTATCAGGTGGTCCCGTATGTGATTCGTGAATTGTCGTATGCAGCCCTGAAATTGAAAAATAAATGGCTTAGTAGTGTTAGACATAAACAATGAGTAAATCACACAAACAAATTACTGATAATTTATTTATTTTCTGATACGAATCTGAAGTGATCTAAATCCGAAAGGTCGTTGTCCTGAAAATGATACGACTTATAATATGTACGTAATGTTTTTTTTTTTAAACAAAGAATTATAAAGACGAGGAATTTGGAAAAATCATTTTATCGGCTAAATCGAATGAAACATTCATACCTGGTATTTTATCTGAGCATATCACATAGCACTTACTAAAGAAGCTAAATGAAAAAAAATATGGATTCAATGGTACTCACATGATAGTATATGTTGGAGGGATGGTCTCTCGCACCGCAGCGGTTGGTGACAGTCTTGCAGCACGAGTCCGGCACGAGTAGGCGCGGGTCGTGCTCGTGCCACGGACTGTAGCGCCAGTCCGAGTACCGCACCGCGCCGCAGCACTTGAACTGAGGGCAATATCAGACATTTACAGATAATTCCTTTTACGGTCATTTTAAACGTAATGTGCAATACATTGATCTTTCGATCATTCTAGTAGTCATAAGATTGCTGGCCTGGTTAAATGAGTATGTTGGTTAAAGTTTTGTATATCGGGATTTTGATCCCTATTTTTTATTTTAGGTAGGGCCACTCGCAGTTCAGCACTATAAGGCTGTTTACTGCTTAACCGGTCGATTTCTGATCCCTATATACAAATCTTTCACGTACTTACTATGTACGTATTACATATAAATTAAGAAATTTCAGACTCTGCAAGTAATGCTCGGAACAATTGATCTCTTCACAAGAATATCATTTCTTTGAAATCATAACTCTGGTATTATTTTCTGCTTCATCATGAACCTTGTTGTCTTTTTATCTACAGCTTTAATATTTTAATTATCCATGTACGATAAGAACATTAAACATTTAAGCATGCAAGACATTTGTTCAGGATCTGTCATACAATTCTGGGCGTCTATCCAAGTATCTATCTATAATCTAGCAGCGCGTGACAATATGTATACATACCAAATGCAGATAAATTGTTAAAGAATAAGTCACTTAACAAAGAAAATATTGCGTAATTATTTCATATGTGAACTCATTAGTTTAGTTAAATAAGGTTACTCTTTATCGCACAAGGTCACGTATTATTTATCGATGGATCTTGTAATAAGTTACGGAATTTCTTCGGTGAATAAATAATGACATATTTAGGGTTTTTACCGAGCTTTGTTAGTTTGGTTAAATATAATCCTAGTAAGAGTAAAAAAATACTCGCACTATCAGGACCATAATTAAGTAGACGAATACTAAAGAAACGATGGGTGGATTGTGAGAAAATCATACGGCTAGAAAGGAGGTGACTATTGAGATGGCGGCAAATAGAGATGTACGGAAGAAGACATGGTGTCCCAACCGAGATAAGGGCAGGAGGATGATTTATTGAGTACCCTTGAAACATTAAAAGCTCATAGGCAACAGCATAAGCAGTTGTAGCATAGTAGTTCTTAGAAATGGCTTATTTATATAGAGGGTGGAAGACACACCATCGCAGAAACTGATACCATGAGTTCAGAAAAAGATTCTAAATTTGCGAAAAAACTACTTAATCCTCGTGGATTTATGATTGTTTGGCATTCAGAATTCAATTTGACAGAATTTTGAATTACGTCGATATTCTCGCAAACCAGCGACACGGTCCCAGTTTGCGCGTCGATGTCTCTTCCACCCTGTATAGGTAGCATCCTGTATAGTTTAGGCTGTAATCTGTGGGAGTGATTTCGTAAAAAGGGACACAATTGTGTAACAGGAAGTCTGGAAACCATGCGCTATTTGATTTGACCAATGAGCGTGCGCGGTTACGTAAAATCATTTCAAATAATACCTGAGTAATCTTTTCAGGATATAATGTTAATGTTGCTTTAATTACCAAGGCAATATGTTAGATGTTACACATCATATGAGACTATTGTTAGGCTGAGTGTATTGTGTCATATCATTGCTCGTGACCGTACTGACGCTTTGGTTTTACCAGATAAAACACCAATCGTGAATTAACATACTCTTAATACTGCAGTATTTTTTATCACGTTAACCAACCTCAGTCTGCATCCGATCCACAGCGTTCGTGACAGTGGTGTCTAGTGCGTAGTTAGACAGGAACGTGTTGTTGAGCTCAGCTCTAAGCTCATCTTCCACGGCCACCTCATAGTAATACGCAAGCCCGCCGGCTCCGACCTCCAGGATGAACGTTATCAACAGGAAGTATGTGTACTGGAAATAGAGAAATATAGTCGATTAATAAAATGGTTTTTATGTTGCGTATTTAGATAAGCTTGTGGCTGGCTTAGTTAAATGGTTAAAAAAATTGCAAGAAATTGCACCTGCCACTGTTTGTCTCTGCATCACCCAAAGGTTGACTGGTAGAAAATGCCTATGGCATTAAGTCCGCTTCTGTACATTTGTGCGCTTAAAGTATTAAATAAATAAATGGTTTCATCAGCGTGACGTACATTATGTTAGGAAAACCTACAATATTGACCAGCCGTTGGTATAGAAACTCCATGATGACAGTTTTAAAAATAATTGGGTTTTTACTTTTTCTATTCCAATAGGTATGAAAGAGCAGAGTAGGCTTGTCACTATGTGACAGGTACACAACAGCCAGACCCGGAACAATTATCTGTAGACCATACAAATATTACTTACGTTCGGGAATCGTTTAAGTAATTGTGTTTGTAAGTATGATGATGATACTTACACATAACAAGCTGGTTCTGTTCTCAGTCTTGAGCCCGCAGCAGCCGAGCGCGCACAGGGGGACCCCCATGGCCCCGGCTATGATAAGCAGGTACGCGATCGCCGGGTAGGTCGGCGTTGGCAGCAGAGACACGTACCGATGTCGATACGTCACAGTCCACGCCCCCACCCCTAGTACGCCGGCGCCTGCGAACTGAGTCACACAACGTTGTTTATCTAGTGATATGACTGATAACTGTTATCAAATAATTTTGTAAGATTACCGTTTTGTTTACTTTGTTCGTAGAAGCATTACTGAGTCACACCTTGTAAAGAATTTGTAAGTAAAGTAATTGAATGGGTACTTTTTTTCTTTTGTCCAGATTTTTTCATAACGGCACGAACAGTGTGATAACAACTTATGTCGTGGTACAATATTAGACTGTTAATTTAAAATGTAAGGTAATGGGCTGATTGCCCACTGTGCACCTCGTGAAGGCTATTTTGATACACACTGAAATATACATACATACAATGTACTGAAGAAAGCAGGCTAATGCGTATTTCATTCATGGTGTCAAGCAATGGCGGACTAAGCCCGTCTGAGGCCCAGGGCGGCAAAGCTAAATGAGGCCCGGGGCGGCAAAGCAGAATGAGGCCCCCCAGCTTTAAAAAAAATGTAGTTTTACAAGCCTTTTATTCAGTTCTGGCAAGTGAAATTAATTTCAAAGAACCCCCTACAAAAACAGGAATTCCCCCAGCGTATTGGACGGGCAAAGTTAAAAGAATATTAGTACCGCGTAAAAATCTTGATGAATTTATGTAGGTTGGGTACTTAGCACATTTTTAAAGTCTTGTTTAGGATTTGATCAGGGGAATGCGGCGGCATTTGGGGCCCCCCCAAGACCGGAGGCCCGGGGCGGGCCGCCCCTTCCGCCCCCCTGTTAGTCCGCCACTGGTGTCAAGGTAAAAACGTCAAATAAACACATGATGCACATACGTATACCTAAAAGGTGTGGTGGATTAAGGAAAGTAGAAGTACATAAATGCCTAAAACGGAAAATTGGAAATTTACAACACCACAATAATGATTTCAAACATACATTAAATTATACTAGGCTATAGTAGTATATTGTTGTTTAAATTAGTCCCTAAATAATATATCTATCAGATCCAGCCCGTCCCTTTGATGTCGTCTCCCAGCGACGCCCTAAGCCGAGGCTCGTACCCACATGGGGTGCCCTTAGCGAGTGGTCGCTTAGTTTTTAAGTTTTTATGTCCTGGTTGGAGGCCTTAATTTTTAGTTAAGTCCCCACAGGAAACTTCGGTTAAGCAGTAAATGACCCTGAAGGTTAAACTGCGAGAAACCCACTCAGAGCTATAGATATTGAAGCATGACGTTTAAGCCGATAAAGATGTATGTAAGATTCAATGTAGGATACCTTCTAAATAACTAGAGATAAGGGCAGTGTGATGACCACGGTATAGAGTGTGGTAGCTTTCAATATGTAGGTAGTATGGTTCAAAGTGATTTAATGTCGTAATTATGAACGGAACATAAAAAAAGATTACCTTGATTGATAAATGTGTTTATTTTATTCTTCTAACTTAAATGACGATAAGCTGATGGGAAATATCTGTTATTGTTGTATTTTATAATTATCTTACATAATTAATTAAATATTCGCATATTTATTTTGATATTTTCAAACCACATCAACACATTTTAGACAAGACATAATTGTGACGGTAAACAGAAGAATAATATATATTTTCTCTATATTGATAACATTAATAAAAAAAAAAATACAAAAATATACAGTTACACGACTTTCTGAAATTGATATAAAATTGGATCGCCCTAATCATCATCTGCCTAGCCTTTTCCCAAACATGTTGGGATCAGCATGTCTATCCGCATGCAGCTGAATACCAGTATTTTACATGAAACGACTGCCTATCTGACCTCCACAACCTAGTTACTGGGCAACACGATACCCCTTGGTAACACTGGTTGACTTTTAAGCTTCTGACCACTCGTAACTACTGAATAATTAATTGGAATTCTCAAATATTAGCTGTTATATTATCATCCTGTTACATAAATTTGGGTTTATCTCATTATGAGTGGCTACAGGAAGTGTTTCGTGCGCGCTCTATATACAGAGTTCAATCTTATTATATGTACAGCAACATGTATTGTAAGCTTAATAATAGCATAGCCATTTGACCCTGAGAAGATTATGACGTATTTACTCCAACGACGTAATTTTTCAAGAGACGTTTTAGGCCCACACGTTGCCTTGTTAATCCGTTTAGGAAACTACATGGTTTTTTATTCCCTATTATATACAAACGAGCGACTTACTTCCATATTCTTTATTGGTTGGCACTAGCATATTTTTTATTAACAAAAAAAAATAAAACCATAAATAGTTTTTTGAATAAATAAGTATAAAAAGGTAACGGTAGTTTGGGATCTAAAGTGAGGGACCTCCTCACAATGCGTGCCGTGTCCGAGACGACCGCCTTCTGCATCTGACTCTTGATTCGAAATGAGCGACTTAAAATCAAATATAGTTGCCGGCAATTAATTTGAGCTCTCGGCGGAGTGGCGGAGTTGGAGTGCGCGTCATATTGTCTCAGCAGTAAGGTCCGATATCGCTTAAAGCAATTAAGAATCAGCGCTCAAGAGACATGCCGGCAACTACGCCTATCACCTTTGAATAAGTAGTAGCAATTTCACATTGACACGTCTTAGTGCAAGTGTAACCGACGTGCAGTTGACTGTACTAAATTAAAACTCAGTTTAAGAATAGCATTCATGAAATCAAGATATCTGTAACGACCGATAAGTACTAATTGCCCGTATCATAGTCATTGTTTACAGTGCACGACACGGCGACTGTTGTGTAATCGAGCATGGGGGTAAGATTATGTGCACCATGGCCGTATGGCGAAACGAAAGACAAGCCGGAACGAAAAGGAAAGTAAAACGGTCTTGCGTATTTCACGCATTACTTTCTTAGAGATTCGCTTTTGTAGGCCCTTGGCTTTCTACATAATATCACGGATCCGATCTCTCGTGAATTACCCAAATATTTAGGCAGAAGTGTACCTATGATACACGTTTCGCCAGTTATTTTTAAATCCTCCTTGATTGGGGCGTATTGTCACCAACCGGGCACGAATCCAGACTCCGGGCTGATACAGAGAAATTCCAGATGGAAATACCCAATAACACTTTGGCCGACTCGGAAATCGAACCCCGGGGCGTCGTGCTCGTTGCGGGATGTCCGACAGAGTTATCGTGACCCCGGAACGTAAAGGGCAAGGGCGGAAAACGGATAGGTTTTAGTCAGTGAAAGTTTGACACGCCCTCCCATTCCACCCAGGACGGAAGAAGTCATTGGATGATTTCCCATACTTAAAAAAAGGTATTCTGCTCAGCAGTAGCAGTTGCGAGCACTAGACCAAAGAGGCTGTAATGCTTGGATTTGTAACAAAATTATACAGGGAACTGATACCATTATAACTTTAGAAAGAAATAACGATGGTCATATACCTCATCTCCTCTCTCTTTAGTATTAAAATGGGGCAAGGTTTTTGCTCAGTGTTGGAGTAGGAGGACTGATAGTAATGCAGTAACTTCTATCTATAGTTTATCTCAAGTTGAGGGCAATGTTTACAGTCTAAAGAGGAAATAAAACTCACCAGAAACACCACATTGAAGATATGTAGGACGCATTTCAAGAAGTTGACACTACAGCAGTCTGCGTCTCTAGACTTGCGCGGCTTCACTTTCTTCTTTTTGGCCAGCAGTGCGCTCGCGTCTTTCTTCTTTTCTTCCGCCATCTTCTTCACGATCCCCTTCAGACCTTTCACACGTTACTTCTTCACCTGATTTCTCTTATTTTCATGTTCGTTTTCAATTCTGTAAATTATAAAAAAAACTTACATTATTTTATGTAAATTAAATTAAATATCTTCAGAAGACAACTTTGAAATACTTACAGATTTGGTTTGAATTTTTTAGCAATAGCTACGAATCAAGGAAATAAATTGAAAGTCATGAAAACGAATTACATTGTTTATTTAATTAAATTCCTAGAATAGCTTATAAAAGTGGAATATAGTACAACACTTATAACATTCTAAATAATTATACAACAAAACGTCTCAAAATAAATGATCCACAGTTAGTACATTTAATAAAATAAAAAAAGTATGTAGACATAATAAAAACATTGTATTATGAAGACCTTGTAAGAGTGCGAAAAATATATACAGAAAATTTGAGTTTGTAAAAGTTAAGCAATAATGATTCGACATTACTGCAGTTCATTCAGTCCTTAATTTCATCACAATGTAAATTCATTCTATCCAACCTTATTTCAATACTGCCTTATAATCCTTGGTATTACATGAATAAATATTTATATTTCATTATCATAAATAAATACTTATGTTTTTATAATTTGAAATAGACAAGTAGAAATTAAGGGAAGGGCCACACTACCTGGTGAGAACTACTGAAGTTATTATTACAGATTATGTTTCTATCTCTTTCTGTATCAGTCACAGATTTGCCTGATGGTAAAAACACTAAACATTAAACATTGTTTAGTGTTTTTCTAATTCTGCCTGATAGAGACGAGATATGTGTAGGCTCTCCCTAATAAAATAATGTACAAATACATTTTAGCTGATTACTCAATTTTTTTTATTATTATTATTTATTAGTACTTTTTATACATTGTTATCAGTATCGATAAATAAATGCGCCTAAATTCTTACTTGTTTATGTCGATGTAGCTTGCTTATGTTCTGGACAACTTATTATTATTATTATCAATGAGAAGAAGTTATCACAACCCTGCCCATTGTCAAACTGTATAAAGCATACCCTGGCACTATGTAACACTAAATTTATAACCCAATGATTCTCATTGACGAGTTCTGTGATGGATTTTAGTTACAAGCTATTATTTCATTATCAAATTCTTGGCTTAATATTCCTTATTCGTCATAATATTTGAGAGTAGTTTCTAACTTTTCCACCACTCTTTTGTAAAACGTTACTTGCTGCCTCAAGAATTTTTGCATTGTTGCATTCAGGTCTTTTGTTCTTTCGGCTTTGAAGTGATTAATTTCGGCAAGAAGTGCATATGATATAACATCAGTTCTCCGCAGTACTTCATTTAGTTGTGCTATTTCCATCTTGTTTTCAGCTGTTAGTCTCTCACATTCCCGTTTCTTCTGCACTGCACTCTTGTGGGTACCTAGTACATCAGGGAAGCCTCCAACAACACCCTTGTATAAATGGAATTTATCACCCAGCGGCTCCCAATCATAAGTTGGTTGGTCACCATACATTCTACCTATGTCAATGTATGCACTGCCAGTCATTTTGACTGCTGTTGTTAACTTTGATGTGGATGCTAAGGATCCTTCATCTAAACTCAGTGAAGCTGCGAGGCTACAGAATGCTTCACCAACTTTCTGACAATCAGCTCTGTATGATGTTTGAAGTTTTTTGGTGTGTGCAACACACATGCCAGAGACAGACTTGACAGAAGTGTCCATACTGTTAATGAACATATGGCATTGTTCAGTAATGTGGTCCACTTGAGACTGTAATAAAGCTTTCTCAGGTACTACTATTGATATGCAATAATTAAGGCCTAATAAGGCATCCCTTTCAGCTTGCCGTTTACCAGCTTTCCACCTTTTTTCATCAGTACAAGTAAGGAAGTGTTGCCACACTTCACATTTGGATAGCACTGGGTGTCTGCACATCCAGTCTACAAACTCTTGAAGTTGTACTCTTCTACGCTCTATTAGTTGTTCATCATACCTGCCAGAGATTTGTTTATCCGGCAATGGTGGGATTGGAATGAGTGTAAATTTTTCTTGTAACCTTTCATGCAGCCAATCAAAATGCTTGTATCTTCTAGAAACCTGGATATTGTTGAAAGATGGTGTTAACTGATAAGCAATGAAACTTTTGATGCCTTTGAACTTAGATTCTTTCTTTGGGGAGGCCACTGTGACGTTGTATGGCTGTGTTATTGGCCACCATTCATATCTGTCCTCTTCTTGAACTATGTATACTTTTTCAGAATCTGCTACTTCTACATTTAATGTGGCAAGTAAGTAACTCTCACCACTGACTTTAGATGATGGTGCAAACTTACTCTTCCTGACAGTTCCCACTGATGATCCATAGTTGGAAGCTGTGTCTTCATTCGGTTGACTAAAGTCACTAATGGGCATTCCCGGCAAAGGGGTTAGCTGCTGATTATATTGAGGTTTACTTTGTTGTGGAACTGGTCCTATTTCTGAGTATGTGTCATCATCCCAATCGTCATCCCAGCCCTCTTCATGAGAAGCACCTCTTTGAAAGTTACTGTCACCTGCACTAAACTGCTGATCACCCCAGTCATCACTGGCTTGATCATATCTGGGCGCTGCAGGTGCTACTTTAGTCTGAGCTGATTCTTCAGGTGCTAGTTTACGAACATAAGCAGCCGGAAATAAACCAGTCTCCCCATTAGCCTTCCTTCCTTCCCACCAGCCTTCACCAATTTCTGTATTAATTAACGTTAATACTTCCCCGCAGGTTACTGACATCTCTGTGGTATTGGGCTCCCCCGAGAAGTCGTACAGAGCTTGTACTTGGGTCGTCATTTTGGGACCCCTTACCTAAAACAATTTCAAAGATTATTAAATTAAGCCAACACGGTTTTGTGGACGGATTGAAACATAAAGTACTGACAACACACTATCTTATCATTGTTATCTACAAAAGTAGGGAGTATGCACATATTATGTGATAATATCTATGTTCACGCGAATATTGTTCTCATAATTATTAATACAGGCTTGTACGATTTAGGGCGTCGCACACTGCAAGGCGCTGACACATATTCCTAATAGCCCCTAATTAAACATAGTTGAAACCTAATTGTCGAATGTGTGAGGGGCACGAATGTGTTGCTTTATGGCAGATTTTAAAGAAAACTGGACTAATAGCATTCTAAATTACTTTCTATTGTTCTGAAATACAATAACATTACAATAGAAATACAAAATTCAACGTAGGAATACCTGTTTTCGTTTGACAGACAAAAGTTAAGAGACATTGTAATGTGCTGGCTTCAGCACCGGAAAAAATTTAGTGCCATATTTTAGGGAATCGATTGTAAGGATTTGTAGAATTAGTGCATTATATTGAAAAATCTTTTGGTTTTGTGATGGAAATCAAATCAATGACGTCAATTTGGAGAGCGTGTTTCGAGTATTTTTCACAGAGAATATTAACTTATTCATAGAGAAACTTACGCAAATATCACAATTACATTTACAAACAACCTGTTAATAGAATACACAATGACTTCTACTTACTTGTATCACTTTTTATTAATTATTTCAAGGCGGATACACCGATTGAACAGTCATCTGTTTGACAGATCACAAAGAATTTGTTTTTCGTTACACCTTGTTCTCGTTTACGTGGCAATTTTAATAGTAGACGAAAGCTTTCATTGGTTCCTTTATAAATGACAGAGTTATAGCCAATGCCGTGTTAGCAAGATGTCTTATCTGCAGTACAAACCGCTTCATTATACTGGCAACCAATGGCAAAACAGGTTTACACAGAGAGAATGAACTTGTGTCGTTATTTCATAAAGTTGCTCATAGTTGCGGAAAGATGGCGCTGTTTTCAATATAAGACATCAGTGAGTTTTGGTTGAGGGTTAGCTTATTTTTAGTCTTCGTCCGATAAAATGAAATAATGTTCTTTCTATGGGCCTCTTAGCCTATGGGGCTCACGTAGGACAAAAATAAACTACTTCCTACCTATTGAGATAGCCATCTACCTAATGAAGATTGGATAAAAACGTTAAGTTACAAGTACAACCCTGAGGAAACTGGCGTGTTCTCGAGCCTCAAATTCGAAGGAATGCCCTTGGGATTAGTATAGTGTTCTTTCATCTTTGGACAGGACTGTGACTTTCACTAACGTAAAGAGCAATCCCATTCCCCATTGATGCTTTTATTTGTTTCAGTGGCTAATCTATCTCACCGAGTTTGCACGACAACTTTTGGTTGTATCTATGGGTAACTAATTAGATTTGTGGCCATTAAGACTGTACTGGGCGGAATTAGTTATTTTGTTGGGGGGTTAAAGTAGATAAATTATTTACTTATGTGTTTGGTGCCTAAAGCCTTTCTTTTAACTTGACAGGGTAGCAAGTCGAGGGAACCTGACCACTCTTGAAAAGTTTAAACATTTCAAGATCGCGACTGTGTAGTCATATAATAATTGAAATGTTTTGGATTTTAGAATACTTACTAAAGTCTAAAATTAGGACCAAATGGCAAAGGTGTTTTGTTAAAACAAACCAAAAGAAAAAGTTCTTTTTTAGAATAAAATACAGTTTTCAATGGGTTTATTTAGTGTTATCTGTGGTAAAGGTGAGTGGAGACCGCGACTTGGCAAACGTAGTGTAGGACCGTAGGACGCCCTCTGACCAGGTGGAATGACGATCTGCGAAAGACTGCAGGCAGATGCTGGATGCGGCAAGCTGAAGACAGGGCGCTATGGCGCTCATTAGGAGAGGGCTATGTCCAGCAGTGGACTAGTATAGCCTGATGATGATGATGATGATGATGATGATGATGATGTGGTAAAGGTTGCTGTGGAGCATAGCCCCGCGGTAAAATGTTGTATTTTGGGTGCTATATTTACGATTTTATTCATTGTGTTTTTAATTAAATTGACGAGTTTAGATAGATAGTGTATGAAACTAGGAATTAAACGTGTGACACTATCATACAACTTATTTTTTGTTTTCTATAAGCCTCAGGAATGATTGTGCGACAAACCCAACCCGGACATCGCGAAAACAAAATCTAGTTACTGCTCCTTCCATACATTTCGTTGATCAAAGAAACAGGATAAAACTTGCTTTCTTCGGAATTCAGCGTTAGTACCTAAATAAAAGTAATTAATAATGACGAGTACTTACTCCTTGATAGTTGGCTAAAGAAAAAATAACCTTGTGTAGGTACTAATATGGTGAAGGGTGGGCGTTTTGGGGGACTGTCTTATGTAAACGTCTTTGACGTTCAAAAAGTGCTGATTCTCAGCCTAATTTGAATAAATGAATTTTGATTTTGATTTTGATTTTAATACTATACTAAAATCGCACTAACGTTTAAATAACCCCTCTTACGTATGTAAGTTTCATAAACTACATGGTGACCTTGTAAACGACATGAATGCAATACATAGATACATAAATAAATTAAATAAATATAAACACTATTATTATATTTCTTAGACCTACGAGTCTAAGTCTACTACGTCGTAGCTTCCGAAGTACTCATAGCAGACTTAATTTTATTGACCTACACAGAGATTTCGTATTTAGATGAAAATCCTTTTCCAATTCGGAATCAAAAGTGTTCGGAATAAATGTGTACCTACTTCAAAAAGAAAATCTCCAAGTTACTTGTGTGTAAGCTTTTAGTGGAACCGGGATGAATGGTTTTGATGAATCGATATCGAATGTGATGTTCTTTTTAACGCTAAAAGAATGTTAATACTGGTTTTCTGCTAATGAGGATTTCATTTATTGAAGAAAATAAATTAAATTATGATTATTTCACTTTCTCAGTCTTTATTTTATTAAATGAGGCTAAAAACAGCCGCACGTGTTGATCGAAAGTCAAGCTACACTTGCCGAGGTCAGTCTGTGGATGGGTAACCATCCGTAACGTTTCGAGACTCCTCCATGCCTCGGAAAGCACGTTACGCCGTTGGTCTCCGCTATCATTTGTAGATCTTTGACAGTCGTTACGGGTAGTCAGAAGCTCGAAAGTCTGTCAACCAGTCTTACCAAGGAGTATTGTGTTGTCCCGTAACTGGTTTGTGGAAGTAGGCAGTTGCTCCATATAAAATACTGGTATTCAGGTGCGTCCGGTTAGACTGGAAGCCGACCCCAAAATAGTTGGGAAAAGGCTAGGCAGATGAGGCAGATGATGAGTTATTATTTTATTAATGTTCTGTTTATCAATTTTTAATACTTCACTAGGTACCTACTACAAAAATAGGATCTGCTCAGTCGCTTAGGCGTTACTCTAAAGAAAATCTGGGTGGCAGTTTCTGTTGTCTATTGCGTCGTAGTAAGCCTGAATAGATGCTGGATGCGGCAAGCTGAAGACAGGGCGCTATGGCGCTCATTAGGAGAGGGCTATGTCCAGCAGTGGACTAGTATATAGCCTGATGATGATGAAAGCCTGAAGTCGGTTTATTCGAAATATGACTGATGGGCTGCACGCGGTCGTGAGTAGATACAGACCCCAAAGGGTTGAATACGTAAGCAGGGCAGCCGTGTTCTGGTGCGACGGTAATTAAATCAGTTCCCTTACCGTACACTGACGTACTGTTCTGACAGTCTGATTGGTTGCGGTGAGGACGACATGACTGACAAGTGCCGGTTTGGGTTTGTTGTGTAGTATTTATATGACGCAAAAATACCTACTGGTTTAGTTAGTGAGTCAGGTCTGGGGTTTGAAAAATTTTCCTTAAAAATAAATCCGATATAATGTACAATATCTACTTATAAATTATGACAAATTTTTTCAACCGCGACTAACAATGACTGCCTCGTTGGTCTAGTGGTCGCATGCGCGACTGCTAAGTATGAGGTTGCGGGTTCGATTCCCGAGTCGAGCAATGTGTTATTGTTTGTGAATTTCTCATTAGTAGCCGGAGTCTGGATGTGCGCCTGGTTGACATGGGACTTAAACATAACTGATGAAATGTAGGTGTACTGTGGGTAGGTACGCCTCTGCCCAACCTTTCGGGGAATACCAGCGTGATGTTATGTTATTCACACTTTTAGTGCCCAGCACCCGGCTCCCGGGTCGAAAAACAGTTTGTTCATGTACCCAGAACTCCAAAATATACCTAAGCATTATGTAGTTTGCCAAACATTATGACATACAAGTTAAATCGTATTTTTGAACTGGGCAGCGAAAGTGTTAATTTTATCGTTCCTACCCACATAATGAGTATATCCTACCTTTTACTTATGTAGGTACTGTAAAGCAGTAGACCGCTTCGGGTCGAAAGCTAACAGACTCTATTAATAATAGGGCTTGATGCAGATACTAACCTCAGGTACCTGTGTAAGCTTAGTGCATCATTTCAGGTACGTGGGTACTGTAGTTTAGGTTAGGTTAGGGTAAGGTTGATTTTCTGAAGATAACCTTACAGCTGCATACCTTAGCATCCTTACAAGCAGGCTGCTAACAAAAAGGGGTTGCTGATAACGTCCATGAAGACTGTTCTACAGCTGATAATTTTCGTCTGCACTCCTACATTTACATGTGTCAAATATTCTGTAAATTTCGGAATACCTATGACGGCACATATTGGCGCAGATGACAGTAACGGCACGCATTATATCCCAGTGCGGTTTCAATTTAACGTCCGGTGAACTGTGAATTCGAAAACCACTTCCTGATATCTGTGGATTTTAAACGGAAATAAATCGTGGATTCGCGAAACGTACCTAACATTATTTTGTATAAAGTCAATAGAGGTGAATTTTCGGCATTTCGATTAAAACAAATGATTTGGAAAATGTATAGAAACAATCGCGACGGCGCCTCATTATTTTCGCAATAATTAGATTTTTTAGTAGGTACACCAACCAGCCGGGTTGTCCCTAGAATCAGGATCACAGTTCAATTGTTATAACGCTTAGTATTTTAATTGACAATGCAGTCAAAGTAAGATTTTTAAAATATACCATAAATCGATTATGGTCGGAAAAGGAAAACTTTGTCGCGTCCTGCAGCAAAGCTTAAACTTATACAGCACCTAAGTTTTGTGAAACGTTTAGTTTTGGAATCTAACGTTAATCTTTTCTACTTGTATTTGTTTTCTTTAAAACCAAGAAAAAAAATTGGTGCTGCCGCTCCCCTCTTTCCTTCTTGGGTCACTCTATGATGCCCCCAGGGCTCTATGCCCTCTCAAACTACAATATTACGCACGGGACTTACGAATATCTAAATCCTAAGAATTAAGCAACAACTAAAGAAACTGCATGCTTTTGAGATTACTTTGCTTTACGTCAGTGTAGATAGGCATAAGCGACACATCCAGACATCCTACTTTATTATCTGTTCTGTTAATTCACAGTAGGAATAACTGAAGGCTTTAGTTACACGTGCTGCAACTTTGTAATATGCTATATTAGCAAAGTGTTCACTGTGTAAGTGTTGACTTCCCTTACAGTTGCATAGCTTTGAAGTTATGGTACAGTAATAAAGTTATATCTGAAACTCTAAAGTCACACAACGCTTTAGGTTCATGTTTACACAGCTGTTATTGCCTTCATTCCCGTGTTTGGTTGATTATGATTGATTAATGATATTATAACATCATGCCTACGTGCCCCTAAGGGTTGGGCAGAGATGTCCTTATAGTACCTACACTACATTTCGCCGTCGAGCCTATGAATAAATAATAATAATATCAGATTGTTACTGTACCACTGCAGGGTAAAGGCGTCTTATCATACAGAGAAGGCACGACCATTCATCACCACGCTTGCTCAAGACGGGGTAGCGATTTTAGACATATTAATTATACGTCCAGGTTTCCTCACGATGTTTTCCTTCACCGATGTCAGTGATGTCTAAGATAAACTTAGAAAGTACATATGAATTGAAAAAGTCACATCGCCTAAACCACTGTGCCATGACGTTGGACTTATGAATAGGATGCTCTTTATTGTACACCATAAAAATTTAAACTAATAACCACTAACCGGACATATACACCATAAGCCCAGACTCCTGGCTGCTACAGATAAATTGCAGATGGACAAACCCAATAACACTTTGTCTAAACCAGAACCTCATTCTTAGCAGAAGTGCTTGCGTCTACAGCCAACGAGCCAGTTCATTAATACTATTTGAAAGTATAAACTATATAAATATCACATATATTATAAAGAAACGCTCTACCCGCCCCTAAGTGGGATAAGGTTTCCAGGTAAGCTTAACTCTATTTATATACGTTATTTTCAATAGAAAGTATTGAATCTAAAATATCTATCCCTGTAACAGCAATTCTATTCAATAGAAATAAATCGAATCTGCTTACCCAATAACTCTTCAAACTGCAGCACTGGAAATAAATTTGGTAAAACCTGTGCCATTCATTCGTTCGGTGCAACTAATACGATTGGAGAGCTCCACAAAACTTGTAAGTTATGCAGTCAGTGCAGTCATTTAATTGGAAAAGAACTTAGTTATTTGCAGAAGGCGGCTCATTCGTATTGCTATGTCTTTTGAAAGGAGCCGACTTTTGAGCGTATTTTTCCCTTTGTAAAATTAATAAGTAATGTACATAAGTTTAAGTTTGTTCTTTTCAATTTTATAAGGTAAGACTTCGTTGTTACCGGTCTTTTTAAGTTCTTCCTTCCATTTTATTTTATCTGTGTTTCATTTCATTTCACAGTTTCTATTTTATGTTACTAATATTAGGTAAGCATTAACTCAAGGTTCTTACGGAACTATTAACTTAACCTTATAAGTGATCTTATTTATTTTCTGCGCGCATGCAAAAAAAGTACAGTAGAGGAAAGTTTATCAGGCCACGACGAGCGCCGCGTGATTCAGTTTTGCTCGGTTGCCAAATGCGGTCATTCCCGACCAAATGGTCCATTAAACCAGCCCACTGGAGAGCCAACGAATGCTGCTTACATCAAAAATTTCACGCGCCCACAGTTATTTATTGCTACTATTTAAGCAATTGTTGAAACGACATGTAAATTGCAGATTTTCAGCAAATTAAGCATGTTTTGATTCACGGCTTTTCATAAAATCGTCTTGTAAAACAGCAATCTTTTCACGAATAAAGACAATATATATTTTGCCGACAACATTTTTGTGGAATCTCTTATAATATGAAGCGAAACTAATTAAAGTCCGAGTCTTTGTGTGAATTTTAAATGAGTACAAGGAGGTTTTCTGTTAACAGCTCGTAAATCTTCGCGGTGGGAATTTTATTTCGCTTTGCGGCCACTCGCATTAAGTCGCGTGGTTTGAGGGATCCGAGGCTTTGCCTTGCCTTCCTGTATGTATACTTTGAGATTCTACTCGGTCCGGTCACCAGGCTCACAAGATTTGTCGATGGTCGTTGAAAAAGAGTTCTTAGCATATTCTGAGCTGGCACTGAGAACTTTGTGTCGTTTGCTCTAGTTTAAATTAGGAATTACTCGAGATCTAGAGTTTAAGCGCCAAGTTCAAAGCCAAGAAAACCCAAACTTCACAGATAACAAAATACAGTTATTTTTTTTATTAATTCTAATCCACTTATTATTAGTACACCTACAACCGTGCTTCGAAAAGCACATTAAGCAGTTAGTCCCTGTAATTTCTTTGGCAGTCAGAAGCCTGAAAGATTGATAACCAAGGGGTGCCTGGTTACTGGGTTTGAGGAGGTTAGATAGGCAGTCCCTCCGTGTTAAATACTGATATTCAGTTGCATCCCTTTAGACTGGAAGCCGACCCCAATAAATCCCATAGTTGGGAAAAGGCTAGGTAGATTATTACTGAAATAGGGTATAACTTAGGTTTGAATTAGGTACTTTCATACTTGCGTAAGTACTTTGGCTAATGAAAAGTTCTATGTTAAGCAAGAAAGATTCGGTAACAGTGTTCCGTACATATTGGAGTTTGAGAGAGCCGAAATTTGAACGTTCGTAACTACTTTGTTTGAGTTGTGAAAATTAGTAATCATTGTCAGGTTCCGTAAGTTTGGGGCACTTAAATATATTGCTAAGCTTTGTTTAATCAAAACTTGAGTAGGTACGTAACTACTTGAATTTAATATAAGTTAATCGTGGGGACCTAGACTCTGATAATAAGCTAAGTTGTTTTGACATTGAATTCAGTTTGTAGAACCATAATTGCAGTAGAGAAACTAATTTGAACTAAACTCAGCAGATATGACAGAAAAAGAATGGAATAGAATTAAATAGAATATACTTTATATAATTAATTTCTACTTATATGGTAGGAAAATTACGGCTAAATTTATAATAGTACCTAAATAATTGATGCATAATAACTTCTTACTATTTGTTCTAGATGGAAAACAGAGGAAATTTCTTTTTTTCAAGCTCCAACAGAGAGTTACCCTAGGGAAAAATAAAATTTCAACTTTTGAAACTGGCAGCATTTAGCGCCATGTGCCACATTGGCCGTTGGGTGGAGTGCACAAAGCCTGTCAAGCTCACTGCGATATTTCACACTCAGTTTCAGAGCTTATTCTTTTATTATATTCAATTTTCTTTCAGACTTTTATCATTACCTATTTGGTATATTAAGTTCAGACTACTGAAAAGATTACTGAAAAGTGGCTGTCCTTTATTATTTTGCTATTAAGTAAAAAATCGTTAACACTTCCCGTATTCATTCATCCATCCCGTGCTAGGGATTGACAGGTCACCGATTTTTCCAGAAAAGTCCGACTGAACTCATAATATTGCTTTCCTTGTATTTGTTCAGTGTTTAGTGTGCTTTTAATTTTGTTTTTGTTTACAATCTGTGTTTACTAACATAGTCGTTAGTTTTACTAACAGCTTTGTGTTTCAAGTTGAGTCTTAGTAACTCGAATAAAGAAAATTCTTTACTATAATTCTATTCTATAATCCATCAATTTACCGTACATTGACACGGCAACAGCTGTTCAAACGAGGAAGTACAACAAGTATTTACAAGACATCCTGTACACAAACGTCGATTAATTAACGTAACGCAATCAACGGCGGCCATCTACCGACGCGTAAACAGAGGAAGCAGACCACATGTTTCGGAGGAAACTAACTTTCAGCTTTAGTTTAAGGTACAATGTCGCTTGTGATTAGGGTTGCTACAGCCGTAATACCCAGCGGGGTAAATGCGTAACACCCAAACAACGACCTGTCATTTTGACAGTTCAACGATTTTCTTTGCGTTATTTAAGCATTCGAGCAGGAGAACTTTAAACATATAATGCAATGGATAAGGAATCTATATTAAAACGCTTCGGATTGTGATAGAAAGTGTGTTTTTTTGCAATTGAGGTGCAGGTTACAAGAAGAAGGTCGATACGTCCGAACCAAGGATTTTAGCTTAGGATATTATTTATAACAATAAATATACAGACAAAGTCGCGGTGGCTTCTAGTCTTCAGCAGTCGTGAAAGGGCATATACTTATAAGAAGGAGCATGTTTCACATTAATAACATAAATACCCACTAGGCGCCACCAAAATAAAAGCGCACCGTTTTTACTTGCACAACCGTGCAAAAAATATTTAGAAGTAACCTAGTGTTAATTAAAATGTAAAGAAGACACCAAAGCCCCACAGCCTAGGTGTCCCCTTATCTCCGTTAATGTCCTGGGTATCAAATAAATTCGTTATGAAAACCTATTAGCGTGTGAAGTCTAGCAAACTGCAATTGCTTTAACAGCACTTTAGCGAGCGCTGCAGAGCTGGCCGGCTCGTTCGAATCAATTTAATTGCATGCTGTAGTACCCCGTGCAGCCATTGGTTTGGTTTGCAGCCTTCAGACTATATTCATCGCTGAGTTTTAACAAGACGGACAAAGTTATAGGTGCTTTTCCTTTGAAAGCTTTTCAGACTTAGTATTTTTCCTTAGTGTTTCAGGCTAGTTATTGCGTCATTTAGTTAGGTTATAGATTTGTTTTTTTACTTTAAGTACAGTTTTGTCAGACAAGCAGTAGCAGTAGCTAGGTTGTGCAAATTATAACGATAATGACGGTTTTCACTAACACTAGGCGACACCTAGATGTTTAATTGTGTAGCCCAAATGAAAGCGCGCTGTTTAAGCACTGCACCACAGATAAAAAATATTTAGGCATTTCATTGAGTTGTTGCCTACTGTTAGATAGTAAAAACGGGTAATAGTCACGGCTAGAAGTTTTGTGTTGATTAATCATCACGTGGGTGTAATGTTCTTAACAAGGCATCCCATGTTTTCGTTTTACGTATTAATATGACGGTGCCGATTCCCTTGTTGACAAGCTTAACTAAATTTAGACTACTTTCATCTCTTTCTCTCTTACAAAACAAGAAAGGGACGAACATTTATAAGAACTGTCAGTAGACATACGAACATTGTAGCCATTATAGGCATCGACCAAAAACAAGGTCAAGTTCAAAAACTAATTTGACATCTCTAACTTATTACATAACTGTCGCCGTCCTTTTCTCGAACTATCTGTGAGAAAGGGAAGTCAATTCTAATTTGAGTTTAGTTTGTGAACGAGGGGAATCCGTGCCATTAACTAGTGATCGCCCAGAAGTCGAAATTCGACTGTTATTTATAATAAAGAAGAAATTATATGTACTCCTTATCGTTGTGTGTGTGTTCTGTGTCGTACTCCTTCGTCGCATATATAGTTTAACTATTCCAAATCGCACACTACTTTTAAAAAGGATCCGAAGTTCCCGTTTCACGTATTGAATATACAAGTAATTAGGAACTACGGAAGGAAAAAATTGAAAAGTTACGTAATGGACAGACGTTCCATAAACACGTCGAAATGTACAGAAAACTTTCTTGTGTTAACCCTGCTTTTGAAAGGCGGGGTAACCCCGGAACCCGGGGTAACGACGGCACATCTGTCGTCGACAGCGACAGATTGCGCCCGACTCCCGAGCAAGCCAGACGACTGTACTGTCTGACTGTCTACTAATATCGGGATCACGTTGTAAAGCGCTGGCAGCTATTGCACTTTATTGCGATCTACTTATGTAAATTCTTACGTACTTTGCTTTAGAATGATTGCGTTCTTTTTCCGAAATGAATAAATTCTTAAACCAATAAAGCCTATAGTTCTCTAATGCTGAATATTGGGCTGCTGAAAGCCGACATTGACATGTATTGGACGGGTAAAAGCTCGGCCATGTTTTTCCATTTCACACATATTGGTACAGACAAAGGCAGGCGGTTATTTAAAATAAAATATTTTAACTGAACTTGAAAGCTTTGATAGTTTTGAAAATGGCGTGCATGAATGGACGCTTTCATTATTTTTTCAAAATTGTATAAAACCATAATTACAAAAATTTGAATACTTTAGTCTGGCTTTGGTGTACAGCTAGCCTTTGTCCAGTAGTATTGTTTGAAAAAAAGTTAATTTTTCTTTTTCTTTTTTGGTAAGTAATAATGGCCGCACGGGTCGATTAACGTTAAGCTACGCTTGCCAAGGTCGGTTCGTGGGTTACATACCGCAACTCCTACGTGCCTCGGAAAGCCGTTGGTACGGCGATCATGCCGTTGGTACGAGTATCGTGTTATCCAGTGACTGGGATGTGGAAGTCGGATAGACTATCGATCCGTCTAAAATAGTGGTGTCAAGCTGCATCTGGTTGATCCCAACTTAGTTTACAAAAGTTAGGTAAATTATGAGTTTTATGTTGGTGTATGAGCTATGTGAATAATATAACCAGTATATTTCTTTCATCTTTTAGTCTGTGCCCCTTTTACAATATCTGTACCTACTGTCCATAGCATTCATTCATAACAAAAAAGCATCTATACGGTTGAGAATCGCTAATCCCTAATACATGAAAAATAAACAGGTCGATTTGAATTAGTATTGTTTTATTAAATATGAGGCGCGGATTTTCACGAATGCATGAAAGTCGTTTAATACGTGTGAGCATTTTGTAACCTGCGTTTGTATCTTGCACTTTCTTCAAAATGGACACTATATTTTAATGTTTCCCAAACCCATTTAAAACCTAAAATCTATAATTTCAACAACATACAGCTGTGAACCAAGCTGAATTATATAAAACAACATATTTTATGTTCTAAGTATGGCTTGAAAAACATTTTTCTTTTACTGCCCAATGTACTGTTTTCAATGGCGTTTTACAGACAACAAGAAATCCCAAACTGTGAACATGAACCTTAATTTTTTGTAATAAATTTGAAAAGCTATCAAAGAAATTTGACAGATTGTGGAAGTTTGATGTGCTAGCCTCTGTACCTATCCAATATATATCCCTTTCTTCGATATCGATTAGTTGCCCACCCACAATCGCAGGATACTAACCAAAATGTCAAATAACGAAGGCACTGTACATTCTTTTATCCCTAGATTAGCAAGGAAAATGAATCACCCTCAGTGAATCTGATGAAATATTCATTTAATTATTCAAAAGTGGGAACACTTCCCCGCGTTATCTACGGATGAATGTTCCAGTTTATCGGAATAAGTAAAGAATTTTGTTCTTTGTAGGCAGCCAAACCCAGTAGGCAGACACTGTAAAGGAATTGTACTGTACAAAAATACACCTGTAAACCAATTATTTAATCTATTCTATTCTTTTCAAGTTGTGTTGGGAGTTAAGACGCAGAACTTTTGTAGTAATATTTTCAGTAGGCAACATCAACAAAGAATACTTTCTTATCTGGTAGGTAAACTGAATTACTTAAGTGATAATTCTCGGAACATTCAGGTACTCATATGTATAAATGCTTTCAAAACATGGAACGCCTCTTATATTGAAGAATTTTGCAGAAATTGATTCCGACATTTTGCTGTTATGTGTTTTAAATGACATCGTCGATTTTCAGCGTTTAAACGGCAAAGTTTGACACGTTTGTACAACATTATTGGCAGGTACATAAGTAATGGAATAATGTGTTTTAAATTGCTTTAGGGAGCGATAAAACCAGAATATTCATCACCACCATCTGAATCATCACCACCATCATCTAACCGGGTGCAACTGAATACCAGTATTTTCTCTCCTTATTACAAGTTACTTCATAGCCTAGCAAGAAGATCAGCACGTCACGTCACTTGATTGCCAGAGATTCAATACCATCTATATTGTAAAAAGCTGTTATATTTACTGTAATCTGTCTTTATATAAATAAAGATTATTATAATATTACATAGAGCTAGGCTATCTGACCTCCAACTACTGGGCAACACGATACCCCCTGGCAAAAAGCAGAAAATTGATGACAGAAATTAATAATTAATCTTATTCAAAATAACAAACTCAGACGGATTACTTACACTTTAGAGTAAACACAAGCTGATTTGCATACTGCTTCTGACAGGCTGTCGAAAAGGCTCATAATTTCAGTTTCGCCATCCATCCAAGTGTATAGCGGAATATTTTGTCTATAAATAGAAGGCGACACTCGCTTGTTGAAACTGTTGGCAATGTTTACGAAATACTGTCAACAACTCGGCTATTGGCGCTAATCTGTCTATGCTCAGAATTTTATAGCTCTTAATGTCACCAAAAAAGAAGAAGAATCTGTGACATAATATTTTGCGCATCATTTGTTTCAAGTAAAAGTTGAGTGTTACTCATCGCTGATGCGCAGAGTGAGAGACAGTCCCAACGGCTACCTGAGGGTAGTTGCGGGTCATATTGAGAGTCCTGTATGGAGGCATTGGATTCGCCTACATACGGGATAACTATCCTATGTATGTAGGCGAACATAATACAACATACAAAGGCAAACTATAGTAACTACTATAGTTTGCCTTTGTATTATGTGTAATACTAGCATAGTTCTTAAGTTACTGTTTATAACTAACACTATGGATAAGCTAGTTTGAAATAAATAATAAATAGGAATTTCACAATTGCACGAACTCTTTGCGATCACATTTAATTTTGCAGTTTACATTACTGTTTCAGGAATCCCATTGCTAATTCCGACCACAGCTGCACCAGATGTGGCCAACCTAATCTCAGTTCAGCAATTATACACCAATCCGAGTCGACTCACTATTGACATCATAAACGTGTGATTGCGTAGTAAATCAAAACGTTAGTACGACTGATAGTTTCTATTTCCAACGCAGCGCTAGTTTTGTTTGTTAAAGCAGGCATGAACCACTTCCCATTTGTTTGCTAAATCATTCAAAACATACATACTGTGAACATATATCTGCGTATATCAATGAGATAAACAAAGAGATTATACAGCTGTTGTTTGCCAGGCGGTTGGCATGTATTATTAAAGTAGCTATATCTAGGAATCAATATTTTATTTCGGTTTTTATTGCTAATACGGTAGCTCAAGAACCAGTTTACTTCTTATAATACACAAAGAAAAGAGTTAAACGGTATAGATCCTAGTTCCAAACATACATAAACTCACGCATCCTTCCCATGTTTGTAGACAGAAACTATAGAACGCCACCTGCTATGATCCTTACATATCTACTCCTTTTGCTTCGTTTTCGTTCATACATCTGTATATTGCACCGCTTACCAGTACTACGGACCTGACCTTTTTGAAGGACATCACCAACAAGGTCAGCGTATGTCCTCCTAGGTCGTCCCCTCCCGGCGTTTCCACTTACATCATCGTATAACGCAAATAAACTATCACTCATTAAATTATAAGTTGAAAAGTAATTTATTATTTTTAGTACGCTACAATATCAGCGTTTATATAACATTGTGATTCAAAGTTGAGCTCAAGCAAGAAAAGTGAATTACAAAAGCCCTGTGTAAGGTAACGTTTTAATTTACATTTTAAACGCTTCGCTCCCCGTCTTGGTCGTCAAGGGTACTTCTTAATATCAGATAGATAGGCTAGGTAAACCAAGGCTCCTTTATATAAAGCAATAAAGTTTTATTATAGGTATGCTACAATATTAATGCTACGTAGGTGAAGTGGTCGCAAGAGCTACTGCTGAGCATGGGGTACTGGGTTGGTTTCCAGAGTCGGGCGAAGTCTTATTGTGATTTTACATTTGGAATATCTTAGTAGCAGCCTCTTGCCTAGTTACGTGCCCGGATGGTGGCAATGAGTACGCTCAGTATTACATGGGACTAAAACATGACTGACGAAGTGTGGGTGTATCGTAGGTACACCTATGCCTAACCTTTCGGGGTATCCAGGCGTGATAAATGATATTTATTTCTGCTAATGGGTTTTTACCATAGTTTTTACAAACAGTTTTACTCGTCAACGTGGTTTTATGATACAATATGACTCATCATCATCATCATCCGCCAAGCCTTTTCTCAAATATGTCGGAAAAGAGCTATGTAGCCGGCTCGGCTTCCAGTCTAACCGGATACGGCTGAATACCAGTATTTTATGTTACAATCTATATTATAAAATTGAATCCCTGTTTCCATTGCTCACGCCATAACTTGAGAACGACTTTACCGATTCCATTCATCTTTTTCTTTTAAGTTTTCTCATACTTTATAGTAGGTTCTTACGGTTAGAAAACCTAAAGCAATTGCGCAGAAAATTGGAAAATTTCAGAAACCTTAACAACTATTTTTGTTTTCACTGTTTTTTAATTTTAATCACGGGTAAAACCGCGGGGCTTATCTAGTATTACTATGTAAAATAATCTAATGGGAGGTGAAGGTTGCCGTATTACAGTGCGACGGGAACACAATCGGGCGTTGAGTGCCCTCGCGCCCGTTAAGGCTGAAAAACTGAAAAGCGCAGAGAAATGAAAATGTGAAATAGATTTACAATGATAAATGCAGTAGTTTGTATTTTGTACATACATAACATCACGCCTGTATTTCCTGAAGGGTTAGGCAGAGAAAAAAAAAAAAAAATCATGTCATAGTTATTAAAAATTAAATAGATAAAAATATTATACATAGTCAAATTTACAGTTTCTTATCAAACAAAATTATTACTGTATGTCACATTATTTTATTATTACATCACAATGATACTTAATTTATCTTACTTTAGGTACCTATCTATATCTTTATCCTGTAAGTACTCCTTGACATTATAATAACATTTATTTACCAGTAGTTTGTGCAACTTCGACTTGTATTGGTGAATAGGCAACGTTTTGACATCATCAGGCAGCTTGTTATAAATCAGTGATGCCATACAAAGAATACTTTTATTTATTAGTGCTGTTTTCCCGT
Source organism: Phlogophora meticulosa (assembly GCA_905147745.2). NCBI lineage: Eukaryota > Metazoa > Arthropoda > Insecta > Lepidoptera > Noctuidae > Phlogophora > Phlogophora meticulosa. Next base: position 4,892,022 of record LR990521.1, read on the forward strand.
AAGGTATATCTATTTCTAATCTTTTTTTGTCACGTAATTGTCTATAGTAGCTTTTAAAAGAAGTCTTAAAATAATTAGGATTTAATTTCACAAAAACATTTAGTTCATATACACTCGAGAGCAATGAATCCGGGTCACTTAAAGAATCCTAAAAATCTCGGAAACTAAAAATGCTAGGTTAATGCAATAAATTGTATTTAATAGACAATGTAATACTCCTTAAATGAAGGTATTAAAACTTCTTAGTTATTGTAAAGTTATATCATAAAAAAATCAAATTTGAAAAAGGGCCACTTTCGAAGATGGAACTACGAAATTACAGCATTTGGTTTTGCTTTTGTTTGTAATCCGTCATTTATGTGGGTACATAAACCATGTTGATAGTGCTCTATATTCATTATTCAAGCTGAAATTATGTCGCTTACGCCTGAAGAATGCACCAGAATACTTACAATGCTGGAAACCGGCCGGAGTCAGCGCGATACAGCCAGGACTGTCGGTGTGTCGCTGTCAACAGTACAAAGAGTTCTCCGACGTTACGAAGAAACTGGTTCTAACCTACGCAGACCAGGAACGGGCAGAACCAGGTGTACCACAGCACGAGAAGACCGATACTTGGTGAACACCATGCTTCGAAATCGCTTTCTCACAGGAACTGAACTCACAAATCAGTTTCGACGCCTCGGAGGAAGTAACCCAAGTGCATGGAGTAAGACGTCGGCTTGCTGAATCTAACTTAAAACCCCTTAGACCTGCAAACGGCCCTAAACTGGAGCGTGGGCATCGTATTTCAAGACTAAGATATGCCCAGAGCCACGTAAATTGGAGTATTGAAGATTGGTCAAAAGTTATGTTCTCCGACGAATCAAAATTTATGCTCTACAAGCACGATGGAAGACACAGAGTGTATCGAAGACCAGGGGAAAGATTCAAGCAAGCATGCATCGAAGAAAAAGTAGCCTACGGTAGTGGGTCTGTACTTGTGTGGGCCGGAATTTCTTCTGAAAGTCGCACAGAGCTGGTGATCATAGAAAACGGCTCTTTAACTAGCGTAAGATATGTGGAAGAAATCCTCAATGATCACGTTGGTCCATGTATGGTCAATTTAGGTGAGGATGCTATATTTATGCATGAAAATGCCCGACCTCATACAGGTAGGATTGTGAATGACTACCTTCAAGAGATGAACATTACTCGTATGGAGTGGCCAGCGCGCAGCCCGGATATCAACCCGATCGAGCATGCTTGGGACGAGCTAGGCAGATGCGTAAAACAACGAAACCCTCCCCCAATCACGCTCAAAATTGCTCTCACAGAGGAATGGGAGAATATTCCCCAAAATCGTATAAGGAACTTGGTGTACAGCATGCCAAACCGCGTAAACGCAGTAATGGAAGCACGAGGAGGCAATACGAAGTATTAAAATTCAAGAAAATCGTAATAAAGTTCAAAAATTTCATGTTTCCTATTTTTGTTTTAATCAGCAGATCAGCAGTTTTTTTCTTTATGTAATTTTGTGTTAATAAAATGTATGGTGACTCATATTTTTTTTACTTTCATTTAAGGAGTATTACATTGTCTATTAAATACAATTTATTGCATTAACCTATCATTTTTAGTTTCCGAGATTTTTAACATTCTTTAAGTGACCCGGATTCATTGCTCTCGAGTGTATATATAACGAAGGCAGTGTCAGTATTTTCAAGCTTTTAAAGTAGGGTTGACAGCTGGTAGTAATGTCTAGTATCTTAGTATAGGTGCAACAAGTCCGTGATATGCTGCTAGAACGGCTTCTGTACTGACAACTTTGGAAAGTTTGTACAGAGCAAATGAGGATTTATGAATTCTTTTGCATAACTGTTCTAAATGACTTTTCCATGTCAGTTTATTATCTATTGTAATTCCCAGGAACTTAGTATCTGTCACAGGATGTACTATTTTGCCTTGGTAACTAACGTTTATATCTATCGGTTGAATCCTCTGGTGAAAGTGTATAATTTTGGTTTTTTCCATATTTATTTTTAGATTATTTTCGGTTAACCATTTTATAATCGTATTTAATGTTTTGTTTACTATGTGCTACACTGCACGGCACTGCGTGCTTATGTTTTGTTTTCACAAACTTCGCGTGTATGTTGTTTTTGTAGTTGACAAAAGTATTATTGACGTAGGATTAAGGATTATTCGACGGATATCAATCACAAAAGGTCCGTTTGTTTTTTATCATCCATTAAAGTGCAATATCATATTCATGAATATTTTTGTTTCGGAATACAGCCCCTTTTTCCTACAAAACACGTAAAATATTAAATATTTAATTTATAAAAGAATTGGCAATGCTGCCAGCCTGTGGATGGTTTTTTGATGCCCTGTGATTCGTTTATTTTTCTTTTTATTTACATACCTAATAGTTTAATTTATTGTTTGTATGTTTGCTCGTATTAAATACCTGGGACATAATAGAATACTGGTGACATGTGGTGGTCCTTTGCAACACTTCCGGGAAATTTTGCAAACCATTTAGCTCGTAAAGAGTTTCGTTCGCTTTGAATGATTGCGTTGGGATTAGATTTGCATACAGAATTTGAGTTTGGATAACAACAGTGGGAACACGGGTTCGTGTTGCTAAACTATCGTTGTAAACTGCACCCTGTCTCCCGCAGGTGATTTATTCAACCTGTACGGATGGATAGCAGTTAACGGTTGATCGATTGCATGTTTTTGTTCGTTTCCCAAGTAAGAAACGGGAAGCGGTGTTTGATCTAACGCCAATACACCTGGAAATTTACTCATTTATAACAATATGTGCAGCCTCGTGCTGGCGTACATATTCAAGCTATCTTGAACTTTCAAATTTTCTCAATTGAACATTTACTTTTGACAGATTAGGGTAGCTTGATGTGCTAGCCTCTGTACAGACGCCAGCACACCAAGCTACCCTAAACTGTCAGATCTTATTCTTTCCTAATAAAGTCAAAAAACGATCAAAGAAATTTGACAGATTGGGGTAGCTTGATGTGCTGGTCTGTACAACATGTTTAGGACTACTTCAACATGATTTTATACGCACATACTATTAAACTATAACATGGAAAATAAACTCAACAATAAAAAAAAAACAATTAGTCTTTGTATCCTACCTTCAATGCATTTTTTCGTTCAAGATACAAACGCCAGGCTGTCAAACATTTCTTCCGATGACACAATATTTTTGCCGGAAAAAGTATTCATTCGATTCTTAAAACACTAGAGTCTTCGATAACCTAGCCTTTAGCCAATTACTAAAAGCCGGCTCCCAATACCGAGACGCCTTCTCGCTCACAGCTAATTGACAGAATCGGAGTCGCTTCGACTGCGAATCAGTAAGTGGCATTTGGAGCTTAGTCATTTGGATACTCGATCACGGGTAAGAGGGAAGTTGAAAACAGAATCGAATAAGTATATACTATAAATAAATAGCTTCAACAATACTTTTTTAACGTGTGCATGCACATTTTGCCAGTTATGTTTAAGTTTGTGTAATGGGGCGAAGAGTCTAATGTAGAGTATAAATAAAAATAAGTAGTAGTAGTTTTATATAGTAAATAAGCTGCGCACCGCAGTACCTGCGGTTAAAATTCACATTCATCAAACGCCCGAACTTAAAATAGTCGTTAAGTTTTCAAATTTTATACGCAATTGTATTAGCTTTTCTTTCCTAAAGAACGTTCCACAAAGTATCAGAAAACTTAAAATAAAGTTGAAACTTAAAAAAAAACTGAAACTATAAGACTAAAATAGAATAAAATAGAAATTAATACAATCATCAGCATATTATTTATCATTTATGCATTCTTAATTAAGCTGTTTTTTCTCTTGATCACAAAAGTTCGAAAAATTCACCCGCGCTTTGTGACAGTAAACAATTTGACATTGACAGTCTCGTTCTGAAATTAGGGCTGGCACTGCATGCTCCAAAGTTCTACAACCTAGGTTTATAGCTCTGAATATTAGTGAAACTATATATTCGTACACCTACTTTGTTTAGTTGAACAGCAAACAATGTTTTAGAATGAAGTACTGTTTTTAACACGTTCCGGGACACTTGACAATTTGCAAATGTCATGATATGACACTTCAAAATCCCATACATTTTGTCATACGTACAGCCGTACTACATATTTATTGTTGTGGGTATTTGCTATGTATAATAAAAATATCTATCTATGTAATGTATTGTATTAAGTATATCAGTCATCTAGTACCCATAACACAAGCACTGCTTAGCTTGGGGCTAGATGATGCTGTATGGATTTTCCAGCAATATTTATTATTATTATTTAATTTATTATTTATATTACATTTATTTTTATTTATTTGATATGACAAATGCGGCCACAGACGTTGACGCCTATGGGCGGAAGGACTAATAATGAGTAACGTAATGAGACAGTGCGGCGGCAGACGGTACCGTCTATAAGCGGTCTGCCATATTACATATTGTATATCGAGATAACGTCATGAGGCGGTCTGTCCGGATCCCCCCATAGTATGGTTGGCAACCCTACTGATATTGATAGGTTCATGATATTCTCAAACACCAAACTACAAGAATAAATTGAAAGCAAGCTGTTCAAGCGTCAATTAACACAAAAGTTTTCGATGTTCTTATAATTTGTTCAGCGCTGAAGTTGCACGGTTTTGTCCGTTGAAAGTGTATTGCGGCGGCTGAAAGTTTCAGTACAAGGGTAACATTTGCTGCGAAGTGCACTTTAAAGTTTGTTACGGGGCACAGACGTCTAGCGAGGTCGATTGGAGTTCTGTAATAAAGGGTGTAGAGTCTAGACGAATGACGCGAATCGCAGTTGGAGCCGAGTGCTTGCATACTTGCAACTTTGTAAAAAGATTGGATTTTAAACGTAGTTGTTTTGGTAATAATTAAATTGTTGTTAAATGAGGACCTGTGGTGTCGTAAATAGGTTTATTTACTTTTTACAGAAACTTCATTGACTACTCGCAAAAACGAAACATTCCTGAAAATTATTTAATTTAATTTATTAATTACTTATGTCAAAAACATTAAAGAGGTTTTAATTCGTTTTCTTTTGTTTTTAAACGTCTGTCCGAGAACACCATGTTTTTCCTTTTGGAAAACAAGTGAGACTCTCAAAATAGCGAGGTAAACTTCAGCTCTTTTCCACTAAACGTTAATACCCCCAGAGAGGTTATATACGTAATTTTCTTTGAAATGGAATTATTTTATGCAAATGGCGTACAACTTATGGGAGGTATGTGACTGTAGGAGCACATAAAGATTTTATGTTTACTTCATGCCTCGTTTAAACGTGTGTATGGTTCAGTTAATATTGGAGTAAGTAATGAAATTAAGTGTGTATACTTGCTGTTCAGGTGTAATTCGATTGACTGCTCATTAATTTGAAATTCATTTTCAGAGAGAAATACAGCGGGTTCGTGGGAGTTTACAGATTGTCATGTTACATGATATAATTAAATTGGTTAATGTACCTCATGGCACAGATGTGTCCTACTCACCGCAGACTACTCACGTGAACTGCAGATAAATAGCACTGCAACTGCTCGTGTCTATTATTAAGTTATTTATAAAACAAAATAAAGGTTACTTATTAGGAAGTTGGTATCTTTTAATAATAGTGTTTCTGAATTAAAGAAGACTCTTTGCAACCGTTTTTGCGACACCATACGAATTGTATGATACTCGTATACTGTCGTAGAAATGAAAAATACCGTAATATATGAAATATAGTGTAGGTATATTTAAAACGCGTACACTGTCTGCTATCTATGTGATACCTGTCTAGCTTTATCCTAACTATGTTGGGGTCAGCTTCCAGTCTGCAGCTGAATACCAGCATTACATGGAATGACTGCCTATCTGACCTCCACAACCCAGTTACTGGGCAACACGATACCCCTTGGTAAGATTAGTTGTCAGACTTTCGGGCTTGTGACTACCCGTAACGACTGTCAAAGATCTACAAATGTCAGCCGGGACCAACGGCTTAACGTGCTTTCCCAGGCACGGAGGAGTTTCGATACGTTACGAGCCACCATTCAGCAGACTGACTTCGGCAAGCGTAGCTTAACCTTCAATCATCCCGTGTGGTTGTTTTTATTTACGTATAGAATAGAATACTCGTCTATCTGCTGGGGAGTTTGTTCCTCCACTTCTTCTTCCCAGCAAAAACACTAGGAAGTGGTGAAGGGTGGGCGTTTTGGGGGACTGTCTTATGTAAACGTCTTTGACGTTCAAAAAGTGCTGATTCTCAGCCTAATTTGAATAAATGAATTTTGATTTGATTTTGATTTTATCTGTGAAAACTTATTTGCCATCAATATGTTAAAAACTATCTGATTAGTTTTAAATGTTTTTCTTGTCGGAAAAGAAAATAAGTACAAAGAAATAAAACTCTTATGCAATTTCTTTATTGTACAATTTTGCTCATGCCCACGATAAAAGCAGAGAAGTATAAAAAAAAAGTTTAGCATAGTTATTGCTTAGAACAGTATCTTTGCCCTACTAAGCTACTATAGCGCCCTACGGCAGAAGTAGTCAGGTTCCTATCTATGTTATGGTAACAATGAGGTCCTGGTAGCTAGTGTAATTACGCCCGTGACTTAGCGAGTCATGATTAATGTACTAACTTCTGAAGTGGTGAGAGATTTAGTTTGGCCTACGCGCACTACTACGACGCATAATTTTAACTTTATTGTTAATGAAATGTTAATTTAGGGAGGAACGAAGAACAATGTTTGTTTAGGGTAATTTATCTAACACAGACGAGAAGAATAACTTTTGTTCTAAACGAATAGAACAAAGGATAGAATAATACCAGCCTGTAATTACTAGCCCACTGCAGGGCAAAGCCCTCTACCCATACAGAGAAGGGATGCTTCTCAAACGAGCATTAATCACTACGCTTGCTCAAAGCAGGATGGAGATTTTATGCTTATATTAACACCTTAACGGGCAGAAAACGAGACACAATAGGAAATGTATTGTGTTCCTAGGTAAAAATATAATAAGTCTATTTGGTCCATCAGTTGAATTACCAAAAAATATTGAACATGTGTTGTTTGGTTTTATCTAAAAGAAATAGGAAATTTAAAGAAAGAAAAAATACATTAATACTTACGAAGCAGGCATAAGATCAAAGCGTATGTATTACTTGACAGACTAGCTATCGTCATGTGCTATGTTTATTTACTAAAAGAGAATTGAACACGGCCTGAGAAATTAAGGTTGGTTGTAAAAAAGAAATGTAATCGAGAATTCATTAAACGTTGTCGGGAGGCGGTAGAATTGATGAGGATAGATAATGATTTCACGATTCTGTCGGAAAACAAAGGAGGGAATCACTAATTAATAAACCAAACTAGCCTGTATTCCACACAGGCTTATTTATATATTAAAGCATAACATAACATCACGCCTTGTATTAAAGGGGTGGGCAGAAGTGCAGCTTTAGTAACATCCACATTTCGCCAGAAATGTTTTTAAGTCCCATGTAAAAGGGGACGAGCCTATTGCCATCAACCGGGAACAAATCCAGTCTCCGGGTTGCTACTGAGATATTCCAGTGAAAAAACCCAATAATATTAAGTGTTGAACTGAACAGCATTGTGTGTTTGGTTTTCTTTGACTCCGGGCTGATAATGAGAAAATTCCTATTGGAAAAACTCACAAAGAAACTTTGCCCAACCTGGAATCGAACCCAGGACCGCACGCTCAGTAGACCACTTTCCAACGAGGCAGTCTTTTTATTTATGACCCAAACCTATACATACTTATAGACAACTCGTGTTAGTATTAAAAACACAAAATCTGTACTGAAACAAATTCCCCTCTCATCGTTCGCGCCACTAACGGCCACTCTGCGGTAGTGCCCCGCACACCCGATACACAAATGTACTGTAATTAATTTTGGCTGCAGACTTCAATTTATGTGTACTTCGTGTATTGCATGAAATAGAATTGCAATGCAATAAATGGTAAGCAACAACGTGAAGCACTTTACCAACGTACAAAAAACTTTTTAAAACTCAGGGCAGTCCCTGTCTACTTAATTATTCAGAAAGTAATAACATAACACATTACTAAGGCCACGCCTGTATTCCAGAAAGGGTTACGTAGATGTGTACGTATAGTTCACCCATATTTCACCAGTTATGTTTAAGTTCCATGTTTCTACTAGGGGGCGAGCCTATTTTCACTAACTGGGCTCCCAATAACAATTTGCCTGACCCGGGACCTCTAACACAAGACCTCATGTTTAGTAGTAGCACTTTCCACCACTAGATCAACGAGGCACTTATTAATTAGCTAGTTAATATTGTATTACATACATGCTTTCAATTACTGATATGCCACAATCAATCATTGTGGCACAGTATCATTGCTGTAATTAGATACTTGAGGGTGGAGAGTTAAGTTATTTGATAAATAGACACGAAATCTTTCACTGATAAAACTATTGTTTTGCGCATCGTTTCCAACTGTCCCATACCCTGATGACCTGATAGCTAGTGCTTGAAAGTTGAACGAACGACTTTTTTTTACACCCTTCGATTTCTCCTGTATCGTGGGTGCATTTACAAACATTTAAAGTCACATACACAAACAGCCAGACCCCGAACAACTATTAGAAGCCATAGGTACTAATATGAGATAAATAAATAAATAATGCTGGATAATCCACACAGCATCATCTAGCTCCAAGCTAAGCAGAGCTTGTGTTATGTTTACTAGATTTCTGATATACTTAATACAATACATTACATAGATAGATATTTATATTATGCATAGCAAATACTCAGAAATATTGCAATCGAACTAACGATACGCGGCGCAGCAATCGCTCAGCCACTGCGCCAACCGTATCGCCACGTCCACGTCGTTTTAAAATAAGAGACTCCTTTTGATTAATGAAGAAACCTGCACACGTTCTCTGCAAGAGCCACGTTATCAATGTATCACTACGAAATATCGCAGAAAGAGCCAGAAAGGATATCTTGACTGAAGGAGAAACATTCAACACTACGAGACTGAAAGGCTTATCCGGATAAAGCGTATTCATCTCATTAAAGCGCGACCTTTTGAGAGAGTTTCCATGTTTCAAAGCTATACTAAAGGTGTGTCTACACGGACAACTTAAATTAAACAGAGTAGGTATACTCACAGCGTGAAATTTAAATTGATGTTTTCTCGCGGAAGAACAGATATATAATAATATAATTAAATTTGAATTTAACAATACTAGACTAGCACTTCGCCCGCGACTCCAGCCGCGAGGATTTACTTTTCCCAGTTTCTCCAGCTACTTTTAACAGCCCCTCCATCCCCTTTAAAGGGTAGTTTTGAAAATAAAATATAGCCTATGTTACTCGGTAAAGATGTAACTTTCTTATTGTGAAAAAGTATTTAAAATCGGTCGAGTACTTTTTGAATTAAATCGTAACAAACAAACAAAAGTCAAGTCTTTACTCTTTATAATATTAGTTTAGATTATAAACTACTTTTACTATGAAACCGACCATGTAATATAAAAATCTGTTTCATACATTTATACAATATTGCATTTTGTACGAAGAGTTTTTTCCATGTAGAGTCAAATTGTCACAGTAAAACTCGTTTATAATCTGTACTTTTGTTCTGCTGTCACACTGTGTAAGAATCTTTATATGCCCAAAAACTTTAAAATACCTAGGTATATTATAGTACTCCTGACAGAATTTTGGTCATGGCGGCCAATCTCAGCGGAGACAGTCATCGACACGGGTTACATTAAAGTGCACCTCTGCCTTATCCTTCAGGGTATACTGTCGTGATGTTATGTTATTAATATAAAGGTCATTGGAATCAAATTCAATAATTATATTCTAATTTGAGCGATGTCGGAGTTTGATATATATACTAATTGGAGTTCCGTACCAGACTGTTCCGAATACATGAATCAAATAATATTTACAGAATATTTGAAGCAATTTGAGCATTAATATTGACTCCTCCAGCAATTGTTTCAGGGCAATAGTTGCTGATAAAATGACCCGTGTAAACGCACCTTAGAAGCGTTTTAGTCTACATTTTTGAAGGCGCTCCTGAATATATCAGAAAGGGTCAGTTTGCTGTTCCGGGGTACTCGAGGAAAGCCAAGACCCTTCCGGTTTTGGACTGTTAGAAGATTTGTGATACTGACCTGTTCTAGTTGCTCGCTATCTGAAATGCAATAAAGATAATATTAGTTGAAATGCAATACAGATGTTTCGATATTGAAACGCCTGAGCATTGTTAGCCTAGGCGTCTACAGATGTTTCTGTTATTAAATTTGATTGTATACCTATAGATAAGATTGAGATTTCCTGGAGCTGCTTTATAAGTACCTACGATTTATTTCTAAAACACTCAACAATACATTTTTCAAAAAGGTTTATCTGTGTGCTGTTGAGACGTTCATTTATATTTTATAAGATTTTACCTATTTCTACAAAATTTGCAAAGTACCTGGATGACTGAGCTTTTTATAAAACGACGTTTTCTAACAATGAAACTTAGCTAGATCGATTTATCGGCCCCGAAACCCCCTTGCATACTAAATTTCATGAAAATCGTTGAAGCCGTTTCCGAGATTCAGATTTTTTTTTTTTTTTGTGGTGGGAAAATCATCTTATGACATCCCCCGCTCTTGGGCGGGGCGGGAGATAGTGTCAGACTTTTACTGACTAAAAACCCACTCCTGTTCCTTCGTTGCCTTTCGTACCAGGGCCGAGTCTTCCTTTCAGAATCAGACCCTTGGCCCCGGTAGGCTTCGACCCTGCTGGGTCCCTACAGTTGCTGACATCTCCTTGAGGCGCGCGTGGAACAATACGCGCCGTCGACGACTTGGGCTCGGTCCGGATGGTTACCGGACGGGCGGACGACGAGCCACCCATTGCTCGCCGTCCGCAAGCCCGCGCCTACGGTGGCCGGTAATCGGGATCGGGATTACGGCGGCGGTTGGGGCGTGAGGACCGTTGCCTCACGCGATCGGCCGCCTCCTTTGCTAGCATTACTGCTTCGCAGAAGGAGGCGACCGCCTGCCACTCCTCCTCGCTCCGGACCATGGCCTGTACCAAGGCCCGGCGCGAGAGATTGCCGCCGCCGATTGCCCCCACGAGGACACGGCGATGCTCTTCCCAAGCGGGGCATACTTCTACTGTATGCTCCACCGTGTCCTCCGGGCGGTCTACGCAATGGTGACACCCGGGCGTTTCTTCCGCACGAATCCGGTGCAGGAACCTTCCGAACTTACCATGTCCGGTGAGGACCTGCGTCATGCGGAAGGTAAGGACGCCGTGTTGCCTTTCCAGCCACTCCTCAGATTCAGATGGATATATATGTACATATATGTATGCAAGAATTGCTCGTTTAAAGGTATTAGATGATACATTTAAATGATAAAGATACTACGATAATTATAAATGATGATAATAATTTTTAGATACAGTAATAGAAATTTCGAAAAGTTACGTCCAGCCACTGTATTTACTTAAGTTAACTTTAAAGTGTAAAGTATCGGTAAACATTGGCTTCACCAAAGGGACATTAATTCGTTCGCTAATATAAATATATTATTACTACGTTGCTTTAATGTTGAGCTTCTCTTTGAGAAGGCCAAATATAATTGTATTTCAATTTGCCTAAGTAATTACACATCTTTTATGTTTATTTTTGTCATTTTCCTTTAATCATTAATATCATATTAAGCCTCGGTGAGTTTAATGTAGACAGCGTTTGTAACTCGGTGTTTTTGTTGCCATGTAATTTTGGTAATTAATTTATATTTGGTGGTGAGTGGGTATTAATTTAACGCTAGCGCGGTATCTAGAGTACCAAAACTCATATTAGCAAAAAATCCTAATCATCTGCGTAGCCTTTTCTCAACTATGTTTGGGGTCGGCTTCCATTCTAACCAGATGCAGCTGAATGCTAGTATGTTACATGGAGCGACTGCATATCTGACCTCCACAAACCAATGACTGGGCCACACGATACCCCTCGGTAAGACGGGTTGGTTACGACTGTTTAAGATCTACAAAAGACAGCCGGGAGCAACGGCATAACGTGCTGTTTGAGACACGAATGGTCACCCATCCACCGACTGACCTCGGCAGGCGTAGCTTAATCTCCGATAAACCAATGCGGCTGTTTTTATTTAGCCACGAGCTAAAACATTCCTAGAAGGTATGTAATATTTTAAATGTAAAAGTTTGTGAATTTAGATGTTTTTAATCAATCAATCACATTTCAACGTCTGAACGGATTTGGGTGAAACTTGGCGCGCGAGTGGAAAAAGACATATGATGCTTTACATCCCGGTAGTACATTCCCATGGGGTAATATCGAGCCGCTGGCAAAAGGTAGTATTATGTAGGTACGTTTAGAATCCTTGATTAAATTCATCAACAGCTATAAAGTTAAGTGAGTACTCATTATGTAAAAGAAGTATTCTGAAACTACATCCCAGAAATGTTGCCTATATATTTTATGATAACATAACTTCACGCCTGTATGAAGGCTAAGGCAGACGTATACCTGAATATATTACACCCTATAGCCCGTACCCGATTAATGCACAAAACCAGACAAAGAACCCAAGATCGCTTTGCCCCAATTAAGAATCGAACCTAGAATCGCATGTTCAGCACTATCGCCGCATTAGACAATAAGGTAGTGTCCTTAAAAAAACTGATTGGTCCGAAAGTTGGAGTACTCAAAAATACTGGACACGTTTTTTTTCTTTTGTCACGCAAATCATAAATGACGACGATATAGTGCGTTGAAATTGCGGGTGACGTCACGCCGTGCTACATTTTTAACGTAGCAGTGACGTCACAAGCCCCTTCTCCTGAACTTTGATGTGTTATATCATTGTCACTTTTTATTGATTTGAGTAAGCAAAAAATACGTGTCCAATATTTTTTGGTTCTCTTACTGACGGACTAAATAGACTTGAAGTTGTCAAAATAACGTAAAAACATATAACTGTTGTCAGGGAATTTTACCTGCCATTATTCATTAGGAATACCTGAACCTCTGTCTCCCATTCACAGGGACAGTTCACATATTATTGAAACAATAAGTCTCTTTGTCCTCTCCGGTTTTCAGACCGCTTTGTACCTACTGAACACGTAACAACAGGGCGGGCCTGAAATAAGCCTTGAGATTTCACTTCATCCCCAAAATTCCGCATCTGTGTCTGGCGTTCGTTGGGTTGGAACTTAACAATGAATTATCACACATAGCGTAACATCACGCCTGTGTCCCCCAAAAGGTGTTATCAGAAGTGTTAGTACAACATCATAACGTAAAATTTATTCAAGTCTCAGATTAAAAGAGTAATACATTTTTTTTGGTGTTTATCAGCACACCTCTGCTTAGCCCTTAGGGGAATACAGGCATGATGTTTGTGATGTTACATTTATTATTTTATTTAACCTATACTGTCTCACTGCTGGGTAAAGTTCTCCCCATGCTGTTCTCCTTTGCCTCCTGTATTTTCCGGTAAATCAGTCAAGTACGAGTATAGGGCGATGCGCTTTTGTTTTGTAGGCCTGCGTCGATGACGACACCCGTGTTCAGGCATCCCATTGCGTGAAAGCCCTGGCCCATCTCTCCTGATGTATCTTTGTATATACATATACCCGCGATATCTACGAGATAATATGTAATTTTCCAACTAACAAACAAACACCCCTTCGTATTCTTAAAGAACAAGCTCTTTATTAGTGCATAGTGCGGTTGCCACGTTCTTTTTTACACGACAAAAAAGAAAGTAAACACACATCAAAGGAAGTGGGATCTCGGGAGCCGGCACGTGCCTAAGTTGATCCAAAATTTAGTCCTTAGTTGTATGCAGTTGGACACATGTGCACTGCGGCTTCGTGGTTCAAAGTATAAAGAGAATAGTTTTGTTCGTGCTAAAAGCAAAATGGGAGTTTTCGGCGAAGTGATGGTCCACAATTTACCTCGCTAGATTTGAAGGAAACTAATGCGGAAATGGAAAACGCGCATCACTTGTCACAGTTTCGGGAATTGTACGCGGAAATGGGTACATTATTGCTTTGACCCGGCTTAGGAAAGTAGATGTACGAAGCCGGGTGGCTTAGGAAAGTAGATGTGAGTGTTTATTTGTTTTTAGGGATCCGTAATTCAAAATGAAGAAAACGGAAACCTTATAGGATCGCTTCGTTCTCAGTCCGTATGTCTAGACCTTTTTTTCTCGGGAACGTGTAGACGTGTCATTTTGAATTTATCCGGGACTTGAAAGGCATGGGCCGTATATTTATGCACCATTTAGATAGCATAAGATTTTACCTACCTACTAAAGAAAGTAGAAACTATGTAGGTAAGACCTTATGGTGACTCTTATGTAGGTAACGCTAGGTAATAAAGTACGTAAGAGCCACCGCCACCTGTTTACACCTAAACAGTTGCTCACATTGAAGAGAGGCGTAAGGGAGCCAAGAGTGCTGTTAAGTTTGTCCTTCAATCAGGAATTGAAAACATAGGCCGTGACACAAGCCGCATACAGCCGGGCACAGAAACTTTGAGACAGAACCCATGAAGGCGCGAGTCCTACTTGCACTTGTCTAGTTTTTTTATTAGAGAAAAAGATATGTGGGTCTAAAATACCTGGTCTCTTAAGAGGTAACGGGGCCTTCCATGTGCTGATGGTGATCACCGGTTTTAGTGAGGTAAGAATCCCACACTCTCTCGTCTTTTCCCCAAAAGTGTAGGCGCCTTTAGATGGTTTCCCCCCGTTAACAAAAAAAAGGTCTAAAATACCTACATATCATTTTCACGATTAAAAAACTCAGCACAACGAAATTACTCCATGTAGATTCCATACCAGCGCGCTTTCTTTTGATTTTAATTCTAAAATTGGCATTGGAATTTAGACGTTTCGTACTCTCAAGGTCGACGCTAGACCCAAATTCAAGGTCGGGCTTGGCGCGCGTTAAACGCTACTCTTGAGTTTATTTTGACAGCTGTGTATTTCGCCAAATAATATAATGAAGTGACTGCAAAATTAACACAGAAGTCGTATTGGCTTTAGATCGGAATTGAAATTAGTTTGAAGAGTACAGCCCCAGTTGCCACAGTTTTCTAAAAATGCTTTTTTCAGTAAATATTCCTTGTCATACCTTCTTTTATCCGCCTTTACTGAACAGTTATCGTTTCTGAATATAAACATAAAGCCCTAACTTTGTAAAGTACCCGGACTACGAGCAAACAATCAAAGTTGAACAAACACGCTGACGCCACAAGATACTATCACTTTAGCACCATTTTCACAGAAAAGATAAAAAAAAATTGATGTTTGTTGAAATGCTTTTATATTTTGTAACATGGACTGTGGAAAGAGAAACATGGTAAGATCAGTTAGGTGCCGCAAAAAAATGAAATGATTGCACGTTCCAATTGCTCTCCTAGTAAAAATACGGAGCGGAATGGACATCGACCCACATCCTGATACCAAGCAGATTATGGACCCCCCCGCATTTAATTTTTTTGTCAGCAGTTCCTAATTTTGACGTATTCCCGATGTTTATTTTACTTTAAACAAAAAAGAAATGTTTCTATCTAACTTACTAACATATATGATGAAACAAGTAAATTATTTACTTTTTTTAAAGTCATCAAACATCAGAAATATTTATATAAAAGTCATTGGGTTAGTCAGAAATTATTAATTTTTAATGTTTAAAACCCAATTACTTATACACGGCTTCAAAAAAAAACGTATAAAAATATAAAGCTGGTTAAAAATATAAAGTTTCAACGCTGGAGGGATACAGACTTATGTAGGTAATGAATGAACTCGAGGTATTAGGCTGTGTTTCGATGTAACTTCCTCCCTGTATTGAAAGAAAGATTTGAATTATGGCTCGACAACAGACGAAAAACATTATCCTCCTTCTTCAGACGGGTAATAAAAATACACGAGAAAACCAAAAGGTCGTTTGTAACAACAAGTGACAAGTCCAGTGATAAATGGAGCGACAATAGCCTTCAGCTACAAACACCGATTTCCATTTGAAAAGTCGATGGGGATTTTATCCGGTCCTTTGATCTGTATTTCAAAAGTACTAGGTAGGAAGTTAACAAATAAATTGGCACAAACCATGTTACGGTATTTACATGAACCACTCATGCCTTTCAATGACTTTTAGGATTGACAGAGATATACAGGATGTTAGGTTAGGTATAACGATGGACTGTTGGTACTGTAAAGGTTGTATGCAATAGCGGAACTTCTTACATACAGGCTGGTTTCAAGTTCAATTACTCAAGATGTATTAGAATTGTTTAGAAGACAGAACGGGTCCTTTGTTAGGGGCAGAAGGATTTTTGATTGTAAAGTGATTGTATAAAGATCTTTTCTTAATAAACGTAATTAAATTTGCGAAGCCCTATATTTAAAATAGAAATCTCCTGAACCGGACCTGTAGAAGTTCAGCTTTTAGAATACTTTGAAGGACTGTAGTACTCATGAAAATGGATGATTTGGACAGGAAAATGGGATCAAACCTCGCGAAAAATCTTTGCTGTCCAAATTCGCATAACTTGACAGATGTAGGCAATATAGGCACACACAATGTACAGACGATTCTTTCGCGATATCAGGGTAAGTTATTGTATTTTATGAGTACTACACTCCCTTAAAGAATGTCAAAGTCAAATGATTTAGTTCAAATGGACCATTAAAACGGCACTTTTGAACGTCATATTTTAAATTAAAATAAAATACTAAATATATTTATTTATTTATTTTTATTCCATCCACATATTTAGTCCATCGTTCTACCTAACACCCTTTAAACGAAAAATAAGTAGAAGAATAAGAATAAAATAAATAAATAAATAATGCTAGACAACCACACAGCATCATCAGCAGAGCTTGTGTTATGGGTACTAGATGACTGATATACTTAATACGATACATTACATAGATATATATTTTTTATTATACATAGCAAATACCCAGAACACCCGGAACAAATATTTGTAGATCGTACAAACATTTGTCCCAAGGCGGGAATCGAACCCGCAACCTCCTGCGTCGCAGGCGGACCTTTGCCCGCTGCGCCACATAGGTCGTCAAGAATAATTTAAACTTCGGAATTTCTGAACAAGGAAACCACAAAACTTAATTGAAAGCCACATTTCAGTTGAGTACATGGTCCCAGTCACAGCAGGTATCTTCTAAAATAGGGAGTAACCAACCGAACTCATCGGCTTGAAATCCGATAACCACAAGCCTCGGTCAAGTACTGAATACGACAGAGTCCTCATTCATTGGTTCGGAAGCTCCGGGACTGTGTCGAACACAGCCGTCTTGCTCATGTACTCCATTAGTTAAACTTGTACCTAAAATCTAACCAAGACATTAATCCTTTACGTATTTCTACTAGGTATTTGACTGTTTAAATCAAATTTACTGACTGGGCTGGTGACTGCCTCGTTGGTCTAGTGGTCCCAGGACGCAGGTCGGGCTAAGTGTTATTGAGTTTTTCAATTGGTATTTTCTCCGGCTGCCCGGAGCCTGGATTTGTGCCCATTTGATGGCATATGCTTGCCGTCTATTACCTGGGAGTTAAACCGAAATGTGAGTGTACTTCTACCCAACCCTTCAAAGAATACAGGCGTTATGTTATGTTATGTTGAATCAGAGTTCAATTATTTGTTTAGAACGAAGCTTTAGGCCTGTGTTCATCAACATTTAATTAGTTGGCAATACAAATGTTACCACAGATACAACGTTGGCGGTTTATCTGCAATCTAAATTTTGCCTGTAAAGGGCATGCACATGATTTTACAAAATACATATAAACACACAAATTAATGAATGAACTACAACCACATAAAGTTATGTGGTTGTAGTTCATTCATTAATTTCTAGTCAATAGTTATTTAATGAATACACACACTATTGAAATATACGTTGAAATACCATGTTTTCTTTGTGTTGCATACCTACATTCTTACAGAGTATAAAAACCATATTCTATCAATCATCTATGTAGTTTTATTAATAAAAAAACGATTTATTTCATGTTGGTAAATGTGGGCCTTAGTCGGCCAGTGTTTACCTATTTATGCAAGGAGGTCCACAAAAAGTCAATCAATCGTTACTAAAGACAATGCTTGTTAGACGGCGATCGGCAATAATTGAAAGTCATCAAGCTATCCCAAACTGTATAATTTTCCCAATTGAATATGAACCTCATTATTCATACTAATATTATAAATGGGAAAGTGTGTGTCTGGTTGTCCATCTTTCACGCCTAAACCACTGAACGGATTTCGATAAAATTCGGCAGAGAGATAGATTGCACGCTGGGAAAGGACGTAGGCTACTTTTTTATCGACAAACCACGCGGACGAAGTCGAGGGCGGAAGCTAGTTTTGTAAGGGAAATTATATGTGCGGCAACAAAAGTTTTCTTTAGCACCTGCAACCTACCTTCTTTTTTTATATGTAGGCGACGAGTTAATAGAACAGCTTCAATTATATTAATTCATCATCTTTATTATTCCAACAGAATATCATAAAACCAGCGTCAATTTACGAGCGTAAATTAATATGACTCCGAGCTACCGATAAATATATTTACTTCTGATTTGATAACTCAGCGACTAATGTTGTAAGTGAGCTACTTTATATATTTTAGAGATTCAACATCTGTCTGCTAATAAAATCAAATTCCAGCCTCAAAATTAGCAATCAAAGTTTTTCATTTAACAACTAAATTAATAAATCATATTCTTTTTTCGTGAAAGTTTGCAACACAAGCGCGGGAGTGTACCTGACGTTCGTTGGGAATCAGAGGGGCGCGACCGGCCATTTGCACCAATGAGCGAGCTCTATTCGGTGCGTGCAGCAACGAGTTCACGTGTATTTGTTTACATTAATGACACGATTAAGGAGTGCTCGTATTCTTATTTGAAAAACGTTTGTTATAGTGGTTATTAGGTTAGGTTAGGTTAGGTTAGGTTAGGTTAGGTTAGGTTAGGTTAGGTTAGGTTAGGTTAGGTTAGGTTAGGTTAGATGAAGTTGATACACTTATTAGAAGCTGGCAATGAGTAGACATATCACAATTGTATGTTCATTTGGGTAGGTATAATAGTCAATTACTTATGGTAACATTATAAATAGATAGGCGAATACATGAAATTAGAGCTTTCATTGACCATTATTTGATGACAATAATAAGGAAATTTTATGTTCAAATATAGTAGATTCACTCATCAATTACTTATGCTAAAGTATAAAAATAAAGGTGACTCTATGAAATTAGATTACGTTGATATTATTTTATAGATGAAGTTGATACACTTATTAGAAGCTGGCAATGAGTAGACATATCACAAATTTTGTTGCTTAAGAATTATCACCATGTTGCGTCATATTAACAGTAGCTTGTTTTACAATATACGGTCGCTTATAAATCATTTATTAGACGCTAAAAGTTCGTCGCTGACCTATTAATTCATTAGACAACTAAATATATTTGCAGACGAGAATGACATTTTAAAGAAGCTGCCTTAATTAGCACCCGTTTTGTAATAAAGTTGGAAAACTATCTCCGAAGTTTGCTTGATTCGGGTAGCTTGATGTGCTGGCCTCTGTACAGAACAGATGGTCAGATTGTCACAGCTTAGTTTTATTATGGCTTGATATGAGACCCGGCTTTGTTACGCGCGAGTGTGACTGGCAGGGGTTTATTAGAACGTTTGTGTCCCAACATGGATACCTACATAATATAATAGTCGCTGTTTCAATGGTCGTAGCAAATGAGAAACGACTTATTTAGAACATATTCGGATATTCGGTGTCCATTGTTATAGAATACAAACATACATGCATAAACTGATGCCTTTTTCCCATGGGGGTAGGTAGAAACTACAGAACGCTATCTGCTGCGATCCTTACATTACTGCTTTTGATTCGTTTAGTTCATACATGTGGTCATACAAGTCAGTTGCGATTACTATTCACCTGACTTTTTTGAAGAACATTACCAATAAGGTCAGTGTATGTATATACTTCTAGGGCGTCCCCTCCCAGCGTTTCCGCTATGTTCCGTTTCCATTTCCTTATAGCATATTTGAAAAAAGCAGAAAAGTGATAGAAAAAGAGAGTTTGAGTAAAATGAGTGTGGGTGAAAAGAATACGATCAATTTTCCGGAAATACGGAACTTAGCGGCAAACAACTCTGTTTGAAATTACTAAGAATTAAAGTCTACAGGCACCATTTTTTTATCTTGATGTTAGTTGCAGTAGTGCAAAATTACAGAGAACGCTCGTTTTCGAACTGCTCGTTCAGTTACAAATACATCCACATTACTGTTCGCTTGTAATTTCTGCTAAAATTAATATTAATATAGCGAATTCATATTTCTGTGCTTCAATTTTATTTATTAATTATAATACCCACCTATTATTGACACAGTGCAGAGCAAAGACCTCTTTTCACACAGAGAAGGTATAGCATAGATCACCGCGCTTGCTCATGGCGGATTGGCAATTTCAGGCTCATACTTAAAAGTCAAGGTCGATTTCAGGTTTTAATTAAAAATGCAGATTTCCTGACGATGTTTTTCCTTCACCGATGTAAATGATGTCTTAGATAAACTTAGAAAGAAGATATGAAATGACAAAGTCACTTCATATCTTATGTTAAAATCTATGTTGCCCGGATTTTAACCCACTACCCACTACTTTGTGCATGAGAAGCGAGGCCTTAATCCCAGGCCCTTCACGACGTGTTTCTTTATTGCTACAGTTTAATTTATAACGTATTTTCCAGCAAATTCCCTTTATCTAAAGCATCGGCACTCAAAAGCGTTCCCACTAATGCGATGTGTATCGCTCCTCGCGTAACGCGATTATTAGCACCAATGTGTATCTTTGTACTGGCTCACTTAAGTGCCTCAAACCGAGAGCAGACATGTAACACACCACGCGATTACCGTCGCGTGTTCATTGGTGATATTTCGTCTTGTGACTCCGAAGTGCGTCAGCTGCCGTTATGGGGGTGTTACAAGTGAGCAACTTCAACACAATCTTGTCGGGATAATCGCAAGTGTGCATTAGTCTGAATTATGCGAGTAATTACTTGGTGGTCAAGATCCTTCGGTGTCCTAATCGAAAGCTTCCCAACCCGGCTACTTGGCGAGATGTTATCCCACAAGAGGTCATTACCGGTCTCGACCGGACGGCTTAGTACCGGCCTCCTGAAATTTGTTAGCCGTCGAGATTTCGTGAATCATGTTTAACATAACAACACGCCTGTATTTGCGGAAGGGTGTAGGCATAGGTGTACCAATAGTATGTACACCCACATTTTGCCATTTCGTCATCCTCCTGCCCTTATCCCAATTCATTTGGGGTGGGCGCAGCATGTTTTCTTCTTCCATACATCTCTATTTGCTTCAACTCAAAAGACACCTCCTTTCTAGCCATTTCATTTTTCACACAATCCATCCATACTTTCTTTGGTCTCCCTCTACTCTTGTATCCCTGCTCATAAAAACATTCATACTCAAAACTTTCCTCACAACATGGTCCTCATTCCTTTGCATAACATACCCATACCTTGACAACCGATTTCCACACAACTTCTTGGTCACAGGCGCCACTTTCTGACTTCCTCTTACATACTCATTTCTTATTCTATTCATTCAAGTAACACCACACATCCCCCTCAGCACTCTCATTTCAACTGCATGTAACTTTTTTTCCTTTAATTCTTTTGTGGCCCAAAATTCTGACCCACACAAGACAGCAGATCTTACCATTGTTTTATAAATCTTTCCCTTAAGTTTAAGGGGAGTATGGCGGAAAAACATTTTGCCATTTTATGTTTTAAAATCCCACGTCATAGGAGTTAAGCCTATTGTTCAACCATCAACCGGACACCAATCCAGACTCCGTGCTGCCAATGAGACATTCTAGATGGAAAAATCCAATAACACTTTGCTCTACCCGGGAATCGTACACCAGAACCTCATGCTACTTTTAAGTAGCACTTGTGACTACTAGACCAACGAGGTGCTTTAATTAGGTAAAACCTAAGTAAGGTTTTTCCTTTCTTACTTGATAATTAGTCAGAAAATCCTGCTATGAGTTCTACTCCAAATAATTAATTATTATTAGCTCGTACTCTACAAAATTATGATCGGAATTTTGTTAATCTAAAATGGTGTTAATAATTAATTTCTAAATGCGTAGGTATTCAACCTACCCTTCAAAATTCCAGACCCCTCAGGGCTTCAGCTTTTTCTAATTACGCGGATCATGATATTTTACCTTTGGCTTTCATTTAAAATTAATTAGGCCTTTTTTATTTCAAATAAAAATACTCGAACTCTAATTAGTTTATGTGATTTAATAGAAAAACAAGATAAAATTCTTACGTAGATCGCTCAAATAATAATCTTCACCTTTATTGTTATGGCTCAGAAATAATCAGATTTCATTCCTAGAGATAATTATATCGTTCATGGATGATGACGTCACACGAGTAATTTCTTCTTATTACGAGTTCTGGGATAACTGTCTTATAAGATAACAATCATAATGTCTGTAGGTTGACGGTTTCCCTTTGCGATTTTACCTCAGGAAGGACCTTCATTTGTCAAAATAAAAATAATGTTATTTTCTCTTCTTTTATACATACAGTGTCCAATTATCCTTTATACAAACTTCGTCAGAACAGATTACTCATCAATATTAAATAACTAACACCCTGAATAAAAAAATGGAGTATCATACATTTGGTGGTGTTAGACTCACTCTAATGTTTTAACTTCTTTTTAAATATTTTAGTATTGTTTTCAGTAGTGATGGGTCGTTGACGGTTTTTCCGTTAATGAAAGGTCAACGTTAATTCACATTCGTCTACTAGTCGATCAACTATGTAGTTAAATTCGTCAACGAGTTAACGTGAAATAATGTCAACTTATCAAGTTAATCATTCACTAACTGAATGGTTTTTATTCAACGCTGCGACATTCGACTAGTTGAACGAGTCTCTGAACTACATCCACCGACCTGATATAAAGCTTATTTAGAAACATTTTGATTCAATATATATATAACATATAGTCATATGTTTAAGCCGTTTGGGGGTTGAAACACTAGAGCCATGGGGTCCGTGTGCCCATTTAGGTTTTCGAGAAATAGCGAAGCGTTAGGTCGACTCTTCACGTGACCAGAGAGCTGGCCTTTTTTTTGGCCAAATAATCAGCATTGCCATTCAACGTGGCAATGCTGCCAGTCTTCTGGGCATTTTTCCCGTTGACAGTGATGCGGATGAATTTTTCGGTGCCCTGTGATTATTTATATTGTTGTATTTTTCATGTATTAATAGATATATGTATTGGGAAACATTTAATTGATGAACATTTTATTGGGAAAATTTGACACTTTGGGGTAGGTTGATGTGCTGGCGTCTGTACATTATATTGTGCGTTAACCTAACTGCTGTGGGTTTTGTTTCCTTACTAAAATTGTTCTAGTGTGCAGTCTTAGCGCCGAGCAGCGCTTGCTAAGCCGCAGAAATGCGGGCTTACAGCAAGCGGAGTTATGCCTAGTAATGGCTAGGGTTTAAGAACAGTCTTGTGTGCAAGCATTCATTGTAGGATCTTACTTAAGTAAGTAGGGTGAAAAGAATGTGAATTTATTTTCCGCGAAGCATAAGAACTTTTTTATAGGTAAGAAAACGCTACAAATGTATTAAACTCTTTTGTGACTGATTATTTTTATTCAACATCCCTACTACCACTATTTCTTTGAAATGTTAAAAGTAGCACCACTTAGGATTTTCCGTGTTTAGAGATTACATGCACAAATAGACAATTTTTAAACCCATTTATTATAATTGTACACAACCGATTTTTTCAAGACATTGCATTACGATTTAGCGTCATATTTTAACTAAAGAAGAATGACGATAGTTCAGCACTTTCAGCGTTTAATTTACGGGTTAACTTTTTTTTTGCCTAACGGATGCATGTTACGGTAAAGCGCTCAAAAGCGCTTGGCGCTGTTATTACTGTGTGGTAAAACTAAATTGACAGTTGAAGTCAGTGACCGTGGTGTCGGATAATGACGGTGACGGATGACGTTTTGATTGTCAATTCACTCTCGTATGTGTTTTGTTGGTGGATGTTTTATGATTATGTGATTTATGTGAAAAATACAATTATTTAATCGAGCAATTGATACTACCGGGAATTGCGTAATAAATAATACGTATTTTAACAAATCTCAGGTACGTGTCCGTTGCTTTCATTGTTGGTTTGGTTTGAATTAACATAGTTTAGAACACATTAGTTAACTTTACATGTGTGCAGACCGGTCTTAGGATGAAAATCTATGGCGGCAAAAATTAAGTGCCAAATTTTACATATCATTTACAAAAACAACATAAAACAGTTAAAACAACGTGAAACTCATTTAAATTTTCAATTAACGTTATTAATTCAATCCACGAAGTTTTATAGGTTCCAACAGAATTTCGGTAGGTATGAAACAATTTCAGTCGGGGCAGGGAAATAAATAAGTAGCTACTATACCCCAATCCCTGGAGAAAATTGTGAAGCAAACGTTTATTACCAGGATTATGGAAATGAAATCTCCATTTTATAGATTACCGATTAGATTATGCTCTCCGTTTTATGGGATGTCCTGGCGTCGATGATGTAATTATTTTAAAGATATTTCTGTTTTACGAAGGGAGTTTGGATGTTATCCTTTCTTTATGGGAGGGCAGGGAGGGTAATAAGGAAAGTATTTAAAGGATTTACATGGGACTTAACGTTGTCTGTGAAATATGGTTGGACATCCGGCAAAATATGTGGTTTAGTAGATTTTTACGGTACTTAAGTTTATCGTGTAATAGCTATTTCTCACTACTGAAAAAGATTGGGTTTCAATTTGCTACGCAATTCGCTTTCCTGGTCGTATGACACTCGTTATAAAATCTTTACCCTTTAGAGGAATTCGTCATCTTTGATATCGATACATTGGTTTCGCTTACGGCTTATTATACTGGACACGCTTCCTAGAATTCCCTTCATGCTATATTCTTTTCTCTAGCAGTGTAATTGTATTGTCTCTCGGAATATTGTTAGGTATGCAGGCTTACCGTATTCATGGTAAAAATAATGATACATCCAGCTTTTATTCCAAACTAATACATTATGTAAACGGTCGAAGGAATCTCCCTCTGCGCACCTAAAGTAGTACGAATTAATATTCATAGCTCGCGCCCACACGCCATATCTGCGGCCTGAAATTGTCCCGTTTTATTCCTAATTACTCCGCTATATATCACATTTATAAAGACCCTTGAGTTTTATAGCTCTCGGCGGCTTTCCTTGTAATTAAATGTTATACGTATTTTATCGAAGATTGGGTATCGCTACAAATTCAATTTCATTCGTTGACAACAGATATTTGCGGAGCGCGTTACGACATGGTTCACTTGTTTTGTTCTGTTTGTGTTTTTTCATTTGGTTTGTTGTTAGTCTCACGTCCGAATAGTTGGAGCACAACGAACTAATACTTTTGGGCTGGACATTGAAAAACTAAACTCGTACATCATGCCTTTGGAACTTTGAAAACAATGTCTACGTATAATTCCAGTCGATAGCGAACGTCAAACGCATACCGTGGAAGTGATATATTTTCCAATACAAAGTGCCTCGGAGCTCGGAGAATGGCAATGCGTCATTCTTATAGAACACAGCTACGGAGACAGAACGAATTAAAGTAGTCGATTTGTTTGGAGTCGATATCAAACGAGAAGTGTCTGTGTGGTTGACAGACGGCTCCCTTTGACTTATGAGACAGCGTCGCCGTCGTGTCTTCACGTTACACGCGAGCTGTATTAATCAAAACGCTATCTTTCCAATATTTGCCTACAATCACGTACGGCGTTCAAATTTTTTTCTCCTTCATCAACCACTTTTTCACCCTTTACTGTTTATTTTCTCAAGGGGTTTCTATGTCTTTGTCCTTGCTCCGATGAGTGAGTTTACTATCGCATCGTTATTCTTTTATGACCCGTCATTAATTTTGCACCATCTTGCTTTGACCCAGTGATTTCCCAAAGGTGCTTATCAGTGTGACGATGATAACGTGATAATTAACTCTGTGTAATGGACAGAGGATATCGATTAGGGACTGATTTGAATTGTCTGTGCAGAGTTATCCAATATACCGATATAGTAACAATACATACATAAATTTACATGAAGCGATCTTGGTATGTGGCTGGGTAACTTAGAGAATACTGAAGCTAGTGTGGCGACCTCTATACCGCCAGAAACGAACTAAAGTATCCTACATCGCAATATTAAAGTTCCATCCATTCTATTAACAAATATACAGTAGCCCATCAGACACAACATCCGGCTGGTCAGAGGCCTGTCAGAGCCTCTGGCTGGCCAGAGTCTAAAATTCCTTATCCTTTATTGAAAAGGGAATCCTCCCTTTTCAATAAAGGATAAGGAATTT
Organism: Phlogophora meticulosa; assembly: GCA_905147745.2. NCBI lineage: Eukaryota > Metazoa > Arthropoda > Insecta > Lepidoptera > Noctuidae > Phlogophora > Phlogophora meticulosa. Next base: position 4,918,609 of record LR990521.1, read on the forward strand.
TAGACCCTATACGTCATACCTTTAAATTTTTGAATATGTCTTTAGTCAACAAAAATAAACAAAGTAACGGTAGAAATAAAAAGAAGATATGGTAGAAGTTACAAGTAATATAAAAGAGCGATTTCATCTATTTGGGTATTTAATTTGCGGAGAATTCTCATTTGGCACGTGCTCAACTAGAACTAAGGGGATTTCAACCGCAATTCCGACGAACTTTCGCAGAAACTAAAAAGTTTCCATTCTTTCCCACGTTCATCCTCTTACACGATTTGTTAGGGAGCGGGTCAAGGTTTTTATTCCTTTTCTATAAGGGACCATCGCCATAATACGGATTTTGAGAAGGTAAATCAAAAATATCATACATTATTCCCTTTCACTCGTGCAATTTTTTGTTTCTTTTTCTGTGAAGCCAGATGAAACGACAAAATATGCCTGCCATTGTTGCCGTGGACACTTTAATCAAATTAAAAAAGTTTGTCTTTTTAAATGGGTAAACAAAAAGTGAATTACTGAGGCGAATTTCATCCGAGAAAAAGTAACCCCAAAGTTAGGTGTTGTCGAGTCATGTTTAATACAATGACGGCGAGTTCTTGCCAGCAGTGGGACGGCGGCTTAATCGAAAAATTCCTTCAGGCATTCCGCAAATACTTGCATGATTGAGAAGGCAGCCGGCGGACGAACACACGCCCCGCTCACCCGCCAATATTTTCAACTACACAGAATGTGCGCATCGGCATACTATGAAAACAGGCGCCTCACCTTAATACCGGTCATATTTGTGTACCTACTACTATAAAATTACCGTTTTTTTTTTCCTTTGCATTAACATGCCCGTTGCATGCTGCGTACGCTCTGTCGGCGCACATCTGTAACATCGTCATTCGTACGCTTATTTAACCCTAAATAGTTGCAGGCTGTTGTCAGTGAGGCCAGTTAATTGAGTTGGTAACGTAAATACAAACCACATGGCCGCGGCACTGCTTGTGTAAGAACCCTCACGGACCTTTTCACTGCGAACTGTTAAAGGATTAATAGGAGTGCATTAATAGGGAATTATAGCGTTTTTTTATGTGCCCTACTACTGAGCATGAGGTACTTGGTTACCGATACCCGAGCCGGGCAGTGCTGGGTTTTTCCAGCTGGAATTTCTTAGCATCCCGAAGTTTTGGATTTGTGACCGGTGGATATACTCGTAGACAATAGCTCGGCCTCTTTTACATGGGATTTAAACATAATTAGCGAAATGTGAGTGTACGTAATATAGAAAGACCACCGCCTAATCCATCGGGGAATACAGACAGAATTGATGACAAAAATGATGAATTGAAATGTTACGTCTTTGTATATTAAGTTATTCAAAAGCTGTGCTTTTTGGGGAATATTTACTTAAGTCTTGTAGGTACTCGCCTGGTCGTTAGTGCGCGCATTCTGGCGTAAACGAGAAATGTACTATGACGGCCTAACAGCGGTGCAGCGTAGTTAGAGGAACAATAAAACAATTATTTGTACAGAAAGTGCAGTTTGCTCAGATGTTTTGGTCATTATGGTGAGGGAAACTGGAAATATTTCATTTGAATGTGCTTTGTAAAGCTCAAAAGAGTTTTGTGTTTAAGCTTTGTCCGTAACCGAACAAATATTTAGTATTTTTTATAAAGGTATGGAAATAAAAACAGCCGCACGGGTTGATCGGAGGTTAAGCTACGCTTGCCGAGGTCAGTCTGTGGATGGGTGACCATTCGTAATATATGGAGACTCCTCTATGCCTCAGAAAGCCCGCTATGCCGTTGGTCCCAGCTGTCATTTGTGGACCTTTGACTGTCGTTACGGGTAAGTCAGAAGCCCGAAAGTCTGACAACCAGTCTTACCAAGGGGTATCGTTGCCCAGTCACTGGGTTGTGGAGGTCAGATAGGCAGTCGCTCCGTGTAAAATACTGGTATTCAGCTGCATCTGGTTAGACTGGAAGCTGACCCTAAACTTGGCTGGGAAAAGGCCAGGCAGATGATGATGTTTATAAAGGGAAGATATGAGCTATTCAAGAATGTGTTAAAGCCATTAGTGCGTGACGTCACATAATAGTTTTCGTGTTCCAGAAAATATAGAGGCGCACAAAAAATGAGCCTTTCAAGAGACATGATGTCGCCTCCGCGCGCCTAGCGGCATCCTGCTCATGTTTCTTGTCTGTCGAAGTAAGCTGCTTTGATCACAGTTTTAAATAAATAAATAAATAATGCTGGACAATCCACACAGCATCATCTAGCCCCAAGCTAAGCAGAGCTCGTATTATGGGTACTAGAGGACTGATATACCTAATACAATACATTACATAGATATTTTTTTTTTAGTACGAGTATAATTATATAGCAAACACCCAGAACACCCGGTAGAAATCTTTGTAGATCGTACAAACATTTGTCCCAAGGCGGGAATCGAACCAGCAAACCTCCTGCGTCGCAGGCGGACCTTCACCCACCGCGCCACATAGGTCGTCAGTGTTTTATAATATCAAATTTTATTATAATCTTACAGTATATTTATTTCAACTGTTCTACGTGAAGGGATTTGTGCCCCGTTTCTCTGCATGTTCGCACAATAAAATATTGAAATAAGTTCGTTTGCGGTTGAGAAGCGTGCTTTTGCACGACTTGTGAATACTAAATCTATATGTATATGAAGCTTTTTCTCGAGATAAAAGATCACTAACGTTCTTGTTGGGTCATTTAAAGAATTTTGTATGGCCGTACGTGTTTCATGAACAGACATATAAGTCTTACTTGGTCCGTCGGCTTCTCAAAACGAAATGTTTTACATGAATACTTAAAGCTACGTTTGCAAAATTAATGTGTTTTGCTAGCCTCGGTTGCTAGATATAAAAACATCTAATATTTTGTTCATCCTACACAATCTTGTAAGATAAAAGCCGAGATGGGGGCTAAAGTTTAACTGTCAAGAGTTTAATTAGGAGCTATGGTCGGAAAGTTCCACCAGGAAAAACTATTAAGATGAAAGAATTAGCTCAGAAAATAAGATTTCGTCGGCGTACAAATCCTATCTATCTTCAATAAGGCGTTAGAAGTACTGTGTCAAAGTACATTGCAATAGCAGGTGCGAAAATTACATAACAGCATGCCCGTTCCCTTCAGGGAACTGAAGGATTAGGCAGAAATGCACCTATAGTAACCCACATTTCGACAGTTATGTTTAAGTCCCATGTAATAGGGGGCGAGCCTATTGCCACCAACTGAGCACAAATCCAAGCTCGGGGCTTTTAATGAGCAAATCGCTTGAGACCACTAGACCAACGAGTTAGACGAAAATTGAAGTGCGATAATTAATTAATACAAATAATAATACCAGTCCGATACTGTACCACTTCAGGGCAAAGGCTCTTCTCATGCAGAGTAGGCTCGAGCATTAATCACCACGATTGCTTAAGGCTGATTGGTGATTACATACTTCCAATAACGATAAGTCTAGGTCTCCTCACGATATTTTTCTTAACCGTTGTCTGAAAATAATTACCTTTTATTGTAAAAGGTCCAGAAAAACAGCTTTTGCTAGTTATTCGTAAAATAATTCGGTTTAAAAGAATGTACGAGTATGTTACTACAAGTTTATTTATTTCGTAATTTTGCAAATAATGTTTCTTCATAAGATTTACGTAGGACCAATAATCTCTTGAGACAGCCGTATAGCTATGCGCTGTGTTAACCGCTGTTTAAATTCAAATTCGTAAGTTGAACCTTCTAGAAAGTATTAGAAAACTTAATAAAAATAGATAAATGAAATCGGTAGTCATTCTCAAGTTATGGAGTGGCCAAGGGAAATAGGGATTCGTTGTTAAATGTTTGAATTTATAACATAAACTTGTTATAGTCCAAATTTAAGTAACCATCCGATATATTAGCTAAAACATTGGCTTTCGAGACCTTAGACAACCAATTTTTTTCGCACATAATTTGTGTATACACAGAATTTCTTCTAATAAACATAATAACGGTGAGAAATCTTCACTACAATTTATTTTGCAGATTTGTTTTTAATTGTGCTTATTTTCCTGGGCTAGATAGAAACTAAACGGCTTTTATTCTTATGGCCAGGAATTTAAGGACCGTTTTTGCTCTGAGCAATCTACTTTGATGTTATCTGCAGGGACGATGTTCGGTGTTTTAAAAAGGACTGACCTCATTCCAACGGCCATAACTCAGTCAGAACCATGCAAAAAGCAAGCATAAATACGCTCTAGATGCTTTATATGTAGATCATGCTGACGAGCAGAATGATTAAAACGAGACGTAAAATCACAAACCGTAACAAAATCAACTCGAAAAAGTGACTGTCCAATCAAATCAAAGACTAAAGATGAAGTTATTGAACTCCGAACTGCGGTAGGTGAAGGACCAAATCTTGTTAAAAGTAATGGCGAAGTATTCAGACGAATCAATAGTTCCTTATCAGTCACGCAAGAAAAGACTCTATTGAAACGTATTATACTCGTACCTATCCTGTGTTTGCAAAATAGCTTCCAAAAATGTAAACAAATATTTGTTTAGGAAAATTAACTTTAACACCTTTATATAATGTTCAGTTTGCGCTACAACTTAAAAAACAATTTATGACCAATAATTCTCATTTTTTTTTTTTTTTTTTTTTAAAAAAAAACGTTGCCCCACACTAGGAATTTCTCCTGTATCATGGGTGCGTTTACAAACATTTAAAGTCACATACACAAACAACCAGACCCGGAACAACTATCTGTAGGCCATACAAATATTTGTTCCGTGCGGGGATCGAACCCGCGACACGCAGCGCAACAGCCAATCGCTTAACTACTGCGCCAACCGTGTCGTCTTTCATTAGTATTAGACATTGTGTAAGCGACTTAATTCACATTAGTTTATGATTGATATTTGTTAATACTGACTCTATATAGTTCTAATGGCAACTGACAGGTAAATTGTTCATATGAAGGTGTATGGTGTATGACAGTGGTACGTTTTAATTAATAATACACGATGTCAACTACCCCGTTAATCTCGTTGTCGCAAGATTTAACTGCTTATGTGGAGTCCTGGTTGGATTTCCAGGTCAGGCAAACTGATTATACTGTGTTTTACCATTAGGAATTTCTCAGTAGCTGTGTGGAGTTTGGAAGTTGGTGTTGTGACACCCTTGTACCACGGAAAGCTCGTAAAGCCGTTGGTCCTGCACCTGATCTTTCCCCGGTCGTGTCAGATAACCGTCCTATAGAACTAGAGAGTAAAGAAACGCATAGTGTACCTGTGCTTGTGCACACACTCGTGCACAAGCACAGCTTCTCAATATCTACTGCGCACTTAGCTAATCTCCGTTGAGATTGGCCGCCATTACCGAAGTTCGGTCGCGAAGATACCATTATTATTGCATCTCTATGTAGGAATTGTGTTATCGCGAATATGCTCTGGTAATAAAATTAAAACAAGAACTGATAAACTTTTAAAATTATATATGAAACAATACTAACTGATAAAAGTTCTATTTGTTTGAAAAAGTTTCAGTCATTACTATTTCTACTGAAACTCGAAATTATTTTATTTTAATCATATGCATTCTCAGTACTCTGCTGTTTCAGGGAATAATATCAGTGAGGGGAGTTATGATGGTGCTCAGGAGTGTGCGAGCCTTATATTATTCTGCTTCAAGGAAACATGTGAAGTGCGTATTCTCTTCCCAGTCTATTTAGGGGTTTTCAAGAGGATCCCTCGGATTTGGTGAATTATTTTGAAATTCGTATGAAGGAAGTAATCAGGAAATCAGCTAATACGTATGGTAATGTAGATGAAATGGAAAGTAGCTGAATAAAAAGTGTATTCAATGAGAGGAGTTATTTGTGGTAGGCGCGCCTTAGGGCAATTCGCTCAGCATCACATGAAGAGTGCCTCCGCTTTGCGACGTTGACAAATTGCCTTCTTAAACGCCGAGGGAAATTATTTAAAATACTCACAATTTTACCGCATACAATATAAGACTCATTGGCTGTCTCAGAAGCCCCTCAGGGAGATATATTATACAAACAACCGGGGATCGGCCTTGTTGACCCAATAATGAGTTATGGTTAATGTTCGCCTGTACGTAAAAGAGTTTTGGTTAGATTGAGATCAGTGAAGCAACGGATGGTAAAGCCATTAGCCGCTTTGTCGGGTGATGGTATACAAGCAATATGTTTGAAGTCGGAAGTTTAATGTAAAACTGTATATAGGTATGTAAAAGCTAAGATAATAACTGCCAATTAATGTCAAACCTCACGAAGGATTCTTGGAATAATGAGCAAGTAAATTACAGACACACACAGTTTCAGTTTCAAATATAATTTATGTTATAATAAATTTATATTTAGATTTGTATGTCTATTAGAATAGGTTAGTATCCTTTAAAATTCTGACTGATCCGGAAGTTGGATTAGTCAAAAATACTGGACACGTATTTTTTCTTTTGTCACGTAAACCAAAAAAACGACGATATAGTGCGTTGAAATTACGCGTGACGACACGCCGTGCTACACTTTTAGCGTAACAGCACAGATTACTGAATAGTTACTACGTAAGTAACAGTAACGTCACAAGCCCCTTCTCCTGAACTTTGATGTGCTTTATCATTGTCACTTTTTATTGATTTGAGTAAGCAAAAAATACGTGTCCATTATTTTTTGGTAATCTTACGGACGGACTAAATAGACTTAATATATTTTTACCTCGGACACATCCCTATTCTTATTATTTTTGTAATCTTTACACAGCGTAGTGGGCTGCTAGATTCGGTTATTTTATCTACGAATTTTCATTTGAAACTCTAATTTACGACGGTTTTAGAATTTTATTTTCATATTCGGATGGGTGTAACTACAACTCGTATATTTTCAGCCAGGCTGGGTTTATTTACCGACTAGCTTAAATTGCCTGAAGCTAAAAATGAATGTAGGACAGATTCGCCACGATCAAACTTTATGAAATAGGTGAAACTGATTATTCTGTCTTTTGGGAATAGGATAAGATTCTGTAAGACCTCTTTATTCTTTACCCTATGGAGTTCAACCAATGAGCATTTCAAAGGTACAGCTGTACGTAATCGAGGTGGGCTGCGCAGTCGGTTAACGAAGCCATTTGCCTGTAATGCGAGTCATTTGCGAGCAGCAGGAACTCTGGAGGGAGATAAATCTGTGTGAACACCTCGATAAAGGGGTAGGTATGTTATCGGCGGATTTCGTCTTATCTCATCTCGCAGACGCGCTTTATCGCCCGAGGCTCGGGGTAAAGTGCTGCCTAACGCCGATTGTTGAAATATAAAAGGCCGTCATTTCAAACGACAAGTGGAAGTTTTCACATATTTTATTGCAAATCGAAATGGAATCGAAAATGAATAATCCTTTACTTCGAGTGTGACGTCAGAGGCCCGGTTAAATATGCGACGAACGAGAATCAGATGCTTACGATAACGTACATCCCGCGATTATTGGACACAATGCCGTAATTCGGGCCGTACAATTATTATAATGACGTCGAATTTTCTACTCCACCCAACGTAGGCTTTTATCATCCAATCAAGCAAAAAATAAAGCCGATTTCAATATCGCTTAGGCTTATTTCTATTACGGTTTCAAGTAAAAATGTTCAGACTCCCGAGTGGCGCGATTTCTCTCAAATATTGACGGGTGATGCTAAAAGGTCAAGTCAAAAATGAAAACTGGCATTTTGAGGTTACACAAATTTGAAATATATTGTAGCTTGGGTTCCCTTTTACCTCATAACATCTAGAAATAGAAGTTCGTTATTAAATTCTGCGTTCGCTTCGTGACGTGATTTTCTTAAGAGTGGGAATCACGCGATTAAAAAAAAATAAAAAAATGGTTGTGATTCCCACAGTTTGCGTCGGAAGACGACTTCTTTCTCGGTTTTAGATTGTAGTAAGTGCTGAAAGAGCTATATTGTAATAAATCTAATAGTTGAAGGGATTTCTTCAAATGACCAATTCTTGCGAGAAAATTGTATTATTTTATATTCTTATCTTGAAAATTATAGATATTATTATGCATCAATATAATACAACACCACGCCTGTATTCTTAGAAGGGTTAGGCAGAGTTGTAACAATAGTAGGTACACCCACATTTGGCCAGTAATGTTTGAGTCCCATGTAATTGGGGGCGAGCCTACATAAAATATATATATATTTATAGTTATAAATATATATATTTATAGTATAAAATTCACATTCCCTACAATAATGTCGAGCCACTAACAGTTACCGTTTATCTGTGTTACACGGATACTTGTTTACATGTATCGAACGAATATTTTGTCCACAATGTTTTTGTAATCTACCTGCAAAACATATAATCGATGCCTAATTTTTGTCATAATAAATTTTTAATATTCTCATGTAAGTGAATAGTGTAATTCGTATGACAATAAATGATCTTAAACCTCAAAACCCAATAACACTGCGCGACCCAGGAATCAATCCCAGGACCTCATGCTCAGCGGTAGCGTTTGCTACCACTAGACTAACGAGGCAGTCATACAAACAAAGAAACTCAAAATTCATCATCATCCTCTTGCCCTTATCCCAATTTATTTGGGGTCGGCGCAGCATTTGTTCTTCTTCCATACATCTCTATTTGCCGTCATCTCAGAAATCACCTCCTTCTTAGCCATATCATCTTTTACACAATCCATCCATCGTTTCCTAGGTCTCCCTCTACTCTTGTTAACCCTCTATATTCATACTCAAAACTGTCCTCACAACATGATCCTCATGCCTTCGCATCACGTGTCCATACCATAAACTCAAAACTCATACAAACTAAAATTTAATATTTCATATAAAAATATTATTGGCAATTTTGGTTTATACGCCGTCTTAAGTTTCTAAGAAAGACGTCACGACAATTTAGTCCTGTTCGGTTCTGAAGAAACTCGGATTTCCACTGCGGTGTAATATCGTATGTCTGTTATACTTGCGGCGGATATTACGGAGAAAAATGGTAATGTACTTCAATATTCTATATTTCTCTAGATTCCAATAAATGTAGTGCTTACATAAGAAACGTTTCTATTGTATTACTATATTTTTTTGGATTACAATATACTTTTTTTTTTGTTAACGGGGGGAACCTTCAAAAGGCGCCTGGACTTTTGGAGAAAAGACCAGGGAGTGTGGGATTCTTACCTCACTAAAACCACCCCGGTGATCACCACCAGCACATAGATAGGGCCCCGTTGCCTCTTAAGAGACCACTCCAGGACCCCCTCTGTGCAACGCCTGTTAGAGGACAATCCCTGAGGAGACGGTCTCCCCTGAATATCGCGGATTATAATATACCTAATGTCAAATGTACTGTAAAAATGAATCCCTATTTCTCTTGGTCACGCGGGACTGAACGGCTGGACCATTTGCGCTAATTCTTTTTTTTGGTTGTGTTTGTTATTGTAAGGAGGTTCTAGTAATAGAAAAAACTAAGAAAAATTGCGCGGAACATTGGAAAATTAAGGAAATCTTGACGACCATTTTAAATTTCTGCGTTTGACAGTTCGCGCGCTCCTTGTAATACCGCGGGGCGCAGCTAGTGCATAATAAATATTAAGGTACTCTCAACTTTAAACTACTTAAATTAGGATTACGTTTACTTTTGCAAGCTTTGTTTTGGTTTACCATAATAGAACTCTCAAGGAGTACTCATCCCCTGAAGTGACAATGATATAGCACATCAAAGTTCAGGAGAAGGGGCTTGTGACGTCACGCCATGTTACACTTTTAACGAAAAGTGTAGCACGGCGTGACGTCACGCGCAATTTCAACGCACTATACCGTCGTCATTTTTGGTTTACGGAACAAAAGAAAAAATACGTGTCCAGTATTTTTGAGTAATCCAACTTTCGGACCAATCGGACTTTTTAAGGATACTACCCTATTCCTTTGTACTTATTCTGCGTTAAAAAAAACATTACTTTAGTTGTTTATTATAGTAGAGATACCTACACCTATATAACCGCGAACACTTCTACCTAAGTTCTAATAACCTGCGACCACCGGCTTCCATCGCCGACAGTTACTCTTCTCCTTGTTCCTCAAGGGATTACCTCGGGACTAGATAAGAAAGTGGAAGGCGACAGGGGACAGGTGACACGGCTTCGAGCCGTTCTCAGAAGCCTGGCTTTGACGGTGTTTTATCTCTTTGATGGTGGCTTTGGACTAGTTTAGACTTAAAGAAAATTCTTGGAAATGTTTGTTGGATAAATTGTGGGAAAATTTAGTATTGCAAATATATGAGTTATGTCTTCTTATTTCAGTATCTATGTATAGCATTTCAGATCTCTGTTTTCCATAGGCTGAAGTTTATAATGTTTTAATTTTAATTAAATTATTAAAAAATAAAATAAACGCCCTATTGTCAATTATACTCGTATAAAAATAAAAATGTACATAACCAATGAGTGTTTCTGAGTAGAAGTACTTTTGTACAAAAGTTCCAGGAGCTTTAAATCAACTCTATCAGAATACAAGAAGATTCAGATTCAGATAACTTTATATGCTCAAACATGTGTGTACAGACAAGCACATCAAGCTACCCCAAATTGTCAGATTTTCCCAATTGAACATGAACTTTATTCTTTTGATTTAAGTTGAAAACCTATCATAAAAATTGACACATTGGGGTAGCTTGATTTGCTGGCCTCTGTACATACAATTAAAAGAAAAAAAGGCATGCAAAGTGTTATACGTACCTACATGGAGTTGTGCTAACATGTTTACCATATTGTCATGGTGTTCAAATAATAACAACAATAACTAACAAAGACAATGCTGACATAAGTATATAAATTAAATTGATTGAAGCTTAAAAGCAAATTGAAGTTTTCTACCATCTAGCACAATTCAACTCACAATGTTCCTCTTTAAAAATTAGTGATGCGTCTCACATTCCTAATCTCCCCTTTTGCAACTTATTCGAGAACCGTTCGCAAAGTCAATGAAAACAAAACTTGTGAAAACAATTATCAGCGCGGAGTATAGTTGAGAAACTAATGGGGCTTCATGCGAAGTATTCAGAGGAAAAGGCAGGGTAACGGAGTATCAGGAGGGAATTAATCACACTGCTTTGTGTGTGAGCACTGAGCACCTCCTAATTTACATGAGAACGACGTACGAGTCAGGGGTCAGTATGGTAAACTCTGCTTACTCACTTTCATCTAACACACTGTTTAAGTGGAAACAATTTGCTCTGTAATAATGAATTCTCTGCCGTCATTAATTACTGGAAGTTTTGCTTTTCTGACACGTTTTATGTGGACGAATAATAATATTAAAAGTTCTATTTATAAGCTGCTTAACATAACATCACGCCTATATTCTCTGAAGGGTGAGGCAGAAGTGTACCTGCAGTACACCCACATTTCACCAGTTATGTTTTTAAGTGCCATTTAATAGGTGGTGTACCTATTGCCATCAACCGGGCACACATTCTCCGGGCTGCTATTGAGAAATTCCTAATGAAAAATACAATAGCACATTGCTCGACCCGGGAATCGAACTCCTCATGCTCTCCTCACTCCTTAATTAGTATGAAATATATAAAAAAACGAAATTGGAAGGATGGCTCGACCGAAATGCAGACGTGCTCGGAATTTCAGGTCGCGTAACATGAAATATTCCACCATGGGTAGGTACTGTGAAGCATTCATGGGTATTTATAGGTTTATGGCGTTATTTGAGATAAACATTAATTTATATTCAGAATAGACAGATAACAGTTTGCTGACACTGACAGGCCATTTAGCGTGTAAGTCAAATGTTGTAATCTTATGGGAATAAATCCTTTTATCATATATTTTTTTAAGTTTTCCCCACACTCTGAATTTGTCCTGTGTCGTGGGTACATTTAGAAACATTCAAACTTACACACACACACAGCCTGACCCGGTACAACGAACCCACGACACGCAGCGCAGCAGTCAATCGCTCACTGCGCCAACCGTGTCGCCAAAATAAAATAAACGCCTATAAATATTGTCCGGGCCAGCCAACAAGGTTCCCATAGAATCTCTTCTATGAATTTTGCAGTACTTGGATACATTTTCCTGAGCAGACACCTCTGAAGGAAACAGACTGTCTCATTAATAATACACACAATTACAGAGTTACGTAAAATTAAACTGTGATTTCCGTGTCTACGTTAATGAGTACCTAGTCTAAATAAAGATGTTTGTTATATTTATTTACTACCTGTGACCTGAGTTTGTGAGTTTTAAACGCTCCTAATAGTCGTATCGTGATGTTAAATAGCCTATATAACCTTCCTGTAGTAATCTTCAATTTTTTTTACATATCCGTCTGTTAGTTCCGGAGATCATCGTGTTCAACGTGGAATTTAACAAAAGATGTTTTTTTTTGTGCGGGGAATCCTAATTTTTTTCTAACATAAAGTAGCCTCAGTTATTCCTTTTAACATTAGCTATCTGCCAGTCGAAATCCCGTCAAAATCAGTTCAGCGGTTTCGAAGATTAGCCAAAACAAACCAACAACAGAGAAAAATAAATAATTGTATTACTACCATACATATACGAGTATATTGCATTTAGTAAAAAACTAATTTTTAACATGACAAACAGATACTTTAATTTTATTGATTTGTATAGAAGTATAGATTATATTATAGTGCAGATTGAGCAAGAAAAACAACAGTTTTATTAAAAAGTAAACATTTTCTTAAAGAATAAAAAACTATTAAATCACTATAGTTTTAACCGTATAATTAGGCGTAAGAACTCTTTGTAACACAGTCTTTATAAATACATTTTTGATCTTATTAAGTCTTGCACATAGTAAATAGATGTACTTATATTACGTTATTAGCACTTTGCCTGCGAGTGTCTACGTGTGGATTTCATACTGTTTCCTTCGAACTTTAACATCCCCTCCACCGTAAAGCGTATTTTTGACAAAAGTGAAAAAAAACTACACCCTACCCCTACACAAACTTGCAAACACTTGTTTGTGTCTGTGTCCATATGAACTCCAAAACGTCTGGATCGATTTTGATATTTTGACAATATTAAGATTAGCCTGGCGAGTGATCGTGTGAAGTTTGGTAGCGATTGGATCAACAGATTCTTAATGCTACCCGTGCAAATCCAAGGCGGGTCGCTGGTAATAGATAATTATAGTTATAGCTCATTGTTACCAAATTACCATACAATCAAAGTAAAATCCGAAACGAAAACGACTGCCATCACAAGGCGAAGCATTACATCTTTGACAGGTTAATACACACACAGACATAGATTCAAGCAAACGAGTTTACATAGTAAGTAAAGCCTAGCTAGCCCGCCTTGCATGCAGAGTACGAAGACGGACCTTTTTGTGAAACTTTCATAATGTTACTGTGAAAGCTTCTCATCGTCTGTTTTCATTTCGGAGCACGTTCATATGTTTAAAAGAACCTCGTGGGGCATTTTCTTTCACATTAAACGCGACGTTTCTCTGAGTAGCAATATAAGCTATCTGTCAAACAAGGGGTTTATCTTAGGTTTTTGCGTGTCTGGCTGGAGTTGTTGGGTGTTTACATAATGGCCCAATGTTGGATGCATTTTTTGTTTTCTATTTATGTTCCCTGTGCTTGTTAATTGTGCCCGATGAAATAAAATGTATGCCAGTGCAGAAGTTTAAAAAAACGCTTAATGGGTTACTACTTGAAAAATGATATTATACTCTAGGTGAATTTCTTAGTGACGAATCTCTGTAATTTTATAATATTGACATTTTTACTTATACTTGACATTTTTAATATATTTTTTACTTAATTTATTTTTAAATTAATTTTAAATTTCACTTGCTTGTATAATTATATTATGACGAATTTATATTTTAATTTAAGAGTATAATATATTTTTTTTCTTATTAATTTGTATGTCAATTGGCAAAACATAGCGCACTACATAATTTTTGAACATCTTGTATATAATTGTCTCCTATATTTACGAATAAATGATTCTGATTCTGATTCTGTTATTTAAAAGTGCAGTAGAAGTGGTAACACTGATTGAGATTCATTGAATGAATTGGGTTGGTTTAATAAACCATCACCTGCTTGAATAATGTTTGACTTTCAGCCTTCTTAGGTTAGTAGCCGCAAGCGGTGGGTGAATTATTGATACACCTCAGCCTAACCCTTTGGGAAATACAGGCGTGATCTTATATGGTATTTTATGAGTATATGAAAATACAAGTAAAAATTTGACTTGTGAAAATTTTATAAAGTTAATTTTACTCAATTGTACATTGAGTAAACACTAAAGTGCTTCACGTTATTGCTTAGAATTTATAACATTAAAAATTATTTAAATAACCTTAACGGTTCGTATCAGATCGACTTCATTTTAACAGACAATGCACAGATTACATACTGCAAGATAGTTGGCGCCACTAGGCTCTATGTATCTATTATTTTGATACTTAGTACATACTAAAAAAACTATCAAAATTTTATTTCATACAAAACAGTAACTATGTACACACGTTAATTGAAGTCTACCGCCAAAAGTAATTACAGTACATTTGAGTATCGGTTAGTACCCACAGAGTGGCGCCGTTAGTGGCGCGAACGATGAAAGGGGATTTTGTTTCAGTACAGATTTTGTACCTGGCAATCAATTTGCATAATAGGTACTCTGATATCGGTGATAATGAAGAGGATTTAATTTATTTGATACGAGCAACTACTGTATCGGAGAGGATTTAAGCGTTCACGCGTGTGTATTATGCGCTATTTGAGCGTCACGAGTACGAGTATATTAGTGGTATTTTAATGAATGGTCTATTACATTGTGGAATCATTGACATCAAAAATAATTAATTGATGAATTGATGAAATCTGTTTCTGAGTTTGCGAAACGAGGAGTTTCAGAAATGGAGTGCATTTAGGTGCTGTAAGGTTTGTCTCCTTAAAGGAACTTCCCAAGTCTGGCAGAAGATTTGAACTCTCAAATTTTAAAACATTTGAAATATAGATATTCATTTTACTTCACTGCTGCAAGCGATTGATGGACAGACTGTTGTTATCATAATGATCTTTCCTTCTTCTTGTTTTGTTTTCGGTTGCTTTTCAAGTGTATCTGTGTGTCTTCTCATTTGTTTTGTAAGAGCTGATGCAATGACGTACCTAAATCTATCTAAAAATCACGCGTCACGATGTTCCTTCCGGATAAACTTTATGGTGGGCGTTTTGGGGGACTGTCTTTTGTAAACGTTTTTGACGTTCAAAAAGTGCTGATTGTCAGCCTAATTTGAATAAATGAATTTTGATTTGATTTGACTAAATTCTTATGCAATTTTGCTTACTGTGTGTAATTTGGTTTACCTAAGAGAGTTTTTATTTCGATTATTGACCTCAATATTGATTTATTGCCAATTCAATGTTTTCCTTTAATGAGTTCCGTAAGTTTCTGACAGATGGCAGTGTAAGTTAACTTCTGAGACGGTACGAAGTTCGCTGGGTTAGTTAGTAAATAAATAGAAAATCAGCGGGACCCTATAATTGATAGTTGATAATTTTGGACCCGGTAAAGGCATGCTGCCTTACACGACACCTTCATGGATAACATTATGGCACTTTATGAGATAAAAACTTATCAATAATTTGAGTAAAAAATAGTAATTCACTATAGTAATTAATTGTACATTAATTAGTAAATCTCTTTTATTCTTATGAAAAGTACGTGCAGAGTCGTGGAGTTGCGTATATCGGCCCGTCAAACAATACAACAATCTCTTTTATTACAATCCCGATACCTCAAGAACGTTAGGTTGCCACTGTAAAACAAAAGCTAGATTGCTTTTTGAAGCTATAATTTTACTCTTTTACATACTTTTTTTGTTCTGCTCACCTGTTCAAGCTATATAGCTTAGGTAAGTAAGTTAAAACCAAAGCCACACTATGAAAGAAAAGAATTGATTACGTGTCCTATTTCCACCGCAGTCACTAAAAGGATATTGTTAGTCTATTGGCGTATGGGGGAAGGGATGGGTTCGCGGTGTGTCGAGTGAGCGCCCGTACTAATGGTCCATTAACTCAGCACAAAGTTCAAAGGCTTCGCCGTCGATGCGTTTTATTCTGCATCTCGTATTAATCGGAGTATGCGCGTCATGTTTGTTACTGTTCGACTTACTGTCTGTCTGTCGTCTACGTTTGGAGCAATGTTCGGGTCTTACCTGGAATTAGAGAAAATAGTTAATATAGTTGTGTCACATACAGGGAACGCACGAGCATTTATTATCACGCTTGCTCAAAGTGGGTTGGCGTTTTCATACTTATATTAACTTAAGTCCAGGTTTCCAAATGTTTTCCTGAACCGATGTCTGTTCCTTCTATGTATGAGAAGAGGCCTTTACCCTGCAGTGGGACAGTAACAGGCTGGTTTTATCATTATAGAATCATATTTTATATCGGGAATAATAAAATATTAAAATTGCGGGGCAGCGTGTCCATATTTTGGCTGATATAATGATGATGAGGATGATGAAAACTTGTAAAGCTATAGAGAATTCGCACCAAATGTTACTGCAGTGAATTTTATATGTTGATTTTATTGAAAATCGGATTCATTTCACGATTGAAGCTGGTCACGCGTATGTAAAACGTAGCTGAACCAATTGTCACCAAAAGCCAATCAGCCAGTGATTGCGATTCCTGAATAATGAACCAATATGGTTACCGCATTATGTACGGCCGACGTGGTTTGAAATATTTAGTTTAACGGTTTTTTTTCCAAATTTGAATTTCATATTTGGTTTTTGTTTATTTTAATTTTGGTTTGGTTTATTTTAAAATTAAATCAGGGTTAACCATTGGTTAACACGTAAAAAGCCAAATGATACACAAACAATACATTTTCTATTGTGTCTCGTTTTCTGATAGTTAAGGTTTAAAGTTTCGTCTTTCATGCATGAAGGTGTGACAAGTACCAATGTGACTTCATAATATTATGACTGCTTCCTTTGTCTAGTGGTCGCAAGCGCTACTGCTGAGCATGAAGTCCTGGGTTCGATTCCCAGGTCGGTCAAAGTGTTTTTTGGGTTTTTAACATCTGGAATTTATTTTGCCATCTGCTTGATGGCAATAGGCTCGCCCCCTATTACATGGGACTTAAACATAACTGGCGAAATGTGGGTGTACTATCTAATAGGTACACCTCTGCCTAACTTTTCGGGGAATACAGGCGTGATGTTGTGTATTATCATGTACTTTTTAACATCGTGAAGAAACCTGAACTTCTGATTCGTGAAGATACCTGAACTTCTGATGAATCTGAACTTGATTTTGATGAATAATCTTAGTTAAAATCCTCACGTCTTCTCTGTATGAGAAGAGGCCTTTGCCCTGCAGTGGGCAGTCATAGTTTGCTATAATATATTTTTCAGAATACGAGCAATACCTAAACAAATAACAAATTTCCCCAGTGGGTATACAAAAGCCAAAAACGCAAAATATTAAATCTAAATAAGTCGTCGTGCCCACGAACATCGAACAACCCTCCCAGTTCGAGTAAATCTGGTGCTTAGGGAGCTTTATTTTGTTAAACAAGCTCTCAGTTTTAATAATTCCACATTAAGTATACATTTTATCTCCTCTCGAGACAACTCAATTTTTATTTCACTGGAAACCTTTGCTGTCCCGTTTTATTCTACTACGGTAATTTTAGTTCGTTCATTTCTAAAGTAAATGGACGGGAAACGCGAAAACGAGCGTACTAATCGAAATTTTGAAGTTAAAATACCCTGGAGACAGTTCCGAGGATTCCCACGCCTGTCACGTTGGTGTAGCTGTTGGTAGCGTCGTGATTACACGAGCCTATCGACGTCAAGGGAATTACGTCCCTTGCTCCGTTTGTACGGCACAGGTTGATCAGTGCAGTCAGTAATACAGCAATGGAGGTGATTCGTCAGTGTTGGATTGTCTGCGTGTAGGGGCACGGTAGCGATTGTAGCTTTGTGTAATTATTCAATGAGCAATCCATTACATTGCTGTTCGTTTTGGAAATAAGTTCATGTGGCAGTTTAGCTGGCTATTACTTAATTGGACTCCTTTTCTTGTAAACTTACTGTGCAGTTAGTGTAAACTAACATATGCGTCCTTTGAAAATAATAACAACGTTTTAATTATATAGATTTTGTTTTTGAATTATTTCGCCGAAAACAATTACAATTAGCTAATAAGTCTAAATAATGGCGTATGAATAGTCAGAAATAGAGGCTTTACACCTCTACAAGAAAACAAGACGTATTGTAGTACAAACTACGCATATTATTCATAATTAAAACGAGCTGTGTGTGTGTGGCGTAGAAAATTGAACACTTCACACTTTCCTCTTCAAATACTCTATCAATCAAATCAAATTTCAATCTTAACGCCTCCTTCTTGCTCTAGTAGTTGGAAGCTCTACTGCTGAGCATGCGGTCCTGGTTTCAATTTTCAGGTCAGCTAAGTGATATCGGGTGCTTTATCTGGAATTTCTCTGAAGCAGCATGGAGTCTGGTTTTGTACCCGGCTGATGGCAATAGCCTCGCCCCCTATTACATGGAACTTGAACATAATTAAATAAATAAATAATAAATAATGCTGGACAATCACGCACAGCATCATCTAGCCCCAAGCTAAGCAGAGCTTGTGTTATGGGTACTAGACGACTGATATACTTAATACAATACATTACATAGATAGATATTTTTTATTATATATAGCAAATACCCAGAACACCCGGAACAAATCTTCTTCCGTAAAAACATTTGTCCCAAGGCGGGAATCGAACCCGCAACCTCCTGCGTCCAGACCTTCGCCCGCTGCGCCACATAGGTCGTCAATTGGCGGTGCACTATGGTTACTCGCTGAGGAAATACAGGCAACATATTTATACTCTAAGCAAAACAATAAAACTGTTGTTCACTTCCTAAATATAACTCTGAGATTAGTTTAGAGACAGGGTAATGCACGCATTAATGCTCGTAGTACGACGTAAACTTTGGCATCATAGGAACACTGAGTGGGGTGTAGTTTTAGTTCTGTTTGTCATAGATTAAAACGACGACAAAACCGACTTATATTTTTATTGTCGCAGTTTTTTACGTAGAAAACTTGATACAAATTGCGGTCGAGAAGAGGGTTGTCAATTTAGTAGATGATCGAAAGTAAAGTACTTCAATGTGCTGCTAGTTATGGTAGAATACTTAATGTGTTAAGTTTTTTACAAATTGTGGGCGCATCGTTCTTTTGTGACTGTGCTCGTATGTCTTAGGTAAACTTCTGCCTCACCCTTCAAAGAATACAGGCGTGATCTTATGTTATATAAAGAGCACAAAAATCCTATTGAAAAAACCCAATAACTCGGTCCAGCGTAGGAATTTGAAGTTCGATTCCGAGGTCTGACTGAGTTATTTAGGACATTAGAACGACGGGGCAGTGTCGCTTCTACAATACATTCATAACACTCCAACTCCGGGACCTATTCAAATATATAACAATCTGGGGCGAGAGATTGTGGAAATGAAATGAGATGATGAAATGTAATGATGTGAAAGGAAGCGAAATGATGGAATTATATTTATTTCTGTATATAGGTTTTAAAAGGAGCTCGTGGCTAAATCCAAACAGCCGTACGGGTTGATCGAAGCTTGCCGAGGTCAGTCTGTGGATGGGTGTCCGTTCGCAACATATCGAGACTCCTCCGTGCCTCGGAAAGCACTTTAAGCCGTTGGTCTCGGTTGTCATCTGTAGTTCTTTGACAGTCGTTACGGGTAGTCAGAAGCCCGAAAGTCTGACAACCAGTCTTACCAAGGGGTATCGTGCTGCCCAGTAACTGGGTTGTGCAGGTCAGATAGGCAGTCGCTCCATGTAAAACACTGGTATGCAGCTGCATCCGGTTAGACTGGAAGCCGACCCCAACATAGTTGGGAAAAGGCTAGGCAGATAATATAGGTTTTAAAAATCACTTTTACACGTTATAAAATATAGAAATAAATGCGTTCCAGCGACTGCTCTTGCAGACACAAGATAAATAAATAAATAATAAATAATGCTGGACAATCCACACAGCATCATCTAGCCCCAAGCTAAGCAGAGCTTGTGTTATGAGTACTAGATTACTGATATATACTTAATACAATACATTACATAGATAGATATTTTTTATTATACATAGCAAATACCCAGAACACCCGGAACAAATATTTGTAGATCGTACAAACATTTGTTCCAAGGCAGGAATCGAACCCGCAACCTCCTGCGTCGCAGGCGGACCTTCGCCCGCCGCGCCACATCGGTCGTAGATGCAAGAGGCAGTTACGCTTCTGTGCATTCTTATTCTATGGTTAGGTCGTAGAAGCAGGCAAGATGACCATTCCCAGTCGGGTTGGATCGCGCCCAACTGCCAGCAATTAGAAACGGTTCGACAGACACAGTAATGGTTGTCATTCACTACAGAAGGCCCTTTTTATCGAGTTTGGTGGATCTTATCTTGTGTAAGAACGAATTAGGTGGTCTAATGGGCGTTTGTTGTGGGTAATCAAGGTGTCGTCATAGACTATGTGACTGATGTCAAATCTGATATTTAAGATGTTGTTTTGTACCTACACACATTAACGTTACAGTATATATCACGCCTGTAACTGGTTAGGCAGAGGCGTACCTGTTTTATACCACATCTCGCCTGTTAGATTTTGTCCCATGTAATAGGGGGCGAGCCTATTGCCATCAACCGATCACAAATGCAGACTACGGGCTGCTACTGAGATATTTTGGATGGGAAACCCCAATATTACTTTTCACGACCCGTGAAGCGAACCCAGAACCTCATGCTCAGCAGTAGCGCTTCCGACCACTAGACCAACGAGACAGTCACTCAGTACATATCTTTTCTCCTTCTCTATCAATTCCATCCAAAGGTTGTCTGGAAGACGCTTTTTAGTCGCTGTAGCTTTTTAAGTAATTATTGGTACGCGCAGCAGTCGATCGCTCAGCCACTGCGCCAACCGTGCCGTCAAAGTAGTACTCTCAATCAGCATGTGTGTGTGTATGAACAGTTGTATGAATGTAGACGAAGCGAAAGGAGTATGTAAGGATCGTAGCAGATAGCGTTCTGTAGTTTCTGCCAACATCAACAACCATCAATAATATATTGTATATAGCGTGAGTTTGTGTGTGTATGTACATATATTATTGATGGTTGGTCTAATACAATATGACCTGTAAATTCCTTATGTGTCACCTGTCTCTCATAAAAGAAGAATAACCGGAATGTATTGTCATTTTTAATTTTTAATGTTTGTATTGACATTTTAATTTTATGACATTTTCAAATTCTTTAATCTTTATCCGAATTTTATATATTTTTTGGTTGTAATTTTATTTCACCTATTTATTGTAAATTTTTAAACACTATTTTCTTATTGTTTGTTTTTTGTATTGTGATGTTTGCACTCTCTTCTCACAATAGTGGCAAAGCTTCTACTAACAAATAACGCTCTGTTGTTCGATGAATAAATAAATAATAATAATTTGAAATACAAAAATACCTTTTGTATAAGTATAAATGCAATAATTTGTATTTATTTTTATTGTATCAACAATGTTTTTTTTTTTTTTTTTAAACGTTGCCCCACACTAGGAATTTCTCCTGTATCGTGGGTGCGTTTAAAAACATTTAAACTCACATACACAAACAACCAGACCCGGAACAACTATCTGTAGGCCATACAAATATTTGTTCGGTGCGGGGATCGAACCCGCGACACGCAGCGCAACAGCCAATCGCTTAACTACTACGCCAACCGTGTCGTCAAATGAATACCTGATGACTATGGATAATTGTCTAGACACCTATATATTATTGTATATCATTAAAATCATTAAATCATTTTCGCAGCAAAAATAAAATTGTGAGACGGACACCAAATTTATCTACGTATGT
Source organism: Phlogophora meticulosa (assembly GCA_905147745.2). Classification (NCBI taxonomy): domain Eukaryota; kingdom Metazoa; phylum Arthropoda; class Insecta; order Lepidoptera; family Noctuidae; genus Phlogophora; species Phlogophora meticulosa. Next base: position 4,940,598 of record LR990521.1, read on the forward strand.
AATATCATATTAAATATAATATTGAACCCTTCTTAGGAAGTAAGTTCGATGCAACCTGTTTTATCTATGGGGTACCCGGAAGGCGCGCTAACATAGTTCACCATTATAATGACATTATACGAACGAACAGCTTCTCATATGACATGTTTTCTCAATGAATATTGTGGCGTACCTGACAATATTTTGTAACCGAATTATATTCGCTCCCGTCTTTCCTTTGTAGAGGTTTGAAGGAGTCTGTGGTAACTGATTTGATTAAAGTGAGTTCTTGGGTATTTTATTAGTTTCGAATAGGCGTGTACGAATTTATATCATCATCATCATCATCATCATCATCATCATCATCAGGCTATACTAGTCCACTGCTGGACATAGCCCTCTCCTAATGAGCGCCATAGCGCCCTGTCTTCAGCTTGCCGCATCCAGCATCTGCCTGCATTTATATGTTATTTATTTATTATATACTTTATAAAAATGCAATGAGTTATTATATAGGGATATTTCATGAGGAATTTGTCAGCAGTAGCCTGGAGTCTGAAGTGTGCCCGGTTGATGGCAATAGGCTCCCTATTACATAGGAATTAAAAACATTAAAAACATCACACCTCTGGCCTACCCTTCGGGGAATACAAGCGTTATGTTATGTATATACTTTATTGTACAATAAATAATAAAAACAGGAGAAATACATATAAATAAGTGTACAATTTACATTCTTATTGTACAGGAATACATTTATATATCAATACGTGAAGCGCAAACTTCAGATCCCTTTTTAAGTATATTGCGGGCACGGAGGAGTGTGAGATTTGGCATAGTTACAGTTTATATAGACAAGGAATGCAGAAAGCTAAACAGGTTGAATTTCGACCACCACGGGACGACCAGTAGTAGTCTTTCATGTCTTCGTAAATGGATGATCTAAGTCTTGATAACGACTCGTTATAATTGTTACAGACGGCTAGTAAGTTTACCATTTTCAGATGTCTGATGTACGTTATTATAATACCAACTAGTTTCAGCAACGCCTAAATTCCTAAACGTACTTCCTTTGTTTCCGAATTTCAGGGTTGTCACTCAGTGGTGTCATAAGTAATCAGTGTCACCACTATCATTAGTCTTGTCGCTCTGTTTCGCGACAACCCTTACTTGGCACTAGATTCGGCAAGAGCACTAATTTGTTACGTCTCTCCTTCTCTGCCCTAATTGCTTTCCCGACTTCAATAGAATAAATTAAAATACATTTGGAACTCTAGTTAACTTAGTTACCCTCATGATCTTTGTTGAAATTAGACGGTAATATATCGTCTACTTCGAGGAGAGCTAGGCCAGTAGTGTCGATGTGACTACTGGATGGAAAAACTGGGGTCATTGTTACCACAGTACTTACCTACTAGCTTAAGTAACAAACTCTTAAGGTACAGGTACCAGCCTATTACTGTCCCACTGGAGGGCAAAGGCCTCTTCTCATACAGAGAAGGCACGAGCCTTAATCACCACGCTTGCTCAAGACGGGTTGGCGATTTCAGACTAATATTAATTATAGTCCAGGTTTCCTCACGATGTTTTCCTTTACCGATGTCAGTGATGTCCAAGATAAACTTAGAAAGTACTGAAACTCTTAAGACTAATGTGTTTTTTAAAATTCGCACCTCAGTATTACGTAGTGTGTTATTGATTTAATTTATTTTTTTATTAAAATCACCATTACAAATCTCTAAATTAGAATTGGGCTCAAATTGAATGAGTATTTCATGAAATCAAGACATTTCATGAAATACTCATTCAATGGCGTATTTAATTTGAACTTAAAAATTCATATAATGATTTCAATTATGATTACTTCGTAAAATACACATTTGTTCCGGTAGCGAATGACTTTTTTAAAAACAACAGCCTAAATTATGTACTGCCATCGCCCTTTACCAAGCAAAAAGATCCAACAGTAAGGCTGTAAACTTTGTATCGATTAGGAGACCTACTTGAGGAATAGTGTACACATTTAAATGCAGCTCAAAACAACCTTGGTCCAGGGTTTCAAGAGCAAAAAACCGCCCTATGGTGATATATTGTACTCAAACAATCCGTCTCGTGCGCATTTCTTTAATAAACAAATCAGCAAGACAAGCAAATTCTCGCAGGGGCTCGTGGCTAAGTTATATGAGCCGTACGGCTCAGTCTTCAAGGTTAAGCAACGCTTGTCTAGGTGAGTCCGTAGATCGGTGATCATCCTAAAAACCCCTCAGTGCCTCAAAACTCGAAAGCTGTTGGCTCCGGCTGTTATTAAAAGATATATCAGACCATAATATAATAATATAATTGGTAGACCTTTGACTATCGTTACCATCAGTCAGGAGCCTTAAAGTCTGACAACTTTTCTTGTGTATGTAGATCAGACAGGCAGGCGCTCCTTTCATTCATTGCATTCCTTGAATTCAGCTGCATTCAGTTAGACTAGAAGCCAGCACAATTTGCAGAAGGCTATGCAGATTCAAGACAAACAAATTCTACTAATTAAAGCAGTAATTTCTCTCACAGTGTAAGATCGGCACACTTAATGCGGCTTTAGTTAACGCTGTGGCCTGGCACATGCATCTGCGCCACACTTGAGCGTCTTACGAACAACTTAACGCTATCTATTGCAGTTCTCCCACCCATTACACACGTCTTGGATTTATTGCTCAGCATCTGGGTTCAGTATGTTTTCCTCTTTGGTTTTAAGTACTGTATTCCTGTGAGCTAGATGATGCTGAAATGATGAACAGGTAAACCAGGAGTTGCCTAACCACTGTTTGTTCTGTAGGAAGGAAAAATAGTATTCCGACAATAAAATACAACTCACGGTAGATTGCACTTGGCTGCATTACAATAAAGTACCTGTGCACACATCTAAGAAGCCTGATCTAGTTGTATTATATTTGATCCTTTTTAAAACGTTACTCCTCAAATCTTATAGGTAGGTACTTAGTACGCAGAAAATCCAGTGTAAGTTAATGAGTGAGACGAAAGCGCTCGAATATATTATCTGTAAATACATATCATACATATGTTATTCCGAATGTTGAATATATTATATATTATTTATCATCATATTATTTTTTACTTATTATATATTTTGCTAGAATATATTCTGTATTCGATGTATCTGTGTTAACAATAATATGTTGATAATAATAGCTTGTATGCATATTCTACCAATTTGTACTCACATAGATATTTAAATTACTGTAGGTACATCATTTTTGTTCGTGAATGACTTTTTCATTATCACCACCTAAAAAAGATCTGCAAATCGTACAGGCCAACTACAACTACAGCAACAGACCTGCAAATAATAATGCCCCTTTAAGAGCTTTTTTTTCAGCAGTGAGCAATATCTCATAATCATCTGACTAGCCCTTTTTCCCAATATATTTGGGGTCGGCTTCAGTCTAACCGGATGCAGCTGAATACTAGTTTTTTACATAGAGCAACTGCCAATGTGACCTCCACAACCCAGTTACCCGATACCCCTTGGTAAGACTGGTTGTCACACTTTCGGGCTTCTGACTACCCATAACGACTGTCAAAGATCTATAAATGACAGCCGGAACCAACAGCTTAGTGTGCATTCCGAGGCACGGAGGAGTCTCGATATGTTACGAACCGTCACCCATCCACAGACTGACCTGAGTCAACAGTGAGCAGATTCTGCTGTAGTTATAATACATTCCAACAGAGCAATATTTTGCGAATTTAGTCAAATAATAAATAAAATAAATAAATAAAGGTACTTACTGGACAATTCCAGGCTGTTATAACGGGACTATAATGATATAGATATAGGATGTTTTTTCTGTTTGCGGCAGGAAATGTTTTTTTTCGTTTTAATTAACTTCATGTTAATTCGATTCCACTCACGTAAAGGGTTGGCCTTTGTTACTGCGTTGTTTTTCAGCCTCCCTAAATGTTTCTACCCACGTAGATACCTATTTTGCTTTATGCCTTCGAGCCGGATTCTAGTCCAGTCTCTTTGCTAGGTGGCAGTGATCTGGGGCTTTACTCTTGAAACTAATTCTGATCTAAAGCCATTACGATTTCAAAGTTAATTTTGCAATCATGTTATAACCACTTTTTGGCGAAACACACAGCTGTCAAAATAAACCCAAGAGTAGCTCTCGAATTTGGCGCTAGCGTCGAACTCAAGAGTAGGAAACATGTAAATTCCAATGTCGATGGATCGGAATTAAAATCAAGAGTAAGCGCGATAGACTCTACTCTAGATTCTAGGAAGTGTCAGATATTAGAAACTAAGAAACTCGGCTTCGGGACACCTGATTCGGATTTCGGACAACTGATAAAAAATATACTTTAATATACTTTGACTTTACATTACTACATGGTGTATACAATAGCACGACATACTGCGTGGGGTGATAGCTGAATTTACGACCCATTAAAACATAATGTTAACAAGTTAAACATTAGTAGTCTACTTACACGACTACACCCTTTTAATTACATCATGATTCTGCCAAAATTGTACTTGGTTAGCAGAAGGTGGGATTGTACAAACATTTTTATTGTGATGACTAATTGGGAAGGTTCGCATGTCACTCTGCCTTCATTACATAAAGGGTGAGGCTTAGGCCTTGAGGGCTAAAAACTTACACCTAGCGATCTGTGACGTCACTGCTCCCGCTGTCCCACCTAGTGTTTTAATTAATTAAAAGACTTTAATTATGAGCTGTGTAGGTAGATAAGCTAAAGGTAGGTTATCATCATCTGCCTAGCCTTTTCCCAACATGGTTGGTGTTCGGCTTCCAGTCTAACCAGATGCAGCTGAATACCAGTATTTTACACGTAGTCACTGCATATCTGAGCTCCACAAGCCAGGTACTGGGCAACATGATATCCCTTGGTAACACTGGTTATCAGACTTTCGGGCTTCTGACTACCCGTAACGACTGTCATTTGTAGGTACAAATGATAGCTAGATAGAGAGGACCAACTGCTTAACGTGCTTTCCGAGGCACGGCAGAATCTCGTTATGCTACAAACGGTCCCACATCCACATACTGACCTCGGCTAGCGTAACGTAACCTTCTATCAACTCGTGCACCTGTTTTTATTTAGCCACGAGCCCCTTCATAAGCTGAATATAGGTACGACGCTGATACGTGACGCTGAACATTCAAGTTTTACCGCACAGTTGTTCCGTCAAATAATGTATGTTCATACTTAATCTAAAAGCTCGTTTCGGAATCCAGTTTTGCTTAAAACTTTATTTCGTTTGACTGCCGGAACAGCGACGTTGGAGCACCCGACAAAGGATATTTTTATTTTTACCCTTTTCCAGCAGCAGAAGCTAGCTAGCTTATCTATATAGCGGAAACCCCGGGAGGGGACGGCCTAGAAGGACATACACTGACCTTCTTGGTGATGTTCTTCAAAAAGGTGAGGTGCGTAGTACTCGCAACCAGCGTGCGTATATAAGCAGGTGAATTAACGTAAACGAAGCAAAAGGAGTATGTAAGGATTGTTGCGGGTGACGTTCTGTAGTTTCTGCTTACCCCCATTCGAAAAAAGCATGAGTTTATGTATGTATGTAGCTTATCTACTATTATTTAACTAGCTGTGTTTTAAATTTTTCGATTTTTTCTTGTTGTGTTAGAAAATTTATTTGTCGCGCATTGAAATACATTTTAATAAGACTTTCGTTTTCAATATCTCAGGAATTTGAGTATGTGAAATTCTTATACATCTTTTCTACCTAAATACTTATAGGAACAGAAGTCGCTACGTATAGCTTCCACTAGCTGTGCGTCACGGTTAACCACTCCTAAGGGTCATTTTGTAATAAAAAATATATATAACCTTTCTCAGGAATTGGGCTATCAATTGTAAAAAGATTTCTTTATAAGCGACTGGTAGTTCAAGAACTCTTTTTTTAATTAAAAAACGTTGCACATACTAGGATTTTTTCCTGTGTCGTGGGTGCGTTTATAAACATTTAAAGTCAAATACACGAACATCTAGACCCGGGGTAACTACCTGTAGGCCATACAAATATTTTTTCCGTGCAGCAATCGAACCCACGACACGCGACGCAGCAGTCGATCGCTCAGCCACTGTGCTAACCGTATCCCTACCTACGTACCAATATTTATTGGCAGGTTGAAACAAAAAACAAAACAACTTCAGCTTTATTATGTTGCTTAGATTTGATAGATGTCGTGTCGTAGCCGTGCCGTTGGGTCTAAATGGACGTGGACGAATTCATCTAATAGTGTCATGTTACCATGCCATTACTCACTGCAAACATTTTCACTGAAACGCTGAAAATATGAAGCGAGTAATTTATTTCATGTTATAATAGTGACAAGAGATAGCGAAATTGCTATGTAAAGTTATATTAATAACAAAATACGCGAAGCTTGCTATTTTTTTTATGTTTCTACCGTTTTTGGCGAAACTAAATTCATTCTGTTTTTGGATTGGTCTACATACAAAATCAGACTTCAGCTAGTGAATTCAAGTTTAATATTTTTTAAAGACCAAAGTTATTATGAATCGAATTCGATATTAAATATTAATGATACACAAATACTCCTAGTAGGTATACTATATTATGAATATTTCCATCTATCTATCTATTAAAACTAAGTACCTATCCCCGTCTATTGTGAAAGTAAAAAAAGCTGATACCTTATAAAACACCATCTAATCTTGATGCTCGCCAGTACATTTCTGCGAAGCCTACATATAAAAACTAATCTAACTTGTGGCTTGAAGCGCGTGTTGTTTCTACAAACTAAAAAAGTTTCTAACACGAGTAGTTAGAGCTCAAGTCTCGTATCTTCGGGTGCCTTCGGGCGTTGTCGGCCACTTTCGGTGCTCCATAAAACATGAGTGCACACGGACAGTAGGATCCTCTAGTGCGGTGCAGCACATAATCAGATTATCTACGTCGAATATGTACGGAACCCAGCGGTGCTTCAATTGTATCTGTTTACGTGTCTCAAGGATTTGTGTGTTAGTTCCGACTTATGGAAGATGCCTGCGATCAGAATGCAAACGAGAATCGATGAATAATTCAATAATACTGCGAGCTTTTTGCTAGTCATCGATATTCATTTGATTGTGAACGTGAACGTACTTTACGTACTCCTCAAATTTAGTTTTGTGAGCAATGGGAGAATATTACTTGTGAATTTGTGAAGTTAATAGAATGTAGGTCTTCTACATAGTTTGACTAGATACTGGGTGGATGGGACACTGACAACTGATAAGTACCTTGAGTTCAGTTCATGATTCTGGACGCCCTGGAGTTGAAATTTTTCATCGACTTTTTCCTCATTTTTACGTTTTCTTCGTGTGTTTTACCTAAAGAGATTTACCAATGAGATTTTTAATTAAACGGTTACGTCTCTCATTGGGTTAGGTAGAAATCATGATTTTTTACACTTTAAATGAAAAAGAAAATATCGTTCAACGTTAGAAAAAAAAGGAAACGTCGATATTTCAAAAGATACTTTTCAAAGGCTTTAGAGTGACAAGCACAAAAGTAGGTATTTTGAAGCACTTTCAGCGATTCAAAAATATATCCATTGAAATTTAAAAATGTGTCTCCGCTATAAAATTTCCCTATTCTAGTTGAGGGATGACAGATTTGCGTTCGTCGTCAATTTGCCCTCGTCTCACATGTGGGACGTAGCTCTGTGTACAGACAGCAGCATAATTTAACCCGTAACTGAATATGTATTGTACTAATGGTGTTATGAAACTTTTTGTGCCTGTCCCTCATTTGGCGTGTGCTCGGTAGGTGTGGTTTTGTGCAAAATACGCTTGTTAGTTATGATGGCTGCGTCATCCCACCGTCCTTTTAGCAACTTGTAAATGTACATACATATAAAGAGAATAAAATATGACTTTGAATTAGGACAAGCATATTTTGCTCCGTTAGAGAGATTAGCAGAAATACAAAAACACAAATAAGTTTCGCGTTATTTGCAAACTGGTTTCCGGTTTTCCTCTCCCTGGAGTCTCCTCAGTCGGATACTAGTAAGATATTTCCCGTCTTTTAAATTGAATGTGATGTAAATAAAGTTACAGTGACTAATATGTCGACATTCGGAGTCGAACTCTTATCGTGGAAACGTGTTTGAAGCGCGCATTTCGAATGTACGGAACCACTGAGGCGAGACTTATACAAATAGAACTTTTGCGTCGAAATTGAAACGTAATGAATTTCTGTTTCTCATTGGAACATGTAATTTAATTAAATCTGATAAACACACCTCAACACGTTACACGATAATCGTTACAAAAGGGATATTGCTGGGTGAGAGTGTGATGTTAATTTCGCTTGGCAATGAATAACTTATCGAAACCACTTGGTCCATCGTCGTTTCGTAATCCCTAGTCTATCTGAAGCCACGGTCTTTTCTTTGTGGAAATCTGGAAAACAGTTGCTTTTGAATAAAATATGTTAACTATTGGGGTTTAGTCTCCTTAGTGCATTGCCGACAGTACTAGGGGTGGGGTATGTATGGTGAATAGACAATAATTTAAGTAGAGAAAGCTTTTACTGTGAACATTGCAGATGGTGTGGTGTTATTGAAAAGTATTGCTTTGTTATCTAAACTGATGCGTTTTGTGAACTGGTAATGTGGATTGCGGTATTCTTCGGGGCCAGTTCTTAGTTTGGAATCTTTAAATCTTGTTTTTTAAGGTTTGTCTTCGTTTAAAACGCAAACTTTACTGACCAAAGCAGAGTTAAAGTACGATCTATAAATCTTGCTCTGGCCCTGGTTTTGTACAGTTGTACTCTACTTTGAAAAGTATTTTTATTTAAGTAGGTAAGTTAAAAAGAAGAGATTGTGTGTGCACTGTACAGACGCCACCCCAAAGTGTCAGATTTTCCCAATTGAACATGAACCTTATTTTTTCGTGATAAAGTTGATAACCTATAAAAAGAATTGACACATTGGGGTAGCTTAACGTGCTGGCCCCTGTACATTACATTATTAGTGATATATGTATAATGAAATGTTGTAAATTAAATGAAATGATACAAAATTACCCATTAGTCATATCATATTAGGACTTTGTGAAATGTTTGACTCTGTTAATTGTGTAAATTTTTCCCACTTTTAAAGCGGGGTACAAAAATTTAAGACACCCAATAAAATTTTATTCCACATGGTCGAAACGAGCAGCATAATCCAGTTAACAATAAGTAAGGGTATTAAAAATGTCAACCTTGAACATTCCCACCAAAAGTTACCGAAAAGAGAAAAGTTAAGGGCAATATTTATTGATATTAGTATTTCGGGTTCCAGTGCCACTCCATTTTGTTTCTCTGTCGCAGGTGGAACAGGTGTCACGAAGGATTAACGAGTTGTAGAAGGCCATAAAGAGCCTGGATTCAATCACAGGGATGCTGTTCACTGGGTTATGGGTACACTGGAGTAATCCACATTGAGATTAATTAAACGTGTGCGAGTGACGACCCTCGTTTTAACACGAAACGTACCGAAACGGGGTTTAAGTGTGTACTAGCTCCGTTGGAGTTATGTGTGGTTTGGGTGCCATGTTAGGGTTAGAAGTTGGTGCATTGCTGCGAAGTATTATTGTCGGTAGCTAGAAACATAGTAGGAAATGATAGGCAGTTGTTTTTATAATGGCCTGCCTCGTAGGCCAGTGCTACTGCTTAGCGCTAAGCTGAGGTCCTCGGCACGATATCCTGACCTGGGAAAGTGTAATTAGGTTTTTCGCCTGGCTTTTCTTAGTAGTAGCCCAGAGTTTTGTGCCCGGTTGATGGCAATGGGCTCGCCCCTTTATGGGACCTAAACATCACTGTCGAAATTTTCGTTGGCTGACTATAACTTCGAGTTTGATAAAAAGGGAGTTACAGCTCTGAATATATCTGCATACCTACCTATAGTACTTACTACGTATAGACGTACTTTTAAACTTATTAAAATAACCTCAATGGCTTTCTATTTGTGTTCCACTTCATATCATCCTTTATTCACTTTAGACAGGTTATACGAGATTTTTCCATCTCGGCAATATTATCGTTTAAGTGGGTATTCCGGCATTAATCCGCTGGTCCCCACTAAATTGTCTCATATTTTATTCGTCATTTCAATGATGAGCCGCAATTGTTCGGTTGATTCACTGCCTATTTGTCAACGTGGCCTTTGTCTGAAGGAGGAAGCGAGAGACCAGATCTTTCAGCTTTCACTCGTTTCTTTGTAAAGGATAGCCGTCCTTGCTTTTTCCTTATAAAACTGGACATAAATTTAAAAAATAAAATTTAACACGAAGTTAAGTCTAGGTAGAGTAACATTTATTTAAAAAATAAAATATTTTTGTATTTACTAACACAAAACATCACGACGGTTTTCCCAGAAAGGTTATACAGAGGCGTACCTTTACACACACATTACGCCCTGTATGTTAAAGTCCCATGTAATTGGAGGCGAACCCCCAACTGTGCATAAATAATTCCAGCCTACTACTTAGATATTGATGGAAAAACACAATAACACTATATTCCAAATGGGGATCGAAACTAGGATCTTGACTAGGAATATAATATAACTACTCCATATACCATACACATCGACAAATTCCAGGCGTAACGCCTTCTGTATACGTAGTGCTATAGCCTTTAATAGTTTACCACCACACTTGGAAATTGACTTATTCTGCTCCAGCGCACATAAAATTAGAAAAATTTTGAGCAATGAATATTTTGATAGTCGCAAATAGCTTTTCAATTCTATTTTTGATGTTGCACGACTTGATATAGAAAGTAGTTAATTTTTGTAACCAGATAATTAATTACAGTCACCAACGACCAACGCAAATGGCTTGTTACTAAATGGACTTTTATATGTGGAAGCTTGTCATTAGCAATTGTCCTTATTTATAAAAGATATTTATAATTGTTATTAGTCTGTAAGCTTTCCTTAAAAATAAATAAATAAATAAATAAATACTAGACCAACGAGAGTATATATATATAACGAGAGTATATAGTATGTATTATAGGTATGGTTAGATAAGCATACCTATAATTTAAGAGCCTGAATGAATGAGGATGAATTTTTCGATGCCCTGTGATTCTTTTTCCAATCATGTATATAATATAATAGTTTTATTGCTTTATTGAATGATATGTTATTAAATAAATAAATAAGGCATGACGACTTTTCAAAAGATTGTCTGGAAAAAACCGCACAGAGAGAGGACTGGAAGGCTATGGCCTTTGCCCAGCAGTGGGACAATATAGGCTAAGGAAAAAGAAGTATATTTATGAGCAGTTAAGTAGATATACATACATTATTCTACCTGGTACGACGAAAGATGTCACTTTAACAGAATGTGCGGTCAGCTGTTCAGAGACAAATTGTAACCCTTTTTACAGTACGTTGGCACCATTTGAAAGCTGAAAGGGACTCTGTAAGTAGGGAATGGGCTTTTGTTTTATGTTTGTTTTATGTCGTTACTCGCCGATGTAAATTATTCAAGTGTAAATTACACTTTAATTTATAAGGTTAGATGGTATAATGGAAGATGTCTGGGTACTTTACATGTGAATATGTGATCGTTGTTTTTTGCGTGTTGTCTAGTAACTGGGTTTTGGAGTCCAGATAGGCCACGTAAAATACTGGTATCGCACCCGGTTAGACCGGAAGCTGACCCAACATAGTTTGGAAAAGGCTAGGTAGATGATGCAGATGATGATCATTGTTTTTAGTATACTTTTATTCTATTTTTTTTATTATTCTATGATCAATATTAAAGTATAGGAAGAGTACTGTAAAGTAGGTACACACGCGTACATACTTTCAAGATCAATAAACTCAAGCAATTACAGACCATAAATCCAAAAAAGCCTCACACGTACAAAACATTCATAAGCGATTTTCTCTAAAATAACAATTTCAAATTTCAGAAAAGACCTATTTCATAATAGTTATCATCATCATCATCATAATTATCATCCTCTATCCCTCATCTCAACTCATTCGAAGCACTATACATTTTGTATCACTACATAAGGAGAAAATGGCCTACAAATATTGCTGTAACGTAGTACGTGTACGTAGTTGGAACGCATCTGTGCTTACTCTCCGACCCACTACCTACTCTCTCTGTCCTTATAAAAGGCAATGAAAACAGAAAACAGTGTCGAATGCAAAACATTACACAAAATGAAGTTATTCAACTCCACTTTAATGCAAACTTAAATTGAGAAAATCACATGTTTGTCGAAGATATGTCGCTTTCAAGGTAATGCGGATTAAAATGTGGACGAGATTTCAGTGCCTTAAAAGCGTAAGGAGTGCTTCTGATAAAAATGTAAATCGCATTTTACGATTCTATTGAATTTAAGTCTAAAAAGTCCCTGAAACAGGAGTTTTGTCATGAATTTTTTACCGGCCAGTTTTGTTAAGAAGAAAAGTACTCGTATTTTCAAAAGTAAAAATTAATAATATTATTGAAAGTGGACCAGGCACAAGAAGACTGGTGTAGAAAGGACCTATGTCAAAATATCAACGTAGGGACTTCTGTGATCTCTGCCTACCCTCTTAGGGAATATATTTTAATGATGTACAAAGCAGTTTCTTTACTCAATAGTTCGTATTACTCTCGAAATAATTCCGCTTTGTGTGGTCTGGCCGCAAATAGAATCCACGATTCAGTTCATTCAAGGGGCGTTCTAGGAACGTTTTGTAGTATATCCGGTAAACTGGAAACGTAGTTCACTATTTAAAATTAATGGTGTAGTTAAAGTACGAGTATGGTGTAGTAGTAGTTAGTAATCCATTTAGTTGGATGAACCCAGAAGTAAATATAGTAGTTGAACCATTGTCTTAGGGGTGTCACTCACCACTAAGTTGATTTACTATAGGATTTTGTTCGAGTCGAGGCGTGTGGCTGTGCTTTCTCTCTCTCTCTTTTAGTAAAAATGCCAGTCGCACCTCAACGCTGTTTAAATTAAAAGTAAAAAGAACCGGCCAAGTGCAAGGTTTTGAATTACTCGCGAATATTAAACATGTCGCATAAATCTCCGTATTTCTTTATTGCGTTGACATAGAAGGTTGATTTTTATACAGCTGCAAGAGACTATAGACCTACGTGTTTAATGATAATTTCAATAGGATACCTCAACGTGTTCCTGAGAAAAAGAGTCTTGATAGATAGATACCCGGACAACGAAGTTAAGTGTTCCGTTGATTCTTTTTGAGTTACGAAACCCCAAAAATATGTATTATAAAGAGATATTATATGGTTGGCTAATATTAGTGACGTCATTATCCACTGCTAGTGACATTTTGGGCTACTCTTGACACTACTGCGCTAGTCTTACATTAGTTGCATTGTCGGAGCTAACACTTGATTTCACACTTATCAGGCCAGTCGTTGGATCAAGTTAAACTAACGATAACTATTTTAATTAATAATAATAAATAATGCTGGACAATCCACTCCACACAGCATCATCTAGCCCCAATCTTAGCAGAGCTTGTGTTATGGGTACTAGATGACTGATATACTTAATACAATACATTACATAGATAAACATTTTTTATTATACATAGCAAATACCCAGAACACCCGGAACAAATCTTTGTAGAGCGGACAAACATTTGTCCCAGGGCGGGAATCGAACCTGCCACCTCCGGCGTCGCAGGACCTTCGCCCGCCGTGCCACATTGGTCGTCCATTTTTTCCAATTACATCCATAAAGCATTTTTTCGCATTAATTATTTAGTTCTTTGCTTGCTTTTCGCTTCCAGTTCATGGCATCCCTAAAGTACCGAAGTAAAGGAAGTAGGTATACACTTCGTGGTAGACTGGTAGATAAGCAGACATTTTAGCCGCAACAGATAAAACAGAACTAATGCATCGCAGTAGGCGGCCAATTTGCTGGCGTGTGGTAAGACCGCCCATGTTATAACACAGGGTGAACGGAGTGCCTTTGTTTCACTGTACCTACTTCGATCTATTAGTACTATATTATGGAGTTTCTTGCCCGTTCTTCTCCATACTTACGCTTTGGAATGGGCGATTAGCTACATTTTTCTGATTCTTTGAAAATTCAAAAGTACCTGTAATTGAAATAAATTTATTTGAAATAAATGCTTTGACTTTTATTCTTGTATTGATGGGTGAAAATCTCGATGTTATTTAATGAGACATTTGAAAACAGTAGGTATGTTTTAAGTGTAGAATCGAGATTTACGTATTTGGGTTCGGTTACTGTTATAAGTAATAGGGCTCCGCTGATTAAATTGCGTTGATTAAGAGGTGAATCTCAAACAATTTGACGACACGGTTGGCGCGGTGGTTGAGCCATCGGCTGCTGCGCCGCGTGTTGTGGGTTCGATCCCCACACGGAACAAATATTTGTATGACCTACAGGTAGTTGTTTCGGGTCTGGCTGTTTGTGTATGTGAGTTTAAATGTTTGTAAACGCACCCACGATACAGGAGAAATTCCTAGTGTGGGGCAATGTTTAAAAAAAAAAAAAAAAAATACTCCACAATCAAGAATCATTCTTGTAGACAAGTGACCTGTTCTATCGTCTAAACATTTCTGACATATCTTGAGTTTTTGAAACCCGCCTGTATGCAATAAGGTTCACTCTCGGATACAATCTTTACCGTAACCTCAAATTGTTTAAATATTATTTTAATAGTATTGCTTTCAGAATAGTTATTCAATGAAACTGTCTTCTGTAGACAGGCCTACTACAGTTAAATGTTAATTTTAAGATACGTACCTACTTTGTCTACGCTTGTTGGCAAATACGCTAATCTTAACCATGTTTGCTCTGTAAGTGAATTTTGTAAATTCTTTTGAGTAAATAAATATCTTTAACCGTAAATGGCTTGAGACATTGTTTTATTAGTGATTTTGAAATAGTACGTAAAAAAGGCAAAGCGGAAAAAGCAGTGAAAAGTCTAAAAAATGGCTTAGTTATAACACTTATAACCGATAGAAAGGTGTCCACCAAAAATCTTCTGAAGCGTGGAGCTAGTCCATTACATTATTATTTTTGTTACCAGTCGTGTCTCTTCTG
Source organism: Phlogophora meticulosa (assembly GCA_905147745.2). Taxonomy (NCBI): domain Eukaryota; kingdom Metazoa; phylum Arthropoda; class Insecta; order Lepidoptera; family Noctuidae; genus Phlogophora; species Phlogophora meticulosa. Next base: position 4,955,683 of record LR990521.1, read on the forward strand.
TTGAATCTTTTAATTCAGAATATTTTTGTGTTTTTTTAACAGTAGTATAGTCCTCTAGTCCCGTCCGTTATCAGGGTAGGTCAAGGTTTCAGTTTACAGTAGAAACTCACGTGGTGCCTCCTAAATCTCATGACACTTAACTTTTTGTCTTATATTGATCGGCTATGCATAACCGTAACTATTACCAACTACCCCTGTACCTATTATAGCACGCTTACCATAAAGCGCTGCACATAACTCACCATAGCGCTAGATTGCTGGCGAGGCCGCAAACCGCCACAACCACTATACGTTAACAGCTTAAAATTTAAACGGATTAAATTTAAATCTATATTGATTTTGACGATTTTTTTAATTGAATTGGAAAATGGCATTTTGTTTAAAAGAGAAAAGTAAGAGTTTCTTAAGTATACCAGTAGATATTTGTTTCATAAAAATCTTTCCTTTTGCGACGATACCTTTGTTAGAACAGACAAAAATTTACTCGTACCATAATATTATGGCGTGGACTGTATGTTGGGGTTGTTCGTGAAATAAAAACTCTTCTTGGTCGTAATTCTTGCTTTATTTGATCTTCCTTTAGACTAGTTAACATTTCTTGGCTTAGTTGGCGTACTACACCCTAACCGTTTTTTTTTTTTTTTTTTTTTTTTTTTTTGAATGGGCATCTCGCAGTTTATCCTTTAGGGATATTTACTGCTCAACCGAACTTTCCTGTGGGGGGCTTAATTAAAATTAAGGCCTCCAGCCAGGCATAAAAACTTATAAGCTAAGCGACTATCGCTAAGGGCACCCCCTGCGGGGTACGAACCTCGGCTTAGGACGTCGCTGAAGAGGACAGCAAGGGACAGGCTGGATCTGATTGTTCCATTATTTAGGGACATTTTAAACATTAATCGGCTCAGCTTCGCGGGCTGGCTCTAGCAAAGGGTCGGGAGGGGGGCATCGACGGGGTCGTCGCGACGGGCCTCGGCGGCGAGGACGGAATGTCCGTTTTTGTATGCGAACAGTGCTGGTGGCCTTATCGCTCTCCTGGAGGAGAGTGATAGGATCATCTGGCTCTGTGAGTGTATGTCTTGGTCTTCGAACTGTACTTATTCGCGAGGGAGTGTATCGGGCGGCCGATGACACTAAGGGGTTAGGATGAGCGGTAGAACAGTCCATGAAGCGCTGGGTGAGTCGCTTCATGAACTGTTTCACCGTGGGTATTTTGAGATCTACATGGAGAGTCTCATTTCGGACGTAGAAGGGGGCTCCCGTGACTCTGCGCAGGAATCGGTTCTGGACGGTCTGAAGCCTATGAATATGATACGGCTTGGCGTGAGCGAACACTGCGCAAGCGTATGTCATGATTGGTCGGATGACCGAGACGAAGAGCCGCAATTTGCACCTGAGTGACAACTTGCTTTTCTCGTTGGTCATACAATAAAGCCTGCCGGACGCGAAGACGGCGCGCGAACGCGCCGCCTTTATGTGTTCGGCGAACGAAAGTCTGTGATCGAGTATCACACCTAAGTATTTGGCTCGCTTATCCCAAGGGATAGGCTTGCCGTACATGGCTAACGGACTAGGCGTGGGGACATTGCGGCGTCCGGGTTTCCTAAAGAGAACCGCTTGACTTTTGTCGGGATTGACCTCGACTCTCCATTTCCGGAACCAAGCGCCTAAGACGTTTGCGGAAGTTTGGAGAGTGCGAGCTATGGTGGTAGGGTTGTGACCGGTATAGTAGATGGCCGTGTCGTCGGCGAAAAGCGCCAACTGGGCCTTTCTACCCCTAGGGACGTCGCTAGTGAACAGCGAGAACAAAAGAGGAGACAGCACGGATCCTTGAGGGACGCCCGCGCGGATAGGGTGAGGTGACGATAGCGTACCGTCTACGCGATATCTAAACGTACGATTCGACAGAAAATCTCGCAAGATGAGCACGAGACGATCCGGCACATCGAGTTGGTATAGCTTGTATAACAACCCGTTGTGCCAGACCTTGTCGAAGGCTTTCGCAATGTCGAAGAAGAGGGCGCCGGTGAGCGCGCCTCTCTGAAAGCCCGCGCTGACGTGTTCGACTACGCGGTGCACCTGTTGAACACACGAGTGTCCCGGCCGGAACCCGAACTGTTCGTTCGGTATCAGGCTCTTTGCCTCGACATAGTCCTTGAGTCGCTTATAAATAAGCTTCTCGTAGATTTTGCCGAAAACATTGAGCAGACTGATAGGTCGGTAGCTCGTGGGCTCAGACTTGGGCTTGCCAGGCTTGGGGATGCCAATAACCACGGCTTCTTTCCACGATTGAGGAAAGATATTGTTGCTCAGAGCGCCATTGAAGATGGCGGTCATGAGCATAACGAGTTGCGCGGGGAGGATTTGAAACACCCTATTGGTGATACCGTCCTTACCGGGGGCTTTGCGCGGTTTGAGCCCTTTAATGATGTCTTGCACTTCGTCTGGAGTGACGGGAGGCAGAGGATCATCAGGGTTGTCGACGGGAGGGAGCGAGGACCTACGTTCGACTTCGGCGTCTACCTTTAAGAGGTGAGCTTGGTCGAACGGCTGGGAGCTAAGCGAGCATTGAGTCTCTAAGCTTTCGGCTAGGCATTCGGATTTTTCCGAGTCGTCGAACGCGACGCTCTTATCTGGACGAGTGAGGGGAGGCATGGTAGCCTCGACGGTGGACCGGAGTTTCCTCTGGAGGTTCCAGAAGGCATGGTGGTTGGGCTCTAGCTCACTGATCATCTTGTCCCAGCTCTCCGACCTATGCTCCGCCACACGTTTGCTGACAGTACGCTGTAGCATTCGCATGTGGGCTTTGTTCGCAGAGCAGGGAAAAGCGCTATAGGCACGGACGGACGCGTTCTTCTCGGTTATCAGAGCCCGTACATCGTCCGGTAGGTTCCAGCGCTGGGCATTCAGCGCCGGAACCCGCCTTGAACAGTCGTTCAGGACTGTCTGTACGTGCTCCGTAAACGAGTCGACTGCGCCCGTGGTGTCAGCGACTGAGGTGATTAGATCGGGGATGGAGTCGAGTAGAGGCGACGAGGAGGATTTCAGCTTTTCGCTTACCTTCCTCCAGTCGGTAACTAATTGAGTCGGGGGTGGCTGGTCAGGGTCAAGCGGACCCGTACGGGGAACTAGCGTCATCATCACCGGACGATGGTCGGAGTTAAGCTCGTGGAGCGCCTCTATCGATTGTAAACGAAGGTTTACATTCTTTAGGAGCGCTATGTCCAGTATGTCAGGTCTATGGTCAGGATCGTGGGGGAAATGGGTATGAGTCATCGGGGCGATGACGTCATAGTTAAGGGAGGCGCCCAGATTGAGGACAGCCCTCCCTCTGGCGTTGGTTACATTACTATTCCACGCGGGGTGCTTGGCGTTGAGATCGCCCGCTATGATAACGGAGTCACTCAAGCCGAGAAGAACCGAGATATCGTGGGATAAAGCTGGGATGTCGTCCCTCCCACGAGCGGGAGGGCAGTACGCGGATACAATAGTAATTGGCTGATGGCCAGTCATGCCGAGCCGACAGATAGAGTACTCAAGGAGCGAGGTCGGGGGAGGAGAAGTTAAAGGGACACAGTGCAATGAGTTTTTATAATAAATCATTGTACCGCCCTTGTGGCAGCGGGATCTATCATTGCGCACCATACGGTAGTTTGCAATTTTGGGGTCGCGGTTGTGCGGTTTGAGGAACGTCTCCTGTATGAGGAGGACGTCCGGTTGGTGATCGCGGAGGAAGTTGGCAAACTCAGCCCGTTGCTGGAGTAAGCCATTTATATTGACGTATCCTAACTTTAGGGATCGCGGTTTCAAGGTTCTGGCGTTAACGTACCTATCCATTGCGGTTATTAAAGTGGGCTTCTAGGTCACGGAGCACCGAGGGGGCCTCCATGAGCGCTTCGATGCGCTTCCTAGGGTCTGTGGTAGCCTCTAAGCGATCGGCTAGACGATCGGCTTCGCGGTTGCAGAAGATTAAGTACACTGGCAATATGACGTTCATATTGCGCTGTGTACGGATTTTGTCGTCGTAAAGAGCCTCCGTAGGCTGAGTACGGAAGGCGGAAACCTCAGCCTCTGCGGTCAGGGTAGCCTGGACTGCAGGGGCTGGGGTCGGCGCCGGGATGGGTGAATCCATCAGCGCCGGTGGGTGGCTGCGTTTAGCCGCCAGGGCCGGGAAGGCCTTCTGGTGGTTCAGCTTGTTCCACGGAGATGACCTCTGTGGGCTAAGGCGCTCAGGGAGCGCAGACGATGGCGGGGGTGGCGCCCTAGTAGAGGGGCATTCCCTTTGTTGACGAGCGTTTGCACGTCTCATCAACCTTTGGGAAGACGACTTTGGGGCTCGCGGGCACCCTCGGAAGTTCGCGGTATGACCGGACTGTCCGCACAGAACACAACTCGGTGGTTCAATGCATTTAGTGCGGTCCTTGGGACGGTCGCATTTGCCCGTGGCGTGGTCGCCCAGACACTTGACGCATCTGGGCCTGGCGAAGCAGTTTCGCTGAGAGTGGCCGTACAATTGGCAGCGATGACACTGGCCAATTAGATGGGGACGGTACGGTTTTTCGATTTTAATACCGGACAGGGCACACACCGTTTTGATGTTGAATATGGGGTGGTGCCCTTCTGTGGGGTCGCAAATTACTAGGACCATATCATAAACTAGCCCACCCCGGGCCTTATGAAGGCGGTGGACGGCGGACGCGGGGACACCTTGGGCGCGGATGTCGGCCAGGATGTCCTCCGTTCGGATCTCCCTGGGGATACGCCTGATAACCACACGGGTTGGCGTCTCCTCAGGGAGGGAATAGGTGTGGAAGGAGATGGCCTTCCCACGTAAAAGGGATACTATTTCCCTGTAGTCATTTGCTGACGGCAGGGTTACCTTGATACCCAGAGGGGTAGCTCGGGCGTTGGTGTAGTTGATCCTGCGATCAACACACATTTTGGAGACGGCCGTCCACTTCGCCTTGTCTTGGATGAAGACAGGGGGAGGTGGCTTCGCCTTACGGGTGGCGGTGCCGTTAGGGCCCGTACCGGAGGCCTGTGCCAGGGGTACGGGGGAGCGGGGGGGAGAGGGCGCGGATTCGTCGACTGAGGACGGGGCGCCGATTTTTTTGGCCTTGGTGGCCTGTGAGGGAGCTTTAGAGGGCTTCCTCTTTCCTCCTTTTCCTACGACTTGGTAGTCGTCTTCGGACGAGGAGGAAGGAGACTCCTCTGCCTCTGAGCAGCTGCGTGAACGAGGGACAGTCGTGTCCATCCTATCAACTGATTCATCGGAATCGTCATGCGCGGGGGCTGGCATTCCGAGAATGGGACTATTGTTGCACCTGGCGGTAATAGGTACAAAAGCCGAGGCCGGACGGGTCGCGGGTATTTCGGTGCCTTTGTCTTTTTGGACAAAGGCGCCGGACTACCTGCGTTCGCGGAAGAGGTCGGCGATAAAGGGCTATCGACCGTTGGACGGGGCGCGGGTTCCGGGTATACCGGTGCCATTGTCTTTTTGGACAAAGGCGCCGGACCACCTGCGTTAGTCGCCTGTGATACCGGACTATCGTCGCGAATAATTCGCTCCGGTTGAGCGGCCAGCCTGTCGAAGGCTACGTTTTTACCGCCATATCTGGCGCGGATGTCCGGGTCCTTTAAGAGGACCTCCCTGACGAACGCTAATAAGTCAGCGTCCGTCATGGCTGAACTAAGAGTCCCGTTAGGGAGCAATTTTGGGGCCTACGCCTAAACCTATCTCTAACTCTAACTCCCCGGGTGGGTACGCCCGGGGATGTGTGACCAAACCCTCCCTGCCGGGTGTAGGCAGGGAGGTGAGTACCTCGGGTGAGCCCTAAGCTTGTGATCCCGTCGCAAATCTTATTGTGCGAACGGGGCCCTGACCAGTCTGGTGCGAAGGGGTAGACACACCCAACCGACACCAGGTGAGTTGCTGGGGAAGGAAAACAGAGACTAGAGCTGACTAGGAGATCCCCCAAGGCCAAGCTTCTAGCTCCCTGCCGACTTGACTGCCTCACCCTGAAGGGGCTCGGCCGGTGTATCGGGTCAACACCGCACTCGGCTTCGTTGGCACCGTAAGGTATCCACCGAGAGACCACGAAACTGTGGTTTTAGCCCTGAAGGGGCCAAAGACGTTAGACGTACGTTTCCGTTAACGAAATAGCGAAATCAGTAACCCACTGTCTTGAAAAAGACGGCTCTGATGCACGGGATTCTTCGTAGTCGGCGACTACGGCGGAGTTGCGCGGAGGCGCAACAATGGCGGAGCGTGAAGAGTCACGCAGCGAGCGAGGAGCGGGAGCAGCGAGAGCGGCACGTCCGTTCGGGTCGAGCGCGTGAAGCGAAGTCACACCCTAACCGAGAGCCGTGCCCTTATATGTGCACGGCTACGTGTGTACAAGTTGTGGACACGTCCAAACAATCCTAGGGCGGTCCACTAATAAAATCCCCGAAATCCCAGTTCGGCTCCCGACAGGTTCATACGTGTTTCGACCTGTCGGTGCCGGACCCTATTCCCTGAGATTGACGTCATACTTGGGGAAATTATTTTATTTACTTGGTTAGGTGTAAGTACTTTTCTCTATACAAAACTACGTTGTGCTCGCTTTTACACAATGTTTCCTTATAAGCTATGGTGAGTGCTTATATATAATAAACTTTATTTGTTTTTAATACTTTACAGGCTGCGGTACACGCTTATATGTCATACTTTAATAATCTTTGCGGCCTGCGCTACAATAATAAATTAACGATCTCTTTACAAGCTGCGGCATGCGCTTATACATAACAAATTATCTAACAATCTTTCTACAAGCTGCGGCGTCCGCTACATTTCTCCTCCCGGCGTAGCTCGCGAAGCCTCTTCTTTATTGAAAAGGACGACGAGTTTGCTGACTGGGCGCCGGAAGATTCCCGTCTTGGTCCGTATCTCGACGACTCGAGTGCTGCCATCACTTGCAGGGTGCGTGCGTTCGACGATTCCCATTGGCCAAGTATTTCGGGGTAGCGTACTGTCGACCACGAGGACCACGTCGCCAGGCTGAAGAGGGCGCACGTTACTTTTGGGTTCGCCACGGGGTACCAGGGTAGGTAGGTACTCCCGTAACCAGCGTCGCCAGAAGTGATCGGCGAGCGCTTGTGTAGCCCGCCATGTCCTTCGGTCGTCCTCTTCACATGGTCCCGTCGTTGGTAGGCCGGTCGATGACCCCAACAGGAAATGGTTAGGGGTCAGGGCCTCGGGGTCATTAGGGTCAACGCTGACGTGGGTCAGAGGTCGAGCGTTGATGGCGAACTCTGCCTCGGCGAGGAGGGTGTAGAGGACCTCTTCTGTAGGCGCCTTCTCCTTCAGAGTCACCCTCAGGGCCGTCTTGACAGAGCGTACCATTCTTTCCCACGCACCTCCTTGATTAGGTGCGCCGGGAGGGATAAAGCGCCACTCCATCCGGTGCTGTAGTCCTAGGTCGTTCAGGACGGGCAGCCACTCCTTGTAAGCGGTGTAGAGCTCCTGATCGGCCCCACGGAAATTAGTGGCGTTATCTGAGTACATAAGCCGCGGCCACCCTCTGCGCGCAGCCATTCTCCTTAGGGCCATTATTGCAGAGTCCGTCGAGAGGGAGGCCACGAGCTCAATGTGCACAGCACGGGAGGTGAGGCACGTAAACAATGCCCCCCACCTCTTCTCTCGGCGGCGGCCCATCTTGACCATCATGGGACCAAAATAATCCACCCCGCAATTTGTGAACGGGCGGTGGAAGGGGTCCAGACGGGCATGCGGCAAGTCTCCAGTGGCCGGCGTCTGTGGTGTTCCCTTTCTTCTTTTACAAAATGCACAGTTTCTTTCTATGTTGCGCACGGTAGGTCGCAAATGTATGACCCAGTATCGTTGTCTAAGGTCATTGGTCACGCGCTCACGGTTCGCGTGACCCGCTGCGCAGTGTTCTCGTAGCACTAGGAGCTTTGTTATTCGGTGACGGCCGTCCAAAATGACCGGTCGCTTAGTTTCTTGTGGCGCCGCGGCGGCGCTGATACGCCCGCGTACCCGTAGGAGGTCATCTTCAATCACCGGGTCGAGAGGATACAGTCTGCTCGTCCTAGGGATAGGGCGAGCGGACCGTATCCGCTTTATTTCGTCACCGAAACTCTCCTGTTGTGCCCGCTGCATTATTTCTTTCTCGGCGCGCTGTATATGTCTATGTTCCAGCCTCGTAGCGGCGCGTCGACACATATCGATGAAAGTCAGCACTCTCGCCGCGGTCCTCACCAGTGTCTCGTACTTGGAGAAGCGGGCAGGGTCAGGTAGCCAGCTGTCTGGTGGGCCCTCCGCGACGTGCAAGACCTCGTGTTCATCGTCCTCGTCAGGTGTCATTTTCCCGGGCCATTGGTTTTCGTGTAAATAGAGAAAGTCAGGCCCCTGGAACCATCTGTCAGTCGCACTGATAGTCGCATTGGTGATTCGAGTGGCGTCGTCGGCTACGTTGTGTTGGGTAGGTAACCAACGCCACTCTTCTTTCGAGGTGAGTTCGGCTATCTCTCCCAGGCGGTGCGCGACGAACGGTGTATATCGTCGCATGTCGTGCGTTATCCAGTGCACGACCGTGGAAGAGTCTGTCCAGTACACGGTTCTGCTCACCTCGATGCGATGCTCTTTGCGGACGGTGTCAGCGAGTCTAGTTCCTATGACCGCCGCCTGTAGCTCTAGCCTCGGAATAGTCTGCGCCCGTCGTGGCGCCACTTTAGCTTTAGCGGCGACCAATACGATACTCACGGTATCGTCGCAGTTTGCTATCCTCCAATAGGCTGTGGCGGCGTAAGCTTGCTCGCTCGCGTCACATAGGACATGTAGTTCTATGTCTCTGTATTCCTTTGACGTATAGTTCCTGGGTAGCTTAAGTCGCGTGATGTCATTGAGCTGAGTGAGCCACGCTGCGAAGAGTTCGTTTTCTTCCTCTGGTATTGGCTCGTCCCACGATATTTGCAGGCGCCACAAACTTTGTAATATGATCTTTGCCCGTATCGTGAAGTGGCTCAGCAATCCCAGCGGGTCATAGATTGACATCACCGCGCTGAGAGCTTCCCTTTTTGTAGGTGAGCGTTTACGCTCTCGTACTGGAGTGGGAACCCGGTTCATTGAGGTATTGAACCCGAGTTCGTCTCGGTCAGCGCTCCAGTATAGCCCGAGTATTTTGCTTGCGGGCTCTTCTCCTCCCAGTTGTGTAGGCACGGTGGCACGCAGCTCTCGGGGTACGTGGCGTAACACCGCCTCACTATTAGCGCTCCACTCTCGTAGAGTAAACCCGGCGACCGCGTGCACCTTTCTTATTTCCTCTATTGCCTGCAGAGCTTCTTCTTGGCTGTCGTAACTTGCCACCAAGTCATCCATATAGTGACTGTTCTTGATGGCTTCGAGCGCGCGTGGATATTCGTGCGCATGTATGTCCGCGTTGTGATTGCGTACATAATGAGCCATATATGGTGAGCTGGCTGCGCCGAATATCATGCTCGTCATCTTGTAGCGGCGCGGTGGGCTCGTTCGGTCACTACCCCTCCATAGGAATTGCTGCGCCGGCTGATCTTCATGTCTGATTTTAATGCGTAAAAACATTTCTTGAATGTCCGCAGTGACGGCGATCGCTCGTTCTCTGAAGCGGAATATGATTCCCGGTAGCGACAGCAACAGATCCGGGCCCTCTAGTAGCCTGTCGTTCAGGCACACGCCGTGACTTTTCGCCGCTGCGTCGAACACTAACCTTTGTTTGCCGGGCTTGTTCGGATTCTGTACGGCGAAGTGAGGCAAGTACCAGCAGATGGCGCTTGTGGTCTCTGCACCGTCGCATGGCACTGCGTAACCCTTTGTTAACAGGTTATTCACTTGGGCACTATATTGCGCGGCAAACTCAGGTGATGCGTCCATTTTCTGTTCGATTCTTTTCAGCCGGCGGAGCGCTGCGCTGTAGCTGGGTGGCATGTTTACGTTGTCGTATTGCCACGGCAGTCCGACCTCGTAGCCACCGTCAATCTTTTTTATGGTTTTGTTGACGATGGCCATCGCTCGTTGGTCGGTACTGTTTACACGTGGTTCTCGTGCAATGCCCAGCGCGTCGATTTTAAAGTGAGCCTCCACCAAGTCGTGAAGCTGTCGGTGGTCGTGCTGCTGCTTCTCGTGTTCGTAGAGATGCAGCACGTTGTCTTCGCTCACGATAACATTGCGCGGTGTGGTCCCGTGTACTACCCAGCCGAGCTGCGTTCGGGATGCAGCCGGTTGGTTGGGACCGCCGACCCGGAGTTCTCTTGACACGATGCACTCCCAGTTGTCCGTCCCCACTAGGATTCCGGGTCGGGTTGGTTCGTAACACACTTCTTCTCTTGGGAGGTTGCGCAGGTGCTCATATTTCAGCAGAGTGTCTGGAATTGACTGCTGGTGAAGCCTCAGGTTTCTCATTGTTCTTGCCTGAAGCTTGTGTGTGGCGCTGCCTTCGCCGATTCCCCTTATTTGGATAGTGACAATCTTGCTTTCTTGGTCACGTGAGGACATGTTCACACCACGTATGTGTAATGGTCGTGACATGCCCTCTGCCCCGATGCTCGCAGCCAAACTTTCATCCATCAGGGTGACGGTGGCTCCCTCATCTAGGAGCGCATGCGTCATCACTTCTCCCCGTGGACCCGCGATGATTACGGGGCACATCTTGAGTAAGACAGTCTTAGGGCCGGTGGCTGTTAGGGTAGCCACCGACATGACTGCCTCCTCCTTTGCGTGCTCTTCAGCTTTATTATCAATCACTGACTTATCTTTGGGCGGTTCCTTTGGCTCTTGATGCAGCGTAGCGTGATGGGGTCGGCGGCACTCGTTCACACCACACAACTTTGCTCTGCACGTAATGCGCCTGTGTTTCTTCTGGGCGCACTTGAAGCAGATTCCGTTTGTTTTTATTAGCTCCCAGCGTTGGCTCACGTTCATTGATTTGTATTTAGGACACTGAGTTAACACGTGGCACTGGTTGCAGCTGGGGCATTTATTTTCTTCGCTATCTTCAATTGTAGCGAACACTGTGTTGGGTTTTTTCCTCTGGATAATAGCGGGCCTGGTTTCCTTCTTTTGGATAGCGGTATTCGTTGTTGTGGTGTACGTATAACGTAACGCCCTGTCCGCTTCTCTCATTAAGAAGTATGACAACACAACGATTTCTGGCTCCGTTGTCCCTTCGTGGTCGCAGGCGAAGTCGCACCATCGAGATCGTAGATGGGGACTTAGCTTTTCCAGTATTTCCCTGGTCAGCAGTGGGTTGTGCAGGTACCCTTTTCGATCGATTGTCTTCAGTACACAGATCGTACTTTGCACTTTGATTGCAAAGCTGTTGAGATCGCTTGCTGAGGGTCCTGGCTTTGGCATCTTCTTGAGATCTTCCAGCGCTTTGTCGATAATGGTTTCTGGTCGGCCAAAGCACTGTTCTAGAGTCTTCATTATTGTTTGCGGTTCTGTGGCCGCGTGTAGGAGTGCCGCGACCGTGTCGCGTGCTTCACCTCTCAGGCAACTTCGTAGCCGCTGAAGATTCTCGGACGGTGACACATTAAACATGGTGGTAGTGTCATGGTAGGACGCCTTGAATGGCAACCATTCACTGATGGCCCCGGAGAACGTCGGCAGATCTGTATGCCGGAGTCGTGGTCTAGCCATCTTCTCTAGGGTGGCAGCTAGATGGTCGATACTGTTCCGGGTTCTCGTCGGCGTCGGTGATCTTCTTCTGGGCATGTTAAAATGTTGTTGCTTGGTACCTTCTTTTGTTTCTAGGTTTCCGGCCCCCTCCTCCCGTGTATCGAGGGGGTTGGTGCGCAGCCACTGGTCCACCTTCTGATTTTGGTGCTCTTCTTGCAGCAGGTCGTCATGAGTGGTTTCTTGGTCATCCTGGATAGCGGAGACCTCTGCTGCCAATCTCTTCTTGACTAGATCGGCATCCAGTTCTAATTCCTTTCTTCGGATGATCGCTAATCTTTCGGCTGCCTCTAGTTCGGCTACTCGTAGCCGCGTGGTTACACTCGTTGTTGACCTTACTGATTGCTGCGGTGATCTTGCTGGCCTCTGTTCGGACGACGGCCCCGCTGTAGCGTGTTCTGTCGTGGTAGTACGCCCGATCATACTCTCGATCCGAGGTGATTCGGGTGGATCGAGAGATAATCGCCTAAGTCGCTCTCGTTCGATACGTTCCGCTTCCCGGCGACGTACTGATACCAGCAATTCTTCGTCCCTTCGTTCTAGGGCCCGCCGTTGTTCTTCGAGTTCTGTTAAATCACTTTGACTACGGGTGACGACCATCGCGTTCGGTTGACGGCGCACAGTGATTTCGCAGAGTGTTCAACGCAGGTATGCAGGTATCTTGTAACCGGTTCGGACGTGTTTCGTTCTTGAAATGTAGGTTCTTCAAATGCAGGTTTCTTCAAATCCGACCTCGAAGGACCAGACTATTATGGCGTGGACTGTATGTTGGGGTTGTTCGTGAAATAAAAACTCTTCTTGGTCGTAATTCTTGCTTTATTTGATCTTCCTTTAGACTAGTTAACATTTCTTGGCTTAGTTGGCGTACTACACCCTAACCGAGAGCCGTGCCCTTATATGTGCACGGCTACGTGTGTACAAGTTGTGGACACGTCCAAACAATCCTAGGGCGGTCCACTAATAAAATCCCCGAAATCCCAGTTCGGCTCCCGACAGGTTCATACGTGTTTCGACCTGTCGGTGCCGGACCCTATTCCCTGAGATTGACGTCATACTTGGGGAAATTATTTTATTTACTTGGTTAGGTGTAAGTACTTTTCTCTATACAAAACTACGTTGTGCTCGCTTTTACACAATGTTTCCTTATAAGCTATGGTGAGTGCTTATATATAATAAACTTTATTTGTTTTTAATACTTTACAGGCTGCGGTACACGCTTATATGTCATACTTTAATAATCTTTGCGGCCTGCGCTACAATAATAAATTAACGATCTCTTTACAAGCTGCGGCATGCGCTTATACATAACAAATTATCTAACAATCTTTCTACAAGCTGCGGCGTCCGCTACACATAACTAACTTTGAATCAATAAAAATATTACCGACATAATGATACCTTATCCGTACTCCATTGTAAGAGCGTAAACGAATTAAAAAGAGTGCGTAAGGATTTCAACAGTTGGTGTTAAGTGGGTTCTGCTCACCGACGTAGGAATAAGGGATGAGTTTAAGTATCTTTGTATGTAATAATACGTATCTTACAGATGTTCTAAAGGTTAACCATTAAACATAAAACCACAAGAGAAATCATAATAATGTGGGAAAACGTCGCGGGCATACACTAATGCTTGACTGTTCCTGTCTCATTCATCTTTAGTGACAGCATAATATATCATGTCTACCTACCTGCGGACTCCTTATGTTTTAAAAAAGATTAACCACCGTTGGCTTTGAAACACTGAAGGAAGGCAAAGAAAAATAACGTGACAAAACCTGAGCTTAATGGTTTGAAATCGTTAACACTCAGTGAACAAGTGTAATGATCAATGCCTGTATCTACTCTCAGAAGATACCTTTAGTCGTGAAAATACCTAACTTACTTGAGGCAAAATGGCAACTCAGAGGCCGTAGAACGGAGAACGTAGTGAATATTCGAGGAATTTTAAATAGAACCTACCTAATATCCAATAGCGTTATGGTTGAAATGTATACGGCAAGTACAATACGTATGTTTCAGTTTCTTGTTTGTTTAAAAACGTCGCTCAACACTAGGAATTTCTTCTGTATCGCGGGTGCGTTTACAAACGTTTAAACTCACACACACAAACAGCCACAACCCGAGCAACTACATATTGGCCATACAATCGAACCCGCGACACGCAACGTAGTAGTCAATCGCTCAGCCACTGCGCCAATCGAGCCGTCAAGAAGTTATAAAAATAATATGTATGAAAAATAAATAATCTACAAATAAAGCTTATATGCAGCTGTAGAGTTTGTTTCACCTCTTCTTCTCCCAAGCAAAAATACGAGGAAGTGGTGAAGGGCGGGCGTTTTGAGGGACTGTCTTATGTGAATTTTGACGTTCAAAAAGTACTGATCCTCAATTCCTCCTAATTTAATAAATTATTTTTAATTTTTATATTTTAGTTATGTATTAGTATTACCCATAGATAGGTATTAATAAAATCAGAAACGAGTATTTTACGGTTAAATGTATTTAGTTCTCAAAAGAGTTTTAAATTTTAAAATCCTTAGATTTTACGTTATGTTTACACCACAAATCACACTTAGGTACGTCTATATCCAAGTGTAACTTTATGTTATTTATATTTAGTCGAGATCTATGGGCCTCCACCTACATATAAAATCGAACTAACAAAGATCAACATAGACTCTAAAGTAATTCATAACTGAAAACATGCTCCTTAACAAATTATGGCAGATTCGTGGATATTTCAAATAGCATAATAAACTATGATAATGGTTGAATAATATTGCTGACTGTAATTAATATTGAAATTCCGAAATGTTAATTAAAGTTACGATGGTAACAAATCATATTGCTGTCCATTTGACAGAACAATAAACATATCTGGGAAACATTTCACGTTAAACATGTATTTTGACTGAAATATTTGGACGTTGGGTATGTCCAAATATTTCAGTGAGGAGAGGGAATTATAAGATCAATTTATTAGTACAAATTGCAATCGATGTTAATTTAATAATCTATCAATCCGTCAAAAGCTTATACGGCTAGAAATGTACAGACGCCAGCACATCCAGCTACCCCTAACTGTCAGATTTTCCCAATTGAACACGAACCTTTTGTTTTTGCAATAAAGTTGAAAATCTATCGAAGAAATTTGACACATTGGGGTAGCTTGATGTGCTGGTCTATGTACATGACTGTGGTAAAGCAAAACCAGATGCATTTTTTCTTAGATTTCCCGGGAGAAATGCTTGTTTTCCTTCCGTTGATTACTTAGTTCATATTTTAATTTTGTCCAACATTCAAATGCAACTGACACAAAACATGAAAACATTGAATCGCAGATTTTAATAACCTGTCAAATATTTGAATGGATTTCCATAGCCGGTGTACTGACATACGTATACATATACGTATGTCAGTCTCAATCTGTCAAAAATACGTCGAATTTACCTTTTTTATGTTGACTGGGGGAAACCTTCAAAAGGCGCCTGGACTTTGGGGGAAAAGACCAGGGAGTGTGGGATTCTTACCTCAATAAAACCACTCCGGTGATAACCATCGGCATATGGAAGGGGCCCCGTTACCTCTTAAGAGACCACTCCGGGACCACGTCAAGTTTACCTACCTACATTTTAAAACATGTGTTTGATCGTTGCTGAGACGAGTTTTCGACTAGATTTTGAACGCTTTTAATTACAGGCATTTCACATTGCTTGCATTCACAAATCAGAATATGACATCACTGAAACAGCGCAAAATTATCCGCGACGGCGTAAGTTAACAAAATTAACAAACAACAGAGAAAATATACGAAGATACACATGCCCTTAATTAACTGTAATAAGCGAGACAGCGACAGGTGCCTCCTGCTTCGCTCACGGTACATTAAGGTAGGCACAAATGGCGGCACGAGAATACAGACAGTCTCAAATATATGTATATATACATGTATCCTAGATATACAAGTCACATCTGCTGTTACTTCGTTTCGGGAATATGTTTATGTTGTAAGGAAAATTTTCACAAGACACTGGAAATATATTACTGGACGTAAAGTGTCATGAGAATGATTTAAGTAAGTTACGCCAAGTCAAAGTTGAATAATATATTTCAATTAGACCTATTAGACCTATTTCAATTGGTACCCAACACACAGGCCTAGTTTGGGATCAATGTTCAAAAATGTGTGAAAGTTTTTATTGCAATAAATTTTATTTTTTTATTGTTTTTAGACCATCCTGGTCCATGGTCATCTAACGGTAAAAGTCACTTCTGAATGTCAAATTTACAAGTACATTAAAATAGACAATTGATTCTAGGTGCGAGGTGCGGAGAAGAATGGGCAATAAACTCTATAGTGTAAGAATGTTCTTACCCATTCAACATCTCCATTCTTTTCTCTTGTTTTAAAATAGTTTTGTTACAATATTTTGTAAATCAATCAGTAGTTAAATAAATAATAAATAATAAATAATAAATATTGCTGGACAATCCACACATCATTATCTAGCCCCAAGCTAAGCAGAGCTTGTGTTATGGGTACTAGATGACTGATATACTTAATACAATACATTACATAGATAGATATTTTTATTATATATAGCAAATACCCAGAACACCCGGAACAAATATTTGTAGATCGTACAAACATTTGTCTCAAGGCGGGAATCGAACCCGCAACCTCTTGCGTCGCAGGCGGACCTTCGCCCGCCGCGCCTCATCGGTCGTCAAAAAGTTAAAAACGTAGTGTTAAATGTGAAGACGATACAGGTACAAAGTATTACAAATTAAGCAATACAGCAGATAGGTTAACTTCTTGTGTTGTACTCAGAACTATTGTTGCTTTTCCGAATATGATTCGGTATTGCGAGAGCTACTCTAGGCTTTTTATTGGTTAAACTATAGAGGGACAATTTTGGCCAAATAATGTTGTTAGATGCTGCCAAAAATCTTCTGTTCGTACGGTCTTTAATTCCGTGTTATAGTACCCGGAATTAAAGACCGTACAAAAGGTAACTATTTTGAGCAAACAATTGCTAAAATTGCAACTATTTTTGTGTTTTATTTAACTACACGTTTCAGATTTAAGCATTTCAGTTGAAAGTGGAGTGGACAAGAACTGTTTTACATTTGCAATTTTTTTGTGTAATGGTAGCATTTGGCACAAAAACACAGAAGGCCGTTACAATCCATTGTTAACTCTCCTTTATTCTAGCATCGACTAAAAAACATTTTACGTATTTGCTGTAACAATACCATAGTTTAATTATTTACTTTTGTTAAATGTTGCGCTATTGAAGAGGATTGGACCCGTTCTGGTTTCCTGTTGCTGAAAGATATAAATAAATGTAAAAAATAGCGACCATAAAAAAAGAACATAAAAAATGGCGACCAAGAAATTACACTACATCATACTATCCCGGCTTTACACGGTTCTAAGAATCACGCGCGTGACATTAACCCAGGACCCACGGTGTAAATTATAACACTCCCCTTTTTGCGTCAAGGGTTTAAATTAAACTTTAAAAGAAAGAAAAAGGAAGGGCATAAAGGAAGGAGGAAAGTGATTTATTTGGGTCACGCACGGCGCTTAACAACGTGGAATTAACAGTTAATAATTAAGTTAACTGTTTTAAGAGATACAATCTACTGTATACGAGGTGGCAAAAGCCCTACCTCTATTATAGGAGGTAAGGTTCTATAACGTAGCCGTTGTGCCATTGTGCCAATTAGGGCAACAAAATAAATACTGCCAGTAATTAGAACAAAATAAAAATTGGCCAATTAGGGCAACCAAATAAATATTGCCAGTGAAGGCAACACAATAAAAATTGGCCAATGAGGGCAACAAATAAAAGATGCCAGTGAGAGGTGAGGACACTTTAAGAACTAGGCAGTTGTTTTACATTATTAATATATTTTAAATTAATGGTAATACAATGAAATGTGACTGGTGGAAGAGTAGGGCTTCGAAAACGAAGGCTGACCTAGAAGGCCGTGAGAGACACTTTTTATTACAGTTTTGGAAAAATTAAAAAACATAGGTTATGTACCAAAGATAAGTCCCCTTTTGAACTATATTGTAATAAGTGCAGTTTCATTACGTAGCGTGAAAGCTTGAATTTAATTTTAGACACCTTCTGTACCTAATAATTGCAATCGCTCTTTAAACCATAAGTAATTAATGTCCAATTTTGCCACTGTATTTTGATCTACCTCCCCTATACCACGTATGTTGACGACGCACAACCCGCTTGTGGAGACTGACCCCGGATTGGACTTGTTTGCTGATGAATGGAACACGATAATGTTAGAATGTTTGTGGTTCTCACAGGGGACAGAGCGAAAGCATTAACTTGATTAGTATGAATGGCTAATTTGCTAACCGAGACAGTAATCTATAGTAATACTCGTAAAATGAGCCTGAACAGTTTCTTTGTCTCTTTTTGTTTAACATATTATGTTTTCTTTGACGGTATTCTAAAATTAAAACATAAATGCTTACTGAAACCTTCAATAAAGAATTTTCTACATCAAAGATCAAGAAAAAAGTTTGCTTAAACCATTACATTTTTTTATTAAATAAAAAAACATGTTTTTCAATAAAGTAAAATGAAGTACCAAAGTATTGATGCCGAAATAAAACTCAAAATCTAAACAATCTAAAAATGATATTAGTGTTTTGTTTTTATTTGGAATACCATGCAGTTTTAAAATGTCATACAAACGGTCAATGTTTGGCAAAATTATTGGCGAAAAATCCTTTTTACATTTGATAGCTCACTCAATGCTTGAGGAAGTTAATAGGCTATTGAAGATCACGCTGCAAACCCTTAGGAGCGGTTTTCGAAACCACAGGATGTGTCCTGCGGTTTCAATTTATTTATTACTAGGTGTGCCTAGTAATAAACAAATGAACAAATAATAGAATATATTTTAATCTTTATTGTACGCCATCAAAACTTACAAATGATGATTTAAGAGCTAAATAGCCACAACGGTATTACAATGGAAGGCCTTACAGACAACCTTTGCATGGACTTGATAGAGAAGGAGAAAATATATGTTCGTAGTTCGTGTTGTACTATTTAAATACATACAATAGGTACATAACTATTCATGAATTCAATCAATAACTTCACGCAAAATAATCATCCAGCTATCGCAAAACAGTATCACGATTTTTGATGCGGATTCTCATGTGCAGTCTACCGTAGTACGGAGGACCTAGCGTAGCACAGAATTTCAGTTAAATAAAAGGTCAGCTTTTACTGGGTTTGTTACCACTTACGTGCTTCCTTCAGTTCGTACAAGGAAACACTCATAAAACATTTTCGTAAAGGTTTATTTCAGATTGGTGTTAGTGATAATATATAGTTAATCTTATATTATAGATCGGTCAGAGTGACGTAAAGCGTAAATCTGTACCTACATATTTCACACCGAATGAATATAGGTGGTTTTTTCAGGTTAACAGGTAAAAAATAAACTAGATCTAAGAAAATGCTTGCCAGTTATAAAAAAATATAAAAAGCCTTTAACAAGATAAAAAAAGGTGAAATAAAGTAGGTTGGTCTAGTCTTGTGAAACTACCCTGGGGCATAGCAGAGCAATCTGTTACGGCTATTGTGTGCGCTTTTTTGCTGCCCTGCAAATTAATTGGATAGTTAAACACTTTTAATATCTCCTTATTCAATAGTAACAAGAAGTCTTTATCATTTGCTGAGATTTTATAGAACTTAACGTAACATCACGCCTGTATACCCGAAGGATTGGGCAGAGGTTTACCTACAATAAATTTACAAATGTTTAAGCCCCAAGTAATAGGGGGTGAGCCTATTGCCGTCAACTCCAAACTCCTGCTACTGAGAAATTTATAATTAAAAATCCCAACAACACATCGCGCGACCCGGGAATCCAACCCAAGACCACCCAGGATTTCAAATAAATTCTCTTTACCGCTTAGTATAAAACGTACAAATGAGAACTATTAAGAGTTATATAGGGATCTCTTACAGACAGACTTTAGATGGACTTGATAGAGAACGAGAAAATATATGCAAGCAAGTCCATAGCCTATAGCTTCATTATCTACCTATTTATCTTATTACAGCTAGAGTAAAATATGACTACAATTCTGCCAAGCGAATACACCCGGATATGAAATTGATGACAGTAGGTCTACTTTGATTAGTTTTGTGGCCCGGAAGTGGAACAAACAGATAAAACACAAATTGGGTTAACTAAGTAACATGGAGTCACAAAGACGACGCGCGCCATTTTTGGGAGTCCATGTGCTGAGTTGCTGACTCCAACTCGCCCCAAACAGGATAAAACACAATTAACTCTGTACTTGTTTGTACGGAAATAACAATAAAACTTCTTTAAATTGTTGTTTAGATGGAAGAAAATTCCATTGTGTAGTGTAAATATAAAACTCGCAAGCGAAGAATTAAATTACTCATCTCGTGCGCTGATCTTGTGTTATAAAAAACTTCAAAGTTTTCTAAGAGGATTGTCATCAGTTTTAATCCTCGGAGATAACAAATTGAGGAAAATGTTCGCCGAAGAGGCTAATCCCAAATACGAAATCAAAGAAAACAGGAAGGTTCACTCCTTGAGGCTACAGGGAAGGGTCGGCTATAAATTTTACACTGCAGCCGTTCCACAAAGTTCTATTTTGCCGGCGGCCAAGAGAACAACTATTACTATTTGAGTTATTTTGTTATGTGAGTTGTGACGTCATAGTTGCCGGCAACTGCAAAATAATGTTTGTGAAAGTTTAATACGACAAGCAACGAGCTTAGGAGAATCACTTGGTGGTATATATTGATAAAATATGACGTAGAGAGTAGTAAAATAGAGACATAAAATATTTGGGTCTCTCAGTAACTAGACGATGTTATAAAGATCGGGTGGTGCGTATAAAGGGAACAGCTAGGCAATGAAAGGGGGCGGGGAGGCTGTATCCACAATGGGGTGTAAACGAGCTGAAGGTGTCGGAACATCCGTAGAACATTGCATTCTAATAGATAAGTTAGAGCATTACGGTATAAGAGAAAATGTTTTAAAACTTTTTTGTTCTTATTTGACCAATAGGAAACAGTACGTTGAAATTAAATCACTTATCGAAAGTGTGGAAGAAATTCATAAATCAAAATCATTCTCTGTAACTAGAGGTGTTCCGCAAGGTTCAGTATTGGGCCCTATTTTCTTTATAATATTTCTCAATGATCTAACTGAATATATTAAAAACATTTTACCAGATGCTGACTTGATAATATTTGCTGACGATACGAGTGCTGTTATAGCTGCTGATAATATGGAGACTTTAAAATGCAAATTAAATGTATTAATAGCTGCTTGTGAAAGCTGGTTTTCTATGAATAATCTTAAATTAAATGTAAGTAAGACAAAATGTATGATATTTAGATCTACAGTTAGGAACAAAGCTTTAATAAACGTGGAATCTTTAGGCAAAAAAATTGATATAGTAGAAAGTTTAAAATTTTTGGGGGTACAAATTGATTCTTTACTAAATTGGAAGCCAGAACTAGATTCAATTACGAATACAATAAGTAGTGCTTGTTATGCTATCAGATCTCTGAGGGATTTTTTGTCTTTTGCCCAACTTCGTACCGTCTATTTTGCTCTAGTTGAATCTAAACTTAGATATAGCATTACATTTTGGGGAAACAGCTATAAATATAATATTATGGCGGCCTTTACTATACAAAAGCGGGCATTAAGAACCATGCTTCGTTTAAATCAGACGGATTCATGTAAGGAGTATTTTATTAAACATAGAATTTTAACGGTACCATGTCTTTATATTTTAGTTCTACTTACTCATTTGAACAAGAACTTAAACGAGTTTGAAACAGACGTCGAAAGAAAAAATAGAGTAGATACCCGCAGAAAGGACCTTCCTATTGTTCTGCAGGCAAAGCTTAATGTTGTCAAACACTCGTCTCGCGTACAGTCTGTCAATCTGTTTAACAAATTGCCACCAGAATTAAAGAAAATTCAGAATGTGCATATGTTTAAAAATAAGCTTAGGACTTTGTTAATAAATAAAGCCTATTACAGCATTGACGAATTTTGTAATGACAAAAATCTTAAAACTCAAATTTGATATGTTTGTAATTTTTGTTTTCTTTGTATACCTACTATAATTGTAATGTATTAATTGTAAATGTAATAATTGTCTATGTTGCTTCTTTTTATGTACCTACTATATATACTTATACTACTATATATATTTGTATGTACCTACTGTGCAGATATTTCAACACAAATGTATTTTTGTTCTGAAATAAATAACTTGAACTTGAACTTGAACATCGCGTGATCTCAGCTGATAATTAAGCTTAATCGCCGATTTACTTATACGAAATTTCGTGGCAACCGTATCTGATTCCCTTGGTGGTGTTGGCGTATGAATAATTCAGGCATTCATTATCGTATTCTGGAAAAAATCTTCTTTCATTCCGACAGGAAATGAATTCTTCAAGAGTGTCGAATTGGGATTTATTGGGTATATGAATTGTAAAGCAGCTTCTGAACAACACGCTTGGCTGACAGTTTATTTACATGATAACGGCCTTCTTTTATGAAAACACTTGTTTATAGTTTGAGATAACAACCACTTATGGGTGTGTGGTAGTGCCTAGTTTATTAAAAAAATATAAATTTTGGCATCAAATTTCCGTCAGACATACATTAATCTTTTAGCGAATTGCCTCATAAAAGCCCTAACCATACATTTAAAAACGTAGGTAATTACTTTAATGGAAACAAATATGAAATCCCCATTGCAGCTGGTTGAAACGAAATATCTTTGTAAACGACTTTTCCATTTAGATTTGAAAGAGCGGGTTTGTGGGTAGTCGATAGCCAATTACTAGTTCGTATAGTCAATGTATAGGGGTGGTGCGATCGCAACAAATCCCGGGGCAGTACTGTTAAATTGGAATTTGTTCACTAGTTGACAGTCAAGACATTCGACAAACTGCACAGTGAACAGTCGATACTTTTCCTCTTCCATGATCCCATTCCTTGCTTCCACTCGATATTTTTAATTGGCTCTTAGCAGTTTATTACTCTGAAACTTAATGGATAGCTGGTAGAGATTTATTTCGACAAACCACCTTAGTAACACAATGAGGAAAGTTTAGATAGCTGTTACGATGAAACTCAATTTGTTAGACAAAGGAATCTGTGGCTACTTTTAGCGTAGAAGGAAACAATAGCGTAATTAAGAGTTTGAAAATGTATTTTACCCACTTGTAGAAATGTAAAACCGGTCTCTGAACGGGCTTAAGGCTGAATTACAGCAGCAAATGTCGATCGAAGGTTAAGCCACGCTTGCCAGGATCGGCCCGTGTATGAGAGACCATCCATCACATAATGAGACCCGTCCGTGCCTCGAAAAGAACGTTAAGCCGTTGGACCCGGCTGTTATTTGTAGATCTTTCACAGGCGTTACAGGTAGTCAGAAGCCCGAAAATCTAATAACTAGTTATACCTAGGGGTATTGTGTTACCCCGTATATGGGTTATGGAGGTCAGATAGGCGATCGCTCTGTGTAAAATATTCAGCTGCATTGGTTACACTGGAAGCTGATCCTAATATAGGTTGAAAAAGGTTAGGCAGATGATGATATATCGCAGCATTAACACCATCATTATAATCGTTGAAAAATCTTTTTTTATTTACACAAAATATTCTAGCTTTCATGGTTTCAAGATAATTATTTTTACACCCAAAACATTTCGAAATTTGAACGTAATAGCGATGAAAATTTATATTGCATTTTGTAATATAATATGAATTCAAATAACATTTTTAATATGCGCGAAGGCTTGCACCATTTGTCATTTTAGGTATTTAATCATCTCGCTCACAAAGTTGACATTGAGCGCATTCTG
The DNA here is from genome assembly GCA_905147745.2 of Phlogophora meticulosa. Taxonomy (NCBI): domain Eukaryota; kingdom Metazoa; phylum Arthropoda; class Insecta; order Lepidoptera; family Noctuidae; genus Phlogophora; species Phlogophora meticulosa. The sequence goes on from LR990521.1 coordinate 4,979,320, forward strand.
CAATGCCTGACATTGCGAACATCGCGCGCTGGGGAAACGTGTTGGGTAACAATGTAGATATTTTGAAATAAATATTGGAAATACTCAACGTGTAAGCCATTTAAATACCTATACAAATACTAACTAACCGATCATTTCGATAAAAATACTCGGATTTTTTCTTGCATAAAAAATAGGTTTTTATGTGTTTTTTGTGGGTGTACCAAAGACACAACCTCTGCCTTACCCTTCGGGGAATACAAGCATTATGTTATGTTGTAAATTTCATGGAAATCTCCTACATTATTTGGATGTGGTTTTCCAACCAAAACAAGAGAGTTTATAAGTACCCACACGTAATAAGCATGAAGCTTATAAAAGCACACTTACCTACTTACCTAATTTCAGTATTAATGCCAACACCAAAAACACCGCAAGAAACTTGGAAACAAAGTCTCAAGCCAGCCGAGCGTGTCTTGTAGGCGCGACTTAAAAACGCGTGTCGCGAACAACTTCGCACCAACCATACTTAGCATTCCTCGCGCGAAGCCTCCAACGATACATAAACTTAATTGAGTTCACAAAGTGACTGTACCCGACCGTTAATGTGGCAGATTCAGTTTTAGAAAAACGTTGGGTTTTGTAGAGCGCCGTCTCTTTCACTCTTCCCTTTCAGAAAGTATTTCTTAAGTTTGACGTGTCGTATTTTTTGTTCCTGGAGACTGTTTTTGTCTTCTTCTTAGCGTGTCGATGATAGTTTATAAAAGTCAAAACTTGGCTACGAGTTTGGTGCCACCATTGGTGTCTATCAAATCCTGCACTGTGTAGGTACTAGGGCTCGCAGGTTCAGGTGTCCCATCGTTTGTGGAACAGTACCACACTTGCACTGTAGGTTATTAATCTCAATCAATCATCCCTGCTTCGACCAACCTGTGTCCGAAGTCTGTTAAGGTACTTCTATGATTTTCAGCAGGTGAAACGAATAGGATATGTAGAGTAGCATAATTTCATAAGCTTGAGTCTTTCTTCAGACCGACCTCTAGTGAGTGATTCCCCTCCTTACTTGTGTTCTTGCAAAATAGTGCGTTTATGTGATGCAATTGAGTTAAGAGTGAAATTTAGAGGTCATGATTACGTTTATATTGGTTTGTTAAAATGCCATGACTGAAAACACGTCGATTAACGAAATATGATTAAAAATGTCACCGTGCATAGTGTGCATAAAGTGTCGACGCTGGAAAGCAGTTTTACCGAATCTCCAAAAATGATTTTTTAATTTTTAGATCATTGTCAATAAAAATGTATCTGCATCGTCTGACTCTCATATACTCTACACGTGTATCCTACAGCGTGTCTTTTTCTAATAATTTCCACGTCATATTCTTTTTGTAGATAAATCAAAATTCCTTACAATTTGTTGTGAGCAGTCAAGATAAAGAAAGAGTTCTAAAACGTTGCAAGTCATTCCAAAAGGACTCCATGTTCCATTGTTTTGTAACGACCAAGAAACTGCAAAACTACTTAGAATTTAAATACCTATTGCTGTAGCTATCAAAGTTTGTACAGTAACTTAAGGATTATAAAATTACTTTTGTGCTTACTTTTTTTTTATTTCAAGTGTAAAGTTATATTTTTGAGATACAACAAAATTGCTTTCCAACGAATCGACTCTGTCGAAAACCGTGTCTTTTATGTACGGAAAACACACGTGTAAGAATAATTATGATAAATAAGTCATTTTAGAGGTAGGTTTCCGTAATATGAAAGAAGAACACAGCATCGTAACGTTATTTGTTTAATGTTCACCTCTGATAATGGCGAGATATAAAAATATTTGTTATATTTACAACTAGCACTGTCCGTAAATCATAAAGTTTGGAAAATTTATTGGACGTCCGTGTCATCGGTGTAACGTAGAAAATATGAAGCATGCGTTTCACGTAACGTCGATGACATCCCTAGGATGACTAGTAGACATAGGTATTGCTCTGTACAAACATTTTTACAATAACTTTTAATGAGGAAAATCTATTTTAAAATTGATGCGAGTATTCTAGTACGTATTACTATCAAACAAAGTCGCTTTTCGTGTTTGTCTCTGTGACAACTCTGTACTTCTAAACTACACAATGGGTAATGATATAATTTTCACCATCATTTAGACTATTAAGTCCGAAGGGTTTATGTGGATATCCTACTGATATACCGAAATATAGCACAGAAATATCGATGTTTTGTTATATCGCCCAGGCGAAGCAGAGGCGGGTCGCTAGTAAGTAATAAAACTCGTTCAATGTCATCTGCCTAGCCTATTCCCAGCTAAACAGGATGAGCTTCCAGTTTATAACTTCTTCAATATAACACAAAACATGATTTTATAAAGTAAAATAGACCACAAAAGAGAGTGTTGCAAAGCAGACAACACAATCCTTATGGATAATTCATATTGTTACGAAAGCAAAGGAAAGTTTGCAAGTAAATTAAAAATGCAAGATTATAAAACATTTTCTATAAACTCGCAGTTTGGTTAGCTAATGGGAAACCAGTACTCGAGAGCATAACATAAGCAGTTTTAAATATCTTGTTCAAAGGAAAAAGTTTTCTTTCTTGGAATGTATTAAGACAGGAAAGGCAACATGCTTGCCCTGGTCTGAGGATAAATTCCACATGCCTTGGATTCTTTTTCAACGTTTATTTTTATACGAGCGGCTTTTCTCGCGTTGGAAAGTGATTGAATTTATGGTTTTGCTTTAACGCTTTAGATAGTATCCCGAATTTTATCAAAATGTTTTTGTGGGGTTTTGATAGTGTTCGATTTGAGCTTTGAGCTACGCTGTGATAGGTTGATTGAATGACAGTTGAACGAACAATTTGATGTGTGAGTGGCATTCTATTGTAGATTGAATAGCAACTAAGCGAAGTTTCTTAATTACAAGGTTATAACTATCCTTATAGTTTAGTAAGAATCCTTTATAATATTTCCCTTATTTTGCCTATAACTGGCGAGAAGACTTTAATGTTGATATTATTTTTCAGAAGCTCAAAAGTCGGACGCCGAGTCTAAACAAGAGGTATCCTGTTTCCCAGTAACAGGGTTTTTGGAGGTCAGATAGACAGTCGCTTCATGTAAAACACTGGTTAGACTGGAAGTCAACCCTAATATAGTTGGAAAAAGGCAAGGCAGATAATGATGATGTTCATATTCATTTTAAAGTTATCATTGACGAAACTGCAATAACCGTTGACGTGACAATTCCAACAAACCATGTCGGCGAAGAAGATTCCCGTTCACCGCAGTTTGCAATAAGCAAAGCCAACTACGGAAATAAATCGGATGAATCCAAATAAAAGCGAACATTTTGTGTAACATCTCGAATGTTGTCGACCGTTTCTTCCTTATGACAATCCAAGGAAATTCAAATCCATTGTATAATAAGCCACGACCAAGTTGTTTCTGAAATAATGTCTGCAAGTACTTTAGGATCTGTGTTTTAACAGCCGGTCGGGGCGCTAACTTGTCTTCTAACTAATAAAATAGCTCTCTTTGGATCTTAAAAACCCTGAAAATGGGACCTTAGAGGATTTTTATTGCTTACAATATATTTATATGGGCAGTTTACTTAGGCAATAAAGAGTTATCTGCCAGTGTGTTTGGGACTCGGAATTTTAAGCCGGTTAATTCATTAGGTTCGAATTAACGGCGAATTGCAAAAGTGATATTCCAAAATGGCGTATTTCTCGCACCCTTTTTGCTATTCCAAGAATAAGAAGCAAGTAAATTGAAAAAGAGAAACTTAATTAGAGTATCGTCTTAAAGCCCTCGGGGCGCACGTTCGGCAAGCCGACATTCTGTTGGGAAGACGAGGAGACCATGTACGTCACTAGCATTTGTTTTAAAAGTTTTAATTGTGTGGATTAAAAATAGCATTATATTTTGCTACATGATATATAAAACGAGTTTATACAGAACTGGCTTTTGCCCGCGGCTTCGCTCGCGTTAGGAAGTGGGGGGTTAGAAAGAGACAAAAAGTAGCCTATGTTACTCTCCATCCCTTCAACTATCTCCACTTTTTGAAGTGTCACCTCACGTCAGTTCGTCTATTACCGTATACTCGGTTATTTAAATGTCGTAAAATAACAGGGCTTCGCTGATTTTATGACATTTATTAAACAACGAACCTTACTTCACTATATTACAATCAAGAATCTTTCTTTAGACAAGCGACATATTCAAAGCTATTCTAATCTTTCTTGTGTGGATGAAAACATTGAGAATTAATGTTCTACCAGCCTGTATACAATAAGGTCTGTTATTGTATAAAACCTCTACACTATATGTATACCTAGGTGTACTATTATTCGTGGTTGCCATATCAAAGTTTCTACTTGTATGAGAAAACGTAGGTGACTGGTATCACTTTCTTCTTTTTGTGGAGCTAAACAAACCGATTAGAGATTTGAGAAATGTTTGTTTTTAATTTTTATTATAGCTTTTTTTTTTTTTTAATTTCTTCACTCTAGGAATTTCTCCTTTCCTGGGTGCGTTTACAAACATTTAAAGTCACACACACAAACAACCAGACCCGGAACAACTCCCTGTAGGCCATACAAATATTTGTTCCGTGCGGGAATCGAACCCACGACACGCGGCGCACCAACCAATCGCTCAGCCACTGTGCCAACCGTGCATAAAGGATTGTACAATTAATAGCTTATCTCCTATTTTCCTTCCAGTCTCATTGTTTTAGGTCCAGTCTAAGATAGATTAGGATATCCCCCTCCAAAGTGACCATAGTGCAGAACACACTATAAATTATTGTTAAGTGTCTTTGTATCTATAACTTAGTAGACGTGTAACAGAACCTTGACAGACACATTGAATGGAAATGCAAATTAACTTGAGTAGTTAGCTATTGTCTATGCTATACTTAAGTCTATATGTTATGTGTGCAACTGACGTTTTACGTTCTAACTTTATCACTTTAAGACAAACTAAAGTCTAAGTTGCAAATGTAATCTGCATACAACTTCGACATTTGGCTGGTGGGTTAAGCTTCGAAGTTTGTGTACAACATTTATTTCAACACAAGTAATGTTTGAATGCAGGTATAGTACCACAAATTGTGATAGTAATGGCATTGAGGTATTTGTTACTTTCGGTATAGATACCTAATTCTTCCTACGCTTATACAATTCCCACAAGATTGAGATAACATGTCACTTACTTTATTTTATTTGTAAAGTATCAGTTCAGCAAGCGTGGTGATTAATGCTCGTGCCGTCTCTGTATGAGAAGAGGCCTTTGCCCTGCAGTGTGACAGTAACAGGCTGGTATTATTATTATTATTATTTAACAGCCCTTGTTTAGGAACTATGTAAACTTGATTTAATGCTTTTTCCATCTTTTTCCCTCTCATGAAAGAAAAAAGAGACAGAGATAATTTTGTAAGAAATTGCGCAATAAATAATACAGACGTCAGCACTCCGAGCTATCCCAAACTGTCAAATTTATCCAATTAAACGTGAACCTTATTCTTTTGTAATAAACTGGAAAAACTATCAAATCAATTTGACAGATTGGGGTAGCTTGATGTGCTGGCCACTGTACCTACAAAAGTTCAAAAAAAAACACTTGTCCTCAATTACGAGTACTTGGAGGTGCAATGTTTTTTCTAGAAAAAAACACAAAGCAGATTGCTTGCGAAGTTCATGAAATCCTAGTAAATTGTTTATCTGAGAACTGAAAAGCGCGGAGGTTCAAGGAGTCAAACGGTATGATGGAATGAAATGCGCCATGTGCTTGCTTTGCACGTTTTCTCTTTAAATGACAGATCTGGGTTAGGTAGCAATTTTCTCATGACTTTTTAACAGGCCAAAATAAAAAAAACAACACTCAAAACGTCGAAATGAACAATTTTTTTTTAAAACCTTACCCCAAAATAGGAATTAATTCTGTATCGTGGGTGCGTCTACAAACATTCAAACTCACATACATAATCCCCGCACAATCACCTGTTTCCCATTTTTCGTAATTTTACAAAAAAAAGACTCATTTGTCAAACACATTTTGTACCAATTGTTTTTATTGACAAATCTACGATGAAGTATCAATACCTCTTAAGTACCTTCTTTTCTATTTTTAATTTTGAATGCCAAACGACGTAAAATGCTATTTCGCGTATACCGACAGAACCTCCTAACACGATATTTAACTATTTATAGCATAAAATACCATTACGATACGGTATAGGTACTTCTAATTGCTAAAAGAAAAAAATATGACTTTTGTTGTCTTCTGTATAGTTTCAACTTTGTAGATAGAAGATATTGATAATTCGTCGTCGTAATATTAAAAGCCAAAACTAAATAAAAACTATACCTTCAAGCTCTGTAGCAAAGTTTATATTGCATTCTCAATGTAGCGATGTGGATTAGTACATTATGAGAGAACTACGTCTAATTATCCTGCTATATTAAATCTGTGAACATATTAATCGCTAATTCTCGTCTAGTTTACAGAGCAAAGTTACCGGCCAGATAAACTGCAGTTACAACGCTTAAACTTAACTTAACAAACAGAGTAGAACTGAATGATAACATTTTAAATATGAAACTCAAGCAAGGGTTTAAAAACTAACTTATCTTTTTCTCTGTCAAAATATACTCGATTTAAAATAAGATTAGACAAATAACGGCCAAATATCGATGGTTAATGTGTTATATTGCTTAAATGACTGCATTTTAGTGGTTAAAATGTTTGTGCAAACAGTATACTGAACACATTTCTTTGTATTAATCGTGAAATCACGGAGCTTATCAAACGCTGATAAGGAAATAACGATGACGTTATAACCAAATTTGTATAGTTTTAAATGACACCTCGCCTGTATTCTCCAAAGGTTTTGGCAGAGGCTCACCTATAGTAACACCCACATTTCGCCAGTTATGTTTAAGTCCCGAGTAATAGGGAGTGAGCCTATTGCTATCAACCGGGCACAAATTAAGGCTCCGGGCTGCTAAAGAGACAATTCCTATCGGAAAAACTCAATAACACTTTGCCCGATCTGGAAAACGAACCCGAGACCTCACGCTCTGCAGTAGCGCTTGGGACCACTAGACCAAGACTATTAGACTTTGGCAGCCAAGCGTATGATCTTAAAGTTGTTATTTGTTCGTTTGTATCGCGTGCAATAGAACCTATTCTACGAGTATTGTATGCTTCAAATTTTATTTGCATTATGTTGGTATTATTAGGATAGTTTATTGTTCCCAGATGCAATAATTACTTTCTGATATTTATCACAGCTTATCATGACAGTTCCAATATTTTCCAGAGCGCGATAATGTACACCGGATACCTGTTGCAATGAAATTGATGTTAACAATACCGAATTATTCAAACGCAATACCAAGATTATCGTATAGCTACATTTTGTCTGCTTTAAACTGTGACAGTTTATAAATATAATATTATTATGTTGTGGGAAATATAAATAAGTAGGTACATGGTTTTATTACCAGCATGTTCAAGAAAATATTTATTTTATTTGCGCAATGATAAGTGACAACAAATAAAGTATAAAAAAAGAAAAAGAAAGTAAAAAGATAAAAAGAAAAATGAAAAGTTTATTTTTTGTACGATTTTGTTCGTATTTATTTGCTTAGTTGGTTATCTGACACATGGTATTATGTACCTACCCACACGGTTAAATTTTGTATCCTCTTTGCACATATTTTAGCATTGCATTTTTCATTTTTTTATTATTGCATTTAATTTTAGGTGTGTCTTGCGGAGGTCGGATAGGCAGTCACTCCATGTAAAGTAATGGTATTCATGTGCATCCGGTTATACTGGAAACCGACCCCAACATAATTATGTAGTTGGGAAAAGACTCTGCAGATGATGCTGATATTTTAACAATTGGCTTTGAGGCTAAACACCAATGCCTCACGGGTCGAACGAAGTTACACTTGCCGAGATCAGTCCGTTGATGGGCGACAGTCCATTACATATCGAGATCCCTTCTGTGCGTTACAAAGCGCGTTAGGCAGTTATTCCAGACACTCCATATAAGATACTGATATATATTAGCTAAATACTGGTTCCATCCGGTTAGACTGGAAGCCGACCCCGATAGAGTTAGAAAAAGGTAAAGGCAGATTATGATATTTTAGCATTATGTGTTTACGTCTCTATATTTGATATAAAAAAAAAATATTTTTGATCAATATGTTCATATGATCAAATCTTTTTTCGGAAGTCTGACAGAAGAAATTTCTTGTGAAATAAATAAGCATTACCTATGTTTATTTAATTTGGTTTGTACTCAAATGATATTCTGTCGTTATCTTTTTTACTGCGTGTCCATAAATAATAACATAGGGTGTGTAAGAGGTCTCAACTAACATCTTTCGGGGCCTTAAGCCAATCTAACCTGCACGTGCTGTGCACCCCACCAACACGCACTAGACCAGCGTGGTGGGTTACGGTCCTAACCCCCTTAAATGGATAGATTGAAGATAGGTCCCAAGTACCCGGCGACTCTAGTGGTTGTGCTGGCGTGGACGGGTGGACCGTTGGACAAAATCTCTACACAATGGGTGTCCGAAGATGGAGATCGGCCCAGAAAGGGTGGCGAGACGACCTGGACACATTCTATGAGGGCTGGTACGCGGTGACGCTGGAAAAGAGTAATTGGAAGGACTTGAGCGAGGTCTTTACTCAGCAGTGGGTCAGCAGAGGCTCCTATAAAAATAAATAAATAAAGGAAGTGATTTAAGGGTATTTCGTCGAGAAATTCCAACTATCTCTTAAACTCACCTGATTAAAGACCCGTATCGGACGGAACCGAATTTTACCGAAAGCAATTACGAGTAACATTCCGATTCAAAAAGGAGGATCGAGTGAAACGAGGGAATTCAAGGAAATAAATTGATACGAATGATCCGTTGATGCTTACCTACAGTTGGATTGGTTTGACCTACGTATGCAGAGCAGTTACAGAGAAAATTTAAAAAATCTAGACTTTCTTCGGAAAATTTGTTGGAAGATATCGAAATGAAACGTACCCTTAGTGTTATGATATGTGATTTACAATAAAATTGACGACCTATGTGGCGCAGCGGGTGAAGGTCCGCCTGCGATGCAGGAGGTTGCGGGTTCGATTCCCGCTTTAGGACAAATGTTTGTACGATCTACAATGATTTGTTCCGTGTGTTCTAGGTTTTTGCTATGTAGGTATAGGGTTTTCCAATAAGAGGTGTTATTTTGATATTCAAAGAAAAATGCCATTTTTTAATATAAATGACCGTATGTTTATTTCATTATAAAGAGGAAGGTATGCCGTTAGTAGTAGATAATAACATCAGGCAAATGACCACCATGACACCGCTAATAAAAAATATCTATCTATGTAATGTATCGTATTAAGTATATCAGTCATCTAGTACCCAAAACACAAGCTCTGCTTAGCTTGGGGCTAGATGATGCACTGTGTACTGTGCAGAATTATTTATTTATTTATTTTAATCCGGGTGAAATATAAATAAGTAAATGGTTTTCTTACCAGCATGTTTAAGAAAATATTGATTTAGATTGCGCAATGATAAGTGACAACAAAAAAAGTAGAAAAAAAGTAAAAAGATAATAAAAGTAAAAGTTTATTTTTTGTATGATTTTGTTTGTATTTATTTGCTTAGTTGGTTGTCTGACACATGGTATTATGTACCTACCCACACGTTTAAATTTTGTATTCTCATTAGAAAAGTAAAAAAAGTAAAGTATAAGCTTATTACTGTCCCACTGCAGGGCAAAGGCCTCTTCTCATACAGAGAATTAATCACGACGCTTGCTCAAGGCGGGTTGGCGATTTCAGACTTATATTAATTATATAATTCCAGGTTTCCTCACGATGTTTTTCTTCACCGATGTCAGTGATGTCCAAGATAAACTTAGAAAGTACATATGAATCGAAAAACTCACATTGGTTGCCCAGCTTGCCCAGGTTTGAACCCACAATCTCGTATTCTCATTGCGCAAGAGTAAAAGTCAATAAAGGTTAAAATCACAGTGTATGCCACTGCAATACGCTGGCAATCTGTCACTATTTGCTAACACTATTGCTAACTCCACGAGAGTGTGTCTCTTAAAAAACAAACTTTCATTTCCTGCAACTCCGATTTTTATCCATCCAAAAAAAACTGTGAAACATTCTTTGATTAAAAACTGTTGACTTTTAAACAGAAGAACGTGCAGACGCCAGAATATCAAACTATCCCAAACTGTCAATTTTTCCCAATTGAACATGATCCTTATTCTTTTGTAATAAAGTTGAAAACTTTCAAAGAAATATGACAGATTGAGGTAGCTGGCCTCTGTACCTAGGTTACTCTCACCGGTTTGATAAATAAATGTTAAAGTACAAAATTCAAAATAGTTACTGGTACATGACTGTGTTCTAATAAGGTACTTTAAGACTAATTAGGTACTTTAAGAACCTAGTTGTTTCTATTAATTAAACTCGTATTAGAAATTTATACTAGGATTCATTTTCAGATGATTATTTTATATTACATGCCAAACGCCTCTCAGTGTACCTATATTATTTCATCAAAACGTACACAGACCAGCACATCAAGCTACCCCAATGTGTCAAATTTCTCTGATATGTTTTCAACTTTACTGCGAAAGAATAAGGTTCTTGTTCAATTGGGAAAATCTGACAGTTTGGGGTAGCTTGATGAGCTGGGGTCTGTACAAGATGTTAAGTGCGTTAAAACGCCTCTAGTAAATACCTCAGTAAAAAGTTTCATCTCACAGAAAAAGCAAAACATTCTTTGTTTAAAACCGGAACCAAACAATTTCACTAGTAGCAAAAGAAGCTTTATCCTTCACCGCTTAATTATATCAAGTGGATGCACGGCATCTGTTCTAAATAGTTACGACCAACAACAGCACCTGAACAATGAAAAACCGACCTTACTGCTACGACATAGAGGCGCTGTCAATGCCAACTTGTGACCATGGTCCGCCGCCCGCTGTAAATGGAACCGACGACGCTTTCAAACATTAATTACCGTAACATTGTGGCGCTGATTTCAGCGGATGATGAATACACTGCGCTTTAAAAGCGGACACCTTCATTTTGCATGATACTAATTAAATTATGTTAATTAAGTTTTAAATGTGTAATAACACGTCTGTATTCTATTAAGGGTAGGCACCTATGTTAAGTACCATGGAATGGGGGGCAAGCCTATTGCCATCAACCGAGCACAAATCCACACTCCGGGCTGCTAATGAGAAAATTCTGGTGGAAAAACACAGTAATACTTTGCTCGACACGGGAATCCAACCCAGGAACTCACGCTCAGCAGTCGCCCTCGGGACCACTAGACCAACGAGGCAATTTGTCAGTAAAGCTGGTTTACTAATTGTGGTCGCTAGTATTTTTGCTCAAAGAATTTGCATTGCCATCCAAAGTGGCAATGCTGCCGGTCTTCTAGGCACTTTTCCAGATGACAGCGATGCAGATGACTTTTTTGACGTCTCGAATTTACTTTGTTTTTGTATATTTGTAAGTAGTTAGTTGTATATATGTAGTAAACACGTACAATTGTTACTGTAATTAAGTTATCATCTGCCTAGCCTTTTCCCAACTATGTTGTTGTCGGCTTTCAGTCTAACCAGATGCAGCTGAATACCAGTGTTTTACATGGAGCGACTGCCTATCTGACCTCCACAACTTAATTCACTTTTACTGTAATTAGATATTTCTCATTAAGTTTTTTTTTTTACAAATTTCTTTTTAGTAATAAAGATTATTTAAGCAAATGCTCTTTACTGGGTAAAAAAACCTTGGCGGCTTCAGGAGGCACGTCTATGGTAATATTTTTGATAAATAACTCTTTTTGAAGATCGAGCCCCTTGTTGAGCAAAATGCAATTAAGAAAGTAATGACTGTGTTCCATTTCAGAGAGGTATGAAATTGATGAAACGGTGAACTGTTCGGGTCCATCAATTTCGCTTTGATGTTCCTGTGCGCGAGTTTGAAATAGAATTCAATTTTCCATTACCGATACTAATGTAGTCCTCAATTAACGAAGATGAGTTCCATTCGGAATTAGTGCTCGGAACATAAGGTTATATACATACATACGTTGACGACCTATGTGGCGCAGCGGGCGAAGGTCCGCCTGCGACGCAAGAGGTTGCGGGTTCGGTTCCCGAAAAATGTTTGCACGATCTACAAATATTTGTTCCGGGTGTTCTGAGTATTTGCTATGTATAATAAAAAATATCTATCCATGTAATGTATTGTTTTAAGTTTATCAGTCTTCTAGTACCCATAACACAAGGTCTGCTTAGCTTGGGGCTATATGATGCTGTGTGGATTGTCCATTATTATTTATTTATACATACATAAACTCACGCCTTTTTCCGATGGGAGTAGGCAGAAACTACAGAACGCCACCAGCTACTGTCATTACAGACTTCCTCTTGCTTTGTTTACGTTCATACATCTGGTCACACACGCGCGCCGGTTGCGAGTACTACGCACCTGACCTTTTTGAAGAACATTACCAATAAGGTCAGTGTACATATGTATATACATTTATAAGGTTACATATTGATAGTTTTCTGGGAAACTCCTGCATACTTAACTTGAAACCAGCCTGTTACTGCCTCACTGCAGGTCAGAGGCCACGTATAATACAGAGCAGGAACGAGCATTAATCGGGTTGGCGGTTTTAGACTTAAATATATTAAAGTCCTTCACCTATAACCGATTGTTACTGAGATAAAGTTGGAATTGCAAAAGTCCTGATTGGTATTTGCCCGGTTTTTTTTTTTTTTTCTTAAAAATAAACGTTGCCCCACACTAGGAATTTCTCCTGTATCGTGGGTGCGTTTACAAACATTTAAACTCACATACACAAACAGCCAGACCCGGAACAACTACCTGTAGGTCATAAAAATATTTGTACCGTGTGGGGATCGAACCCACAACACGCGGCGCAGCAGCCGATGTCTCAACCACCGCGCCAACCGTGTCGTCAAAAACCGTGTCGTGTCGTCGTGTCGTCGTCGTGTGTGGATTGAAGCCATAACCTCATGACTGAGAGGCGACCCTCTGTGCCATAAAGACATCATCGTATAACAAAGTTGTATTAAGGTTTATTAATGTCATTTTTTTTATTACCAATACCAAGTCAACATTTATTGAAATGTACTCGTATCAGAAACCTTACCACGGAAACACGTGTAATAAAAATAAAGATCAAAAAACCAAAATTCGATTATAAAAAGGTTTTGTACCAAAAAGTTTGCTATAGATTTCATAGGTCGCCACCCACGTCCCTTTGTACACGGAAATTCATATTGTGTACTACGAATAAAAAGGTGCGCGTACCTATGTATAGTTATGGGAAGTAAGTCCCAAATCGGCAATTGGATATATGGACTGGAGTTGCGACTACCGATACGATAAGTTTTCCACTTGGTTACATATTGGACAGCTTTAGTTTGTTGTAAAGGATAACCATAGTTTGTATTGTGACAATCCTATTAAAGATGATTTAGAGAGATCATGAAGAGTAGGTCGTGGCTATTAATCGAGTATCTGCGGCCAGCGCAATCTAGACAGACAGCCCCTAAAAACCTTTCAGCACTACGAGAGCTCTCCGTGTGTAGTATGTGTCGACGTAAAAAACAAAAACTTCTAGTGATCTGATTGACGGATACGCGTACCCACACACGGTATGCGTTTACAAACATTCAGTTCGTGAATCGAACCAACGATATGCGGCGCAGCAGTCAATCGATCAGCCACTGTGCTCACCGTGGCAACAAACGACGTTCAAAGGCGGACTTAAAGCCTTAGGAATTTTCTGCCAGACCACCAAAGGGTGACGATGAGATAACGTGGCAGATGAATCGTGACGTGCCTGGAAAACAGAAAAAACAAAAGATAGTGTTTTTTTGTATTTCTTTTTGATATTCAGACACCAATCATTCCATCATTTCAATTTTAGAATTCGGAGCGCACGGGCGCCTTCGATTAATCTCGGGGATGTTATTTAGCACGCTATGTTCAACTGTTTTTCAGTTGTATTTAAGTTTGTTATCAATTGACCAATGAAAACGACCGTCTTACTCCACTGTCTGCGCCGACCCTAAGCGGTTGTGTCCTAACCACATACAACGTAATTAGTTTCATTTCAAGGGTATCACACATTAATTGAGTTGTCGACTTTGCAACGTTTGCTCCCCGCATGAGTAACAAATAAATGGCGGTTCCTTCATTTTTGTTCCCGTAATTAATGTTTCGTGAGCTGAATAAAGTTGTGTTGAGTTGTGTACTGAGTAGGGCCGAACACGCTTCTTCTGACATGTTATGGATCTGTTTATATGTGTTGGAACTGGAGAAAGAACATTCACAGTTTGTTGTTTGTTTTCCAGTTTATGCCCGGATATGTATACATTGTCAATTTGACGCTCTAAAAGTAAAGTAACAGCCTATTATTGTCCCACTGCAGGGCAAAGGTCTCTTCTCATACAGAGAAGGCACGAGCATTAATCACCACTCTTGCTTAAGACGGGTTGGCGATTTCAGACTTATATTAATTATATAAAGTCCAGGTTTCCTCACGATGTTTTCCTTCACCGATGTCAGTGATGTCCAAGATAAACTTAGAAAGTACATGTGAAAAGTCACATTGTTACTTGCCCAGGTTTGAACCCACGACCTCGCGAGACCTAAACCACTGGGCTATCATGACAATATTGCCATATAACATGATTTGGTTAGCCATCAGAAGATTAAAATCAGAAAACTTACGGTTACCCGAGGGAACATTACTCTAGCAATCACACGCGTTTGCAAGTATTTAAACTCACATACACAAACAGCCAGACAAGGCACAACTACCTGTAAGTCATACAAGTATTTGATCTGTGCGGGAATCGATCCCGCGACACGCTCAGGCACTGCGTTCATCAATCTGTTGGCAGATGAATTGGTCATGGGGTGTGTATTAATAAACAAGAGAGAGTCGCTTATGATCAGCCTATTGACAAAATCGTATACAGGTTAGACTGTTGGAAGGACGTCGGTTCTTACAAATTTCGCGTTTCTTTTTGTTGTTTTTTCAATTGTAAACTGTAAAAAATCTATCAAAAAGTGTCATTCCACCTAACCCAATGAGGTTTTTAGTAAAAATCGTAATCTATTTACTTTTCAACTATATCTCATTGGCTTAGATAGAAATGATAATTTTTTCACAGTAAAAAATATGGATAAAGCCAACGAAAAATTTCGGCAGTGGCGCGTCCAGAATAGTGTACTGAGCTCATGGTATCAGTTTGTGTCGATGTTCTTCCACCCTGTATCATTGCACCACATTTTCTAACAAAACTCGTTACAAAAACATAATAATGGTTTTCCGCTCTAACTGAAACCGTAAGTTTTGTTTTTTCATCTCCTCCCGGGCCAGTTGGAACGACATCAATAAAACTCTCCACGATATCCCAACTTGATTTTATTACGAGATCAAATTGGTCGTCAACAAAAAACTTTTTACAAAGTAACCCTCTTTTATTGACGTTGTTTATTTTGAAAGGATGCCTCTCTATCCTAACGGTAATAAGATTTACTAGGAGTGGGGACTTTATTTAATTTCAAGTTCGACCTTCGGGGGAGGCCATGTGCCGACGTTGATCCGTTTTTAAGTACGAATAAGTACTAACTTAAAGATAAGTTGATGTACTTACGACAATTTATTTTTCTGTTTCAGCTTCTATTTGTGTTTCTCGTGGTTAGACCGTATTATAATCACGGTCAGTCTTCTAGCAAAATCCTTTCATCTCGTCTTTATCGCTTTGTATGGTAGGAAACCATCGGCCAGTGTGTGTTGCCAGTGATTCATGACATAAGGATCAGAGACAACGCTCACAATAAGTTATAACAAAGGTCAAGGCCCCCTAAAATAATGATGATGATGATGATGGTAGGAAATGAATTTTCTATACCTCTTTCAGACGATTTGTAAATTTTCGACAGAAGCTAGGAGAAACAAATGAGAATTGTTTGGCTAAGGAAGGGGCTAAAAGGCTTGAGAATAAACATAATGTATTATGGTGAAGTAAATATGTAAGTAACCCTAATATGCATCCCTGGCTCGAAATAAAAAAATGTTATTTTAGTTAATTAGTTTTTCTCGTTGGAAATGGATTGCAAAACCTAATATATTACGTGCGAATGCATAAATGCAAATAAATTATTATATCGTTAGTTTGGTACAACAACTTAATTACGAATATTTTGTTTATAAAATGACACCACAAGAAGTCAACAGATGTGGACGTAGATATTGTAACGGACCGGTGTCACAAAGCAATCAGCTTCATCAGCAATTGCTTTGTGCAACCCAGACCACTACGACTGGTAATAGAAACAGTTTCAAATAGATGGCTAAAGTTGTGACCGTGAATTTGTCAACTGCTCACCGACTCAAATAACGGATAAAATTTATTCCAAACTGAGCTAAGTAGGTCCTCATTACGGCTTGTTTTGGAATACTGGCTTCATATCGCCACAAATAAGGGCTGTCAAGGCGACATACTAAAAAGGATCACAATCAAAGTACATGATTTATAAATCTTTAAACAGTTCAAAGACAAAGGCATCTTTTGTTGTTTGAATAAATAAATGAACCCGTTAGAGAATAACTTGTAGTTTTGTTTATTACAATTTAGGCTTAGTGATGTATTTTTGTAAACTTTAGTAGTAATAGAGTATTTCAGAGTGTTAATTATACTAAATGAAGCCTTTGGTCGACTCTTCACGTGACCTTTTTTTTGGCCAAAGAATCAGCATTGCCATTCAACGTGGCAATGCTGCCAGCCTTTTGGGCACTTTTACCGTTGACAGTGATGTGGATGAATTTTTCGATGCCCTGAGATTATTTATTTTATTTAACTTATTCATGCATAAATGGAGGTATCCTAGGGCCGATGATGCATACCGTATACCAACTAGTCAAAGTATTTTGTCAATAATAGGACATTTCACTAACGATATACCCTGAATTCATAAGATGGAGATTCTCGAGATGCAGTGAACCGACTTATTACTCAAACTGGCCTGCATTGAAGTAGTTTAAAGTGGCGTAAACATTGTGTATCGATGCCATTAGACGGAATCTTACTAAACGGACTGAACAAATTGTATACGGATCGTTAGACGCAAGGGGTCCTAGAATCGCTCCCTGGAGAAACCTTTCAATTCGAAGGACTTCTGTTGATATTTATCCTATTGTTTTGCTGTTGTTAACAAGTTTACTATGTATATATTTACAGTGGATTAAACCATCGTACCGTCGTTGAAGTTTTCACTACTGATGAATACGGAATGTACATTAATTAGCGCATTGCCAGTTTGATAAATACAACGTGAATTTACTTTAAATCTGACCGAATGAAGTTATATTTGAACACAACATGTTTTGGTGGGTTACACTGCGGTGGCTGTTAATACTTGTTTCATTCCATGTAAATATTGTGCAAATGGTTGTGTTGGGAATATTAATACATAGATACTCTGTGTTAAGTCCGTGTGTTGTTTCTAATTACAGTTTTGGTATCACAATTGTATTCAATTTGGGTTTTGGTCGGTAATTTGGTTTAATTATTGCATTATTGTCACCAGTAATGTGTGTGGGACAGTTTATGTGTTCACTAGGTATTGTGAGCTATATTTAGCTGTAGTTAAATGGTGCATACCCAATTTATAATCTAAACTAATCATTTTTGTTCAGAATATATACAAACCTGCTCCGATCTGTAGATACTCCTTCTGCTTCGTCTACGTTTATACATCTGATCATACACGCCTGCCGGTTGCGAGTACTACGCAACTGAATGTTTTGAAGAACATCACCAATTATGGTCAGTATATGTCTTTCTAGGGCGTCCCCTCCCGGCGTTTCCACTTACTTTTTACCTTAGGATCCCTTTTGTTAGTCGTATTTCATTCATCCTCTCAACGTGGCCAAACCAAACTTTCAGAATAGTACTACGTATAACAAAATGATCATTATTTTCTTTTTATACAAATAATATGTTAGTTATGTTTATGAATTCAAGAAATATTACATTCAGTACCACTTTTATCTGCCTAAATAAATTCCGAAGTTCTCGTATTTTATGATGAGTTAGTGTCTAGCCGTAACTGAGAGATAGTAATTTCAAAGCGGTTTATGCCTTTTCTACTACCTTTTAGTCTTTATTGGATGCTCCAAAATAATGGAAAATGATATAAGTTGGGACATAATGGGTTGTTAAACTAATTTAGCGGCGTTTTGTGTTGATGGTGTGACATTTTGATTATTAACAGCGTACTATCATCAGGGTCATACAATATTAAGGTACTTTTGTATGTACAGATGTGTTAGACAAAGACATTTGCCTACTCTGTAACTATACGATAAGAATAAGATAGTGCTTTGGGCCAGCATAGCCATCAAGAGCTTGGTAGGTATCGTCTAGTACTTAGCTTTTTGTAATGTCACTGAATGTAACGAGAAAAGTTTTATATGTAAACGTAAATGGCAATAAGAAAACAGTCGGAACAAAGCAATGTCAGTGAAAAAATCAAGTGAATACTGAGATAAACACAGATTCAATTGTATGAAAGATAAAGACAGGCTGCGACTGCATGGATGAATCGCGATGTTAATAAGAAATAACATGATCAGCCTAATAAAGTAATCATCGCAATTTGGGAGATCATTAATAAAGTTATGAATGAAGGCGACGAAGCGACCATTCATTGCTAATTCATTATCTACCTTTCACCTACTCGCCTAAGATTAATTGTGTAGGAACGACAAACCGCAAGTACTAGCGATACGATGTAGGTAATCATCACAATAATTACTCACATACTGTTTTCGAGGTAACGTGAGAAATGTATCACACGTTGATTTGTGGGGTTGTGGAAAATATGGTATAAATCCTAATCATTTCTTTATTTATAGGAGAACCAACCGAAATAACAAATGTTTAAAATATGAAACATGAAGCCAATTAATTAGAGGTAAAAACAGTAAACAGTATTCGAAATCTTAGGATTACTAACAAGCACTATAGAAAAGATTATGAATATAGGGTACAATAAGTACTATACACTTTAAAAAAAGTTAGCGTTCAGCCGAGCGCGTGCAGAATAGGTTTTAGTGGTTAAATGGGTCAAATGAAAACTCTTTACAAAGAATATTAAAGTCCTTACTCACTCGCACCATGTATGAGTTATGCCTGTAATAAGAAGAGGAATGGAGCTAGGTGGATTAAATCTAACTGATCTCTGAGGGACGTTGATATTATTATAATTGCTATCCAACGTGGCAGTCTTCTGGGCATGTTTCCAGATGACAGCTATGCGGTTGAGTACTTGACGCCTGAGCGTTCTTGGTAGAATTTCTTTGTTGGTTTATTCCTTGCTTGCTTTTTCGTATATATCATAATAATTATAAACTAGCGACCTGCCCCACCGTTGCATACTAAAAACACCATCTAAAGTTTTGACTTTAAGAATTGGTACTGTCAATATATAATATATTTTTCCGTATTCTTTTAATGTACATATTTTAACACAAGATAAAATATGTATTAAAATAGTGCTCCGCCCGCAGCGATCTGGTAGGACCCAAGCTAACGGTGGTAAGGGTTCCAGAGAGAGGAACTTGCTCACAATGCGCGCCGTGCCCATGACGACTGCCTTATGCATCAGGATCGTGACCGAACTGTTTAATATATAATTAATAGTATTTAAACAATTATGATAGAACAAGACCGCAGACGGGAAACGCCTAGGTATTGACTGAGGGACCTATGATAATGTCAATTAGAAAAGGTGAATTAGCAGTAAATAAAACGTTGATAACTAAGGCCGCGGGTCAGTGGTATCAAAACCAGTGAAAACTGGTCTCGCACTCTATTGAAACTCCGTTGTACGTTAGGTCAGCTTAAAGTCAAAGTGTGACTATACCTACCAAAGATTTAAACACGATAGTTCCTCACCTTAGTTGGAGTTCGTTTTACTTTGAAAGTCTAAGATCGATCTTAGAGCTATATTACAACAAGATCCGCGAACGCTGTTTGGCTTTCAAGGCAGCATTTTTACCACAAACTAGCAGAACGAAGTTTCCGACGATCCTTATTATGGATTTACGGAAATATCAGCGGTTGCCTGATAAAGTTTGCGACACGGTTGGCGCGGTGGTTGAGCCATCGGCTGCTGCGCCGCGTGTTGTGGGTTCGATCCCCACACGGAACAAATATTTGTATGACCTACAGGTAGTTGTTCCGGGTCTGGCTGTTTGGGTATGTGAGCTTAAATGTTTGTAAACGCACCCACGATACAGGAGAAATTCCTTGTGTGGGGCAACGTTTTCTAAGAAAAAAAAAAACAAGTGTAGTCGTAAAAATGTTATTTAGCGCAGATTGCATTGGTTGGGTTGAAAGGTGCATTCTTAGGCGGACCTTCGTCCGCCTAAGAATGCCAAGACTAAGTTAAATCTTTGAAAAATATGA
Source organism: Phlogophora meticulosa (assembly GCA_905147745.2). Taxonomy (NCBI): domain Eukaryota; kingdom Metazoa; phylum Arthropoda; class Insecta; order Lepidoptera; family Noctuidae; genus Phlogophora; species Phlogophora meticulosa. The sequence goes on from LR990521.1 coordinate 4,999,892, forward strand.
CATTTCGTCGTAAAGTGTGTAGAGTTGAAGAAAAAAAAAAAAAAAAACACAAAACAAAAATAAAACAATTTTAAGTCGCGTGTAATAGAAGACGAGCCTATCTCCATCAGCCCGGCACAAATCCAAACTCCGGATTGCTGATGAGAAAATTCCTTTTAGAAAAACTCAATAACTCTTTGGATTAACCTGGGAATGAAGCTCAGGACCTCACGTACAGCAGTCGCACTTGGAACTACTGGACCACCGAGGCATTTACGTATTATGTAAATAGTTATACAATCTAAATAGATATATATATATGTATTGTCTATTAATAATATTGTGGACCCTTTCCTAATCTTGTTTGTTGTTTTTGTGTCCACCAACCGATTAAAGTCTATACGTATCTCTATTTAAATTTCACAATAACGGCTGGCCATATTGTCTATTTATCAAAGTTAAACTTTCGGACCAAAACCCCACGGAAAATCACTCCCAGATTGTACGTTTCCTGTACACCCCGGCGTTTGTATTTTATGAAAATAAAAACATTTGACCGGGTTGAAAGCTAAATTTTGTGCGTATTGTTTTTATAACAACGAACGTAACGTAAATTATAACATTTTGTTTGCGATAAGGGCCTCCAATAGACCGAAACTCGGAACAAAAAGGTTTGTCTGAATTTTATTTATAGGTTTGTTTCTTGTTGGAAACAATTTGCCGCTCAGTTACGCCGCCTCAGTATAATTTGTCAGCTGAATGCACTTTTACTCTGTTGCCAAATGATTAAGGCTGCCATTAAACGAAGTTAAAACAAAATGGACGCAAACAATAGTCTTTAGACGGTTTTGGTTGTTCTCAGTTAAGTATCCTTGAAAGCGATATTGAACCGTTTTTATCTCGTAAAAAGTTTAATGTTTTCAATGTCATTGTGTTTCCCCATAAAACAGTTTTTTTTATTTATGGAATGATTCACTTTTTTAAATGTTTTTGTAACCGAAAAGTGAGGCCAACTGTAAATAGTTGTTTTTGGGCATCATAAAAGCGTGGGTTGAAAAAAATATGAACTTTGTTTAGTAAAATTTCCTGAATATCACTTTAATACTACAGCCAAGTCATTTTATTGTCTCAAATTGCCTTGAAGCTTACTTACCCGTTAAGAATAAAAGCGCCCAGGATTAGTACAAGTTCAGCTGGCAAAGGCCCCGTCTCTAAACTTAAAACTAAGCTGCAAATTAAAGAAAAACATAGGGCATTCTCCTTATCGTCCCAAGCAGCTTCTGCTTAGAAGTTTCTCGAAGGACCTTACTTTTTCTAGAAAGAACTAGAACTGGCGAGGCGTCACATTGAACTAAGTAGATTGTTCCGAACGTCATGTTGAGATGTTTATAGAAAAAAGAAAACACATTTATTCAGCACAGGCTCAGGCACACAACGACACAATACTAAACATAGAAAACAAAAAACGAGTAACAAGAAATACACTAACAATATATATATACGAGTAAGTATACATATATTATTAAGTATGTGCCTTACGGCTGCGCTAAAAGGGTCCAGTTCAGCAAAAATGCCAGACAACTAGTCCCTGACGCTGGTTTTCAACTGGACCCTGTCAGTGTCTCGGACGTAAAACAGTACTATACACCCTATATATGAATATATATATATATATATATATACTAACAGTTTATCTACACGTGCTACCAGCGTTACTGGTGCGGCTTCAGAACGTGGTAAAAACGTTATGTAATTGTTATCGTCTTGTAGAAGGACAAATGGTACGACGTAGTAAGCCGGGAAAACTATAAAGACAAGCAATAATACCTATTATTTTGATACCATGAATGTCGTGGGGTGGAAATCTGAGCACGTAACAATGCGACCTTTTTCAATTCGTATGTACTAAGTATTTCTCGGACATTACTGATATCGGTGAAAGAATACAATATAAGAACCTCGTAAGGAAACCTGGACAACCAATATAAGTCTGAAATCACGCCACTTTGAGCAAGCGTTAATTAATTACTTAATACTCATGCCTTCTCTGTATGAGAACAGGCTTTTGCTCTGTACTATAATAAATAAATAAATAATAAATAAATATTGCTGGACAATCCACACAGCATCATCTAGCCCCAAGCTAAGCAGAGCTTGTGTTATGGGTACTAGATGACTGATATACTTAATACAATACATTACATAGATAGATATTTTTTATTATACATAGCAAGTACCCAGAACACCCGGAACAAATATTTGTAGATCGTACAAACATTTGTCCCAAGGCGGGAATCGAACCCGCAACCTCTTGCGTTGCAGGCGGACCTTCGCCCACCGCGCCACATCGGTCGTCAACTATGAATACTATAATATGCTGGTAGATAGATAGGCTGGCATTATTTTTGAAATATTTATTTCACCAAAATACAATTGCCAATGACGCAACGCCCGTATCCCCTGAGCAGGCAGGGATGAGTAGGAGGTAGGTACAGAGGCCAGTACATCAAGCTTCCCCAATGTGTTAGATATTCCCAATAGAACTGAACCTTATTACGATAAAGTTGGAAAACTATCAAAGTAATCTGACACATTGGGGTAGCTTGATGTGCTGGCCTCTGTACATCCCA